>CM069527.1:48402500-49660000 GCA_035773235.1 Eospalax fontanierii | reverse complement strand
TTGCTGGGGATCAAGATTTCAGAAGGTTTAGTTCATGACCAGCCGGTTCCACTGCTGTGGGCCTGAGACAAAGCTGAAATGTCATGATGGTAAGCTTGTGGCAGAGCACAGCTGCTCACAGGAGAACTGGGAAACAGAGAGAGATGCAAAGAGGATGGGAACAAGACACAGCTTTAGAGACTTCTCTTGGTGACCTACTTATTCTAAATAGGTTCATTTGCCTTTCACCAATTCCCCCAGAGGCCATCATAGTTTTACTGTCCTCCAGGAATTAACCTATTCCAAAAGGCAAAGCCCTTAGAATTCAATCACTCCCTCAAAGCCTAAGCCCTGCCTTTAGGAAGGACATTCTAGGGAAAACACACTACCCTCTCTCAACTCCCCAGAGGGACATTTTCTGGCCACACCAAAATAGCTGCAAATACCATTCTAGGTAGACAGATATAGACAGGCCCTTTATGAGAGTACCTAGAGAAAATGTCCCCCTTTCTTTCCAGGAGATAGAAGTCTGACTGTGAATTATCTTTCAGCCAAGCAGCACACTCTTCCATTCAGCATGAAGGTATTCCTCAGGAATTCCTGCTTGCAGTGATGTCATCCTCCTCACCACTGCTTCAGCATCTCCAGTTCAGTTTCTTCAGAAAACAAAACCTTGCATCGACTGCATTATGCATTGGAGAGAGTAAGAAAACCAAAGACTTTTAGGTACTTGACAAAACTTTCTAGCCAAGTGTGGTATGATGGTACATGGCTTTAATCCCAGCACCGGGGAGGCAGAGGCAGGCAGATCTCTGTGAGATCAAGGCCAGCCTGATCTATACAGTGAGTTCCAGGCCAGCTGTGGCTACAGGGAAACAGTGTATGAAAAATCAAACACACACACACACACACACACACACACACACACACACATTTCTAGCCACTATTCCCGATTTTCAATACCATGCCACATTCTCATCTTCAATAGTGCCTCCAATTTCTGAGATGTTTTGGGTTTTCTTAGCAAAATTTGACTTGTTCCTCATTGTCATTGTCCCCTATGGGCAAGTACATTCCGCTGTTCCAATTCTACTGTTTTCCATCCATTTCTATCACCTGAAACTGACTTATTCTGTTTTCTCCCCCATTCTGCCTGATCTGATCAATTCACAGCTCTCATTTTTTTCACTCTCATTTTAGTAGCACTTCAGGAAGACATAAGGTAAATAAATGCATGTATTCAAACCATTAAGTTGACTGTACACACCTTCTTTATCCCAATGGAGTGTAAATTCCCTTCAGGCAGGTGCTGTAACTGATTGTGCCTTCTACCTTCCCCGAGTCTTATACAAAACAAGTTCTCGATAAATGTCTATTTTACTGAAGAGTTGGAAAACGACCTGAACTTCTATTCAGAGGCTCACAAAACTTAAACCCTTGAAGGCATTTGAATAACATTTTTCTTTAAGAGCAACATGTTTAAAGAAAAACCCGCTGTCATCAATTGCTGGAACTGTGTATCGCGCGCGTCATTGTTTGTTTTTCATTGACCAGATATGTATTTTTCACTCACCCTTCATTTTTTAACCAAATACCCAAAACAACATTATTTGCAATGAAATAAGAATACAAGATTCCAGTTATTTTGAAACATTAAAGACAAAGCCACTCAGCACTTCAGAGTAGATAGAATTCTACACGTGGCAGTTCTCTGGGTAAGGCTTCACTCTAAGTCTGACGGGTTCTATCGGCACCTCATGTTGTGACCACAATGTTCTTGCCAGTCTGTGACATTGCAATTCAGTGACATCTTCAGCGCTGATCTGAATATTGACCTCTTGCATGACTAAAGTGAGGCATTGCACTCCAGGTAAGAAGGGAAAATAGAAATCCATATTTGTTTTTAATGATACAAAGATTGTTTTTAAATCATCAACATTTTTCTCCCTTGCTTATTCTATGTGTGTATATCTTTTTAAATTGCTCTTCCCCAATGGGGCATCATTTTAAGCTGACATTTTTCAAATATATTATTTTAACTGCTGCTGTTTTGTTTTATGTATTTTAATTGACGTTTTAAATTTTGTGCTTGCACCCCATGGAGTGATAACTACAAAGAGCAGAATTTTATTAATTGGAAAAATAAATTTGAAAACAATGCCCTCAATAAGTTAGACAGCTTATAGATGAACTTCTGAGAAATATGTAGATATCAGTCCGTCTGTGCTTCTCTGCATCTTTAAATACATTTGAATCTTTCAATGTAACAACGACAGATAAAATGGCAAAAATAGAAATTAAACTACTTTCAAAAAGGCATTCTGTTCTTGAACCAGTTGAGCTATGTTTCTAAAAGGAAAATTCACAAGGATTAATACATTATTATTTATTCATGACCACTGAATACTTATGGTCTACCAGATAGGATGCTAGGACCACGAGAGAAAAAATGTAAGTGAGGGAAAACAAGCCAAGAAGTTTAAAATCAAGAGACAGACACACAAAGTGTAAAAAAAATATGAAAACTGCTGGTGCACAGTTAGATACAGAGTTCTTCAGAAATAAAAAGAGGAAATATATGCCTGTAATTACAACCCTCAGAGACAGAGATAGGAGAATTGCCACAAGTTCCAATCCAGCTAGGTCCACACAGAAAGTTCCAAACAGGCTACATAGTGAGACCTTTTCTCAAAATGAATTAATTGAAATTAATTTCAATTTAAATTTGAAAAAGAGAGAGAACCCCTGTGGGTTGAGACTAGCAATTAGTTGGGCATTATTCTAGAGAGTAAAATTTATAGTGGGTCTGTTAGATAGACTTCCTGTCACTGACAGTCACCTGAGAGAAACAACTTAAAGGGAGAACATGCTCATTTGGACTCACAGTTTCACATGTTTCAGTCCCTGGTTTCTGGCTTCATATTTCTGAGCCTGAGGTAAGACAGAACATCTTGTTTGAAGGGCATGGTGAGGCAGAGCTACTCACCATGACAACCAGAAAGCAGACCTGGAGATAGTAGGGTTCCAAGACAAGGAATACCTTTCCAGGGCCTACTCCTGTGACCTAGTTTCTCTAACTAGTCCCCTAGTTTCTCTAACTAGTAACTAGTCCTACTTACTAACATCTACCCAAAAGCCATGATACTGTGAATATATTACTGAACTAATCCACTCATGAGAACAGAGCCCTCGTGATCTACCTGTCTCTCAGTGATTGCTTCACCAGCTACTGACCCACTCTTCAACACCTGAGCCTTTCAGGGGATCACTTCAAATCCAAACAATAACATTGACAATTCCAGTTGGAAAGCCAAATATCCAAAGCATAGGAAAGAAAGAATCCTGCAGTCTAGCTTGGATGTAAACAGAGTGACAGATGGAAAAAGGAGCCAGAAAAGTAGGCAGGAGTCATGCTACAAAAGACCTGTTAGTCACACTGAGATGCTTGGACGAGAGGCAATAAGAATTACTTAAAGGATTTTATGAAATCAAGTAGCAAATTCAAATCCTTATTTTAGAGCTGCGGGAGTGATGTGAGGTGAACTAACAGCAAGGGGCAGGAAGGCAGGAGGGGCTGTGGCACTGTCAGGAGTGAAATACAAATTTGAACTGAGGTAGTGCTTGAGGGGAAATTCATACTATCTTTAGGAGATAAAATTGACTAGAATTGATGGAAGCCTTGAAGAAAAAGGAATAATATAGGGTGATGGTGACGGTGCTGATTTGGGTGCCTAGACACACAGTATTTGCATCTAGGAGATAGGAAATAAAGGGAGAAGGTGCGTGGGAGGAAGTGTAAGTTCAGCTCTAGACATGTTCTGGTTGATGTGGTGATTTCCCCAGCTAAAGATTCCAGTAGATGACTAGCTGTACATGATCTGGCCATCATTTGCCCCTGTTATGCTTCAAGTCTACCCGTTTTGCCAGCACCCTAGTGTTAGTGAATCGTTCCACAATTACTGTCCACCACAAGTCTATTCCTGCCTCTGGGCCATTGTCTTGTTTTCCACTGGAGACCTTGCACAGGTGTTTCTCTTTCTGTATCCAAGTAGTCTTTCTAAGAGTTCTCAAAGCAACTTCTTTTGCCACCTTATATGAAAGAGCCTCCACCCCATGCCCAAGTCTATGCCATTTGTTTTTTCCTTTGTGCTATTCACTACCACTTGAAATTGGATCATATGTTCATTTGCCTTCTTACTTTCCCTGATACTCTGACAGCATTCAATATGAGGAAGGTGAGTTAGACCCAAAGTGTATGAGGGGGCAAAGTGTTTTGTAAGAGAAATAAGAGAGATGGCAAAAAATAAAATTTGCCAAAACACCATTTGATGAAATCCAGACTAGACTGAAAGGGCATATATAAGGAGTCTGACTTAATTTGGAGAAATAAAAAAGAAAAGAAAAGATATTTCCTGGTTCATAAAATTTAAAACGACAAAAATAAATGTCTCTTTACTTTTATCTGCTCTTATTTGCTTGAAGTGGAACCTGGCTCTATCGCTCATCCCTGGTTTCCTCTGTCTGTATGGGCTATTCTCTGCCAGATTCTCCCCAAGTGGTAACCAAAACAACCAACAGAAGGAATGTGCTTTTTCTTCACCAGAGTAGCAACCTGGTTGCTTCTTCCCTAATAATGGCATTGAAATTTAGACTGACATGACCAGAGTGCATCAGTCACTAAGGCTAAAGAGATGGAATATTATGATTGGTGAGGCCAGGATCACATATTCAACTCCAGATCTAGGTAGTGAAATCATTTCTACCCAAGTTATAAGACTGGGATTTTGGGTTGTGGGTTGGTATTAGTTAGGAATTATTCCTTCAAGGAATACTGAGCAAAGAATGTGTGGTACTATATTCTTATAAAAGGCCAAGGAATCCATGGGACGAAAATAAATGGAAAGCAATTCAAATGTGGAGGAGCTTTGATGAGATCAAGGGTGTGCAAGAACGGAGATGTTGAGTAAACCAGGAGCATGAAGACTTTGGGAAGCCAGCATCAGTCCCAGTAAGTACGGGGTGGAGATCCGGGAATCAACAACAGGGCAGAGGGTAGAAAACTCAGGTACTAGAAGCCAAAACAGTATACAACAAAGGCTAAACCACAAACCCATTAAGATGGCTACTATTAAAACGAAGTATTGGTAAAGATGAAAAAATTAAAGCCCATTGTTAAATGATGCAACCACGATGAACACAGCATGGCAGTTCCTAGCCCCTTGACCTGGAGGCCATTTCTCCTGAAGGCTAGCTGTCATAACTCTTGAGAGCACTACGCAAGCAACTAAGGGAGAACATCTATCAATGGTCCAACACCAGCTTAATGACCAAATAACCACATCAAAGACTGGCACAGCATTCAACCCTAGTGTAGTAGTGGCACTTTTATCTTGGGGGCAATCAACAGACATCTAATCAGTTTTAAAGCCCTCTCAATAGGAGAAAACTCATGTGTGAAACTGTAAGCATAGCTAAAAACACATGGCTGAAGAGGTCATAGATCTTGGAGAAATCTCTCAGGCTGTCACATTCATAGGCTAATATAACTTCTTACTACGTGCAAAATATATATCCTTATATTTACACTTAATTATCCCAGTCACCACACATCAAAAAAGTTTGTTTTGCACCAGAGAGTTTACTACAGAGTACCACAGCTGGTCACACACAGGCATTTATTTTGTTAATTGCCCATGTATAAGCATCTCATTTATAATTCAACCTCTATATCTAAGGTTCTCACAACATAAAACAGGGGTAAAGAGGACACTAATCAATCTCTCAGCTCTTAGTAATGATGTTCCTTCATACAACAGAAGGCCAGTAACACAAAAGGTCACAAATAGTCAAGGTATAGAGATTAGGAGTCTGCAGACCATGCATCCCTTTACAGGACTCCTATATTAAGTTTTACACACCCTGGACTTTAGGGACCATTGCGGAAAAGAAAGCAGAAAGATGATAAGAGACAGTAAGGAGGTGTGTGACCATACGGTACTAGAATCCTACAGGCTCCTGGAACCTCACTCATATGAACCTACAGCAATGGTGTTGGCATGATCAAGATCCATACAAACTCAAGCAGACAAAAGCAAAGCATGGAACTGGGGAAACTGGCAGCAGACCCCAATCTTTGATAAAGAAATATTGACAAATGATTACTGTTTAGTGAGGGTGAACTAATCTTCTTAAAGTGAGGGATGCTGGATAGGCTGACCAGACCTCAGTGGATGAACCTGCATTGAGGAATGTCTGTAGACACTAACTTGACACAATAGACCTTAACACAGATGAAAGAATGTATGGATTCCAATTGGGGGGCTCTGGTGGTTGCCAGTGTGGAAGGGGCTATATAGATGTTTAAGACTGATCAAGATATTCTATATGAAATACATAATGATTAAAAACAATTTTAAAGAAAGCTTTATTTTATTTTATGTGTGTGTGTGTGTGTGTGTGTGTGTGTGTGTGTTTAGGTCTGTGCATATCAGTGCAGTGCTTGCAGAGACCAATAAATGGGTTCAGCTTCCTTGGAGCTGGAGTTCCAGGTGGTTGTGAGTCACTGAACTTGGGTGTTAGGAACTGAACTCAGGTCTTTCTCAAGAGCAGTAACCAGTCTTAACTGTAGAGTCATCTTTCCAGCCTTTTCTGTTTTTAATTCTTTGGCTATGTACCCAGAGGTGGGATTGGTAGACCACATTGGTAGAGGGTTTTCTTATACTCTTTCTCCAATTGCTTGCTACTGGCATATAGAAAGGCTACTGATTTTTGAGGACTAATTTTGTAGCCTGAGACGTTACTGAAAGTGTTAATGATTTCTAGAACTTTTTTGGTGGAAATTTTGTCATCTCTTAGGTATAATATCATGTCATTGGCAAAAGGGAATAATTTTACTTCTTCTTTTCAAATGATACTACTTTTAACTTTCTTCTCTTGTCTTATTTCTCTAGCAAGAGTTTCAAGCACTATATTAAAAAGGAGTAGAGATAACAGACAGCCTTGTCTGGTCCTTATTTTAATGGGAATTCTTCCAGTTTTTCTCCTTTTAGAATGATGTTGGCTGTGGGTTTGTTGTATATAGCTTTAGTTATGTTGAGGTATGTTTCCTCCAGTCCATTTCTCTCTAGGACTTTTAATATTAATGCATGTTGAATTTTGTCAAAGGCCTTTTCTTCATCCATTGAGGTGATCAGATGATTTTTGTCTTTGAGTCCATTTATATACTTTTTATAACACTGATTTACATGTATTGAGCTACTCCTGCATCTCTGGAATAAAGTCAATTTGATCATGGTGAATGATCTTTTTGATGTTTGTCTGTATGTGGTTTGCAAGTATTTTGTTTTGAATTTTTGCATCTATGTTCATTAAGGAAATGGATCTATAGTTTTCTTTTTTGGTTGTATCTTTACCTGATTTTGGTATTAGAGTGAATTTAGCTTTATGGAAGGAATTCTGGAGAACTCTGTCTTTTTGAATAATTCAAGCAGTATTGGGTATAGATCTTCTTTGAATGTCTGCTAGTATTATGCTGTGAGTCCGTATGGGCATGGGCTTTTTTTAATCAAGAGATTTTGTATTACTGTTTCAGTTTCCTTATATGTCATGGGTCTTTTTAAGCTGTTGATCTCTTCTTGGTTTAGCATTGGTGATTCCCATGATTTTAGATATACATATTTAAGGTTTCCAAATTTAATAACACATAGGTTTTTTAACTATTCCTTTATAATGTTCTGGATCTTTTTGTTGTCTTTTGTGATGTTTACCCTTGCATCTCTGATTTTGTTTATTAGGAATTACTCTTTCTTTCTTTTGGTTAACTAGGCTAAAGTTCTGTCTATCTTGTTTATCTTTTCAAAGAACCAACTTTTGAATTCATTGATTCTTTGTATTTTGTTGTTTCTAGTTCATTAGTTTCTGCTCTGATTTTTGTTATTTCTTCTTGTCTACTGGTTTTGGATTTCATTTCTTGTTGACTTTCAAGATTCTTGAGTTGCAATGTTAAGTCATTTATTTGTGCTCTTTCTGATTTTTTAACGTAGCGCTATAAATGTCCCTCTTAGGACAATGTTTAAAGTGTCCCAAAAGTTTTGTTGTGTTGTACTGTCCTTTTTGTTTAGCTCAAGGACACTTTTAGTTCTTTCTTAATTTCTCCTTTGATTCATTCATCATTCTGGAGTGTGTTGTTTAGTTTCCATGAGTTTATGAAGTTACTAGTGTTTCTTCTTGATTGATTTTAAGCTTTATTGTTGATTTTAAGCCTTATTGCATTGATAGAATGGATGGAAATATTTCAACATTTTTTGTATTTGTTGAGGGCTTTTTATGAGCCAGTATGTCCTCAATTTTGGAGAAAGTTTCATGGGTGCTGAATAGAATGTGTATTCTTTGGTACTTGGGTGGAATATTTGGTACATGTCTGTTAGGTCCATTTGATGTATAACATCGTTTAATTCAGATGTCTCTCTGCTTATTCTCTGTCCAGTTGACCTGTCTAATGGAGACATTGGGGTACTGAAGTCCCTTACTATTAGTGATTTGGATTGATCTGTGTCTTAAAGTTCTGTAGGATTGTTTTTATGTAGTTGGGTACATAAGATTTGGCTGTTTGTGACTATTAAATTTTCTTGATTAATTTTTCCTTTGATCAAAATGAAGTGACCCTCTTTATCTCTTCTGATTAGCTTTAGTTTGAAGTCTATTTTGCCAGGTATTAGAATGGCACAGGTCAGGGGATATCAGATGCTCTCGGGCTCTCTCTTAAGGTCTGGGTCTTCTAACCAGCAGACACAGCACAGTTTGGAAAGGTTTCTAGGCAAAGGCTGAATTCATGCTTTCTCACACAGTCTGTAAAGGTTTGTGCCCTTACTAAAGGCCACAGAAGCCTAGCCATGCAGCAGTGGGAGGGCTGCAGAGGGTACCAGTGTAGGGGAAGGGTGTGGTGTGAATTGCAGCTCACAGCCTGAGAGAAGTAAGAGAGTAGTCCAGAGATACGGGGGAGGCAGGAGGCTAAGAGCAGAAGTGTGCTTGTGTCCAAGGCTAGAAGGAGAACCAGATGTGGCGTGGAGTTTGGATTTGCTGTGGCGGTGGGGTGGTGGAGACACAGTGGGGAAGGCCACATTTATCGTGGAAGAAGGCTGCTCTCTGCATCCAAGGCAAGTTGTGGGTGAAGACAGCTTGTAAAGGTTCTAACAAACGAAACTGAAAATTGGCCTCAGTATAGGGAATGAGGGCACGGTGGGCAGGTCTGGATTCAGAGGGTCGTCCAGAGATCTGGGGTGTTAAGTGCAAAAGCAGGCTGTGCCCAAGGCTAGAAGGAGAACAGGGCGGTTGAGGATGGAGTTGCTCAGATAGCAGGGTAGTGGAGATGCAGTGGACGGGATCAGACTCAGCAGGGAAGGCTGGTCACAGGAATCCAAGACAGGTAGAGGCATGAACAGCCAGGGTAGATGGCTAGTCTGGGACCAGTGCGGGTGGGAACTAACTGTGAAAGCTCTAACAAACTCGACTGAAATATTGAGCTGCTCTGAGTACAGGGGAACAGGATGCAGTGGGAGGGTCTGAACTAAGAGGGTAGTTCAGAGATTTGGGTGCTAAGAACAAGAGCCTGCCTGTGCCCTGGGCTTGAAGGAGAACAGGATGAGGGTTGGGGAAGAATCTGAAATAAATCTTTTAAAAAAAGAATTAAACAGAGAATGTGATTTTTAATGCTAATACTCAGGATGCTGAGGCAGGAGGACTGAGACCAGCCTGGATTACATCGGGAGACCCTGTATCAAAAAACAACAGAACAAGAGAGACAGCAGATAATATAGGGTCTTGAAGAGATGTTTGCACACTCACTTTCATGTAGTAGCTTTCACAACATCCAAAAGTCGGACACAATCTAAATCTCCACTGTTAGATGTACTTGTAAATGTGTTAATTACAATGAATATTATTTAGCCTTGAAAAAAGGAAATCCTGTCACTTGCTATGGATGAACATGGATGAAGCCTTGGGAACATTGTGCTAAGTGAAATAAGCCAGTCAGAAGACAAACACTACTATTCTACTCATAAGATGTATCTAAGTCATCATAGAAGCAGAAAACATAATTTTGGTTACCAGGGATGGAAGGAGGGAGAATTAGGGAATTGTTATTTAACGAATACAGAGTCAGTTTTCCAAGATGAAAAAATTAGGAGAATTTTTAGCATTAGGTACAAATATACGAATGCTACCCAACTGTGTAGTTACAAATGGACAAAGTATTTGTTTCATGTTGAATGGGAATTTTTACCATAGTTAAAAATAAAATAAAAATGAAGTCTAAGGAATAATGAATTTGGGACACAAATTATCAGCTGGACTGAGCCATCACTCATCTCTCTTCTTTTACTTGTTACCTTTTTTGATTTGAGACAATGTACTCTAGGCTGATTTCAATTTGGTATGTACCCCATACTCTCCTGAAGTTTTTGATCTCCCTGCCTCCATCTCCTGAGTGACAGGGATTAGAGCTAGCTACCACCGTGATTGACACAAACCAGTTTTTTCATTCAATGTCATTGCAGTTTGATTACTTGAGCTGATCAATTAATGGGGTTAAAATAAATTATTGTAGATAGAGAATAGATAGATAGCAGATATATCATAAATTATAAATATCTAGGTAGATGATAGGTAAATAAATGACAGATAGATAGATGATATACATAGATACATCAGTAGATAGATAGTCTAAATATTTGCATTCCCCCATCCAATTTATATTTCAAAATTCTAGTCTCAGTGATGACAGTATTAGGAATCAATGTTGCTATAATTTCAGAGAGTCATCATGAATAAGATTAGGGTCTTCTTAATAAATCCTCAGAGAGCTGCATAGTCTCACATGAAGACACACTTAAAGTTGCCAACTATGAGCCAAGAAACAGGCCCCCGCCAAACACAAAAACTGTGGGTAGTTTAATCTTGGATTTCTAGCTTCCATAGCTGTGGGAAATAAATTTCTGTTGATGATGGATCTCTTAGTCTTTGGTATGTTGTTCCAGCAGCTAAAACTGAGACATACAGATAAATATGTATGCATAAATATGTAGTAAAATTAAAAAGAATGTATATGTACCCTCAAATAGTTTAGGAGAAAGGCTACTATGGTTCAAAATGTTATGGGGACATTCTGCTTCCTGAATTCTCGACCATCCCAAAGGAACAGCATTCTCAGTTCTTGTGTTTCCCAAGAAAAAGAACAGGAAACAGATAGAATAAGAAATCAAAGTTTATTTTTAGTAGATGAGTAGCAAAAGCAGAGTTCACATTCCAGAGTGAGAGTCAATGGAGCTGAGCAGCAACAGCAAGATCTCTCTCTCGTATCTGGACTTCCAAGTCTTGGTTGACTGTTTCATCTTGCCAATCCCTGGGCTGGTTTAGAGTAGTCCTTTTCCTGAAATGGGTAGAGACTTTCTTAGATGCTATCCTTGATCTGTTACAATTAGATGCAATTGGATACAAATGTGTGTGTGTGTGTGTGTGTGTGTGTGTGTGTGTGTGTAGCTACCAATAAAATTGAGAGGTTCAGTAAAGAAAGAATAATAGTGCCTTGCAAGTGCTTCTCAAGAAAGGTCTTTGTAGGGGTTGGCTGGAGCCTGCCTAGGCCAGCTCGGCTTTTTTTTCTCAGAGCCCTGTCCATCTTCTTATCTGGTTAGTTTGGCTGTCTCATACCCTAGTTGAAAGCCCTTCCATCTTCCTCAGTGTCTGTCAACTTGCTGTTTTAACCCTAACATTTATTTAACCTGGACAAAATAGTCCCTGAACATATTTCACTTGCCTAAATTTCCTTTGTATTAGCATTAATATCTCATCAGTTTTCATTGTAACATTTTAATCCTCAACATAACTGTTGATTTATTTAAATTAGGGTTGTTATCATTCCTATGTGCTTCATGGTTGAGTCTAGTAAAATAATGTATCAGTTTGTTTGATCTAAGAGGCTACTGTCACTTGATATAATCTTGCTATATTAATATTAAATAAAAGCTGCAAAATAAAAAAAGGAAAGGACTTCTGGATGTGGTAACACATGCCTGTAATTCTGCTATTCAGAAGAATGGGTCAGGAGAATCAGAATTCAAAGCCAGCTTGAGCTATACAGTAAAACCCCAAATTAAAAATAAAAAGCAGAATAAGAAGCTGGGTGTGGTGGTGCACACCTGTAATTCCGGCCCTTCGAAGGCAGAGGCAGGAGGATCAAAAGTCCAAGGTGGGCATTAGCTCTACAGCTAGTTTGAGACCATCAAGTTTGAGATCAGCTGGGGCTACATGTGAGAATAAGAAGAAAATATTTCCTAAGTCTAATAAAAAGTAATGAAAGGTTGCATGGGCTCTTTGCAAGCACTGGGTCTCTTACGGAAGGGGCTGAACTAGGTGGTATTTTCTTTGGAATGTGTAAAGGGGTGAACAAGCATGGAGTCTGGAAATCAGGAGGCGAAGAGCTTAGAGAGAGATGAGGAGGGAAACTGGAAAGGTTTTTTGGGGCCATATCTGGAACGAAGCTTGAATCTTAAAGAGAGTTAAAAATGTTTGGAGAAACTGCTGTGTGGGATGAGCAGTGAGTCAGCAGGAGACAAATAAAAGAAGTGCTGAAAAGTGAAGGCTTGGCTGGGGTGAATCTTTGGGGGCTCAATCAGTACCGGTTTCTGGAGCGGCACTATTCAGCCCAACAAGGAAGCAACTGGAAGTTCAAGGTCAGTAGGAAATTGTATGGAACAAGCAAACACACAGCTGAATCAGCTGACTGTGGAAAGCTGGGTAGGAGAGGGACGAAAGGGGAAGGAAAGTTACAGACAAAAGAGCAAGGCTGGGACGAAAGGAAGGGCCAGGGTGGATGTTATCGGCAACGTAGAACAACTGACTTAAGGAGGTTATGGAAGAGTGCGACACTCAGAATCAATGACTGTAGACACAGATGGTGAGAACCGAGCACCGGTGCCAAGACTGGGAGCTGTGGAGTCACTGACACAGAAATGGTAGCTCAAACTCATTGAGTCAGCAAAAGAGATACCGCAGAGCCGAGACTATCACACCGCAGGTACAACAGAATGAAGGTGGCTGAAACTGTTGGTCAGAGCTGAGATCGCAGAATTTCCACAGGAAAGTAATCAGAGTGGATAATAGAGAACGGGTGGTGTCAACTCTTTTTCTTTGTCTTCGATGCTCATGTTAAAGAAAGGGAAAAAGACACTATGGCAGGACTGATTTCATGGGAAGTGACATCATTGACGGGAAAGTTGAGTTCATTTACAAAAAGCATTTGTGAGAAGAGATGGATGATACAGGAAAGTTCTATAAAAGAAGAGGGAAGATATCAGCACCACCATGGGAACTGGCAGACAAGGGCCACCCCTGTGCTCGTAAAATTATTCGCATGTATTCTGGATTACAAATCTGACGTGAGGGACTTGAGAGATGACTCAGCAGTTATGAGCACTGACTGCGCTCACAGAGAACCCAGGTTCTGTTCCTAATGCCCATGTGGTGGCTAACAGCCATCTATAACTTGAGTTCCAAGGGATGGAACAACCTTTTCTGCCCTCTGGGGCACTGCATACAGGCTGTGTACTCACATACATGCAGGTAAAATACCCACACACATAAAATAAAATAAAATCAGTAAATACAAATTAAAGTACCACAAACTGATGAAACTTCTATGGATGTTGGTAAGTATAGCTGTTTACTAGATACAGACCACTAAATCCTGCTTACCACATCTCCCAATATGTGAAGGGTCAGTAAAAGTAAAAGCAAATAAAAATCCCCAACAAAATCATACTACCTGTCCTATGTTGGAGTTGGTTGACTCTAGCAGTTCTCAACAGGTCTTAATTACTAAATTCTCCTTTTGCACATTGCTGAATTGCCAAATATTAGATGAGTTTTAGGTCCCGTTCTTACCTTGAGAATCTAGATTCTATGTTTAAAGAGAGTCTGACCCATTTTCTGACTATGGTTTGCTCTATTGTCAGCCTATTACCCAGACATATACTGTTCCTGACTGTTCTCTCTTCCATCTCCAGCTCAGTCTCCTGCCCATAGTCATTTGTTGGATTCTTTGGGGTCTGCGGTATAGACTTAATGGCTAACTGATCAGCATTGGGGTGGGTGCTGGGAAGGTCCAGGTTTGTTGGTTCTTCACCAGTAAGCACTGGGCATCTGTATCTTGGAGAAGTCTCACCTGAAATAGCATAGTTCTTTGTATCTTGGGATTTTTTAATTTAAAAAATACTGTTTTAAAATAAGTACTTGGATTACTTATTATTGCATATTAGGTTATAGTAACAAACATGCACCTCTGACCCCAGCCTCAATGGCTCAAATCAGCAAAGATTTATTTTGAATTCGTGCAAAAATATGTGTTGTGGATTTGCAAGGAAGTCCTGCTCTTCATGATCATCAGGGCTCCAGGGGACTACAACTTCACCATAAAACAGAATTCTCTCCAGGCATGGTAGAGCAGGCCTTTAATCCCAGCATTCAGCAGGCAGAGGCAGGTGAATCGCCATGGATTGAGCCCAGCCTGGTGTACATGTCCAGGAAGTTCCAGGTAGACTAGAAATACAAGGAGACCCAGTCTCACTGCCTCCATCCCCCCACAAAAAAAAAAATCCCAGCCTCCTGAGCTGTCATAGGTCAAAAAGATATGTTAAACTTTATACCAGATGGCGAAGAGTTCACTGGAAGGGACACATATCATTTGGTCACACGTAATTCCTCAGAGGAAGTTCATGCTCATGTCTGATTTATTTATTTGTTTGTTTGTTTATGGATTTTTAAAATTTTTATTTATGTGTAGAATGTTTTGCCTGTATGTATGTAAGTGCATGACCTACATGTAATGCCCATAGAGGCCAGAAGAGGCTGTTGGATCCCCTGGAACTGGAGCGTGGGGTTGGTTGATAGCCACCATGTAGGAGTTGGAAATCAAATTCTGGTCCTCTGGAAGAACAGCAGGTGTCCTTAACTGCTGAGCCATCTCTCCAACCTGATATTTTAATTTTTAAAATAGTCTGGCAGTGATGCCCCTCAGAAAAGGATCTTATCTGCTCAATCAAAGCATGAAATACACGTCTTACTGATTCTATGTTAATCAACTGCCCTAATTTTGAGGTCTGTGGATTCTTGCTCATCTACCAGAGTTTGATTTGTGTGGATTCTTTCCTACAATGGCTGATTTCAGCAGGAAGTGGCAGGCTCGCAAGCAGGATAGTCTTACTCAGAGCTGTCATTTATGACTTATAACATATAGTACACTAATAACTTTGTGACACTGATATTCCCTTTCTTAGTTTCTCAAAGCACACTTGGTTCAACTGAATGACTAGCTTATTTTGTCACACCGTAGGTCATCCTGACCCTTAGAAACAGAATTGAAGAGAGGAGGGAGAACTGTGCAGTTGTCACACCATTACTCCAAGCCCTAGAAATGCAGTGATAGAGAAGTTCAGAGATGCAAAAGAGCCTGCTGGGAAGGTTGGTGACTCTCTTAGATCTGACAAAGATAATTCCAGAGCTTATGACTTCTAGTAATAAAGTTTCAAATTGACATCATTTAGATGTATGTATGCTATTGACAGTTTTCTTGAGGTTACAAAAAAGGCTCTCAGGAGTTAACACTATAGGCCACAGTTTAGAAAATGAAATGAGACTCATTTATGCATTTTAGTGAGATGTATATCAGTAAGGGAGAAATGGGGCAAATAGAGATTTTGCATTTGAAGATTCTGAATAAGTACTACCTCTTATTGTTACCATTCGAGTATTTTCCATTTATTTAGCATTTTTAAAGCCAAACACTATACCACAGGACTTCTTTTGTTGACTTTACATCTTCTTTTTTCATAAATGAGTGGGGTCTGCCACCTTAATTACATAGAATGATATTTCGTCTCCCTTGTCATTTAAATTCTGTTTAAGCCAGGCATAAGGTGCTGCTTCCATTTAAACAAATTAGGTTAATGGAGTTTTGATAACTCTGCCACTTTTATTCAAAATAAGCCCAAATTAGACATATGCGCTGCTAACTCAGAAAGGAGTCTTCTTTAGAAATTGTATCTTTGGATAGATGAGGTTGCTTCCAGCTTTCACATAATACTCACTTCTGACTTGCATTTACTTGCTTTGCGCATTTTTGTTCTATAAAACATGGATTATGGTTAAGGTTTGCCAGGAAAGAAATTAGAGGGGACACTTATTTATCAGCGCTCTGTCTACTGTGAAGAATCTTCTTCTTACCAGTTCAGAGTATGTGCCACCAGGGGTTTGGATGTGTAGCCCATGCAATAATTCCAGTAGTGATTCCTGGATGTCCAAGAATTCAAGTGCACGATAGTGTGGCAGACCGGAGAGTTTTACTAGTTTTCATGCAGAGACAGAACTTGTATTCCTTCTTTTGTTGCATTAGAAGAGTATAACAAATATTTCTTATTACTCAAAGAAAACTATAACTTCTGTCATTTGGGGCATGACAGACAGAAACTAACAGATGCCTCTGCTTCTAAGGACTATCGAGAAAGAAAATAAATAACTTTTCTTTAGAGTGGAGGGACAGACATTAGAAGGAAGTTTCTAAGAAAAAGGTCCACCTGGGACTCCTCACGCCTGGGCCCTTACCTTAAAGTTAGCCTTGGGGTAGAGGGAGTGCTGTCCAAAATGAGCCAAGGAGGAAGACAGATTAGGTCCTTGCTGAGATGTCCTAACTCTGAAGAGAGACAAGTACTTGCTGCCAGAACCACTCGCTGTATTCAGAGCTCATCCAGACCAACAATATTTGCTTTAAAAATTACTACAAACCTAGTGGTTTAAACAGATTGGTTTAAGATGGCTCTTTGGCCATCAGGAGATTGAAATAGGTCTGATAGGGCTAAGGAGGCACTAAAGAGAGTTCATTCCTTGCCTTTTCTAGATCTTGGAGGCTGTCATCCCTTACCTCGTGGTCCCAAACCACTACATCTTTCTTTCTGTCCTTGCTTCTGTCATTACATTGCCTTCCACCTTTAACCTTCTACCCTCCTGAGCTTGAAAATCTTTATGATTACATCCAAGGCCCACCTCGATAATCCAGGATAATCTCTGTATCACAAGATCCCCAGGCTAATCACATCCCAAAAGCCACATTTACCATGTAAGGCAACATTCCAGGTTCCAAGGGTAATGATGTTTCTATCTTTGCAAAACTTATTTTTCATATGACATTGCCCATGTTGTTGTTTCATGCTTTGGTGCCTCAGTGTGATGGTTAGTGTTGATTGGCAACTTAACAGAATCTAGACTCACCTGAGAGATGAGCCTCTGCACATGCCAATGGGGGATTACCTTGATTGCACTGAAGTGGTAAGATCTTCCCAGTGTGGTTTGCACCGTTCCCTGGCTGGGATTCTGGACTGTATAAATGCAGAAAGGGAGCAGGCAGTAGCATATAGTTATTGTTCTCTGATTCCTGATTGTGGTACTGTGACCAGATGCTTCAAATTCCTGTGGCTTTGTCTTCCCCTCCATGATGAACTGTACCCTTGAACTGTGAGCCAGAGGAAACTCTTTCTCCTTTAAGCTGCTTTTATCTGAATATTTTTTAATCAGCAAAATAAAAGACACTAAAGCACTCATTCTCTTCATGCACCCCTTACCTAATCAGAGCCCAGCTGAAGTGAGCTTTGTCTATGTCAATAGCAATTTCTACAGAAATATCCCCAACACCATTATGGCCTTCCTCAAACACATGAAGTGCTCCAAGAAATTCATAAATCATAACTGAGACACACAGTGAGCAGTACAGGAAGAAATACACCCCCAAGTTTGGTGGCAAGAAGAAAACACAGAATAAGACAAGTTTAAGATTCCTAAGCAAGGATAATAGTTAGTGACCTTACTGATTTATTATCATTGATCACTTGCTGAAAAAGAAAAAAAAAGGCAGGGGCACAAAGAAATGGCTCAGTGATTAGGAGTATTTTCTGCTCTTTCAAAGGACCTAAATTCAGTCCCTAGCAGGCACATTAGGTGACTCACAACCACCTTTAACTCCAGTTCCAGGGAATATGATGCTCTCTTCTGGCCTCCACAGGCACCAGCATGCATATAGTGTACATACAGATAAGAAGGTATCTTATCTTCACACACACACACACACACACACACACAGACATAAATAAAAAAGAAATTTTAAAAGTCTTTAGAGAGTCAAATAAAGGCCCATGAGAAAGCTCAGCAGCTAAAGGCTCCTGCCATTTAGACTAACAACCTGAGTTTGATTCCCCAGTCCTACAGAATAGGAGAGAATAAACTCTCACTAGGTATCCTCTGACCTCTACCCACTCATCCACACATGTATCCACACACATACACAAGCAAAATAAATAAAAATGTAAGAGTTAAATTAAACAAATAGAAAACCCTCTACCATTATGATAATGTTCAATGATTAAGCAAAGTTTTGAGAAACATCCTGGCATGAAGTTCTAGTATATCAATAAAATGCTATTTTAAAAAATCAATACCTGAAATGTCTTTAATTGGAAAAGTGCATGTACTCTAGAGAGAAGAAAATTATTGTTACTATAGTTGATCTTAGAAGAAACTAAACCACACAGCATCACAATAATTTCAGTTTATAGCACTGTCACACATTAGGCTTAGTTGGCCCCACAGTAGTGTCAAATTATATGCAGATTCCCATGGTTCTTGAATAGCTTGCTAGCATCAGAGCAGCCCCTTACTCCTTACTGTAAAGAAGTATAAACCTGAATCCCAAGTGAGCCAGCATTCCAATAATATCAGACCCTTTAAAAATCTCAACACTCAAGAAAGATGTGGAAAAGGTTATGCTTGAAGACAATACAAAGCACGGGCATCTTATAATAAACTTTATTAGGTTTTTAAAGAGAATTATAGATGATAATGGATCCATGAAATAATAGATGGCCCCAAAGGAGCTGCAAAGCTCTGATACACGTGAAGGGTTCCACTAGAGCCATAAACAGTGAGCCTGGAGTGCCAGCAGTTTATGAATAGCCAACATATTCAGGGACAAAATTCAGCTTCATATTACAGTTGATATCATCTACTGATACTTAATTCCTAGTAATGATTTTTATTGATTTCCATGTTGTAGTAATGCATGCAAATAATTGCCTTTGAACCTCAGAGACACTCTTATGGAGAGGGAAATATTTTTTTCTTTAAGTATGCTATTAGGATAGTTTTTCATTCATTTGTTCATTCATGTTGTCACTCATCAAATGAATCTTATCAAAGTACCTGCTCTCATAATAGATGTTGTAGGAGTGTAAATAATGCTAATCAAGTCATCATCCATAGTATTACAGCTTACAAGGCACTTTCCTGGGTACTATTCCATTTAATAGTTCTATATAACCTGAGAGATGGATATTTTTATCATCACTTTACAGGAAGGAAAACAAAAATCTCACATTATCAAATGTCTTCCCAAAGATCCCATCATCTTGGGAGCAGATGGAGGTGTAACTTCATCTAGATCTCCTGTCTCTAAAGTCATGACACCAGACAGTATGATTTCCTTCCTAACTTCTGGAAGCTTATTGTGCTCAAATTATGGTGCATACATAATTTTAAAACATAAATAATTAAAATAAACATAATTTCATCTCAAGAATGCGTAAGTCACTTCCCAGGCTCCTAGACAGCTGATAAAGAATATTTTCTGGAGAATTACCCTTCCCAGTGCCTCTCCTCAAACCCAATTTCATCCTTAATCTTGAGTTTTTTCTCTCAATTCACAGTCATTTTTCATAATGCAACACAGCTTTTAATGTAACACAAGTTCATAAAACTTACTGCCTATGTTATACAGAAAGAACAGTTAAGTTTCACCAAAGTCTAGATTCTAGACAAAGCATGATTCACACAGCAGTGAGAAAATTCACTACTCTATGCCAGCTTTGCAGCAGACAAGATCTGGACTGCATGTCAGAAATGTTGAAAATACCTTTGTGTTGCACTTTTGCATCTTATGAATAATCAAATTTAAATGTTATATCCATGAGTAGTCAGCCTTTACTGTACAATGAAAGTGCTTTAGAAGTTAAGCACTAAAAATAAGAAACTAAGGGAGAGAGTTTTAGAGAACACCAAGAAGAAGAAGTTTTAGAGGTGAACATTGAAGAATACCAAGAAGAAGAAGTTTTAGAGGTGAACATCGATATCAATTCAGATATTCAGTGGGAGGTTGTGGGGAAGAGAGTCCAAGAGGAGAAAATGGTATGAGCAAAGGCGGAGTTGAGTCTGTTGTGGATTCATTCAAAACAGTCCATGGGAGAATGAGGTAGGAGATAAACAAAAGGAGTAAAATGAGCTTAACTGAAATGCATTCACTAACAATAGAAATTACTGAATATTTGAGGCCAGGCTAGAGTTATGAAGGGATTACATTTGTCAGAAAAGTACCCATGAATTTCCTCAAATTTCTTTTCTTTTTCACTAATAAGTAGAGACTAGAAATAGCTGATATTCACCATGGCTACCTTTATGCTAGAACATAAGTAAATAACCCAGACCTGGGTAATGAGATACAAGGAAAGCCTTGACAGCTCTCTAGGAAAGCCTCTCCTCCATGCTGAAAAGACAGGATAGTCATCCACTTCCTTCCTGCTACGAAGTACTCTGAAGTACTCTACTGTGAAGACCCTAGAGATGTAGCACCTATAATGTGTGCAAGAGGGGAAGGTCTGGAAATTCACAGCAAGGCAAGTCAGAGCCCTGACACGGCAGAAGGATTGAACTATGAAAGTTCTTCCTCGTGATCTTTCTGAGGTGGAAGGAAAAGCAAGTCCCTGCAATTTGAGCTACTTTTGGTTGTTTTTCTGTTCATGTCAGCCAAATGAAACTGTTATTCGAGAATAATGTAATGATAGTGATGAGAGGAGATGATTCCCAAGATGGTATTATGGACCCAAAAGCTCTGGATGTACATACCACAAATAGAAAAGGTAAACTCAATAGAAACCCATGGAGATGTTGGCATCATTGTGCATAAAAGTTCCCTCATACAAAAGAATCATCAAACTATAATAGGTAAATCTTATTTATAAGATTTATAAAATCATGGCAAGTAATATAAATTTTTGAAGACATGAGTAACAAGACCTAGATGAAAAAACAAAACAAAACAAAAACAAGTCTAGCCCAGAATTTTACCCTAGATGACAGTCCTGGAATAGGATTATTTCAAAGCAAGTTTTAATTTACTCAGTTGAATTATACCTGTCTATATTATAAAGTTTTGTTTTCAAGTTTAATTCTGTGACCGAGAGTCTATAACACAATCCAGAGAACAGTGAGGTCATGTTTCCTGAGGACCAAGAACCAGGTCCTAAACCTGGAGGCTATGAGATCTACTACCAGCCTGGAAGATGTGGCCTTACTCAGCATTCACCATGCTTCAGGCATGTTGGGAGTAGGCAAGACAGATGATGTTCTACTTTAATCTACAAGATAATTCTCCCTACCAGGGAAAACAAAAATAGAGACCCCCCCCCTCAAATTGTGATCAACACTTGGAAAATAGATCAGGAGTTCAAGGCCAACCTCTGCTACATATAGATTTCAAGTCCAGTCTGGGCTACATGAGACTTCGTCTCAATAAAACAAAACAAGATGAAATGAAAGTGGTGAAATTCACCCTACAGCCTTTGGGTCACTTCCTTCAGAATGGTGATTTCAGAAGCAAATGTAGACTTCCCAATGGGGAGAACAGTTTAGGAAGTTAAGCTTGAGTTGGGAAATGTCGTGTTAATAGCAAGTGAGAATACAAACGTGCAAGTCTCCAGAAGTTAACAGAAACAGGTCTGGCGCTCATGGAATAATATTGATTAAAGACAGCTACGTTTTATCAGGAGCTATGAAACAGGTTATACTGCTGTGAGAACTGGACAGAGGACCAAAGCAGAGGAGGAGGAGGTTCCTGTTTGTTGAATACCTGCCATGCTTTGGCCATACCCTTGAGAACTGCCTGTCACATTCAGTGTCATAACAATAGCATAAGAAAACGGTCTACAAATTCTGTTCACAAACAAGCAAAAAAAATAGTTTGGACAATTTACACATGATTCTTGAGGAAATCACAACCTCAAGATAGCAATACCAAGGATAGCACAACCCAGAGTGAAATTCCAGTGTAAAACTAAAAGCCTTTGTATGTTTTCAACTATGGTGTTGAAATTCTTAGTTTTAAAACTTGTAAAATGCGATTCTTATTTTAATCTTTACCATTTCAAAATAATTCTTACAAGAGTCAAAGCACAAATATATGCTTTTGCAGATAGCTTTTAAAAGTATCATTTTAAAATGTTGGAAATGTGCAAAAGTTCATAGATGAAACCACTCAGGGAGTTACAAACTGGCTAATAGCTAAATGTTACTGAGCCCTTATTATACATGAAGACCATTACAAGCCCAAGGACTGTAACAATCTAGTTGGAGAGAAGATGGAATGATAGATGATAGATGGATACATTTTTTATAGTAACCATACTAGATGGTATATGAGCTATTAGTAGAGTGAGATATTTATATTTTTAAAATAATTACCTTCTAACATATCACTCTGACTTCTGATTGACATCATAATGAATCATTGAAGGCCACTGGTTAAAAGTAAACTTCTCTCTGCAAACATATTCAGATCTATATTGGTTTCCTATGCAGTACTGTCAAGAGAATAGTCTAAAACAGGGAGAGAACCACTGTGTTTTCATGGAGTGTTTGCTTTCACCCATGCTGTATTTATCTACCTAATCATACTTGTTTACTCTTAACCATGTCCCCACTAAGCTATTGATTCAAGACATCAGGAAGAGTGCAACTGAAGTATGCTAGACAGTCTTGAGACAGGAAGATGAGTAAATGTCCTTCCTCCAGATGGACCCCTGTGTCACAGGAGAGCTCAGTCCCAGAAGTGATCACATTTCTCACTGGAAGTATTTCCTAGTTTACAGCAAAAAGCATCTTTCCACTAAATACCCATTTCAACATGCAAAAGGGGATAAACAAGCATGTGCGTTTCTTCCTGGGAAGTTAAAGACTTCTGACTGCAACCAATATTAATAAGATGCTAAACTCAGTTCTTTCCTGTACTGAAAATGAAAAGCTCCTGGCATATTTCCCATCAGACAAATATTTTTTAAAAGAAAAAAATTTTGCCTTCTTTCTCCATTATCTAATTATTCCTTAATGAATATGGTGATATTTCTCTGATTGATTACATGCACTTACAATTTTTAAAGAAAAATTAGGCATTCACATGTATAAAATGTAAGGCTAAGAAATATGAAACATGAGACTGGACAGATGACTCAGTAGTTAAAAGCACTGGCTGTTCTTGCACAGGACCCAGGTTCAAATCCTAGCACCTACATGGCAGCTAACAACTGTCCATAACACCAGTTCCAGGGGCTCCAACATCCTCTTCTGACCTCCTCAGACATTGCATGACATGGGTGCATTTACATATATGCAGGCAATACACTTATACACATAAAATTAAAATAATAAAAAAAATTTTAAAGAAATCTGAAACCCATGTTATAAAATGGTTAAATAAAGTCAACAAAAATTTTAGCAGAATCAGGTAATACAAGTTCAGGATTCTGTTAGCGTACCCATTATGCTTCTGTTGGAAGAGGGCCTAATCACCTTCAAGTCACAAATACTGTATAGATATTTCATATCAAATGTGGTCCATCTCTCTGTTATTAAAGAAAATCTTTCTTTTTGAACTCTAGTAAAATGAATTCAGGATCTAGGTATGTAGTTCAGTTTGTAGAGGGTTTGCCTAGGAAACCTAGAGACCTAGTTCAATCCTTGACACTTCATAAGCTGGGTGTAGTTTTGCCCACCTGTAACTCAGCAATCTGGAGATGGAGGCAGAAGAATCAGGAACTCAAGGTCATCTTCAGCTACAAAGAGTTTGAGAATAACCTAGATACATTATACCCTTTTTCAAAAACCAGGTGAATAAAAACTTCATATAATAACAGGAAATAATGTCCTAACATAGCTCATGCTTTACTTGTAAATGGGGTATTATCATTTAACATTTCTTTTTAAAGAAAGAAAACACCTAAGTCCTGTAATGACTGATATTTGAGACAGTTGAACATTTAAGCTGAATGATAAATATCCCTTCCTCTTTTGACTGTGTCTCTTTTTTCTCATTAGCTTGACTTCCTTCAACATTTTTGATAATGATTAAATCCTTCAAAATAGGAATAAAGAAATCTGATAAAAAAATATTCACACTAAGTCGTTGAGAGAAAAACAACAGGAAAAATATTTAATATATGGGAATGAATTAAAGGAACAGTAGGATTTCTTGCCCAGATGATTTCTTGCTCATAAATCATGCATGCATACATAGATAGCCACCATTTATGCCAATGAAAAAATATTTTCCTCCTCCAAAACCAGAAAAAGTTGAAAGATGTAAGAGGGACAATAGTAAACTTTATCTGTACAACACATTCAGAGAATCAGACAGAAAAATTGAATCAGCACCATTATGACTGCCATATTTTCTGGATTTCCTAGAATACCCAATAACAAATAGTCTGCCTATTATTGTAAAAAAATGTTTAAAATGTCCAGGAAATGTCACTATGTTGGCCAGTTTCCCAGACTACTTGGAACAAAAAGATTATTTGCCATCCTAGATATTCCAATAGGGACTTAAGAAAATTTGTCACCCTAGTGACTGGGAAAAGTACAGGTAAGGAAATGAGTGAAGAGCTGAGAAGTGGCTCGGTGATGAAATACCGTGGTTCTGATGACAGAGAGGGAGGGAGGGAGGGACGGAGGGAGGGAGGGAGGGAGGGAGATAGGGGGAAGGAGAGAGGTGAGAAGGGAAGAAGGGGAGGAAGAAAGGAGGGAGGGAGGAACAGAAGAAGAAGAAAAACAATAAAAGTTCAGCTTTAGCTTAGCCCTGTTTTCTTTGGTTGTCGTACACCTGACCATGATTGGTTGTCCCAGAATTCTATCTAATGAGTATTCAAAGCACTATAATAAATGTAACTTCAACCTCTTTATTAAATCTATTTTGACCTATTAGAATTACAATAAATTCCTACTCAATTAATAAAGTTCAACACAGAATGAAGAATCATAGCTTCAAAGACCCAAACAATTAGGCATGATTTGTATATTGTGCTAAAATGTACAAATTTATCACTTTTCTAAGTTCCATAAGTCTGTCTTCAATTCTATGCTGTTCAATCTAATATTTTATTCTTAAAATTATTTCCTGTCATACATGTTTGAATAATTTTCATTAAATTAGTATTTTTAACTGGTCACTTGTTTAAGGATCAGCTATTACCTTTACCTAAACTTTCCAACCTTTCCCTAGAAGCAACTCTGTCTGGGCCAACTCTCTTAGACGTTGTAATGTACACTGTTTGCCTGGATCCTGCTCACTGCAGTAAGTACTTGCAGCAGCTGCCTACACTTAGGCTGTCATTTCGGCCCAAAAGGCAGAGAAAAGGTCCAAAGAAAAACTCAGAGGCTTAAATAAACTGTAGTTTTAGTCTATCCTCCCAAGTCATCTGAACCTCAGGAGAATGATTTAAAGTATTTTTAAATGAAAAGGATTTGTTACATTCCTGTTCTTCTTGATAGCATCCTAGTAATTAATGCCATGGCAACAAAGGAAAAATGCTGAAAGGAATAAATAAAAAGGAACTAATTTGTTGTTGGTGCAATATACTTTGGTTTATCTCAAAAACTAAATTATTTCAATAATCCTTCAAATTTGTTTTACTAGAAGAAAGAAAATCTCAATTCACTTCCAATCATCCCAAGTGCCTCATCATTTTTCCCCCAGTTAACAGTGTTGGGGTTACTTGGCATTGGGAACAGGAGCTTTTTCTCAGTTCAAGAGAGGGACAAATTTCTCTGCGGGAAAAATCAGAAGCAGGGGCCACAGCATCTCTCAAGCTGGACAACTCTTTGCTGGTGATCAACAAAGACTCCAACTAATATTCCCCCAGATCTAGTCCTTTCAATGGAGTAATACAAATTAGACTCAGATGGTTATTTTAGCAATTTTTTCCCAAGGGCTCCAGAGGTGTTCCAAAGTAGCACAGGATATAAAACCTAGAAATCTTATACTTACCTACTTCAACCACATCTATGAAGGACAACATCTTGTTATGCAGGCTTTTGGAGGTTGCCTCCTATGGACACCCTCTCCCTTTCCCCCAGCCCCTCTGGTTATTATTGGGATGCTTCAGGCTTCTCCTCCTTAGGATCTCTCCACACAGGGCATGCTTGTCTTGACATGGCAAGACTTCAGTACCAGACCTGGCCTCATCTGTTTTGTGAACTCTGTCTGGTACCTCAAACTCGCTGAAGAGTTCGAAGATTGTCTATGCTCCAAATTACCAGGCCCTGCAATGGGTGGGTTGACTGGGACACTCTTCATCAACAGTGTTCTAACTCACTTCCTGTTGCCATTACTTTTCCTGCGGAAAAGAGAACAAATGTCTGTTCATTCCAGACAGGGCAGCAATGACAAACCAAAGAAATTATTTCACTCAAGTCTAGCTTGGTGAATCAATGAATTTATTTGGGTTACTTTCAGAAAAATGGGTGACAGCTATCATTAAGAGACTATGAAGAAATGGCCCATTGATTGAGAGTGCTTGTTGCTCTTCCAGAGGACCCCAGTTTGGTTCCCAACACCAAAATGGAGTGACTCATAACCACCTATAACTCCAGCTTCTAGAGATCCAATCCCCTCTTCTGACCTCTGAAGGCACCTGCACACATGTGGCAGATGCAGGCAGACACACACACATACATACACATACACAGAATAAATAAAATAAATCTCGTTTTTTAAAAAAGAGAGACTAACTACAATAGATTTATCACCTGTTCATAAAATAAGAATTTTTTTTAAAAAATAATATTTCAGGATCTGGAGAGATGGCTCAGCAGTTAAGGGCACTTGTTGCAGTTGCAGAGGACTAGAATTTGGTTCCTAGCACCCATATCAGGTAGCTGACAAGTGCCTGTAACTCCAGCTCCAGGGGATCCAAAGCTCTTTCCCGGCCTCTGCAGGCATCTACACACATGCACACACACACGCACACATGCACATACACACAATTTAAATTTAAATCAAATTTCAAAGAATAGAAAAACTTGTAAAGAAAAATATGTAACAGATTTTAATAAATAATTCCACTTGCCCTAATCCCAAATTATCATAATCAAAAAACTTTATTATAGGAGTTGGAGAGATGGCTCAGTCAGTGGTTAAGAGCACCCATTGCTCTTGCAGAAGACCCAGTTCCATTTGCTAGAACCACAGGATGGCTTACAATAGCCTGAACTTCCAGTTCTAGGTGATCTGACACCCCCTTCTCCATAAGTACTGCAAGCATGAGGTGAGCTTACACACAAAATATAAGTAAATAAATAGATAAACAAAATTTTAAAATAAAAAGTAAACATTTTATTATAAAACTGAAAGGCACAGTCACATCATAAAGCATTCTTGGTCTACTAGACCCTACACAATTAGATGGAGTTTCTAGTTACTTCTTAAATTCCTTACTGCAGTATAGAGGGAATTGTAATATTAGACCAAGGCCTGTTTCATGGAGAATCTCACCTCCCACTGTAAAGACACACATGTGTATGCATATGCACATATAATCACCTCATGCAAAGTTATGGATTTCCAAACTTCAGACAAGGTCAAGAGAGCTATAAAAATTCAAGTGCAAGACTGTAATCCTAGCACTCAAGGGTCTGACACAAGAGAATCTCTGAGTTCGAAGCTAGCTAGGGCTACACGGTGAGTTAAAAGTCAGCCTGGACTACAAAGTGAAACCATGTCTTACCTCTTCCTATCCTGACTTAACTCCCAACTCTAAATATATTTTAGTGAGTAATAATTATTCCTATAGTTTAAAAAAAGCGTGCTGAAGCCAGGAGTGGTGGTAGACACCATTAATCCTAGGCAGAGGCACTCAGGAGACAGAGGCAGGAAGATCTCTGAGAAATCAAGGTCCGCCTTTTCTACAAAGGAAGTTTCAGGCCAGTCAGAGCTGCACAGTGAAACCCTGTCTCAAAAACAAAAACAAAAACAAAAACAAAAAAACCAGTGTACCAAAATAACAGTTGTCAGAATTAATTTAATGGAAACCTAAAATATGGATATTTTTCAATTTTTCTATATTCTCTAGTAGTTTTTCCAATCTGAAAAGAATTCACTCATAAAGATTTACTGGGGTGGTCGGTGAGATGGTTCAGCAGGTAAAGTCCTGGCAAACTGAGTTTGATCCCCCAGATCTACATGGTAGAAGGAGAGAATTGGCTCCCCCAAGTTGTCCTCTGACCTTCACACCAGTGCAGTGTGCAAACGCAAACACACACACACACAATCTTTTTAATGTAGTAAAAAGTTTTAAGTTTACCTGGCACTCAGCACATTGTATAACTTTTCTAAAACTCCTTTGATTAACTCAGTTGCATGTTGACCACTGTACCACTAGTTCTTAATGAGATACTCATAGGAGGTAGTCAAGAAATGCATATACGGCAAACAACTTGAGAAAATTCTCAGTTAAACAGGTAACCTGATGAAGGCATTTAAACACTAAAAGCTTCTGACAAAGCCCTTCTCATCTTTATTTGTAATATCCGCTATTAGCATGCAAAACTATTTGGCTTTATTACACTCCAAAAGTTATGTTTCACAGCTGTGTTTTTGTAGGTGTGAATTTAGTCCTCCTATTACATCTTAACTGTTTACATTTTAGCTGTGAAAAGGATTTTGTTTTGAGCTAGCTAGCAAGAGAACTTCTGTTACATCAGTTTCAAAAACTGTCACATCAGAAATAGCAACTTTAAATAGATCAATGTGCACTCTGCTCTTTCTCATGAGATACTATCTGCCATGAAATAATTAGTTAGATTAAACATTTAAATGACTTTGTCATCTTCTCCTTAGAAATCTCTATTATATTCTGAACAATGAAAATAATGTAAGAATGTGGCGCAGTCTTAAGTCCTTATCCATCCTTAAAAACTTTCTTCTAAAACAAAGTTCATATATACATGAGCACAAGCAAATGCTTTGTTAAGAAACAAACATGTAGCTTAATGTGCAAACCAAGACTTTTAATTTGCTTAGCAGTGTTATTTAGCATCAAGGACCTTGGTGCTTAAAAAGAGGTTTCTGGTCCATCACCCAGAAGTAGGTGTGAAATGCTAATTATTGGGACCCATACTGGTATTTCTCCAATCTGCCTTTAACAACCACACAATGTCTACAGTGTACTTGAGAAGCATTAATGTATTACTAGATATTTTCAGCAAGATCTTTGAACATACTATGCAAGCTGTGCCTTCACAGAACAAGACTTGTTGGTCACAAATACACCTCAGTGTTTGTATTTGATACTGTGTCATTCCAGCACAGCCACATTTGGGAGCGAAACACTTATGACCTAAAGCTCAGTCACTAACACTGTGTTTGGTAATCCCCTTTGGATTACCAAAGTAAAACTCAAAAAATCAATGACATTACTTGATAGTTTCGCTTCTTTCTGGACCCAAAATAGCACTGATTTTACTCAGAACACTAAGTCAAATAACATTGGGCTCCTTCCAAAGTCAAATCCATTTTCAAGTATAAATATTTGCTCTCTTTGGGAATAATAAAAAGATTGGGCTGTAGGCTCTGCACAAATGACGAAGAATTCAAAAATGCTGGAACAATAGTAGCATGATTATGCCTTTATGTTTGTTAAAACAGGGTGTCCTACTGGGGGACTAACTGGCAGGATGGCCTGCTGAAGATGTAAGTGGTGTTTTGTTATTGTCATTAAACATGAAGATACCAAAAAGTTTCCTATTCTGTCCTTCAGAGAGGAATCTTCATGAAGGAAAGGAGGTGCTTCCCCCACCCGATCCTGCAAGTAAGCAGACATTACTTTTGTTCCTGGTCCTGGGATAACAAGTTATATTACTAGGAAGGAAGAGAATAGATTCTTTGTTTGGGGGACGGGGAAAGGGAAGATTGCTGACCTCTGTGGGTGAATCCCCAGGGTCAAATTCAGGACAGTGGACTTTGAGAGAATGCTCTCCAACACAGCGTGCATAGGACAGGGGATCACATGTGAAATGCAAGGATGGTCATCAAGATTTGATTTATGGGAAAATCACTCCCATTCAAAAATTCATCTCAGTCTATAGATTTGTCCAGTAGAACATGATGATGGGGCAAAATTCCAAAGCCCCAGAAGACATGAGGTACTAAGGTCCCTACAGAAAAGCAAGCTTCCAGCAAAGCAATTTCCTGCAAAGAAATTCTATAAATCTTCAGAATTCTTCTAAAAGAAGGAAGGAAGGCATTCTGAGAGTGTGCTATTGAAGTTCATGCCTATCAAAAAGATAAGATTTAAGCCAATTCTGATTCTACTCAGAAAATGAAAACAGAAATGACAGTGCCTGCAGCCCAAGTGTTTCAGAATACATCATGCCTATGACATTTTCTAGTCATGCCTGCCAACGGTGTTAAATAAAGACTCTTACAGGAAACAGTTGTCAAGGTGGACAATTTTATGAATAGCCACTGTAGAAGTCAATAAAGTGTGAGAATAGAGTGAAGCAGTGTATCACTGTGGTGTGGAATACAATGGTCCAGGTGAGGGGCATGTAGCCCAAGGAATAAGGAGTATGTAATATCCATTCAGACATTTAACTGTGATCACTGTGTTTTTTCTGTATTATATATACTGTGTCAGATGTTAAGAGTGTAAGAAGCATTCTACCAGTAACCATCAGTTTCATAGTATTGAGAAAGAGGTAAATAAACATGCAGCCTTTATAGTGCCAAAAGAAGTTAAAGAAAAATGGGTAAATTTATTATTTTGAGAATCAAGTCTGTCTAGAACTTTACTATGCAAGTGTTCTTGGGAAAATTTTATAAGCCCTTTGAATCGTGTTCTCTTTATCAGTAATAAGTGAATCACAGTTCATAAACATTCTGTACATGTTAGTTGCTGCTGCTGTTAAAAATGAATATGTAGTCATGGGGTAACTGATTAAATCTATCTGTATGATTAAAGAAGGTTTCAATCAACCAGAAATGCATTTGAGAGCTATTGTGCAGGATGAATGTGATTCTTCAGGTAAAGAGGAGGGGAACAGCATTCTGGGTAGAGTGAACAACATGGGGACGTCACAGCAGCGCTAAGGCACATGGTCCAATCAGGAATGAAAGATGGTTTAAATATGATAATAAGACATCTTGGAAAGAGGACGAAGTGATTATCAAGATGTAAAATGGGACTATAGCGTAACAGGCAATATAATCTATATACAATGAGTAACTATCAAATGTTAAGTAAGGAAGATATAGTAGTCATTATTTGTTATCATGAAGTACTTGAGTCAAGGTACCTTATAAAGAAATTTATTTTTGCTTGCAGTTATGAAGGTGCAGGGTTAAGGGGCTTCCTCTGGTAATTTTTCTTAGTGGCAGAGTCCTGACAAAGTCCCAGAGCGTTATGAGGCAAGATATGGGGGAGGCAGGTATGTTTTCTGGCTTCTTTCCTTATTATGAAGTCACCACAGTTCAGTCATTGGGATTCCATCCTAATGAAGTTACCTAATCTTAGTCACCTCACAAAGACTGCACCTCCAATCACTGTAGTCAAATCAAGTTTCTACCGGCTCAGTCCATTGTCATGGGGACACATGGACACATGAGGAACACTCAAAACATCTTAACCATGGCAGAAGAACAGGACCTTAGAAGGATCGTCATGGTCGCACGCAGATACTAGACAAGAAGACACTAGACATGAAGAGCATGAAGAATGAGAAATATCTAAGGAAACCAAAAACTATTCTAGAAAAACCATAGAGAATCTCTGGGTTAGGAGGTGAGGAGACCAGCCAATATATAACACTTTCTTTCTTCCTCTTTTAATACATTTAGCCTATAAACATTTATTATTGAATTGGTCATACAACCTCTGTGCCCAGTCTTACCATTCATTAAATGAAGATGATAGGATATTATAAGAGCAAAATGAGCTGATTCATGAAAAGTACCCGGCACATGGTAAGGGCTGTAGATGCATTGTTGGTTTGTTATCTTGCTCTTCTCCATAATCCTAATCCCTTCCCTTGTTTGGTTTAACCAACAATACTAATTCCATGTTAAGAAAATCCTAATCGTACATTTTTAGACCCATAATTTTCACAGAGCTTACATTTTGATTCAACTCAATACATTCTAAGTAGTCTCTCTTGTGTTTGGAAGTTTTTCAGACATTGTTGAATACAGTCTGTGCATCTTCCTTTCCCTGCACTAAGAAAATTCACATCCCTTCGGGGGAGGGTAAGAGACGTACCACACTATAAAGTACAATATGAAATAAAACAAATGAGCAATACAGTACAACAGAATGCATAATAGGAAAACAGTACGCATGGAGCCAGAAGATCATGTTCTAATTAATACTTACTAACCAAATTCCTTATGAGTTACTGAACCTTTGGTGGGTCAGGAAGGTGTGGAGGTTAGACAGTAGAATCTGGAAGTATGGATTCTTACCCAGTTTTATGACTTACTTTAGCTTTGGATGAACTACTGCTCTAGTATTTAACCTCCAAAACAAAGATGACATAAGAGTATCTATTGTCTACGGTTGCTGTATAAATTAGATGAATTAAAAGCTATACTGTGCTGGGAGAAAATACTGCCTGGCACAAAATAAGCATGCCATTAAAAGTTATCTAAAATATTTTTAACCCCCAGGATCCTTCCTGACAAAATACGTATAATAATTACCATCATTGACCTGGCTTATAAGGTTGTTGTGAAAATTTACAAGAAATGAGAAAATTTGTGTTGAAAATATTTTCAATTGTTAAGGTTATAGTAGTCAAGTGCCCTGTGTTATTTATAATATTTTTAAAGGATTAAAATCAATAAGTAGCAGATAACTCCTCCTCGGAGCATCCCAGGCCACCTTGTAGATGGAAAGCCCATTTAACTCCAGCACTGGGGAGGCAGATGCTGGTGAATCTCTGGAGTTGATGGCCAGCCTGGCCTACATAGTGAGTTCCAGGTCAGCTGGGGCTACACAGTGTGACTCTATCTCAAAAAAAACTTTTGAAAAACCAAAATAAAAGAAAGCCTTTACTTTTATCTTGCTGGAATCCTAGTCAGTGAGAATTTGGGACAATGAGTGAATGAACAGAAATGCAGCTAGCTGCTTTGAATAATCATTTGACTGAGCTACCTTAGCCAATGAACCTGTAGGCCTTGATGACCACATTTTTTACATGATATTAGAGTAAATACAAGAAATTCAATTTCTTTTAAATGTTAGCCACTTGGGATGTCTGTTGACATTTTGCAAAGCAAACCATAAATGTACTTAAACCAATGAGTAAAACATTAAAATTAAAAATCAGCCTATCTTTTCTCCAAGTACCTTTTTCAAATGGCACAGAGAACTTTACACAAGCTCCAGGCACCTCTGTATTTAATTCCTAGGGGCAATGGTATTCATTAGAGCATTAAGCAGCCTGGTCAGGTAGTGCTGAGTCAACCCAGCTCTGGGACTCTCCTTACTTGTGAATACAGCACACAGGCCTTGAGATGTCAGTATTCCAATATGATGATAAGGCACTCGCTTATACAGCTTTACAGGAGAAAGAACCAGAGTTTAAAAAGCCAGAGCCACCAATTTAGATTATGCTACTGTAACACTCTCGAACAGAATCTCATTTTAAAAGACAGTGCCTAGAAGAGAAAAGGCTTAATCCTAGATCATGAAATTGGCGATCCTTTGACAGGTGTTTCTTCTTTTATTTTTTTGAATCTTTTTGTATTTCATTTTCTTTAGGAATCAAGCATTGGTACTAAGGCTGCACCAGTTTATTTATAGCACAAAGTGCAAAGGTGATCTTCTCTTAATGGGAAAACTACTGTTGAATCATTGGATGCATGAGCCTCACAGGAGCTTAGCTGGGACGTGCTTATGGAATATAAGTGCAGCACTGAGGACAGAAGTTAGGAGACAGGCTTCTAAATGATCTTATTTGAATAAAGGCCTGTAAATTAACTTATGAGAGGAAATATACACTTTCTCAAAACCTTCAAAGTGCACTAGGAAACACAAAGTTTGGATATGCAGTAATTAGCTTAACAAGAAATTGGTTGATGCCATGATCAATACACTTTGGCACAACTGATGAGTGAAATTGTAACAACAACAACAACAAAAACCCTACAGTTCAAAACCTGCTTCTTGTTGGAGAATTCTTAAACTCACACACTTCAATATGTTTGTTCTTCTCCCTTTTTCTAAGTGATGAAAATATGATACACACAAGGTAGGCTCTTTTTCCATGGTGGCCTAGAACCTAAAGTCAAAATGTGGCATTACATTTCTTGATATATGACTTTCATAACCTTTACTTAAGAATTTACCCAAGGGGGCTGGAGAGATGACCCAGTGCTTACAAGCACTGGCTGCTCTTCCAGTGAACTTGGGTTCAGTTCCCAGCACCCACATGGTGGCAAAGAACCATCTGAAACTCTAGTTTCAGAGGATCCAATGCCCTCTTTTGGCCTCTGAGTGCACTGTAGGCATGAGGTACACATACACACACTCAGGAAAAACACTCAAACACGCAAAATAAAAATAGGAAAAAAAAATTATCCTGAGTAAATTTCTGGTGTTTATTTTGTTAACTAATCCTATAGTTAAAGAAAATTTCTGCTTCTGGAGTCATTTCTGGGAGGGTGCTGCTATTACAACTAAAATGAGGGATGACACTAACAGGTCATGTGTGGCAAGTGGATACAATTTAAAAATAAAAAGCCAGCCAGTTCTCCACTGAACTAGGATTAGAGGACAGCAACTCCTTTGACCTCTGATGTCACTTTTCAAATCTAGGATTGTCCTCCCTTCCACTTGAACCATACCCAGAAGATAATCGGTCTATACATATTTGTTCACTTCTTTTCTTGTACAATATTACTGGGACAGCTGTATTTAACAAAAGAGGACTTTCAAGTAACCATGAGAAAATAAGAGCTTTTAAAAATAAATAAGTCTCTCAGCAGCAAGTATCATAAACTGGTGCTACTTGACTTTAGAACTATGACATTAACTACGGGACATTAAGGAATGCCTAAATAACCGTGAGCTGGCTGTGTGCATAAGCTGAGCACCCAATCTGTCAGCTTCTTAGAGCACCATGAAGAAATAAACAAAAGGAGGCCAAACCCTAAAGATTGAAGGTACAGATAACAATGTTGGACTTCTGTGGATTGTTCCAAGTGTTCAGATGCCTTTGCTGATGGGGCAAAGTTATTCTGTGTGGAACCTGTGGGAACTCTGGCTGCCAGTAAAGCTCAATTTGGACCTCTGACAGCAAAGGTCAATCTTTCAATAAATGTTTGGGAAATAACAAGGCATAGTTCTAGGCAAGGAAAATGTGCTCATCACCAACCAGTATCTCTAGCTAGTCTTCTGGCTCACCTCACTACAGCCAAGTTAGCACAGAGCAACCTGCAAAAGACTGTGAGCCTGTGCGTTTTCCTGTACATTTGACTGGGTAGGTTACAACACTACACAGCATTTAATGCCAGAGTAGAGACTGAGTTCCTGAGCAGAAGTAAATACACTTATCCTGTATAATCATTCAAAGAAAATTCACATTACATATGAAAAAAATTCAACCCTTGAAATCAAGAAACTGTGTCCAACAGGGCTGGTGAGATGGCTCAGTGTGTAAAGGCACTTGCCTCACAAGCTGGCAGCCTGAATTTAATCCCTGGAACCCTTGTTAAGGTAGAAAGAAAGAGAGAACTGACTCAACAGTTGTCTTCTGAAACTATGGCACATGTGCCCACACACAGACACATCATGGGCATGTACACACACACACACACACACACACAAACACACACACACAATAATAATAATAATAATAAATTATTAAAAGAGACTGTGTGTCCAGAACTCAAATGGCCTTCAGCTGGAAAAAGAATAAACAGTCTGCTACATCTGAACAATGAAACAATCATACAGGAAATGGGAGGAACAAACGGCTGGTACAGCCAGCAACATGCATGAAGATGGAATTCATTAGGCTAAATAAAAGACACCAGATGAAAAAAGCAACATAGTATATGATTTCATGTATATGATATTCTGTCAAAAGCAAATCTGCAGATATGGAGACTAGGTCAGTGAGTGTCCCCAGGGTTTAAGGACATGGGAAGAGCACCTACAGAGAGGCAGCTCATAGGAAGTGGGGGATGGGGCGCTATTGTTTCCTGCTTCCTTGGAGGTTCCAGGACTGCATGTGTAAAGCTTACAGAATTGTGCACCCTTAAAGAGTATATAGGGTCTCAAAGCACTGTGTGTAGATTGAAATTTTAATTCAAGACTGTGAAAGCTTCTCATGGTCTATGCTTTTCTTTCTCTCATTCAGGAAAATTCTCTTCTGAATATTCCTCTCAAGCTTCTGCTTATCACATCCAAGAATTTAAATTTAGCCTCAGTGTCAGCTCCTCCATAAAACCTTCCCAGACTTCTCTGCTTCCTCATGGTCTAGTTTTCTTAAAGGAATAAGCATTATTCATACCGCTAAAAATCTTTATGTCTAAAAGATCCCCTTTTCTCTTTTGCAATCAGCATACATCTTTCTCTGGCATGTTTTTATACTTTTCACCTCGTGGTCTGTAACTTCTGTGGTTTTGTGATTTGTTAAAATATTGTGTTAATAGGTATTAACATTGCATTAATATCACATGCATTTTCTTTCAATTCACCTTTTCATCCAACATTTCTTTCAAAACCCCATTCACTTTTAGTCGCTGCAGAGTATTTCACCATAGGAATGTACCAATATTCTGTTTGATTGGAGTCTGAAGGATATCTAAGCTGTTTCCCTGATCCATGTCACAATGCTTCCTTACATGTTTTCCTTCTGCCAGCCGATGAGCACCTCCAGGACAGAAGCATTTGGGTTCCCATGACACCTAGGAATTATAAATACATAATGTGCTTTGCATAAAAGATGATGCTGTGTGTCTGGCACACAACACACCCTCCTTAAAAATGTGTTGAGTGAATAAATGTTGGCGAAGACTGATTTTAAATCCTGTGCTATCTTCTCATTTCTCCATCGTGTATGATTTGGGGGAGGGGAGCTACCTCAATTCTCACTAAAAAGTCCTGAAGGTATTTCAGGGTCGAAGTGGAGACCATGAAACAAGGTTGCTTCGCAGTTTCCCGGATTCCTCCTTAGAGGATCTCAAAGCACTGTACAGTTGCGGTTTTCTCCAGTGACAGTTTTCCCACCCATGTGTCTCAAGAGTCAGCTCAGAGCAGTATTCAAAACTTGAATACCTTTTAGGGTGTCTCCTAAGGACCAGGGTCTCAGCCTGGATGCAAATAACAATAACAAGCTTGCTATTCCTCAAGGAATTGGATTTTTGGGCCCCATTCGTCCGTTCGTGCTCTGGGAGCAGACAAGTCGCGTTCCAGGAGCTGGCATTTAACTGCCACCTTTAGCAGGTCCCACGCCCCTGCTGCCCTCCCCCCTTACTCTGCCACTCTTCCCGCTCCTAAGTAGATAGAATGCCCTTTGATCTCCTCTACAGTGCTTTGTGGCTACACACTAGCTCTGCGCATACAGAACCATCTATCATCATCCTGTCTCTGGACGTGACCAGTACTTTGCTTCAGAAAAAAATTAATCTAATGTTTAAGGGGAGACAGCCATAGCACAATCAGTCTGTGTGCACGACCTTGCTGCAGATCCTGCAGCGGCATATTCGACGCCTCTGGCTTCCGCTCAGCAAGCTTCAAACTTGACCTTCCAGAGGATTTCAAAGGCAAAGGCTTTCTCTCTCTCCTTCGCTGGCTCCTAGGGCGAGCGTGGGCCTCCATGTGGGAAGCAGCCGCCTGGACCGGAGCTGGGAACTGCACGTCGGGGCGCCTGGAGCAGGCGGCGGCGGGGTGGGGGGCTGGGGCGAGCGGGCGGGAACGGGGGTGGGGGAGATGGTAGGAGGAGGATGGACCTGTCTGCATATGCATGAGACACCCAGCACTGCCCTCCTCTCTGGCAGCTGCTGGCGGAGGCGGAGGAGGAAGGGGGGGAGGGGAGGAGATAAGATGGGGCGGGGCGGCGGGAACTGCAGCTACAGAGGACACAGCTTCCGAGAACCGAAGAGGTGATTTGCATGGCACCTGGTGATTGGCTGAGGTTCGGAGGCTGGGTCTGAGAGGAAGCCCCTGAGTGGTTTCTCGGAGGAAATCATAGGGTTCTTTGGTTTCAGAAAGCCAGGCCCAGCCTGGTGGGTGCAACACGAAGTCTGGCCGCAAGGGGACGCGATGTTCTATCTTTGTTTTGGTTAAAGGCTCCTTTTCTGTCCTCCCCACCCCGGTCCCGCCTCCACCCCCCACACGCAGACTCACACGCAGAAAGTGCAGAGAAACCCTGTGATCCAGTCAACTGGCACTGCCCCGTCTATTAAGAAAGATGAACGCTCCTTTCTCTTCCATCTCCTTCATGGGAGACCACTTTTCATTTCAGATTATCACATCAATAAATATTCTTTGAGGAACAAAAAAGGCACTTTGCCAAAAGATAAGAGAATATATATGAAATGTGTGGATTGTAGAGAAAGGCGATACACCGAGGCAGGAGAATAGGCGTACATATGTAAATAACGGAAATAATCACATCCAGAACACAAAACACGAGGGGCAGAGACAGACAGGACACCTGGGGAGAACATGGATCCCTCCCAAAGTCCTCAGAGGCTGCATGCTCCCCACTCGCAGAGGCACACACCCACTAACAAGCCCACTCTTCCCCAATACAGAGACACGCACATATGCACGCACACAAGGACCTCAGAAAAGGCATCCACACGAATTCACACGTAGTAAAAAGATTGCCGAGAAAATACTAGAATAGAATTAAAATAGTTCATCCCATCGCCCTCCAAAATATAGTCAAGCGAAATGATTCTATTTGCATAATACTAATGCAGGTCGACGATAGAGACAAAAAATGGCTCCATTTGAGGAACACACCAGAGAATGCGTGTATACAACACACACGCACGCACGCGCGCCTGCGGGCTCGGACACACCCACAGTCTGTGTCCTCCGCCCACGGGCACGGGCGGAGGACAGATGCCATCAACAGCACTCAGTACAGTTGCGGCGGGGGGGAGGGACCCTACTAAGCTACGGAGCCCGCTAGAGAACCAGGGTTTTCTAAATGCCCACACCCACACACCCCTGTTACACAAGTGAGTTGGATTCAAAGAAGTAACTGATGCCTGTAGATAACAGGGTGCGGGAACATACCAGCTTAAACAATACTTCGAAATGACTTCAGCCTGGAAGACAGCCTTCTCAAATGTTCCGGGAAAAAAAAAATAGTAAAATCATATCTAAGAAAAAAGATTTTTCCATTTACTCTGCCTCCCTTTGTTTTCTTTTTCTTTTTTTTCTGTCTTTCCTTCTTATTTAAAAGAGAGAGGAGAGCATTTTTCTCTTCCTCCAAAAGAGCATAGATAGCTGGTTTTGTTTTGCGAACCCAGGAGCTTTCTAGTTAGTTTCCCAGCGAAGAAGGTCTGGGAGGGTCTTCGCCGCAGCCGCCCAGCCAGACAGCACCACAAAAGGCATTATTACACATCCCAAATAGCAAAGGCTGTCTATATATTTACGAATCTGTTCAAATATTTAACCTCTTAACTTGCTAAATATCCCCTTTCTTTCTTTCTCTCTTGCACTCCCCGCCCCCCTTCAGCTCTACTCTTTTCCTGCTCTTTCTAAAAAGGATGGGTACAGAAAGCTCCTTTCTAGAGTTACAAATGTGGCTGGGAACAAAAGTTTCACCTGATTCTGTTTGAATATCGATTTCGTTACCTAGCGATTATCTCTTTGCCAGCCAAAAGATGCAGTTTGAATAACCAGAGTTACATTTCTAAAACTAGCAGGCTTGATGCTGCCCTTCTGATTGGAAAAGCAAGCCTAAATCAGGATTTTCCTGACCCCTCTAGAAGTCGCCAGTCGTCCACCCTCTCTATGCGTAATATACCCTTATGAGTTCCACTCCTTCCTGTCAAGGGACTTGTTGAGGGACCATTGCACAAGAAGAGACCTTCAAGGGCTGGCATAGAGTTTCGTCAGTGTGTGGTGACCCACCAAGGCCAGGGGCGAGGCGCAGGTCTGTGTCAGGGACCAATTTGGATCACTACTACTGCAAATTTCTTATTGCCCAGATCTTACTTTGTGGTTCAAATAAAGCCTCCTGAGGGTCAGACACAAAGTGGTGGGCCTTTATTGCAGCAGAAGTGTTAGCTTTCTCAAAACTCGAGCTGTCCTTATTTTGTTGGACGAGGGGGAAGGGACAGTGCATGGGCACAGCGGAGGACGCAGGGGGTGGTCCACCTTCTCTAGGTCGCTGCCCATGCCCTGCTTTACAGGCAACTGTCCCCAGAGTAGCAAAGTTTCTCACCGACCCTTGCCCTCAGGGTGCTCTGGCTTCATCTAGGACTCTTCCTCTAGAGATTTAAAGTGCCCTGAAGGTGTTTCCCCGCGTCATCGAGGGGAGGGAGTCCTTTCTAAAAGAATTCAAGAAAAACCCGATGCCTGTAAAGTTAATGCAGGAAAGATTTCCTCTTGGCCATTTCCCTCTAGCCTAAAAATAACAGCTTCATGATTTGTTCCCTGATTTATTTCGAAGGGGGTAAAAAAGAAAGTATAGTTCGGAGAGTAAGATGATTGTCCCTATCAGAGTTGGTTAGTAGGTGGTGTATAGCAGCTTCCAACAACTTCAGAGATCTCTCAGCTCTGCGATGCGGAACCGCAGAAAGCATCTTACAAAGGAAACAACCCTCACCTGACGCTTGTCCTCAGCAAACTCAAGTTGGGATTACCCTCTCAGTGGTCCAAGAACAGCCCACCCCTCACCCCAAGATCTTCCAGTAGCTAACCTGAGTTACTGAAAAGCTTTTTTTGTTTGACAGTGACCTTTACTGGCTTCTGGCTGAGCTGGCATTTCCCACCAAGAGCGCCCAGGGCCGCCCAAGTCTTGGGCAAAGGGAAGGAGAAAAGGGATAATACATATATACATATATATATATATATATATATATGTGTGTGTGTGTGTGTATGTATATATATGGAATATATATGTATATGTATATATATGAGGTTTACAAAAATCTTTTTCACAAGCTGAAGAAGGTGGAAAGCTGTTTCAGAAAAAAAAAAGAACACAAAGAATATTTACTTCTTATGCCCTATTAGAGGCGAAGAACCTTGGTGCCATGCTATTAGGGGGTGCACACTCTAAAATGCTATCTATTTACACGACTGTGATTGTCCCCCTATCCTACAAGCCCTTTCAGAAAACTGCGGGGACTTTAGGAGTGTTCTAGTTTTCCTTATAAGATAAGATATTCATTTGGACATATTATCTAAATCTGAGGAAGAATGAAGGCTGCTTGTCACGCATCCTTCGTTTCCAGTAATGTGTGCCAGCCAATTAGAAGCAATTTAGGCAATCAAGGCCGTATGAAAAGGTGTTAAAAATAGGTTTTCTAAAGCCTCAGAACTCTAATTCGGAAGAAAATCTAAAATTACATATGTAGCGTTTCTTTACATAAAATAAACATATAATCTGAGTGTCTCTTGTTTGGTCTTTTTTCCTTCAGGGTCTACGCTCCCTCCCTCCCTCCCTCCCTCCCTCCCTCCCTCCCTCCCTCCCTCCCTCCCTCCCTCTCTCTCTCTCTCTCTCTCTCTTTCTTTCTTTCTTTCTTTCTTTCTTTCTTTCTTTCTTTCTTCTTTCTTTCTTTCTTTTTTTTTCCGGCCTGGCTGTTATGAATTTATAAGTGAAGTGTAAAGTTCAGATGAAAAAGAACTAGGGTCCTTTAAAAGTCTGTCTGAGAAAAAAAAAAAAAAAGTCTGAGTAAGGTTGGGGACAGCCTATCCCTGGCTTCTCGCTGTGGTCCTGTCCCAGACAGTGGTTTTCTGAATTCCACCTGCCCAGAGCAGGAAATCCCTGGAGTGGTGCAAGGAGAGGACTGCCTTGCCAGCCCTAATGGAGAAGGGGAGCGGCTGAGCAGGTGGGCCCTAACTTTTAGATAGTCAAGAGAGCCACAGCTCCTGAACAGCCCAGAGGGTTAGAGGTGCAGAAAAAGAGCCAAGAGAGTGTGTTGAGAGAAAGGGGTAAATAAAAGCCTGCACACGTGTCCTAAGAGGATGGGGAAGGTGAAACTGAAAAAGCAAAACAAAAAGGATTGACCCCAAGGCAAGTCCTCTAGAAGGCGTGAGAGTGTGAACTTGGATAGCTCAGTTGGCACCGTTTCGGCTTTCCCACAGACTGAAAGCTGGTCCGCTGGTCGATTTAGGTATCCTCTTCTTTGTACCCTTTGTACCAAGACTGTGCGGAGCAACGAGGTTTTCAGAGGCCTTTTTTTTTTTTTTCCTCCCGAACTCTCAGGAGAGGGCTGATGAGGAAAGAGACCAGAGCAAAGTTTGCAGAACTTCTAGGAAGTGCTATGGCATTGCCCGCACTTCCTGCAGGCGGGAGCAGGGAGCTGCAGAAAGTTCTTAGCCTTTGATCTCTTGGGCAGCAGGATCCACGTTCCTAGACCGTTGTGCTCAAAGCTAACACGCCAGAAGGTGAACTCCGAGGTTCCTGGATAAGGTTGGGGGACGCAAAGGAGGAAGTTGTTCCCTGAGCCCAGAAGGTCAGAGATCACCCAGGTTGTCAGGAAGTCCCTAGCCTCCGTAAGTGGAAAACTACCCTCCTGAGGGGGTGGATACCCCTTTCAAAAAGCTAGTCCTTCTGACAGAATTTAAGGCCAAAGCAATGCTTATTCCTAGAGGTCCTAAGAAGGATAGTGAGTGTAGAAGTACGGAAGTACGAACCAGGCTTGCATCTGCCATTGTTGTTTCAAAACAAAAGAGGTTCCTCCAGAGCAGGCGGCAGTGCCTAGACAGGACAAGCTGAGGGCCGGGGCTGCTCAGTGTGAACACAGAAGAACCAACTGCTCCCAGGCACAGGCAGAAGCCACCGCCCCACACCCCGCGCAGCTCTTCACAAAGGTGTCTGGATGGCAGCATTAAAAATCCTTCCTAGGGCTGGAGAGATGGCTCAGCAGTTAAAGAGTTCTGGTGGTTCTTCCGGAGAACCCAGTTTCGATTCCCAGCACCCACACAGCGGCTCACAACCGTTTGTAATTCTAGTTCCAAGGCATCCAGTGCCTTCTTCTGACCTCCGCCGGCCTTGCCTGACATCAGTGCACTTACACACATGCAAGCAATACACTCATACACATAAAGTTAAAATAATAAATAAAAGGTCCTTAATAGCACCTAATTTTTACCCATTTTTTTCTGCTTCTTTGTGTTTGATGCATGAACTAAACCATTTGATTGTCAACAAAATTCTCAATTCCCTGAAAATAAGGAAATTTCTTGAAAAGTTCTTTGAAAAGAACTTACCTTTACAAAGCTAAATAGAATTAGAAATAGGGGATATTTAAATATACATATTAAGGATATTTGTGCTAATGAAGTGTTCTGGTTTAAGAGACAAACAGTTCTAAATGGACATTATTGATAAGCAATACGGCCTTTTATCCATCACAGAACCCAGGTTTGTAAATTTAAAAGCTTGAACTAAATAAAATCTACACTCCAAAAGCTGTAAAATTTTTTAAATATTTTACTTCAATGAATTTTGAAATTTCAAAAAAAAAACCAAGCCAATGATACAACAATTTGAATTTTCTTATAGTATTTCATATAGTTAGTACAAATAATTCTCTTTTTGAGCTATCCTTATGGAACTATCACCTTTAACACTCTATGAGTCTATGCATACACAGTGTAGATTAAAATACATCTATTTTTACATAAAGAGTTGAAGAACCATGTGCTATACTAGAGCCATTCATAAATGAGAGCACCGGAAGAGCCACAGTAATCATTACATTCACTCTTTAGACTTAAGGAATCACTTTTCTTTACAGCCTGGAAAGCACATGATCATTAAGGTGAACATTAAGGGATTGTAATCCAAGTATCCTAAACACCGAGTGACCTTGGGAACCACCTTATTCCCCAGAGCCCTCTTTCACCTGTGTACAATAAAGAAACTGGATCAGATGAGTGCCAGGTGCTCATCTGGTCCTAAGAAGCCACGAAGTTTTGTCTTCTGTGAAGTAACACTAGGTCTGTGGCCATTTAGTGACTTTCAAAGAAAACATCATAAGCCCCTAATTTAGGCACGAAGTCTATGCTGTAGGCTTCATTTCTTTGTGATATTTTTTGCACCTTACTGTAGCATTTCCTTTGCATGGATGAAAAGGTTGGTTCTTAAAGTAATTTAAGGGGACCAAATGCTATGTGAACTCCAATAGCACTGCTTTTAGTGGTAGGAAATGAAGTTCTCAGCAATGGTGTTATCTGTAAGAATTTTGTGCATCTAAAAAGAGCTTAACTTTTTCCTTCAGCTATTGAAGTTGGTGAATTAGTCCCTTTGATAATTTCATAACTTTCTCTAGAAGACAGCTGGATCACCTTAGCAATTATAAGAATCAAGAATTACATTGAAAATGTGCTCTGTGGTAATGTCCTTGAGGTTGTCTTTTTCTCCAGTAACAGAAATCTTTTCTCAGTTTCCTAGTCTCCAACCACCTCTGTTCCCAGTGCACACTACCCACTAACGTCCATGTTCACAGACTATGCTTATTTATCTTAAGCAGCATTTTCAGGAATGAGCAACAGCAGATTACAACAATGAACTGGGTTTTTTTTTTTTTTTTTGTCCAGTTCAGTACCAAGTCTATGAAATTAATTTCCATTTTGATAATCATAAGATTTCCCTTGGAAATATCAGTGACTGCACAAGGCACAGACAGATCAAGTGTAGGTGTTCCATCATCTGAATGGGGTTAGTTATGGTTTCAATTGGAATGAGGTATTAAGTGATTAAACTATGCTAGCAGACAGCACTTTTAGCAAGCCCTTTCTATCCAAGCAAGCACAAGAATAGTCAATTCTTGGCCCTAGAAGTCTCCAAGGAAAACTTGGACTGCTTTAGGAAATCATATTTGCAATTAAAGCACGGGCATTTTTCTTCCCATCACAGAATTAATGCTGAATATCAGTTTTGAAACTTTACCTCTTTTTTTACAGTAAGCTTCTTGAGATCTTCCTGCATTCATTGACAGGCTTTTTGGCTCATTCTGTCATACTAGTCCACAATCATTTAATTCTTAAACATTAACATATTATAAGTGACTTAACAGGCACAGGCCAAATTCCAGACACCATTATCTAAGTCTCACCACAGCTAGCATTCACACAAGACAGAAGATCAAATGCCAGTTTGGGCACCTTAGCTTGCCTTGCCTTTTAATAGATATAACTCTGACTTATCACCTTCTTATTCTTATCAGCATACCTGACGGAGAAAACAAGTGAATTAACAAGTTGAATGAGTGATATGCACTGTACTCAATGCCCCTGTGACTATTTGGACCTGTGGAAGAATCAGCAGCATTTTTGGTGATTACTAGCATACGTTCTATGTTATGTGTTCTTAATTTAAAAAACAAATTCATCAAATCTGAAATAAATTTGTTAAGCAGTCTGTTATAAAATTCTCAGAATTCTTCCAGCTGAACAAAATGGGGGCAGTAAAAACTAAACTAAGTTGGGAATTCCAGAAAGTTATAGCATTAGACAATGGGTTCAGGCTTTGTGGGGATTACTTTATTCAATCCCTCAGGAATACCCCCTGAGGCATGGACTATAGCCATCATTTTACAGAGAGGGAGAAAGAGGGAGAGAGAGAGAGAGAGAGAGAGAGAGGGAGAGAGAGAGAGAGAGAGAGAGAAAATCAAGATCAACATGGCAACATGACATGGGCCACTGAGTTAATTGAGCTACATTCACATCCATAGCTCCCCACGTATTGACTGTGAGACCTTGGGAAAGTTATTTGGCCCCTATGATATTAACCCCATGGACTTATGCCTATTGTAGACATATATTTAGGTAGTACTAATTATCAGTTATCATTGCATGGGCTATAGGCTATAGTATTGAATAATATCCTAACCCTATCTGAGACAGAATTGACATTATTTTGAAGATTAGAAGGCCATAATTCAATTATTTTAGACTAGGCCTCCCAGCCGGTTCCATGATATCCCCATTTCTGTTTTTCCTATTCTGGTATTTTCAGAGAATGTTCTGTTACACTTAATATGAAACCAAACAGTTATCATCTCTTGTATTCCATGGACAAACTTACAGTCTTTCTGTCCCCACAGAAAGGACTGCCTTGCAAGTATTAATAGTTCATCTGGGAGGAGGCCTGTAGAAGAAAAACTAGTCACAAGAGTGATGGTGAAATCAGAGTTGACAGACCTTCTACTCAGGTGGTAAATTTTCCTACAAGAGGACTTCTGTCTCTTCATGATGCTTTACATTTGTTTAGTACTTTTAATTTTATTAAAGTAAATCATACACGTGGATTGAAATAATATAGAATTAAAACCGTAAGAGCTGAGGGACCAGAATGGCTGCTGCTAGATGTTATATAGACATGATAGGGAAGTTGCACCCACGAAATCTCCACAACATGCCTAAACAAGACTTGTATGATAGCAACACCAGTTGACGTGCCAACATGGATCGGGGAAATTTCACAAGGTCTGATCCCTAGATGAAGAGCTGCCGGCAATCAATGCATGCTGAGAGAGGAAGAAACAGTTTGCTCCAGGGACAAGCTCCCTGATAAGGTATCTAGTTCCAAAGTGGTCAGTATTAGACACATGTACATACAAGTATCTCTTACGGGCCTCCTCCAGATGAGCTATTAATACCTTCAAGGCAGTCCTTTCTGTGGGGATAGAAAGATTGCAAGTTTACCCATGGAATAAAAGAGAGAATAACTGTTTGGTTTCATATTAAGTGTAACAGAACATTCTCTGAAGATACCAAAATAGGAAAAACAGAAATGGTATTGTGGATGCAGCTGGGGAAGTTGAGTTCAAAATAATTGAATTCTTGTATGAATATATAAAACTATTAAACACATGTGCACAAATGGACTCAGTAGATTTTGCCTGTGTGTATGTAAAACAGTAATATAAAAAGTGGTCATGAATTTGAGAGGATGTGAGGGGACAGAAGAGAAGTTGGAGGGAAATGGAGGGGGAGAGTGATGGATGAAAATAAATACAATACTCAGGTATGAAATTCTCAAAAAATAAAAATATAAATTATGCAAATGTATAAAATGATTTATAATGAAAGACTTCAGTCTTTTGTTATAACTTTATTACAAATCTTTAAAAAATTATTTTGAATATTATAAACTATGACTTTCTTCTGGTGATTAGTTTAGTATCACATCGCAAAGTACTATAGTTATACTGTTTTCTGTTCAATAGCTTTGGACATTGTCATAAAATTTTGCTCATGGAAAATGATGCTGTGTCTTACCCATGCTATTCTTACAACTTTTCCATTATAGTTTCACTGTTATTTTTACTTTCTACATTTCACAATTACATTTTCACATTTATTTTGTTGTTCTATCAACTGGCAATACCTCTTGATTTCACTAATTGTTACCACCTCGATTTCTTATCAAAATTGACGACATGACTTTCTGCTCTTTTAATTCATTCTGTTTTCTGTACTTTATAAATTTGATGTAAAGTTGAGGGTAGTAATTTTTGTTTATTTGAGGGGGGGAAAGACTCTCATCATATAGCTCTGGATGTCCTGGAACTTGCTATGAAGACCAGGCTGGCCTTGAACGCATCAAGGTCTTCCTGCCTTTACATCTTGAGTGCTGGGATTAAAGAAGTGTGCCACTATACCCTGTCCAGGATCAATACATTTTTAATTGTATTTTTGTGATTTTTTATACAGTATAGTTTGATGGTATTTGCTCCCCTCTCCCCCGCCCTGCCCATATGAACATATATATACATATATATATGTGTATATATATATATATGTATTCCTATAGAGTTTGATTTGTCTCCCCAAATGCCCTTTAGTATGAGTCCATCCACTTGGACCACCAAGTGTCCCATCTTTGTAAGACTCTGTCTTTCCACCTCCTAGCATTCCATCCATCAATTCCCAAAAGTTCCTTGGGTTGTGTTGAGATTTCTTACCTACTTCATTGTATCTTCCTTGTTTGATTTGAGCTTGTATATAAAGGATTTGTACAAGATGGTACCATTACTGTGAGTTCATATGAGTAACTGACCAGCTGTCTGGAAGACTCTCTTTCCTTGTGGTCATCCAAGCCCTCTGGTTCTTGCAATCTTTCCACCTTCCTTTCCCCAATGATCCCTCAACCTTGTGAGGCAGAGGGTTGAGAAAGATGTCCTAGTCAGGGATATAAAAATAACCAAATACACATGGCTAGAGAGGTCACAGACCCTAGAGAAAATCCTACTTTTGCTACATTCCCTAGGCCAACCTAATTTCTTACTTTGTTATAAATATGCATACAGATAAGTGTACCTTTCACCACTCATCTGCGAAGCTTCTTTTTGCAACAAATGGAGACTATTAGGGAATTCCAGAACTGGTCAAACACAGAGAATAAGTGTCTGTGTGACACTTAACCCTAAGTGACACATCTTCAATGCAGCCTTTACACTTGGAATGAATGCATCCCTCAGCTCTCACCAGATGAGTTTCCTTAGGCAGCAGATGGTGATTAGCAGAGAAATTCACAATTGGCCAATGTCCTGAGGATCAATAGTATACTTTTAAAGTTGTGATGACAAGGTAAACTGTGTTGGACTACCACCATGCCATTTCCTCTTACAGAACTTTTTGTTTTTTCCCAAAGTTTCTATTACCTTTCCTTCTCTTGAGTTATATGTCATTGATGCTTCCATAAGTTGTTCAGATTCTCAAGTAGAATCTTTGAAATCCATTATTTATATAAACATCTTGTCTCATGAGCCATCTTTTCTACTTCAGTTTTGACACATTTCCACTCAAGCTTTCAGTGCAACAGACAGGCTGAGACATCCACTCCTTAGTTCGTGGGTTGTAGCTATGTTTTCTGTATGGTATCACACTGTTCTTTCTTGGGGCACCTCTTCTCTCCTTCCCCTATTTTATTTCTAAGCTTCAGCATGTGAAAAAAGCAACATTTCCGAATATTTTGTCTAAACATGCACTTGACTCAGTTTTTAAACTTCAGTGGTAGTTTGACTACATGTAGAATTCTAGGTTTAGATATTTTCTTTCTGATGTTGGAAGACATTTTTCTCATCTTTTGCTATGGGTGATAAGAATGATGGAATCTAATTTGAATTTCATTTAAAAGGTTCAGGCTTTCCTTCCCTATGAATGGTTTTAGGACTTTCTTATAACCCTTAGTTATATGTAATTTTAAGTAATGAATCTAATGTGAATCTCTATCTTTTCATGATTGTAAACATTCAATAGATACTTTCAAAATACTGGTATTTTGTCTAGTTCTCTTAAGTTGTCTTTTTTCGATCTTACTAAAATTCTTTTTTACTTATTTACTTCGTGTGTGTGTGTGTGTATGTGTATGTGTGTGTGTGTGTGTGTGTGCATCTGCACACACTCACATGCCAGGGCACGTAAATGGAGGTCAGAGAAAAACTTGTAGGAGTTGATTCTCTTTCCACTATGAATGTTCTGGGGATTGAATCCAGGTTGCCAAGCTTTTGTGTCAAATATTTTTTGCCTTTTTAACAACCTTGGTGGCCTGAAATTCTTAGTTGAAGTTGGCCTCTAAAATTAATTCTTGCTCTCTTGTATTTCTAGTATATTTCCCTTTTTAGTAGTGTTGTTTTGGAGTCAGCGAGATGATTCAGCCCAGTGGGTAGAAAGCACTTGTTGCAAAAGCCTGGTGGCCGGAATTTGAGTCTTCCTCTGGCTTCCACCTACATATCGTGGCACAATGCACTCCCATCCTGCTAATAAATCATTCGTAAAACAGTTTTTTGATACAGGGTCTCCCTGTAGCTCCAGCTGGCCTAGAACTCACTATGTAGATCAAGTTGGCCTTGAACTCACAGAGATCTGCCTGCCTCTGCTTCCTGAGTGCTGAGATTAATGGTGTGTGGTGCTATGTCGGGCATAAAAACATTTTATTATTTTTTAAAACTTACTCCATTTTAACTATGAATGAATCTAAGTTAGATGATTTTTAAATACCAAAAGCACATTTTTTATTCTCTAGTTACTCATTCATAGCATCTTATTTATAAATATGTATATATTCTGCTTCTGATCCATATGTGTATGTACACATATCTTGGTCTTGTTTTTCTGATGTGTTATATGGTGTAGTACCTCTATGACATCAGTTACAATTATTTTTTGTTATTGTATCCCTGAATTATTTGTGGTTTTGTTTTTATGGCATTGCTCTATTCCTGTCTCTATTTTCCTTTTTTATGACTTATTTTCTTGGCATTCTTCATTTATATTGCTGATTTTCTTCAAATGATAAGAACATTTTGTCTCCATTTATAATTAAGAAATAGTAAAATGGGTGACTGGGAGCTCTTAGAGTCTGAGTGGAGTGTTATTTAGTGACAGTTCAGTTAGTGAGATGTCACTGGAAAGTGGGCTACATATTGAAAATCGCATTCCTATCATAAGTTGGAAGCCTTTGTTCTGTAGCAGCAGTACCTGGGAAAGCTTCTTGGACTCATTTGTCGGTTTCTGTAGAGAAGACCTTTCTATTTGCCCAGGAAGTGGTATAGCTGCCCATATACTAGACAATGTCGTGGGGACATGAATACTTTCTCATTATCAATTTAAAAAACCCCACTTTCATCACACCTCTGACTGATGCTCTCTCATCCCTGGTATTTCTGGGTTGCGAGCCTTCTGGTGTTCTCTAGAGCAGACTGGTTCTCTCCTGCTGCAGTCATCTCTTAAGTGTTCTAAAGGGTGGCTTCTTCAGCCCTGGTTCATTAGCTGTCACTCTTCCATCCATTCTTAAAAAATATTTATTTTTATTTCTAATTATGTATATGTATAGGTATGTAAATGTGGGGGCAGGTGCTCTTAGAGGTCAGAAAGGACATCAGATCCTCTGGAGTTGGAGTCATAGGTAGCTGTGAACCTCCCAATGTGGATGCTGGGAAGCAAACTGTAATCCTCTGCAAGAGCAACACATGCACTTACTGGCTGAGCTGCTCTCCAGCCCCCACCCATTTTTTTCACTTCGAGAACTTTACAAAGTTTCTCTCTTGTTATTAGTGTTTTCCTGTGTAACATGTTTCATATATTTATATACTGTTTTCTATCATTTATTTACGCTTTAGGTAGGTCAGACTGCCATAGTGAACTAGAAATTTGTTTTAAAAATTTAAAAACCTTTAAATATAGTCTTCTTTTATTTAATGCATCTTTAATTGATTTTATTAAAAAAGAAACTTTAATCACTCGTGAACCCAAGTTTAATTTGCAGTATAAGTTGGAGGATTCATTTAGTTCTAAGATAGTCTTTGATTATTTTGACACACTAACATAGCTTTCAAATTCATGTTTCTGAATGTGAAATAAATGGTAAATATTTAATGGCCCGAGGCTCTATATTTAGTGATAAAAGACTAGAAAAAAGCAACTTCAGGTTTCATGTATATATACTCCACTGCTTTTCAAAGGTAACTTGAAGAAACTCGGAAATTCTACTTGCTCTACTTGTACATCGTTCCCACCAACGAGCAGCTCCTAGCACCAGGTGCAAGTTTTCTTACCAGCAAAATGGGATCTCAGTCCTCTTCAAAGCTATTCAGGGCCCCACAATGGTCAAAGTGCTACACCTAGGAGCACAAATGGCACGCACCCTTTGACCCTAACTTGTATTCACCCATGCATCAGCTCCACGGAGGCTGTGCTTTTCGCTGCTGCACCTCCGGGACTGGCACAGCTCTTGCACATCATGGTCAGTGGGCAAACCTGAGGTTAGTAAATACTGCATGAATACATATCCTGAAGAGATTCTGATACTGATAGGTGGGTTTTGAAAATGAGATACATTAAGATGAATTGTAACTAAGAGTCTAGGCGTTAAAAGGAGGGGAAGGGTGCATCCATTCAAAATGAGTGCAATCTCCAGCAGAAAATAAGGGATAGGATTTTGATAAACAGGAGTGAGAAACGAAGAGCTTTACACGGTGTTAAGGACTTAAGTCAAAGTAAGATCTAAATTATGAATGTTTGTACTTATATGATATATTTAACTTAAAAACAAGAACTTGAATTACAGGCTTTAAAGTAACAGCTCCCTAAGGAACCACTGACGGCAGATGAGATTTTCTTTCTTAGATCAACTCTATAAAGTATACAAATAGACATGAAGATATAATCATCATGGTATACAAAACTATGTTCTCATGGCAGGATGAAAAGTTCTGTATGAGAGGTGCCTGCCTAGCTTTGGGACAGAATTAAAACATACTATTAATTCAAGATAAAAACTCTCATTTGTAGTTCATTGCACAAGAAGCAAGGACATCATTTTACTAGGTTTTCACAAATTCAACTCACGGCTCTTATATTTTCCTTAATGAAAACAAAATGCCTAGATATATCTATATCATTAACAAACATCCAGGTGCTTGCATGTTAATCAAACAAACCACAAGGTAAATTAAGTAAAGATAAATGAACTGAACTGACCAGGACAGACTGGCCCTCGGTGTGGGTTGCTGCACATACTTAGAATACTATCACTTGGAGCCTCCTTCTGAACAGGGACTTGGGTGTCAACAATGCCAGTATTTTTGACAAGAGAAAAATGGCTCTTGAAAAGAACAGAGGTACCATGACTGAAGGAAGGCAGGAAGTAAGCATAAAAATGAAAATGGAACACGGACCAGGTTCCCTAGGTCCTTTACATGCATTAGTTCACATAAGGAGACAAGGGAAGAAGGAAAGTGGGGTGAGGAGGGGAGGGGAGTGGCATGGGAAGGGGAAGGGGGGGTGGGGGGCGGGGAAGGGGGGAGGATGGTGGGGGTGAGAAGGAGGTGAAGGAGGGTGGGGGAGGTGGTAGACTTATTTCTTGAATGTTGTGATCTTAAGATGACAGATAACTTCCCTTGCTGTCTTTGAGGAAGCATAATGAGTTGGTTTCTCTGTCTTATCTTGTGGCTCTGAGGTGTTAGATCTTGTCAGAAACTAGTCAACTTCAAAATTTTGAGATAGAGGAAGTGTGTGAATTGGAAATGTAATTTGTCCCCAGATGGGGACAAATACTTAGGAGCTTTAAAAGTCTAGGTTGTGGGCACACAGATTAATTATATTGCTAAATCTCAATGAAAATAATTGTACCTACAATGCATAAAAACTGGGATGACATTTTGTTTTAAAAATTACTTATAAGTGTTGTTAAAACATTAGGCCTGTTTTATGGTCATGCATCCTGGAATGAATAACAGGATGGTAATAAAAATCACACTGATGAGTCTTGGATATGGGGACTCTGACCCCAGTTCAGAAATAAATCATTTATATAGGCAACGATACAGAGGAAAGTTTTCCAGACACTTGTAACGTGGCCAGATACATACAGACCACAGATCTGGTAGATCCCTCTCAGAAAAGGTTATGACTTAGAACATTTATGTCTTTAGTTTTGTTCTGATTAAAGATTGTTCTCTCCTTAATAAACTAGCTGCGTCCTATAATTGTCATTGTACACAGTAAAATGTGTTATTTACAGTCATGACACCAAGGAGTCATATTATACCATTCAAGATAGGTCACAGTTGCGCAAAGCCATATCATAAAGCAAAATCGTAGATGTGTTGAGGCTGAACCATACATTGCAAGTCAATACTTAAATAATCTGTTCATTTTAAATTTCAAAAATTATGTCTTATTTTTCCCATTTTGCAGACATGAAACTTCTTGTTGATTAAACATTTGAATTAAAGGCTAACAAAATAATGCTAACTAATGGCAAAGCAGAAAGAAATCAGTAAAATCTGTTTTTACAAAGTGTTTCAAAAGCACTAAATTTGAAACCGTTGGCCTCCTGTGTTCTACTCCACAGGCTGACACTCGTTCAGACACCAAACTGAGTGTCCAGTTGTCCAGTAGTTTTTGTTTTCTTTTAGTACAATGGTTTCTTCTGAAAAATCCAAATAATAGAATGCTGCCTTAGAGTTTATAGCATTAACTCAAACTACACCTGTGTCTGAGCACGGCTTTTGCAGCATACAGTTTCCCCAAAACAGATACTTTGCTGCTGTTACTGATGCTAAGTCTCTGTGCAGAGTCCTCAGCTATAAACAGACCCAGGAAGATTATGAGAGCATTTGTAGGTTGTGCACAGTACTAAAAGCTCTGTAAAGTCCTCTACAGCTATTTCAGTCAGTAACACAATGAAGCACTTTATAAAATTTTTGGCTGTTCTATAATTTTGAATCACTTTAAAGTGCTCATGCTCTAAACTCTATAGTCTTTCTTAACCACAGGAAATACACAAAAAGTACATCATCAAAATGACAGTAATTAACTTCTTCAGTTTTAGGCTTGAAACTGTTCTGTTTCTCTGTCTCTCTGTCTTTCTCTCTGTCTCTCTCTCTCTCAGATTTTTTTCACCAAATGTAAAGAAATAACAAACCTGCAATACTGCAACAAAACTGGTCATAAGGACACAGCATACAAACATCTCCACTATTTTCACCAGTATTAAGTAATCAAGTTACAGGAAGTTTTTAGATTAAGAAGTAATTTATTTTAGATATCTCAAAGTAAGATATCTCTGTATCTGTCTTTGTCTCTCTCTCTCTCTGTCTCTCTGTCTCTCTCTCTCTCTGTATGTTGTCTGTTCAGGATCCTACATGAACTTTAAAAAGACATCTGAAGGTGCAAAGAATACAGCTGACGCAAGTCTTATTTAATTTTATTTATTTATTTTAACTGCTGAGTCATTTCTCCAGCCCCAGTTGATACAAGTCTTTAAGAATTTTCTTGAAATAATATGTATCATGTTGCCAAGAAAGTAAAAGAAGGGATGGAGAAGGAAATGGAGCATGCTGTTAAAGGAGTTTCCAGTTGAAAAATAGCCACTGAGGAGAACAAGAAGCACTGTTGTGTTGACAGCGTCCTACTTTTCTTTAGTCTTTCAGTTATTGAATGGATCCCGCTCAGGTGAGAGCTTTTTAGCTAATGTATTGTATTGACTCTAGTCCACAATCAAAAATAAGTAAACAAAACCAAACGCCAGTTTCTCAATGGAAGTGTCATATCGAACTCGTGTAATACTGTCTTCAATTTCCTGGGGCAACTGAAATTATTCTAATAAAATCACACTACAATCATTGTTTGCACAAGTTAAATATACTTTATGGGGCTGAAGAAATGGCTCAGCAGTTAAGAGCACTAACTGCTCTTGCAGAGGACTGGAGTGCTGTTCCCAGAACCTACATGGTTGTTCACAACCATCTATATCTCCAGTTCCAGGATATCTGATGCCTCCTTTTCTGGCCTCTGAAGTCACCAGGCACACACATGGCACACACACAAATATGCAGGCAAAATACTCATACAAACAAAGTTAGAACTAAAACAAAATATATTTTAAATTTACTTTATATTAAAGTATGCATGAAAATGAAAAGTCTTTCAGACTTGAGGGTATGGAAAGACCTGGTTAGCAGAGTTGGTCACATTGCTCCCCATACACATGCAAGGAGGTTGTATGACACTTTTATATTTGGAAAGCAGTAACTGTCCATGCCCTAGGCCTATCCAAACAGCAGTAATGGCCACAGTAGTTTTTAACATTCTTACTGTGTGCCCATACAGTGCTTATTTTAAGTCTATTCTATCTATATCTGTTCTATTATTTATTCTCAAACATAGCATGGGATGAACGTGAATTCTCCTTCCTATTTTGGAGTGGTAGAATAAGGAGCAGACTTTTTTCTCCTCTAAGTGAAAACCTAAATCCATAAGACAAAGACAAAATTCAAGGAGGCTCATACTCTTTTTAGTCCTAGTGGCCAAGAAACTGATCTCTTGCTGAAGGGTCCTGACTGCTTTGTGCTGCAGGAAGGCACATTGTCCATTTACACACACACAGCCAAGAGGGAAGAAAGCTGCTCATACAGCATTTTTAGCATCTTAATTTAAACACACGTAATGCAGTTGATTCAGACAATTTTGTATCTAGGCATAGTATCCTTCAATTAATTCAAGGGACATTTCAGTAACAAAGGAAATCCCCCTTTAAAGTAGCATCTGGTTTGGGACCTCTGAACTCCAAATAAGGTCAACCAGGGACATTTACCAGGGACAAGGAAGATGTGATATGTCTTGATCAATAAAAGAGAACACTGATTTTTCAGAGTTAAAATGCTTATGTAGTGGTGGTTAACAATCATCTATAACTCCAGTTCCAAGGAATCCCAAAACTTTTGAATTCTGTAGGCACTGCATGCATGTGGTTTACTTATATACAGGCAAATCACTCATACATATAAAATAAATTGGAAAAATATTTTTAAAAATGCTTATGTAGAAGGGAAGATTGTTAGTAAACTCTGTTTCTCTGTGAATCACTGTAAACCTAAGAACATACTAGGAAGTTGGTATTGCAGAGACTGAAAAAGTTCCAGGGTTCTCAACTCAGGAAAGGTTACCTCACTGGGAAGAGGCTGAAAATATGTCCGAGTACTTTATTGTTGCTTTTGTTTTTTAGTTTTACCATTTGGCAGGGAGTGATGTGGCTCCTTAGTGGTAATAGTGACAGGAGAGTCAGGGTTACAAAATATCTGGCAGTATTGGGACATTCCTATAATAAAGACTTGATGCCAAAAATGCCAAGAGTGCGTCATTGAGAAATTCTGAGATGCACAAACACAGATACAAACATTTACAGTAAAATAAGAAAGCACCAACTCTTTGTTATGTTACTCTTTCAAAGAACAACTCTACCACCAAATACCCAGGAAAATACAGATTAGTCTGGAAAAGGGGATAGAACACATCTGGAGGTTGAAGGAACTTGAAACAAAAATCAATAACTTTTTATGTTTTTATTTAGATATTTAAACAGTTTTTTTTTAACTGCTATGTGGGTGCTGGGAACCAAACCCAGGTCCTCTGTGAGAGCAGTAAGAGCTTTTACCTCCTGAGTCATTTCTTCAGCCCCAACAAATATTCTTTTTATAAAAAATTTTTATTGAGCTTTTGTACCTTTAATACAACAGTTCTGAATCAAATTTAGACCGCCCCCTTCCCATCCGTACTCCCACACTTCCGTCACCAGACCTCAAGCATTCTGCCATGTGTTAAGTCCCATCTGGTCAAGCATTTGTAACCAGATGTCCTTTGGTGTAAATTCATCCACTAGTCAACCTGTCTAGAGATCTTAAGGAAGGTCTACTCTCCCTCAGCCCGCAGTAATTAATCAGTCTCTAACAGTTTCCATCCCATTTTCCTCACTCCACTCTGGGCTTTTGTCTGATTGAGTTGGCATGGGTCTTGTGTATGAAGCCAGCATTGCCAAAATTTTACATGTGCAAGCTTCTAGTGGCTGGAAAGCCTCTGTTCCCTATGTTCATGGGCCAACCCTGGCCCTTACAATCTTTCTGCCCCCTCTTCTGCAACGTTCCCTGAGCCATATGTGGATGAGGTTTAATATACGAGTTCTATCCAAGGACACACACTTTGCAGTCTCTTATTCTCTAAAACTTAGCCAGTTGGGGCCTTCTGTGTGCATTGCACTCTGTTGTATAAGGAAGCTTCACTGGTGAGAGTTGAGGGATGCACTAGTATTCTTTCTACCCCGTTCTGCCTGGTTCCACCAGTCTTAGATGTAGAGGTTCCACTGTAGATATGTCAACTAGGGCTGTGCATCTCTCACACATATATTCTCTGTGTGTGACCAGTTGTGGAACTCTGTATTAGCCTCCATCTGTTGCAGAAAGCAGCTTTTTTGGTGAGTGGTATACTTAGCATGTGGTAAGAAATTTCATTTTCTAGAGATTTGACAGAAGATTTTCTCTACGATCTATGACCGCCTCAGCCATGTGTATGTGGCTGTGTTTACGTGCCATCCCTGAGTTCACTCCCACTGTGAAGGCTTTAAGTCCAATTAGATAACTGTTGTAGCCTTTTACCTCTTCCTTTTTCAGAAAATGTAGTTCTAAAGGTACCAGATGGGCTAAGCAAGATAGACATCCATGCTAGAAAGCTCCTGCTATGGACTGAACGGATGTATCAACTCAATTCATAAGTTATAATGTAAGACCCAATGTGATAGCATTAAGAGGGATAGTATTTTTTATGGAATGATTAACTCATGAGTTCCATTGCTGTGAGTCAGATTGGTACCATTATAAAAGGTCTTCATTAAACTAGGTAGGCTCTTGGTCCTTCTGCCCTTTTACTTGTGAGTGTACAGCATTTGTTCTATCTAGAGGATTCAGTAATAAGAGACCATCACTTCAGAAGATACCAAAGCTTCTTGTTGAGCCTCTTGAACTTTCAGCTTTACGGGGGTGAGCAATAAATTGTGTTCTTTATAAATTTTCCAGGCTACAGTATGTGTGTGTTTACTTTTTGAAACCTGGTCTCCGTGTAGCCCCAGCTAGTTTGGAACTCACTATAGACTAGGGTGGCCTTGATCTCACAGAGATCTACCTGCTTCTGCTTCCCAAGTGCAGAGAGGGCTGGGCTATAGCTTAGTGGTAGAATGCTTGCATGTACACAGTCCTCCATTTTGATCTCTAGTAACATAAAAAAAAGTGTACCTCACTCTTTTTTTTTCTTAGCCTTTTGTTTTAGGATTTATACTTATTTTATGTATATGTGTGTGTACGCCTGCATGTTTGGATGTGCACCATGTGAATGCCTGGTACCTACAGAGGCCAGAAGAGGTTATCTGATTCCTTGGAACTGGAATAACTGGAATTATAGGTAATTTCCTATACAGATGTGAGTCACATGATGTGGGTGTTGGGAACTGACCTAGGATGCTCTGCTAGAGTAGCAAGTGCAATTAACCACTTACTTCTGGGATATATGAGACTTGCTCCTTTGTACTTGATTCACAATCATAACCCAGTTCCTGCCTCAATGCTTCCTTTTTAAAGATTTATTTTTTTACTTCATGTGTATGAGTATTTTGCCTACATGTACGTATGTGTATCATGTACATGCCTGGTGCCCAAAGAGGCCAGAAGTGGGTGTTGGATCCCCTGAAACTGGAATTATGGGTATGTGCCACCGTATAGGTGCTGGTAATTTAACCTGAGTCCTCTGCAAAAACAGTCAGTGCTCTTAATGACTGAATCGTCTCTCTAGCCCTATATCAATGCTTATTTTTACCACATCTCTTTGAGAATTCAGTAAGAGCTATGAACATGTTGCTCCTCAAAATGCTCATATATAAAAGTATTTGTTTGAAATACCAGAACTTTGGTGAGTACTCTCCCTTTCCAATAAACCTAGATTATGATCCTGTGATCTATGTGTCAGCTAGAGAATTAAATTAATAATTAAATTAATCTAGCAATGATCAAATCTCAGTGATCAAGTCTCAATCACACTGGTTATCTGGATTGTATTTTCATGATCACCTTCATATACTCTGGCATCTTCAGAATATAACAGAGGAAACCAAGCTGTGAGCAGCCAAAGCTATGACTTGGATCAACCCTCATGCCTTCCATAGGTCCTTCTCTCTTCTCATTATTATATAAAAAGTTGACCTCAAAGCTCCTCTACCCAAGCCTAGTCTTTTTTTTCCTATTTTGAAAATTTTATACATAAGAACTGTATTCACATCACTTTCACTCCTCCCGTGTCCTTCTCTCTCAATTTCTTGTCCTCCTCTTTGTTACTGTTTATATATGTGTGTGTATATATGTATATATATATATATATATGTGTGTGTGTGTGTATATATGTATATATATATAAAATGCATTGAGTACATTTATTGGCACTCCTGTGCACATGTGTTTAGGGAATTACCATTACCACTTTGGATTATATAACCTCTCAGGGAGTTCATCCTGGAGAAAACTTTTCTCTCTCTCAACATCCATTGTCTGTAGCTCTTCATCTAGAGGTGGGACCCTGTGAAATTTTTCTCATCCATGTTGGCATATCAACTGGTGTTGTCATTATGCAAGTCTTGTTTAGGCTACCACACTGTGGAGATTTCATGAGATGTAATTGTCTAGAATACATTTTCAAGCAGTAGGCTTTCTGGTCCCCTGGCTCTTAAAATCTTTCCACTCCCTCTTCCAGGGTGTTCCCTGAGTCTTAGGTATAGAAGTTACATTGTAGATGTATCAATTGGGATTAGGTACCATACAGTGAGTGGTTTATTCTCTGCATTTTGAGCAGCTGTTGAATTTTCTAACATTCTCCATCTGTTGCAAAAAACTTAATGAGTGGGTTAGAGCTACATTTATTGAATATAAGAATACTTAGAATTTAGTAAGAAATTACATTGGATGGGGAAAGGGGCGGTAGCAGGTTCTCTCAGCCATGTGTATCTGGCTATGTTTACAATGTCATGCCTGAATTCCCTCCTACTGAACAGATCTTAAGTCCAATTAGATAGCTATTGATTACCCGCAAGATAAAAGTGCCAATCCTGCACCAATAGCCACAGTTTGCCTGCATGTCAGTCATAGCTGTTTATTAAGCTTTACAGCTGCGTAGGACCAGTGATTGTTCTTCTCCCTTTGCAGTTTGCATAGCACCTTCTGATACTATGAGAATTGGTCTTCAGGGCGGAGGTTTCCAGATCAGTTTTAGTTCAACTTCTCTAAAGTCCTGTGTCCAAAGCATGTGGTATCTTCAGCAACAGGTATTACCTTCAAATTTTTGGAGGCAACCAAGGGCTATGGCAATAGCCTTTATTATTCCAAACCTAGTCATAATGCTTGTTTCACTTTCCCAATCACCTTCTTTCACACAGGAGCTTCATAACCACTTTCTAATCACCCAATTAAAAAAATCAAGTCCAGGAAAACAGTAAAAGAAATCTCTTAGTTCAAACTTGAAAATTTTAATTTATTATTATTTGAGATGAGGGCTTATCACATAGTCTAAGCTGGTTTCCAACTCTTGACCTTCCTGTCTTAGCCTCCTATTTTGTAAAATGTCATGCTTGGTCCAGCGTTATCATTGCTTCTTACATTTTTATTTTAAAATTATGTGTACGTGTGTTGGTATGTGCACTTGTGAGTGCAGATCCCCTGGAGCTGTTCCACGTCAGTTCTGAGTTGCTCCATGTGTGTATTCAGAACCAAACTCAGGTCATGTTCTTAACTGCCGAACCACCTTTCCATCTCGTAGTATTTCAACACTTATTCTCCTGCTATGCAGTCTCTGGGAACAGCTTCCTTCAAAATGCCAAACCAACCAAACAAAAATCCGGTCTAGCTTCTAATGTCTCTTGAAGCTAGATCTTATTTTACTACAGAATAGCAAATACTCCGTCACATCCAGAAGCTGTAAGCTTTGCTCTTGTATTGTCAGCATCCTTGGAGTCTAATATTTACATGAATCCTTAATAAACTTAAAAGTCCACATGCATTTAACAGGTATGTTAAAAGCTTGGTCCCGTGTTTTGCTTCTGGGAGACTGTGTAGTCACTCCGCAGGTGACTAGAGGCCATGCCTGAGTTGTGGAATCTCTCTTTAGACCCCACCCCCTTTCTCTTCTCTTTTGCTTCCTGGTCAGGAGGTGAACAGTTTGCTCTTCCAAGTGTTTCCACATGAGACACTGCCCCAGCAACAGGCCCCAAAGCAAGAGAGCTAATGGACCCTCCAAAATTGTCAGCCAAAGTAAGCCTTTTTTTTTTTTTCTAATTATCAGTTATTTTTCTGGTAATGGAAGCTACACAGCATGACTCTCCATTTATCACTCAGTCACTTATGAGTGTGGGTTTGCTATGCTTATGAGTTATGCTATCACTTAACTTTTGTGATGTTCAAATCACTCCAATTTGGCTGTTGAGAGCACTGCTCTATTGGCCTGTATCTCTTTGGCATAGTCTTGTCATTTTTTGTTTGAGTTCTGTGGATTTTTATTTTGGTGGTTGTTGTTGGGTGTTTTTGTTTTTGTCTTCAGCCCTTTCTTAGATTCTGACATAAGACATTCCAGGTTCATTTTGTATACTTCCTGACCTCTCCCTAGAATCAGCTACTTTTCCAAAGAGCCCTGGTTCCCGTTATTAAAGAATGGTGTTAGCAACCTGTATGTGCATGCAAAGAATAATAAAGTCCAATTTCCAGACAGTCTTGTTTCAACTTGCAGCGAAGATCCATTCAAGTATTTGTATGACTCAGGAACTTGTTCCTTTTCATTCCTAAATACTTTACCTAGAGCGTGGTCGTACCAGAGCATTTGCCCGTCTACCTGTTGTGTTAAGTCAGTTTTGTGTTACTGCAACAAATCCTTGAGAAAATTATAATCAGGAAAAGCTTACTTAGCTCACAGTTTTGAAAAATTTCAATCCATCACCATTTTGCTCTGTTGCTTTAGCTTAGTTAAGGCAAAAATGTGTGACAGAGGAGTGAGGGTGAGAGGGAGGGAGGGAAAAGAGGAGTGGGAAGGAGATGAAGAGGAAGGTGGGGGACATGGGACTGGAAGTCTACAGTCCAGTGGCCCAAGATTTCCTCCCTCTTAAAGTTCCATCTACCTCCCAACAGTGTTACACTGAGGAACAAACTTTCAGATCTACTGATCTGACAATTTGGTGTGTCTGTATTTTCTTTATAAGATGCAAACTTCTTCCAAGATGATTATTGCATTTGACATTTCCACTGCTAGTAAACAAGAATTCCCGTTTCACATCTTTGCCAGCAATTAACATTATTGAGATTCTGGGTTTTAGCTATACTGATATGAGGGATGTCTCATTGCTATATTGTATATACATGTCTAAATTATGGATAAACATGAGCTAGTGAATGGAGTCATGACCTAAGCAGATGCCGGAATAACCTGTCTCAGTCCCAGCTCCCAACCTGTAAGGCAATATAATCACCAGGCACAGTAACAGACAACTTTGTCCCTGCTGAGCCACACAGAGAAGGTACAAATTCTTAATTTTCCCAGAAAATTTTAAGATTTAACATAGACTCCTATACAGTGAATATAAATGATTAAGTGTGATCCAGAAATGTATGACCAATAATAAATCCAATAATTAGATATCAGAGTAGATGATAACTTAACACAAATTGCTTAGGATGTAATGAGTTAGTAATAAAAGGAATTCTTTTTTTTTTTCTTCTTTCTTTTTTTGAGACATGGTCTCCATGTAGTCCTGCTAACCTGGAACTATGTAGAGCAGGCAGGCCTTGAATTCACAGAGATCCTCCTGCCTCTGCCTCCTGAGTGCTGGAACTAAAGGCATGTGCCACCATACCTGGCTAGGAATTATTTCTCTTCTTGATTAAAAATAGTTCATGTAGTCTCCCAATTCAAGTGATCAATCAGGGATTACTATGCTTTGAAAGATGGTTGCTTTAGGTTCTTGATATGAAGCTACTAAGAGACAGGTAATACAGCACTTTCAAGAATGTAAGCAACCACCCAATTAAAAGATTAAAATAACGACTGCTCTTTGTTCTTACAGTTGCTGTCTGATTTAGTAGCATACCTGAAAACCCAAGTTGCTGACTACATGACATTCAAGAGCAAGCAGCATATTTTAAAAGTTTAAACCGATGGATTCAAGTGTTGAAAGTGGGAAAAGCCCCAAACACGGAAACGTCATTTTGTGCATTTGCAAATGCATCACACAGTTCTGTGCAAACAGTAAGGTTATTTCAAGGATTATAAAGTTCTGTTGTAGCTACCGTGAAGGCTCATATTGATCAATTAGTAGTCAGGTTAACTTAAAGTTTGCTCTTTGGGGTGAGAGGTAAAACTAAACACTGAAAAACATGGGACTGGAGAGATGGCTCAGTAGCTAAGAGGCCGGGCTGCTCTTCAATTCCTAGCACTTGGAGGCTAACTCCAGTTCCAGGAGAAGAGATGCCTTCTTCTGAACTGCGTGGGCAACTTCATGCACACAGTGCATTTACATTCATGCAAGTAAAACTTCCTACACATAACAAACTGAAAAACACATTGGCAATAAAATATTTTGTATTTAGAGTTTGAGGAGTTATTTCAATAGACTATTAGGTGCTATTAGAGGCATCATTCATTTTTAACTTTTTCTCCAGAATTAGTGATGTTCCGTATTCCTTTTATTTTTCACACTTGGAATCACTGTGATCCTGACAAGTGAAGGAAACAGTTACTCTTCTGTTCTCAAACTTTGTGTGACCAGTACTGCTATTATTTCTTCTTCAACTATTAGGTTACGGTTGAAGCTCTTTAGGCCAGAATTTTCTTTCTGGGATGGTTATTAAATGATGGGTTTATTTTCTTTAACAACTATTAAGGTTAGTTCTGCTACTACTTAGGAGGCCTGCATCTTTTTCAGTAAACTTGTTCATTTTATCTAAATTGTCAAATTGACTCAGGTAGACAATTCATAATGTACTCACCGCCCACCCCAGCATTTTACTATAAATACTTCAAGCAATAAAATGCTTGCAATGACTGGAATTGCCCAGCAAACACAAATGCACATGTATTCTCCATCAGAACCTTGTTTTAAATACACATTTGTCAACCTATCACTCACAGTTCTAGAAATCTATCTTAATTTGGGGTGTATATCAAAGTAAATTACACACAAACACAATATACCTTCCCCTTAAGTAATCCATGCATGCCATTAACTAGAGTTGAATATGCCTTTGCTCTTTCCCCATTGTTTGGTGTTTTCACATTCATGAAATGCATAAACAAGTGACTAATGACAGATGCAAACATCCATTTAATCCAAACCCCATAAAGACAAGAAACAATATTTTCATTCCAGGTTTAACTACACACCCCCCCAGGCAATTCCTAACCCTACCATTCTTCAGAGGCAACAACCATTCTTTTCACACTTTTTATAGTATGTTAGGTTAATGGCTGTAAAAATTCTAAATGGTTATACAAATTCTAAGTCTCCTGTTGAAGTCTTTAGAGTTTAAGTATGGGTCACATAATCCACAAACAAGGGTAATCTAACTTCTCCTTTTCCTATTTTTATTCATTGTATTTCTCTCATGCCTAATTGGTCCATGTGATTTCAAGCCCTATTTTGAATGAAAGTGGAGACAGACATCTTTGCCTTCTTTCTGATTTTAGAGGCAAAGCTTTAAAGTGCTCTCCTGTTTACGTACCATGGGCTTGAAATCACATGGACCTATTAGGCATGAGAGAAGTACATGTTTTTCAGTGTTTAGTTTTACCTCTCACCCCAAAGAGCAAACTTTAAGTTAACCTGACTACTAATTGATCAATATGAGCCTTCACGGTAGCTACCTTTATATTTAAGGTTTTACTGCTAATTTCCTCAGGGCCTGTATTGTGATGTGATGGGGAACTTTGTTAAAGGCTGTTTTTCCCTACTGAGATGATCATTTGACATGAAAGTAGTTCAGCTAGCAGGAGGGGAAGGTAGAGGTGGATATGATTCAGAGATGGAGGTGGTCATGGTCCAAGTGCAAGATACCCTTGAACAAAAATGTCTCCATGAAGTCTATCACTGTGTATACAGAAAGTGAATACACATGAATAAAAATGAAAACTACTGGAACTTTAAATGACTGGGAATCCTCTCACCAACAGGCTCATTTTCAGTTCTGAGCTTTGGCCTTTTAACTTAATATTTTACTTGTTAATATGTGCAACATGATTCAAAAGATGAGCATTTATACAAAAGTCACTCAGGGCTGGCACCCATGCCTCCAGAGTCTGATATTGGTTGTAAACTTCATTCTTTCCCTCTTCAAGTAGGATCTGTCAGCTAGAAATTACCTCCCAAGCAATCCGCTGAGCTGTGGAGACTGGGGAATGCATGTCACAGGATTTCCTACCTGCTTCAATGTGGCAGGTGCCCTGCTCACTGGGTTGTGCAAGAGATCACCTGGCTCAACTGGCTTCTATCCTTAACCAAGGGAACTGGAGTATACTGATGACCTGGTACGCCTCTGGGACTTCTGATTATATTTAGCTGATGTCACTCACTCTCCATTTTGGAATTATTTTAGAATATTAAGAGAAATTACTGCTGATCTAACACCCTGCACCCTTTAGACATGAAACTTCTTTTTATGGACTTTTTTTTTTTTAAAGACAATTTGTGGTTAACAAGACCACACTAAAAATATAACAAAGGAGTTTGGCAGGATGAAGAAAAATAAACCTGTATGAACCCATACAAGAATAATTGAGACAGGATAGAAAGATGGGAAAACTAAGGGGACATGGGAAGAAAAAGGAATGTCTTTCACTTGATCCTGGTTGAAGTCTTTCTCCATGTGAAAACCAAGAATTTTAGCACAATTAAAAATTTTGCTGTCAAGGATGACTCTTTAGGGACAATATTCCATTTATATAGAGATATTTCAAATGCAAATAGCAGTGAGCCATGCTTAAGGTCTGAGTGTATATGACAAAGTACAGCTTTTCTTTTTTCCCTATCTGTAGAGTGGACACATCACTTCCAAAGTAGCTACACCAAAAATAAAGATGGCAGTTGCGTGTATTCTTTTCTGTATTTGGTGGTGTTAGATTTCACATTCATCAATTTAGTGGTTATGTTCCAGTGGCTTTTCACTGTGATTTTAACTGGTATTTCTTCAATGATCAACAATGCTAAGTGGAGTATCTTTTAAAATTATATGTGAATTGGAAGCCTATCTCTGAATAGTCTGAGGAAAAAAAAAAAAAACAAACAAAACCCAAAAACAATTCCCAAGCTGAAATTAAACCCAGAAGCTAACCACTTATAACCAAAATGGACTTAATGGGGACCAGATCTGCTCTAGTCTCCCCAGCTTCACCTCAAGAGATCACTGAGAAGAACTGGGGTTGCTTTGAGTGGCAGTTGTCTATGGGTTATCTGGAAATACTTCTTTGAAAAAAGATTTATTTCTGTTGGAGAATAGTAGCAGTATGCTAGACACAGCCTAATGCAAATATTACTGAAGCGCTTTTTGAAGCCATCCCTTCAGAGGAAGAACAGAATTTAAGCAAGAATACCTATTAGGGTTACATCTTAAAATTTAGAACCCTTAAAACAATCGTAATCATACACTTTTCTGTAGCTCCAGCTATCCTAATTTATACTAATCAACACAGAAACATTTTCTTTTTTTGTAAATACAAAGTGCCTAGGTGTGGGGGAAGGTCACCAAACAACAGCTGCAGGAATTCATAATTACAAACACTATTGAAAAGAACTTCCTTGGTGACAGAAATGCTTTGTAGTCATACTGCTGAATATACCTATTTTAAAGATACAGAAATACCTCTCAGTAAATGCTGACGTATAGGTGGCTAAAAGTGAACTATCAATTCTTGATGCTTATTCTATTGAGTGATGGGCTATTTCCCCATTCTTTCCTTCAGTGAGCAGTAGAGTCCAGTGCTTAATCCAGCCCCACCTCTAAAAGTAAAGGCAGATTCTTCTTTTGCCCCTGGAAGGCCTATAACCAAGTGATTTTTACCAAATACAGTAACCACAGGAGTAGACTGGGAGCAGAGGCTAAGCCCAGCCTCCCAGTCAGCTCCACAGACATACCAAGAACATACAATGAATCACCTTGGACCTTCCAGTTCAACCCAGCTGAATACCACTAAGTAAGCTTACTCTATGCCTTATAGAGATGGATCATTGGATTGTACCCTGCTTAAATAACAACCCCCAAAATCAAGGGGTTTAGATAACAAGTTTTAGACTAAGTCTGTTATTCTGTGGTGAAAAGAATGTTACCAATTACAAAGTTTTGGGGAGGAAAACAATGTTCTTGTCCCATCAAAGTGAACTACTGATAAGTGTAATCTTTTGTTTTATCCTGACCTACTGGTTGGTTTCAGAGACTTAATGATTTCATATCCAAGTTGGATTCAATAAAACTTGCTAAATTTAGAGAACTGGTGTATATTGATACGAAAACCTTTTATGTGACCAAATAATTTGTTTTCAATGTTTTATTTAATTTCAGTTAACACAATATCATGAAATGAGAAGCTTTCACACATCAAAATCTTGACTGAGAAAAACATGTATTATACTTGTATCAATTCTACAAATAGTGGCCAGACATTTATTTTTAAAGTATCCAAAGTTATAAGAAAAAAATATATAAATGAATCTATAGGATAATTTGAAAATGCTATTAACAGTATCTTATGGCACAAATGTACAAAATCTCTTGTATTCAGTAATATTTATTGCTAAAAACCCAAGTAGAAATGTCACCTTTGAGGGACAAAGCTACAAATGAATATCACAGGGTCTTCTAAAAACGAGGGATTTCTTATTTCTTACTACTGATCCTAAGGAATTACATTTGTTACATTTTAACTAATAAAAAATAAACTTGAAACTTGGTATTCTAAAAATATGTCAAGTATTTTTCATTCACTGGTCTTTGATATGGAACTGGAAAATAGGATTGCATTTGGCTGAAGTATGCTTTGCAGTGCTGACGTCAGTCCCTCTGGAAAGCCCAACTTCTGAACGCTGCCTTCAGTGACATGTCTCAGTGCCCCAAGTTTGTGCTTTGTCAGTGACTCTTTGAATATAAAACACAAAAAAAGGTACTCACTTCAGATTTACAGTTAATTGAATGTAGATAAGTATCCTTGATACAATTTCAGACTAAAACTTTATTTACGTGATATACACATTAAAATTCCAGAAGATTATGTTTCAATAAGTGCTATGATATAATTTTATTAATATATAAGGTCCAATGGTTTCTAGTATACAGTGAAATATTTAGACTATTAAGTCCCATTAGAGGATAACTTTAAGAACAGTATTAGTTTTATACCGTTGTTGATATAGTTAAGAGGGGTGACACCAGCACATGTTCACATGTTTCTAATCCATGAGGGATTATTTAACATGATTTAGCATGCTAGCATTCAAGTACTTAAAAAAAAAAAGATCTGTCATTATGCAATTAAGTTGAAGTCATGAATCTTTATTAAGAATTCTGCTCATTTTGTAAGAATTAGATTAAAAAATATCACCTTGATATCTCTAAGATTTGAGGAAAACTTTGGAAACATGTATAGTATAGTACTCACACTTATTTACTTTGAAACAGTCACAGTCCATCAGTCAATTTTCTTGAATGGAGAAGCAGCAAGGTCTCTTTGAGAAAAGTCCAGACATGAATTCTAATTCTAGGGGACTCAAAAGTTTCTATCAATCTAAGTAGGGCATTGGAGGGCAGGTCTGTTGTCTTTCCTCTCCTCTCTCATATCCCTCTGCATCTCTCTCTCTTCTTCCTTCCCTTCTTTCCTATTTCTTTTGAGACAGTCTTCATGAACCCGAGCCTGGCCTTGAATTCAATATGCAGTTAAAGATGACATTGAACTTCTGATCCTCCTGCTTCCACCTCCTAAGTGATGGAATTCAGAGTTGTGCCACCATGCCTAGTGGAGGTTAGGTTTTTGATAGTTTTAGCTCAGATCTGTTCCACAGTGGGCCCAGTGGGTCCCCAAGTCCATCCTGAGGTTTTTACCCACAGTCCTGGTACACGTTAATATATCAGCTGTCAGTCTTCACCTTGGAAATTCAAGTAATTCAAGAATATAAACAGAGGGGGCTGGAGAAATAGCTCATGTGTTAAGAGCACTGGTTTTGCACAGGATCAAGATTTGGTGCCCAGCACCCATTCCCATAGTGGCTAACAACCGCCTGTAACTCCAGTTCCAGGGGTATTCGACACCCTCTTCTGACCTCCACGGGCACTGCACACATGTGGTGCACTTAAATAAATGCAGTCAAAATACCCATACATGTAAAGCAAATCTTAAAACAAATATAAACAGAAAAAAAATGTTCAAAATTATTACTTTTTCTTTTCCTACACAATGCTATTACTGTTAAAATTTTACCACCAAGCTTTTAAAATTGTAATGATTGAATTTTATATTTATTCTTTTCTATGATCTATTTCTTTGCTGTCTGGCCACGACACAATTTTAAATGACAGAATAACTAAATACAGATAACAACAATTTCAATAATTCCTCTTATCTTTTCATGGATACCTAATCTGAAGTTTCATATTTTTGTAATTATAAGTTGTTTCACTGTGTATTTACAAAATGAAAATCTATTCCAAATACATGTATGTGCTAAAGCCAATTTTGGTAGAGAACAATTAAGAAAAACACCATCTCTCTTTTTTAAAGAAACAGTGTTGGGGACTAAACGTGCTCAGATAAAGCAAGCACTTGACCAGAGTCATTCCCTCCCACCCCTCGTTCACTACTTTAGTAATGGGCACCTGATATACTTGAAATCTATTACATTTGAAATTTATTGTGTAAATTGGGTTGTGATTAGATATATAAATCCCAATTGTGTCTTCAGTCAGGTTACCCTTTGTGCAATAACTTTTGTCTAACATATCTGACCTATTAAAGAACTATGGGTTAAATTTGTCTTCATATATATTCATATACATACATATAACATATATTACATATACTATTATGTATACATAAATTATTATATAATTATAATATATTATATATATAGAAAGAGTTGTTTTTGAGACAGGGTCTCCCTGTAGCCCCGACTGGTCTGGAACTTATGTAGATCAGGCTGGTGTCAATCTCACAGAGATCCACCTACTTCTGCTTTCCATGAGCTGGGATTACAGGTGTGCACCACCACACCCAGTATATATTTTTCTAGTGTCTTGCAAACTGAATTTTTCCTATTAATCTACTTTTAAAAGTACAAATAAGAACAAATTAGGTTGAAAGTACCTGGGAGAGAAAATTTTAAAAGTGAACTCAGATTATTTCATAAATTAACATTTACTTAACATTTACTATCAAACATTCAACATTTATTTTGGTGGTATATGCTTTTCAGTACAAAATGCTAACTGAATCAAGGAAGATATAATATTACTTAACTAAAAGAATTCATTAGTGACCTTGCAGCTAGTAAAACCCCAGCAATCAGGATGTTTGTTCACTACTGAGTGAGCCACAGCAATACTACTAAAAAAATCTAGGATGAAACTCTTTTCTACATCCTCACTCAGACACCACATTCTGAGTAAGGCTTTCTGTGGATGCTTCACATAAAATTTCAACTTTCTCCAACTTCACATTCCCCTTTTCATCATTTATCTTTTACCCTCAACTCATCAGATCTCATGACTATTTGACACACCCTATAATAGACCCATATTCATCTGTTTATTGTCTGCATCCCTCTCAGAATTCCCTCTGAGAGGAGGGGATTGTGGTACTTCTTTACTTTGCATTTGGGAGTCTGATGCATTATAACTACTCTATAGTTCTTGTCCAAACAGAGTAAAACCATTCCTGAAAGACTCTGTGAAATCTGTCTTCACTAACAATAAATGAAAGCCTTTAAGCAAGATCTATAACAATTCCTGTGGCCCAAAACAGCTATTTGTCTCATGCTAACACAAAGAGAAACTTACCAATATTTATAAATATATTGTCATACTATTTAATACATTCTTAGATTCACAGATAATAAAACAGGTAAATGATGATGACAATTCATTTTTATTTAATTAGTAAGGATTGAGGGCCCAATAAATAGAAAATAAATGGCTAATTACAGGCAAAATTTGGATATTTCTTGGTTACTAGATGAGCATTATTTCTACAAAATTACATCATTTGTTCATTCAAGGAAATAAGCTGTCTTTTGCTAAATGAGAAAAAGGAAACACATATAAACAGTCAGATAGAAGAAATACCATATGAAAAAACCGAAAAAATATAGACTATCTGATCTCTTAAAAATACAGCAACACGTCTCCTGCTCTGGAACAAGAACCAGAACTCACTCCTCGGGTACTGCATACCACTCTGATGAGCTAGCCAGAACCTAGCAACTCTTTCACTATCCCCACACACATAATCTTAGTTGTGACTATCCATCTTGCACACCATACCACACTGAAATTACCCCATTCCACCAATAAAAAAATCAATCAGAAGTGAGAATCTGAAGCACAGACTAACTATTCATACCTGATCTTTTGATCAAGCTAACACACACACACACACAGATAGAACCAAACTTCTATTCAACATAGGAAGGCTGGAATTTCATATTAGACACAAAACCAACAAAAGAAGTTCATATGCTAAAGCCACACTGCAAAAACACATTTTGAAAAACCAAGATAATATATTCCCACCAAATCGCATCAGTCTTACAGAAGTGTTTTACAAGAAGAACCACTCAAGAGGCACGCCAGGACACAGAACTAAAAGAACAATGATCAATGAATTCAAGGACTTCAAAGAACACACAAACAATCCCCTCAAGGAACTCAAAGTGAACAGGAATAAATTCCGGACTGAAGTTCAAGAAAATACAAATATATGACAGAATGAAATGACGAAAACAACCCAGAATTTGAAAAGTGAATTCATGAAAGAGATAAACATTGAAGAAAATCAAGCTGAGACGAAAGATGAAATTGAAAAACTCAATAAGTCAATTAGAAAAAAAAGAATCAAATGGAAAACAGAATATCAAGACTTGAAGATAAAGTCGGAGAATTGGACCATGCAAGCAAAGAATATGAAAAAACAAAACAAAACAAAAAAACCCACAGGAATAGAATATGCAGGACCTGGGGGACACCATGAAAATACCAAACCTATGAATTGTAGGCATAGAGAAAGAGCAGAATCTCAGGTCATTGATCAGATCTTCAACAGGATCAAAAAGAAAACGTCCCTAAATTAAGGAATGCCATACAAATACAAATACAAAAAGCATACGAAACACCAAATAGGACAGGGTGATTCTCCACAGCATCATAGTGAAACACAAAATATACAAAATAAAGAGGGTACTGAACGCTGCAAGAGAAAAAAAAGTTATGTGTAAAGGAAAATCCATCAGGCATCTGACTTTCGATGCAAATTTTAAAAGCAGAAAATGTATTACAACTTTTAAATGACTACAGATGCCAACAGGATGACTTCACCAACCATCTGTCAAAACTATCTGTCACAGCTGAAGGGGGGGAGGGAGGGAGGGAGGGAAGGAGGGAGGGAGGGAGGGAGAGAGGGAGAGAGAGAGAGAGAGAGAGAGAGAGAGGAGAAGAGAGGAGAGGAGAGAGAAGAGAGACCTACCGAGACCCTCCACAATATAACAGGATGAAATATAATGAGAATATATGACACAATATGGTGGATGAAAAGAAAGAAATAACCATACTGAAGAAGTTATGGAAAGAAACAAATGAAGGTATAATTACTGAAACACAAAATAGGAATAAGCACTCAAACAGAAAAAGACAATAATCAACACATATCTTTTAATAATAGCTTGAAACATTAATGGCCTTGGGGCTGTAGAGATGGTTTAGTAGTTACGAGCACTGGCTGCTCTTGTAGGAAGACCCAGGACTCCCAGCACCCATATGGCAGCTAAAACTATCCGTAACTCCAGTTCCACGGGATCTGACTACCTCTTCTCTCCTCTGTGGGCACTGACTCACACAGGTGTACTTTTACACATGCAGGCAATACATAAAAGAAAAATAAATAATTAAATCAAAAGATGTAGGCCCGCTGAATGGATTAAAAGACAAACAATTCATTTGTTTTCTTTCTACTTCTTCCTGTCCTTCCTTGTCTACAAGAAACTTACCTCCCTCCCCTCCCTCCATACCTCCAAGGACAGAAACTCCTTAGAAGGAAAGGATGAGAAAAAAATATTGCAAGCAAATGGCACCAAGAAATAGCAGGTGTTGGTATCCTATTACTTGACAAAATAGACTTCAAATTAAAATTAATCAGAAGAGATAAAGAAGGTCATTTCTTTCTGATCAAGGGAACAACTGACCAAGAAAACATTACAATTAACAAAAAAATATGCACCAAAGGCTGGTACATCCAATTCCATAAAAAGAGTATTTAGTGGGCTTCAAGACATAGATTAACCCAAATTTAGTAACAGTAGGTGACTTCAATATTCTACTTTTTCAACTGACAGGTCATCTGCAGAAAGAATGAATAAAAATATCTGAATTAGATGGTATCACACATCAAATGGACCTAACAAACATCTACAGAATATTTCACTCAAGCACCAAAGAGTATACATTCTACTCAGCAACTCATGTAAGTTTTTTTTAAATAACACATTCTTGAATACTGAATAGATCAAAGAAGAAATCAAGAAAGACATAAAAGTATTTCTGGAACTAAATGAAAATAAGACAGCACAACAAAATCTTTGGGGCACATTAAAAGTAACACTAAGAGGGAAGTTTATAGCTTGAAATGCCTACATTAAAAAACTATAAAGAATACAAATACATTCAAGAATCTGGAAAAACAAGAACCAACCAAGAATACAAATACATTCAAGAATCTGGAAAAACAAGAACCAACCAAACCCAAACCTAGTAGATAAGAAGAAACCATTAAAATCAGAACAGAAATCAATGAAATAAAAACAAGAAAACAATACAAAGAATCAATGAATCTAACAGCTGGTTCTTTGAAAGGACCAAGAACATTAGACACTTAGCCCGGCTAACTGCAAGAAAAAAAAGAACAAATTCAAATCAACAAAATCAGAGATAAAAAGGGAAACAGCACAAAAGATACCAAAGCAATCTAGAACATTGTAAGGGAGTACTTAAAAGTCCACACTCCATTAAATTATGAAATATAACAAATATGGATGAATTTCTAGATTCAAAAAGACCACCAAAATTAAACCAAGAAGAGATCAACAACTTGAACAAACTCATAACAAATAAGGAGACTGAAACAGTAATACGAAGTCTCCCAAATAAAAAAAGTTCAAGTCCAGATGGACTAAAAGCAGAATTCTACCAAACTTTTAGAAAATAAATACAACCAATCCTGTGTAAATTATTCAAAAAGGTAGAAACTAAGAGAAAACTCCCACACTCCTCCTTTGATGCCAATATGACTCAATATCCAAACCAGGTAAAAACACACAACAACAAAAGAAAATTATAAGAAAACAACCCTAATGAACATAGAGAAATTTTCCATGAAAACACTTGTCAACAACTTAGAGACACATATCAACAATATTACCCACCATGATCAAGTCCACTTTATTTCAGATGTGCAGGGATGGTTCAATATACCTAAGTCAATAAATATAATAAATCATATAAATGGATTTGAAGATAAATTTACATAGATCATATCTCAATATAAGCAGAATTGGCCTTTGACAATATCCAACACACCTCCATGATAAAAATCCTAGAGGGAACTGGACTAGAGGGACACATTAACATAATTAAGGGTCTGTATGACAAACTTAACCACAGCCAACATCATTCTAAATTGAGAAAAACTTGAAGCATTCCGATTAAAGTAAAGAACAAGACATGGCTGTTTGCTATATCTACTCCTTTCCAATATAGTGCTTGAAACTCAAAAAGGTAGAAACAGAGAAAACTCCTAAACTCCTTCTTTGATGCCAATATGACTCAATATCCAAACCAGGTAAAGACACAACAACAACAAAAGAAAACTATAAGCCAACAACCCTGATGAACATAAAGTCTCCTAAAACAACTGCCAACAACTCAGAGACACATATCTAATAACAGTGCTAGAACAATTAAGACAGGAGAAGGAAATTAAAGGAGTAATTGAAAAAGAAGTCAAATTATCCCCATTTGCTAATGTTATGATATTACATATGCTAGATTCCAAAAATTCCACAAGAAAACTTCTAGAAATGATCAATACTTTCAACAAAGGGGCACGATACAAAATAAATTTACAAAAACCACTCTTTATATACCAATAATAAGCAATGAGAGAAAGAGACCATGAAAATACTCCCATTCACAATAGCCTCAAGAAAAGTACAATATCTAAGAACAAACTTAACTAAAGATGTTAATCTCTACAAAGAAAAATTTAAATCTTTGAAGAAAGCAACTGAGGAAGACAACTGAAAATGGAGACTTCCACTGTTCATGATTGGTATCGTACTGTGAAAAATGACTCTCCTACTAAAAGCACTTTACAGATTCAATGAAACCCCAATCAAAATCCTCATGACATTTTTCACAGAAATAGGAAAAAAAAAATCCTAAAATTCAGGTGGAATTACAAAAGACCCTGGATAGCCAAAGCAAAAAGAGCAATGCTAAAGAGATTACCATACCAGATTTCAAACTATATTACAGATTTAGTAATAAAAATAGTACAATACTGGCACAAAAGGACATGTAGATCAATAGAACAAAAATATTAAGACCTAAACTTGAGTGCACACAATTACAAACACTTGGTATCTAACAGAAGTGACAGAAATACACATTGGTGGAAAGACAGCATCTTAGCAAATGATGTTGAGAAAATAGGTTCTCATATGTAGAAGAATGAAATTAGACTAGTTATTTATCACCCTGTACTAGATACAATCAGCTCCAAATGGATCAAAGACCTCAATGTGAAATCTGAAATGTTCCATGTGTTAGAAGAAAACAGGTACTTGCTCAGCTATCCTTGTTGCTGCTCTTTTCACGACAGCCAGGAAGGAAACAATCTAAATGTTCCTCAACCAATGAATGGATGATGAAAATGTGGTACATTTGTACAACGGAGTTCTACTCAGTCGTAACGAAAAATGAAATCTGTAGGTAAACGGATGGGATTACAAACTGTTATACTAAGTAAAGTAAGAAAAACTCAGAAAAGCAAGCTGCATGTTTTCTCTCATTTGTGGATCCTAGCTCCAAATCCTTAGTGTTGAGATATATCCAAATGTAAATGCAGGAGCCAGGAAAATGGAAAGGAATCATGGGGGTGGGGACACTCGAGAGAGGATGATCAAAAACAGGTGTTATCAAGGGGAAAATGGGGCACTTTAATTGGGGTGGGGAAGGCTACATGGGGGCAGAGAGAGAAATGCTTAAGTGAGGTGAGAAACCAAAGGGATTGATAAGCTTACTGAATACAAAGATAATATAAATGTGAGTGCCTGGCAAGGGAAACCTCGCTTTAGTTGGTTAGGGTAGTCCAAGAGACTCCCAAAATAATACAGGCTATTATTGCCACAACCTTCTTTGTTTCTCAGAACTCAAAGGTAAGACTCTGTTGCTGAATATAGGACATACTTCAGAAACAGAACTTGGAGCAATGGAGCTAGAACTGATCTGGAAGCTTCCTCTCTTAAGACTAGCTCTCATAGTATCAGAAGATACTATGCAAGCTGCCAAGAGAGAAAACAAATCAATGATTCTACCCAGCTGTAAAGTCTAAGAACTATAACAATGACCAATCAGCAAACTGTGCTTGCTTGTACAGTTGTGGCTCTTTTATCCTGTGTGTAATCAACAGCTGTCTAATTGGACTTGTGGCCTGCTCGATGAGAGGGAATTTATGTGTGGTACTGTAAACATAGCCAGGTAAACATGCCCGGGGAGGTCATAGACCCTAATGAAAAACCTGTCACTTCCCTACGTAATTTCTTACTATCTTCTAAACAGGTATTCTTATACTATAGACAAGCGTCTAACCACTCATCAAAGAAGCTACTTTTTGCAACAGAAGGAGACTATTACAAAATTCCACAACTGGTGAAACACAGAATAGGTGACTATGAAATGCCTAGCTCTAAAGGACAAATCTACAATGTAAGCTCTGTACTTAATGCAAGAGCCAGAGAGATAAGACATATGCTAAGAGTTAATTAATTCTAGACATTGACAGGGAAATTTTTTTACCAATGACTACCCCACGGTATGGTACCCTAGTAAGATCTGTAGGATGACAAAACTGGTTGATATGCCAAGATAGATGGGGGAAATGTCACTGGGACTCACTTCAATGTGAAGAGCTAGAGGTAATCAACGGATACTGAGGGAGGGAAATAAGTTTTTGCCAGGAATGAGCTTCCTGAGAGGTTATTTAATCCCAAATCATCAGCCCTAAACACATGTATATAGGAGCACTGCTTAATGAACTTAGTGTATTACATATATGTATATTTATAAACATATGTACATATACATGACAATAATAAAGAGGACAAAAAATTGAGAGGGAGTGAGGGAACATGAAAAGAGCTGGTGGGGGACTGGGAGTGATGGAAATACTGCCAAGACAGTATACAGCTATGAAATCCTCAAAAAATACAAAAAAATAGACTAATGGGAGTGGAGAAATGGTACAGCAGGTAAGGATACTGGATGCTCACGCAGCGGACCTGGGTTTGCTTTCCAGCACCCACACTGCAGCTCACAACCAGCTGTGACTCCTGTTCCATGGGATCCAACACCTTCCTCGGGGGACCATGCAGACAGAATACTAGTACATATAAAGAAATTTTAAATCCTAGGAACAAAAGCCAGAGTAACATAAAACAAAGAATAAAAGGCTATATACATTCTCCCTCTCCCCTCCCAAATCTTTGGGGAAGAAAATAAAAGTGAAAAAAAAAAAAATGCTTACTACTCTAATGAAGGCAAATGCTGACATCAGGTTTCGGATCATCTTCAGTGTCCTTGTAGGTATTTCATGTTTACAACCCATTAGATCTGTGAAATTGGGGTATGGCTATAATGGGAAACGTAGGAGCTAAGAGAGACTGATGACCCTAAGAGCCTGTAAGCCTGATTCTTCAGACTAGTGAAATTCTGTGAAGGCACAGGAGTGAACCACACTGGGGAAAAAAAAAAAAAAATCACTTGGTTTTATTTTGCTAAATAAAGAATATACCTTGGGAGTATTTTCAATTATGTGATGGCTTAGAAAATGTGTACGAATTCAGAGAATGTTGAGATCTTATGCTTCACAATACTGAGAATTTAAAATTTTCATTTAAAATAAAATCTATCCAGTGATGTTCCAATTACAGATTTTATAATGAATCCAACTTCCTGATTCCTGGACCTACAATTCTATTAACAAATGATTATCACCTTCTGAGTCACAACTCTAGAAGAATCACTAGTTATTTCTTCAATGAAATTTATTTTCAAAACAACAAGACAATGAGGCCCTTATGCCTGCATATATGTAAGTGTACCTATGTCATGCAGGGCCTACAAGAGGACAGAAACAGGTGTTGTTAAACTGTCATGTGAGTGCTGGGATTCAAATCTGGGTCTTCTATAAGGCTGAGCCATCTCTCCAGTCCCAGAAATTATGTTCTTTAATTGTAAAAATGTTTGTACTTTATTTTAATCAAACAATAGTTTAATAAATCCTCCAATTAGACCTGTAGAGTTCTTTTGATTTTCAAATGTTGTAGAATGTGAAGCATATTCTAATCATCAGAGTATGCTTCAGAAGACGACAATTTTTATTATATATCTTTGACACATTAAACAGGAACCCTTATAACACTGGTCATTCTAGGCCTAACAACTGGAAGTTGGGAGGAATGCAATGCACATAAAACACTAAGATAAAATCATGCAATTGTGGGTTTAAAAAACTTTTAAAAATTTATTTTTATTTTATGTGAGTGTTTTGCCTCCATGTATGTAAGTGCACCCATGTTGTGCAATGCCCATGGAAGCCAGAAGAGGGCACTGGGTCCCCTGGAACTGGATTAATGGATGGCTGTTGCCATGTGGGTGCTGGGAATGTATCTGTGGTCTTCTGTAAGAGTAGAGAGTGCTCTTAACCACTAAGTCTCACAATTATTTTACAGTGCAATAGGTATGGAAAGAGGGACAAAAAAATTATCAAATAAAATTCTACAAATCACACAAAGCAGTGTTATAAGGGTTCCTATTTAATGTGTCAAAGGTATATAAAAAAAATATTTGTCCTCTGAAGCATACTCTGATGATTAGAATATGCTTCACATTCTACAACATTTGAAAATCAAAAGAACTCTACAGGTCTAATTGGAGGACTTATTAAACTATTGTTTATTAAAATAAAGTACAAACATTTTTGCAATTAAAGAACATAATTTCTGGTGCTGGAGAGATGGCTCAGCAGTTCAGAGCAATGGCTGTTCTTTCAGAAGACCCAGGTTTGAATCCCAGCACTCACATGACAGCTTAATAATCATCCATAACTCCAGTTCCAGGGGATCCAACACCTGTTTCCTGGCCTCTGTAGGCACTGCATGACATGGGTATACCTATATACATACAAGCAATACACCCATACAAATAAAATAAAAATAATTTTTAATTTAATAATTTTTTAAAAGAACATAATTTCTAGCAAAAAAGATGGGTAAATAAATTAGTTCAAATAAGACTAAAACAAATACATCAAACAATGTGGAGTTTTCTCAAGTTCACAGTATATTCAGGGAGAGTATCAATCAACAGAATATTAGAAATACATGTTACTCCACACAATAATGAAGTATATGTTTGCCTTTCATTTAATGTTTGCCACTGTCTAACTCGTGAAACCCAAATAGTATCTCTTTAGTTGTTGATCTTCCATAAGAACAATTATAAATACCAAGTAAAATTATTTCAAGTCTAACATCTCTGAATTTACACATATAATAACATAAAAGTCGAACTCTGGTATAATGTTGTTATAAGACACCTATTTCAGGATGCTGGAATACATATTTGAAATGTTTCTATTAGAAATACACATGAAGTTTCATTAGGCAATATTCATAATTCATTTCAATCAGTTTTATATACTTAAAAAACACTTATTAGTCTTAAAATATCTATTTCCAAAATATTTAGATGTATACCAAAATATAAGAATATGTGCTGCACTGAGATTATTCAAATGAATGTAAACCTTAAGCCATGAAAGTAATTCCAAGTTGAGCCTCAAATTGGCTTTTGATAGTGGTAATAGTCTCCTAAGACAACTACACTGAAAAACATTTATTCAATTAAAAAGGAAAACTGATTTATCTCTTACCGTCATTTTTGATAAGCTTAACTTTTCATTTTGGACTTTCTTTTTTTACGTCTTTATGAAACAGGGTCTCCCTGTAGTTAGCCCCAGCTGGCCTGGAACTCACTGTGTAGATCAGGCTGGCCTTGAACTCACAGAGATCTGCCCAGGTGCTGGGATTAAATGTGTGTACCACCATGCTCAGTGATTTTTTTTTTTAAGCCAGATTATCTCAATTTCTTACCAAAAAAATAAGTTGCAATATTTTAAAGTTTAGGCACGAGAAATTTGAAACAAGTGTTATTTAACAAAGTTTAATGTTTGATACATTTAAACTTGGTGAGAGAAAAAGAGAACGATTTTTGAAAATGATAGAAAAAGAAATTTAATTTGGGAGAAATCATCTAATCAATTCATAACATTTTAAGTTACATAAGCACAACAAATTATATACTGTGCCGAACTTTAAAAATGTATTTTAATATCATTTCTAACAGAAATAAAATTTCTACATAGAAATACAGCTCATTCAAATCACTTTTTAAACATACATTCAGCAACTTAAAATATTATAAGGATTCAATATTTTCATCTTTTATAAGCTCAATATATTATATATTTAATATATAATATATATACAATACTTACAAGTAGTCAGCAGGATTACAACAAAGTAATTTTGAATGTTTGATCAGTACTGATAAATATTTTTAGGTTAAACAAACTATTTTGGAACATAGAATAAAATAAAATATGGCCAGCTCCAAACAGTGAGGCTGCAAATGTTCATATGGCCAATCATCTTAAAAGAACTTTCAAGTTGGGTAGAATATGTTTTAAAATAATACTCTTGCTACTTCCCAGTAGCAGAACATATAGAGGCCAGGTGTTTACATCTCCATTCAATTTAAAATGGCTATGCAGCTTTTCTTACTGTAATATACAGTAGCTATCTCTTCATTTCTGTTGGATTTTTTTTTTTTTCAAGACTAATACATTACCAACAGAAGTGACTTCAGATCCCTTCCCTCCACTAAAGCATGGCTCAGTTTGAAGACTTCTACAGTCAGCCACCCTGACTATTAACAGTACCTTAACACCATGAGAAGCAATCAATACCTGGAGTCATAAGAGAAGTTTGAAGACTGCTGGAGCGTTCTACTGTAAACCAAGGTAATCAGAAGTATTACCCTGCAGATAGCCCTCTCATATTAGTTAATGAGTTACAATTCCGATGCCACAGTGTAACAGTGTAACAATCTATCCTGTGATTTTAAATATTATCACATTAATTCACCCTGAGAATACAGAGGAAGCCTTTAAAACAAGATACTCCAATGGTTTCTTTTTCATCTTTGTGTTTACTTTCTTCTTTTGTCAGCCCTTTTCTGAGGGCACAAATATTTGAATTCAAAGTGTGACTTAGATATCCTTTTGTGACTGAAATTCATGCCACAGTTAGATATTGATGATAGAAAAGGCCAAAAAGGCTTGTAGAAAAGAGGCAAGCAGCGATCCACCATGTCAAAAACGATAGAAGTCCTCGAAAAAGGAGAGGAGTAAAAATGGTTTTTAAGCTGCTTAGTGCCACTGTTATTTGCGTAACAGTTACCTTCATCTTCCCATCAGTGGACGGTAAATCAGAGAAAACAGTGTTGGAGGGTAGACTGTTATCCACTGTCAAGGTAGAGATTGCTTCAGGATAAATCCCCCAGGAATGATTACCTAGAAGATTCAAGGCACAAAATCTGAAGTGTAAATGATTCAAAAGAGTCTTGCAAAAAAACTAGAACACTTTAAATTGCTAACCTACATTTGAAATTAAAAATAAAAAGTTCAGTGGTATAGTAAATCATTTTATACTGAAAATAAAAGTTTTCTGATCTATTTAAAGAATACAATTATTAATTTACCAGAAGTATAGAATCTACTCTCATCAATATAGGTATATAAAAAGTTAAAAGTCTGGAAGACTTAATTAACTATAGTAAAATCAGGAAGTTTAATAATTTTTTTTTCCTTGTATAAAACATGAATCAACTACTTTTACTGGAGTGACAGGGACGGACTCAATAGCTTCTAAGAAATCTTTTCTACCTCTACGACATCAGAACAAATTTCTTTCTTAGAAACGATCCACGATTTCAATGTGAGAAGCTATTAATAGTTTTTAGAATTCTACCACCATATACTTTCCTACCTTGCATAGGATATGAGTCACATAATTTATAACTAAGATACCTGTCCCCTTTATGGTCCATGGATTCCTAAAGGACATTTATATCTATCATCAACTCTATCAACTAAGCCTACTCAGGTAATACTTTTAATTTCTTGGGGTTTCTAAAACCCCCACAATGGCAGGCTGCCTAATCTAAGCAAGGAGAAATAATAAAGGTAACAATGGACAGTTCTTGAATATCACACAGAGAGGGAGGATTTGGTAGTTTAGAAATGACTTGTAACAGAACTTTGCTTCACTGAAAATTCATTGTCCTTTCAACATGAGCTACCTAAAATCAAACTCACTAAGAAATCTTGTCAACAGTGCTTACCCATGTTATTTGATAAATATGGGAATTAATCATTACTGAACAATTGTTGTAAGTATAAAATAATAAACTCATATGAACCTGGGCTTTCAAAATCAAGATGTTGAACCAACTTCTACAGCTAAAACATTCCCATGCTTCCTCCTACAACTATTAAAAGACAACAACAATTTTATGAGGCATATTTCCATACAAATAATACAAAGTATTATTAATTATAGGCAGAAAGCAAAAGGTGTTTTCCAGTTGCAATGGTATGCCTACCTAGTGTTTTCAAAAGCAGAGTTGTGTGAAGCAGCATTACCAGAGGTGCCACATACTGCAGGGCAATGACACAAAGGTAATAAAAGACTCGAGCCACCTGCAACCAATGATATTTTTAGGTGTCTAATACAGTAGACATATTATGAGTGACTAAACTTTCATATAATTACCAAACTGAAACACTTAAGAGATAAACAATCCTTTCCTGAGAAAAAAATGCTAAACATTATTAAGTCTACATTTCATTATACATGTGTTCTATCTTCAGAAAGATTCAACCTAAAGATAGGCTTTTAGAATTTGAAACTATTACAAAAAATCCTTTGAACTTAACCCCCTCATAAATAAAACCATTAAATTTTCATTCTGTATGCTCATAGTTGAGATCAACTTATGAATAACATGAAAATATATACAACATAACACAAAAACCTTGCCAACCTGATAGATGCCTCTGATTATAATAAAGAGTGAAAAAACAAGGGGCCAAACATTATACTAAATGAAAAAAATAAAAGATACTATTGACCCACTATAATGGGTCAAAATTTAGTATCCTCTAAAATTTCCATTTAGAACTTAGAATTTCATGTTAAAAATAATAATTGAGTCACTGAATTTTCTACCTTTTTTATTATAAGGTCTAGACAACATGCTGTAATGCCTTTCCAGGATTTAGACATGTTCCTACTTAGCAGCAGTGGGCATACCACAGCCTTGCAGCAGCAACACCACCCAGTTGGAAGACACTTAAAGTATTTAAGGCAAGAAGACAACTGAGGTTCTTTCTTTTTCTCTCTTTCAGAGATAGAATCTTCCTACCCCTGGCTGTTCTAGAATTCACAGATATCAGCCTGCCTCTGCATCGATATGCTGGAAATAAAGGTGTGTGTCACCACACCCAGCTGAGACCTTTTCTTAGCATCAAAATCAGATAAAAATTCTGTCACTTTGAGTGTTCCACTTTTTACAATATTATGGAATAGATATTTTCAATTAAAGGAAACCAAATTATTTTTCACAAAATGTTTTCTGCCATATTTTTCATTTTGATTATGCTATAAAACTTACCATTTTCTGTAGCTCAACTGTACTTATTCGGCCTGCTTCTTTCTTCATCTGATCCACACATTTCTGTGCCAAGTTTAAATATGCTTGCAGGTGACTCCGCATCAAGGCCAACCGCAAAACACATAGCAGGATTATTAACCAGAGTCGTAGAGTATCAAATGTAGCTTCTGTCATTCTACAGATAGATCAAAAGTTGATATGGTACTCTCAGAGACTACAATATGCCAGTAGAGTAGTTATGTTACTGTTCACCACATAGAAGATAGGAAATCTATACTTAGCTAGAGTTGGAGACCAGAAACAAATGAATCCCACTCTGTGAAAACCTATCTAATAGCTTCACTTGCATAAAAGAATTAAGCAGACAAACACACGCTGCAGGCATAAGTAATAAGTATCTAAAAGAAAAATATAGAGTAATTCTTGGGGTCGTTTTTCTACCTACCAACATCTATGGAAACAAAAATTGTTACATAGACAATAGGCTGGGTGCCTTAGAAATGAGGGGGGGGTCTCTGAGGGATCAAGACCACATGTAGAACTAATCAAGTCAATGACTCATCTATAATTGGCTATAGTTTTGTTGATATACCTATTTGCTTGGGGACATTCCATCCTACTGTATTTTTAATTATGGCCACTGGGGGAAAATTCTCGTATATTACTGCTATGTGCTAAGCTGGCTCAGTTTTAAAGCAATGCTTCAACATTAAGGATTCTAGCACTTGCTCTAACTCCAGCCTGGGGAATGGGAGGGACAGGAGGATCCTAGAAGCTCACTGGCAGTCTACCCAAATCAATTAGAGAGCTTCAATTAGAGACTCTGCCTCAAATAAAAAAAAGAGTAGTGTTTGATTAAGCAAAGATAGTCAACTTTGACTCTGGACTTCCACATGCATGCATACACATGTGCAGCTACACATACTTGCACATGCCACACACATACACACACACACAACTTCTCCCCTTTGTGCTTTTTTTTTATATATACATTTATTATTCTACCATCATATATTCTTAAGAATTCCAGGAAGCCTCTTTTTAGTTCTAGCTCTTATCTGGCAAATAAGACTATGCATTTCAAGTAATACAAGGTAGCAGATATGTGCTAAAGATTAACTAAATACCAAGCATGGCTTAGTTAACAAGCTTCAAATTACTCACAAGACAGTTCTTTATTGAAGCCAAAATTGCAGTCCTTAAAAAGCGGCTGCAGCAATGACAAAACACTTTAAGCCTCAAATGGACATCAGAAAATCTATTTTCGTGCTTTAAGATCTTCCTAATAGTCTGATTTCTGAAAAGATGCCATATGGGTACATGCTGCCCATGGGTTTTTACATGGGTTTTGGGCCCTGATTTCAAGTCTTTGTGGTTGCACAGCAGTCACTAAACCAACTGAGTCACCTCTCAGCCTGAATAGACTTTTTTAACCCTTCACCCAAAGCCCCTCACAAAAACTCCCCTCAACAAGTTCCACTGCCACCTCCTTCCTCTGTCCAACAGCAAACACCTAGGGAAGGAATTAAAGCCCAACAGAAGGAAAGTTGTTTAGGAACACTACTGGGCAGAGAAGAAATAAAAGAAGATTATATTTAAAATTTTCTGAAATGGAGGTCAGAAATGATGAGGGAACAAAGATAACGTATTATCTCGTTTCCTTTTCCAAAATTATTTATTCACATGGATGTAAATTCCAGTGAATAGCAGACTTGACTGGAGAAGATAAAAACATAATATTTTATCATTAGCTTTCCATTAAAATAAAGTAAGATAGCTGAGTCAGTCATGTAGAGTAATAGTATGCAATATGCAAGGCCATATGCAGCTTTGAAGCTTTCCAGGGGCCCTGTCCAGAAAATTGCTCCTTGGAATGTAGAACAAGAACTGACTGGAGAGATGACTCAACAATTAAGAGCACTAACTGCTCCTGCAGAGAACCCGGGTTCAAATTCCAACTCTATATAATGGCTAATAACCATCTATAACCTCACTTCCAGGGGTATCTGATGCCCTCTTCTGGCCTTCATGGGCACTGCAGATATGGGTATACCTACATGCAGGTGGTACACACACACATAAAACTAAAAAATAAAATACTTAAATAAATAATAAAAAAGACGGGAAGGAAGGCAAGGGAAGGGGAGAGACAAATAATGCCTGGTTTAAAAAATCAGAGGGCATATAAAAACCTACTGAAAAATTACACAGACAATAGCTCTACATGAGCCTATGTATATAGTTGAACGCTACAAAACAAGAAACAGTGCCAGACAGAAACCATCCTTTGAGTTGTTGGCCAGGGTGGTCTAAGAGATTCCCCCAAGTTATACAGCTATTGCCACTGTCCTTGATTCCCTTCCAGAACTTGAGGATTAAGACTCTATTGCTGAAGACGAGACTTACACAGGATTTGGAGCAATGGACCTGGAACTGACCTGAAAGCCACTTCCTCTAAAAGCTAGCTCTCATTGTTTTGGAAAGCACTATGTAAGCTGCTAAGGGAGAACATCGATTGATGGTCCAAGCCCAGTTTTAAGGCCTAATATCCACATCAATGACTGGCATAGCAAATTATATTGGGGCAGTAGTGGCACTTTTATCTTGTGGATTATCAACAGCTACCTAATTGAACTTAGAGCCCACTCAATGAGAGGAAACTCATGTATGGTAATGTAAACACAGCCAAATACACAAGGCTGGAGAGGTCACAGATCTTAGTTAAAAACCCCAAGATTTGTTATATCTCTAGACAAATGCAAAATATGGATTCTTATATTTACAGACAAGTATCCCAGTCATCACTTATCAAAAAAGTTTCTTTGGCAACAGATGAAGATTATTAAAGAGTTCCACAACTAGTCACACACAGAGATTGCCTGTGAACTGCCCAAGCATAAGTGACACATCTACAATGTAACCTCTAGACCCTCAGGTTCACAGAACTTAGTGGAACAAGGGGTAAAGAGAACACTAATGCATCACTCAACTCTCATCAACGAAGCTCCCTTATTAAACTCTATCCAACCAGGGCTCAGGACCATTTGCAAAAGAGGTGGTGGAAAGATTAAAAGATTAAAAGGAGTTGCACTCCCATATGGAAATGGGAGTCCTACAGACAGGCTCTTGGTGTCTTGCTCATATGAACCTGCAGCAATGGTGTCAACATACACAAGACCCATGCAAACTCAAGCAGACAAAAAAAAACCAGCACAGAACTGTGGAATTTCTAGGCCCCAATCTTAGCTGAAGAACTACTGACAGCTGATTACTAGTGGGTGAAGAATAGCTGATCTTCTTAAAGGGAGGGACTCTAGATAGGTTAACTAGACCTCAGTAGATGAACTTGCACTAATGGACGTCTAGGGGCACTAACTTGATTTGATATGGTCTAACATAAATGACAGAATGCATGAATTCCAGTGTGGGGTGGAGTATGGGCAAGGCCCAATGGGGAAGGGGGTTTAAAGATACTTAAGACGTTCTGTATGAAATATGAAAAAATTCAATAAAAAGTTTACTGGGAGGGGGTGTGGGGAGAGAAAGAATGGGAAGAAATTCTCTTCAGAATCTACACATAGTGGTTTTTACACCACTATTCAGTTTTCTTTAGTGCTATAAGCACACACACACTGTATTTAGCCATAGTTCACTTTTTTAGTACTTTACTGGAATACACTGGATGAATTAACCACATTTCTAAACTGAATAGCATCATAATCATTTTGTTTCTGACTACTAACACTTTTATAGAAACCAGTTTATCCAGGGGACAGAAGCCCCTCTATTTGCTCTTTCCCTTCACTCTAGCCCTACTCTTTCACTGATGGGAAGCCATTTTTTCAAAATCAGCCACACAGACTTTGGATTTTAAATAGCAAATTTAAATTAAATTGTTAATTCACAATTACCAAAAAATGAGATGGAACAGACTTAAGATTATAATTTTATTTGACTGTTCATGAAACAGGTCAGAAGCAGATAGGACAATGGAAGAAAAAGTTATAGGAAGAAAACCCCAGGTTGTATATAAACACAGTGGAAAATGAATTTTGGTATAGTCATTTCCCCTCCCTTTTTGGTGGAGAGAGAAATATAGTCTAACTATGTAGTGCAGGCTGACCTTAAACTCCTGATTTTCCTGCCTTAGGCTACACATATTGGGATTATAGATGTGTATCACCATGCCTGACTCTCCAAATATTTTATATATATCCAAAATGGCAGAATAACCCTTAGCCTAAATATTTGACTTCTTAGTCTGACATTTCATCTATAAAATAAGAATAATCACAAAAAGGAGATTACTATACAAATGGAAGAGAAAATGCCAAGTACCATCAATACCTAGCATAACTGCAGTATGACAAACATTAGTTTCCTTGTTTTTCCCAATGTGACTTGAAATCTACCAAGTCAATATTACTATTACAGTTTAATTATATGTAGGAAAAATATTACTTCTTCAGTGTGTATTTTCCTGTGGAAAAAAAAGGGGGGAGGGGACTGTCATGGCCATCAATTATTCTATCTTTCAAGACAAACAAACCTACAGAGAATCTAAAAGACGTACATAGACACACTGTAGAGTCAATGACTAGTGAATTTTTTTCAATTTTAATCTCAAGCGACAAAGGAGTGCAATGAACATTCATTAAGTACATACTGCCAGCTGGTTCTTTCATCTAATTCCAACGATAACCCTGTGAGGTAGACACTACTATCCTCATTTTCCAGATGGGGAAAGAGAGCTTTACTGTAGTTAAATGATCTGTCTCAAAGGGCAATTTTAGTGGGGGAGCAAAGCTGAAGTTCGAACTAGCTTTGTCAAACTCTTCCATTACTGTAACATAGTTCTACAAACATTTATCTAACGAACCAAGTAGATTTTAATGCCTTTCAATAAACTGTTTCCTATTTCCTTGCTATCTTCTGTTAAAATATAGTTGATTAGACAGAGAATTAGAATTAATAATGCTAAGACATTACCTTTAATTTTCCTAGGCATGATGTCAAAAATGTTCTCATTTTTTAGAGATGAAAACTGCAGTACTTAGGTACAAAAATATATGTCTCTAATTTCTTGAAAAATATTTTATCTATACAACAAGCATGAAGGAAAAAATGAGAGAGGAGAAACTCCCACTCAAAAAAAAAAAAAAATGAATACCCATGTTTCCACCTGTACTGCTTTTCCTCCACTCCTTTCACACTACAACGATTAAAGCACTGAACTAAGTATCTGAATAGGAATAAGAAAAATGTCAGATGACAATGAGACAGTAAAAGGAAAACCTTAGATGTATAAAAGTTAGTATGTGTAGAGCAATAAACATTAACACTCATTTAAAAATGATCAAAGGTTAAATGATCACCTGCTCTATCAACTTGATAACTTCTTTTAGCATTGCCATTAATATTAAAAAATGCAACATCTTATTTCATCATTAAAAACCTTAAATACTTATGTGTTTAGAAAAGCAGCTCTAATTTATAGTAAAACAAAAATTAACCCTCAAATACCCATACTTACAAAGGGACACTTTCTTTACCCAATGGTGGGTTCATGATGTAGTCTTTGGTGATTGGTTTTACCCAGAGCAGAACCATAAATAAAGGTGCCAAGAAGTTGATATGAAGTAATGTTCTGAAAATATGTAAGAAACAAGCATAAAAATACAGAAACAAAATACACTAATACACTATAACTTGGGCATTACATTTTTCATCATTCACGACTGATGTGAATCCTTGAGAAATGAGAAAACTATCTTAGTTTTTCAGATGAGAACATTTAGAGTCAGAAACTTAAATGCCTCCTTAATGAAAATTTAATAGGTGAGAGGCAGATCTAAGATTAAATTATTCACTGAGTCCTGGATGTATTTGGCAATTCTTTACTAAATCCATGATTCAATCAACAGGTACTTTAATGATTCTCTAATTTTATACAGTCAATGAATCCAATGGTAGATATAGAAGAGTGATCTGATACTTTTCAGAACAGTACTTGCTCATTATTTACAAATAAACGACAATAACCAAGTCTGTGATACTGGAAGGTATATGGAAAACAAAACTTACTGCAAGAACCTTATAATATGGAATGACTATGTATAATGTTTAAATTATATTATTAAAATCACAAATGACTCAAAATTTTTATTTCTTTTTGGACTATTACAAACACTACTGAAATTACCTTTTGTTTCTATTTTTCAGTTCTGTGGAACAGATCTCGCTATGAAGCCTAGCCTGGCCTCCACCTCATCATCTTCTTGCCACAGCCTCACAAGGGCTGGGATTATCAATATCAACCACCACACTCGGTTTTTACTCTTTTTATATACCTAAAGCAACAAAGGGTTTAAGGACTGAACTATAACTTCACTATTAAGTGGTATCTAGGTCTGTATCCCATAGAAACAGATGGCTGGTAAAAAAAAAAAAATTCATTAAAAAAAAAATCAGCACTTGAGAAGGAAAGGTAGTTACAAGTCCTAGTACTAAACAAGTTCTAGTGCCCAGCCACAGGGGAAAGACTACGCCACTCTTTGTGCCACTCAAGTTACTCAACAGAACTAGCTTGCCCACTTATACTAGGACAGTACTATACTACAAGGGGCTGCAATAAACCAAAAAGAAAACAAAACCTCAAATCTCTAAAGGGAAATGCAAAAGGAAGCCACATTTTACTGAAGACAGACACTAAGATGTGCCTCCTCCCCTCTCTCCAACCATCACTAAATGCTTTATGTTTTTATATAAAGTGATTCTTTCATCCCACAGCCTTGGTAAACATCGGGTGCGGGGAAGAAAGAGCAGTATTAGCTATGCAGTGTTGCTAGGGAACACTCTAGTATCAAGGAGCAGTCCACAGCGGTTTCAGTGGCTTGTGAAGGGCTCCCCTCCACCCACTCTTTCAGCTTATTTAAATCGTAACACTGGGGTTAGTGGGCTGGAGTATGTGTATGGAGAGGAGGGGGAGAACTAGGTTTTGTCTTTAAGGAAACCATTAGGGAGACGAGTGGTGGGAGAAAAGCCGGACATAGTCAAGAGCATGCTGAGTAAAAGGGAAAGAAAAGGAATGAAGGAGTGTGTAATGGAAGGTAGAAATAAGTAAACACACATATGAAACATGCAGAAAAATGAAGGCAATGAGAAAAAAAGTGAAAGTTAAATTAAATGAAAATAATATAGGTAAGAGAGAGAAGAATGTGAAGACAGGAGAATCACATCAATAAATACAGGATTTCAAAGAACAGTAACATTAGAAAATATAACTATAAATGTGAATAACAAAATGGAATACTATCAGGTTGTGCTTGTATTATAGGTAAGACAAGAACCTGGACCTGGATGTGAACTAAAGTGAACACATACAAGCCCATCTATCTCCCAAGCTGTCTACATATACAAATACGGAAACTAAACTAAATTTAAAAAATATCAGTAACTACAAAGGAAATAGCAAAGAGCTTTGAAGATTTAATATGACTTCTCCATTTAAGAATTAAAATAGAATTTGGTGATTAAAAGTAACCTTTGTTACAGGACATTGTACAGTATTTGCAATCTCCAAATAAAATAATGAATTACATTTAAAGTCGAACAGACAAAAGAACTACTTAAGGAAAACAAACATTTCTTACAAATACAACTTTTAGTTTGAAAAATTTTAAATAAAATATTTAGTTAAAAATTTATATATTTTAATAAACATGCACATTTAAGTATTTTAAAATACAATTTAAAAAGGAAATGTCCAAAGATCCTCAGTTTAAATATGAATACTGCAATATAAATCTCTGAGTTAACATCTTGGTATTTGGATTTTTTTAATAGGCAGAAACAAATTTAATATGGTGCATTTTTATCATAAGCTTAAACTTTAGAAAAGCAACTGCTTATAGCTGAGAGGAAGTGGTATGATATCAAACAGCTATTTATTCATTTTCAATAAAATAATTTATTATTTTATCACAATAATATACCTTAATTAAGATGGAAAACATATATTTATCTGCATGTGCTTATGTACATTTTCCGCTTACTGTGTAATTTTTTCTGTTGCCAAATTCAGGGCATCCAGATGCATTTGAGCCAGCCGTAATCCAGGAAATGTCAAAAAAGCCCCAATGAGTGAACAGAAAATAGCCAGGAAAAATTTGAAAGTAAGTTTTGAAACAGGACCCCTAAAAATAAAGTTTAAAAAAAAAGCTGGTAAGTGTCTAGTTAACTTTCTAAGACCCTCCTTTCTTTTAATCAATTATTTTACAGATCACAATAATATCAGTAAAATAAATATCTACAAAAATACTGATCTTATTCAAGTATCTGTAGCAGATTTTGGTAAGCTATAAACTAAACCAAAAATCTTTTTGGTGACACTCAATAATCCAAGCTACATATTCAACACAGAATTGACATGACTTAAAAAAGAGCAAATCTCATGAAAAAGTCTCATTTTGAACAGTTGTAAAAAAAGAAATCTAAGTAAACTCTTTCTAGAAGTAGCATTCCAGGGCTGGGGACGTACCTTGGCTGCTTACACTCATGAGACCCTGGGTTTGATGCCATCACTTAAAAAGGGGGAGGGGGGGAGGAAAAGTTATAATCCACAGGAAGAATTCTACTGATCAAAAACAGGGAATCATTCATAGTAAAATGGTTCTACTTAAGAATGGAATTGAAGGGGCTGGAGAGATGGCTCAGTGGTTAAGAACACCACTGCTCTTGCAGAGGACCCAGGTTTGATTTTCAGCACCTACATGGCAGTTAACAACCATCCATAACTCCAGTTTCAGGGGATCTGATACCTTCTTCAGACTTCTGAGGGCCATGCATGACATATGGGTGTGCCTACACTCATGAAAGCAACACTCATACACATTTAAAAAATATTTTAAAAAATAACGGAAAACTTAAACTTTAAATAATGCTTAACTTTTCAAAAACTTACTGAGATTCCAAACCTTGCTTTTCAAGAAACAGCATTGCACTGTCCGAAAAATTTGTAAACCCTGTAGGAAAGAAGACATTACTCTTATCATGAAAATGAAACACAGAATGGTAGGAAACAAATCTTAAATGTTAGTGACTAGTTTACTCTTTCATGTCTTAACTAATGTATTAAAATCTGGTTATTAACACGAACAGTCTTTGAAAACATCCCTTTGATATTTGTATATTCCATGAATGTGTATAAAATTTGCATTGATTCTTTATATGAGTAAATTTTAGCATTACAGAAACTGATTTAACCGTAAGGGAAAAAATGAGGGGGCAATATTTTGGGGGAAAATTTAATAAAAAACTTAAAGAATAAAAAACAACAAAAACCTAAAAGAGTTTAAGATTAATAAACATTAATCAGAACATAAACCTCAACTCTAATTTTTAAAAATCACATGCAAAAGTTACTTAAGTACTATAATAAAAATTACACTACACAAACCACTTGTTTTTGAAGTTGTTTAAAACTATTACCTGTTTCAAGTCCAAATTCCAGATAATTCTCTGTTACAATCAAAACTGCCATTGCTTTGACAAAGAAAAAAAATCCAAAGGTGACACAAACTGATCTTTCACCACCATCTTCTACTTTAAAATAGTGTGTAGTTAATGAAAATAGAACTTTGCTGCAGAAGGAAAAGTTCAGGAAAAACTACAAATAACTTTGTGGGAGCCCTATACCACCATCTTTATATGATATAAACTCCAATAGAATTTAATGCTATTAATTTCTATTCTACCTGCTTATCTGTAAGATGTCCTCTGGAAGTAAAAAGCTCATGAATATCCTTTTGTTGTTGTTTTGTAAGATGTCCTTTGGAAATAAAAAGCTCATGAATATATTTTGGTTGTTGTTTTATTGAGACAGGGTCTCCCTGTAGTTCCAACTGGCCTAGAACTTACTATGTAGACCAGGCTGGGTTCCATCTCACAGAGCTCCATCTGGCTCTGTCTCTCAAGAACTGGGATTAAAGGCGAGTGCCACCACGCCTTTGCCACTAATGGAAATCTTAAATCTTTAAGGAAATAGAATAGAAACAAAGGGTAAACCTAAGTTTATGATATTTTTTAATTAAGGAGAAGTATTTCACAATTAAATTGCAATAAGGGAATGTATTTCATATGTGCAGGACTCAAATTTATAGAGGATTATTACAGGAATTTTATGTCAATAGTTTCATGACAACAGTGGTACGAAAAGAAAGGATAGAGGTTATCTTAGGCAACTATCCTCATTGGGCATATTTATCAAACATTTATATGTTTTATCTACATTTATAATTAAGTATCTAACAACATCACAGGAATCATTTAGCAATTTAAAATGTGAAAATTACTAATAACCACTGGTGACCTGTTACATAAAAACCATCTATGACTGTTAGTCTGTATTGAGCTTAAAGAAAGACAGCAATGTCTAGAGAAAAAAAGTTCCACCTCAATATTCCAAATCAGTCGAAGTTTCACAGGCTCACCTTATAAAGCCCACCAGGGATTATGTTACCTACGCTAGCACACACTCACTCAGTTATTCAGGATCAAATTGAAACACAATCCAAAATTAGAACTCATATCTCTCTATACAACTTATTCTCCTTAAAAGCATAAATCAAACAAAATATGGCAGCCAGCAAATACATCTAGACAAGGAAATTTTACATAAATGTTCTGTTAAGCACTGGGATAATAAGCTTAAATGACTTAGTATTAGTCATTTATGAAACAAAACAAAAACACATTTAAAAAGAAAACTTGTGGCAGAGAGTTACCTTGAAATTTACAGAGTTAGATTAGAGGTGGTTGGGATTTAAACTTAGGCATTATTAATCTGGAGTCTGCACACTTGACAATCGATAATACTGCATTCAAAAATTGTAGCTAGTACCTAACAGTTGTATGTGGCAGTTTAGTAGTAAAAGATGAAACCTTTTTAAACAGATGGTACAAAAAGAAGTAAACAGTTAATATTCTCAGAATGTTTTTCTAAGGTAGCAAGCTTTAGAGGAAAGTGAAAGCTAAATTATTTTTATATTTTATTAATCCATCAATTAACTAATGGTGCTAGGGTTCCAACGTAGGGTCCCATGTTTTCCAGCAAAGTGCACTACCACTGAGACATCTGCACAGCCTGCTAAATCACTTTTATAACCAGGGATAAATCAAGTCTTCTAAATCTGGAAAGCCAACCATCTCTAAACAGTACAGTAAGAATTTAAAGAGTAATATTTACAGTCATGTTATCTCACAATACAGTACTTCAAGTGCTTCTATGCTTCATTCCTTCTAAATTCTGACCATTATTACATAAATTTTACCTAAACATATTAGTCATTCTTTTTCCTCTTTTGACCAACTACTACTAAAGCAGATATAAGGAGCTAAGACGATACCGTGACACTGCAGAAACTGACATGAACCTGTTAGCAAGCTTAATTAAGATTGCCAAATTTAAGTGATGTCAATTTCAACTAAAATTCTTCTGATGTTCATCAGCACAATTTCCACGCTATTAAAAAGCAGATTAAAAAATATTTTATTATTAATTTTTTTTAATATATGTGAATGTATTGCCTACCAGGTACGTGCAATACCGAGAGGTCAGAAAAGGGTGCTGGATCCCCTGGAACTGCACTTACTGACAAACAGTTGTTAGCTACCAATTGGGTCTAGGAACCTAACTTGGGTCTTCTGCAAGAGAAGCCAGTGTTCTTAACCACAGAACCATCTGTCCAGCCCCCCAAACCAGATTTTTAAAAACTTTCTCTTCAGTATAACCATTGCTACAACCTAATATTTTTCTCTACTTTTTTACATTAAGAGATTTTACAGTTCTGCTCTTAGTTACAGCTACAGTAAAAACTCAATGGGGGGGGGGGGGCAGAGATTATACATTGAGATACTCTGACCCTGACAATAACTAAGGGTCTCCAGCCAATTCAGCAATGCAGTGATATTTTATACACAAATCAATAAATGCAATTAATCCCTGTTAGACTAAAGGACAGAAGCCACATGACTATCTCAAGAGATGGAGAAAAAAGCCTTTGATAAAATTCAGCATCCCTCCATGATAAAAGTCAAGAAGGTAGGGATGGATAGTACATACTTCAACATAATAAAGGTTATATATGACAAACCTACAGGAACATCATACTAAATGGAAAAAATAAATCAAACCATTTCCTTTAAAATCAGAAACAAAACCCTTTCTCCACTTTTATTCTACACAGTGCTTGAAGTTTTAGCTGGACCAACAAGACAAGAGAAGGAAATATAAGAAATACAAATAGGAAAAGAAGTCCAAGTATTCCTTTTCACAGGTGACGAAATTCTATACACAGGACACTAAAGACTCCACCAAAAAAAAAAAAAAAAAAAAAAGAAAAAAAAAAAAAAGAGTTGATAAATACTTTCAGAAAAGTGGCAGGATATAAAACCCAAAATCCACAAACATACTTCCTATACAGACATACTGAAAAAGATATCAAGGAAAACAGTCCCATTCACAATGAATAAATGCATATGTAGAAAATAAGCAATCATAGAAACAAAAGAACTCTGCAATGAAAACTTTTAAGATATTGAAAAAAGCAACTGAAAAGGACATTAGAAGATGAAAAAATCCCCCATCCTCATGGATTGGAAGAATTAATTTTGTGAAAATGGCCATCCTACTGAAAACAATCAATGGATTCAATGAAATCCCAATAAAAATTTCAATGCCATTCCTAAAAGATACCGAAAAGAGACAACTCAAAACTTATATGGAAGTCCAAAGACTAAGATAGCCAAAGCAACCCTAAAAAAAAAGAACTCTGTGGGAGATATCACCATACTCAATTTCAAATTATATTACACAGGCTTAGTAAAAACAGCATGGCACTGGCACAAAAAACAGACAAACAAGATTACTGAAACAGAACTTAAGACTAAGATATAAGTTCATGCAACTAGTTATATGATTTCTGACAAAGATATCAAAAAAAATGCACATTGGAGGAAAGTCAGCATCCTTAACAAATGATGCTGGGAAACCCGGATAGCAACATACAGAAAAATCACTCTCGCTCTACACAAAACTCAACTCCAAACGGATTAAGGACCTTAACGTAAGACCTGATACCCTGAAACTACTAGACATAAAATAGGGAGCATGCTTCAACTTACAGGCAAAGGAAAGAAATAAGACTAACAATCGACAAATGGGTCTCATGAAACTAACAGGCTGTACAGGAAAAGAAACCGAAGCAATAGAGAACAGGAGAGAAACCCTTTGGCTATTTATTACAGAGGGTTAGTGTCTAGAATATACAGAGATTTAGAAAAACTAAATATTAAGAAAACAAACAACCCAATTAAAATACGGACTATGGGAAAATTTTCAAAAGAAGAAATACAGACTTTTAAAAGTGCTCAAGATCCTTAGCTATGAGGGAAATGCAGATTTAAACTACTTTAAGATTCCATCTCAAGCCAGGCATGACTGTGCATGCCTTTAATCCCAACATTCATGAGGCAGAGGCAGGTGGATATCTGTGAGTTCAAAACCAGCCTGGTCCTCACAATAAGTTCCAGGCCAGCTGAGTCTACAGAGAGAACCTGTCTGTAGAAGACCAGAAAAAAAGAAAGATTCCATCTCACCCTAGTCAAAATGGCCATGGGAACACAAATAACAAGTGAGGTGTGGATGTGGCTTAAGGGAAAAAGCTACTGTGCTGGTTAGCTTCAGTTGTCAACCTGGCACAACTGGGAAGTGGGAACCTCAACTGAAGAATTTCCTCTTTTAGACTGGCCAGTGAACAGCTCTGTAGGGCATTTTCTTGACTGTTGAGTAATGTGGAAGGTCCAGGACCTCTGTGGGTGGTGCCACCCTTGTGCAGGTGTAAGAGTGCTGCATTAGAGTAGCTGAGCAAACCATTAAGCAGCATTCCTCCATGGTTCTGCTTCAGTTCCTGTCTTAGCTTCCTTCTGTGATGGATTGTAACTATAAGTTGAAAAAAAACCTTTCCTCCTTCAAGCTGCTTTTGGTCAGTGTTTTATTGCAATAGAAAATAACCAGAACACCTATACACTGTTGACAGGGAGTTTAAACTAAGATAGCTATTTTGGAAATCAGTCTGGAGGTTTCTTAGAACACTAGAAACAGAATGCCATTATGCCCCAGCTATCCCACTCCTAGACATATATCCAATGGACTCTGTATCCTATCACAGAGCCACTGGCAGATCCATGTTCATTTCTGCTCTATTCACAGACAGACAGCTGTTAAGATTCTAACTCTCCACTCCCAATGTCCTCCCATGCCTAACCCCACAGGTGACTCTAAAACTAAAAATTTGCCTCTGAAGTAAATGACGTTGAAGCACAGCAGAGTTTAGATTAAGTTACGCGTAATGAAAAACAGAATGATTAAGTGACATTCAAAAACACTGCAGTTCATCCTTAATGAAAGATACACCCTGAAAAAAATCCACAGTAAGCTGAAAATATTCTAACTCAAAAATACCATTAACCCCTAACCTACTGAACATCACAACAAAACACTACACTGTAGACTGCTGGTTACCTGCTCTTGATGTATTGTATTCACCTTGGAAACACAGTTTTGTATACTGCAGGCAGGATATTAAGGACAAGACAAATCAAAACACTGAAAAAGAAAGACCAACAGGCATTATGGGCTATCTAAGACAAAATGAGCTTCAAATTACCAAATTATTCCTCAGTGAAACCAAGCCCTACTTTCATACAGAGCTTCCAATTTTGCCCCTTAGATAAGTATCTGGCTCTTAAATATGAAAGGAATCCTTATGTTAAGGTAGGGATTAAAATGTTTCTATAAAAGACCAAAGAATAAATGTTTGGGGCTTTCTAAGTAACACAGTCACTACAGTAAATTCTGTACATTTTCCCCTCAACTCTTTAAAATATGTTAAACTCGTATTTAGTCCCAGACCTACATAAAAACACACGGTGAACGTAGGCCCCAGTTTACTTGTACAGTAGTGTAACATCTTACATCAAAGATAAAACTATCTATCTATCTATCTATCTATCTATCTATCTATCTATCTATCATCTATCTATCTATCTGTCTGTCTATATGAGCATATGTTTCTGTACACAGATAACTACATTTCATTTAGTTAAGTAAAAAAAAATAAATGTATCTTTGAAAGATGATTAGAATATTATGAAAAAAGAACAGTTAACAAAGGTCAAAAAATTAAACACAGGACAAAACCAAACCAAAAGTAAGACAAAAGACTGTAAAGATAAAGTTGAAGTTCCAACAAACAAAACAAAAAATATCAATCTAAAAGGTATGCTATCTTGCTAACAAAAGAAAAAGAAACAGAATTGGAGCTTGCGGGGGCATTCAAAGACCTCAGACACAATAGAATTAATTTTACAACCTAACGTTTGTATCTTCTGACTCTCATCACTGAAGCTTCTTTATGCAGTAAAGGGCAATTGAGACCCACAACTGGTCAAAATGCAGTGAGTAAGAGATATAGGAGTGCTCAGCCCTAAATGGGTTATCTGTATCACACCTTTCCCAGTAAAAAAATAAGAGCCAGATGTGGAGAATGATCATAACAAAACATTGTTTTCCAGACACAACAGGGCAATTACACACATGGAATTAAAGAGACTATGAAAACAAGTACAAGACTTGTACAAGCTAAAGTCGGGCAAAATCTCAGCAGAGGTAGGAGGTAGACACAACTTGCTTTCCTAACAAAGGAGCTATTGGCAACTGACAGCTGCTAGGAGAGGGAAAGTCAGTTTTAAGGGTGTGTGGTACTCTGTAGGTTGACCAGGTTCCAGGGGCTGGACCCACACCCAAGACTATTTGGGGAACAGAAATTGGACTTGATGGGCTTTAAAAAAAAAGAGGACATGAAGTTGGTGGATCTGGGAGGAGATGGGAAAGGGGAATTGAGTATGATCAAAATACATTGTATAAAATTCTCAAAAACTTAGTAAAAACATTACTTTTTAAAAAAGAGTATACAAGAAGCTTCCTAAGCAGTAAGTAAACAAGATCTCAAGCAAAGCACATGACCATTAAGGCATAGAAGAAAATGAAGGGATTATCAGTTGCTTGAGAAGAAAAATAAAACAAAAGAAGTCATCACATTGAGAATGTTATTCTTAGTAGTACCTTTGCAAGTTGAAGACAGTGGAATTGCTATAAACACTACAAAGTACTAAAAACCTAGACTATTATATCCAACCAAAATGATAGTACAAAATCAAGATCCCTTCAAAACCAGAAAGTCCAAAATCAGTTATCTTTCAGGCTTTGGCTTAAAGTTCCATCGAACCACTTGAATAAACGAAAGAAAAAGAAAAACAAAGAACTTTGAAGATGGGAAATTAAGGCTGAGAGAAAGGCAGAGGGAATTCTTACAATGCAGGGGCATCGGGGGAGGAAGAAGGAAAATCTCACCTGCTATAACACATACGTTGTTAGGACCACAGTATTTTATTTCAAAATACAGAGAATTTTACTTTATTTAAAATATTTTTTATTGAGCTTTTGTACACTTCATACATTTATTTTTTTTGTGCACAGGCACAGCATGCACATTCGAGTGATGGGATAATTTTGTGAAATTGGTTCACTCCTTCCACCTTCACATGCTTCCACAGATCAAGCTCAGCACATCAGGCTTGAAGAGTATGGTAGTTTGTCCAAGCATTATCTCCCACAGGCTATTTGCACACGTGGTCCCCACTTGGTGGTGCAGTTTGGGTGAAGTTTAGGAGGAACAACCTTGCTGGGCGAAGTGCGAGTTCATAGCCTTGCACCACTTCCAGTTATCTCTTTGCTTTGTGCTTGCAATTGAAGATGTGATCTCACAGCTTCCTGATTCTCCGCCATGCCTGCCTGCTTGCCACCACTATGGACTCTCCCTCCCGAAGTGTAAGTCAAAAATAAACTCTTTCATAAGTTGCTTTTGGTCATAGTTTTTTTATCACAGCAACAGAAAAGTAACTAATACAAGGAGCAAGCGATTTTAACTGCTGAGCCATCTCACTGACTCCAGAAACAGGGAGACTTTTAAGTCAGAAGAAACAGTTAAAATAGGAATCCAAAATAGAAAACATTAAAAGGCCAGTTTAAAGTAACAGGTTTGTGTAAATACTATGTCATCTCATGTAAAGACTTGTATATTGCAGATCTGGGTACCACGGGAGACCTCGAACTAATCAATAGATGACCCAGGTGTGATATTGTATTTCTGTCATCTCTGTTCTGGAAGTATTATCAGCAGACAACTTTAGTTGATATGTTTTAAAGATCCAATTCCCACACTAAGAAAACATGATTTCTACATTATAACATCTGAAATCAGAAGGAGAAACAATATTGTACTTATAGAATATTTAATTCTTCTGATATGTGTAACAACACCTAATAACTTAGTAGTTATTTTATTCAAAAACAGCAAAAATGGGAGACTACATTCTAAGAAGAAATATTTATTGTGAACACATAAAAATGATGAGTAATATTCCAATGAATAAACAAAGGATTCTCTGACATTATTCATAAATTTGTGGTTATGTTTAAAAAGAGATTGATGTTCTGTTTAACTAAATGATCTTCACATAACTGAAAGTTGTTCAGCTATGTGCACTTACTTTTGTGACTACTATCAAAAAAAATCCTACTGCTTTTTCTACTCAACTGGCTTAGCCTCCCACATCTATTTTTACTGGGGGAAAGGAAACAAAATATTTAAAATACATTATATTTTGCAAATTACATGACAAAAGAAATAGAAACCATACAAAAACAGATCTACACTGAAAGCTAGCAATAAACACATTCACAGCAACTTTCAAGTAAAATCCTTTTAAAGAGAATCTTCACATTTTAATGTCAGAAAAAAATTGGATAAAATTCATTCATATTTTCTTAGCTATGAATGCTTATTACTACTTAGAAAAGGAACATAAAATTCTCTCAGATGTCAGAGAAATTACCATGAATATTTTAAGCTCCACCCCATAAAATACACTTATAGCCAATGAGACTCAGTCTAAGCATATTATAGAGAATAAGATTACCCTGAAACTTTATACTTGGGAAGAAAATTATCACATTGATGCCAAAAGAGAAAAATCAAACTCAATTATAAATTAACAAAGAAAAATAATGTCCCATTACTCATTTTCCCTATTTCCTGAGTTTGTGAACATAAATTTGAGTATTCTTGAAGAACTGATGTCATAAAAGGTCTGTACAAGTTCATAAAAGGAACAAGCTTGAGGACAGTAAGAAAGAACCTGTCACTAAATACAACAACCAGAGTTTGGTCCCCAGGAACCTACATGGATGGTGGAGGGAACAAACTCCCCTCAAGTTATCTCTGACCTCTACTTTATGCATAGTATGCATGCATTCACGCACACACACACACACACGCACACACACACACACACACACACACACACAAAAATAAAATAAAATAAAATAAAAGACACAAACTTGGACCTAACAACATTTAAAAAAGTACCATGACTAATTCTCTGCTCATTTCTCACTACACTTGACATCCAATGCAATATATTTCAGATTTCCAATTTCTACATTCATTTGAAGTAGAATACTTTTACAAGGGAAAAATCTAATAATCTGTAACTTTTAAAGAAATTTAGAAATGGTGACAGATTCATTGCTTTGCTACAGTTATCTATTTCACAAGGTATTTAATTCATACACCTTAGTTGACATATCTATAAATAAAACTGGTTAAACCAGAAAACCCTAGAACTTACTTTCATTTAACTACTTAAACTTTTATCTTTATGAAAATGTGTATGTTCACAGCTGTAGTAAATTAAAAACTTAACCATATGTAAAGCATACATAATACATTTTGTACCTTAAACCTTCAATATTGTAAAATACAGACACCATGGAAATGTGACTAATGATTCAATTCTTTAATGAAATATAATAGGACTACTGACAAGATTCAGTATTGTTTGTAGAATAGCTTTCTTCTCACTGAAATTCATGTAACTGACTCAATATTATTCTGTGCTACAGTTTACTCTTGAGAAGTTTCTTTAAAAAGAAAGCCTATACATTGTAAAATACTCTAACTTTTAAGATTTTATTTCTATCACACATTTTTGGCTTCTTGTGCTATTTTTAACTTTTTCCTTTCCATTTATTCATAAATAAAAACTGTGCTTCATAATCATAAAATCAATAGACATTTCTCCAGGGACTCGAAGACCACATCACTAAGCAAAGACAAATTTCTAGAGCTATATCTATCCTTCCATATCACATAACTTGGCATAACTGGAACTGAAACATAAGGACTGGGTCAAAGAAGGTACTAAGAACTACACATGGGAAAGCAGAGTAGAGCTTAAGAATGAGTTTGGGTTTAAGAGTGAGCTAATGAGCACACTTCTAGGTTCCAGTATTCAAAGTTTCATCTTACACATTTAAAACATTCTCATAATTTTAAAACCCTCAAGATTCTATAGAAATTATCACTGCTGTTCCATGCCAATATAACTGAAGAAAGGAAACAAAAATTACAGAAATAAAGCAAACTGCTAAATGGCTATCAAGTGAACTGATTATCACTTTACCTGAGGACATTTCATTAGAAACAATTGTAGAAAATTTCTGAATAAATTGATGTACATCTGATTGGAATTCAGTAGTTACTGTCCTACATAGTCAATGGAGATACATGTTTGATTAGTAAGTAGTGGCATACAATAAGAAAATGAGATATCAGATAGAAGTCACTTATTCTACACTCTGTTCACAGTGTGTTAAAGATAACAGATTTGTTACAAGTACAACAGAGGATGGGCTAGAAGCACACACTTTTTTTGGTGCTAATCTAAGATATTTGGCATTTAATTCAAGTCTCTTGAATGTGCTTGAAGGCAACAGGTTAATTTTCTCACATTCAAAGGTTTAACTAAAATTCGCATACCCAATCTTATATACAATTCTTCCTTCCTTCACCTCTTTTTGAAAAGCCAAAGTTGGCAGAAAATTACTTGGATTGTAAACTCTCCAGTATTTTCTATATTCTCTAGCACAAGCACACAACTAATTACAATATCCTCACAGGGATGCTGTTGTTTGGGATCTTTCATGAAAACAACAAAAGGACCTACTCCTTAGAGTAGGAGGGCAATTCACTGCTAAAGACTGCAGAATCCCTGTCATTAGGCAAAAACAAATGAAATAATAAATGAAACTTATTCACAGAAACCATGTGAGTAGCCACTTACAAGTGTGCTTTTTGTTTTCCTGGTAGGTGTGCACATCAAGGAAAAACTGCCAAAGAAGAATGATTTCCACAGATGATTAAACTGTGACTAATGTGAAGAAAGGAATATTTCATAAAGATTATACATACTAATATCTTCGGTGGACACAAAATAATGTAATCATAAAACAAGCAGAGTTTCATAAGAGGGATGAATAGAGTTCTTGAACATTTTGAACTGTAGTAGAAACTCTAAAGAATAAACATAATAAAATGGTTAAGAAAGTTAAAATTGCCCCCAAAGCCACAAACTATAAAAATGACTATACATAGCCAACACAGATGGCAGTTCTAGAATGCCACTTGCTGAATAGTAAGTATTCCAAAAATATTCACAGTTAAAAGAAAATCATCAATAAATAATTATTAAAAAGCTTCCTAGAACTCGTGAAGAGAGTTTTCAGACTGTCAGTCTTAGACCAAGGATAAGATCTTCATTAAAGTACAGAAGTGACAGAGTTTCTAGATCTAAAAAGTAAACCTAGAACATAATAACAAAACTGCAGAATATCAAAAATAAACAGAAAAGACTCCAGGAAGTTTTATAAAGGGTCGGGGGAGAAGGCACAACACAAATATCAATAGGGCATGCAGTTTCTTAACACTTCAAAATTCTGAATACTCTTTCATTTAATTTCCTACTAAGCAAATTATCTATCAATCAATCAAAGCTTGAGATGTACAAAATTTCAAAAACCACAATTTCTAAGGATACTATAGGAGAATTCACTCTTCCAAAAGAATAGTAAACAAAGGAAGAACAGATCGAGGGAGCTAGAAAGCAAAACATGTAATTTTTAGAAGACAGTAAAGTCCCAGGATAAGAATTATCTAAAAGAGGAGCTGGCAAGAAGGCTGAGGAGGTAAAGGCACTTGCTGCCAAGCCTTGGGACCTGAGTTCGATTTCCTAGATCTACATAGTGCAAGGACCCCACACAACAAAATTCCACAAGTTGTCCTCTGCTTCTGCAATCACACCTCCCTGCTAGTACATGAACACCCATACCCTCACACAAACAAAACACTACTGCAATACTGCAATAAGAAATACTTTGTTTTTAAGTTTATAAGGAAAGGAGGGCTCCTGAAGGATAGTTCCATGGGAATAACCTGGAAATGATGTACTAAACTACTAATGGGAAAATTTCATTTCCATACAATAAAAATAAAAAAGTATTCAAGGAAAGCAATAATATAATGTCTTGCTACAAACAGTATTCTCACAGGTATGATACAGTAAAACTTACTACAAATTTAATAAACTTTGTCTCTATTTGGAGGAATGGAAAAGGGGAAAATAATATTTAACACTTAAACAGTATCAGTATCAAATATTAAACATGCATCTGGAAGGATCTTCTCCTCCACTCCCATACCCCAAAGGCTTTGTAAGGACCAAACGAGCTGGCTGCTTCTGTGATGCTGCACTTGGATAAAAAAGGAAACTACTGAGGTAGTACCTTTCACTGTACATAACTTTTAAAATCACCCCTATTATATTGAAATTTTAAGTTACAAAAAGAATCTGGGTTACATATGATTAAGGTATACTATATACATATATGAAATTATCAAAGAGTATATTTAAACTATTCTGAAAAATAAATAAAGAATTCAACAAAGAAAAATTTTCTAATGATCAGCATATCTTTCTCAGATAAGAGACAAGGTCTAATGGCACTAACTGCAAAAGAGAAATAAACTGATAATGCTAATGATGTTTTGAAGGATACATTGCAAAAGACAAAACCAGGAGGCACCAGACTACGCTGATATTCATTTCCTGTGTAGGCTTCATGAAACTGTAGTAGACTTCTGTTACTAAATACACAACTGTAGCAGCCACTGTGAAATCCACCAGCCACTGGTATTCTGGAAAGTAATGTAGGGCTGAAAAATAAAGATTAAAGAAAAGTTTCACTTAAATTTTATAGCTTATGAGAATATATCCACATAACCTGATAGACGTTATTCTATTTGTTGATTTGAACTGTAAAGTTTATAAATGTAAAAATGCATAAGACAAATTTCAGAATTTAAAATTACATTTTGATAGCTCATAAATAATTAAAATAAGCCTGAACTAATTAGTATGAATTATTTAAAGTGCTGTTAAAATATGACTGCAAATATACTAGAGTTTTCTTAACTGATTAGCTATATCTTAAAAGATATTATAAGTTGGGGTTGGAGAGATGGCTCAGCAGATAAAAGCAGTGGCTGTTCCTGCAGTGGACCTGGGTTCAGTTCCCAGCACCTACATGGTGGTTAACAACCATTCATAACTCAAGTTCCAGGGGAATCCAATGCTCTCTTCTGACCTCCATGGCCACTGCATGACACTGGTGTGCTTTCAAACATGCAAGAAAAACACCCACACACAAAAATGAAATAAAATATTTATAAAAAAAATTATAAGTCAAATTTTTTCTTTTTTGTGTATCTAGCTATGACAACTTCACTGAGTACAATCTAGTTGGTTTTGAACACAAAGGGTTTATTTGTACAGTTCATTTTAGTGAAGAGTTAAAACTTTGTTACAAACCACACAGATGGAAATGAGTAAAAAAATAAATGAATAAATAAATATACTTTTTATTCTATCTTCTCATTAAGAAAAGCTGATACAATGTTAATTTCACATAAAGGTAGAGTCCTTCAATAAATGATTTCATTCTTCAGAGCTTACATTCAAAACAGTAAGTGTAATTTCACTGCCCTTTGTATTTTATTTGACTTAAAGTTTTTACAAAAATAGTGTGATTTACTTCCTCTAGAGTCTTAACCAAAATACCAACATTACTTTTAGAAGACCTCATAAAATACAGAAACAAATCACAGACAAAAACATCAGCTCATATGGTCTCAGCACAAAAAGGGTAATTCTCATTGCTTTATTTATAGTTTTGTTTGTAAATTGTAGTATAATTATACCTGAAGATACAGTAACCTTATAAAAAAGTATTTCAAAAAAATGACATTCAAAGTAAGACTTACTCAAAATATTGGAACTAACCAACAAAAATGTGCACTATTTCTAAGTGGCAGTATTAGCATTTAAAAAAATTAAAAAATTCCAAATCCTTTTATTGGATATATGCATAATTTTTTGTTGTTTTGCCTTTTTTTTTTGAGGCAGGGTCTCCTTGTAGCCCCTGCTGGTCTCAAACTCACAGAGATTCGCCTGCCTCTGCTTTCTGAGTGCTGGGATAATGCCTTGTGTCACATGTCTGGTTATTATTGGATAATCTTTTAATTTGCTTTAAATTATGTTAAAACTCTTAATTCATTACTATTATCCTAAGTTATTTAATTCTGTGTTTGTGTGTATGCAAATACCTATGTGTGTGGAGGCCAAAGGTCCACACTGGGTATATTTCTCAATTACTTTCTACTTTATTTCTTGAGACAGGGTCTTTCACTGAACCTGAAGTTCACCAATTCACCTGGACTTGCTGGGTCAGTAATCCCCAGGGATCTTCCTATCTCCACATCCTCAGTGCTAGGATTACAGACTTAATGTTAATGGTCATACTGACTTTAAAAAAAAGAAAGAAAGAAAAGGTGCTAGGGATTCAAACTTGGTCTTCCCTGTTGCATAGCAAGCACTTTACTGACTGAATCATCTTCCCCCAGACCCTGATTTCAGTTTTCTCTTGTGACTGACCTATGTTTGGAACACTACCCTGAAAAGATCAGTCCCAGAGTTGTTGCAAGATTCCTCCCTCAATCCTTTTTCCCAATAAAGAAAATAAAATACCTACATTCAGTCTTGAATAACTCTGGAAAGAGCACAATGAAACAGATAAATATTTATTCAAAGGTTTTTAATTTTGACTAGCAATCTTAAATACCGTACTCTCCAAGCCTACTCACAAAGGCTTCTTTCTGCCATGGATCAAACAGCCAGGTGACATTCCAAAGTTCTATGCTCCTTACAAAGTTTTTTAAGAGACAGCTAAGATAGGCCTTTAGCATAGTTATTGGGATACCAATTATGTATATAATCAACCAAAGTACAAATCATATTCTCGGTCACAAATTTAACCCATGTTCGTAGGGCCACATGTTCTATTTCTGATCGTGTGTGCATGTGCGTGCATGAGTGTGTGTGTGCCTGTCAAAAGAATACTGGAATAAAAAGAAAGTTCACAGAGGGTAGGTAGTTCAGTGGTAAGTGGTATCGTTGCATTGCTTGTATGAGGCAATTCTCAGTAACACACATACACACACACAGGCAAAAACTCACCTATCTCTACACAAACATACATACAGAATGCATTCACAAATGATTATATAAAGAAATGTGCTACTCTAGTTAAGAAGAATGTTCTTGGCATTAAATAACCAGTTATTAAATTAACACTTTTTGCAAGTAGTTATCAAACTGTATAAGTGAAACCACACAATCAACAATTCCTAATTTCATTTTTTAAGTTAAAGTAGCCTAGTTCTCTCTCTGATTAGTTCTGTCACATACAGGATATAAACCTGCCCAAGTTATTTACCTCTTCCTAATGAGTTTAAAAATAAACAGACTGGTACTATCCCACAGAACTAAGACTAAAAATACAGACATATACAACAATGCTTGGTTCTTAACAATTTTAAGATATTATCAAAGTTGAATAGCTGGCAATTTTTTCAGTAAACATTAGCTATTAATAAATTCAACAAAACTACATTAGCAACAAGTGAAATGTGTCTATACTTTTATATTTATATATCTATGAGTGTTTTTATACAAATAAACACACATATAGAACTCATAAAAACAAATGTGACAACTATTATTCACAATATCAAGGTGTTTTTAAGGTTACATGAAAAAAAGTAAAGAGGGTGGTGATCAATCTTCAACATCTGAAGGAAGCTACAATACTGATTTACATGGTTTATCGGTGGCGGTTTTTGAGTTCTAGGTTTTCCTTATATCAATTTTATATGTGACATTCAATCTTCAACTGATAGTTTGACGTCACAGTACAACATAAATTAATTTTATGTAGGATGCTAGATAAATCTTTTATGGTTTTACTGAAATTGGTATGACTTACTACCAGGAAAGACAAAATTACACAATGGTATTTTGTGCATTATCCACAGTATTTTTTAATGCCTTATATTCTTATTTTCATGTAACCCAGTGTTTCTCACACCTGATCAAAGATTATAATCATGAGCTAAGGTGAGCACTCCCTGCTGAGTGCAGGGCTGAGGCAGGCAGATCTCTGAGTTTGAGGTCAGTCTGATCTATATAGGGAGTTCCAGGCCAGCCAGGGCTAATAGTGAGATCCTGTCTCAAAACATCCCTCAAAACATAGCCACTAGGAGTGCTTTTAAAGTAAAAATTCCCAGAACCTATCCTAAATTGGTTGATAGTGATTCTGATGTATAATGAAGAGTTACAATTAGTGCTTTAAACAACATCACATTAGACTCCATTCCCTTCCAGAGTTCAAATAATACCATATACATTTCATTCTAAACCTGAAATCATAATAGCCATTATATAATTATGGAAATTGAATCATGGGGGGGAGGGAATAAATGATTTATTTTGAGGAACTCAATGTATAAAGGTGAATTTAGAATAGTTTCCTGTTTCATAATCTCTTGTATTAAATATCAGAATAAAGCTAAATTATTAAAAATTAAGGTAACTCAATACACATACACAAATATAAACTACATTATAAAAGTAGATTATTAAAAGAAATAAAAAAGTTCAGAATTTAAGATTATGAAACTGTGATTTCAACAAAAATGTATAAGAAGGTTGTGTAAGTTTGCCTCTTCAACATTGGGGAGAATAATACTATGAGTTAATTCAAATAAAATTCTTTTTACCTTTTAAGTTCACTTTGAGAATCTTAGTTGTCAGATTTCATGTTCTGTATAATGAATTCATGATTAGAAAAATATGCCCAAAACAAAAACCTAGCCACAATAAATAAAATGAAAAGTACTTTTTACTGCCATAATATAAGACTGATGTTTATAGAACATTTTACCAAGATTTCCCTTACCTAAAGTATCCACTTCTGTAACTGACTTTGTTTCTAGATGAAGGTCAATGTCTTTTGGAATGGTTAGTGGCTTATTTTCAATGTGACCATTGTATTTCCTACAAAAATTACACAAGTGACACAAAAAACAAGTTACTTAAAGTTACCCATCAAGCTAAATAAAAATGAGATTTTAAATTCTACAGTGAGAAATTGAAGCAGAACATCTGTTTTACTCTAAAGGAGCTCAAGAGACTCAGTTTTCAAAATGAGATTTAAAAATACTCATATAAATTATGTGCCCGTATAGATTACCAGAAAAGGAATCATTTAAATTAGCAAGAGCAAGCTAGTGCAGCATTTCATACCCACTTTCTCTTCTCTCTGCTCTAGATTTAGAAGTATATTTTTATCTCTTTAATCTATTTAACCTTTGATCTATTTAACTTACTATATCTTCTTTTAGGCATAAGATTATAGGAAGTTAAGACAAAACACAATTGTCTTTGAAATTACACACACACACATCTTTAATTATATCTAAGTCAGAGTTGAAAGAATATACTAAAATCAAGTGTTTATAAGAAAGTCAGAAACACAGAAACAGTCTTGGAGTTGCCTACAAAACACCTACAGATGGGGGAAAACAGAAAAATTATTCACGTGTACTTTATCACTCCCAAATTTAATTTTCAAAAACAATTAAATATAAAAAGTGGTAAACTGAATTTTAATAACATTACTTTTAACACTGTATTTACTGCTGAATAAATTTAAACTGGGAAAATTTCAGTGAAAATATTTCATGTAAGGGAACTGAACAATTATTACTAGGAAGAGAGCATCACCAGTGCATCTCTACTATCATAATACAAGTTCAACACACAAAAATTCTAAAGGCTGGAGATGTGGCCCAGCTGATAAAGTTCTTGCCTAGCACACATAAGCCTCTGGATTTGAGCCTCTGGAGAACCACATAAACCAGGAAGTGGTGGTACATGCCTGCTACTACACCTAAAAGGCAGAGGCAGGAGGATCAGAAGTTCAACATCACCCTTAAGAGGCTTAAAGACCAGGGCTACATGAGACCCTGTCTCAAAAAAAAAAAAAAAGAAAAGAAAAACAACTTGTAAGGCATACAAAACATTCAAACTCTTACAAAATGAATAATATACTGCATAATCAAATTATAAAGTCACATGATTATTGAACATGATTGGCTATAGGAGTTATAAACAAAAAAGAAACAAAAACTATGCTGGATTAAAGTACTGGTCCTTAAGTATATAAATTTAGGCAACTGATTTAACACTTATAGTCAACAGCTTCTCAGTAAAATGTAAATTAAATAATTTAGGATGCTGCATATATTAATTTACAACTGTATGTAAAAATGTTTTACAAACTATATAACACTGGCCAAGAATACTTTCTTAAAGAACTGTTGAAATTTTTGAAGGGAAAGGTTTATAATTAAAATTCTCGTGAACTTCAAGGTGAATTTGTAATACTAAGTGAAAAAGAAAGCAGTAATAAAGTCAGAAAAGTCACTCTTTAATTCATGTCAGGTAATCTACTGTTTAAGAGGGTTGCTTTTTAGCACCAAACCTTTATAAATTATTACGTCAAGTCACTATAATTTTATGATACACAAGAGAAGTTTTGGGACAATTTGTTGTCACTGACATTTTGTAATACATTAAAACACACACACAGATACACAGACATACAAATACACATGAGATTTTGGAGTCAAGAAAACTTAAGAATCCTTCTGAAACCCCAGTTGAAGAAATAAAGATCAATTTAGAAGATATTTACTAAATAGAGATATGCAACTTTAAAGGTGGAAGATTTCTTCAAAAAGGCTGTTCAATCTTTGTAACTCATGGAAGCTACTGTGGTTTATTCAGTGAGGTGGTTTATTCAGTGAGCTTTTTAGGAGACAGTTTTCTTCATAAACATAAAACATCAAAGAGTTGAGGGCTGGGGATAAAGCTCAGAGCTAAAGCACTCATCAGCTTCTGGCTTCTGCAGTACCATGAAGAAAAGCTTCAATAACTAAATGGACCTACAAATTATGTCTACCTCTTCTACTTTAAAAATAAGGAAATTAAGGTCATTTTATTCACTATAAGAAGTGGTAGCAGATATTAAGCAATCATCATACGAAAGAACCCAAAATGATTGACATTTTTAAAAGAGTTGTAGTTGTAGACATGGGTGGCAGCTCTTAATCAATGTCCAGATAAATTTTCTTTACTATATGATTTTATAATTTAAACAATAAAGTTAACCATTTTTGAGTAAAATAATTATTGTTCTGTGCTCATATTCTAATGTTCATTTACTGAAATTTGCATGGGTTCTAATCTCAACCACTTTAATTGAAGCATAAACTGTATCTGCACATTTATGTTAAATATTTAACACTTTACAAGATAATAACATTAACTCACCTGTCTTTTTTATTTTTTCCTTTTTGCTGCTTCCCTGCAAGAATTCTTAATTCTTCTTCTGAAGGATGTTGATACCATCTCAAACTAAGGAGGGAGGAAAAAAAATCCTTTTAAATAAATCACTTAAAATGATCAGGATTATCCATTTATTCTAAAAATACTCACCGAGTTTCCAATTTGTGGAGACATTGTAAGGAAATAATCGGGTAAACACTATAATACAAAACAAACATGCCTGCTTAAGCCTTTGAAAGGCTTAGATTCAAATCCAGCCAACACTTAACCAAACACTTACTAAAAGTCAGGCCCTGATAGGCTATGCATTTCTAATATCCTGCTCTGTGTTGTTGTAAAAGTAAATGACATGAACTCTGCTAGCAAGTGAGCAGGAGCACATTAACTTTCCACCCTTCCTTTAGTTAAGAAATTGATAGTTATCCTTAAAAGAGCTGTTTGAATGCTCTCACAGGTACAAAAAGTCTTTCCCTCTTTCCCTTCTACCATGCAAAATACTGAAACCACTTATTCTCTCCTAAGCACCAACCAGTTCACTCTGATTTTCCTGTTTTACTGAGTGGTCCCTCTATTGACCAGTTACTTGAATTTGATATTCAGATCTTATTCTTAAAATATCCTTTCCATATATCACCATCAGTTTTGTTCAGCCCTTTAAACTCTCCCTGTCTACAACAAAAAGCCTAATTCAGACCTGTGCTTAATTCATAACCCTCTGTAGTGACAAAACTCTTTAACCTGTCTCTGCATCCTCCTGGATATATTCCCCATTTTGACCACTCTGAGACCTTAGTTATTTTGCCATAATGGATATCTTACCAAAGTACTTAGGCCTGCCTAAATCTTTTTAACGTCCCTTGAAGGCAAAGTGATAGGTAAGCTAAGTAAGGACAATCCAAGGTTTTGCTGTCACAAAGGGAGAACACAAACCTAGCATTGCTAGACTTCCTAATTTTTTTAATAAAAAAAAAAAAAACTACGTTATCAAGTGAAATGTCCCAATTTACAGAAAAATCACCAACTAATTCACTATTTTATAAAATATTATACAAGAATTGACACTGGGCATGGTAGTACACGCAGGCAAAGGCAAGCAGATCTCTAGGAGTTCAAGTCCAGCCTGGTCTACATAGCTCTAGGCCGGCTAGGGACACTGCCTGGATAGTTGATAGTATTAAATAATTATGGCTAAAAATTCTATGATGACAATGGGATTGTGTAATTTTTAAAAGCATACATATTTAGAAAGATACTGAAATATTATCACTGAAATAACAGAATGTTTAAAAATTTTGGGGAGCCTGCCCCTGTCCCACGTCCTGTTCTTCTAGCCTTGGACACAGGCCCGCTCCTGCTCTTAGCACCCCAGATCCTAGACTACTCTTAGTCCAGACCTACCTAATGCATCTTGAATCCCCTACTCAGACCAGCTCAATTTTTCAGTTTAATTTTTTAGAGCCTTCACAGATTGTCTCAAGCCCAACTTGCCATTGCATTCCTGTGACCACAAACCTACTCTGGAAGTCCCCTCCCCAAACCTGCCATGAACTTCTGTGAGAAGACTTCTTCACTGGGGCTCAGGACTTTGCAGATTACCTGAGAAAGCCTGAATTCAGCCTCTGCCTAGTAATTTTCCCAAACTGTTCTGGGTCTCCTGGCTAGAGGGCTTCAGACCTTAAGAAGAGAACCTGAGAGCATTTGATCTTGCCTGACTTGTGCCTCTGAGACTTGTGACTCTGGAGCAGCTGGACTAGTATCATCTGGTCCAGCCAATATAAAATCAAAAGAGAGAACCTGGAGCCTTGACTTAACCAGCTTTACATATCCAAAAGGAAAACAGCCAAGGCACATCAACTATTCAAACAGAAACAGACTTCAACTGAACAAAGGAAGGCATTGAGTCTCGCATCAGAATCACAAAAAAACAAAAGAAATCCACATGTCAATATCACAAAGAAAAAATAGTAGTATAAAAACCCAACCAAACATCATCAATCCAATAAAAGAGTTCTACAACGAGAACCCTAGAGAAATAACCCAGGACACAGAGTTTAAAAGAACAATCATAAATATGATTAAAGAACTCAATGAATTTAAAGAACATACAAACAAAGATCCAAAAGAAGATAGGATAAACTTCTGATTGAATTCACAAAAGAGATAGACATATTGAAGAAAACTCAGGCTGAAATGAAGAAGGAAGTGAAGCACTCAGTAAGACAATTTGAAACGATAGGAGAAAGCCTCACCAATAGAATGAATGAAATGGAAAACAAAATATCAGGACTGGACAATAAAACTGAAGAACTGGAACACTCAAGAAAAGACTGTGAAAAATTAAAAAAAGAAATCACAGGAATGGAATATACAGGAAATGCGGGATACCACGAAAAGACCAAATTTAACCATCATAGACAGAGGAAGGAGAAGAATCTCAAGATAATGGTATTAGCCAGATTTCCAACCAGATTATAAAAGAGAATTTCCCCAAATTAAGGAAAGACATGTCCAGAAAAATACAAGAAGCACATAGAACATCAAATAGGACCAGAAAAGAAACACCCCACAACATATTACAGTAAAAACCATAAGAATATACTACAAGGAGAGAATTCTTAAAACTGCAAAAGAAAAACAAAAGGCACATATAAAGAAGAAAAAAAAACATCAGAATTACAGCATACTTTTCAATGCAAATTATGAAAGCCAGAAGAACTTGGACCAAAGTATTCTCAGTTCCTAATGACCATAGATGCCAACTCAGATACTTTACCCACGAAAAATGTCTATTTTAGTTGAAGGAGAAAGAAAAATCTTCCATGACATGAATAAAGCTGAAAGAATTCATGTCTAGAAAACTAGCCCTTCAGAGAATACTTGAAGCAATACAGAGAGCTGAAGAAAGGAATGACTATACCTAGGGAACAACACAAAGAAACTAAATGAAGATATAACTGGGGAACTTAAGTTAGACCAAAGATACAAACAGAATTTAAAATGCTGGGAATCAATACACATCTTTCAATAATAACTTTAAATATCAATGGACTGAATTCCCCAGTCAAAAGACATAGTCTAGTTGAACGGATCAGGTAACAAAATCCATCCTTTTGCTGTCTGCAAGAAACCCATCTCACTTTTAAGAACAGGCACTACCTTAGAGTGAAAAAAAAAAAGGGGGTGGGAGGATATTCCAGGCAAATGGCACTAAGAAACAAGCAGAAGTTGCCGTTCTAGTATCTGACAAAATAAACTTCAAACTAAAACTAATCAGAAGAGATAAAGAAGGTCACTTCATTCTGATCAAAGGAACTATTAACCAAGAAGATATAACAATGATGAACATACATACACCAAATTTGGTTGCACCCAACCTCATAAAAACAGTACTACAGGACTTTAAGACACAGATTAATCCTAACTCACTAAGAGTAAGGGACTTCAATACCCCAGTGTCTCCATTAGAGAGGTCAACTGAACAGAGAATAAACAGAGAGACATCTAAATTAAACAATACCATACATCAAATGGACCTAACTGACATCTACTGAATATTCCACCTAAGCCCTAAGGAATACACATTGTGTTGAGTACCCCATGGAACTTTCTCCAAAACTGACCACATACTTGGGCACAAAACAAATGAAATAACTCCATGCATTCTATCAGATCACAATGCATTCTACCTTAAAATCAACACAGAAGAGGCCCTAGTAACTTTATGAACTCGTGGAAACTAAATAACACACTCCTAAATGATGAATGGGTCAAAGAAGAAATAAAGAAATAAAAGTATTCCTAGAATTAAACAAAAAAGACAATATAACCCAACAAAACCTCTGGGACATGTTAAAAGCAGTCCTAAGAGGGAAGTTTATGGATCTAAGTGCCTACAGTTAAAAATCAGAAAGAACACAAATAAATGATTTAACACTGCAACTCAAAAATATTGAAAGTCAATAACAAATGAAACCTAAACCCAGCAGACAAGAATAACAAAAATCAGAGCAGAAATTAATAAAACAGAAACAAAGAAAACAATACAAAGAATCAATGAATCCAAGAGCTGGTTCTTTGAACAGAGAAACAAGACAAACAGACTCTTAGCCCCGTAAACCAAAAGACAGAAAGACCAACTCCAAATCAACAAAATCAGAGATGAAAGGAGAACAACACAACAGACAACCAAAAGATTCAGAACATTATAAGAGAATACTTTAAAAACCTATGTTATTAAGTTATAAAACCTTAGAGAAATGGATACAGATCTAAAATCATGGGAATTGCCAAATCTAAACCAAGAAGAGATCAACATCTTAAACAGACCCAGAACATATTAGGAATTTGAACAGTAATGCAAAACCTGGTGAGCTTTTAAAAAAAGCCCAGGCCCAAATGGATTCACAGCAGAATTTTACCTAATAACAAATTCCACATACACATGAGTTCATAGGCATAGCTTAAGGCTACATAACAAGAAACAGGCCAGACAGGAGAAACTTGCCTTTGAGTTGTTGGCCAGAGTAGTCCAAGAGACTCTGCAAACAACACAGGCTACTGCCACAAACCTTGATTGCCTCCTAGAACTTGAAGGTGAGACCCTATTGCTGGAAACAGGACATACTTTGTAGACCAGATTTGGAGCAATGGTGTTGGAACTGACCTGGAAGCCTCCTCCCCTGAAGGCTACTTCTCATAGCTCTGGAGAGCACTACACAAATAGCCAAAGAAGAATATCAATCTATGGTCCAACACCAGCTTCATGACCAAATAACCACATTGATGACTGGCACAGCATTCAACATTGGTGCAGTTTTATCTTGGTTCAACCAATGGCTACCTAATTGGTCTTAGAGCCTACTCAATGGGAGGAAACTCATCTGTGGTATTATAATCATAGCCAAATACACCAGGCTGAAGAGATTATTTATTTTAGTGAAATCTCCAAGGTTGTTACATCCCTAGACATCCCTAGCCTAATATAACTTCTTACTACATGCAAAATATCTTTATATTTATAGTGTATCCTTATATTTACAATCACCACTCATTAAAGAAGTTTCTTTTGCACCAGATGGAGAGTACTACAGAGTACCACAGTTGGTCACACACATTGTCTGTGAATTCCTGTGTGCAGGAATCTTCAGAGTGAGAGTCCCTGAACAGGTCTCTTATATTAATTTTCACTCACCCAGGGCTCAGAGACCATTGTGGAAGGGGTAGAAAGATTGTTACCAGCAGGTGAGGAGGTATATGACCATGTGGAAGAAGAATCCTACAGGCTTCTGGGACCCTGCTCATATGAACCTACAGCAATGGTGTTGACATGCTCAAGACCCAAGCAAACTCAAGCAAACAAAACCCCAGTCTAGAAGTGGGGAAATGGGCAGCAGAGCCCAACCCTAAGGAATACTGGAGACTGATTACTGTTGGTTGAGAATGACCTAGTCTTCCTAAAGCATGGAACACTGGGTAAGCTGATTATATCTCAGTGGATTATAAGAGAATTATAAGAGAATACTTTAAAAACCTATGTTATTAAATTATAAAACCTTAGAGAAATGGATACAGATCTAAAATCTGCACTGAGATCATTTGACACTAACTTGACATAACAGACCTTAATACAGATGACAGAATGTATGGGTTCCAATTGGGAGGCTATGGGGGGTGCTGGCAGGAAAAGGGGTATAAAGAAGATTAATATTGATTGAGATGCTCTGTATGAAACACAGAATGATTCAATAAAAAATATTTTTTAAAAACTGGGGAGTGACAGGAGATGAAGGCAGGCACAGAAGAAACAAGTCTGAGCACAAGTAACTGTGCTGAGTACACAGGAATTCACTGCACTAGTCTGTCTCCAGTATGTTTGAAAATATCCATTAAAACACATTTTACTCTGTCCTACTATATACAGAGCTTGTGACTTCCTATTTTCACAGCCTTTCATAACGTGCCCAGAGCCCACTTCTCCAGACTTCAATCACTCCGCAACAGAAGTGAAACATTCTATCAGGACTAAAAGAAATTTTATTCCTCACAAATTCTTCCACCTCTTGGTGCTTTTGCATACATTCTTCTCTCTGGCTATAAATACCTATGCTTTAATTGAACTCCTATGTTTTACAAGGCAATCTCCCAGTGGTAAAATAAAGTATTGGTTCATTGTTTTCAGTTCCTGGCATGAAGCTTCAAAAGTGGGGTGACAGCCGAGATGCCAATGAGGTAACACTTCATAGGTCATTAGATAGCTCCAAGAAGGAGTCTGGTCACCAGAAACATCAAGACATGATTAAAGGGTTGTGATTTTCAGCCACTTAACCTTCAGTTATGGAAGAGGGACTGGAGTTTGAGTTTAATCATTACAACAATGATATAAAAATCTATGACATAAAATTATATCTACTGATGGAATGTTAAAAAAAAAACCTCTGGCTATCAAAGCTTGGAGCAACTTTCTTATTGGCTAACGCATTGATGGGCTCAGAGAGTGAAACCCTCATGATGAAAACAGGAGACAGAAACTGGGCAGGGTCCTCAAAGCAGCAGTTCTTGAAAGGTCCAAGGTTCCCAGGTCATGAATGCCAGATGGGCGTTCTGGTTTATCTCAAATGAAGGCTGTGTGAGAAAAAGAATGGAAGCTCTAGTCCAGACATTAATCCCTTCAGGTGAGCAGCTTTGGAATTGGACCTCTGGATTTTCATGGTAGGAAAAAATTCACCAATTTCAGCCCAACTCCTAAGTGATTTTAGGGTTACCTCTTCAGAAAGGGATGTTACAGTAGCACTGAAGATCCATTAAGGGAAAGCTGTCACCACCTAGCCCAAACAATGAAATCGACCTTCAGGGGTAAACATGCTATAGTCTCCTCTGAAGAATTAATCCAGGTGGGCATCAATCACCATGCTAAAGGACCACCCTCAGGAAGACAGATTCACCTAACAGTGTGTTAAAAAGCTGGGATGAGTACTTTTCCTTCCCAGAATTCCCACACTCTGTGCAGCTGCTTACAGTCAACAGTCATGCAAATTTATTACATCTTTCCACTTTTCTAAATTACTCAGAAACGTAACTTCTCCTTATCTTCTTCTTACCTCTTTTCTAAACATGCTTTGGGCTTACTCTTTCTCTAAATAGTGTTACACACCATATCCTCCTTTTGTCATATTGTGGCCTACTTGCTGAACCTTCATGCCTCAACAAAAGGGCATGGTTTTCTGTCTTCCTCTTTTCCATCTTTCTTCTCAGGACGTCATAGAGGTTTCACAGCTTGCCTCCCTATGGTTTTTCTTTCAAACGCTAATAATATTGTCCCTGAGCTTTCTTCTAAGTTTGTTCTTAAATTCTTTTATTAACGGGACTAAGAACCTATGTGCATCCTTTATAACAAAATTATAATCAGAAATACAACAGTCTCCCGAATTCTGTGAATCATTCTATGTGAACTACTGAACCTGAGAAGATCATGGTAACCCCTAGTAACCTTGTAGGTCATGCATGAACTTGAAGAAGTCCTTCACTTTAACCTGTAGGTAGTGTGTTAAATCAAGATATTGAGTGTCAGAATTAATTATCCAGTTAGATAAAAACAGAATGCCACTCTAATTTTCCTGAAGTCTTATGACTTAGCTGGTTTTGTACACTATAAAGCTAGTATAGTTACTGGCATATAGTAAATGCTCGAAAAGGTTCTCTGAACCGAAGTAATTCAGTTCTCCTATTTCAATGGCTTAAAAAAAATAAACAAAAAACATTATATATATATATATATATATTATATATTATATATATCCCAACCCAAATGTATAAATTATAATTAACATGTGAGGGAGGAGGAAAACTTCCTGAAATTTCTACTAAAGTCCAGAATTTTAACTTACAGTTGATTCTTGTTATTCATGGTAATTATGGTCTTTAAAGTCTCTGAGAACACTGAACCAGTGCTACTAGGGGAAATATAGGGTTAGCTTCCTGCAAACCTCTGGTCACATTTTCATTAACTGATCAAGACGTAACCTTGTTATGTGTGTTTTTATTTTAAAGATGCCTATATTATAGAACACTGCTGCTGATTCATTATTGCTGAATTCCTAACTTATAGCATTATGCCTCATTCCTGACTATACCTTTGCTAACATCTACAATCATAAACATGGCATTTTCCTGAGTTCTGCGAATCACTCAAGCAAATTTTCACAAGATACCTTACAACTTTCATGTACCTAGGAATATTAGAGAATAACTCATTAGGCCATTTTAAATAGCAAAATTATCAACAAAACATCAGAGTATAGAAAAAAGTAGCTGTAACTTGAACACAAAAAGGATGTCTCCTTATGAGAGTTGAAACAAGCAGGCAAAATAGCCTTATTAGAGTTCAAATGGTAACACCTATGTAGGCACACACAATTTTTTTTTACCATTTTGTATAAATTCATGGATGACTAGGAAGATTCTACTCACATACTGACTCTGGAGTTAGAAACAAATTTTAGTAAGTGGGGAAACTGCACGTACAGAATCCATAATTCTGAGTGCATAGTATTCAGGACACTTAAGATAAAACTCATTTAAAAGACTAAAATTGGGACTGGAGAGATGGCTCAGTGGTCAAGAGCACTGGCTGCTTTTGCAGAGGACCTGGGTTCATATCCCAGTATCCACATGGCAGCCATCAAACATCCATAACTCAAGTTCAAGAAGTTTTAACACATATCCACATAAAATGATTTCTTATTCAGGATATATAACATGGGTCATTGTCACAAACTCAATGTTTGTGTCTCTTCCAACACTTATCCTGAAATTTAGTAACCAGTGTGATAATATCTGGAGGATGGGAGGTAATTAGCACATAAAGGTAGAACCTTTTTGAATGGGATTAGTGCCCTTTAAAAAAAAAAAAAGGTCAGAAAGTTGGCTTGCTCTCCTTCTGCCATGTGAGGACACAGAGAAGTCAGCAGTATGGAACCTTAAAGGACTCTTGTAGGCCATGTTAGCACCCTAACCTCATACTTCCAGGCTCTAAGACTGTGAGAAACAGGCTTTTGATTATTATGTCTTTGTTACAGCAACCTGTACTGACAAATGCAGTAACCACAATTATAGTTTTTATTCTAAATCTCTCTAACTATAACAAATGGGGGAATAAAAATGACAGAAATAGAGAGAATGATACTTAACATGAAATCTTTTAGCACAAATAGCTAAAATTGCATTTTGTTGTTTATTTGTTTTGTTTTACTGATCCAGAGTAACTTGCTATGTAGACCAGGTTGGCCTCACTCTCAGTTCCGGCTGCTTTTGCCTCCGAGTGCTGGGATTAAAGGCATTCACTACTATGTCCAGCAAATTTGTTATAAATAAAAATCTATTTGTTGAAAAATTTCAAAAAATAACAAATGTTCTGGTCCTGGAATTAAGGCAGTCAAGGCAAACAGAACAAGGAAATCAAGCATTACATAAAATTAAGAGCTGAAGACTTAAATCTTTCCTTCATGTCTTAAAGGGTCTCACCTATCATGCATTTTGAATAGAATTCTCTCACCAATGGAAACTTGCAGATTGTTGGGTTATCCAACATCTGAACAGCAACAGGGAAAAGAACTCAACTGAATACCAGAGTGTTTTAGCACCCTTTTCAAAACTCAATATGAGAGAGACAACATTAAAGTACATTTGACAAAATACATATTTTAAATAATTTTATTTATTATTTTGTATGGTGTGTGTGCGTGCCTGTGTGTGAATGTGGGAACATGAATACGTGGCACACATGTGGTGGTCAGAGGACAATTTTCAAGAGTCAGTTCTCTCCTTCCAGGGATTGAACTCCCAGGTCATCAGGTTTGTGCTCCAAGCACATTTACCCATTGAGCCATACATCATACCGGATCCCAAAAATACAGTTCTGATGAGGGACATTTTAAGGGAAGTAGCAGACCAAAGTGAGAGATTAGGAAGATGAAAGTCGAGAGAGAAATTCATGAGTTTTAAGTTAAACAATAAAGAAAATACAAAGCAGGTTAAGCAAAGAATCTATCATGAAAAAAAGCAATATCCTAGTCTTCATGCAAAACCCACTATTCAAATATACACAGACTGTAACCTATCACCTCTCCATGAAAAAAGGGGTCAAGCAAACTCCCAAACAAAAAGTAACTTTAATTACAATAGGAAGTAGATAATAGTTTGATTACAGATGAGTTGTCAGAGAAAGTTCTCTTTACATGTACAAAGAAATCAACTTCTCAGAATTTTTGAGGGCTAAAATCATTTGACTTTTCAGAGTTATTTTTTAAGGTTAACAATACATTTTATGATATGAGCGTAAGAAATATTACTTACTGCTCAGGTTCTTGTTAAAATAGAAATCCCTCAACAAAGTCTAGTAATCTTAAAAAGACATTTAAAAAAATAAAAAACTAACATTTTACATAATACAATAATCCCCTATAAAAATTGGCGAGACCAGAAGTGTTCAGAGTTCAGATTCTGGAATATTTGCATACATAAGATACTTGGGGATGATACTCAAATCTACATATGAAATTCATTTATGTTTAATATACAAATAACCTGAAGGCAATTTTAAACAGTATTTTGAATATATCTACATTATCACTACTACCTGTACATGGAGTATGAAACTGTTGACCATGTAGTGTCATGTAAGTGTTCAAAAGTTTCAGATATTGGATCACTTTAGATTATGAATGCTGTATCTGTATTTTCTTATTAAATGTTAGAAGGATAGAATGTAAAACACGTCATGGAATAAATTTAATTTCAAATGGCACGGAAAGAGGTATAGATTAAGGAACTGATAATATCTCTTAGACTGTACTTCACATTTATAATGCATCTGGTGATCAAAAATCAGTGCTGATTTATCTTCTTATTTAGAATATGAGACAGCTAAGTAGTCAAAGAATAACACTAAGGAAACAGTAAGTGAAGACAAACCACATGCTATCTATAACTACCTGTCTGTGCATGTAGGTCATACATATAAAACACACATACATTTAACACAGTTTAAAAGACCAAGTATAGCAAGGAAAAAAGCAGAAAGAAGAAATCTTAAACAGATTACTCTGTGAACTGCTAACAGACATCACAGTGGTTGCAAAAAGTTATACTTGTCTCCATATCAAATTTAAGACTGTTCATATATGACAGTTCCAGGGCAAAATGTAGAGTATTTGAGCAGCCATAAATCAAACAAATAGAGAAGTTCACCCCTTATACTCAGTGGATATGTCTCAAGACCACTGGCAGATAGATGCCTGAAGCTGATTAGTATCAAATCCTATATAAGCTATGTTTCATCTGCTCATGTACTTATTGGTAAAAGTTAATTTATAAATCAGGCACAGTAAGAAAGTAACAAAGGGTAACAATAAGATAGAACAAGTATGACAAGATACTGTAATAAAAACTGGTAAGGTAAAAGTTGTTACCATCACCTCTCACTGTACTATATTCACTCTTTTCATGATGACAAGATAATGCAATGCCTAGGTGATGAGAGGATGTGAGCAGTAAATGATAGAGGCATCCTGACTATGATGTAAAGGTTACCTGAATCCAGTACTCAAATACCACAAAAGTAGATGGCTATTAAGTAACAGGCAGGTAGCTTATAGTGTGGGCAGCCAGACAAAAAAATGATACATGTCCCGAGTAGGAGGGACACAGTGGGTTTCATTATACCACTCAGAATGTTGTAGAGTTTAAAACATAAATTGCTTATTTCTGAAACTTTCCCAATTAACACTTTCAGACTGTGATGGAACAAGGTCACTGAAATAGTGGGAAGTAAAATCACAGGGCAAGTGAAGGAACTGTACTAGACTATGACTCAGGCATCTAAAGGAAGAGGTCTGCCTGGGCCTGTTTTATTTTTCATTATGTGAACACTTTTTTTATGTGTATAAGTGTACGCCTGCACATATGTGCACCCATGTTGTGAAATGCTCACAGAGGTCAGAACAGGAACTAGAATTCCCGTGGAACTGGGGTTAAGGACTGTTGGCAGCTGCCATGTGTGTCTTAGGAACCAAGTCCAGGTCCTCTGCAAGAGCAGCCAGTGCTCTTAACCTTTGAGTCAGCTCTCCAGCCTTGACTTTAGTAAATCTTTAAAACTTGTTTCTCCATCTGTAGAAGCAGAATACCACATATTCCAGAAAAGAACCAGGTACTTGACAATTTTCTTTTTATTTCCTACACACAATGAAAACTTTTTAGCTTCCTCTGACCTTCAGCTAGCACTAGTCAAAGACAGCAGCAGCCTATGAAATGAATGAGTCCATTTCTAAGCTTGATACCTTAGAATCCCACTCTTCGTTTATCAATGAGCACAGAACTTAGAGGAAACTCTAACGTCCCAAGAGCCACAAAATTAAGAAGACTAGCATTCCTAGCTTTCACCGCTTGAAAGATAACCAAATTTCTGAATCACCATTTTGCGGAGTCCGTCAGAAAAGCTGCCCAATCCAATTCCTCATTTTACCCCAATTCCCATCTGAAGCAAGGGAAACATATTAACTTTTCATTCACTGGGATCTGGACTTTCTAACATGTCCCAACGAACCTCTCTTCCTATTTCACTCAGAGGATATCATTCAAATGAGACAGTAGAAAAAGCTATGACACAGACTTTGCAAAATAATGTATATTCATTCATTATTTGTTTTGCTAATAAAAAGACATTTATAAATGGCTGCTCTTTCACATATTCACTACATACACAAATGTGCAGGATTAAAAAAACTGCTAAGTGTATTTTTCTATATTTGATTATCATTAAGAAAGAAGTATAAAGTACAGCAAGCATGAATAAAATGGAAAATAAATTAGAAGAAGGAAATTTAAATTTTGTGAATAGAATGGCCCTAAATTAAAGGCTTGTCTTGCTACATATGAAATTATTAGTAAGAGCACCATCCATTGTGTTCCAATTTTAAACAGCCTAACCAAAAAAAATGGATAGAATTTAGTTATCTATTGGGAATTAGTACTTATAGTAATGGTATCAAATGCATCATTTACCTTTCGTAATTACACAGATGGGCTTGTATTTCTGAATACAGAGTTTTTAAATTTTCTGTAACTATGTCATCTATTTTTAAAATTTTAGCATGACAACCTAGGTCTTTTGTGAAAACAGTGGCGACTGTAGGTTTACACATGATAGATAAAATTAAATCATACCACATAATTCCACTTCTTCTTTGCTGAATTAAATAGATTAAAATTCACTGCAATAAAACAAAGGACTGCCGATTCTTATAATAATCTTTGAATTAAATCACCACAAGCAGGACATTATTGAGTAATTTTTTCCAATAAATGGTGAAAACAAAAGTGCTTGGATTTCTAATTTCTCACCCCTTTACTAACCAAGGTTTTTAAAAGATAATTAGAAAAGATAGTTGGTATTCTCAGTAGCCAGAGAGTAGACAAAACAAAGAAAATATAGGTAAGAATAAGGTCTGAATTCGAGACCCTGATCCTATTACCACTCTGCTATACAGATAAACTACTAACGTGTCAAATAAGAGAAAAAAGAACACAAGATCTTCTTATAACATTCCTTTGTCATAGCATTAGCACAGGAATTGAGTACTTCTGGGAAGTCAATCAGGCTTGTAAACTAAACAGAGACTGAACTTGCCAGTCACTATTTGGGCAAGGTGATGTACACCTGTAATCCTAGTACTTGGGAAGTGGAGTAAAGAAGATCAGGATTTAAAAATAAGGCTTAGTTATACAACCAGCCTTTAGGCCAGTCTGGTCTAACATGAGAGCCTGTCTCAAAACCAATCAACAAACAAATGCCATCTTAAACAGCCTACCCCTTCCTTACCTTCCATTACAGAGTAGCCATCGAGCAAGAGAATAGTGAGGTATAATCTTCTGCATGACACTGGCCATCACCATGGTAACAACCAGCTGTATACCTATTACACCCTGTGTGAAAAAACAAATTTAACAATAAATGAATTTAGATTTGGGGACACTGTTGGAAAACTTCCTATATACATTTTGAAAATTGTATTTTAAAAGATGACTTTAATATTAAAATGTCATTCCTCTAGCACTTAAAATATTCAAGAGCACATAGTTTAAACTTAGAACAGTATGAGGTACCACCACCTCATAGTCCTCTGCAAGTTATTGAAAATAAAAATATTTTTTTAAATTAAGGGTATCAAAATGAGGTAAAAAATAGTGATTTACCTTTCTCTAGTTTACTCAAGAAACCGATAATACTAAGCTCTGAGTGTTATATGCAAATCAGGCATAGTAGTGAACGCCTATGGAAGCTAGAGACAAGAAGACCGAGAATCAGAAACCAACCTAGATTACACAGCAAGATTCTGTCTCTAAAAAGAGGAAAAAAAAAAAAACAAAAAAAAAAAAAAACAAAACTACATTTTAGTTTTAGGCTGATTGATAAAGGAACATTAATCATATGAAATATGATGGCAGAACTTTTTCTCTTAAATCCTCTCTCTACTAGTTATGTTTTCAGGCTTGCTAGTTAACATTCTGTTCCTCTGTTTCCTTGTTCATAAAACAGAGATAATAATTCTATCTATTTCATGGGACTGTAGACAGGAATTATGTCAGGTACAGAGGAAGCACTGAGTATATGTGTTACCTCATGTAGTAATTACCACTTTCACTAGAAGACAAATATTTTATGCCAAGAATAAAGAAAATCTTTCAAAAAATGCAGTGCTAGCAGTTTCCTAAGAGTTGTAAGACTTTAGACCAAAAAATACTGAAAATGTCTGCATAAAGAAATAATATAAAGTGTCAAAAAACTAAGGAAGAGTATTTGTGACTCATCATAGAGAGATAATTTACTTATTACACATCACATGGAATTTGATAAAATCAATTAGTAAAAAGTCAATCACCTAATTAGAAGTAATTCTCAAAAACTGGAATACAAAAGTGGTTCTTAAGTAGAACTATTTTTTAAATGTCTGTCAAACCTGTCTCAACTCATTTATTTGTAAATATTCTAATGTCTTAAACTCAAGTAATCGAATTACTGTTTAGATTATTTTCAAACTTCACCTGAGATCAAAGGTTACATTATTTTCCTTTCACATTTCTTAATCCCTCTTCATGTAGTTCATAACAGAAGTTCAGCAATCTATATACCCTACCTGTAACTGCAAAGGACTCTTTAACGGTATGTCAGAAAGTTGGTTTATTTGAAATTATAGATTTAAAAAAGCAAAGATCAGTTTTTACTTAAGGAAGTTTTGTAGGCCAAGTGAACTTCACTCAACTTGGCCTTGAAATAGTGATAGTCATAGAATTTTCAAGATCAATTGGTACAATCTCTCAAACATATATAAGAATTTACTACAGTACAGCTATTTCTGCTCCTCAATAGCAAAACCATATTTAGTTATGTTTAATAAAAGCCACAGCTATGAAATGCTATTTCAGAAAATCTGATCTAGAAGATGCATATGGTGGAATGTGATACACTGGGGAAGGGGGCACCTTGTCCAATTCCTTCAAATCATTAACCATAGATGTGAAACATATTGAAGCATAAATAATCTAACAAAAATCAGAGAAACAAACTTAATAATCTAGACTCCAAAATAATGGCATGGTACCTTCCGTCCACAGAAGAGAATAACATTCGAGATGATGGCAACTATTTCAGAATGATCAAATATGGAGGCAAAGGTGGAACTAGGGAGTCACCTTGAGAAAGGCAAACTCTAGGAAAGCTGGTATATCTCAGTATTACCATTCATGTACGACTAAAAACTGTTCAATGCAAAAATGTAGGTTTAGGGGCTGGAGAGGTGGCTCAGCAGTTAAGAACACTGGTTGCTCTTGCAGAGGACTTGTGTTCAATTCCTAGCACCCACATGGTGGCTAACAACTGTCCCTAACTCCAGTTTCAGGGGATCCAACACCCTCTTCTGACCTCCCTGGGCACTGCACGACATGGGTACACTTATATCCATGCAGGCAATACACTTATACACGCAAATTTAAAACAATAAATAATTTTAAAATGTAACTTTAATCTATTCTTTCATTTTACTATGTCAATTTCTTTAGAAATGAAGCTGAAAACATCTTCCCAAACTCCTTCCTATACTGTGCTAAATATATTATTTTGTAGAAGGATCTTTCAATTTAAGAGAAATAAGCAAATTTTACCTGTAATGGGTCACTGTTAGGTGACCATATATGTGCACCTTTATCCTAAAACAGGAATTTACATAAAGGGATAATTTTTAAATTATGTGAAAAATATTTTACATAATTATTCCTTTTCACATGCATGTATGAAAGAATACTTTGGAATGAACTTTCAAAATAGTGACATTTAGAGAGCTGTGTTAAGCGAGTATTTTATTAGTACTGAATTTAGATCAAGCTTTAAGACATTAATACACAATTAGCAATTACAGTATTCACATCAAGTTTGAACATACTAAGGTATCTAGTCAAATAACAACAGGATCAATTAAAATTCTAACTATATTACTACTCAGTTTGGCATTTATGTCTAAGTTTACACAAATGCAGAATCTTTGAAATGTTTAAAAATCAGATGTGCTTATATTTTCATTGCTTCTTTAAAGCAAAAGACTTAAATAAGTTTAGCTATACAGTTAAATATAAATTTCACAATACAAAACTGTTAAACTGAGCTGAGATGCAATGAAGCCACAAAGCCCATGATGGTTGGAACATACAACCATATGGGTCATTGACTCAAGCAGCCTTATGGTTTTATTAATGCTTCAAAACAATAACTTGACCAAAGAGATGGTTTCTGTCTGGATTCATTGCCTCTAGGTTTGGATTCTCTTGATAACTGAAACTGGGGCAAGTCATTTATGAAATAGCTCATAAGGACCCAAGAAGGGTGAAACACTAAGTAACTTAGGTTTCAACCTTTCCAACTCTATTAACCTGAGGCCATGAAGAGCAAGAAAAGTTATCTGCCTTGTGTGTCTAGAAGAATGATCATTCCAATTTTTGTCAGTAATAGTTTCTGAGTAGGTTAAAAAAAATTCTTACCAATGAAAATTAAGCAATTCTCTCAGAAATAAAATATACCAATAGCAGTATTTTATCTTTTGTCAACACTGAAAATTAAATTGTAGTACTGAAATACAAATATCTTGCAATTTTAAAATTCAAACTTTGAATTTTGTGTCAACCTCAGTGCAGGTGACATTTATTATGTTTCATCAACTAGCTCTCCTACTGACATACAGACTGAAAGGAAACACATATTGTTTACTACTAGAGGCATGCTTGTCTATGAATCTGGGACGCAGATCACCCCAAATGCTTTCAATTATCATCTTTTGTCCCTGAGTAAAAAAAGAGGAAGGGTATTACCCAATATCATTCCAATTTTTTGTTACTCAAACTGTTTACATGCTTTAGTAACTGATGGAAAGACATGTTAAAACAGCATTCTTAGACATGGTCAGATAATTTTTACTCCAAAAGATGGAAACTTGTCATTTTAATCTAGGTCAATATAAAACTTAGAATTCACATTTTAAGCATTTAAACAAACCTTCTTTGGATAACTAACAATGAGGGAAGCAGGTCTAAAGAACCAAGATCACAAACTACTCAGTTATACTCCTAACTAGAACCCAGGCACTTAATTTCAAGCTTAATGATTTTTCTACTAAAGTCTACTGAGTACTTTTAATTAACCCGTATTAAGCAAAAAAAACTACAATATAGTACTTTATAAACAGTAGCAGCAAAGGAAAGATGCATGGCACTGGTACTTTCAAGGAGCAGTTAGTACACTAAGACAGTAAATAACATTATATTCAAAAGTGATGAGAAGATAGAAAGTCTCAGAAAACACAACAAAAGGACAGAGAAACTACTGAGGTCAGAAGACTACAAAAGGCCACTTTGGAAAATAAAGTATGAGTCAAGACACAGTAGATTTAGTTTGGTCAATCAACAACACTACCTGCTTTACAAGAAAGAAGATAGGCCAAAATCAGATACTGGAAGGTGAAACTATTATATTTAGCATTTAACCTGAAGGCTATGTAATACCCATGAAAAGCAATATGATCTGATAAGTAGTTAAGATCACTCTGGATACCAAGAATGAATGAGACAGGGCGGCATCATTAAGACAACTGCCCAAATATGAGAGGATGCCCTAAGCTACAAGGAGGAAAAGAGGGCAGTAGCCTCTCTTACTTTACTGACAAGAGCTAAGGATACATGTTGGCATGTATGTGTGATATCTACTTATATTGCTGATAAATAACTTAATACTTCAAACAATATTACATATCACTATAGAGCCAAATTATATAATTATAGAAATATGTATAAATCTGAAAATCAAAAGCATGATGTCTTGCCAGGCATGACACATACCTATAATCCCAGTCCTCAGGAAATAGAAGCAGGAAGATTGAAAACTTGAGGCTAAGTCTGGCTACACAGAGTTTCTGTCCAGCCTGGGCTATAGAGTGAGAATGTGTCTCAAAACAAACAAAAACCCAACACACTACTATCTAATATGCATTTGATATCTTGATGGCTGTTTTCAAGGACTTGGCAGAAAGATTTTCGTTTTTCACTGTTACATCCCAAGCACTCAGAGCAACATCATTTGAAATAGTTCAGAACACACAATAAATACAGCATGTGATATATATTCAATCAAGAGAATGTGTTAATAAAACTTATAACCCAAGTTTAGTATATAAGGTAACAACAAATAAGACAGCACTTGATCATAAAATTGAACAGTATCATGAATACATGCTATAGAAATTCAAAACTTGAATGTGCAATTTTCATAGTAACAGTAAGACCACAAAAGGGAAACTGAAATCACACAGAAAGCAAAGTAAAAGGAAGGGAATTTCAGGCTAAATGTTAAGTATAAATAAAAATGGGTACATGTAACAGTAAAAAGTCTAACTCAACCAAAGCAACTTTAACAAATGGCAAGAAACTGTGGAAAACAAGATGAAGATCAAATTTTAGATCACCAGGAATGTTAAAATGAAGAGAAGGTATTATGTGCTGAATAAGAATGCACATCTCAGCCCTACTCCTTCCCATCTACTTTTCTGTCTTCTTTCTGCAGTGAAGTGAGATGTTTTACTTGCCATGCTCTCTCCTGTCTCCCCAAGAGGAAAAAGCAATGGAGCCAACCGGAGTCTTTCTTCCTTTAAATTGTTTTGGTCAAGTATTTTGTCACAGCAACAACAAAATTCTAACCTGAGAGGTACTAAATGCCCATATTTAGTGAAAAGATCATCTCGGAAATCTTTTAAACAGGCAAGAATAAGGTGACAAAATGATGTAAGAAATAAGATTTGTAACAACTAAGACAATTAGACATATTAATAAACTGATTAATAAAAAACCTATGACAAAAAAGCAGTTAAAACTAAGAGGAATGAATAAAGATAGACTCCTTCAGAAGAAAATCAAATCTGAGTGTGACTGAACATAAAGGATAACAACTGTGGAATAACACGGGAATGTCTCAATGGTTATTTCAGGATGCCTCAGTTTGGGTGGTTGGTAGAACATTAGCACTACTGATAGGAAGAGGCATGAGTGAAACAAGCTCAGGACAAGGCTGACAAGCTCAGACTGGGTTCCCTAGGACACAACTTTGGTTGCATTCTCAGGTTTTCAGAAAACACACTTTTAATGGTGTGATAAGGATGATCAATTTATAGCGAAATGTAAGTTCACTAGGTGACCCATTTGTTTATTGTCTTAATGTATGAGTTACACAAATAACCAAATGAAAAAGCAGGATGCTTGGTGAATAGCAATTTAGCAAAGAAAACAGCAACTGTCACTGAAGAATATGTCATCCAATCAGTGTGAAGTATGCTAAAAGACATATTATAGAATACCATAGTAGAGTTTAAAATACTTTCTGTCCCAAATAATTCCACTGTTCTAGCTGGCTAATTACACTGTTTTTTTCAAATGTTCAACTGATAAAACTCAAAAATTAACATTCTTTTAGATAAAAACTAATGGAAAAAAAATCACTATCTTTTTTAAAAAGTTTATTTTTATTTTATGTGTACAAGTGTTTTACCTGCATGTATGTATGTGCACCATGTATGTGCAGACCTGAGGAGGTCAAAAGGACACTGGAACCCCAGGAACTGGAGTTACAGGTGGTTGTTAGCAGCCATTTGAGGTGGGAACTGAACCAGGGTGTTCTGCAAGAGCAGCTAGTGCTCTTTACTGTCTTTTGATATGTAAGTACAACTGATGTCACTACAATCTAGACTACAGCAGTTCATGGAAGCAAACCATATCTAAGTTAATGGGGAGGACCATAACTCATTTCTTTTTTATTGAACACTGATTTTATAAAACTCTGGCAAAGCTAATCAATCCCTCACCACCACCAACAAATAAAAAGTGGCAAATGGTAAGATAAGGATCAGTACCCAGTGTTATGATAACATTCCAAGTTAAGGGAGTAAGTAAATCTACAGAGGAGGTCTGGGAGAGACTGGTTCAAGGAATGACATTTGACCAAGTCTGACAAGGTTAAAAATGGACAACCGGAAAAGGTGGTACATGCCTTTAATACCAGTACTCAGGAGACAGAGGTAGGTAGATCTCTGTGAAATCCAGGCCAGCCTGGTCTACATAGTGAGCTCTGGGCCAGCTGGGGTTATGTCTCAAAAAAGACATAAATACATAAATAAATAAAAGGTATCATACCGTCACAGAGGAAAAGGAAGAAAAATTGAAACAGATATATTTACTTATATCAAGAGAAGAAATGACACCATTTAGAAATAACGAGATGTCCCACAGGCTACATCTTGGCATGAGCTGCACACAATGCACTATTATGCAAGTACTTAAAAATCATCTTAAGGATCTTAAGTGGGAAACGGCTATATCAAACATATTTTAGAAGGATAACTCTCCTATTGTAATGAGGGGTGGGCGGGACTGGAAACATAGATTAGTGGTAGAATACTTGCCTAGTATGCAAAATCCTGTGTTCAACTCTTGAGTATTACAACCAAAATGAAAGAAAAAGAAAAAGTAAGGGGCAAAAGTGACTGGAAGAAAGTGGCTTAGATCAATACCACAAAGGCAAGTGTAACATAAGAATTAAAATGAGAGGAAAAAAAGGGAATCAGACATGGAGAGGCAATTACCCATGCAGGGAATGAATAACACTCAGAATTTTGTAAAGATGAATGGGCATAATTATTCACTGAAACAATCAATGAGGAAAATCTAATAGTTGCTAGAACATATATAGTATATGGCATATACACAAGATACATTATACATATGGGTGCATATGTACAGCAAAGGGAAGGAATCAATGGATCAATGTTACCACTTAAGGATAAGATTAGGAGTCTGTGTTACTGAATAGAAGCATAAACGAGAATGGATTTTGTATCAAACACGAAAACTGTGGTCTTCAGAGGTTACATGAATTTGTTCAAGATAAACCAGGTCAAAATTCTAGACATTTTGCTAGTACATGCAGTTATTTTGGAAAACTCATTGTAGTTCTCAAATTAGCTCCTAAGAACCAGAATGGGCAGAGAATCTAAGAGATTCTAACAGAGTAGGACACCTAAAAGTTTTTTTTAAGAAAGACTAAGTATAGAGTAGAAGATTAAAAAGTGACAAATCTGCCTAAGTACAAGACAAGTCTGCTTAGGTACACTATTTGAAAAATGAGTGATTAGGAATCAGTACTTGTTAAATGTTACAACAATTAAAAAAAAAAAAAAAGATAATGAAATAGCTTATCAATGACCAAATAAAGCACCTGACACAATTTGAGATATCCTTGGAAGGCAGCCACATCAAGGTCAGGATCTTTGAAGGTGAAAACAGTACTTAAATACTTTTGGGGGACTACAGAGATGACTCGGTGATTAAGAACACTGACTACAGTGGACCTTTTGCAGGGGACCCAGGTTATGTTCCCAGCACCCACCTGTAACTCCAGTTCCAGGGGAATCTGACACTCTCTTCTCCCCTGCTGACACTGTATGACATGGGTGCACTTACATACATGTGGGCAATACACTCATACACATAAAATAAAAAATAATTAAAATATTAAGATAAAAATATTTTGATGATTATCAAAATCAGTGTCATGAAAATGAGGCCTAGAAACTTAAAAGGTCTATAAAACCAAAAAGGTGGATGACTGATTAAACTAAGCTAGGGCCCTTTAAGATGCTTACTTACTTAAACAGGTCAATAAAATAAGAATAATTTAGATTCAACCTAAAGAGAAATCCTTCTATGTACTGCAAATGCTGATAATAAAATAATTATTAAAACTAAAAATAAAACAATTATGAACAGACAGGACTTTCTCATGGATCATCTCCAGTTTCCTAGAATTGGTTGTATGAGCAAGTCCTGCCTTGATCTGGTTTTATAACATAAACGGCAGAGTAAACTGGACTGAAAGTGGTTAGTTTTTCAAAAGGAGGCTTATGTACAAAATGAAAATGACAGGAAGATTTGGTAGGAAAGTAGCTAAGGAGGATGGAAAGATGCCTCTGTAGGTAAAAGAGCTTACAGCAAAATTTTGCCTAGAAATACAATCTCTGGAACGCACATGGTGCTTCCACCTTGACTCTTGAAAATTGTCCTCTGACCCCCTACATAAGCACCCACACAAGCATGCACACATTCATGTATGATAAAGCACATACAAACACACAGATATGAGGTGTGCTGCACATAAACACACATACAAAATAAATATTTTCAAAGACACAAAGAGGGGGCTGGAGAGATAGCTCAGTGGTTGAGAGCAATGGTTGCTAACAACCATTCATAACTCCAGTTTCCAGTTTCAGAGGATCCTATGCCTTCTTCTGAGCACTGTGGGCACTGCACAATACAGATGTATTTACATACATGAAGGCAATACACTCATACATATAAAATTTTAAACATACATGGATAAAAAGAAAAGCAGCTAAATAGGTCAGTAATTTTTATTTAATATTAATTCACTGATTTATTTATGAGTTCATATCAAATGGCTGACATTTAACTGTCTTTACCTACAAAATAGAAATTTCATATTGTTCAATGTAATACTACAAATAAAAGAATATGTAAAACATTATCAACTGTTAAATTTAAGTTCAAGAGATGATTTTTAGGATGACTTTTAAAAGAATCAGTTAGCAAATATCAATGCTTTACAAAATTATTTTTAATTTCTTTAAAATAAAAAGTAAATGCGTAAATCTTACTGCTATTTTCTAACTCAGAAAACAGTAAGAAACACTGTATTTTTAAACTGAAGTTGAAAAGTACAAATTCTCAATAAAATGCCTAAATCAACGTAACTTTCCTATGACTTAAATCTACAATACAGAAAAATGCAGATTGATAAAATATAAAGTCATCTGAAAATTTTATTAACTTAAATAACAGAAGACATTTTCTTCAGTGTAAGTTGAAAAAGCAAATGGAAGACTATGTTTCATCATAATGAAGTAACAAAGGGAGATTCAACGGAGGAAGGCACCCTAAATTCTGTTATTTTTCTTAGCAGTAAGAAATGTTTTCTGACATTGTTAAAAATAATCCTACAGGTCTATATTCAAAGAAGCTGTCTGCTAAAAGCAATAAACAAACAAAAAAAGATGTATTTGATATTTACAAATCATCCAGTTCAAACCAATTCCAACTCACCCTATAATATTCACTACCTCTGTAAAACCTTCTACGACTTTCCAACCTCCAACAATCCACTGCCATGTTCAGTCAGTGTTCCTCACCAAAACTGTACTCTCCATTTCTTCTTCTACCTGACCCAAACTTCCAATGAAGTAGTGTGGTAGCTTTTACTATAGCTGAAGTAAATATTTACTTTTTGATGAAATTAAAGGACAAAGCATAAATCTATCCTGTTTTAAATTATATCCAGGAGTATGGTACTATGTATGAAGCATAAAGGCATTCCTTTAAAGCAAAAGACAATGCATTATGCTTTCCACACATCTCAGAGGACATGTTTCTATTTTTGTGAGATAAACCTCTCAATTTAATGAAATACTTATTTGTGTCACAATATTTCTTTTTAAACAAAAACAACCTTGCTAAGTGTACTCAGCAAATTTAAAATTAAAAGTTCAACTTAACTATAAATTTAAAATCACATACAAAAGTCAAGGAAACTTAAATCCCTAAAGTATCCCTAAAGTTAACTATCAGTAAATGTGTTTGCTGTGAATAATTTAGTGCACTAAACACACTAGAATAGAAGTAGTTCTGTCAGTAGCTAGCTACAGATCAACTGAAAATCTGTCTCTAACTGTGTCTCTGGGACTCCTTTCTCTTCTATAAAATCCTAAGAATTGGCAAACAGTGTCTCAAATCCCAAAGCGATCTCACTGCCTAGAGGCTATTATTTTTAACTAAATACAAAATTGGCATTTGAAAACTTACACAAACACACACATTTTTTTTTTAAGCCTCATTATGTAGAACTGGCTAAGTAGACCAGGCTGACTTAAACTCAGAGAAATCCACCTGCCTCTACTGGGATTAAAGGCATGTGCCACCAGGCCCAGTATTTCTATGCAACCAGCAAAGTCTGTGACATGAAATTTATTGCTAGTGTCAATAAATAACAATCCCTTCTTTATAAGGATTAAATGAGCTAAACTTTCAAAGAAACTTAAAAGAAATCAAGAGGTGTAAATTAGGTAGCTAGCCCAACATCCAACATTCTCACCTTAATTAGTGCTTTAAAAAGAAAAATCTCCAGGAGCCAATAATATAGCTTAACAAGTAAAGGCAACTGCTGTCAAGCTGGATGGCCTGAGTTCCATCCCCAGGACTCACATGGTAAAGAGAACTGACCCCCACAAGCTATTCTTTGACCTCCACACACATGTTGTGCATGTTCACCCACCCACTCAGCCCACTCACCCCCACCCCCACAAAATAGATATAATTTAAAAATGAACCCACTGTGGAGACAGGCTGGCCTTAAACACTCCAACTGCCTCTAATCAAAAGTGAGCACCACTACATCCAGATAGACTCATGTCTGAGGAAGGCTGTATTTGTTTTGAAGTCTATCTCAGATACCTGGACACTTGGTCAATTCTCTTTTTAAGACTTATTTTCATTCTTCACGCCCCCTTTTCCTTTTTTTAGCGAATATTAAGAGAAATGAGCCGAGGATATAGTGTTAGAGAGCATGCCTAACATGCCTGAAGCCCTAGGTTGATCCTCAGTACTGGGGGGAGGGAGAGGTGTGTGTGGGGAACATGACCAAAATATGTGCTTATTTGAGGATATGATGGCACAGATCTATAATCTCAGTATTTGGGACTGTGTCTAAACAGTAAGTTCAAGGCCAGCCCAAGCCCAGCCTACATAGCAACAAAAGTTAAGTTCCAGGTAGGCCTGAGATCCACTGGGGGGGGGGGTGTGGAGAGAGGATCTGAGAACTATGATGACCACAAACACTTCTGGAAAGAATGATTAACGAGCAAACTCCACCAAAAAAAAAAAAGCACTCAATAGACATTAGTTGAAATGTATTAGAAAATATTTTAATCTTAAACAAGCACGTTTCAAGGTTACAATCTATATTACAATGAATATTTGAAGATTATATTATGTTTCTCCTGATTAGAAAACATATTTTAATGGCAATTTCTTCCAAATTCCAATTGTCCAGTCTTTACTGTCTTTGGGCGGGGGGGGGGGGGGGGGCCGCCTGGGGGTAGGGCAGCTATGTTCAATTTGAAACACCTAATCTACCTACCCCAACAACTAAACTAAAGCTTCTAGTAAAAGATGATAGAGTCAGGCTGCATTGTTCTAATGCTAACAGAGGGTAGAAAGAGAGACATAAAACATAAACAGACATAAAATTTTGTAAAGAATTTAATCATTAAAAAGCAAAACTTAGCTGGGCATAGTGGCACACACCTAAAGTCCCAGGCAGGATCTGGGACAATGTGGGAGAAGGATCATGAGCTTGTGGTCAGCAGTGACTGGAGCTGGGGCTAATTTCAAGCCACTGTAGCAAAAAAACAAAAAGCAACATTTTTGAGAGGAAAAAATAATGGTTTCCTTTTTGGACAAAGCTGAACAGAAACAAAGGTCTCTACTGATAGAATACATATGCTTATATACATATCCCACAAGTCATAATTACCTGAATCATTTTGTAATCATTTATCACTTTAAGTGTTCTGAAATGATAAAAATACTTAAGCAGGCAAGTTAATGGAGTTTTAACTTTTTCTTTTAACAAGAAAGCAGAAGGTGACATTGCTTTTTCTAAGTAGATCATCACATTAGAGCAAACAGTAGCAATCACCAAATAAAGATAACAAAAAACAGTTAAACTCTGTGTGAAGGACAAACACACATAATTCAGATAACTGAGATTGTTATTTTTGAAGACTCATATCACAAAGGTAAAAATGTAAGATTTACTTAAAAACTACTGGGCTGTAGCTCAGTGATGAACACCTGCCTCAAATATAAAGTAAAAATAAAAAATAAAAACAGCCATAACTTTCTAGTGTCAAAAATTCATGGAGTTAACTGTTGGCAGTCTATAATCATTTATACATTAACAGAGAACATCCAGGAGTTCCTTCTTCATAGGTCATTTCCACGGAACCATTTTCCAGTGCCCATTCATACTAATCATATCACAATCCAAATCTCTTTATGTTCAAGAATTTGCTGCAAAGATTCTATCATTATGATTAAGTATTTCCAATCTATGGCACATGTACCCAAAGATAGCAATGAAGTGGCCCAACATAAAGTTGTAGATAACTTCTTACCTCAATGTCCTATTTTTTTCTCCTAAAAACATCTCTATGATAAAAAAAAAAAATAGTTGGTGGCAAACAGACACACATTCACAAAACTAAAAATAACAAAAAAATAAGAAGCCATAGGCCCAGAAGAGAGTAAAATACTGAAGAAAAACAAAGTGGAGGCGTGACATTAACTGACTTCAAAACTATACTTAATATAAGGCTAGAGTAACCAGGACAGTATACTGTCAAAAGGACAGACAAAAAGATCAGCAAAACAATCAAAAGGCCAGGTATTAGTCCATATAAACAGTCAGCTGATCTTCAATAAAGAATAATTACAGAAAAAAAATAGAAAAAAAGACAGTCTTCCCAAAAAATGATGCTGAAACAGCTGAATATTCACTGCCCGCCCCAAAGATCCAGACACCATCATTACTCTCTTCACAAAAACTGACTTAAAACAGATCAAAGACTTAATCATAAAATTCTTAAACAGTCCTAGAAGATGACACAGGAGACAACTGGTATGACCTTGGGAAAGGCAATGACTTTCTAGACAAAACACTAAAGACGAATTCCATTCATTAACTGGCTGAACTGGGCATGGGCATAGTGGTCCACCGAGTAATGCAAGAACCTGGGAACCTAAGGCAGGAGGATCATGAGTTTAAGACCAGTCTGGGCTACAGAAACTGCCCCCCACCACGCACCCAAAAAAAGAAAAATCCAAAGCTGATAAACTGCACTTGATTACAATTAAGAATTCCTGCTCAGTGAAAAATAATAACAAGAAAAGAAAACAAGGGGCAAGAGACTGCTCAGCAGTCAAGAGTACTGGCAGCTCTTACAGAGGACCTCAGTTCAGTTCCCAGTACCCATATGGCAGCTAACAACCTTCCATTAACCCCAGTTTCAGGGGATCTGACATCCTCTTCTTGAGTTTATGGACACTGTACAACACGAGTGGATTTACATTCATGTAGGTAAAACACTCTTATAATAAACTACAATGTCATGTATGAAATACACAAAAATTCAATACAAACTATATTAAAAAAAAAAAAACTTTGAAGAGAAAAAAAAGGTCATCACTATATGAGGTTCCTTACAGTTGTACCAGGATTATGAGACACAATAATGTCTGTTCTTTACCATTTACCCAATCTGTAGTACTGTGTTACTAGCAACAGAAAATAGATTAAAACAAGTAGAATAGAAAGAGCGAAAGGTAGCTTGTATACATTTAGTTCTGCAAAGTTGCTCCAGGACAAGTTGTGTTCATTTTTAATGACACAGACATGACACAAGAAAAGTTCTAAGAAGTGAACACTTCAGAATATCTTCTGTTTCTAAAATTATTTACTTTAAATTTTTGTCCCAGCATAAATAAAAGAGCTATTTTTTAAAAAGTGGATCAAATTCCAAAGTACCAATCAGAACCATATTACTGATGGTCCACATCCATAATCCCAGCACTATGGATGGTAACTTGGAAGGCAGTCTAGGCTATAACTGCTAGTCTATTAAAAAAAAAAATCAACTTTGAATTAACTAGAATTAAAACTTTGAATTTACTAGCAGTAAAACTCTAGTATAATATCAACAAGATCTCTTTAAGAAAAAAGCAGTGAAGAAGGGTAAGAGGAAAAGGGAGACAAAAAACTTAAGAAACCCATATCTTTGCTACATGTTAAATGCTAAAATTTGCTTAGAATCCATCTTTCAAATTGCATGTCTAATTTTCATTCAACTTCTAACGTAAGTTTCTTGTCCTTATAATTTCCTCTAAGAGTGGTTCAAAGACCACTAGTCTCAGTCTTAACTATAGAAGTCATTAAGATTCTGGGCTGGGCTTAACAGCTCACACTCCCAGCACCTGGGAGGCTAAAAGGAGGACAGCAGAAAACTCAAGGCCAGCCTGAGTAAGAACCTGTTTCAAAAAGCAAACAGCCAACATGGTGGCACATGTCTTTAATCCCAGCAGCCAGGAGGCAGAGACAAGGGCGTCTCTCTGAGATCTAGGCCAATCTGGCTACAAGGGAGCTCCAGGACAGCTGGGGCTATAGGAAGACCCTGTCTCAAAAAAACAAAACACAAAATGACCAAAAGAAAAAAAACAAACCCGCAAGATTCTGAAACTATCCCTCAATCATTAGTGGAATCCAGATAAGCATGTTCACCAAGAATTATAGGTAAATCCTCTGTAAACTCAGTATCTTGATCCTCTTTCAAAACTCAGTATATGTCATCTATTCCATGACCCCCAAAGTTAGAAACAATTACTTTGTTCTATACTCTCTGTGTACTTCTCTTACAATGTTTACCACTATTTCTTCCCTATCTCACCCCTCCTTGCCAACTCCGACTATGGCAGAGATGTTCAATTTCCCCCTCCTTACAGCTCATAGCATCACTAGACTGCTGCACAGACTAAACAGACATTGGACACCTACAATTCAAAGAGCTAACTCTACCTACTCTTCTCCCACAAATCAGCATGAATGATTTCCATCAAAATAGAAAGTACAATGAATTCGTATTCCTTTAGCAAAATTTCCATAAAATATTTTCACAATTTGAAAGTGTGACAGACAGCTTAGTATTTTTAGTCTTCATCACAAACCTACTGTTATCTGCTCACAATACAAGAACCTTACTACATGCATAGGCAATTATGAAGTTTTGGGTTACATACTGTAAAAGAGAACAAGAAGGCAGAATAAGTTTATAACCAACTAAACAATAAAAAAAAATTAAAATGCACATCATCCTGGAGTAGTATTTAAGAGTGAAACACCAGGCCAAATATAATGACAAAAGTTCTACATTACCCACATGATGTATAAAAATATGAAAAATAGAATGATGTTTTAAAGGCTCTAAAATAAAATGGCAAGGAAATTAGGCTAAATTTTAATCAGAATCAGGTACATATCATGGAAAAGTAAGTTCACTGAATCATAAATGTAAGAACTAGAAGATGACTTAATATCCATGTTTTACTTCTTTAGCGAGTGGAGAATTTAGAATGCTTCAAAAAGTTGAGAGATCTGACTAAATTTATGAAACTAAAAATGGGCAGAATCTTTGTCTTCTGAATTCATGAACAATGCTCTTCTCATTATATGGTTAGGCCCAATCGATTTAAAAGAAACTGTTAATTCAACCAAACTGAATCCTCAATTAGCCACATGTGCTTCAGTTAATCATTAAACTTTCTAAAGGATTCCAAGCACTGACTACACCTGCATACACACATATCAATTTCTTAGCTTGGAAAGAAAAACTTCAGTCATGTAACTCAATCATCATCAATGTCACAACGTCACAGCTAACCACCTGCCCCTAGACACTGTGAGAATCACCATACGATAGGTCGAAAGCACGAACTAATTTCTGTGGGGGCAGTGAAAGGGGTCTATGGATTTCAGAATACAAGGAACAAATTATAATGCAGCTTCTGTGTGACTACAAAGTATTTAAGAATAAACTTGGGTCTTCAACTTTCTAGACCAAGGAGTCAAAACCTGACTTTTAAGAGAGCTGAGACCTGAGTGAGAATCTACTGTTTCCTCAGATGTATCACTGACTATTTTGGACTCCGGATTCTTCCTTCTGAAAAAATTTGAAGGGGTGGAAAGTTTAACTAGGGTTTGATTCCTTCCATTCCACTGTTCTCTAATTTCACTAGACAAAAGGAAAATAAAACAGAACTCTCTTAAGGAACACAAATCATATTATTCACTTTAGTTTAAAACATATAAATGCACTGCTCAAAGAAACACAGGTCATCTGATAGAGTGCATCAGGAACTAGATGATTCTGAAGGTGTTTGTTTTATATTCAGGTAAATCTTAAGTCCTTTTCAAGCCTGTCACCCAACACAAGTTTAAACAGGCAATACTTGGCACTGAAAAAAGGCATGGCCAACTGAAGCTAAAATGGAAGACAGTAAGACCCTGCAAATGAGGGTTTGAAATCTTTCAAATAGTTAATTGACAATATTCAACTTTACCAGAATCATGTGGTCTTCAAAACAGGGGAAAAAAAAAAAAGTTTTTAACCATCTGATTCAGAAAAATGGCTTACTACAGTCACCTTTCCTGTTACAACTTAAAAATCAAGTTTCTCTCCTCCCATTTTTCTACAATAAAGCCAGTTGTAGAACTTCCAAAATTCCATGACTTGTTTCACAAGTTAGTTACAAAACTGCTTGCCCCCACTGATTAACTAGCACCAAATGCTTATTAATGAAGTTTGACTAATATTCTCTTTCTACAAGTCCCTGAACTTGGTCCTACCTACAACCTAAAACATCACAGGAACTCATCAGTTAGTTCCTCCTCAGGATGGGTGGCCTCAAAGTAAAACATCCTCTGCCCATCACATCACTTTTCGTGCTACTTTCTCATATCAGATTCGATTTTTACTTACCATTCTATGAAACGTCTTGCCTAAACTTTAAGGCACTTGCAAATATGAGGATGTCCCTACTGCAACTGCTCCTTCCTCGAAACCTTTTTAATCTTCCTTTAGAATAAAACCTGTTCTTACTAAACATGGACTTTAAAAAAAAAAATTGGCAATTCCCGTTTTGAAGTGGTTGAGTTTTAAAGGTCAGCTGATTGGGTCTTAAGTGACAGGTGTTGCCTGTCTCCAAGTGGAGGCACGTACAGTTCGAAAGGCGCTTCTAGATCCCTACATTCTTGGACACAGTCTGGAAGTCTGGAAGCAGAAAAAGGTGGCAGGGACAAGGTGATCAGCCGGGCAAGGTCACCTGTGGGCCACCTGGTGCCACAGGCCATAAGCGGCGGCTGGGCCAGTAGGCAGTGCTCTCTGACGACAGCCCTGTGGACCTCCGCAGCTCCCTCGCGCACTTGGAGCAGGTGGGGGGTGTTGCCAGCGTTCACCCCAACGCTCCAGTCGAATCCATTCAGAGCTGGGGCATGGCTCCTTTCACCCACTGACCTCCCCGCCCTCTCCTGACGGCTGTCACTCCGGTCCTCTCACAAGGACTCACCATGGCGCCAAGAACAGGTCCCGGGACAGGCACTCGAGAGCCGCCAGAACCGCCCCGGTTCTCCACTCCCGGTTCTGCAGAACGGATCTCAGGAAACCGCTAAGGAAATGGTCTTCCGGCTCTGCCGGAAGTTCTGCCCGGGCGGGACAGGAAGTTCCTCCTTCCCCTGAACGCCGGCGACCCCACGCCACGCAGAGGCGAGGAGACGCAAGACGTCCTCTAAAGCGACATCCGTGGGTGCTCGGTGGGAGCGGGGCGGGGCTGACCTTGAGACGCAGGGCGCCGGCGCACACAGGTAGGTGGGCGGGCCCAGGCCGCGCCCGGGAGCGGAGGTAGGTAGGATGCTCTCCCAGAAGCCGGGCTCTGGGACTAGCCGGCTGGGAGTGGAGTGAGGTCCGTCGGTTCAATGAAGAGAAAGGCCATCCCCGGCCTGCTGGTGTGGGAAACTCAGCAACTCTCAGTCCGCGACCTTTCTGCCTTTCAGTTTTCACGACGCAGTCGGTTCTTGGAGCCTCGCCCTTCTCCCACTTTGGTGTCTCCGCTTAGTGGGTCTTGCAGCTCTTTCCTCTTCTATTTAGAGGTCAATGGAGTCTGACTTTCAGAAGTGTCTTCGCTCTTTACAAACGGCGGCCGAAGCTAGCAGACGTATAGCCAGAACAGAGGAACCAGGAAGAAAATTCAATATGGACGCTTTCCACCTGTTTAATAATTCCAATAGGGACGGAAAAGATACTACCAAACGGAAAAAAGTGAAATTTTCATATATATCTTAGTTTTGTGACCCCTCCCCCCAAATCTGTACCAGTGGACTCTTTCTGCCTTTTTATTGTACTGAGACATAGCCCTGGAGGCAAGTTTGAAATAACTACACAGAGTATTTTTAATCCATTTTATCACACAATTTGGGGAGCCTTAAAACTTGTCTATCTTACATTCAGTGAGGTATTTTTTTGCCTCAATGCGATTTTGTCCTGAAAGTGGAACTGGGGAGGGAATTAAGCTTCAGAAGTCAAGAAGGTTGAACAGACAGGGGTGACTATGGATGTTAGTTTTACACTCCTGTCAGAGCACCTGGGAGGAATAACGTCCACCCTACAAAATGCCCAAGGACCCTAGGAATCAGTTCTGAGCCATCTAAAGGTGGTGGGGAGGGGGGTATTTTAAAAGGTACAGAACTAGGTTTATGCCTTTTTTTTGCCAAATTGTCGGGGGAGGGACGGGGGTAACTAGTGTGACAGGTGATACAGAAATCCTTAAGTACTGACAGAAGCAGCTGGAAATGGGGTAGGGGCTGAGGAGTAATTTGTGAAACAGATCCTGCTGATGATCAATCCAGAATTTCCCTGAGGGTTCTGCTTCTGCTGCATAGGGACAAGGTTGTAAATAGACAAGCCCCAGGGCAACTGCAGAGGGTTAAATGTGGTAAAGAGGGATTGGAGTTGTCTGCTGGGGTATCTCGTGGAAGCAATTGCTATTCTTGAGGAAGAAAAGGTGGAAAAGGAAAGTGGCTATCAGCCTGTCAGTGACAACACATTCTCTGAAGTCTTACTTTTTCATTTCTGACACTGTGGGTTCTTCTATCTGTCCTAAACTTGGCAGCCTCATTGAGGTTCACAGAGCATTTCCTTCAGTATGACAGTAAGATGGAAATTATTAACAGGATAGAATCCATTCCTGCCAGAGTAAAACCAAGAAAAGAAATCAGTTTTTTGCTATTTGCTTATCACTTTTAATAGACCCTGGGATTCTATATTGTTCTGTGCATGGTGCGTTAATAAATAATCCTTGGTTCATATCCTTTAGTTATCCTTTTACATAGTTATCTCTACTATAGCATAAAAATCTATTACGCAAATAATATTTTAATTAGTATGTATATACTTTTACATTCAAGATAGTGTCATCAAATCTTTTAATCCTGTAAAATATTATTATTTGATGTAAAGGAATTTAACATTTCATAATAGAAGTCTTTGACAAAGATTCAAATAAAGAGAATTATTAAAAGTGGGAGGAAGAAGACATAACAAAGATTAGAAGGATTATTTTTGGCACAAAGGAGTAAGCACCATCTTTGAGGAAAGTGTGGGTCGCTCACCATTTGGGATTTATGATAACTTAAAATGTCCTGAGAACACAAGAACTCATCTATAAACCAAGAGGAAGGCCCCCTCCAGAGCCCAACTTTGTTTACAGTCTGATTCTCAACCTTCAGAAGTATAAGAAATATTTATTGGTTAAATCACCCAGTTTATCGTAGATTTGTTATAGTGATCAAAGCAAAGAATACAAAATTGTATCCTGCGTGATTGCTTTCACCTGAAAAAAAAGCCCTAAATTCAAAAAGGAAAAGTAATATAAAATGAATTACCATGGCATTAATGGTCTAAACTTTACTGTAATCAATTAATATTTTAAAAAATTAAGAGGAATAAACCTTTTGTATTTCTTAATTAGAATTTTTAAAACCCACTCTTATATTCCTAATTTGGAGGGGAAAAAAGGGTTTTCACATATTAAGCCAGGAAGCCAGGTATGGTGGGAGGCAGAGACAGAAGAAGCAGGAATCCAAAGCCAACTTGAATTATATGAAACGCCGTCTCATTTTATATAGATCTAGATTTAGATCTAGCCATATATATTATTAGCTGGGTGTGGTGGCACATGCCTTTAATCCTAGCACTTGTAGGCAGAGGCAGGACCATCTCCATTAGTTTGAGCCAGCTTGGTCTACATAGCAAGTTACATACCTGCTAGGGCTAGTAGTGAAACCCTGTCTCAAAAAAGAAATAGAACAATAACCAAAAGAGTGTATGACAACCCTTAAATCGGTAGCCTTCCTGTGCACTTTCCTTTATTTCCTTGTTGCCTATCCTACTAGCATTTAGAACTTTTAAGTGGTTGAATGATCACTCAATTTTTTTACAACTTGTACAGTTCATTTTCATTAGGATCCTCTGTGTGTCTGTGTGCACGTGTGTGTAAAGCCAAGGGACAACCTTGGTGTCCTTCCTCAAGAACTGACCAACATTTCTTTTTAGAAGACATGCAGTCTCACTAGTCTGGACCTTACTGGGTCAGCAAGGCTGTCTGGTCCAGAGAACTATTATAAGTATACGCAGCTTTTGGTTTTTTTTTTTAAAGCCTGGGTTCTGGGTTCTAGTCTTCATGCTTGAGTAGCAAGCATTTTACTGCCTGAAGTATCTTCCCAGCCCATAATGAGATGCTGAAGTCATTTGTGATAACAGTATCTTTTGGGGATGGCATGTATGCATATGTACATGCTTATGTATGCATGCGTGTGAAGACCAAAGTTTGATTTCTAGTGTCTTCCTCAATTGCTCTCCACCTTTTTGGGGAAGGGAGCAGGGTTTCATACTGAAACTGGAGCTAACCAGCTGAGTATGCTGTCTGGTCATTAAGCACTAGGGATCTACCTGTTTCTGTCTCTGCAACACGGGCCTTACAGCTATGCCACCCTAACCAGAATTTTTAGGTAGATGCTAGGAATCCAAATTCAGGGCCTCATGCTGGAGCCATCTCCCCAACCCCAGAAAAGTCATCTTTAAGCACCGGATACTCAGGTTCAGCCCCCAGAAGAATATGAGCACACACACATTCACCCCAAACAAAAATCAGACAAAAAGCCTACTACCAAAAGTAAGAAACAAAACCATATGAACAGGTAGATATAAACCCATCTGTTTAAAAATCTAAACTAGCTTTATTTAATCATTAAATATTTATTTTCATCTGTGTACCAGTTATTGCTGTATACCCTGAGGAAATGGCAGTAAATAAAACAGACGTATATCCTAGTATTGAAAATTATGTTTTAGTAGCAGTGGGCCATAAATGAATAAACAAGGAAAATATAAGGCAGGGATAAGTACTAGTCTGGGAAATTAAAATTGATGATTAAAATAGACTATTTTAGACCATGTGATTAAGGGAAGCTAAGAAGGTGAAATTTAGGCCATTTCAATAAGAGAACCCAGCTTTGCAGAAATTGGGGAAACTATTATTTTCAAAATGGGCATCAGTAGTGCAAAACCTGAAAGCAAGATCTAGCTTGGAATCTTTCAGGAACCTAAAGAAGGTCTGCATGGTGGAGCATAATGACTCTAGGGAAAGGAAAGTTCTAGACAGGGTTAGCTTTGAAACCGAGGTTGGGGGTTGGTTGGATTTTATTCCAAGTACACTGATAAGGGATGGTTTTTAACCTGAAAAGTATGACATGACAAATCTTTAAATTTGTAATAGCTCTTGTTTTCTAATTGAACTGTTTTGTCTGCTCACATACAACATGATTGGGAATAGTTTTTCCTACCACTCCAGTGTTCATTTTTCTCTTACACCTTCCTTTAAATTATTTTTAATTCTGTTTCTTCTACCCCATAAGTTTGACAGCTATATATCTTTTAGTATTCTTTCCAGTGTTTACTTCTAGTATTTCAACTTCATGAACTGGAGAGATGGCTTAGAGGTTAAGATCTCTTACTGCTCATCCAGAGGACCCAGGTTCGATTCTTGACATCTACATCTGGTAATTTACAAGTTCCAGAGGATGTAACTCCAGTTCCAGAGGATCTGATACCCTCTTCTATCCTCTGCAGGCTCACACATGCACATTGTGCACATATATATACTCAGGGACACACATACACAAATAAATCTTTTTAAAAAATTATTTCAACTTCTAAGATAAACTGATATTCTGTATATTTTATGGGATTTGAAAAACATTAAGTTTATTTACTGACTCCATGTTATATAGACTGTATTTTCTAATTTCTTAAGATAGCTTTTTGCACAGTTGATGTGCACTACATTTACCTAACCTTCTTTAAAAACTGAGTGTTCTAAGTACTTAAATCTGAGTTTCTGTATGAGATGTGTCTTTTTCCAGAAGGATGTGCTTTACTATTTGCTCATATGAGTGCTTGCTAGTTAAAAGTTCTTTTTGTTTTTGTGTTCTGAAGCTTTTTACATTCATTTTTCAGAAAGCATTTTTATTAACATATTTTGTCAATTTGAAGATATATCCCTTGCTTCTGACTCCCATTATTTCTTCTTTTTGCCCCTTTGAAGATAATGTCTAATTTCTCTGCCCACTTATAGCCTTAGCCTCGTTTAACGTGGCTGCAGTGCTCTGTTGCTCCTGACTATCTGTGGTTTGTAAAGCTTCTCGAATCTGGGTTTGATAGCCATGATCTGTTTTGGAGAACTCTCAGGCTTTATCTAATCAGCTGTTGACTGACTCTGCTCTCTCGACTCTAGTAGCCCACTTCCATGTCTGTTGACTTCATTTTGCCCTTGTCCTTCATTTTTCTTTCAATTCACCATTATCTTTTAAATAATCTCATATCTCTTAAAGATAGCCATTGGGGCATTTTAATTTTTATCTTCTTAATTGTTGTAGAAATATTTCTGTTTGGTTTCATTTTATTTTTCCCATTATCTGCCCAAGAGCTGAATCTGATCTTTTATTTCTTGAACATATTGGAGTTATTTTAAAGCTATTTAATTGCAACATCTGCTCTTATCTAAAGTTTTTTTCCTCTGTTTTCATTTATCATACATATGTTATGTCTTTTATTTGTGTTGCTTCAAATACTTATTTCATGACTTTTATTAATAAAATTTGTTTTATGTTTTGTTACACTACTTTTTATTTAATGCTAGAACTTTTTGTTTGGTTATATGAAAAATTACAAAGTTTGAGGTTAATATGCTATTACACACACACACACACACACACACACACACACACACACACAGATTTATGGCTCTGCCAGAGGTTTGTTCTGCAGTAATCTAAAATCACCTTAATCAGGTAAGTTACTGTGATGTTTGGAATTTGTGTAGGTCTTCCAGTCTGTACTTTCTGTCAAGGAGTAGGCCTTTGAGCATACCTGTGCTGCCTGTGATGTACTTCAAAGTAATGAGAGATGGAGAAATGAAGCAGTGCTTGTTATGAGCTATAGTTCTTGAAGTATTGCTAAATGGAGGCATATTAGTCTGCCCTGAATACTTTACACTTTTATAACATGTTCTGTGAGGAAAACATTTCTAGCAAAAGGATTAGTATTCACATTGTGTAAATTCACATTCTGTAATTTCATACAAAAAGATCTTTGTTTGGTCCCACACACTTCTAATCCCATCACACAAGACCAGCTTATTTTTGAGACATAGACCCCGTCTTTAAAAAATAATAAACGGATAGATAGAGCTCAGCACACTACCCCCCAAAATGGAATTCATAGAGAGCAAAGCCCTAAGAGATGCCAACCACAAAGATATAATTTCATACCCTCTAGATGATCACAAATTTTAACACTGATATATTTCTAAAAGGAGTTTAAATTTATATCAGTTCAGAAAACAATTTGACATTCCTAATGTGAAGATGAGCAGTAACTTTGGCCAAGAAAAATGTGTATCATGAGACATGAACGGGAATATTTATAACAGTATCCTATAAAACAGAAAAAAATTGAAATATCCTGTCCTTCAACAGAAAAGTATGTTGAAAATACATGGTAGAATGCAGCAGAAGAAGAAGTGAGTTAACATGGATGACTCTCACTGGTAAATGTTGAGCAAAACAGGAATTCACTAAAAAGTATTACAGAATCCTGCTTACAAATTAACCCCCCATGAGAAAGAAAATATATCTTATTAAGGGTACAAGCATAACTAAATCCATCAAGCAAAAGAATGATAAATACAAAACTCAAAATGGTGTTTTCCTCTAGCTACAGAGGGAAGAAGATGGAATAAGGAAAGCACATACAAAGAACTCTGGAGTGTGGAGTTATATTTTTCAGTGTATGAGTGTATTGCCTGCATGTATGTGAATGCTCTTATGTGGTACAATGTCCACAGATTTCAGAAGAAGGTGTCAAATCTCCTGGAATTGGAGTTACAGATGGTTGTTAGCCATGTGGGTGCCTCTTCAGGGATTCATTCGCCTACATATCATACATATATTTCATAAATACTCATTTGAAACTAGTCAGTAATTTAATAACAATTTTAGATTTTAACCAACAATACTGTTTTAAAAGATTGTGTAGGATAAATATAAAAGGATCTGAATGAGACCATCATCAATGTGCCCTGTATTGTGTTATACTTTTTACAAATGCTATATTATCTTTATTGGAAGACTTTTAGGTAGGTAATTAGCTACATTTTACATGTGAAGAGTCAGAGTCCCAAAGAATATGCATAACTTTGCTAAAATCATATGTGACAGAGCAGAATTTGAACCCAAGCCATGTAATACAAAGCTACATGTTCTCAATTATAGTGGCAAAGAGTATAGTATACATTTTTGGCCTTTTTTTGTGCACATCGATATAACTGATAGCCTGTTAACATCAATAAAGACCCTTTAGAGAATGCTTTGTGCATACATAAAATATAATGCATCAGATTATAAATGAAATAAATTCCACATGATACAATAATTATTAAGCGTCTACACATACATTTGATTGATGCATTGTTAACAGAAAATCTAATATAATTTGGGAGTGATGACTACCAATTTTATCTTGAGATACTTATAACCATTAATGTGATAGGAAAATTTTTTTCATTTAAATTCTATATTTTTTGAAAATTTCGTGAATACTAAATTTATATCATTAACATGCCTCCTTCCCTGTCCTTCCACATTCCCTCTTCCTCTTAGTTCCCTATCATCTTCTTTATTATTGCTTATATGTTATGTATATACTGAGTCCATTTAGTGGTGTCATATATACCTGCATTTGGAGCTGACCACTTGGGACTGGATAATCTCTCAGCAGCTCATTTGGAGAAAACTGACTCTTCTTCCTTCAGAATCCATTGATTGCCTGTAGCTCTTCATCTACTGGTAGGACCTTGTGAAATTTCCCCCATGCATGGTGGCATGTCATCTGGTGTTGTCATAATGCAGGTGTTGTTTAGGCAGAAATACTGTTGAGATTTCATAGGTGCAGCTTTCCTGCAATGTTTAGAATACATTATCTAGAAGCAGGCATCCTGGTTCCCTGGCTCTTACAATCTTTTCATCTGCCCTTTAGAGATGTTCCCTGAGTCTTTTATAATTTTAGAATAATAACTACAAACTCTTGTGATATTTACAACTATTAATGTGATAGAAAAATGCAATTCTATAGGCAAAAAGTCACCAGTAATTACAATAATACTGATTTATCATCACCTATGTTCATTATTGAAAGAAATATGTTAAATTTTACTTAGAAGTTAGCAAAAATGAGATTGCGGGTGTAGATCAGTGGGAGAGTGTTTGATGCCAGGAAAAATTTTAAAGTTATCCAAAATGGGGGTGGGGTAATATTTTTCTTAATTTAAGTAACTGCTTAATTTAAAAATCATAAAACTTTATGATCTTAATTTGTAGGCTTTTTGACATCTATTTTACTTTGAAGAGGTCATACTCTGCACAAAAACCTACTTTCGGGTTTGAGGTTACAATCAAAATGCAATATACAAAGAATTTTGGTTTATTAGAAAAAAAATCTTCTGAACTTGGAGGGGGTGAGACATGAATATTAGAATAACCAAATGTAAATACAGACAGTGGGAAGTTTGGAACTGCTGTAAAGTGTTTTATGCATGAGCTTCAAAATTGGTTTCAAACATTATTCTTCATAGAATAATTTATTATTTATTCAGTACCATATGTCAGATACAAATTTTCAATACTTGTAGCCAGAGAAGAAATTCAGATAACTAGACACCTTTTAAAAGTTTCACTGGACTAATATAAACATAAATGTGAAGTTTGTTACTTGCTTTTCTTATGATTTAGCATACCACACAGCACCTGGGGAACCTGACTCTTACCAACAAGGAGGAATTGCTTGACTAATTGAAAGTGACAGAAACCTTGGAAGAAAGCAATAGCATACCAAGGATAATTAGAAGAAAGTAACATGAGCACTAAAGGAGAGTGTTAAGAAACCCAAAGCCCTTAAATGAGGTTAGACTTGCAAAAAAATCTGAGAGGACAAATAATGAACCTTTTGCAATTCTGTTCAGAATTGGGAGGGAAAAGCCCACTTGCAGCTTCTAATATGAGCTTCTCAATAATGGGGAAAGCGGAACTCCCTATTTTGCTTCATTCTTAACAAAGGAAACTTAAGCTGGCACAATGAAAAAGCAAGTGTTTGTGGTATCAAGCACCTGAGTTTAATTCCCCTAACACTATTTCAGGAGGTCATTGTTTTGAACTGAGCTTCTCAAGCAGACCAGACAAAAATGGAATGGCTTGTGCTATAAAGCTGGACATCACCAAGCAAATTAAATGGTTTATCTCACCCACTAAAAATACTCAAATCCCAAACAGGCTAGTTTTAGGCCACATGGTTAGGAATCTTCTCTCAGCTTTAACTGTTAGGAGAGTAGCTTTGAAATGAGCAGTTGGTTTCTTATTCCTACTTGTTCATACTTTAGTCATGTTCTGCAAATCAGGCCCACTCCTCATCCCAGCTCATTGGATCTCCTAGCTTAGAGGAGATACTACTCAGTTCCAAAATCATTATTAAAGGCCAACACTATGAATGGTGTTAAAATAAATTTGTTGTGATTTTGAAATTTGGCAACATTTAACTGTTTTTATTATTCTGGGTCTTGTTTCTTTCATCTATAAAATGATGATAATCTTTCTTATAGGATTTTTCTGAATAATGAAAACAACACATTTAAAACACTGAATCAGGGCTGGAGAGATGACTCAGAGGTTAAGAGCATTGAGTGTTTTTCCAGAGGACCTGGGTTCAGTTCCCAGAACCCACATAGCAGCTGAAAACTGTTCATAACTACAGTTCCAAGGGATCTGACGTCCTCTTCTGATCTTTGTGGGTATTGTACAATATGATGCACTTTCATGCATGTAGGCAATACACTAATACACATAAAATAAAAAAAATGATAAAACATTAACATTGTGGGTAAAGATGCTTGCCATGAAGTCTGATGACCTGAGTTAGTCCCCAGGACCCATATGGTAGAAGAAGAGAAACATCCAGCTCCCCAAGCTGTCCTTGGACTGCACAATGCCACACAAATAAATAAGTGCAATATATTTTTTATATTTTACTTATTTTTATTTTATGTGTATGAGTGTATTGCCTGCATGTATGTGAGTGTACTCGTGTTGTGCAATGCCCATGGAGGTTAGAAGAGGTCGTCAAATTCCCCTGTAGCTGGATTTACAGGTTTTTAACTGCCATGTAGGTGGTGGGAATGGAACCTGGGTCCTCTGCAAGAACAGCCAGTGCTTTTAACCATTGAGCAATCTCTCCAGTCCTAAAATATAATTCTCAAGGTGCCATGTTAAACCGCAGCAGCCTCATTACATCTTTACCACATCTCTTGATTCCTTCAAGAAGCCAAATTGTGTGATTGACCATATCATCTAGATTTTGTAAGTATAGCCCATGTTGGATGTTTGCATAAAGATCTCATAATGCCTTTCTCAGAATGTGTTCCCATTTCTTTAAATGATGCATGGTTGTATTTACTTGTTTTGGTGACTTCCCTTTGGTGTCATAGGATTTCCAAATAAAGGAACAGAAACAAAATAATAAATTTACTGAAGAAATATTTAAGATAGAAACACAAACTGTTGAACCTAAAATAATATAAAAAGAACAGGTTTCTAGAATTGCTTCAGAGCATCAAGAAGCAAAGTTTGCATGTTCTTGTAAACAAGAGGCAGTGATACATGCTGCCCTCTCAAAAGGCAAATCCACATCCTAATCTAAGAACCTGTGAACATTAGTTTATTGCAAAGAGATGTAATTAGGAATCTTTAAATGATCACCATGAATTATTTGGTGGGCTTTAAATCCAATAACATATATTTTTGTATGACAAACAAAAGACTAAGAAAGGGGAGCTCTATGACCATAGAAGCAGATATTGGAGTAAGATGACCACAGATGAAGGAATGCTGATTGTTGCCAGAAACTGGAGAAGACCAAGAATAAATTCTTCCCTAGATACTCAAGATGAAATCTAAGCCTTTTAATGCCATAATTTTGGACTCCTTGCTCAGTGTCAGTTTCTCTGGTTTTAAGCCACCACTTTGGGGTAATTTGCTGTGGCAGCCTAATAACATTAATGCACAGAGATTTAGTCAAATTCAGTAATAACTCCAGTTGATGAACATATTAGGGTTTTCCAGAGAAAACTAATAGGAGAGATAGGAAAGGAAGGAAGGAAAAAGGGAAAGAGGGAGGAAAGAAAAGGGAAGGAAAGGAGAGAGAATGAATTAAAATGGAAACATTTCCTGAACAATCTCTGAGCAGACAAAAAACTAGTTACACTTCTTAAATTAACCTTGCTTGGTTTTTCAAACATATGTGGAATAAAACAGGGTAATTCCTTTAAATGCATATATTAAAGAAAAAAGTAGAATTTAAGCTTAACTAGAAGTAGCCAACAAACACATCGTGGGGTTTTCACATGTGACAAACCAAATGAAGCAAATATACAGCTAATGAAGTGTATGCTTTGCCTTAAGTCTGTATTTCTTCTACAGAAGCTCTCCCTACATTCCCTCAGCAGAGTACCCAGGCTACTTCTGCTTTGGAGTTTCATGGCTCATAAATCCTTTTCCTCAAACTCTTGAAATATTTATTGTGCCTCAGTTTATGATATTAACATAGACAAGAAGATATTAGAATTTCCTCCATATGATTATGAAGGCATAAGATCACCTGTCAACAAGCTGGAGAACCAGAAAAGCCGATAATTCAGCATAAAGTTGAAAGCCTGAGAAATAGTAGAGCCAATTATATGAATTCCATTCCAAAGCATGAGAATGGAATCTAGGCAGAAGACCAGGAGTTACAAAACAGCCCTGATGTCCAAAAAGCTGGTTGATGTTCTAACTCAAGAAGCAAGCTTTTCTTAAAAAATCTGTTTGGTCAGATCCCTGATGAACTAGATGATACATACTCACACGTGTGAGGGCAATCTTAGTTTACTAATGCAAATCACAGAAACACAAGCACACTAAGAAATATTTTACCAGCTATCCCATCTGGATGACATGGAATCATTCATCACAATTAGAGGGAATAAGATGTAGCAAAATGAGTGGCACAGGGTGAAGAAAGTCTGAGAAACTTCTTGGAGAGACTGCTGAAATGAAAATGGAGTCATTAAATTACAGATCACAGTCTCTGCTGTGACAGAGAGTACCAGACTATGAAAGATGCCTATAGGGAACAGGTATTATTGCCAGTGCCGGAAAGCCATGTTTCTGCAGAGCAAAATCCAATGTGTTCCAGCATTTGGTGATCAGAGAAAACCTGTCTGACTGACAAATGTTTTCCCATGTTCCTTTGATCTGTAGTAGAAATAAGTCTGTTTATATGCAGGTATTGGAATCAGTCCTATTCAAAGTAATTATAGAATACAATGCTTTTTCAGTATTCCAAAACTTACAATACAGTTATAGAAAAAGCTTTTACAGTGATATAAAATGAAAATTATATCACTTAGAACCATCTTTTCGACCTTTGTTTGACTGGACCTTTATTCATTCAGCTAAAATTTTCTGACTCCTCTGATTCCAAGCTAGGACAATGTTGATCCTTGGGCAAGCATCTTGAACTATAAAGGGAAAGGATGCTCTGGGTATTATAGAACATAGTAATCAATCTAAATACCTTTGGTTGGCTGCAGTCTAATTTTCTTTCTGATACTATTACTAGGCTAATACAGAAATGAAATGCAGTAGACAGTATTTACCTGGAACCAATAGGATTCTTTTATTTTTTTCCTCATATACTTCTAAGTTGTGGCAGAACATGGGAGAAGAGGCTAGATGACAGTCCATTCAGAGAATGGTAGCCCCAAAGGATAGTGACTCTTGAATGGCAGTCAGGAGGATATTAGTATAGATACAAACTTTCTTTATGGTAACACTGTATTTCATAGATGGATGAAGACTTAGAATCCATATTTATCCCAAACTGCACAAGATTCAAAGTTGGGAAGGATTTTTTTTTTAATTTTAAAACAGTCAGAGGTGGTTATTCTCAGATAAAGACTATATGGTCCTAATTGGAGTTCCTAAAATTGTGAAATCTCTGCATTATAAGCAGAATTCAGAAAACTATCGAGATTCTCAATTTTATTCACTCATTTATATGCCATAAATATAGAGAATATTCTGGTTGTATATCTTTAGAAAAGTGATTAGAGAATTGTCCTGGACTGCATTATTTCAAACTCTGGCAAGGGAAACAGACTTGTAAAGAGATAAAATACAATACAATATATTAAGGTAATATGTTTAGTAAAAAATTTGAAAGCTATGTTTAATTGTATGAAGGCAGACCTGTAACAACATGTGTGAAACAACTTTAATAAAATAATAAGATGGAGATGGTGATTAAGACAGAAACCCACAATTGGCCAATATGCAGAACATAAGAGGCTGCAGTGTGCTTCCTGAATAGGACACCTATGTCAAACTTCTGCCTTCCTAGGCTCAGGGAACATTGCTGAAGAGGGGGTGGAAAGATTGTAAGAGCCAGAGTTTATGGATGACCACAAGGAAACAGATTTTTCCATACCTGTCAGTTGAACTCACAGCAATGATAACAGCATGCACAAGTTCCATGCAGTCTCAAACCAGACAAAAATCCCAACATAGATACGGAGAAATGGGTAAGAATCTCAACCCAACCTAAAGAACTTTTGGCAACTGATGGCTGTTGGGAAGGGGGAGAGATAGTCTCTTACAGGGGTGGGACTCTTGGTAGGTTGACCAGGTCCCAGTAGGTGGACTCATGTTGAGGGACATGTGGGAACACAAATCAGGCTTTACAGGCCATATTAAATAGGTAGTGGAGTATATTGGATTGCGTGAAGGTCAGCGGCGGTAGTTGTGGGTCTTGGAAAGGACCTAAATACCATGAAATTATATTGTATGGAAATCACAAACCTTTCAATAATTTTTTTTAAAGATTGTCATAGGCCGGAAGAAATATGAAAGTGGACACATATACTCCTAGTGAAAACATAACATTATAGTTTTGAGGAGAGTTGTTATGTATAAACCAATGCTATTTGGTGAAACCATTTTCTTCTAGGAATCTAAGAAATAATCTAAAATACACAAAGTTATATATAGAAGTATATGAGAATAATACCAGCAAAATTATTTAAGATGAATTATCAAGAAGATAAAGGTATAGCCTTGTGATAAAATGCCATAATCATGAAAAGCAATGTGTTTTTAAAAGAATCAAATACAGCACACACATTATATTCAACTAAAGAAAGAGGACCATGCCTTTTTACTATGCATCTTTAATGTTTTGAATTTTGTACCATGTGCATGTAACATTTGAAAAATAATGTCAATGTACAAATAAGGTTTTCAGCTCAAGATTTCAGAATATGTTTATGAATATTTTAATGATATGAAGAAATAGTAATTAAATACTCAGTGAAAAACAAGGGTGTTTCATCATATCTTGCAGTGGGCATGCATGGATTATATTACTAGAATATTTTGTTCAGTATTTGCACCATAATAAATCTGGAGCTAATTTACATGAGAGTAAGCAGTATGGTGAAGAAGTTTGCTTTTAGGAATTGAAGGAAAATATGAATGTTTAGCTTGGAGTATATTTGAGGGATCAGGATGACTTTTAAGCATCTGATTCCCTACCATGAAAAAAGAGATCACATTTCCACTGGAAGGTCTCAAAGGATGGAACTATACCTGTTGACCAAAGGATGGATCTATATAGTAAACGATTTTAGCTCAATGTCAAAATATTATAGACTGTTCACTTGTTTATAGGCAATTTTGCTTCAATGTCAAGAAACACGTCCTAAAAGAACAGAGAAAAAATAGTGAATTCCCAGCCAATTTAAAGATTAAAGCATAAACTGACATCCTAAAGGAGGAGTAAACATCAGGAGTGTTATTATTTCAGGAACATGAGAAGTCATCTAACCTTTCTGGGACAAATGAACACATATAAAACAAGAGAATTAGAAACATTACTTTTATTTTTCCTTTCAGTTTTAAATTGTTTTAAGCCTTAATTAATCTTTATTTAAATCTAAGTAATAGCAACCTGTTAACATCATATAAAATTCTGTTGGTCCTTTTGGACTATAGAAGTGGCACACTCAGACACTGACATTAAAATGTTCAAGTTGTAGTTTCCTTCTTATTGGACAGTGGAAATATTTCATTCCATTCAAAGGCAGCCATGGTTGCTAGCACTTGTTAATAAAGTTGTAAATACTTGAATTCTGTCATAATCTATTCCTACCTATGGACATATCCATCTTAAGAAGCAGTTGTTGATTTAGGTAATAGTTATAGACAGAAAGATAATTTTGGGTTGTGTTGTAAATGATATATTCTAGTCTTTCTTTTTTCTTTCTTTCTCTTTTCTTTTTTTTAACTTTCAACCAAGAAAAACCAACACTTTGAACCTTACAGAGCAGAGATACTGAGATTATCCAGTCCTTGTAATTTAGGTCTTTCTAGTTTAGGTGAAAGAAAGGAGTGCTCTTTTCAACTCTGCCAGTTCCTCCTGGCTTTTTGAGGAGGAGATACCTCTGAAAGAAAATAGATCAAAGTTACTTGGGACTAAGGGCAGATCAGATGTTATACTTTGTAGTCTGTTGAAAACAGAACTATCTTTACTGGGAAAGAGTTCATATGTTATAGCTATAAGGGGCAGAGGAAAGGTTACAGGAAAGAAAACTAACCTAAAAATCCAGTGACCATCTTTCTACCACTTTGTCCAACTTTAAAATTCTACTCTACTATTAGGGATTAATTTTAAAAGATCGTTTAAAAGATTTTATAAGATAATTTCCTAAAGTACTTACTTGAGGACAAGAATAAATTCTCTTGACAATGAATTTGGGAAATAGAGACAGGTAACTCTAGTTCTGATTTGATGGTACTTTGGAGAAGAAAAGTTGGAGAGACACAGACTACATTTAAAGAGAGGTGGGAGATCTCTGACCATAGAAAACTACAATTTTAATGTGTAATTACCTTGAGAAGAAAGAGGAAAAAAGGTGGGCTTTTACATTTTCTGCTTGAGATTTGTAATAGAACAAAGAATGTAGTAACAGAATAAAAGGGACAACCATTGTGCTCACTTCTTTAGCACATACATGAGCAGGTACCCTCAGATAAAGTTAGAGTGTCATTTGTTTGTCATGCCTAGAATATAAGAGCAACTTCACTTTCTTAAATATCCACGACATTAGTTTTATTTTGACTGGAATCCTTTTTTTACTACTAAGAAATCACGAATAGGCAAGGAATGACTCTTCAAATATCAACAGTCTTCTGTCCTTGAATGCCAAAGGCTTATGGCCTGCCTGGACTGACACACTAACAGGTGATAGTCTGGAGAACTAGGGGCATATAACTGCAGGTATGCAGAGTGGAGGCTTATTGCTGTGGGTTTTGACTAACAGTGCCCTGACACAAAGAAGCCAAAGTTATCCTTGGTTCATAGCAGCTAGGGTGGCAGAAGTCAGTGTTAGCTAGTTTTATAGATCTTAGTCATTGGAGATCCAGACCCTCTAACAGCAGTTATTGTTACAGATTAATTTATCTCAGTTGTGTCTAGCCATGTCATACTAAAATTGTTGTGTATAAAGTCTGGTATTGTGGTACACATCATTGATCCCAGAACTTGGAAGGGAGAGGTCAGCCTCTGAGTTCTAGGCCAGTCAGAACTACATGTGAGACCCTGTCTCAAAAAATAAAAAACCACAATTGCGGTTTATATTGTGTTACAGTTATCTATTTGATTTTTGCTTAATATGTAGCATGAAAACAAATCATTACTAATTTTTGTGAGTTGGTTTCCCTTCAGTCTGTCTTATAGCTATAATTACATGTCAGCTGCTACCTACCAACCAGGAATTATTCACTGGCATGTCTCATGCTTTTATTGGAACAAATGGGTGCTTGTAAGGAATACCTCTCTCCCTGTGGCTTCTCCATATGGCTACCTTGAACTTTTTCACATCATGGTAGATTCATTGAAGTTGGTTCTCTTAGACAACAGTTTTTTAGTATTCCAAGATGAGATTTGGAAACTGAAAATGTTCTTATAGTATAGCCTAGGACATTTCTTCTGTAAAATTCTATAGGCTGATTTCTATTGGTCTGCTCAGATTTAATGGGAGGGGAATTTAGAGCCCAGTTCCTGATAGTATGAACAGTATGGACATACAAAACAAACAGGAATTGGCAGAAACTAGCTTCAGAGATCATCTCTTACCCTTTTTATTTCACCAAGAGCACAAATGCTGCTTTAAATTAGATTCGATTTTATATTGTATCATATATTATACTTTCAGCAACTGTTTGTTAACTAGACTATCGTACATACTGGGTAAACTCATAAACTTAAGTAAGAAAAACTGTTGCACTGTAGAGACCAAATTCATATGTGTTTATAGGATACTATATAATCAGCAGACCTAAAGTAGTATCTCTGAATATGGTCAGAAGTATGTTAGGAATCAAATCAGGGAAAGGGTAGAATTGAGCCTTAAAGCTCCCTGTGTCTCCTATATTTGCTTGATTATTAACTTTCTCCCTTCTCCTGGAGAGGAGGTTGATGGTTTTAAGAAATAATACAGACTATATTAGTGATTGAATATGAATGATCTCACACAGGCTCATGTGTTAGAACACCTGGTTCCCAGGTGGCAGTGGTGTTTGTGGGGGTTATAGAACTTTTTGGACGTGAAGCTTTGCTGTCAGAGATAGAGCCAGAGAGACAGGGATAGATGATTATAACCTGACCTCAGTTTTTGCCCATTCCTCCATTTCCTTGTCGTTGAACATGTGAGCAAGTCACCAGATGGTTCACCTTCGTGGGACTGCCCACTACCATGCCTTCCTACAATGGTGGACTACAGCCACTCAAACTGTAAGCTAAAATATATCCATCTTCTTTAACTTGTTTCTTGTCAGACATTTGATGATAGAAACCAGAAAAATAGCTAATGTAGATCATAAAGTATTGACAGTAGACATTCTTTTAATCTTTGTTCATTTATTTTCAGTTTCTATCACAGTGGCTAATAGCACTCCATAAAAATCTGTTAAATACATAAACATACAGGGTTACAAAACCGACAACTCCAACAGGAAGATCCAATTTCATGTAGCTTAAAACTTAATAATTTGAGAGGTTTTCTTTAAAACAATTAGAAATTCTAATCAAAAATTGGATAAGAGGGTCTTGGGTGTAGCTCAGTGGTAGAGTGCTTGCTTAGAACATATAAGACCATGACTTTGTTCCCTAACAACTTAAAATAAAATCAACAACAAAAAACAGTAACAAAATAAAAGTTTATTTAAGAAATCACAACAAATTAAAGCTTAATTATTTTTACAAATGTATAGATCATTGAAAGATAACGATTTCAATAAGAAAAAGAAGGCTAAACTTTTTATTAGCATGCTCCTTTGCTCCCTTCCTCCCTGCCTTTCCTTTCTGCACCTTTATATTCCTGATAAGGAGAAGACCAACCTATACATTATATTACAGCATGTGATATTTAAGCTTGATTCCTCTCACTGTCTGAGTAAAATAGGTACCATTCAAATAATAATCCTGAATTAAGGTATGTAGCCTTCCTAGTTATGCCAGGACAGTGGGGAGGAATCCTAAACACCTTTCACACTTGATAGGGTACTAGAAAGAAAAATTAACTATTCACAAATTAACTACTTAATAGATTCCCTAACATCCAAATTAAATAAATTTCTCAGCTAAATTATCCCGTGGTCAAACCCCTAATATATATGACAATCCATTGTCACCCTATCTTGGGAAGTATAAATGGAGAATTTAGGAAGGAAACCCAAAATGGCCAAATGACTGCATTAATAAATATTTTCAAATTTTTATCTATATTTATACTTTGAGGATGTTTAAAAAATATAAACACATACTAATACATATGTAGTTATGTATTCAAAGAATATCATTGTAAAAATTAGAGAGAATTTGAAAATTGGACACTTCTGGGGACAGGACACGGGGTCTTAAGAATGGGAGATGAAGTAACCTAACTGCAGAAGCCAGGAAAGTAGAAAGGGATCCTGGAGGAGGAGGAGAGGAGCTCCAGAGATGGGACACAGCTACTATCATAGGGAAAAATGATGGGGGACTTTAACTGGGAGGCAGGGGGAGAGGGAGGAAGGAGAGATTAACACTAAGGATGTTTGAAAAAGTCTAGGGAAACATTTTATAGGCTTACTAGAAAAAAAATATATAATATATATGTGTGTGTGTTTGACTATATATACAAACATGATTATATAGATCTTTTAACTTTAAAAATTATTTTATGTATATGAGTGTTTTCCCTGAATGTATGTGAGTACACCCATGTTGTGTAGTCCCCACAGAAGTCAGAATAGGGCATTAAATCCCTTGGAATTGGAGTTAGGGACGGTTATTAGCTGCCATATGGGTGCTGGGAATGAAGCCCAAGTTCTCTGTAAGAGCAACCAATACTTTTAACTGCTGAGGTGTCTCTCCAGCCCCATATATATATATATATATATATTTTTTTTTAATGGAATTATATCACATGGAGTGATGATGCTACGATGCTCCTCCCAAAGCTACAGACAAATAAAAACCCCTGTTCTGGGCATGAGAAACTTCCCTTTGAGTTGTTGATCAGAGTAGTCTAAGAGTCTCCCCAAAACAATATAGGCTCTTGCTATTGCCCTTGGTTGCCTCCCAGAATTTGAAGGTAAGACCCTATTGCTGAAGATATCACAAAATCTTTGGACAGAGGACTAGGAGAAAGTGAATAGAACTGATCTGGAAACTCCTCCAGGAGGACTAAGTTTCATAGTAATGGAAAGTGCTATGTAAGCTGCAGGGGTCGGGAGGGAGTGGGGAGAAGAAAAGCAATCAATACTCCTACCCACCTGTAAAGCCTATGATTGACAACCATGACCAGCCCCACTTGGGGATAACCAATAGCTCTCTTGGACTTAATGCTTACTCAACAGGAGGGAATTCATTCCTAGTACTGTAAACCTAGCCAAATACCCATGGCTGGAGAGGTATAGACCCTAGAGGAGAACCAACTACTGACATCTTTCTAAACCAATATAATTTCTAAACCAATATAATTTCTAACCATATTACAAGTACTTATCCTTATACCCAGAGACAAATGTAGCTCTCATCCTTCATCAAAGAAACTTCTTTTCGCAGCAGCTGGACAGAGATCCACAATCAAAATACAGAGAGCTGGTGATCATGAGCAGTTCAGCCTCAATTGATGCATTCCCTAGACTAAGACTCAGGGAATATAGAAGGGTGGCGGGGGTGGGGCAGAAAAATTGTGAAAGTCAGATGACCAAGATGCCGGCTGCTATATGGTATTTTCCAGATATGGAGTCATACTCATGAAATCTTGACAATATTGCTATCTAAAATCAACTACATAATGACAGCACCTGTGGACATGCAAATATGAATGGGAAAGAGTTCAAAATGCCCCACCTCTAGATGAAGAGGACATGAGAGGAACTGGAGGGTAGGCAGGAAGGGGTAAAAATGATGTAAATATAATGCTAAAAAATACAGTTCTCAAAAAAATGTAATTACACAAAAAAGAATGTTAAATGAAAGGTATCAGGTTGTTTCTTCACTGTCTGTGTTCTTGTGCTTTTAAAGATTTTATTATTTTTGTTGTTGAGAATTCTTTTCTTTACTGTGAATAGGTATTGCTTACATTATGAAATAGAAAAAAAGTAATTAGGTTATTTTTTAACATCCCCCCAAAATGCAGTCAACTGTTATTCAGTTTCCTGCTGAATTTTTCTCATTGTTATGACAAGAGAGCTGACAAAAGTGACTCAAGAAAGAAAGAGAAGGGCTTACTTTGGTTCGGCTTGAGGGTGTAGCCTATCACAGCAGGAAGGGCATGGTCCATGAGATCAGTGCTAGCTGCCTCAGCTGGAATGTGAGGCAGAGCAATGAATCCTGATGCTCAGATTACTTTCTTCTTTTTTACCTCCTTTTACTCACTCTGGGACCCCAACTCATGGGATCGTACATCTCACATACTGGGTGGGTTTCCCACCCTGAGTTAAACCTTTCTAGAAACATCTTCAGAGACACACTCAGAAGTATGTCTCCTAGGCTATTCTAAATCCATTCTAGCTCACAATAAAGATTATGTTTGGAATTTTGCTGTGGATTATGTTGAATCTGTAGATCATTTGGTAATATAGCTCTTTTCATAATTATGAATTCAATACATGAGCATGAGAGTTCTTACCATCTTTTAGTTCAATTTCTTCAGTGTTTTGAGATTTCAAATTTGTATTGTAGATGTCTTTCACCTCCTTGGTTAGATTGATTCCTCAGTCTTTTATATTATTTAACGATATCATGAATGGAATTTTCCCCTTGTCTTCTTTCTCAACACATTAATTATTTGTACATAGAAAGGCTGCTGATTTTTCTGTTGATTTGTGTCTTACCACTTAAAGTACTTTTCAACTCTAAGAGTTTTTTAGTGGAATCTATGGTTAGCATGCTTTAAAATAGGCATTAATTGTGAATTAAATGAATGGAAAGATATTAACATCTGTGATAGTTTATCTCAATTGTCAACTTGATGAGATCTAGAATCACCTGAGGGATGGGGCTTTGGGTACCCTTGTGGAGGATGATAATGGTGATTAGGTTAATTGAAGTGCAGAGACCCATTCACTGTAGGTGTTAACATTCCTTGGGCCAGGAGAAAATGGAAGCTGAGCTGAGCACAAGTATTCATCACTCTCTGCTTTTTGTTTTGGATGCAGTGACCAGCCTCAAGCTCATGCTGCTGTGATGGACAGTAACTCAAACTATGAATCAAGATAAGCCTTCTCCCTCTCAGTGACTTTTGTCAAGTTATTTTATTATAGCAACAGGAAAAGTAAATAAGACAACATATATTAAGCACCTACCATCAGCTGGGTAGTAAACTAGGCACTAATTCCTTTTAAATCATTTATGATTTTTTTTAAAATCAGAGCAAACTAGTTTTAAATGAATTATTAAAGTATGCCTTGATTTTAGTTCCAGAATATTGATACCCATTTATTTTTTTTCTAATAAGAGCTTTCTCATCCTTTCCAAGTGGATGAGACACAGCCACATACCAAAAATTGGGCTCTAAGAATGGGTGAGACGTCCCAAAGCTCATTCAGTTACCTACATATTAAATTTGACCTGTAGGACTCTTGGAAATGCACAATTTTTACATTTCCTTTCTGACATTCTTGAGGTATTTAGAGATCCCATTCTTCCTTTTAAGGAGCAATGTAAGATTTCATTTCAGCCTAGAGCAGTGACACCATTCATTCAACCTCATTCAACTTTTTTGTTTAATATATTCTTTCTATTCTTCCAGGATGCTTAAATAAGAGTAAATTTCAAAATTGAAGGCATTCGGGGGACAGCAAGGCAGGACAAAGTATAGCCAACTAGTTGCACAGAGTCACAGGCCAAGCAAATTCCTCATCTCTCATTCCCTAGGTACAAATGGAGCTCCATGTTCTCGCCCGAGGGTTCACCTTCAGTGGCTTCTAGGTAAAACTGACTTTGTTCCCTCTCCTAATCAGGGAAAAGATGATTGGACTGAGTCAGTGTTTCACCTCAAGTATTTTGGCCCTTATTCTGAACCAGTCATTACATCTCGAGGCAGTTGTAACTGGGACTGCTATAATGATCTGACAAAAGACCTATTCCTCCAACATTACTAGTCATTAACTCTCCAAGACAAGATGTGACATGCCACAGCCCAGACAGTTCATCCTGAAGGAGTCTATTCTTGACAAATACAATCCCTCCTCACCTTTGTTCATGACAATTTTATTTCTTCCACAGTGTCAAACTACCAATTTTTCCAAGTCAGCACTCCCTAGTTGGGCCAAGGGACCTTTTTTCACTTCACTTTCTGCACAGAAGTGCTACTATATTTTCACTTTTGATTGTCTTGCTTTAATCATTTTTCACAGAATAACAGCTTAAAGCAGATATATAATTAAAGCAGCAAGTGCTGATACTAATAAATGCTTTCAATACTATGATTTTTGCTCAAGTTTTAGAATTTATAATATAAAAATCTGTTAATCATGCCACTACCTCAAGTTCAGTATACACAAATAAAAACCTATTCTGCCGATATGGTGTTAAAATGGATGAAACTAGGAATTGGAATATGTGCCTGAAAGTGAAAGTTCAGAAGCAGGATGCTCTAGTCTTTAACTCCTATCTTAACCTTAAGTGAATTTACCTACCCAGGAAATTATTTTTTAAACTCTTCTTTGTAAAAATGTGACTTTTAGTTCAAAATATCGCTATTCTTTTTCCTGTAATGATTAAGCTTACATAAAACTAAACTCATACCAAACCCAAGAAGCAGTTTTCTCTGAAGCCTGTGCTTCATTTGTTCTCATTTGCTGTTTCCTGGTTGCAGATACATACAAAAGATTGGCAGGTTCTGAACAGACTAAAACAAAGCATGTGTTTCTTTTGAGTTAAAATGTAACCAAGTAAACAACAGAGGTGTGCACAGGAAATTAAGCAGATGGACTTAAGGAAAAAATAGGTCCCCAAGAGTGTGACAGCCTCCTAGCTGCTCAGATTGCAACCTGAGGAATGGTTGAGGAAAAGCATTCAGGTAAAGTCCAGGAACTGACTGAGTGGAATAGGAGGGGAAATAGACTTTGTATGGCCAGATGTCAGAAAACAGTGGGGTATGGACTTCTATTGTGCCCATTTCTGATTCTCTCCAGATAATGTTCTCTGTACTACAGAATAGCATAGCAAAGATCAATTAGAGAGTTCATTAGGGATCAGATTAAGATCAAAAGGAAAGAAAATACCCAGCAGGGAGATAGAGACTAAGGATCAACGAACATAGGTGTGTAAACTCACCAATAGCATTTAAAATTAATTACTGACTTCCAAGTAATTTTCAGCTATTCAGTTATAGTAGAAACTCATGTTTTAAAGTTATAAGTACTTTCCTTTCCTAAAACTGCTGTTAGATGTGCTCTACCTCCCATATATATATATATATATAGTGACTTATACAATATGATGTAGTTGTTTATTAGTTGTTCTATATTCTCTAAATTTTTGTTTCTTTTTTGCTTTTGCTCATTGTTTGTTTTGTTTTGTTTTTTTTTTTTTTTGAGGCAAACTCTCACTATGTAGGCAGATACAGGCTATGTAGATCAGGCTGGCCTTGAATTTGCAGAGTTACACCTGCTTCTACCTCCCAAGTGCTGAGATTACTAGCCTGAGCCTTTGGGTTTTGTTTTTTGGTTTTGCTTTACTTCTTTCTTAATTAGCTTTTTACCACCTCCATGCTAGACAGATATGCAATGCTTAGGGGTCCAAACTTTGGAAGCTGATAAAACTGGATGAGATTCTTAGCCTTTTTTTTCTTGGGGCCCCATGCAAATTGTTAACCTCTGTAGGCCTCTGTTTCCTCACATATAAAAATGGGAACAATAAGAATACTTTCTTCATAGATCTATACAGAGGAATGGATTATGGAAAGTGAATAACAAGACATAAATAATATTTCTACTTTGTGATAAAGAGCATAGTGTTCAAATTTATTTATGTTGCAAGAGGTTGTGCTTATTATTGTATTTTCTTCTATCATAGAATCTCTCTTGGGGAAGGTTTATTGTGTAGAATGTGTTCTTGTTAATCATGTAAAAAGTCCAGAACTAATTCCAGTCATATTTGAGGTTATATTTACTATGCTCTGACTGAAACCAGTTTCCAAATGCGGTAATCCTTTAGTGTGTCTGAAAGGAAGTGACAATATCAGCCCGTATATACTTACCAAGAAAGGCAAGAAGATGTGCTAGAAAAAAACAAACAAGCAATGGATTTTTAAAGGTCAGGGATTCCAAGTGGCAATTGATTGGTAATTAGCAGCTTCCCACTAGGGCAACTCCGGGCACATGCTCTAAAGAAAGAACCAGCAACAACTTATTTATTTATTTTTATGTCAATGCATAATTATGAGGCCATGACATGAGAAAGAAAAGTTGCTGTGTTAAACATGTGAAAATGTTTACATAATCTCAAATAATTTCAAATATAAAGCCAAGGAGAAGTGGTCTGCATTATAGTTAATCAGGCTTTGGGCCTAATCCCTGAAGTTCTTTACCGTTTTCTGTATTTCCATAGTCTCTGAATCACCCTTCACTGCCCCATTCCCAACCCTGATTGCATAATTTAAAAGCAATGTCCTTGTTAAAGTTGAATCTTTATTAGTGTAGCAGATTCGTATCAACAAGAAAGAGCCACCTAAGATAAATGTATTATAATTGAAAATATGACATCACTCAGTCTACTACAGTGTTTATAAAAATGTATATATTTATTAATTTACTATTTTATACACAGACTTCTATAGCTTAGGCTAACCTTGAATTCATTTTGTAGCAGATGACCTGGAACTCCTGATCCTCCTTTCCCACCTCTCAAGTGGTGAGATTATAAGCACGCACCACCACACTTGGCATACATATTTATATATAACATATATAAATTAAGTATGCACAAATACAGTCATAGGCAATCACCAGAAAGTGTTAAGGTAAATTATATGACACCCTATGAAATATGTCCTAGATCATGTTCCTATTTAGTGCATCCAAACGCTCTAATGATTGCTGGGTGAAAACAAACTGAGAAGCAGCAAGCTATCTTTAGACAATTGATCGTAAGACTGTATAGGAAATAGTCCAGGAATAGAAGTCAACAGAAACAACAACTAAGCCTAATTATTTGCATGGTTTTTGTTAATACTAAATTAAGACAAGTCACAGAATTTTAAGCTTATGATTTACAAAATTAAACAGAATTGTTTCATGTTGAATGTCTTCTCTAAACTAACACAATGTAATTGCACAAATAATTGATGAAGCTCACAGTTTCATGCCCTTATTTGATTTAGGTATAAATATAGCTTGAGTTTTTTATTTGAAATCAAAATTTTTCTTCAATATTATTATTATTATTATTTTTGTATATGAGTGTAATACCTGCATGTATTGTGTATACCTATGTCATGCCTGCAGAGGTCAGAAGAGGACATTAGATCCCCTGGATCTGGAGTTGCAGATGGTTGTTAGCTACCATATGGGTGCTGGGAACTGAAACTGGGTCCTCGGCAAGAGCAGTTAGTGCGCTTAATCACTGAGACATCTCTCTAGCTCCTCTCTCCCCCACAAACCTGTCTTTTAAATGGATAAGAAATAGGCTATTTCTTAAAAAATAGAAGACACACAAAACTAAGAAATATTTATTGTGTAAAATTTAAAGAGAAAGTTTTTTAGAGAAAAAGACTAATTTTACTCTCTCAAAGTTTTTAAAAAGTGAATGAGATAACAGCAAAGATTAGAGTGTTTGGTGTTGTTATAGGATTTAATTCAACACAACATGTGTGAGATGCTGTCCTGTAAGACACATGGAGGTGTACAGTAGTAGATAGCTCTGATGCCATGTAATCAAGAACTTCAAATACCAGGACACAGAGATTACCCATAATTTAGTAAACACTGAAGTACAATTGATGATTAAAGGGAAAAGAGGATAGGAATAAAAAAAATTTCTAAGGAAAAGAAGTCCATTAATTTACCTAGTGTGAAGGCCTGCAACTAAAATAATTTGAAATAAAGTCTTAAAAAGACAGTGTTTAACTTAGGCACATACTAATAATCATGTATAATTGGATTTCACAAATGGGGTCCTAACTGATATGCTAGAGACTCTTCAGAGGTAAATGATTTGGGGGCATAAGAAACCTGGACAGTGATTTTCAGACACTTTCCTTTATAGGTGAATAATTAATATTTAAATAACAATAAAGAATGAATCATATGTAGAACTTCAGTAAGAGCTTTTCAGATCAAGTGATCATCAAGCTGATGTCAATATGACATCAAGGCTTGGATTCTGCACAGTTTGGGTCACTGCCCAACTCAGTCTATGACTGTACCTAGATGACTCTGCCAGTCTTTTTAATTCTCTTGCCAATGATAGGCCATTCAGGCCTTTACAAACATGTGTCCTTAGATCTTCGCAAATTTTCAAATTATTCAGTACTACCAACATAGCATAATATAATTTTATTAGCAACTGCCCATACAATGAGTGCACAACCTAACCTAACTTGCTTATAAAACATTTCCTCTCACATAGATACCTTGAGTAATAATGTAACTGCTTACAAAATCTTTGTTCACTAAATGGATTTTTCAAATCTTATTGAGGTATAGATGGTAAATAAAAATTTCACATCTTTAACATACACTAATGATTTCAGAGATCCCAGTCCATACCCAGTTGGCTCCCAGTTTCTAGCACTATGGTGAGGCAGTACATCATAGCAAAAGCATGTGATAGAAAAAGTACTCACCTCTTCTCATGGCAGATGGGAGATTAAGAGAGAGTCACAGTATTCGCTTTGGGGTATGATCTAAATGACCATTCTTGTTCTCCCCATAGTGGCACAAGCTGGGGATCAAGGTTTTACAATATGGGCCTCTCAGGGAGAGATTCAAGATTCCTTCCTTCCTTCCTTCCTTCCTTCCTTCCTTCCTTCCCTCCCTCCCTCCCTCCCTCCCTCCCTCCCTCCCTCCCTCCCTCCCTCCTTCCTTCCTTCCTTCCTTCCTTCCTTCCTTCCTTCCTTCCTTCCTTCCTTCCTTCCTCCATATTATTTCCCACAGTGTCTATAGTACTAATTGCATTCTTTTAAAAAATTTTAAATTTAGGGGCTGGAGACATGATTCAGCTAACTGGTTTGGAGCACTGGCTGTTCCTGTAGAGGTCCTGGGTTTGGTTCCCAGCACATATATGGTGGCTAACAGCCATCCATAACTCCAGTTCCAGGGAATCCAATGCCTTTTCTGACCTCCATGGGCATTGCACAATATGAGTGCATCTACATATATGCAGATAATACACATATACACATAAAAATAATAAATAAAATATTTTTAAACTTTTTAAAATTTCAGGTGTAGGTGTTTTGTCTGAATGTATGTCAGTGTACCCATCTCATATGCAATGCCCATAGAACATGGAATCTCTGCAAAAGCAACCAGTGCTCATAACTGCTGAGCCATTTCTCCAGCCCCCTTTCTTTCTCTCTCTTTCTTTCTTTCTTTCTTTCTTTCTTTCTTTCTTTCTTTTCTTTCTTTCTTTCTTTCTTCTTTCTTTTTATTGAGAAAGGGTCTCCTTGTAGCCACAGCTGGCCTGGAACTTGCTACATAGACCAGTCTTCACAGAGATCTACTTGCTTCTTCCTCTGGAGTGCTAGGATAAAGGTGTGTATTCTTACCAACAGTGTATTGTGGTTTCCTTTTCTCCACATTCTTCCAAGCACTTGTTAATTTTTTTTTTAACAGTCATTCCAAGTGGTGTGAAGCAGTGCCTCCTTAGTAGCTTGATTTGCATTTCCCTAATGATTAATGACACTGAGCATTTCTTCTTCTGCTTGCTTGTTATTTGTATATGTTCTTTTGACAAATGTCTTGTAAGGTCTTTAATCCACATTTTATTAGTGTATATTTTATGCAATAATGACTTCAGTATGCTATTTTCAAAGAGGTATATGAAAAACTTTGATCTTATATTCTGCTGCCCATACTTATTTACTTTCCTTTTCACTTTTACTGGTTTGCTTTTTACTAAGTCCCTTTTCTAATTTCTTGTCTTTTTAAAAAAAAATATTTTAATTTTAATTTTAATTATGTGTATATGTGTTTGTCTATGTGTGTATATGGGCATGTGGGAGTGCAGGTGCCTGTGTAATCCAGAAGAGGGCATTGAATAACTTGATGTTGGAGCTACAGAGGGTTGTGAGCCTCCTGATGTCAGTACTGAGAACTAAACTCAGGTTGATTTTCATAGTGGCTACACTAATTTACTTTCTCAGCAGCAGTGTGCAGGGATTCCTTTTGCTCTGAACCTTTACCAACATTTACTTTTTTTTGCTTTCTTAAGAGTAGCCATTATAACTAAATGAGATGTAATCTCAATACAGTTTTGGCTTGCTTATTCCTAACTGCTAAAGATGTTATACGTTTATTGGCCATTTGAATACTGTCCATTTAGTTAACTTTACCGTTTATTGATTAGATTACTTATTTGTTTGTCAGTGTTTAACCTTTTGAGTTTCTTATATATTCTGGAACTAATTTCTTATCTGATGGATAACTGGTAAAGATTTTTTTTCCACACCAAGGAAAACAATAAAAAAAAATGAAAAAGTAAGCCCACTGTTGTTGTGCATGCCTGGAATCATAACTACTCAGGAGACTGAGGCAGGAAGACAGAAAGTTTGTGGCCATCCTGGCAACACAGTGAGACCCTGTTTCAAAAGTAGGTATCTACAGGGATGAGGGAGGCCATGATATTAGCTCTGGCAGAGCACAAGCCTAGCATGCATGACACTCTAGGTTCAATCCCCAACACTTGAAAGAAAAAAGCAACCCACAAAAAAATATTTACAAACTATACATTAACTTCTAGAAAAGGGACTTAATAGCAAGCACACAAATGACAACAATAAACCAAGCAATCAAACAGATTTAAAATGACAAAAGAAAATCTTGAGTCCAGGAATTTTTTTGTGATTTTTATATGATAGTTTGATGGTATGTAGATCCCTTTTGCTATCCAAACTGCTAAATTTAATGTTCTCTCTCTCTCTCTCTCTCTCTCTCTCTCTCTCTCTCTCTCTCTCTCTCTCTCTCGCACACACACACACACACACACACACACACACATATATATATATATATATATATATATATATATATATATATATCCAATTGCCAAAAATTCCTTAGGGTGAATTGGGACTTTGGGATTTCTTACTCATTTCCCAATCTCTATGCTAGACTTTTGTCTGCATTGAGCATACATACAACTTGTGCAATGCTCTCCCCATTGCTGTGAAGTCATAAGAGTAACTGACCAGCTGTCAGGAAGACTCTGTTTCCTGTGGTCATCTACTCCTTCAGGCTGTTACAATATTTCTGCCTCCTCTTCCCCAGTGATCCCTGAGTTTTGGGAGGTAGAGGTTTGGAAAAAGATGTCCTATTCAGAGATAAGCATTCTTCAGCCTCTTGTTCTCTGCACATCCGCCATTTGTGGGTTTCTATGTTAATCACCATCTGCTACATAAGGAAACTTCTCTAATGACAGTTAGGAGATGCATTCATCCTATATGTAGAATTTGCATTGAGGATGTGTTACATAGGGCTAAGCATCTCACAGACACTTATTCTCTGTGTGTCACCAGTTGTTGAACTCTGTAAAAAGAAGTTTTAATTTGATGTAACCTCTCACATTTATTTTAGCTTTTATTACTTGTGCTCTTATGGTAATATTCAAGAAACCATTGGTAAAAACTAATCTCATAAAAAATTTTTTTCCTATATTGTCTTCTAGGACTTTTAGATTTGGATTTTGCATTTATCTCTTTAGTATATATTAAATATTTTTATTGAGTTTTTGTGCATTTCATCTAATAGATTGTAATCAAATTTAGACCTCCTCCCCCATTCCCGCAGTCAAAGTTCATCCACTGGAGTCTAGTCAGTCTATCTTGAGTCTCTCCCTTAGATAACATCGACTCTCTCTCACCTGCAGTAATCAGTTGCCAATAGTTTCTAGGCCAGGGTTAGAGCCTGATGCCCATTTCCCTTGTTCTATGCTGTGTTTTTGTCTCATTGAATTGGCAAGGTGATATCATTGTTGCAAATTCCCAGTGGCCTGAAAACCTCTGTTTCTTTATGTTCATGCACCAACCCTGGTTGATTACAATTTGTTCTTCCCCTCTTCTGCAGTGGTTCCTGAGCCATGGATGAGTGGGGTTTAATATAGAAGTTCCATCCAGGGACACACACTCTGTAGTGTCCTGTTCTCTACAATTTTGCCAGTTGTGGCACTTCCATGTCCCACTTTATTGTATGAGGGAGCATCCCTGGTGAGAGCTGAGGAATGTATTAGTATTCTCTCTATCCCCTGTTACACAATGTTCCTCTTTAGTAGATTTTAATAGACTTCTGGATATGGTATAACAGAAGGATCCAATTTCTTTTCTTGTCTTTTTTTTTCCCCATGTAGATACCTGGTTTTCCAAATGCTATTTATTGGAGACACTATAATTCCTTCATTGTATATTCTTTGAGTCTTTGTCAAAGATTATCTGACTTTACATCAGACAGTCTTTTGTGTAGTCATTTCTACAGTCTTCTTTTTGCTTTAGTGTTAGACTTAGTATTTTACTTCATGGTATGCATAGGCACAATGGAAACTGCACACAATTTGCCATTTAATTTTCAGCCTAAGAATTCTTTTATAAACTTGATGGATAGTTTTGTAATGTTTTTAATTCTATATTTCTTCTTAAAGTATGATGAGAATCTTTGAGTCAATGAAATAATAAATTTGAAAAACTTAAGGCTCTTCATGACAAAAACATACATTCAAATATGCAAAAACCAACATCCACAAGGACTTTCTTTGTTGGATTAAAAATGTTTTGCATCTTAGGCTTTCTCATTCATGCTAGTGAAGGACAGATTATCTTCATTTTAGTTAGTGGCTTTAATTTTCTACCTTGTCAGATATGCTCCTGACCCTCCCTGAGCTAAATAATTTAAGCTTTATATTCTCTTCTTTTATATCAATCTTTAAAAGGAAGTCAGTAAATAACAAAACCACAAAATTAGACAGCATATGTAGAGAGGGTGAAAAAGAAATTGTGGATGGTCATAACCTGCATAATCAGTAGTTGACTACCCTGTTTAATCTCCTAATTCTCTTGCGGGCTAGAATGGGAGTATGTAATTTGCTAATGAAGAAACAGGCAAAGAGAATATATTCATTATGCTAATTCCATGTGATTTATTCAATGTCATTCTGAGTTAAGGCTCAGCATAGAATTGAGTGATTATTGAGATAATCCAAATAGAGTGTTGGATTACTATAGAAACACATGGATCTTCTTAGAAAATTTACAAATAAGATTGGTACTCATGTCAGCTTTATATGGAAACAATTCTGTCAAAAGATATGATTATTGACTCTAGGGAAAATACAATAGCATTAGGTATTTCAATTCAAATTCAGGAGGCATGTTGCTTTTTCCCATTAGACCACAACACTGTGATGGATGGGTGCCTGTGGGAAGTAACACATAGACCACACCTTCAAGGGACTTTAAATCTGGGAAAGGATGTACAAAACCTACAAGTAGTTATAAAATACTCATAACTTCAGTGCAAGGTTGGTGGCATCCTTTTGGAATTCCAGCACTCAGAAGGTGGAGACAGGAAGATAAGGATTTCAAGAATAACCTTGGTTACATAGTGATCTGAGACTGGTCTGGACTACATGAAACTGTCTCCAAAACAAACAAACAAAATGCTCTTGTCAGTGACATAAGACAGATACAAAATGAAGGGAATAACTATATTCAGTTGAGAGCATGTTGAGAGGGAAGACAGTGGGTGCGGGTGCAGACGACCAAGAAGAGGTATGACTTGATAATTATTGGAGATTTAATGAGTATACGGGGGCTCATTATGCTATGTTGCCCATTTTTCTACACATTAAAATTTTCAAAATGTAATTATGTAATTTTTCATAAAGTGCTTAAAAGGATTCCATGAAAGAAATGACATTTGAGATTGAAGTTAGCAAAAGGGCGTCACTTTTCTAAATAATGAAACACAGATAGAAACAAGTATCTTGAAAAGTACCTGAAAATGTCCATCCAAATTAAAAATTTTATTACTTAGCTGGAATAGAAGGGATTTATTGGGGTACATGCGAATGAGATAAAGCTAAAAATTAGTTGTTAGTGTTTCAACAAAGTTGATTTGTAAGTTTCAGTTGTTAATGGATGCTTATAACTTGATTTGAATTTTGATTATGGGGAAAGAGAGTGAAATGAGGGAGATCAAAATCGTCGTTCTAGTTTGGATGATGTTGCAAACTTCAAAAGAAGCTGTAAGACTTAAAAGAGTGACAACAAAAATGGAAAAGAGAAAAGCAAAAGGAAGGGAGCTATGGTCAGAGATGATGAGGACAATTTATTCAATTATGAGGACAGTGAGGAAGTCAGAAAAGTCAAAGATAAATTCAATATTGTGTTTTTGAGTCTAAGTACACAGAATCCGGGATATCAACTCCCAGATTAGTGGTGAAGACAATGTAGGTTTGGTATTGACAGCTTTCAAGGTAGAAGATAAAGAAATCATAGGATAGAGCCAAGTATTATTCCTCCAGAACAGAGCCAGACAGGAAAAGAGGCTTAGGATTAATCACATGGAGTAGACAACTGAAGCATAAAATTCTGGAGCAGGTGGATAAGAATTAAAAGGGATGAAAATAACTTTCTGACAGAATTGTGGACCTGGTTTGATATGAGGGTAGAAACAGAGCTGTGTATAGAAGAGAACTCTGGTAGTGGTATTTACTAACATCCTGTGTTTACTTGAAATTGGCATACAATAGACTGCCCAGTTTAAATGGCTTAGAGCAACAAGTTTACTTCTTATACTCCAACCATTGTTCAACATGGATGTTCCTAGTCAGGTAGCTCTTCTTTTAGCAACAAGGGAATTTGAATTCCTTGCCCCTCCCACCCTTCTCTACATCTGGGATGTCCTTTTTGTTCAGCCAAGAGAGGTAAAGCAAATGAAGATCATGGTAGAAAGAGTTATGGGTTAGTTCTGGAACTGATGTGTATCATTTCTGCCTATACACCATCAGCCAAAATTCATTCACCTGGCTGTACCAAGTGTAAGGCCAAGCTATTTGGAATCTGTGATATTTATCACACAGTTTTTATACGACTTGCATTGCGTCTCTTATAGTTCAGTTTTGTGAACAATAAAGCCACAGCAATTAAAAACAACTCAGGGCTGGAGAGATGGGTCAACTGTTAAGAGCAGTGACTGCCCTTGCAGAGGACCTGGTTAGGTACTCAGTACCTAAATGGCAGCTAACAACAGTTTGTAACTCCAGTTCCAGGGGATTAGAGGCCAGAGGCCTTCCTGGTCATTGTGCCCTGGTAGTTTACTTCTATACCTGCAGGCCAAATGCTCATGTACATAAAATAAAGCTACTATAAATATCCATAAGCAGGTTTTTATGTGAATTTAAGTCTACACCATTCGGAATAAATACCCATGTGTATGGTTTGGTGGCTAGAAAGTATTTGCATATCATATTTGGTTTTTAAGGAAACAAACTATTTTTTTCAGGGCTATAGCATTTCAAAGTTACACCAGCAATATATGAGTGACCTGGGTTGTTCCTCTCTCTCTCGCTTTCTCTCCCTTGCTTTCTCCCTTCCTTCCTTCTTTCCTCTCATCATTCTCTCCTTTATTTTCCCCATTGCTCATGATCAAGCCCAGGGCTTTCCACATGCCAGGTAAGTGCTCTAACACTGAGCTATATCCCCAACCTCACTGACCCTTTTAAGCCACCCTGGGACTCATTGTTATCTCATGCTCTGTTTCTCAATGGCTAATGGCTAATGATGTTAGCCAATATTTCGTGTTTTCATCTGAGATGCTCTTTGGTGAAAGAACATCTCTTCATGTTTTTTGTCCGTCTTCATCTTTCTATAGTGTTTGAGTTTTGAGAGTTCTTTATGTGTTCTGGATATGTCTTCTTTTAAATATGCAGATTTGAATATTTTCCTTAACAATGTAACTTCTTTTCTAACCCTCACTGAAATGTTTTTAGTATGAATTATTATTATTATTATTATTATTATTATTATTATTTGGGGGGATATTTTTGAGATAGGGCTGTTCTGTAGCCCCAGCTGGCCTGGAACACTCTATGTAGACCAGGCTGTCCTGGAACTCGCAAAGATCCACCTGCCTCAGCCTCCCTAGTGCTGGGATTAAAGGTGTATGTCACCATGCGTGGCTTAGTGCTAATTATTTTTAACACTACTATTATTGTTTTGGTTGGTGATGGTGAGACAGAATCTCAATATTTAACCCAGGCTGGTCTCTAACTCTTATCCTGCCTCAGCCTCTGAAGTACTGGGATTGCTGGGATTTCAGTATGTGCCACTATGCCCAGCTTCAGTTTTTTCCTTTTATGGATCATCCTTTTGGTGTCAAAGTCTAAGAATTCTGCCTATTCCCTATATGTCTGTAATTTTATATTTCCATTGTTGTCATCCATTTTGAATTAATTTTCATATAAAACATGAAGCATACTCTATTAATGTGGATTTCCACCTGCTTACTACTGTTCCCGTAAAGAAAGCAGTGTTTTAGCTGGGTGTGGTGGTGCACACCTATAATCTCAGCATTAGGGATGCAGAGCAGGCAAATCTTTACGAGTTCAAGGCCAGCCTGGTCTACATAGTGAGTTCCAGGCCAGCTGGAGTTATAGGAAGACCCCATCTCAAAAAGAAAGGAAAAAACACCTCCTGTGTTTTTTTCCATTAAATTTCTTTTGCATCTTTGACAGAAATTAATTGGACATATTTGTACAGGTCTATTTCTGAATTCTGTTTTATTGCATTAATCTGTGTGACTTTTTTCACCACCAAATGCAATATGGCTTTGACAACCATAGTTATATAATAGGTCTGGAAGTCAGTAGACTAACTTCTCCCACTTCATTTCTAAAGAATATTTCGGCTGTTGGAGCTGCAGAAATGGCTCGGTGGTTAAGAGCATTGAGTGCTCTTGCAGAGGACCCTGGTTCAATTAATTCCCAGCACCCACATGACAGCTTACAACTGTTCATAACTCCAGTTCCAGGGGAATCTGACACCATATTCTGACCTCTGAGGGCATTGCATGACACAAGTGCATTTACATATATGTAGGCAATATACTTGTCCACATAAAATAAAAATAATGAATAAAATATATTTTAAAAATATTTCAGCTGTTTTAGATTCATATATATTTGCCATAGTCTGAATATACCCTCAAAAACTCATGTTAAAATTTAGTTTTTACCGTAAATAGTGTTAAGTGGGATCTTTAAATGTTGATTAGGCCATGACAACTCCAGAATTTTGAAGGAATTAGTGCCATCATCTCAGGGGTGGGTTAATTATCACTGGTGATGGCGCCTAAAAAGAGAACACATTCAGCATCCTCTCTATCCTCATCTCTTCTGTACTCTTTTGCCCATCCACTGTGTTTTGACACAGTATGAAGCTCCTCACCAGATGCTGAAGCCATGCTCTTAGATTTCTGAGCCTCCAGAACTGTGAGCCAAGTGACATCACTTGAATGTAAATTGCCCTGTCTATGGTATTCTCTTTTACTATCAGAAAACAGATCAGGACAATAGTATAGGATTTTTTTATGTGTATGAGTGTATTGCCTGCATGTATATAAGTGCGCCCATGTCATGCAATGCTCATGGAGGTCAGAAGAGGGAATTGAACTCCCCTGGAACTAGAGTTACTATGGATGATTTTTTTGCTGCCATGTGTATTCTGGGAGTTGAATCTGTTTCCTCTGCAAGAACAGCCAGTGCTCTTAACAGCTGAGCCATCTCTCCAGTCCCCAATCATGTGATTTTTATATTTAAATCTATTAATATATAATTTATAGTCAAGTATATTGAACCATCCTTTGATCTGAAATAAAGACAACATGATCATGGTGGATGACCTTTTTGATATTTATTGTATGTGGTTTGTAAGTATTTTATTGAGAATTTTTATATCTATGTTTATTAGAGATATTAGTTTATAGTTTTCTTGTTGTATATTTACCCTTTTTTGGTATTAAAGTAGGTTTCATTGAAGGAGTTTGGGAGTTCTTCTGCTTCTATTTTTTTGAATAATTTAACAAGTACTGGTTGTAATTTTAATTTGAATATCTGGTAAAATTCTACTGTGAATCCATCTGGATGTGGAATTTTTTAGTCCAGAGGCTTTGTATTTCTCTTTCAATCTCCTCCTTGTTTTCGGTCCCATTCGTTTGGAATATATTTTCCCATCCTTTCACTCTCAGTGGTGCCTGTCCTTGAAGGTAAGGCAAGTTTCTTGTAGAGAAAAAAAGATGGATTATTGTTTCATAACTACAGCCTCTATCTAGCCTCTACCTTTTGATTGTGAAGTTGAGGCCATTGACATTTAAATTTGCTATTGAAAGATGGGTGATGGGGACGATCATTTTATTTGCTATTTGTGTTCTTAGTCCTATTTTGTGTTTCCATAAGTATAGCTTCATTGTTTTCTTTTCAGGGCCTATTGAGCATGGTTATCTCTTTCTTTGGTTCACTGTATTGTTTCCAGTATCTATGTAGAGCTGGTCTCATGGACATGAGTTCTTTTCAGCCTGTTTGTATCATGAAAGATTTTTCTTTCTCCGTCAACTCTGGCAGATGCTTTTGCTAGTTAAAGTAGTCTATTTGGCATCTCTAGTCATTTAGAAGTTGAAAGACATTTCTCCAGGCTCTTTTGTCTTTTAAAATTTGCATTAAAAAGTCAGCTGTTATTCGGATGGGTTTTACTTTGTATGGAACTTGTTAATTTTCTCTTGCAAGTTAACAGTACCCTCTTTTTGTTCTGTACATTAAGTGTTTTTACTATGATTTGCTGTGGGGAATTTCTTTCCTCATCCTGTTTGGTGTGCTGTGTGTTTCTTGTATCTATATTGGTATATCTTTCCTTAATTTAGGGACATTTTCTTCTATAATCCGCTTGAAGATCTGGTCAATGCCATTGACCTGAGCATCATCATCTACTTCCACTTTGCCTATAATTCATATATTTTGTCTCTTTCTGGTGTACCACAGCTCCTGAATTTTCCATTTCTTTGTATTTAAATTTTTCATATTCTTTGTTTGAGCAGTGCAGTTCTCTTACTTTATATTCAAGTGCTGACATTCTGTTTTCTACTTGATTCATTCTACTGATAACACTGTCCCTTCTTTTATTCAAGTTCAGTTATTGAGTTATTGAGTTTTTCAATTCCATCTTCATCTCAGCTTGAGTTTTCTTCAATATTTCTTTCTTTTCTGAATTCACGTTTCAAATTGTGAATTGTCTTTGTCATTTCATCCACTTCATATACACTTCATCGGCTGCATATTTGTTTTTTCTTGAGCTTCAGTCTGGGGTTTATTCCTATTCTCTTTAAGTTCCTTGAAGGTGTTTTTTGCATGTTCTTGAAACTCCTTGAATTCTTTCATGTTTATGATTGTTCTTCTTAGTTATGGGTAATTCTTATTGTGGTGCATTTCTGTAGGACTAGTGGAATTTGGTGGGAACACATTATCTTGGCTTTTCCTATTGTTTTTGTTTTTGTGATGTGACCTGGGCATGGACTTCTTTTGTTGATTGTGTGTCTGATATCAAATTCTAGCCTGCCTGACTTGAGTGGCAATTTAGTTATGTTTTTGTTGTGGTCATAGCTTGGTTAATTTCAAATTAGGTATGAATAGCTATTTGTATATGCTTCATATTTTGATTTTAGCTATTTTATTGGAGAAACAAGGGCGAATACAGGTTGGTCTGCTGTGGGAGATGGTAAATCATAGCTAGGACTGAGTGTGGAAATGATGATAGAGTGAGATTCTGACTAAATCACAAGGCTATCCCAGAGTGTGACCAACATGTTCCAGACTTAGTCCTAGAAGTAGAGAGATGGCAGTGGCATGGGCAGGGTTCTGGCTAACTCACCAAGCATGAACAGCGTGTCCTGGGCCTACCTGGAGGTGAGGAAATGGCAGCAGAGCTTCGTCATATTCCTGCTTTTCTGCACTCTCTAGAACATTAAGTACTATGTTGACGAGGAATAGTAACAGTAGACAGTCTTGACTTGGTGCCAATGTTAGGGAAAAACGTTATTTTTCACTCATTTAGTTTGTTAACTTTTAGTCTTCTTTAGAGATTCATTAGGTTTGAAACTTCCTTTATTCCTATTTTCTGAGAAATTTTATTATTTAGTGGGTGTTAACATTTGTCAACTTTTCTCTATTGTTTTGCTTTTAAAGTATATTTATCTTAAATGTAGATTAGCTATATTTTTCAATAAGATCTTCATTTTTATTTAAAATTTTTTTTTGCGAATTTCTTACACGAATGGGTGGGGATCTAAATATGACCAACTGGCTTTTATGTTCCAATTGATCTTTTGTAGCTTGGTTATTATAGTGGGTTATTTTGACTGGATTTTGAGTATTGAATCACCTCTGCATTCATGAATAAAGTCTGCTAGGTTATGGTGAATATTTTTTTAAATTTTGGCCAATTCTATCTATAAAAACTTTAAAAAAATGAATAATTGAGATTTTGGTGTTGATCTTGTTTTTGTTATTGTTGTTAATGTCTATTACTGTTTTAGTTTGAATGTTGAGTGATGCTGAATTCATAAAATGAATTAAGGAATTTTCTGTTTTCTGGAGGAAACTGTACAAGATTGGCATTGTTAATGTTTAAAATCTTTGGTATTTGAAACTATAGCAGTTATTTTTTTTTCATCGTGACAAAACAGTTGACAAAAACAACTTAAAGAATGGATTATTTTGGCCAATAGTTCAAGGGGATGCAACTCATTATGGTAGTGAAAGGATAGCTATGGAGGCAGGAAGTAACTGGTCATATGCAGGCAAGAAGCAGAGAAAGATGCATGCTGATGCTCATTGTGTTCTTCCCTCTCCGTCCCATTTGTTATGGGTTATGGGGTTTAGGCAGGGTCTTATATAGCCCAGGTTTGTCTTGAACAAGCTATGTAGATAAAATTTATCTTGAACTCCTGATCCTCCTGCATCTACCTTTCTAGCACTACAGTTACAGGTATGTATCCAGCCCCCCTTTCCCTTTTCATTCAGCCTGAAACCCCAGTCCACATTCAAGGTAGATCTTTCCTCTCAGTTAAAACTCTCTTGAAATTCCCTGAAAGTCGTAGTCAGAGGTGTGTCTCGCAGGTGATTCCCTAAACAGTGTAACCACAGCAGAAACCATCTTGGACCTAGAACTTTCATTAATTTTAAGTTACAGACTCAATCTTCCTTAAGAGTTATTGGTCTATTCGTATTATCTATTGAAATTTGGATGAATTGTGATGGTCTATAGTCTTTGGAAAATTATCCAATTGATGTGTGTAGAGGTGTTCGTAGCATCCCTTTACTATGCTTTTATGCATGCTGTGTATGTGTTAATGTCCCATTTCTTTCCTGACATCATTAATTTGTGGTTTCTTTGCTTTCTCTTTTGTCAGTTTTGATTGTGGTTAGTCACCTTTATCAAAATTTTCATAGAGCCAATGATTTGTCATTTGTGCCTCCCAGAAGGAATTTTTGCTACAGATGTTCATCATTCAAAGCCAAACAAGATCCCAGTATTTGAGGGCGGCGGGAATGCACAGAAATCTCAGGCTTCACCAAGGAGCTATTGGGATATGACAGCTGCTGGAGAGGAAGAATCAGTTTTCTCTAAAGATGTGCACCATCCCACCCCCACTCCGTAGCCTCCATCCTCATTAGATTGGTAATGCTCCAGGGCTGGTAACCACTCTCAAGACTATTTGGGCAACACAAATTGTATACCATGTGGGACAGGTGGTAGAAGATGAGACAGATGGATAGAAAGGTGGAAAAAAACATAAAAGTGGGTGAGTAAAGGGGTTGGGTAGGCATGGGAGGGGCTGTGAGAGGGGGAAATGATCAAAATACAATGCCTGAAACTCTCAAAATATTCATTTGAATTGGAGGAAGAAAGCTCATCATGGGGAGTGCAGTTGAGGCAGCTGCCGTCAGGAACGTTTCTGGAGTGTCTCAGATTTTACGTGACTCCCAAGCTGCAGGAGAAGTTGCTTTCCTCTGTGAGCTGTGCAGTTCAAGGTGTTAGGAACCTATCTCATGAAGTTCAGAAGGACGGAATGCCCCACTGGGACTTAGAGCACCTCCACCAAAGCCCATGGAAAGAGCTAGGTTATAGGGACAGAAGAAATAGTACAAAATGAAAATTAGTAAATTGAAAGAACATCACCTGAACTCAGTAGTTTATACATATTAAATTTAATTTTTATTTTATATGCTTGAGTATTTTGCCTTCATGTATGTAAGTGCACTAGTGGGAGGAGATCAGAAGAGAGCATTGGATTCCCTAAACTGGAGTTACGGGTGGTTGTTAGCCACCTGAGATGCTAACCTGGGTCCTCTGCTAAAGTGCTCTTAACTGCTGAGCCATCGCTCCAGCCCCAGTAGGTTATGAGGTTATATATTTTTTAAAATGGAAGAGGACTTTGGATTAGAGAGGGGGATATGCATGGGGATCGTGGTAGGGGGACCCAAGAGGAGTTAGTGAAGAGGAATGAGGGGTGGATATGATCAAAATGCATTGTATTCATCTGTGCTCTTCTCAGTGAATAAAAATATATGCAAAAACTAAGAGTTTGAATGGAAAATAGTGCAATTCCAAAACATTTTCAAGAAAATATGAATATGTTACTTTCTTGATTTTTTTCTGCAGATTTGGAGACTCTAATAATAAAGGGTTTTGGAAACTACAGAGTCAGACCTTCATAATTTTGAGTCCTCCTATTCTGTCTATGCTTGTAAAGGGAAGACACTTCAAAGACAACTTTGACACTTTTCACAATGAGAACAACTTTCCATATTAATTGCAAGAATTGTGTACTTTGAAATAGTTTGGAGCATCACTTTGGTAGCAACTTAGAGATTAGTTTTTTAAAACAAATTTATGCTCACAATGTCCAGATCCAGGAGCATTCAGGCCATTTATACACTTTAACACAGTTTTCATAATAGGAGTTTTTCGTGTGGTTATTTGAATCCTTTCATATGACAGTATACACTTCTGAACCAGAAGTCAACATTTAAAAGGCTCTCGGAACTAATTTAAGTTCTGCCTGAGTCAATACTAGTTATTGCAGACTGCAGTTTGTATATGATGATCAGGGGTTAACAGGATGATCAGGGGTCAAAGAGCTACTTTTAGACTGAACTGAATTCTAAATCTGTAGGACTGTGCTAAGAAGAGAATGTGCCCTTTAGTGGGAACCCATAATTTAGATGATATTTCAAGAGATAAGAAAAACATGACCTTCCTCCTCCTCCTCCTCCTCCTCCTCCTTCTCCTCCTCCTCTTCCTCCTTCTCCTCCTCCTCTTCCTCCTTCTTCTCCTCCTCTTCCTCCTCCTCCTCCTCCTCCTCCTCCTCCTCCTTCCTCCTCCTCCTCCTCCTCCTCCTCCTCCTCCTCCTCCTCCTCCTTCTTCTTCTTCTTCTTCTTCTTCTTCTTCCTCCTCCTCCTCCTTCTTCTTCTTCTTCTTCTTCTTCTTCTTCTTCTTCTTCTTCTTCTTCTTCTTCTTCTTCTTCTTCTTCCTTCTCCCTTCTTCCTCTTCCTCTTCATCATTATTATTTTTAATTTTTTTGAGATAGGGTCTCACTTTGTAGCCCTGTCTGGCAGAGGCAGGCATATTGAGGCCAATTTATGCTACATAATGATTTCTGGGTCATCTGGGGCTACAAGGGGAACTTGCCTTAGAACAAACAAAATAAAAAAAAAACCCACAAACAAATAAAAAAAATCTCTAGATAAATATTATTATTATCCTTTTAGTCCAAGATGATACCATGTTTAAGAGTTCAGGGTGATCCTTCCTCCAGCCTGTTACTTGAGAATCTGTTGTAAATCTCCCCCAAACCAAAATGGTACCTTGTTACCACCAGTGATTCATTAGTTAACAGATACTTTCCTATTGAACTTCTGGTTTTGTATCTTTTTTTTCCTAGGTTTAGTCATATTAGAAAGTAATTCTCTAAGCACTGTGGTACATGTCAGTAATCTGGAGCCCAAGGCAGGAGAATCGGGAATTCAAAGCTAGCTCGTTCTGCTTTTCTGGACCTTGTTTCCAAAGTTTTGATAGTTTCTGCCTCCTTCTCTCCACAACAGGTGCCACTTTGCTTATTTATTTTTAACCTTAGCTTTCTTTATTATTTTCCTACTTTAAACTACAATTTTACACAATTAGAAATTTAATTTTGCACAATTAAAATGTTAACAGTTTTTAAGTGGTTGAATATAGTGAAGTCAAGATTTTTTGAGAATCTGGAAATATAATTGACTTAATTTTTGCAACCTAAAATTTAAAAAGCTCATTCAATATTTATCAGTCCTTGTTTTCACCTCTAGCAGCAGGATAATAAAATTATCATGAATGTGTAAAAATTTTCACATGTAACCTTTGTTTTGTTGGGTGTCAATTCATGTCATTTATTTAGTTTCTAGATAACTGATTAAATTCAATGCTTGAGACACAGACATAATCACATCTTTTAAAGATTCCACTGTGCTTCAGTTCAGTACACTGTTAAAGTACTCTTCCCTCTAGGGATGGAAATTTTATCCTAATAATTAAAATAATTTTGTAATAAATAAGTTAAATATCAGTATGTTACCAATTTCATCCACTGAAATAAAACTTCTTACTCTTTGTCAGTCTATCCAGAATGGAAAAAGAAAAGTATGCTTTGTAAAAGATGATATTATTTTATAGACCAATTTGTATTTATGTTATAAATAAAAACATCACCCACTTGCTTCATTCTCCAGTAAAGCATTCACTATAGCATCCTTTTTGTTTTTATGATGTAACCTTTAAACAGCTGCTGTTGTTATACGCGTGTGATAGTATATCTTAGGATGAATAGTGGATGCTTTGATTTTCAGGGGATGAAGAAAAAAAAATTATTCAGCAATGGAATTTTGATAATAGAACACATTTCCTTAAATTTTATTCCGTGCTTTAACAAAAGTATACAAAAGGCCCATGCTTCATAAAATATGCAAGTTTTAAGTAAAATGACAAAAGATTTGAGGAAAATGAAAGACATCATGGGTCTGAAGGAACATTTCACATTAAACTTTTTGAATTAAGGCTAGTTAACATTCATATTTTGACAATTTGAAAAATGAGTCAGAGCTACCAACCTACACACAAAAAATCTCTGTATCCATCTCATTGTTTTTCTGCCTTAGTTACTATAATTGGGGTTGTATACATTTTTAAGTCAGCCTATTCATTTGCTTTAAAGGTCTCTTCTTTTTTGGGTTAGTCAGTACTTATGTTACCAGTTTCTTGTATCAAAATGTTACCTTGTTTGGAAGTTCAAGGTAATCCTTAGCTCCAGCCCTGCCTCAAAACACACACAGACACCAAGTTCAATACCCAAAGCAATCAAACTAGCAAAATAGCATCTTGGTACCACTAGTGATTCAACAGTAAACAAATATTCTTCTGGTTGTGTATCTTTTCCCTTGGTTTAGTCAGTATTAGAATGCTGATCCCTTGGTTCTTTGTGGATTAAACTTCATTAAAGGTATATATGTATGAGAACAAAATAGATTCTATATAGTGTTAGAACTGTCTGTGATTTTAGGCACTCACATACATTCCTCATATATAAGCTGAAACTAAACATAATTCCAATTATGTAATGATACTTCTACTTCAGTTATAAGAAACCTGCTGTCTTCTGTTAATTGCATTCTTACTGTATCCCTTGCTCAGATTTTATATGTAAGCTAAATCTTTAGATATTTACAGGGAAATTAAATAAAAGGGCCAACAGAATGTTCTAGAAAAGTAATGAAATAGATTCATACCAAGATATATGTGATGGTTAATATTAATTGTCAATTTATCAGGGTTTAGAAAGACCTAGGAGACAAATCTCTGGACATTGTGAAAACGTTTGTAGAATGGATTGAAATGGAATATTTCACCCTAAATGTTGTTGACACCATTCTATAGGCTGAGGTCTCACATTGAACAAAACAAAGGAGCTGAGTGAGCATTAGTATTTATCTAACTCTGCTTCCAGACTTCAGATTCAGTGTGACCAGCTGCCTCGTGTTCCTGTCTCCTTTCCCTCCTCACCATGATGAACTGCAGTCCATCACACTGTAAGCCAACTTAAACACTTCTTCCTGAAGTTCCTTCATGTCAGCTAACATCAAAAATGACTAATACAACATAGCATCATAAAATTTTTAAATTGTTTAGAGAAAAATATAGACAACATCAAACGAATAAAAAAAATTGAACCCAGGTCCTCTGCAAGCGCACCTAGGGCTCTTAACCACTGAGCCATCTCTCCACCCCATGATTTTTTCTTTAAATTTCATATATTAGAGAAAACATGTGCTACTTGTCAGAGTCTGGCTTATTTTGTTTAGCATGATGATCTCTAATTCCATCCTTTTCTCTGAAAATGGCATACTTGAATTCTTTATTACTGAATGAAATTCCATTGTGTGCATGTGCCACATTTTCTTTATTCATTCATTTGTTGATGAGTGCTTAGGCTGATTCCATAACATGACTATTGTTAATATCACCATAATAAATATAGGTATGCAAGTATCTCTACAGTAAATGGATTGGTTCTTTTGGTTATATACTTACAAATGGAATACCTAGATCACGTGGTTGGCTAGTTTTAATTTAGATAGGAATTTCTACACTGACAGACTAACTTGCATTCCCACCATAGTGTATAAAGGTTCTTTTCCTCTGAAATTATCTTCAGAATTTGTTGTTGTTTATGTTCTTAATGATAGCTATTGTTACTAGAGATAGAATGTCAATGACCTTTGATGAGTACTTCCTTATGGCTAAAGATAAACATTTATTTCACGTGTTTATTGGTCACTAGTACTTCTTTTGAGAAATATCTGGTCAGTTCATTTGTCTACTTATTGGATTATTTGTTTTTTATTGCTTTTTTGAGATTTTAATATATTCTGAATATTAATCTTTTGTCGGTTTAAGAGACTTCCATTTTATAGGTTTTCACCATGATAATTATTTATTTTGCTGTGAGAAACTTCTTACAAAAATACAAATCTATTTATCAGTTATTTTTTTAAAGATTTATTTTCATTTTTTGATTATCTGTATGTGTGTGTCTGAGTATGGGCTATTTATAAACCAGATCACTTTCTTTTTTCGGAATATACTAAATGAACAGAGTACTATGTCTAACTGTGACATTTCCATACATGTGTATAATAATGTATTCTGATTACATTCAGCCCCTGTAGTGCCTTGTCCATGTCTTACATGTGTACATATGAGTGGAGAGTCCTGAATAGGGAGTCAGATCCTCTGAAGCTGGATTTACAGGCAGTTCTATAAACCACCTGATGTGGGTATTGATAACTGAACTTGGATCCTCTGCCAGAGCAGTAGGAACTCTTATCCACGGAGCCATTTCTCAAGCCCCTAATCAGTTCTTTTTTTAAAAAAGATTTAATATTTATTTATTATGTATTAATTAATTAGTGTATATATATAAGTGTATGTGTATATGTGTGTGTGTGTGTGTGTGTGTGTGTGTGTGTGTGTGTATGCCTATGGAGGCCAGAAGTGCAAGTCAGATCACTTGGACTGCAGTTACAGGTGGTTGTAAGCCACCTGATGTGGTTGCTGGGAGCAACCTCGAGTCCTCTGCAAGAACAGCAAGGGCTCTTAATCACTGAACCATCTCTCCAGCTCTCACTGACATTTCCTGAGATATCAAAGTCCTTTTAAGAAATTTATTTTGTATACCTAGATTTAAAGCATTTACTCTTTTCCTCCAGCACGCTCAAAGTTTCAAATCTCATTATGGTCTTTGGTCTATTTTGAATTAACGTCTGTGCAAAGTGAGAAATGATGGTTTCAATCTTCTACATGTAACTGTCCTTTTTCCCACTTATCAAAGAGGCTCTTTTCAAAACAAACTTTTGGTACCTTTGTCAAAAATCAGCTAGATTTAGTTGCATGAGCTGTTTCTTCTTTTGATTTTAAGTGTAAGGATATGTTTTTACTTTATCCTTTATTGATATTTTTTACAAATTTCATATATCTTGATCATATTTAGACCTCCTCACCTATCTCCACCTCTTCATAGTCCCCCTACTGATTGAAACAAGTTTCTGTCCCCAAATGTCATTCAGTGCTAGTTAATCAACTGAGCCTGGTCAACCTATCTGGCATCACCGCCTTGAAGAAAACCAACTCTCCCTCTCCTTGTCATCAATTGCCAATAGTTCCGCAGATATGGTAGGGGCGTCTTACCCATTTCCACCCTTCTATGCTTGGTTTTGTCTTGTTTGAACTTGCATGGGTTTTGTGCATCCTATCTCCATTGCTGTGAGTTCAGATGAGTAACTTCTCAGCTGTCTGGAAAACTCTGCTTCATTGCAATCTCCCGCCAACCCTGGATCTTACAATCCTTTTACTCCCCTTTTTTCCAATGGTCCCTAGGTGCTAGGTGGCAGAGGTTTGATGTATGTGTCCAACCCAGGGGCATGAACTTTTCAGTCTCTTATTCTCTGCACTTTGACCAGTTGTGGTTTTTCTGGGTCAATCACCATTTGTTGTATAAGGAAGCTTCACTGGTGAGAGTTGAGAGATGCATTAATGTTCTTTCTGCCTCCTGTTCTGCAATATTCCCTGAACCTAGGGTATAGAGACCTCCTCTGTCCTCCCTCCTCCCTCCTTCCTCCTCCTCCTCCTCTTCCTTCTCCTTCTCCTCTTCCTCCTCTGCCTCTTCTTCTCTTCCTTCTTCTCTTCCTTCTCCTCCCCCTCTTCTTTTTCTTTTGTTGTTGTTTTGAGACAAGTTTCACCGTAATGTACTAGCTGACCTGGAACTTGCTATATAAACCAAACTGGTCTCAAACTCACAGAGAGCCATGTGCTTCTACCCCAAAGTGCGAGGACTAAGGGTGTCCGCCACCACACCTGATGAACTTCCTCTTTTAACATTTTATCTTTACTTTTATTTTTATGTATTTGTATGTGTGTGTCTATGTTGAGTGTAGGCCATGTCTGGGGGTGCCCACAGAGACCAGAAGAGGGTGTTGGATCCCCTGAACCTAGAGTTACAAGCAGTTGTGGGGACTGGGAACCAAACTGGTGTCCTCTGGAAGAGCAGGACAGAATCTTAGATGTTGAATCATCTCTCCAGCCTGGCACAAGCTTTTTGGTATGTTGATTTTGTGTCCTCCTAATTTACTAAATTCTATTAGATCTACGAATTTTCTGGCAGTCTTTAGACTTATTTTTATGTCCCAAGTCTGAAGGCATATAATCTGTAATCAGGAATAAACTGACTTCATTTCCTATTTGATTCCCTTTTATTTCTTCATCTTGCCCTATTACTAAGATTTCAAGTACTGTATTAAATAAGAGGGGAGAGAGTGAACATTCTTTTTTCTTTCCGAATTTTAGAGAAACATTTTCAGTGTTTTCCCAGTAAGTACAGCCTTTATTTTGTTGAGTTATGGTCTTTCTGTTCTTCGCTTCTTTTCTTTTCTTCTCTTATCTTCTTTCTTTTTTTTCCTTCTGGCAATTCTGAGGACTGGCCCTAAGGCCTCCCACAAGCTGGGGGACTGCTCTGTCACTGAGCTACAGCCCCAGGCTTGTTTCCAGTTTCTTTAGAGATTTTATCATAAGGATGTTTAGTTTTGTCAAAGACTTTTTTGTATCTACCTACATAACCTCGTGATTTTGTTCTTGATCCTATCTGTGTACTGTATTAAGTGGCATATGCTGATTTACATGCTAATTTATCAATTCTAAGAATTTTTAATTTTCACCCTGTTTGCTTTAGTGACCCACAAATCATGCAAAAGTGTATCGCTTAATTCCTGTGTTATATAGGATTTCTGTAATATCTCTTACTCTAGATTTCCATTTTATTCTATTATCTGATAAGATGCAAGATATTATTTCAATTTTTTTGTATTTTTTTAAAGTTTTGTTTAAGACCTAAAATTCTATCTATTTTGCTTGGAACATATGATTGCATAATCTCCTGTATATTTTTTATTTATGTATGACTGTATATGTCTGTGTGAGTGTATTGCACATGTGTGTGCAGGTGCAGAGAGGCCAGAAGAGGGCATTATATCCTTTGGAACTAGGCATAGGCATTTGTGAATCACCTGACATGACTTCCAAACTCTAGTCCTCATGATTGAGTAGTTAGTACTCTTAAACATTGAGCCATCTCTAGAGTCTCAACGCTCTCTATTTTATGGTTTCTGCTAAGAGGTCCTCTTTCTGAGGGTCAGAATATTCCAGAATAAAAGCACCCTCCACTTCTCTCTTCAGCACAACCCACACTTCCCATCTTGATGGATTTGTGTCTAAGACAACCAATTTCCTAAGCCCACAGTGATTCGTAGGAATGCCACTTGCTTAGCAAGTGAAGAGGAGAGGTGTATCTGTTACTTTTTTGTTGCTATGAAAAAATACCATGACCAAGGCAACTTATATAAGGAAGAGCTTATTTATGCTTACTGTCCAGAGGGATAAGAGTCCATTGTGGCAGGTGAGGCAGAGCAGAAAGCTGAGAGCACACATCTTCAAGCCTGTGCAGGAAGCACAGAGAGTGAGCTACAAGTGTGATGAGTCTATGAATACTCCACCCCATTGATGTGTTTCCCCCAGAAAGGGCGCTCTTTCTGAAGGGTCAGTCCATGTTCTTTCACAGTGTTATCAGCTGGGGACCGTACACCAAGTGGCAAATACTTGAGCCTATGGGGGAGCTTTTTCTCATTCAACCCATCACAGGAGGGTGTTGTGATATAGGGCTATAAAAATCATGGAACTCTGATCCCATAGCCCTGAAGTTTGATGGTAAAATCCTTTCTGAAATGAATCTCTGTCATGGCACTTGTGATCATGGTAGGAAGTACTGGGGGTCCTGCCTCCAAAATCTGCTTGCTGTGTAGATTGCAGGTCCACATTGCACTTGGTCATGTCAGAGTGCCAGATTATGCACTTGTGGCACTCTTAGACTCTCCTTCCATAAAGGCTGCTCTAAGGGAATGTTCTTTCTTCTATATAATTTGACTTAGTATTTGATACTAGGGTTCTTTGTTTCTCTTACAAATGTAAAGTCCAGAATTCTGAGTTCTGGCTACCCTGTGCTGTTGTGCTTCAGCACCTTTCTAGCACTTTCCCTGAAGTCATGCCCTTGTCTATCAGTCTTGTGAAGATTCAGATATATATTTGGTGTCTTTCATCTTCTCTCTTCAGATTATTTTCATATTGTGGAGCTTTAAAATTTTCAATTATGTGTGTGTGGGACGTTGTATATCCATGGATGGGTGCCTAAGGAGGCTAGAAGCATTGGATCCCCTTGAGCTGGAGTTACAGGCAGTTATGAGCCACCCAGGCTGGGTCCTGGGAACTGAACTTGTGTCCTATGCAAGAGTAATATGCTCATTTAACAACTGAGCCATCTTTCCAGTCCCCGTATTGTGGAATTTTAAGAGTTCTTTGTGTTGCTAGTTGCAAGAAACACAGCACAAACATACAGTAGTGCATAGTGCCCAGTGCGTGAAAACAATAAACGATTATGATTGTTTTACATGAACTGGACTACATATTAAACAATCACTTTAGCTGTAACCCTTCAGTTTGTAAGACACTAAAATTCACTATAAAGCAACCGTGGGTAGGTCCTTCAGAAGATATTCCAAGAGACAGCATTGTCACTGGAGATAAGAGTTTCAGGTGTCAGATTGCCCTCAGAGATCTTCCAGACAGAAGAGACATAGAGATGGAGGAGAGATATTGACATCCTCACTCTGTCTAGGCTTAAGCTAACATGTACATTTGTGTATTATTTTTTAGCAAAAAAAATTGTTTACATTGAAAAGAAAACTTATAGAAGACATAAAGAAAATGTTTTGTAGAACTTTGTCATGCATTTATGTTTCAAGCTTTTATAAAAGAGCCAAAAAAGATTTCAAAAGTTTACAAAGTGAAATGTTACAGTAAGCTGTTCTAGTTTTATTTCTGTTGCTGAGATAAAATATCCTGTTCAGAACCAACTTAGGGAATGAAAGGGTTCGTTTGGCTTTCAGTTTCTGGTTATAGTCCACAATTGTATGAATACACTACATAGTTTACAAATACAACATCTCTTTGTTCCAGCATCATTAATTTAATCAAAGTAACACAGACATTTATAATTACATGTTGCTTAACAATGGAGATATGCTTAATGGAGATATATGGTTTTAGATCATTTAATTATTGTTTGGACACACTTAGGGCTAAATGATATAGCCTATTGCTTCAAGGCAAGACATCTATAAAATATGTTACTCTACTGAGGTCCATGACAACAGTAAAGAAGTGGTAACCTTTGATCTGTCTATATCTGCTCAAAACCATGGTATAGAAGAAAAAGCACAGTGTAATTGCATAAGGTACCTAGTGTGAATAGAGCTTGTAGTACCTGAAGTTGCTTTGAATGAACCAGTAAGTGGGTAAGAATTAAGTGAAAGTCTAAGATGTAACAATGTATACCACTGTACACTTTGTAAGCACTATGCACTTAGGCTTCACTCCAGTTATTTACTTTTACTTTTTGTTTTTTTTTTTTTTGCTTTTTGAGACAGGATCTCACTATACAGCTCAGGCTGACCTCAATCTCATGTCCCCCCAGCCTCTCTGTCTTCCAAATCTTTCGATGATAGGCATATGCCACTACACCTGACTCAATTTTAAATCTCCATTCTTCCATAATAAATTAGCATTACCTTATGTGATGGTTAGTTTTAAATGTCAACTTGACACAACCTAGAATTACCTGGGAAGAGTTTCAGTTGAGTAATTATTTAGATCAGGTTGACCTGGGGGCATATCTGTACAGGATGGTCATGATTGTTAATTGGGGTAGGAAGACCCACCTTAAATATGAGCAGAACTATTTCATAGGCTGGGCTCTAAAGTATGTAATAGTGAAAAGCTGGGCATGGGTGCATTTGTTTCTCTCTGCTCTCTCATCTATGGAGATGATGTAACCAGCTGCTTGAGTTTCTGCCTTGGAACTCAATGATGGACTGTAAGACGAATAACTAAAAAAAGCAGTGGTAAGTCTGACTGGGCATATATCCCAGAGAAGAGGAATCATCTGTGATGTGACACAGTGAGCTGAAACAAAATCATCACCAGGGACAAACGAACATCTATAGATTGCAGGTGCAGAGGTATTAGATATTCATGAGTCATGTCAGAACACACAAAGCGAATTGTCATTTCCAAGAAGCCACAAAGTACTGAGGTAGATGCTACAGTTTCTAAGAAAATGTTTGAGGGTCAGAAAGTTCAAGCTTCATCTAGGAAAGTTGGTTATTAGTTAAAATGGACTATGAAGTTAGGTGAGGAATCTAAAGAACAGAAACAGAGTGCCCTTGGAGAGAAAAAGTAAACAGAACAGCTATGGCAGTAAAACCATTATGACTCAGGTTGGGGAGTATTTTTGAACTTAGGAACCAATCACATGCATGTATTATCTACCCAAAGGTTTTTGCAGGAGTCCTGGAGGCTAGCTAGATCCTCAGCTAGAGTGGGAAAAGGGGAAGCAGCATTCTGATGTAGTATAAATCATATCTTGCTGATGTAAGTCATAAAGGTTCAATAAAATGACACAGTTAACATTTTATGTGTTTGATAAATTGAAGCTGGTATTCTTTCTATCTCTAGAAGTGTATAAGCCACTATTTTGAGCCAGAAGGAATAAAAAAAATGTTTTTGGCTGGGATATTTTTCTAGACCTGATGGCTTCTACAACAATAATCAAAATTGCTTTCCCACATAGTTTTATAAGAGACATAGAAGGGTGGCAGTGCTGGCTGGCAGACCTTTGTCTAATCAAAATTGTTCCTTCTGGGCTCAAATGTCATTCCTATGCAGAAGGAGAGAAATGATCTCCATGTGACCCTCCTCCTAATCCCTCCCCACATCAGTCTGTCATGGAAGTGACTAGTCATAAATAGATCTTACAAGGCTCAGGGTATAGCTCAATTGTAGAGTGCTTACTTAGTTGGGTATTCAAGGTCCTGGGTTTGATCCCTAGGAGCACCAAAGGGTAAGGGAAGGAATTATTCTAAAATCAGTTATCTGGTTCTTCACAAGAAGAAAAACTGTTAATTTGACTTAATAATTTGGTATTTGTGTTTTTGCTCTTCATTATTAAACTTTAATTGTATCCCTCATCTGCCCTAGAACTCCATCATGGACCGTAAGAGAAAGAGTTTAGAGCCTGTCTTAAACATTTTTGATTCTAGCCAGAATTTGAGGCAAGAAGATTGTGATTAGGCATTTGTTCAGGATAGTCACAGACATTTCAGACTCCCTCAGAGGAGAATCTAGCCCCACAGTAGGGGTGTGAGTAGAAAGCTTTCTAGAATAAAGATGTTGTGAAAGAAAAACAAATCTTCACTTAGGTAAGGAGAGACCTTATTTGAAAGGGTTTTGAAATTTTGGGAAGGCAACTATAGCAAGTTGGAAACGCTCCAACTTTAAGATCTGCAGACATCTGAAAGGTCATAAAAAAAAGGAATTTTCTTATGACTATGAGATAGAAAAGGCTAGAAGAAATCAGGCTTGAAGGAGCAGAATTAGCAGGTGCCAAGATTATATAGTTGGTTAGTTAACTTGATTTGCCGCATAGCTGTAGAGGTTGTAGATTATAGATTGTTGTAATTTCAAAATCCAAGGGTTGGGTAAAATTCATGGGGTCCAAGGTATGGGGGAAAGCCTAACTAAAATTTGATAATTTTCTTTACTTTGTCCATATTGGAGAATGAACTATTGAAGAGGCTTACTAGGAAAGAAAATGTACCTCTGCTAAGAAAGCAATAATCAGATCAAGAGGGTGAAGACTCAATGTGATCTGAGAGAAGTTATCAGATCTTTATATCGAGAAGGTCAAGTGGCAGAGTGACATAAAATGGGCCGATTTAAGTCATTTAGGTGGCTATAAACTCACCTACTACTTCATCATAATGTTTACATTGTTAGTATCACTAGCTTTGAGTTGAGCAATCACCCAAATAACTGGTTACATTTAAAGATATAGCTAAGTGTATCCAGTAGTATGCTACAGTCTTAAGTACATCGCTTATTCTAGAGATCAAATATCATCCCAACAAGCTGGGCACAGTGACATATGCCTTTAATCCCAATATTCTGGACACAGAGGCAGGTGGATCTCTGTGAGACTGTTCTCTGGTCTTCATACTGAGTTCTGGCTGGAGCTATAGGATGATTCCATCTCAAACAACAACAACAACATCAAATTTCTCCTTAGGGGACCACCTTACAGTTTATTCATAGGCACACTCCCATTCTAATCCCCAGACTTGAACTTCAGAAAGATCTCCCTAAAGACCACATCCAAGAAATGAGCCTCAGAGCTGGATGGAAACATGGCTCTGAGTTCAATCCCAGCTCACACAAAAAAAATTCAAAATCAAGATCACATTTCTTGTAAAAAAGATTAATGAAGCTGATTTTGGTGGCTATCTGTTTAACATAGTTAATGTCAACAACTTAAAGTATTGAAACAATAGTATTTTTATTTTACTTTTGTATTGGTGAAATTAACTAGGAAATGGTCATATACCTTCTCGTTGGTTATATTTAGCATATAGCATAGCCTCTACTATCCCATAGGCTCACATGTTTGAACCAGCTAGTGCTCTTTGGGAGGGGTTATGGAGAATGTAGAAGGTGGAGCTTCACTGGAGGAAGTAGGTCAATGGAGTCTGGTCTTGAGGTTTTATAACCCAGTCCTACTTTCTGTTCACTCTGTTTCCTAAGTGTGGATGTAATATGAGAAGTCAGCCTCCTGCTCCTGCCCTCATGGCTTACCTGCTTGTCTTTACCACTACGACTGACTCTATACTTCTGGAACTATAGGCCAAAATAAATCTTTTCTCCATTATGTTGATTTATTACTTCAACAAGAAAGTAACTAAGACAGCCTCTAATACTGGTCTTCCTTACTAGAACTTCTGTTGAAATATCCTTTCTTTTGTTATAACAGAATATCAAGGCTGGGTAATATATGAAGGAAAGAGGCATATTGGGCCTACGGTTATGAAACTCCAAGAGCATGGTGTTAGCATTTTCTTGGCCTTTTAGGTGGTGGGCAAGATGAAAGTGTAAAGAGGAACTTGTAAGAAAGGGACATAATGGGCTATCTTGCTCAAGAGACAGACATTCATCTCCTTTAAAAACCCTGTCTTCAAATATAACTACATTGGTAACTGAATTCCAACATGAGTTTTGTGGGGCAAACCACATCTAACCTAACAGTTATTAGGTGATTGTAATATGCCAGGGAACATAATGAATTTCAGAAAGAAAGACAAAAATTATTAGTAAGACAAGGCTCTGTATTCAAAGACTTCACAGTAAAGAAAACAAAAAGCGTTATACACATAAAATAAAAATAATAAATAAAAGAAAAAGAAAAGGGAAAAGAATGAAAGAAAAGATAAGAAACAGGTAAAATGGCTCATTGAGTAAAGCCTGACAATGTTAGTTCAATCCATGTGGTGGAAGGAGAGAACGAACTCCTGCAAGTTGTCTTATGACATTCACGTGTACATTGTGCACACATGGATCCCCACACCCACCTATACACATGTAATAGCTGTAATAGAATGTATAATGTAGAATATACAGTACTAATTCACAAACCATGATGTGAATTTTTCATTATATAGATTTGCAGTCTATCTGTTGGTTTCTTTTTGTACAGTTGGGAGACTAAATATGTTCTTTACACTTTCAAAAGAGTTGTTAGAAACAAGGAAGATAAAATAAACCTGTTATATAACTTAAAAAAGCAAAACATTTACTAGGTACTTCTCACACACACACAAACGTTTTGTGTTTTCGTCTCTAAACCAGTGGTTCTTACTCAATGTGGGTGTTCTTCCAACTTGTCATTTAAAATACCATGTGTACTTTAAATGGGAACCTGGCATTTACCAATTTACCAGATTGGGCGGTCCTCATGTGCACAATGATGGAGAAACACTGGCACCACATGCTTTCCTCATGCCAGTTCCTAGAACATTTTTTCTGGACTGATAGAGGTTTGACAAAACTGTCTTCATTAGCGCAACTTAAACAACATATCCTAGAATAGTCACCTGACCCTACTGTATGTGTGTTAGTAGGATACCTCCTTAGCTCATTCTAAATTAATATACTTAGCATTTAGAAAAACACAAATCATATTCACGTCTATCATACAGTTTGCTCCCAACAACACTGGGGCCTCAAATTACTACTTGACATAAAGAAACTGAAGTTTCCGAGAAGACACATAACTAGGGTCCACACAGGCCTCTGACTCCTTCTTTGTTTTCCTTCCTCAACACTCTCTTACCTACTTCTCTGATTCTCCATTGAAATAGACTATGTAGTCTATTCTTACTACCCAGTAGCAAAATTTCATTCCATTCCATAAATCTGTTAGCTAAAGAATATAATTCCTGTTTAACTTGAGAGCCTGGATGTCTTAAGGCAGACTTGTGCTGCAATAATTCCTCTAATTTGCAAGCACTTTTTCACATATATTATGCACTTGAAATAAACTAGACACTAACTCCTACTCTGGCATAAATGGAGAAAAAAGTATCTCTCTAGAGCATTAGTCAACATAAAGCTCATGAAATAATTTGCAGAGGCACAAGGTTCATCCTGCCTAAGCAAATTAAACAATTTTGTTAGCCCTGATGTCTTTTGTTAGAAGTGAAATGTATAACTGTAGTGGCTTTGGACTACACAGCACCCAGAGCCTTTGTTTGAGCTCAGCTAGGACTATTTATACCCCAGGATACTGATATTCTGCTACTTAATCAAAAAACATTACAAGCAAAAATAAACATCGAAACCACAATCTTTTGTATATGAAAAGCCAAAACAAATAAAAAGTAAAAGAGTTGCTTATAAACATTTTGGGTGTATTCTTCTTTTATTCTTTCTATAAGTCGTTAAATTTTGACTAATTACAGTCAGAACATCTCAGAAGATACACAATTGAGCACATCCCTTTTACTATATGCATCTGTCTAATTTTATTGAAAAATAAAGTTGGGTAATATTGATGTAGGGAATGAAGAAGGGATATATTTCGTCTGTACTGAATGTCTTGGGAGGACAGTCAAAGCAAAGTGTCACAATTCCCACATTGCTGTTCAAGGAAGAATGAAGAAAAATAAATTATAAGTTCATGCTACAAGGAGACAATGGAAAATATAATTCGAGAATGTTACTGTGCGTGAAACAGAACCTCAGCTGGCCAGAGGATTCTGGTTATATTTTTTAAAAAGCTTCATATTTAAAGACTATTTAAAGTTTATAGAAACCTTGCACAGAAATTGTACTCCTTTCTCCACATCCCCCTCTCCCCACATTGCCTTCTTATTGTTAGCATCTTGCATTGGCATGCTAAATGTTTTACCATTGATAAGCCAATTTTGACATGTAACTGAGTATACTTTTTATGGACAAGTTCTATAGTTACTTAAGCTTTTAAAAGAGGAGCTATTGGTGGCTAACAAATAATAATTGAATTTTATAGAGAACTTAGAGGAAGTAAAGTGTTCCTAGGAGATTTTAAAAATTAAAACCCACACAAAGCCAGGGGTGGTGGTATACACGTTTAATCCCAACATTCAGGAGGCAGAGGCAGGTGAATCTATGTGAAATGGAGGCCAGTCTAGTCTATATAGTGAGTTCTAGGCCAGATGGGAGACCCTGTCTCAAACAAACAAACAAACAAAAACAAAAAACAAAACCCAACACAGCATGCTATTTAGGAAAATTTAAGAAGTGAGTTTCCTGGGACTGGATAAATGGCTCAACAGTTAGAAGCACTTACTGCTCTTGCAGAGAACCTGGGTTTTATTGCTAGCGCTCACATGGTGGCTCACAAACACCTGTAACTCCTGTTTTAGGGGATTCAATGCCATTTTATGGTCTCTACAGGCACAAGGCATGCATGTGATGCACATACATATATGCAGGCAAAACACATATACACATGAAAATAAAAAGGAAAAGAAATAAGTTTCTCAGTTTTCTGCACTAGCTTTCAAAATCTAGTCTCTTCCCTCCTTCTCTCCCTTTTTCCCTCCCTTCCTCCCCCCTTCCTTCCCTCTCACCATCCTTCCTTTCCTCCCTTTCTTCCTTAGTCTTTCCCTCCCTTTGTGTCTTCCACCCTCCCTTTTTCCATCCTTTTGAGTCAGTGTCTTGCTTTGCAGCCAAGGCTGGCCTTAAACTCATGATCTTCCTGCCTTAACCTCCTAAATGGCAGGATTACAGGTGTGTGCCCTTATATCTGACTCTAGCCTTCTGATTTTATTGCCATTTAGCTAGGACAAGAAAAATCAGCTATAGTGGTAAGATGATGGTGATGACAATGATGATGATGATGATGATGATATATAAGACAAAGAACAGAAACCAATGAAACAAATTAACTTTGTTTTGATATGTTCAAATCATTGAACAACCCATTCCTTGATGCCTTCTCTATGTTAGCTGAAAGACATTGGTTGAACCAGTAAGCCCTCTAAAATTTCAGTTGTTTCAGTTGTATTTCTGAAAAAAAAAATCTCCTTAAAACACTAACTGTTGGGGCTGGAGAGATGGCTCAGTGGTTAAGGGCACTGGCTGTTCTTGCAGAGGACCTGAATTTGATTCCTATCACCCACCTGGTGGCTAACAACTGTCTGTAACTCCAGTTCCAGGAGATCTGACATCCTTCTCTGGCCTCCATCAGCACTGCACACACATGGTGCACTTACAAACATGTAGGCAAAACACTCATACACATAAAATTAAAAAAAAATTAGAAAATATTAACTGTTCCTCAGCTAGATAGAACTTGACATATATCACAGAATGCATGAAATCTGGTGTAGGGGGGAGAGCCATGAGGGGTGTGGATGGGGTCTAAATATGATTGAGATGTTTTGTATGAAATGTATAAATATTGAATAAAAATACACATTGAGAATAAAAAAGACCATCGCGGTAAAATTAAAATAAAGAATTTGAAAGTGGCTGTCCCCTAAAAAAAATTAGCTGTTAAGCGATGTGATATCACTTTAAAATTGCTGCATAGATTGTTGTTCTCCTAAATACTCCTGTAATCGTTGCTGTGGATGGACAGACCAACTGCTGCAAATCACCAGCACACAAGCTTCTGCCTATGTACAGTACTTCTTTAATTGCCATCATTTCTATCTGGGCATCAAATATTGTTGCTGTTTTGTACCCAGTCATTGACTACACAGGACATACTATGCCTGAAGAAACAGTGGAAGTGCAACCAAAGCCTAAAATGCAAGATTATTTGGCACACAAGAATTATCTCACTTAAAGTCTTAGAAAAGCATAAAAAAGTGATAGACAAAATTTGATATAAAAAGTAGAAGGGAAGATATATAGCATAATATTCTGTTATGTGAGGTTAAAACATTCTTTAATATTCATAAGTGCATTAAGACCATATTAAAAAGAAAGTCGAGATATCATGAAATCAGATGCTAAATGATGGCTCTGTCTGATTGGGCACAATGCTTATGTCAATTTAGTTAAGAAACTCCAAGGTTAGTTATAAATTTCCATGTTGGTCCTGACTTTTGTCTTAACTGGTGCTTTTGTAGAAGCTAATTATATTAACAACAGCAAAAGAAAAGCTTTGAGTAATATAATTTTTTAAACTAAAGGATAATCTGTGTAAAATGTCTTCGTAATTTTAGTTTTCCTTTGGAATTAGACAATTTCAGAATGTATTAATGTAACCATGTTACATTAATGAAGGAATACAAGTGGGAGACTTGCTTTCAAATAAATTTCTAAAGCCTCATCCATTCTGATAAGCTGCTTCTTCACTGAGGGAGCATACAGACTTCAGTGGTTTGGCCACTTGTTTACATTTGAATGTGACTGATCATAGTTAAAGAAGTTAAGTTATTCCGATTAACCCTCTGCTTTCTTCCCTAGTCTATTGTCTCTCACGGAGCCTAGCAATATATTTTCAGTGGCCAGTTCTCTGAAATCTCCCCGTCCCCTTGACAAAACTAATTTTTGCAATCATCTTAGTCTTTTGATTTATAAATTAAATGATTTCTTCATGCCTTCATATATAAGGTCAGGAAACATTATAAAAACACTTGCACTAACACTTTTGAGCAATCAAACAGATCAACTCAGTGTGCCTGTCCACCATGTTGATCACAATGAAGAATATGTTTGGGTCTCTGCCAGTCTGGCCACCTTAGAGATGGTGCAGGGATGCTGTGATGAGTAGTTGGGGCACTCTCATCCTAGACAGAGGCTAAAATGTGATGACACAAAAGAGCCCGAACCACAACCAAATCACTCATCTAACCCCATAGTAATGACAACAAAACAGCCTTTCTGGCACACTTGCATGCAACGATAATAATGATATCTACAGTATTCTATTTAAGTGTACAGATAACTACACATTAATATTCATACATACAAAAACAGAGACACACCTGAACACTCAAATTATTTTTCTGGAATCATTTTTAATCTTTTTTTTATTCTGGCATCAAAATACAAAAACTCTCCATATGGTACCTAGTTCAAGTAATTTGATATTTTTTAAAGTTTTAAGGTAAAGAACTAAGAATTTAGAGTTGTAATGGTATTACATATGAATAGCCATAAAGTAGCTTTGCATTTTAGGTAAGCAAATGGCAGACTTGGGGCTTGTCTTTTGATCCTCAAGTGTGAAAATTTCTTTATTTATGAAATCATTACTGCTCCTTGAAAGCTAAGTTTTAATTTACTGATCAATGATAGTTTTTTTTTTAATTTTGTGAATTAAGAATAAAGTTTTGAGGACTGGAGAGATAACACAGCGATTAAGAGCAGTGGCAATTGCAGAATACACAAGTTTGAATCCCAGCACCCACATGGCAGCTAACAACTGTCCATAACTCCAGTTTGAGGGCATTTGACACCCTCTTCTGTTCTATGTAGGCATGGCGTGACATGGGTCCACTCACATGACATGCATCCAATGCACACATATACATAAAAATAAAACAAAAAAATAAAAATCTATTTTAAAAAATTAATAAAGTTTTGGAGCAAAAAATGAATTCTTGCTGAAGAATCATTTTGTAGGACATATAAAAAAGGTCTGCAGTATGTTCTCAATTCGTATAACTATCAAATACTCATGCAGTTTCAACAATAACTCACAAGAAGAGTTTAATTCTTCTGAAATACATGTGAGAGGTCTGGATATTTCCTTCATATATCACTTGAATTGGTTATCTTATTTAAAATATTTACAGTTCAGATGCATTTGAATCTTTTAAAACTGGCATGTGAGAATGGTAATAAAAGTTCAATGAAGTTAAACATAGTCTATTTTTTTTACTTATGGCCTGAATGTATCAAATTCTTATCATGGAAATGAGAACTTAAAATTGGGAGGACTACTGTAGACATGTACTAAAGAAAATGTGAAGTAGATGTGAACAATAGGCTTGTACCTGCAGTGTGTGAACAAGTTAAGTAGTTTATGCAGGGTCTAGGAACAGGATCACCAAGGGTCCTTGGGTCAGAAATGGAGTTTAAAATCACTCAGTGTTTCATAAAGAACATACATAAAGAATAAAATCAATGCAGTTTGGCTAAGTAGTGATCTTACAGCCTGATGGTCACTGCTTTCAGTAGCTGGGAGAAGTACTCTCGCTCCACTCTCGCCCCTGGATCTACAGGCTGAAGCACTGCTTCCTCATTAGTAGTGATGAAACTGCAAAGGGCTTTGCTGACCTTGAGACTGGTTTCCTTGGAGTTCTGAGGTTAAAATGTAAGATTAAAGAAGCTCTACGTCTAAAGAATAAAACCTAATGTTTGGGGCCATTGTAGACTGCAGAAGGTTATCTCTAGTTTCTTAAGTCACCTATGACTTCAAGTAGCCTTGGTTCATGAAAAATGTGATAACATCTCAAGTTGACATTTTATGAGAAGAATACTGAAATGGAATAACATGGTGATGTTTTAAAAATATTTATTATTTATTATTTTTATGTATTTTATGTTTTTGAGTATATTGCCTACATGTAGGGTAGGTGCACAGGTATTGTGGAAGTCAGAAGAGGATGTTGGGTTCCCTGGAACTGGAGATAAAAACAGTTGTTAGCTACCATGTGGGTGCTGGGAATCAAATCAGGGTCTCTGCAAGAACAGCCAGTTTTCCTAGCTGCTGAACCATCTCTCCAGCCCCAACATGATTATGTTTAAGGGACTCAACTTGTTTTGTGTAACTTTGGGAGGATGGCTTTTGTTCCTAATCAGCAAATTAGTAATTTTCAGTGACATATACAAAAGTTGATTCAGAAAGATTCCTCCTCGCTAGTGTAACTATGGGGGAGCACATCTTTTGTTTCTAATCAACAAATTAATAATTATTAATGTTATATACAAAAAGTGATTCAGAAAGGCTCCCTCCCCCTCATCAGTAGCATTTGTGTGCTACAGATGTCCAAGGAAGAGTCTCCCTCCTTTGTAGAATCTGTACTCTACAGATATCCACATGCTTTAATTGAGCTACACTGTAAAAGTTATGACTCAGGCAGGAACTCAAATGAAATATTCTTCAATGATTAACAAATCAAAACCATTAAATATTTACTGGTTTTCATGCTTTCTAAGATTAGTCGTCAATGAAAGGAAGAAGATCCTTTTTAATTTGGAGGAAGTATTAAAATGATCTGATGTGAACTGACTGAATACAAAGTTCCATCCAAACATGCTGAAAACGCGATTAAGAGGAAGAGTTTAATTTATTTTTAAAATCTTTTTTAAATTAGTAACAGAGTAGTGGTTATAAATTCTCCTCCAAGCAGAACTTGAAGGCAGAATCTCCTATGATGACCATATGTTACTGGTAAAATGAACGGCATAGGTTGGTTTCTGGCAAGAAGGTGTAAACATTTCAAATTTTTATTTTCATGGGAAAACAGTCATTTCTGAATTACAATTGAGTCTGGAGAACCCTTTGAAAAAATAAAGTGCTTTGAACCATGCCTTCATGTGTTATTTTGATTAAGAAAAAAAAAGCCCCTCAGGTAAAATTTTAAGCATATTTTTTAAAAAGTCACACTAGTATATTTTCCAGCAAATTCAAACAATTACTCTGAAGCACACTCATCACTATTAGCAATTATTGGTAATACTACCAATTAAATATTTATATGAACAATGAGCATAATTATTTCCCTTCAAAATTTATTTTGTAATCAAGCATGCATACTCTTCACCTGATATTAAGCTGTGCACTGGTGAGTGAACATTTTTTCATTTAATATCTTTATTCATATTTTTCTTGATGCTTATTTGTATATTTCTATTGATGTAATAGTTTGCAAGAAAAAGAGCTCATGTCTCTGCCTGAAGGTGGAATCTTATGAAGAGGCAAATAATGTTTTGAGATGAGAAAGTTTCTTTTTAGAATGTAACTATGCTTTCTTAAGTTCTATTGAGTATTAGCCATAGCTTAGGACACAAAGCTCATGAAGACTTGGAGTTTTGAGTTTTAAAAGAAAAAAATCTGAAAAAGAGTTGCTTTCTGGTTATGAAACATCTAATATGTGGATGAATCCAGTCTTCTCATTTTAGGTTAATGCTTTGTTATAAAAATAAATGAATAAAAACTGCCATTTAATTTTTATTGTATAGAAGGTGAACCAGCAGTTTGACACGATGTATGGATTTTCTCTCTGTTCTCTTATGTTTGTAGCGTACTTTTTAACATGCAAATTCGAAGGCACATCTTTTAACAGTTTTAATTTAACCTGGTGCAATATGTCCAGATGGCTTAAAAATGTCCCTTTGGTGAACTCTGTAGAATAAACCAGCTTTTTATAGTATCTTGTGGTGTAAAAATATTCTACTGATGTTCAATTTCAGCACTAGACAAAAATCTTGCACTCAAACCCTAGGAAAAGATTAGGCTGGGAATTTAGCAAGTTAGGAGCACTGGCCTCTAAAGCTGCTGTCAGTGTCCAGACAGGGTGACTGTGTCTCCTATTCAGGGTTAGAGTGGCCCTCAGCTGGAGAGCACTGCCTCACTCACCTTTTCTCCAAATACCAACTCCGTGGTTCTCAAACTTTAGTGGTATCAAAAATACCCGGGGATCTTGATAAAAATCCAAAGGCCCAGGTCCTATCCTAATTTAATGAGCCAGAGTTTCTGTGTTCTTTTTTGGCTCTCTGGGATTCTGATATACTCCAAAGTTTGAGAATTACTTCACTAAACAAAAACTTAAAAGAGAATATAAGGATAATAAATGGGAACCTTGGAAGTAGGTCAAGCAGTTCTAAAATATTTGAAGTATGTAGAGTTAAATATAAAGAAAAAAAGAAAAGGAAAAGAAAAAAAGCGCTCTATGTGGACTTTCATGAAGCAACAATGAAGTTGTCATTTTTTTCTTTCTCACATTAAAAATTTAGGAACAAGGTTGCCTTCTGATATTTAAATTAATAAAAATGTATAGTTAAGGAGAGTAGGCCTTTAGAAGCAATCTAAGATTGTGCATAAAGATGAGATGGAGCATTTGAAGGATTATGAAAAGTCCCAACAGGATGAAATAGGGCCGTACTATGACTGCAATTAAAAAAGAAAGAAAGAAAGGAAGAAAGGAGGAAAAGAAAAAAGAAATAAAAGAATCTGGCAGCTGCATTTCATCCTCCCTATGAAAGACTGTGTTAAAAAGAAATGTAGGAGGCAGGGTATGTGGAGAAATGGCTCAGTGGTAAAGAGATCTGATGGTCTTGCAGAGGACCCAAATTTGGTTCCCAATACCCACATGGTGACTAATAGCTGCTTGTAACTCCAGTTCTAGGAAATCTGACTACCTCTTCTGGCCTCCACAGGTATTGCACACATGTGGTGCATTTACATACCTGCAAGAGAAACACTCATACACATAAGAAATGAAAATAAATACGTTTTAAGATAAAAAAATGAAGAAATGGACTCTGATGTTTTGAAGTGAAATTGTAAATTTATTTGAATTAAGAGATGTGTAGATCAGTAATACACATTACCATGTGTGTCTGGGAGGGCATTTCTAGAGATGATTCTGAAAGCTGCCTCAAAAATAGAAAGTAAAAATTCTGACTGACAAGATGACTTAGTGAGTAAAGGTACTTGCTAACCAAGCCTAATGACCTGAGTTTGATTTCCAGAAACCACATGGAGGAAGGAGAGAAACAATTTCCTACAAATTATGTTTGGCCTCCACACACATGCTGTGGCAGACATGTACATACACACACTAGTTAGTAAAATGTAATTTAAAACATTTTTTAAGTGTTGTATAATAAAAAAAGAAAAGAAGGGTCAGTGGTAGAGTGTTTGCTTAATGTGCATGTGGCCCTATGTCCATTTTGCATTAGCACCAGAAAAAAATATCTTCTGATAAATAACAGATAGACAGTTGTAGCTCTGCACAGTAGTATACTATTTACCAGTAGAAAAAAATGAGCTATCAAGTCAGGCAAAACAAGGATGACACATAAATGCATATCTCTAAGTGAAAGAAGCCATTCTAAAAAGACTACATAAAGTATGGTTCCATTATATTCTGTACTGTTCTAGAAAAGGCAACTCTAGAAGAAAAAACAAGAGAAAAAAGATCAGTGGTTTCCATGGTTTGGCGTGGTACTAACAGACAGGCTTCACTAAGCACAAGCATGGGCCAGTTTTAAAATGGTAAGATTCTTTTGTATGCTACCATAATGGTGCTACCTGATGCCATACAGTTACCAAAACCATAGAACTTATCTTACAGTATGAAGAGTAAACCTTAATTGTAAAAAGCATAAAACTTCATTTAGGAGGTCAGAGGATCCTAATGTTAAATGCAGACTTCGACTTGAAAATCTAATTCAAATGCAAATGGTTAAAGTCATCTCACCATAGGTAGTTGGAAGATAACTTGCTTATTCAATTAATAAAGTTTATAAGACTATGACAAAAGCCATTATATATAAGCTCTGTATTCTAGTTGATTCAGGTTTTTCCTCTCCTGTTAGAGTGTGAGTTAATTTGAAGTCAGTATACTTGTATACTGTCTTGTTTAGTTGGTTTGAAATTTTTTTACTTGAATTTTTGCAATTTTCATACAATATAACTTAATGGTAATTAGATCCTCTCTCCTATCCACGCGTCCCCTTACTGCCCCACCCCACCCAATTTAATGTACTCTGTTGTATACATAATAAGGCCTGCAGAGTCTAATATGTGTCCTCAGATGTCCTTCAGTGTACATCCATTCACTGGAGCCTGGTTGACCTACCAAGAGTTACATATTTGAAAGAGATTGATTCCCCCTTTCCTAGCAGTCATTGGTTGCTAATAGTTCCTTAGATACGGTTGGGGTTTCTTACCTACTTGTCCACACTTGTGCTGGAATCTCATCTTGTTTGAGCTTGCATGCAACTTATGCATGCTGTCACTGTTGCTATGAGTTCATATGAGTAACTGACCAGCTGTCTGGAAAACTCTATTTTCTTGTGGTCATCCACCACCTTTGACTCTTACGATCTTTCTGCTTACTCTTCTGCAGTGATCCATGAGCCTTGGCAAGCAGAAGTTTGATATAGTCTTCCATTTACATTTTCTATACTGTTCTAGAAAAGGCAAATCTAGAGGGAAAAACAAGAGAAAAGAGGTCTTGATAAGTCTTATTGAGGGATCAGCACTCTACAGCCTTGTTCTCTGCACAATGGCCAGTTGGGGTTTCTGCACTAATGATCATCTGCTGCATATGGAAGCTTCACTGGTGAGAGCTAGAGATACATTAATCTATGGGTTGAAAGTCATTAGGAGTCAGTTTCATACTATATTTCATAGAAAAGTAGTATTAGGCTCTCCTCTTTGCCCTGTGACTTGTTTAGCCTCAGGTTTCTAGGCCCGATATCCATGTCAGGTATTGGCTCAATCTTATGAAGTGAACCTTACAGCCAACTAATTAGAAAATATATCTGTACTACTATTGCACCAGTGGGCATATCTTGAGGGGCCAGTTGTTGTTATAGTTCACAGGATTCACATCTGGGTTAGGTTTCTGATTACTTTTCCTTTTAGTAGCATGCATAGCACTTTCTACCATTATGAAAGCTAGCCAGCAGAGATGAGGTTTTAAATCTGTACCAGCCTGATTTCTTCTCGTTTTTTCTACAGCTCATGTATGTAGTGTCTTCAGCAATAGGATCTTACCATGAAGTGCTTATCAGTGATCAAGAGCAGGGGCAATGGCCAATAGTGTTTGAGAGTCTATGGTATCCCTGGTCAACATCTTCAAGAGATGGAGGCCATTCCTGGCACTGGAGTTTTATTTTGCCAGACTATGGTATCCAGTAGCAGTAATGCCCCCAACCCTAGTTATAAGGTAACTCCGTTAAATCTATTTTTATAATGTATGTGTATATACTTTAAGAAGCTTCGGTAGTGGTGGGTTTCCATATGGCTTTCGAGGGAGCTCACTTTGTAGCCCAGGGGACCATCAGACTTGAAGTGCTCCTGCCTCAGATTTACATACTAAGTAAATGGCTGGTGGCTGGTGACTGGTGGGAGTTAGCAATTACAGATAAGCACAGGGAAAAGGCTACAATGACCCAAAATTTAATGATTAGAGTTGGAGGATTCGAGATGAAATCATGTTTAGCTATAGCCAGAGATGGCATTGTGGAAAGACATTCATAGGCACATGTGTATTTACATAGCTTAATATGCACACAGACATCCTTACTTTATCAGCAAGAACACCTCAATAAACTCTAGCCCTCCTAGTGCCCAGATTTTGCTTTCTAATATAATTTTGCAATAAAAGGAGCCAGAGCTCCTCAGAGAAATGGCTGATTCTAGTACAGAACAAGAAATAACCAAATGACCTCAGAAAATCCTATAGTTCCAGAAATAAAAAATGCTCAAAAACCAAAACACAAACAAACCATAGTAGACACATGTTAAAAAGACAAAGCAGATAAACAAAGTGTTTCCAATAGCCAAACAAGAAAAGTTTGAATAATAGAATAAACATAGTATTGAATTATAACTCAAAATCTAAATTAGTAGATGTGCGGGATAGCTTTAGTTGTCAACTTGATACATCTTGGTAGAGGGAACCTCGATTGGAGGTTCTCCATTGGCCATGTCTGTGGGCATTTTTTTGATTGTTCAGTGATGTGTGAGAGCCAAGTCCACTGTGGGCAGGTGTTTCTTCATTGTATAAGGAAGCAGGCTGAGTGTGGGCCAACAGAGTAAGCCAGTACGCAGCATTCCTCTAAGGCCTGTGATTCAGCTCCTGCCTACAGGTTCCTGCTCAGACTTCACTCAGTGATTAACTATGACCTGGAATATGTAAGATGAAATAAACACTTTCTTCCCCAGGTTGGTTTTGGCCAGTGTTTTATCACAGCAATTGAAAGTAAACTAAGGCAGTAGACATGAATTCATAGTGACATAAAATGACCATGACCACAAAGATAAATAAGAAATGTATGAATCTCTGGTATAAAAAGAATTCGAATTATTTTATATAGACATTCCTTCCTCCAAGAGACAGACACACTATAATTTCCACTCCTTCCTTAACTGTGGGCTATGCATAGTGTTATAAAGAATATGGTACAGAAAAAGGGGAAAAGAAGACAGGGGTAGACTGTGATGCTATTCTCCCTTTATATAACTTGATGGCGATGATTCTTTATCTGTGTGGTAAACCTACCTCTTCCTTAACTCTCTTAAATCTGTAACACCAGACTAAGGACAAAAATATTGCACAGATTCCAGAGGAATGACATTCTACAATGTCAGAAAACTGACAATGTTGTCAAAAACAAGGGAAGTTTGAAAATCTGTCACAGCCTTAGTGGGCCTGCAGTACCTGAGAATGAAAAGAGGTGTCCTAGATGGAACCATGGCACAGAAAAGAAGACTGAGGTAAAAATGAAAGAAACATCAAGAGAGTGCGGGGTTTGGTTGATAACATGTGTCACATTTGTTTAGTAATTGTATGTAATATGTCATCCTGGTACAAGACTTTGGAATGGAAAAAAAACTGGGCATAGAGGCTATAAGTCTCTTCTGTAAATCTAAGGAAATGCCAATCAAAAACTTTATACGTGAAAGAAGCATAGAGTCTAAGAGAAAAAAACTTAAAACCATAAGAAAAAGAACCATTCAAAGACCCTTCACTTGGAGTGAAGGAGCCTGAGTGGACAGTAGCGATCGCCTCAGATCATTTCCACATACCCTGCTGCTCTGTGGCTTCACCGCATGCCCTCCCCTCCTTTTTCTCTGATCCTCTATCCACAAATGCCTGCTGTTCTCTGAGGAAAAAGCATTTGGTTATATTGCTGCTTTCCTTATTGAAAAACTGAAAAACACACTACGTGGGTCAGGGAAATATCTATCGCTAAACGGCCAAACCTTTCCTGTTTGACCGCCTGCGAGGCCACTCTTTCTAATCTTCTGTATTACTGACACTTTCTTTTAATAATAATCAGCATTCTTATGTTCACACTTCTTTTGTATTAATTACATCCAACGCACACCTTTTTGAGATTATATTTTTATTTCTTGGATAACCATGTCCTGAACTATTTGTTTTCCATGAAAACCTTGCTTCTAATGTTACATTTTACATTTTGAAATAATTTGCTATTTGGATGGTATGATGACAAATGTTTAGAAACAGGATCTCAAAAAAAGAAAAAAAAAACACCATCACAATGTTTTCTGATTTGCATGATAGAAAATATTTCTGCTTCTGCAGATCTCTGCCCATATCGTGTTTCATAACAGAGTGGGAGAGGTATACACTAGGGACTCACTGCATAGTATTGCTTCTGTAAAGGGAAGACTCGAAGGCACAGGTAACAAAAGGAGAAAAATAACTGGGAAGTGGTTCTGAGTACTTTGTTTTTACTATTAGTTATTTTTGCTTTTTGTTTTTGTTTTAAGGGATTTCACTATGTAGACCAAGTTGTCCTCAAATTTATAATTCTCCTGCCTCAGCCTCCCAAATGGTGGAATTACAAGCTTGTGCCATCACGTCTGATTTTATTTTAGTGTGATTCATTTAGTTCTAAGATTTATTTTAGTTCTAAGTTGTATATGTGTGTGGATGTGTGTTTCATCGGTGTGCAGGTATACATGTGTGGGTAGATGCTTGTGTCAGTGTGGGTTTGGAGACTGCAGGACAGCTTCAGCTTTTCTCAGGGGCCATGTTCCTTTTTATTTGTCTCTAATTATTTTACATTTATTTGTGTGTGTGCACTAGTACACATGTCATGTCATGCATGTAGAGGTCAGCAAACAACTGTAGGAGTCAGTCCTGTCCTTCCACCATATGAACTCTGGCATCTACCTCAGATCCAAAAGGCTTGGCAGCAAGCACTCTACCTGCTCAGCCATCTTACTGGCCCCACCTTGTTTTTTGAAGTAAGGTTTCTCACTGGCCTGGAACTCACCAAGCCAAGCAGGCTAGACTGGCTGGCCAGAAAACCCTCTTGCTTCACCTGCCCACTGGGATTATAAGCACATGCCATCACACCAGGCTTCTTTTATGAGGGTTTTGAGGATCAAACTCAAGTTCTTACACTTGCAAAGGAAGAACATCTCTGACTGAACTCTCCAGCCCTGATTCTAAGCTTGTATAATTTAAATCTATAATGGCTATGCTTAACAGTTTGAAAGGTTTCTGAAAATTTAATTATAGGTAATGTACCTTACTATCTACTGTACACCTTGGAGATACATTTTTATTTTTATTAAGGATATACAATTTAATGTTAGACTAAGGTAGGGAAAAAGTTACTAAAAGAGATAAACCTAATTATATTTATTTACTCACAAATTTTACTTTTAGCGATACATAGTGATTACATATCTTTATAGGGCACAGTATGAAATTTTAATACATGCATCCAATTTGCAATGATCAGATCAGAGTTATTGGCCTATCTGTCACCTCAAATATTTAGTTTCTTTTTATTGATAACAGTTAAAATTTTCTACTAGTTATTTTGAAATATTCATTTAACTATTGCTAACCAAGGTATTCCACTGTGCTGCATAGACTATTAGAAATTATTCCCCCTGCCTAACTGCATCCTTGTGCAGTATCCCATTTTGCCCAAGAAGTGAAAATTGTGAACAGTTAGGAATCTCCTCTACATCTGGGTCATGTTCTGTTGGTCATCCATTAACAACCAGAACACATTGCCCACCAGCCCTCATGGCTGAGTGTGACAGGAGTCAGGGAATTGCAGAGGTCCTTCCTGGTGAGTTTCAGGAAGCATTTCTGAAAAGGACTGAAAGACACTGACAGCACGTTAACCATATTCTCTAAGGCTGAGAAAAAGAAAGGAATTCTTAGGTTATCACTGTAGAAAAGCTGGTTTTTGACAAAACAGTGTCTCCAGTAATCTTAGATAATTCACCTATAAGCAGACCCAATCAAAGGCAAAACCTGACATCTAGTCATCTATGCTCTATTGAGAGAAGAAAATATAGTAAGCTGTGTAAAGGTCAGTTCTGCTAAGATGTAGAAGAGCAGGGAGCATACACAGGCATATGAACAAGCAATATTATCACATATAGGAAGTATTATCTCATCTGGCATGTTTTTCCCTTGAATTCACTCCTGAAGTTACCTAGTAAAATTTTTGTTTGTATGCTCCACATAGAATATCTTGACATTTTTATGGGACATATTTCACATACACATTGTAATAATTAAGCTTTAAAGATAACATACTTTTGGAACCCTTCTCCCTTGTAAAGTCTACTCTGCAACTAATTTATAAACTAAATTTTTATAGACTATAAAAATCATACCTTCATTTTTACCCCACATAGTTTTATCTAGCTTGTGACTGACTGCTCAAATAGGATATGTTCCTAAACAATTTCTAGTTCTTTTAAAATATTAAATTCTGAATTGACACCTTTGAAGTTATTTAAAGAAATTTGCTACTGGCTTTGAAATTCTAAAGACAGCTCCAAAAATATATCTAGTAGTTGCAATAACTTTGGAGTGAGTCCCTAACTCCCTATGAAAAAGCTGTGAAAGAAAACATTCATTTGATATTTTAGTTCTGGTAAACTGTATTTTAAAACCTAACAACCGAATGAGTATAATGAACTTATTATATAAGGATTTAAATAATCAGTATATACTTAATATAAGGAACATATCAATCATCTAAATAATTGCTTTAATCATCTCAATTGGGTCTTTTATATTATTCATCAGTTACATATGCAAGCTTAAAATACAAAACAAATGTATAAGGCTCTCTGTAAAACACTATAGACTATAACAAACTCCTGCCTTCCTTCTCCCTGTTCCAATTCTTTTTCTATAGAGTTACTTCCACCATTTTAACTGATGTTTTTGAGATTGTCCTTTGTGTCTTCAACTAACATGCTTGTATAGCCTCCACCCGGTATCATTTCCAAGTAGATTACAATACACTTTGAATATCAAACTCACTTTCTTCATTATGTAGGAGACATAGGCAACCTTGGTGTTCCTTCATATCCTGTACACTTATATTCATGTTTATCGTGTGATCATGACTATTATTCATATGCCATTTACATTGGAGGCAATGTGGGGCAAACATGGCTCTAGTCAAGCAAGATTTTTTTTCTCTTTTCTTCAAAATTTCAAAAAAAAATATAATCCAAATCATTGATTTTATTTTTCATGTTGGATTATTTTTCTGGACACTCATGCATGAATTCAGTAAGTCAATTTCTACAGTTCTTCACAGTCTATTCATTAATGAAAAGTCCCTTGTGTCATTTTGTTCTTTCCTTTATTCTTTTCTCCTTTAGTGTATATGTATATAAATATAAATTATACAAATCAAAGATCATCATTGTTGTATTTTCATGTGTGTATATAATGTATTGATCATATTTATCCCAATTGCCCACCTTTGTCTCCCCTCTACTGGTCCCATTTCTCTTCCTAAATAAGCCCTTTTCTACTTTGATGTCTTTTTAAAAATCCAGATTCCAGGACTGGAGAGATGGTTCAGTGGTTAAGAGGACTGACAGTTTTTGCAGAGGACTTGGGTTCAGTTTGTAGGACCCACATTGCAGCTAACAGCCATCTATAACTCCAGTTCCAGGGAATTTGATGCCTTTTTCTAACTCTCGTGGGCATTGCAACACAGGTGCACTTACATACAAGCAGGCAATATGCGCATACACATAAAAATAAAAACAATAAATAAAATATTTTTTTAAATCCAGATTCTGTATTTGAGAGAAAACACTCAATATTTGTGTTTCTCAGTCTGACATTTTTAATTTATCATGATCTCCAATTCCATCAATTTTCCTGAAAATGGCATAATTTTAGTTCTTATGGCTGAGTAATATTCCATCATGTGCACATATATATATATATATATATGAATATGTTTTTCTTTATCCATTCATCTACTGAGCTCCTAACATAGCCATTGTGAAGAGTGCCACAGCAAACATGCTTATGGATGTGCTCGTATGTCCATTGTCTGCAGGCTTTGATTCCTTTGGGTACATACCGAGGAACATAATAGTAGAATCATATATTCTTCTATTGTTCATTTTATGAGTAACTTTCACAGTAATTTTCATAGTGATTGAACTTGGTTAAGTAATTGACATTTCCACTGTGTATAGGGCTCCTCTCCACCCCTATCCTCACCAAAAAAATATTTTTGCTTGTATCCTTAATGATCACCATTCTGAGTAGATAAGATGGAATCTCAATGTAACTTTGCTTGTTTGTTTTCTGGTGCTGAGCATTGAACTTGGGTGCTTGTTCATGTTGGTAAGTACTCTACTACTGGGCTATATTCTCAGTCCTTCAGTACAGTTTTGATTTTTAATTGACGACTAAATATGAAGAATATCTTCATGCCTTTATTGGCCATTTCTCCTTCTTGAGACCTGTCCAGCATGCTTGGTCATTTATTGCTTGAATTGTGTGCAACCTTAGTGTTCTTTTTTTTTTTAGTTCTTTGTATATTCCAAATATAATCCTCTATCAGATGAGTAGCCGGTAAAAGTTTCCTCCCATTCTCTATGCTATCTCTTTGCTCTCTTAATTATTTTCTTTTTTGTACAGAACTCTTTTTTGAGACAAAGTCTCACTGTGTAGTGTTGGCTGGCTTGGAACATGCTAATCTTGAACTCATAGAAATCCATCTGCTTTTGCATCCTGAGTGCTGGGATTAAAGGATTGTACCACCACATCTGGCTGCTGTATGAAAAGTTTTAGTTCATGCAATCCTATCTGTCAATTCATACTGTTATTTACTTGGTTGTTGGGTTCTATTCAGAAAGTCATTGTGCAGGCCTAGAGCTGGATATATTTTCTCCTACTGCTTTCTAAGTTTTAGACCTTACATTAAGGTCTTTGATACATTTTGAGTTGATTTTTATACAAATGAGAGAGAGGAATATAGTTTCAGATTTCTGTAGATGCATATATAGTTTCCCTAGCACTCTTTGTTAAAGAAGAAAACAGATGACAACAAGTGCTGACAATGGTGTGAAGAAAGAAGAGCTCACTTGTCCAGCAACTATGGAAATCAGAATGGAGTTCCTCATAAATCTAAAAACAGAACTGCCATATCCCCTAGTTATACTTCTCTTGAGTATGCATATATTCTTAAGCCAGTGTACTGCAGAGAAACTTGCACATCCATGCAGTATTCACAATAGCCAGTAAATTGAACAAGTCTAGAAGTTCATCAAAGAAGAATAAAGAAAATGTGGTACAGATGCAATCATAAAGAAAAATCAAATCATGAAATTCAAAGGTAAATGAAGTTGGAGATTAAAACTGCGTGTTTTGTCTTACATCGAGAATATAGATTTAAAATATATACATATGTGTGCATATACATATATCTGTGTTTATGTGTATGTTTGTGTGTGCATGTGGGTAGGGTCTGTAGGTCATGAAACTAGAAAGGGAATCATGAAAGGGGAGGAAGAGATCTTAAGAGGAGGAAGAAAAAATAGAAATCAGACTGGGAAATCATCTTGGGTAGGGAACGGAGCTAGCCAGAAGCAGGAGGGGTACAGTGGAAGGCAATGGGGGAGGGGAGCCAGTGAAAACAACGTACAGTGACACATATGTATGAAAATGCTGTAGTGGGGTCCATTACATGCTTATATAGAAAAGGGAATTTTTTTCAGCCATAGAGAAGAATCAAGTTAGGTCATTTGCAAGAAAATGATGCAACTTTAGATAAACATATCAAGTGAATTAAGTCAGTCTCAGAAAGAGAACTCTCACATGTTTTCTCTCATCTGTGGTTCTATAAATTACAGATACATAAAATCATAACGTACAGATGACATAAAAGCAGAAGCAAAAGTGGGGATCAAAGAGGACTAATGGGCGGAGGAGGGCCTGAAAGGGGAAGGTAGCAGGTATGGAGGAATGTGCTCCAAGTACACTGTGTACTTGCATGAAAGTAGCCTTAAGTAGACCTGAGTAACAAAATTTTTAAACACGGGTGAAATGAAATAAACTCCCAAACCTACATTCCCTATGTTTTGTGAGACCTGTCTAAGAAAAGGTATTAATTTTTGCATCAACCTTTAACTAAAGTCAGTAAGTTGATTTAACAATTCTAGTAAATGGTTCTTATCTCTGAAGAGATTTTTTTTAAATCATACTTTCCAGTAAACTTACGGATCCTCAAAGAAGTAAATACCTTTTCTTTTTGTTGATAATTTATTTTTCATGTTCATGTAAAACCAGCAATTTCTGCCTACAGATAAATTATTTCAAAGGTAGTCTCATGAGGTTTCTTTCTATTCCTACTGGATTCATTCTGTTTTTAAAAGCTTGTTTCGACCACCCAGAAGAGCTTCTGACAAAGTGATCAAGAACCAGCATTGTCTTTTTATTTTGTTTTAAGAACTTTTCAGATAGTATTTGTGCAGGACAAAAAGTCAAGTCAATTTGTGTGAAAAAAAATGTTCATAACGTAAGAAATAATCTCCCTTTTCATGTGTGTTTGGCAAATTTAAGTTTGAGAAGATCATAAAATAATAATCATAAGTTCTGTTTAAAGATCTGTGACTCAAGGGGCATTTTAAATAAGTTGAAGTCTCCCAATATCCTGGTCTTGACTAAGATGGTCATGAAATAATTGTTTTTATATGAAGAACTCTTTTGAAATTCCCTTCTGTGAGCAGAGCATTCTAACAGTGGCATGAGGAACTTTCTCTAAATTGTAAATTTCCTGTCTCTGTGTGACAGCGTCTCCTTAAAGAGGCTGTTTATAACACCTGTAACTCTTTATAATGTAACTCTTTATAATTTCTTTATAATGCATATCAGTGCCTTACATTTTATGATTTTTCTTTTGTCCCTTACCCTAGGTAAGCTGGTTGAGGGCAAGGATCTTTTTGTCCACCTTTGTCTGGACCTCCAGCTCTCTGATGCAGTGGCCTTTTACTTTAGTCTGGAAGCTTTTCCCCTAAATGTTTATACCGCCTCTCTTTTACCTTCTTCCTGTCTTACCTTCTCTGAGAGGCTGCCTAGCCACAATATCCAAAACCAACTTCTCATATTAATGTTTCCATTGGTATCGTTATTGCCAAAAAAAAAAGTGATTCAGTTAGTTAAACAGAGAGAGTTTATTTTGGTAGAGAAATGGGACAGAGTTTCAATATACATAGACTGGCCTTCAACTTTCAATCTTCCTGTCTTTATTTTTCTCCAAGTATTGAGATTGGTTTTACTGAAGAATCACTGTAATAAATTACCTTTGCAAGAATTCACAGCACTGGTGAGTCTGAAACATGTCCTGAGCTGAAACACTTCCCATCTGTCTGACATTGACCATTAGTGATCCAAAAGCTGTTTGAAGTTGAAAGAGGAGCCTCTAATCTACAGTATGTCAGTGCATGGTACACTTATTTGATCTTGCATTTGAAAACCCTTGGAACCAGCTGTGTTTCAGAATCAATCTTACTGACATAGGAAGTTAACACTTTCGAAAGATGTCAGCTAGAAGGTGCTCATGCAGGGCCACAGATACAGAGCTGTTAGTTTATTTCTTTCTTTGTGTCTGTCATGCATTTATCATTGCATGACCAACTCTAATTTCATTTCTTTTTAAATTGTTAAAAAATAGTTTTAGTTATTTTTTATTTTGTGTGTATGAGTATATTTCCTGAGTATATGTGTATATATACCTGTGTCATGCAACCTGGGTCCTCTTCAAGAGCAGCCAGTGCTCTTAAACACTGAGACATCCTTCCAGTCTCCTCTTTTAAATTTTTTAAAATTTGCTGAGAATTTCATAGATGGGTGTTTTATTTACATCATCATTGTTGTCTTTCCTTCTCCCCCTCCAACTCCTCACACATCTCTCTTACTCCTCAATTTTGTGACTTCTTTAATTTACACACACACATGCATACACATTCAGTTAGTGGTGCTGGTATGTAAATGTGTGTAGGACTGACCATTTGGGATTGGTTAACCTATCAAGGAGTTCTTCCCTGTGGAAAACTGATTCTCCCTCTTTCAATAGCCATTGACTGCTTTCATTTAGGGGTGAGACCTAGTGAAATTTCACCCATCCACACTAGTATGACAACTAGTGTTGTCTGTCATTATGCAGATCTTGTTTAGGCAACCATATTGTTGAGATTTCATGGGTACCTCTTCCCTGTCAAGCCTAGAAAACACTATCTAGCAGCAGGTGCCCTTGTCCTCTGCCTTTTACAATCTTTCTCTCCCTTCTTCCTCCGTGTTCCCTGAGCCTTCAGTGTAGGGGTTGCATTTTAAATTATCAGTTGGGCTAGGTACCCCCACTGTCGCTATTCTTTGCATTTTGATGAGCTGCAGATCTTTCATAATCTTCATCTATTGCAAAAAGAAACTTTTTGATGAGGGCTGAGAAGTACACTTATTTGCAAGGAAAAGTAGACCGTAGTTAGAAATTATGTTGACTTAGGAAAGTGGTAATGATAGGTTCTCCTTTAGAATCTGTGACCTCTCCAGCCATGAGTATTTGGCTAGGTTTATAGTACCAGGCATGGATTCCCTTATACTGAGTGGGCCTTAAATCCAATTAGCTGTTGGTTAGCCACAGGATGAAAGTGTCACTATTGCAACTTTAAGGATATCTTACCAGGCTGGTCATTGTTGTGAGTCCTAGGCTTTATAACTAGATAGGGCTATTGATTGCTTTTCTTCCTTGGCAGCTTTGAGAGCACCTTCCAACACTATGACAGCCAGTCCTTAGGGAGATGGCTTCTAAGTCAGTTCCAACTCAATTCCTCCAAGTCTTGTGTCCTGAGTGTGTGGTGCCTTCAACAAGAGGGTCTTACCTTTTAAATTCTAGGAGGCAGCCAAGTACAATAGTCATAGTCTATATTGTTTTGGGAATCTCTTGGACTACCTAGTGAACAACTCAAAGGGAAGTTTCCCATGCATCAGATACAGCTATATACACACGCACACATGTACACATACACACATTTATAATGTGTATTTTTAATATTTGATCCTTATTGTATTTACCTCTCATTCCTCCATCTCTCTCTGCATTATCTTCACTCCCCTCTCTAGTCTTCCCTCTCCCATGGTTCCATGTCCCCTTTGATAGTGCCTATGTTCTATTTTCTTCCTCCTTAGAGCTCCTTCTTCCCTACTCTCCCCATGGTCCCTTTCTGCTTTCCTGGCTTCTTCAGTTACTTCCTTATGATTAGGAGCTAGGGTCCACAAATTGGTGAGAACATGTGATGTTTATCCTTCTGGGTCTCAGTTACCTCATTTAGTATGATGTTTTCCAGTTCCATCCATTTATTTGCAAATTTCATAATTTCATTCTTGTTTATATCTAAATGAAATCTCATTATGTTTCTGTATCATATTTTCATTATCCAGCCATCAACTGAAGGACATTTAGGTTGTTTCCATTTCCTAGTTATTGTGAAAAGAGTATCAGTGAACATGGTAGACCAAGTCCCTCTGTAGTAGGATGTCAAATCCTTTGGGCATTTGCTAAGGAGTGGTATAGTTGGGTCATGTGGTTGATCTACTTTTAGTTTTTTTTGCGATTCTCCACATTGTACTCCACAGTGGCTGTACCAGTTTGCAATCCCCCCCAGCGATAAATGAGGGTTCCCCTTCCCCACATCGTCACTAGCATTTGTTGTCAGCTGTTTTCTTGATCTTTGCCATTATGACTGGGGTAAGATGAAATCTTAAAGTAATTTTAAATTCCACTTCCCTAACTGATAAGGGTGTTGAATATATTTAACATATTTTTTATCCATTTTTATTTCTCATTTTGAGAATTTTCTATTTAGATCTGTAGCCTCCTTTTTTATAAAATTGGGTCATCTGTTTTCTTGATTCTTTGTTTTTTAAATTCTTGATATATTCTGGATATTAATCCTCTATCAGGTATGTAGCTCGCAAAGATTGTCTTCTATTCTGTGGGCTTCCTCTTCATTCAACTGATGGTTTCTTTTGTGTGTAGATTTTTAGTTTAATGAGGTCCCATTTGTCAGTTGCAGACCTTAAGTCCTACCTACCGTTTTTTGACTTGGAATACTGGCCCTCATATTTTTTACCTGCTCTGACCATCTGATTTCTTATGACTGATAGACATAGAGCATGGAAAAATCCTTGTAACCATGGGTTCCAACAACTAAAAGGAACTCTGAGAAAGAAAGAGCAATCTCTTACAAATTAAGATCCTTCAAATTAGATTAAATCATGGCACTGCAATCACTTTAGACAATTGAAACTTTGCATTTGGCCTCTTCCTCAGTGAGCTATCTAAACACGTGTACGTAGGTGCAGGAGTATGGATTGAGACCTACACAGTAATCGTGACATTTCTTTCCACAAATCCATTTGACTAACAAGCAATTTAAAGCATTGTTCTCATACAATACAAACATGAACCTGTTGTTATAATTGTTTAAAGTTTAAAGGTGAAGAGCCACAATATTCTGAAGATATTTCAGACTTAAATCCATGCTATGGTTTTGTCTGGCTTGAGCTTGCATGGAACTTGTGTATGCTGTCACCATTGCTATGAATTCATAAGTAATTGTCCAGTTGCCTGGAGAACTCTTGTGTTTCCTTGTGTTTATAATACTGAATGCAAGGCACAGAGGAATGTTACAAAGTGATGCTTGAATTAAGAATCCTTTAATAGTGGTGGTTGAGAGAGGGCTAATGTCCCAAAGAACTCTTGATGCTGAGAAGAACCATAGCAAGGTTTATAAAACTTAAAAGCACAGTTCCATCATACCAGAGGCAAAGCCAGTAGCTATAGTTATATCAGATCACCATAGTTATACCAGACCAGGGGCAGGTCAGTTAACAAAGAAGCTTTCAGTTAACAAAAAGTTTCTAAGTTTCAGTTAGGAAAAACATGTTTCTCAGAATTATAGAAACATAGACTCCATGGAGATGCAGGTATAGCTGAATGAGAGGACTTTCTGCCTGACTAGTTGTAAGTTTCCCAGTATTGTAGAAACAATGTACCCCCTGAAACTGCTTGCATGAGATGTTCTGCCTGGCTGTCTGTCTTGGGCGGGACTGGGCAGAAACACAAGGTAAAGCAAAAGTGAGCTAGAATAAAATGGAGTTAGTTTTGCCACTGCATGATCATCTACCACCTCTGGCTCTTACAATCTTTCTATCCCCTCTTCTGCAATAAACCCTGAACCTTGGGAGGTAGAAGTTTGATACAGGTGTCCTATTCATGGATAAACTATCTATAGCCTATTATTCTCTACATGGTAGCCAATTGCAGGTGTGTGAGTTAATCAGCATTCACTGCATAAGGAAACTTCTCTGGTGAGAGTTGAAAGATGCATTAATCATGGTAGGCCCACTGTTATCTTTCTTTATATCTTTTTAGGTACAGACCTACCAGTCATGAAAGGAAATTCACTGGGGCTGCTTTACCAACATTGCTAAAATTGATAAATCTAGATTCTCTTACAAGCTTCCTCAGGCCAAAAAATCACCACCAAGATCCTTAGGCAGAAAGGACAGGATGTTTCTGTGGTCTACCTACTTGTCTATGAACAGTCACAGTCCTAAGGTAAGTATGAGCTTTCCAGGTGGCATCACATTCTATCACGTTGCCCTCCCCCCACCCATTTCTCCATGCTTTATAAGACTGTGTCTCATTTTTGTTTGATGCTCTACAACCTTAGCATAGACAATAAAACTAAGCTATTGCTAATTAATAGCCTCCTACAACAAAAACCCCAAAGAGCAAATTATCTAAAGTAATTCTTACTACAATATGAATGACTGAGCATGTTATTTGTAGTTAGAAAGTGGAACAGATATTCAAAGGAATCTTTCCAGAAGTGGGACTTAAGTTAGTTTGGTGCATTCTTAAGCCTCTAGCATACTGCCTGACAAGGACTGAGTCAATCAACACTCTGTGTTAGCTGGTTGACTTGGCAACTGCTTGATAGAAGAGCTCTCAGTAAGGGGCACATCCTTCCACTGCCCACAGCCTTCTTTGGATGGCTGAAAAACAAGGTCAGCTGGTTTTTGTTGTGTTTGTTTGCTTTTTACTATGTATAGCTAAAGACTTAACATTCACAGTGTTTTGGTCTTTTGTAGAGCACGTATTTATTTATTTATTTATTTATTTATTATATCTTCTTCCAGAAATGGTTTTGAAGTACTCCTGTTAGAGCTTTGTGGAGTGTACCTCAATAGAAAGATGTCTCTGACCACGAAATTCCATGCAATTCACTGTTGCATTTATTCATGGCAAGTGATCAAGTGATCGGCAGAGTACTGGCTGGATTGAATTTTGGAGGTCATATGTGTGGTACAGAGCTTTTAAGGGTTCAGGTTTCTAGCCCAGGCTCAGGAATTATGCATGTTATCTAACTGTCTTGATGAGCTATTTTCTCCCACTGCTACTACATCATGTCCCAAACTTACTAACCTATGAAGTTTAAGGTCCTCAATTAAAGTTGCACTAAATTATTTTCCAAGAAAAATCAAAATGTCAACAGCAATGGTGAAATTATACAGGCTGTAACCGTGTTAACCACCTCCAGAAAGAGATTTGAGATAAAATACAGAAAATATCAGTTGTGTGGTCGCAATGAACAATGCTAGAATTCAGTCTTGTTATATTTTTAAGTGAGTTCAACCATGTGCCAGGTGAAAGCTAAACACAGAAAATAACATGGCCTCATGCTTAAGGGGAAATGCATAATAATGCCCACCGGGGAAATGGAACAATCGCAGAGCAGCTCTCTAGTGATCCTGCTTGCCAGGCCCTTCCTGCCCACTTCCCCCTTCTTTTGTCACTCTCTTATTCTCTGGGTCTACTTTCCCTGGCAAAGAGTATAAGATGCTATTACAAAAAGAAACTGGTAAAATGATAAAGAATTGACCCAGTGGGCAAGGAAATGAATTATATAACTATAAAACAGTGTGTGGGAAAATTTGTACAGACAGGAGATGAATAGAAAGAGGCACTGTGCCTGTGACTAACTTGGACAGGAATGAAAAAAAAAATCTTATCATCTCACTTTTTCCCTGCTTTATTTTGCTGGTTAGATTTGACAGCTCTGAATTCCTCCGTGACTCTCCTTTCTTGTTTCACATTTTTTGGTTCATCTTTCTCTCTTCCTTTTATAGTTTTCAAGCCCCTATTCACAATCAGAAAGAAAGAAAGAAAAATTGCAGGCCCAGAGATTTCACATAACTGTAACTCAATCTCAGTGTCCCTGTACCTGTGTTTTCCATCTGTAAAGTGGGTGTAATAATACCTCTCCAAACCATGAAACAGGAATGTGTGGACACCAACTATGAGGACAGGTGTGACAATTAAACTCCCACCATCAGCAACACAATCTCACCTTTCAAATCTCTCCTGAACTCCATACAGTCATGTTGTATGCATCCAGGGCTCCATTGTATCTGAACAGTTAGTTGCTGTTTGCCCAACCTCTCGAATGTTAGTGTTTGTCTACATCCATCCCACTTGCAACTGATTCTGTTTCACTTTTATTTCAAATGAATGTCAGCCTCATAAATATCCATAATTGATTTTTCTATCACTTTATTGACCACCTCATTATGATTTGTATATAAAATGCACCTCCCTCCCCGCCAAAAGCTCATATATTGAAGACTTGGCTTTCAAAGCAGTGTTCAGAGGTGGGACTTTGGAGAAGTGGAGAATCTGACTTCATGTCTGAATTAATCCACTAAGAGTTTCATACTTTTACAGCATTATTGAGATGTGACAGAAGCATAAGGATGTGCTTATGCTTGGCCAATGGCAGTATGGCACTGATGCATATATCTTGTCCCGCTCCTTTTTTTTTGTGACTCTCACTGCTTCCTGGTCACCATAAGGTAGCACTCTCTACCACAGACCTGTACTGCCATACACTTTACCAACTGAGTCATGACTCCAGCCCCTACCTAATCATTGTTAGAGGAAGATGCACAAATGTCCATCAGAAGCACAAAACAAAATATTTAATACTGATGCAAATCATGCACCGACACATCATATTTTATACTGATTGTTGTCATAAAAGCAGGAGATAAGATGTAGAGGAAAAGGAACTCTTAAGTAGTTGGCAGAAATATACATTAGCATAACTATTAAGACAAAGGTACAGAAGCTCAAATTAAAATTTTAAAAATAGAGTCCTCTATCTGATCTAACAATCCTGGTACTATGTTTACATCCAAAGAAAATTAAGTATGATGAGTAGATACATGCATTCTCATCTACTGTAGTGCTATTCACAATAGCCAAGAAATAGAAATAAAAAACTGTGCTGTCCACCAGTTGATAAATAGATAAAATATGGTCCACATACACAGTGGAATATTATGCAACCACAGAAAGAATGGAATCCTGTGGATTGAAGTGGAGGTCAATGTGTTAAATGGTTAAATAAGCCAATCATGGAAAGACAAGTGCCACATGATCTTACTCATATGTGGAATGTAAAAAGAAACTGATCTCATAGAAATTAAGAGTATAATCATGGTCACCAGAGACCAGGGAAGGCAGAGGGGAAAGAAGAATGTCAAAGACTGATTAGTGGGTGCTAAGTTACAGTTAGATAGTAGAAAGAAGTTCTGGTATTCCCTCACTCAGCAATATCCTGTATATACACACGCACAAATATAGGTATTCAGTGGAGAAAAATTTTTGAATACTCTCACCCAGGAAAAGTGATATCGTTTATAGAGACATACGTGTTTACTCTGGTTTGAATATCACACTATGTAGGTATATACTAAAGCACCACATTAAGTCGCAAATTGGTACAATTTTTATGGATCAGATAAATGGAAAGAATGAAAAATAAAAACCGGCCCTGAAGAGATGACTTAGTGGTTAAGAGCACTGTATGCTCTTTCAGAGGACCTGGGTTCAGTTCCTAGACCCTAAGAACCATCTGTAACTGTAGTTTCAGGGGATCTAATGCCCTCCTCTGGCCTCTGAGGGCACCGCATACATGTAAGCAAAACACTCATACACATAAAACAAAAATAATAAATAAATACAAAATAAAAACCATTTACAAATAACAAAGATTAGCTTCAGTATTCATTTCTATGCACTGTAGTTACTGATTTTAAAAAAATCTGTTTAATGAAATTGTCCATAAAGTTTCTTTGAGTAGGACGAGTAGGGCCAGAAGAGGCATCTCAAGCATTGCTGTAGGAAATATCGTTTCTGGATGCTTTTAATACCATTTCAGTGAAGAACTTTTGTTATTGCTATTGGGTTTTTAAACTGGGCGAGGTAGCACATCCCTTTAATCCCAGCACTGGGGAAGTAGAGGCTGGCAGATCGCTGTGAGATCAAGGCTAGCCTGGTCTGCATAGAGAATTCCAGGACAGTGGGGCTACAGGGAGATCTTGTTTAAAAACAAAAACAAAAACAGGAACAACAAGAAAAACAACTCTGGTCTGGGATTTTAAAGTTTCTACACATTGAGGAAAAACAGAGTTTGCACCACGCATTACCTCATTACTTCAATGCGTTTCTGTTGAATATGAGACCCATACTTGCCCTTACGTAGTTCTTTCCAATCACTGTATTATGCCCGGATCTCACAACCTCCAAAGACCATCACAGAGTTCTGAGTGCATGCAAAAGCACAGAGCCTTTATTTTGGGATTAAACTCGGGATCCCTGACTTCACCAACACGGTGGGGCCATGTAGAGCACGCCGACCTCGGGGAGGGGAGACCTTTTATGGTGGTCTGAGCAAGGGGGACAGTAGTTTCCAACTTGGCAGTTACGTGATTGGTTCACTTTTAAGCAGGCTTAAGCAAAAACTTCTTGTCACATCAGGATTGACCAATTTTAAAAGAACACTTGGTGCAAACATTTGGCACTTTCCTCCTGAATTCTGATTGATCAGGCATGATTGCAAGAGCTTAAGCAACCTATCTATAACTTCAAAAGAACATCTGGTGCTTCCCACTGGATTCTGATTGGCTCAGGCCTAGGGTGGTTCCTTCTCAGAACATTTTGTGGTTTTCCAGTAACTGAGGGTTAGGTCTAAATCAGCCCTAAAATGGAGGCTGGTTTCAAACTGGAGTTACTTTAATTAGGGCCTCACATTTCCCCCTCTTCTAATAACTAAGGAAGACCCAATCATGGGTCAGAGTGTTCTCTGGTGAACAGATCAAGGGGCTGATAATGAGATCTTAATACCATCAGCTGTACAGTGTTGACCCTTTCTCTAATAAAGGTAAGTAACCTGTTAACAATGCAAGGCCCAATAGTTAGCATGAATAAAAGGAGGGCTACAGGTCCGGCCAAGGCTGACAGTAAAGTGGTGAGCCATTGAGACCAGTTGAACAGTTGTTTATACCATCCAGGATCTTCATGTTCCCTGTCCTTAATGCACTTTCTAAGTAGTGCCATAGAGTCTTTAATTACACCAGATTGATTAACATAAAAGCAACATTCTTCTCCAAGGGCTGTACACAAACCCCCTTGCTACATAAAGAGAAGTTCTATCCCCCTTCTATTCTGTAAAGCAACTTCCGCTAGGGAATTCAGAGACTCTTCTAATTTGGAGATGGACTGTTCTAGATTTCTAAGATCAGCATCCATAGCCATTTGAAGGGCTCTGTAATTTTTGTCTGAAGGATTAGGGCTAAGGTGCCGACCCCCATTCCCCCAGCTATACCTAATCCAACTAGCTATACCTAAAACAGCTGCTGCTCCTATGGCTCTCTTGGCCCTCAAAGCTAATTCCATTTGGGTTTCCTCATAGTAAGTCATCCTGGGGAACAACTGTACCATTACACAAAAACCTTTTCCTGTATTGAGGACAGTCCCATGAATGCAAGGAGTCAGTCCTGTGGAGCAGGCCCACCATCCAGAGACAGCAGAATAATAAGTGTCTTTGAGACAGAGATTGTTTGGTTACATAAGTCTTCAGGGGCCCAGACACCCAAGGACATGGTGCAGGTTCCTGTCCCTGATACCTGTTGAAGGGAGATCTTTCTTTGCTGTCCCCAGGAACATCAGCTATGGTTTACTTGGGAGTGATTGTCAGTTATAGCTATTCCTGTATAGAAAGGTGAGTGGGTATTTAGACAGAGCCAACATTCTTCAATCAAATTTGGCTTGGAGGTGTTAAGTACTTCAAAAGTTTTAGTGACCAAGTCCCAAATGGGGTGTTGTAGTGTATTAGTGGAATCCCAGGATGGGGAAACTGACATTACTGTGAGAGTTGAGTTTTCTGTTGAGACGGTGGGTTGTCTGGGGATTGGAGTGACTGGTACCAGGACTTGATTGGGACCTATACCTGTAGGCTTTGAGGTTGAAGGAGTAGGGGTTCCTTTCTTAGGATGACAGTAAACAGTCCCCCGGATTATGGTTATAAGTCCCTAGCCCCCATATCTTCCCAGCCTCCCAGGTGGTATCTGCCTGTCCTTTTGCAGTAAATATTATTTTAACGGGGTTGCAACTTGTTCTGCTGGGACCTGTCTTAACTGACTGGCCCCAATAAAAAATATTAGGCATGTCATTTCTGACCACATTAATAAGGTCATCTTTATGGGGGCTGACCAGTAAATGTCTCCTGTACTTACACAGTCTCAGGATATACAAAAGTAATCATTTGCTCCCTGGCATTGATCTTTCCATTTTTTAGTGTTAGATCTCTTCCTGGGGCAAACATAGAAGTAGGTATGGCGTAGCCCCCAATGGCTCTGGTCAGGAAGTAAGGTATGGAGGTTAAAGCCCAATTCTGGGAACCAGGTTTTCAGGGGAGTTACCTTAGACATTTGGGCTAGGATTTCTCCAGTGGAGGTGTCTAGAAGTTGCCAAGTTAGGTTATAAGACTGATGCGAGTTAGATCCTGAGTTCCCAAGCATCAGCACAACATTAAATTATGAGCGGCATAGTTTTAGCTTGTAGGGATTGTCCGAGTCCTTGTGGACTTTCATGTCTTGGGATCTGGTGTAGAGGCTGGTGGTGGCAGTAGATCCTCAGGGTCTGGGTGTGGATCCGTTAACCTGACATGGCTATGATGAATCCAGGCTGTAACTCCATCTACCTTCACTACTGTTGGGGCCATTAGGAATACCATGTATGGTCCCTTCCAGCGAGGTTCCAGGGTCTCTCTGCAGTGTCTCTGAACATAGACTCAACTGCCAGGCTGGTGGTTGTGCAGAGTAGGAGGAGGAGTAGTCTTACAGATGGCTTTTAGGCGGGGCCATACGTGCACTACTGCCTCAAGAGAATCAAGTAATTGGCAATTATCAAATTCTGCAATCAATTCAGGTCTTAAATTAAGGAGGATAGGAGGGGGTCTTTCAAACATGATTTCATAGGGGGTCAATCCTAAGGCATAGGGTGAGCTACGCACCCAATATAATGCAAAGGGGAGGAGAGCCACCCAGTCCCCTCCAGTCTCCATGGTTAATTAGGTAAGGTTCTCTTTCAAGGTTCTATTCATTCTTTCTACCTGCCCTGAACTTTGGGGCCTGTATGCACAGTGTAATTTCCAATTTGACCCTAATATTCTAACCATTTCCTGAGTTACCTGAGAGGTGAAGGTAGGGCCACTGTCTGAACTCAGGAGGGCAGGCATACCATACTTTGGAAGAATTTCTTCAAGTAATTTCTTGACTACTACTTGAACCTTCTCATGCTTGGTGGGGAACGTTTCTGTCCATCCTTAAACAGTATCTATCAAGACTAGAAGATACTTATGTCCATATTTGCCAGGCTTTACCTCTGTGAAGTCCATTTCCCAGTGGGTTCCCAGGTTGAAGCCCCTTAGTCAAGTTCCTTGTTCTTTTGGAAAGTTTTCCATATTAGTCAATTTGCAGCTGAGGCAAGTAAAAACAATAGAGTCAACAAGCAGTCGGAGGTTTAGGACTTTAAGATGGGCATTTCTTAGGAGATCCTCTGTTTTTCTGGTTCTTAGATGGATGGTCCAGTGACTGTGGGTGAGGAGATTTTTAGCCAAGTCACTCGGCAGGATAATTCTGCAGTTCCGGGTGAACCACCAGACGTCAGGCTTTTGAGACCTGGGAAGCTTACGTATCAGCCTTAGGTCTTCTTGAGAATAATTAGGTTGGTCTGGCAATGTGGGTGACCCTGGGTCTGGCAGTCCTATAGCCAGTGCCTTGGTTGCCTGTTGGGCTGCCTCCTTGGCTGCCTGGTCTGCCTTTTGGTTTTCCTGAGCAATAGGCGTTTCTGCCTTATGGTGCCCAGGGCAATGAATAATGGCCAGTTTCTTTGGTAGCCACAAGGCTGCTAGTAAATTTAGGATTTCTTGTTTTTCTTGACAGTCTTTCCTTCTGCCATGAGCAGCCCTCTTCTTGATAAATGGTCCCAAACACATGGGCCATAGCAAAGGCATACTGGCTGTCTGTATACACGTTTAGTTTCTTGCCTTTGCCCAGTGTTAGAGCCCTAGTCAGGGCTATCAATTCAACTTTTTGGGCTAAAGTCCCCATGGGCAAGGCCGCCGCCAAGATGGTTGCAGTCTCCGTCACCAGTGCCGCCCCCAGGTACCTTTGTCCGTCCTTCACGAAACTGCTGCCATCTGTGAACCAGGTGGCTTCTGCATCAGGAAGCAGCTGATCAGTCAGGTCCTTCCTGAGCCCATGGACTTGGCTCAAGATTCCCGTGCAATCGTGCAAGGGTGCGTCTTGGTCGGGATCAGGCAGCAGAGTGGCTGGGCTAAGAACCATGCTTGGGAGGAAACGGATCTCGGGGAGGGAGATGGTTGATAAGGAAACTTTGGTAGTGAGTCATCTGGGCATTGCTTAGCCAGCAGTCGGGTTCCTGTCTGAGAACTCCCTCCTTGGCGTGAGGGGTAGTGATACACAGTTCTTGCCCTAAGGTCAGTTTATCTGCATCCTTAACCAGGAGGGCTGTGGCGGCTATAATTCACAAGCATGGCGGATATCCAGCAGCAACGGGGTCTAGTTTTTTAGACAGGTACACCACTCGTCTGTTCCAAGGTCCTAGAGTTTGAGTCAGGACTCCCTTAGCTATTCCCTTCTTTTCATCTGTGAATAAGTGGAAGAGCTTAGATCTGGGAGCCTTAGTGCTGAGGCTGACAAGAGGGCCTGTTTAATCTCACTGAAGTCCCCTTCCTGTGCCTCAGTCCAACTGAAGAGTTCATTCTCTTGGGTGACTTCATAGAGGGGCCTTGCCAATTTGGTGAATCCTGGAATCCATAAGTGACAGAATCCAGCCAACCCTAAGAACTCTCTTGCCTCCCTTTGGGAGCGGGGTATGGGTATTTTTAGTACTGTCTCTTTCCTGGCATCCGTAAGTCATCTTTGTCCCTCCTTTAGTATGAATCCCAAATAGGTGACCTCTCTCTGGCATATTTGGGCCTTTTTTGCAGATGCCTGATAACCTAGTTTACTTAGGGTTGTCAGGAGGTCCTTGGTTCCCTGCCGACATGCTGGGCATCAGCGGCAGCTATTAAGATGTCATCTACATACTGCAGTAGGGTGAGTTGAGAGTGCTCCCATCTGTACTCACCCAAGTCCTCATGGAGAGCTTCATCAAACAGGGTGGGCAAGTTTTTGAACCCTTGTGGCAAGTGGGTCCAGGTCAGCTGCCTATTGAAGCTGACTTCTGGATCTTGCCATTCGAAGGCAAAGAATGGCTGGCTCTCCTTGGCCAGAGATAAGCTGGAGAAGACATCCTTTAGGTCTAATACTGTGTACCAGGTTCTGGAGGGAGGCAAAAAATACAGGTGCGTATAAGGGTTAGGTACCATCGGGTGGACATCCATGACTCGCTTGTTGACCTCTCTTAGGTCCTGTACTGGCCAGTAAGAATCTGAGTTTGGCTTTTTGACTGGTATGGGGGGAGTATTCCAAGCCAAGTGGCAGGGCACTAGGATACCTTGATCTCTTAGGTGCCTACTATGCGGGGTGATCCCCAGCCTGACCTCGTGGGACACTGGACATTACTTGACCAGTGCTGGAAAGATCCTTGGTTTCAGTTCTATCCAGATAAGGGATTGATGAGCCCCAGACCATGGGGTATTCTTGTAACCAAGAGGAAATTTCTTCCCCTGTGCAAAGACCAGTTTCTGTTGTAGTCTGAACTCATCCTCCAATTGTAGAGTTAGTACTTGGATTGGGTGACCCTCCTGATCAGTCATTTGAGCCGCAATAGGGGTGAAATAGATATGGGTTCCAATCTTGGTAAGAAGATCCCTACCCAGAAGTGGGTAGGGGCATTCTGGTATGACCATGAAAGACCCAGCCCATGCCTAGGTCCACTTTTCTTCGGGTGGACCATGAATATTGGTTCATACTGGTGGCTCCCTGTAACAAAGACTTTTTACTTAATAATTTTCCTTGAGGTTCAGTCAGCACTGAATGTTGGACACCTGTGTCTACATGGAAGTTCACAGTGTTCCCTCCACTTTGAGAGTTACCCTGGGTTTGGGGAGAGGATCTGAAACCCATCTCCCCTAGTTGCTTAACTCTCAGAGCTCAAGGACTTGAATTTTTTTCTCAGCCTTGACCCCATTCAGCCAGTTTTTCTGGGCAATACCTAATCCAGTGGCCTATCTTTTTGCAGTAGACACATTGGTTTTTCTGCAACTTTGGCTGCCCCTTCCAGGTTTTTTTACCTGGGTTAGCAAAGAGGTGGCACAATTGTAGTTCCCGCTCACCTGGCGACTTGGTAGTTGTGGCTAGAATGATCCTGGTGAAATCCCGGGTCTGCTTGGTGCTGGAAGTGGCCGTGGTCTGTGCCTCTTTCTCCTCTGGACTCTCTCTATAGTTATAAACCTTCTCTGCCACTGCCAAGAGCTCTGGTAGGGTCCTGTCTGCCAGCCTATCCAGTTTCTGCAATTTACGCCTGATGTCAGGCACTGACTGATTTACAAAAGCTAATATAAATACCTTCTTATTCTCAGGTGCCTCAGGGTCCATAGGTGTGTAGGTGTGGAACGCCTCAAGAATCCTTTCTAAAAAATCTGCTGGGGATTCTGTCTTTTCCTGTTGCATGTCATTAATCTTAACCAAATTGGTTGGGTGCCTTGCAGCAGCCTGGAGACTCCCCCATTAGAGTCTGGTGGTAGACCCAGAGCCTCTCTTTTCCTTCAGCCAGGTTGAAGTCCCAGTTTGGTTGGACCAGTGGCAAAGCCTCATCAATTAATGCCCGGTTGGTGGTGGGATTCCTATCCACCCCAGGGACCAGTTTCTAGACCTCTGTCTGAATCTGATCCCTCTCCTCAGTAGTAAATAGAATCTGCAATAGTGGTGGATGTCATTTTAAGTGGACTGGTAGGTAAACAAAACAGAGTCTAAAAAGTCAATAAGGCCCTGTGGTTTCTCAGATTATTTAGCCGTCTGTAACTTCCAATTGTACAGGTCACTAGTGGCAAACAGCCAATACTGCATTGGTTGGTCTCCTGCCTTGTTGAGGGGCCCTATTGCCTTTAAGGGGAGGATGGTAGAGTCTGCCAACGGCTGTGACTGTCCTCCTAGTTTGAGGAGGACTCCCCCTTTCAGGAACCTGCATGGTCTACTGTTATGCTCCTCAAGAACCACCATGGAGTCTGGAGTGTATGCAAAAAAACAAAGAGCTTTTATTCAAGCTTAAGCTTGGTCCCCCAGACCTCACCAACACAGTGGATCTGTTCTGGGACCCCCGAGGAGAGAGGTTAGGAGCTTTTTATAAGTTTGAGATAAAGGAAGGTGGGGAATAACAGTGTTACATTCTGTTTGGTTATAGGAGCCAGTGTGCCAAGCATATTTTAAATTAATTGGTTGTAATAAACTACATGCCAAAATTGGTTAATAGAGGTTCAGAGGTCTCTTATTGGTGGGTGCTGCCTTCAGGAAAAAGGAATGTGTTGACTATTATTCAAACCTTTTGCTAGTTTTTGTTTTAGCCTTATTTAATCTTGTGGCCTTGTGACTGCTTAGAAGGAACAAAGAACAAGATGGAGTTATATTTATCCATTTTCTGATGTCCTACAGCCAAGCATTTTTATAGAAGCGAAGAGAGCAGTTATTGGGTTGAAAAGGGGTTCCAGGGGTCCCACATCTACCTTTTTAAACTTCTAACCCTTGTCCTCTAGCTTTACTCTTGAAGTCAGAAAAGTGATCCTGAAAGAGATTAAGAGGGGTTACTTGACTCTGCCCCATCTCCAAAATTACAAATAGGACAAACACTAGAGACACACACAAAAACAAAACAAAATTGCCTGCTGCCTTGAGAGAAAACTGAAAGTGGGACTCAGCCTCTTGCCACTCCATGGGTGAAACCCGCTTCACCCCTTCAGGTCTACAAGTGGGATCCAATTCCTTTCAGGTGGGCTCTGGACGTCTCCTGAGTCCCACTGCCTGGGGTCTTCTAATGCGTCCACCTAGATCACCAACAGGCTGATACAGAGGTGGGCCCAATACTGGAAGCGTGCAATGTATGTAGACAAAGACACAAAAGACACTTACTGACCAGACAGGGCTCTATGCTCTGGAGGTTGTGTGAGGGCCTTGGGGATCCCGGACGAGCCCCCAAATGTTATGCCCAGATCTCGTGACCCCCAAAGACCATCACATAGTCCTGAGTACATGCAAAAGCAAAGAGCCTTTATTTCAGGATTAAGCTCGGGCTCTCTGACTTCACTGACGCAGCGGGTCTGTGCAGAGCATGCCGACCTCCAGGAGGGGGAGACCTTTTATGGTGGTCAGAGCAAGGGGGATGGCAGTTTCCAACTTGGCAGTTTACATGATTGGTTAACCTTTAAGCAGGCTTAAGCAAAAACTTCTTGTCACATCAGGATTGGCCATTTTCAAAAGAACACTACATTAGGATTGGCCAATTTCAAAAGAACACTTGGTGCTTCTCACCGGATTCTGATTGGCTCAGGCCTAGGGTGGTTCCTTCTCAGAACATTTTGTGTTTTTTTCCAGTAACTGAGGGTTAGATCTAAATCAGCCCTAAAATGGAGGCTGGTTTCAAACTGGAGTTACTTTAATTAGGGCCTCACAACTGTATTTTCTGAATACTGAGAGCTGGGAATACAGCTCATTTGTCTTTCTAACCTGCACAAGGACCTAGGTTTGATCTGAAGGACCTCATAAACCAGATCTGGTGGTACACACCTGCAATTTGAGCATTTGGGAGGTAGAAGCAAGAGGATCCAAGTTCAAAGCCATTCTTGGCTACTTAGTGAATCTGAGACCTATTTGAGCTACATAAATCCTGTCAAAATAAAAAACCAAAGAACACAACTGAATGAAGCAAATGGTGACATTGGTATGGAATTCTAAGGTATAGAATTATATGTTTCAGACACTCTTTTAAATATATCCTAGTTTCCATTTATCATCAAACAGACCCAAATGTTTTCAGTGTGTGAATACTTTAAAATAAACTATCAGAGTGCCTGAGAACAGAGTTAAATCAATAGTTTGCAAACCTCTTTGTTTCTGTCTAGGCATTTCTCTCATTTAGCTACTGATACTTCTTTCTCAATGAATGAAGCAGATCTGAGCACATTCGATAAAGGAAAGCAAAAATTACCAGGTTTGGACTTCCCTTCACAGCCAGAAAGATACTGTTGAGTTTGCCAGCAGGGGATTGTGCGTATGAATACCCCACCTGGAAGAGCTGACATGTTGAAAATGAGATTAACACCTCCCTGTTTTACATTAACTAAGGCTAAAGTGTCATTTGCCTTATCAGGAGAAAATATTCAATGCTGACATGATAGGGTTGAGAACACAGTATGGTTTTAAGAAAGATGTTTAAATATGAAGTAGGATGTTTGCTGTGGTGATGGTGAGATTTTTTGAAGATAAACACTTTGTGTAAATAAAAGCCAAAATAGTAAGGATGACTCAAAAGCTACAAGCACTATAGTAAAGCAATTCCTTTTCAGCCAATGCCAAATTACACAGTAAACAATTTGTTAGAATGCTTTAAATTAAAAAAAAATAGCCCAAGAATCTACCATGTCAAAGGGTACTAACAAATTCTTAGGTATTTGTTGCCAACTCCAGGTCAACCAGCCTAGAAACAGCTCAGATAATGTAAATGATTTATTATTCAGATATAAGACAATAGGTCTTAATTCTGTCAGTTTCTCAACCATCCTATTATGTATTTGCTAAAGAGGAGTGTTTAGTTAGGAAACTATTAAAGGATTCTAAGTAGGAAAGCCTGAAACACACTATCAGATCTAAGGGGAAATGGGGTGACACAAAGGGGCCATCAGTGGCATGATGTCTCCATCAAGGTTTTTCCTCAATCTTAGACAAGTGGGATGTTGTCCTCAGTCAATTGGATCACTGGAATGGACTGGGCATTGGCAGACAAGTCAGAAAGGAGAAGATAAGTTCCTTGTCTTCAACGACTCATGGTTTAGTTGTGCAAAAAGACAATCAGAAATATCTAGATGAGAAAACCTACTCCAATAGATTATAAAGAAGAATTTGAATATATTCCCCAGAGGAGACTTGTGTGAATAGGTGTTAACAGGTGAGATAGGAAATGTAGACTGGGTTTTCTAGGTAGAATGGACCAATGTATTAAATTTTGACATGATCACATAGAACATTGTGGCTGAACAGGTACCTAAAATATGTCAAGAGAAATGGTATTGTTATGGGAATTACGGTAGGGCAGCCGCTTCTTTGGGAAAACTATATATACTGAATAAATGCCTTTTCTTTAGTAAAGGGGGGTGGGGTGAAATAAATAGGTGGAGGATTTACTTCCTTCCTCTGTAACAAATACTGAGGAAAATACACTTTCAAGGACAAAGATTTATTCTGGCTCACATGTTGGAGGCTCATGGTCTGTTGTCTTACTGCTTTGGGCCTAGAAGCACTTGGTGGAAAAGACAAGGAATCTCCTTGCCAGAATGGGAAAAAGAAAGAGAAAGAAACTAAGGTTCTACAGTCCTTTTTGAGGGCATACCCTGGGGAACTTAAAACTTTCCACTGTAGATCTCATTTCTTAATGTTCTTCCACCTCCCAGTGGTGCTGAGCTGCAGACCGTTGCAGGTACATAGCCAAGTGGCAAGAGAAAGGAATGAAATCTGGACTTTATTATGCTCGCTAAATGTCTGCTGTTCAGATCTTAGAAGTAAAACACCCCAGTAGCTATTGTTTCTATTCATTTCAGAGTTTCTAATTGTTGCTACCTTACAGAGTCACAGTGAAAAGGAAGGGAGGTGGGGAGGGGGCTGAAGACACATGTGATTTTTTTAGGAAGGCCAGCCATGTGAAGTTGGAATCCCACTATGACACTTTCATTTATTGTTCTAAGGTGACACTGGTCTGCACTATTCAAAGGGAGCTGGGGAGGACAAGTGATTTTAAGGTAGCACAAAGGAAGCTCCCTAAGGAGAAATGGAAGAGGGCCATGCTGGGGGAGAGGAGGATAATAGTAATGATAACAATGACAAACAGCGTGTTGGGTGGGGTAGGAAGAGTTCTGAAAACTGGGGATGAGGTAGGAGGAAAAGGTGGAAGGAACCTTTGCAGGTGTTCCAGTAGGATTTGCAAGTGATACAAAATAAGGATAACTGCAGCTGAGAGGCAGGATATAGGAACACATCCCACATCCCAGGAGCTCCCAGGAACTCCCAGGAATAATGGAGAACACATGTTGAATCATCAGGATCACTGAGACCCAAATCCTCCGGGGAAGTCCCGTATTTTAAAATGTACTAGATGTTTTGAAGCTGAGTTAGGCTAAGGGTTGTTGGGGGGTGGGGGGAGAGGAGTGAGAGAGGAGGGAAAAATCACTGAGAAAAATTAAGCAGTCTGAAAGGAGGGTAAGATTATGAAGATAAATGTTTACCTCTCAGCTGCTTTGTATGTCTTGAAATGAAACTGTTTTTGAATAGTGCTGCATCGGTACTGCAAGAACGTGGGCATTGTGAGCAAATTGACTGTCTCAGATGATTTGACACATTTTGATTTCTGCTTAGGAAAATATCTGTTAATCCTATTAGAAAGAGAAGGAGAGGGTCCTGAACAGCAAGGCAGAAGATCAGACTCGCTCCCATCTTGCTGCGTACACTCTCCTAATGCCCATGCTTCCAAAAGACCTCGTGCCTCATCACTGACCTGCTTGGCATTACATCAAAGTCCTTTCTCCACCTCCTCATTCCTTGCCTGGCACTGGCAAAAATCAAGACAAGTCTGGATGGCTTCCCTCTCTGTGACAAATTACAGGAGAATAGATCTCTGTACGCTTTTCTCTTAACATAATTTCCTCCTTTTCTACCCTCCTTCGCCCTCTCTTTTTCGTGCTTCCCTGCCCTCCCTTCCTGCCTTGTTTCTGTGGTTTGCTGTTTGCTAATATCCAAGTCCAGACCATTCTTTGTGTTTGGCAGGGTAAGCAGTTTTATTGTTTGGGAACTCCAGGGGGGATATAGTGTCTATGATGTTGTCTGGGCTCAACCTCCCCCAGGAAGGTTAACTACCTCTGCCCTACTCTCAAGGGGAAAGGATGCCAAACACACATTCACCTACCAGCCACCCTCGATAGAGAAAGCAGATCTGTTGCTCTCTACAAGTACTTCTTATCCTCACATGTTGTAATTCAACTTTGAGGACCAGGAGAAGTTGTCTAGAATCTAAATCTATAGAGTGCAAATTAGGAATAAGGAAAAAAAAAACAACAAACTTTTCCTCTCTTCTAACTCCTTTCTGGCAAATGTTCTTAGAGCTGCACCTAAGTCTGATCAAAAGGCTGTTCATCTGTCTCAAGAGCCAGTCCTGGAGCCCAGCATGCACCTAAAAATATGCACTCACAGTCCTAGAAAATTGTACTCATTAAACTCCACTGACAGGTCCTCACCCAGATTCTGCTCCATGCCAAAGCAGCATGCTGCTGTTAATCCTTCTTTATAGATTAGGCAGGAAAATAAAGAGGGTGGGGCTGAAGTGCAGGGGAAGTCTGCACACTTGTTTGGAGAAGAAGAAAAGGAAAAGCAAAGGGATTTCTTGTTCCCTCCTTCATGTTCTGAGTTGCCAGGACTGACCAGATACCACTGAGAGACACAGGGCCTTTTAGCGTTCACAGTGTTTTTACTTCCGCAGGGTAAGTGCTACATGCAAAATGGGAATTTAGATCAAAGAAATGTCTTTCAAACAGTGGTGCATTGTTATTTTTGTATCCCTCTTCTCTTTGTATGTTAAGGAGGAAATAATAATAATAATATTAATAATAATCCCAGTTGACATTATTGAGCACTTACCATGTGCCAAGCAGGTGATGTATTACTTACACAATGCCATTTCCTTCCCTAAGATCCCCATGAGATAGATGTGGGAGCAGATGACACTGCAGTCTAGAAAGGTGAAGTAACTTGAGTGATGTGTCAAGGCTGGGATTTGAACCAGAATCTTCTAAAACCTCACTTTTAACATCTATGCCATGTACAACCTCTCTAAATAGTTCCCTTAAAAGTATGTTTGATGGTTTTCATTTAAGATTTTAGTGACTGTTCCTCAATAATAGTTCTGCTATTATCTTAAATCTTTACAATTTTCTGCAATCAAATCACAGAGTTTCCTGAAGACGGGGGAGCTGTGTCTCCCTTACCTTTGAGTCCTCTGCAGCTCTTAAAACAAAGCCTCCTAGCCAGAATGGAAGCTAACAATTATTTGTTGAAATGCACTTTACATTATCTCTGTATCTAAATAGAGCCCATCTAAACAAGTCCACTTCCCCAACACTGGGGTTTTCCTCTTTGCAGCCACCCCTTCTTGTTTTGTTTTCCAAAGGTTGATTTTCAACTGCAGGGACATTGCAGTTGTCTTGTCACTTAGCGTGATTTGAAAGTGAGAGTCTGTGTAGTGCCTTTGCCTGCCCTCAGCAATCAGGCCTCACACTTGTGAGGCTCTGATTGTAGGCGTTGCCTTATTTGCATTGATGAGGATGAGCCAGCTGCTAGAGCATACAGAACTGCACCTGACACAATCACTGAGTTCAGGATTAGCACAGGGAATCAGGAATCCACTGAGCTGCACGGCAATCTCAGCCCCACATTAGAGTCACTCATGCAAAATGACCCAAATTTGCAATGAGCACAATTAACAACTCAAAGATGCATGTTAATTTGTGGTCTAACACTTTCTACGTTTCCCTAAATTAAAAACAATAAATATGTGCTTTTGTAGACGAGTCTGGGCATGTAAACAATTCAGGAGACTAGAAGTTTGTAGCAAATGTGCAAACCCCAGAAAATGTAGATTTCTGTGAGTAACTGGCCACTCGGCCAAAGTTTGATATCACATAGAGTAGCTTTGTAGTACCATCTTCATTTTTGAATCAGTAGACCACAACTATGGATGAGGATAAAATAATAAAAATAACAATATCAATCTCATATGGAAAAGAAAAATTTTAACTTTAAAAAAGGATTTGAAATTGCGTATCAGACATTAATATTTTTGAGGCTAGCTTTGGATTACATAAGAGCACAGATACTGTCAGTTATTTCAAGATATCCAGAAAGTATAAGAGATAGTGCAGAATTTTTATTAAAAAGAGATTCTAAATCAAATGCAACATTCTCAAACCCTTGCCTGTGTTTCCATGTGTTCACAGTTTATAGGTATTGAAATACTCACCTATACTTTAGGGGGAAAAAAAAAACACAACATTTTGCAAAAATTGAATAAATGATCATTCGAAGCAAAAGCATGCAGTTCAAAAGCTAAACCTCCCATTGGAGAACAGAAAATTTAATGAGCTTTTAATGGAATGCAATGCTCAGAGTAGTAAATTATTTGTTAGTTGACGATGCAATCAGCATGCTGATTAAGGTTGCTTGGTTTTTTACTAAACATTAACTGAATGAAAACGGGTAGTCCTTGTTCTGCTTGGGGGGCTTTAAGGAAGCAAATGGACTTTCAGAACAGAGACTGTCAATAAAGGTGAGTGCACTCCAGGTGTCATTTGAATATGATGATAAAATACTAGTGATAAATATTTAAAAGCATTTTAAATCCACAATGTTCGCCTAGTGTATTGTGGACTCTGTTTAAAGAAACAGTAGGCCTTAGCAGGCTGAACAACAATCCCTCTATCTTTCTCTAGAAAGAAATATCTAGATCTGCTTTCTTTTATTGCAAGAGAAAAAGAGGGGGTGGGTGTGCTTTGAAAATATAAACCAGCATGGACTCAGAGACCAGGAACTGCTTGGGAGTGTGGAATGTAAACCTAAAGAGAGAGAGGGACAGAGAAAGAGAGAGAGAGAGAGAGAGAGAGAGAGAGAGAGAGAGAGAGAGAGAGAAAGAGAGAGATAAAGAGAGAAAAAGAGAAATCAAAACAAAGAAAAATATTCCTGCAGCAAATAGAAGAAAACATCTGTTTGTCTGGATAGATTGAGATAAAAACTTAATTAAGCAGTCTCAATTTTCTGATGTTTTAAAATAATTGCTATTATAATATTTATAATTTTTAAATTTGTAAATGATGGCATTCTGAGGACATAGAGTATTAGTTTATATTTTAATTTAGTAGATCTGAAGGATTGTAAAAGAAAAAGGACACAAACTGGAAATAAATTTTGTAATTTTCTGACTGTTAAGATTATTAATGCAGAATTTGTTAAAATATGTGATGCAGCATATTTTAGTCAGTCTGTGCGTTTGTCATAAATTATGGTTTAAGAGAGATGTTTTTGTGTTAAATCTGTTTATATAACTAGATTGATTTTTTTTCCCTCTGAAATGAAGGTTTTTTTGTTTGTTTTTCCTTCTTGCCAATTGAAAAATCTTAGGTTTGTAGGTTAATTTTCCTTTTTCTATAAATCCCAATTAGTTTCATCATCAGTGATTCTCTGGCAATGGTCAGGTACCCTTAAAATCCGATAAATAACTACCTCTCACTTTTAACTATTCCTGTTTATGACCCAAGAGGTTAAAAGCCTTTGACTGGCATTTGACTTCTGACCTCATATAAATGTTATCTTATCAGTTCCTGCTTGTTAACTTGTATTGAGTGCTTGTCCCTGATGGCTTTTAGATAAAGGGTTGTAGGTTTTTTCTTTTCTTTCTTTCTTTTTTTTTTTTTTTTTTAATATATTTCCTATAGGAACTAAACCATTTGTATTGTTCTATGCCTGGTGCACTCTATCCTACACAGCTGCTACAAATCTACCAGAAAACACCAAATATATTTTTATTTATTCTCTATATTATTTTAAATTTGGCCTTATGGGTGATTTTTATGCTTAAAATATATATTTATTATAGTTAATGGTAGTGATTCCTACTGATCTTAATCCTTTAGCATGTTTATCAAGAAGCTGGTTAGCTCCATATTTTCTCTTCTTTAAAAAAATACAAAAAAAAATAGCTTTGCATTTTGCACCAGCGTGAGATGAGTTAGAGAGATAATTTATGGAAATCTTGTCCCCCCAGACCTCAGAAGTCTGCCTAATGAGAGAGTCATCAGTAAGATATATCTTTTTTAAAAAATCAAACTCAGGCCATCAACAGTGCATTTGCTAACCTTTGGGGAAGAAGGGAGGTAGCCTAGCAGGTCTCCTCTGCCCTTCTGTCCCGAGAATTAAGAAAGATTTGGGTCTTTTATTTCCTTTGCAGCTGTGTGTGTTGTTCACACATTCGAGTGTGTATGTGTATGAGTCTAGTCACTATGCACAAACCTAAGTGCATTTAAATGCTTGCATTTTCATCTCTATCCATGGCATCAGGAGGATCCTGTAGGCAGATGTTGGTGCTACAGAGGCTGCTTCATTTGCAAATGACCTACAATGTGGTTTCTAAACAAAATATTTCGTTAATTTCTATGTGGAAAGCAGTCAGTGAGGAGGGGAGAGAAGGAAGAGGCAGCCATCTTGGAGTCGTTCTGCCTTTTAGCCTCATTCTTTCTCCTGCTAAGGCTCAATAGTTAGAATATTATCTTTATTTTTAATTGGCCCTCAACATAAAGCAAGAGGCATGTTCAAGAGACCTTTGTATTTGTGTTTGGAGTAGAAAGAAAGTTGTAACCTCTTTGGACTTTAAATAATAACTGTGACTATAGACAAACTTACACCTATTATTCTCTGTCCGTCTAAATAAATATACATATAAATGAAGCATATGCCACAGCTTGTAAGAGACCTGTACAAAACCTATTAAGGGAAACAAATGTCTATTTGGACCATTCATTTGCTGCTATCTAAAGGATTAATATGTCAGGAAAGTTATCTGCCATTCCTCCTCCACCATTCCGTCTTTTCTCCCCAAACACACTCTCACATGCGTGCACACAAACCCACATTGTGACACCCCACCACGGTAAAGTGGGAATTTCAAAAACTTTTTCTAAAAACAAGAAATCCCTTTCTCTTAGATGGTAGATATTTAGGGAAGAGTAAACAAAATGAGCAGCTTTCTACATTTTCTATTTATTTTATGTCTGTGTGTGTGGACAGCTGCTGGACTCTGGAATGTCCCTATACTGCTTTCATCCTGCTCGTATTCGGGCAAAACACAGGTTTGATGCAATTTGTCCCAACTTTTCATTTCAGCCATTGCTTTTCTCAAAGTGGCCAGAGTTTAAAGTCTGCAAAAGAAAAAGAAAAACCACGGCAGGGGGAAAAACAAACCAACCCCCAAACTGGTGCGGGTATTCACTGCATTGACACATTCTCAAATGTTTTCTCTGTAGTTATAACACAAAAGCGCTTTCTTCCCTGTTTTGATGTGTTAACGACAGAAAGAGAGAGGACACTTGGAAGTGGTGAAATAAGAATTTGGAAGGCACAGGGCAAGTATTTCTCCTTTGAATGTCCAGTATGTGTCAGTAGAAGGTAGACACTGTACAGTTTAATATTAATTAAATTTCTTTGACTATAAAGGGGATAAAAATATTTAGTTTAAGCACACTATTACACACCTATTGAACTTGCAGTTGTCAGAGTTGCATTCCTTCTGTACATTTAGAAGTCACTCCTCTGTCTCTGAAGCCAGGAGAACAAGGTTGCTAAGGACCTCTGACAAGGGTGCAAGCAGGACAGTAACAGATTATCAAATTCTGCTATTTGACACACGAAACGATAAACTTTTACTCTTTTAATGTTAGCAATCTGAACTGATTTTCCCAAGTATTTTCTATAGATTGTGGGATTTTTTTTTCTTAGGTAATAAATAATGAACAATAAATAGCCTATATATCTGTACTCGACTGACCAAATTCTTTGAGTTAAATCCCAGAGTCCTTTCCAACTGGGCTTCATATTGTGAAGATTTTAAAACAACACAGATTTAAGTGTATAAACTGATGAAAGTCACAGAACCATTCCCATTGCTATGGAATTCATGTTCTGATATATGGTCATAAGTTTCAGTAGACCTCAGGAAGAAAATAGTGTTTACTTATACTAGTTTCTATAGCAGAGTAGGAGTTTAAATTGTAGTTAGAGGAACAAGAAGACTAATGGAAACCAAGGCCTTCAGTTTTTCCACAGTGTTAGATCTCCAGCTTTATAAAGTTATCTAAGCATGTACTACTCAACTTCTGCAGAAATATGGTCCATTTGACATTTTTTTCCTACTCCTTGCCTCAAAAATCAAGTTGGCTCTGCTTGCAGAAGGCTGAGGCTTTTGTGATGTTATGGATTTTTTCATGTTTCAACAACAATGTTGAGAACATCGAGTCAGAAATACCGAAAATGTTAGGACCCAGGTTAGTGCTGTCATGCCTCTGTGCTGACTGATGCATCTGGGTTCCCCTGTCCCTTGGTCTCTGTCCTCTTTTTCATCTTTTCTTTACGTCTGTGAATTGGTCAGGTCCTTCCTACTAAAAAGCTTGATTGGACCACACTCTCCCAGGTAGATTCTCAATCTCACTCTCAGAGCTGGTTTGGGGTTTATAATGGGGGTGATTTCCCTTACTTTAAAAGCTTTGCGATTCAAGCTCAGCGATCTGGACATGCTCAAAAGGTACGCCCAAGATCATAAGCCATATTTGTATCCTTACGGAAAAATGGAAAAATAATACCCACAGGCTTCTGATCTAAGAACACTGCCTGGACATACACCTTGTCCCCTTCCTCTCGGCCTCATCTGCCCTGAAGAATGAATATATTCATCCCCAAAGTTGCTGCTTCAAAGTGACCAGTCAAATGCTAACAGGTCAGCTGGCCATCCTGTTGGGCAGAGGATCCATAAATCAGAGAAACATTGGTATGGTTGAAAGAAGAAGGTAGTCCAGCCTGAGGGAAGCCCCGTAAATCTCTCCAGGAGCTTTGTTCCCGGTAGGGGTGGGGGTGAGAGTTGGGGTAGTTGGGGCTGTAGGCTGTTATTAATGCCTTGGCCCTCCTGCAGTGGGTGCTAACTTCTTGTGCAAGAGAGCTGCCGCCACCCTTCCCAAACATCGGCTGCGTGGAAAAGTCAAGCACGGCTGAGCCCTGATTTTCATTTAATAGTCAAAACCAAGATGCATTTGGGCTATGATGATAGGACAGCTCTCTTGAAAAGATTATTTGAACTACAAAGGCATTCATTTAGGGCTAGCAATGTTGCAAAAGGGCCTGCTAGAAATTAGCAGCCTGTCCTGGTATTTGGAGAGCAAGAGTGACAACTTATTGGAAGTTCTCAAGGAATCATTTATATTTCACACTCCACTAGGCAGCTGATTTGAGATTGTCTGTTAGCATAACAAAGGCTCTGAGCCTGTGAACTTCAGAAACCTTTCGACCTCTTAGCTGCCGGCATGAATAGCCCCCAGTCCTGCCTATAGAGATCTCCCAAAGCTCCCCTGTTCGTGGCTAAATTGTTAATCAGGGTAATTTAATATAGTTTTCAATATGCCTCATCTCTTATTGGGAAAGGTATTCACAGCTTCCCTACTCCTGAAAAAAAAGTTCTTTTATTCAAGTGTGAGAGGGGCAGCTGCAGACAGACCCCCATCTCTTGCTTCTCCCCCCATTCCTTCTTCCCAGCCGCAACGTTCTGAGCAGCAACCACAGGGAAGGGCCAGAAAGAGAAACTGGAAGGACGTTCCCTTTGCTTGCACCCCACCCTGAACCTGGAGCCCTGTGCTGTTGATGCTGGGAAAAGACCAAACAAAAACCAAGGCTCAGCCGTAGCTGAAACCCTCAGAGCCAACACACATACACACACACACACACACACACACACACACACACACACACACACACACGTGTGCGCGCCACACCCCACTCTCCATCCTCCTCCTAGCACAGCCTGTCCCCTCCCCCCTCATCTCCCAACTCAGCTGCTCTTGTGGCCCCGACAAAACGCAGCAGACCCCAAGGCCTGCTCATTTTCATTTCTGTCATTCGTCAGAGGCAGTCCTCACTGGCCTGCACACTCCTTCACACAGCCACACTCAGTCTCTGCCTCGTCCCTCAGTGTCATACACTTTCTCTCACAGGCTCCCTTGCACAGTGTCAATTCACATGCACATTAGTTAACTGAAAAGAGCTGGAACACAAATATATTCGTTTTAATCCAGTTAAGACCTAAGAGGTCTCATAGGATATTATTCAATAGTTTGAAAACCAAGTATAAAACTCAGATTTCGCTACACTGTTTCATCTCAAAGAGGCCTACAGTACGCCTTTCTTTCACTTTTTACCAGCACATGCTCAAAAAATAAAGTGAATAATGAAGCAATCACAAGCAAGGCACTAGCTGCAGGTGGATATTCTGCTAAAATACGGTGGTGTTATCTTTGTTAATTACTGTGTTTCTAGTGCCCATGTGCAAATTCAGGATAATAATTTCATACAATGAAGGAAAAATATGAAATCACTAACTGTGTTTTCTTCAATTAAAAATAGACAGATACAATCTCTTAATCATATTTTTACTCTTTCTTGTCCACATAAGAATTTTAGGCCATTTATAAAATGTATTGGGGTGTTTCTGGGTTGCCTTGGTGATGATTCTCTGTGGGTTTGGTGCTCTCTTTGTGTGAGTTGAGGCCCTGTGTCTTGCGCCATTTCTTACGTGTGTCTGGTTTTGCTTGGTATGTTTGTCTCTCGGCCTCCTGAAGTTGGATAAAGCCAGGGTCTAGTGCCTGAATTATTTTCTTTGACTTTTCTGTAGGTCAGAGGGGTTCTTGATAGGTGTTGGGAGACTCTCTTAACTCACTTAGGATCCTAACCTGGCATCTCAAAACTGCTGGGAGGCTGGAGACAAAATTTCTGTTTACAACACTAGGGAAAGGGTTATTAAACTTCCAAAATCAGAAATGCAAATATAGATCCACAGTAAGGAACACAAAACAAAACAAATGGTCCAGCTTCGTTTTTCTGGGCATTAAAAAAGATAAAAATATAGGTTTCCTGCTCATTTAAATATCTAGACTGTGCCCACAGGTAACAAACTGAAACAGAAAATAAAGTAATTGTATCTGGTGAGATTATGTTGCATTCCTCAAATCTACATTTTCCTGGGAAAAGAATCTGACAGCCTTTCTTTCAGTGTTGTGGAAGTTTTTATATCATGAGCATTTTTATCAATAATCTTTGCATTATTCATTTTACTGATGTGTTTTGGCTTATCTTATTCTATAATGATTTTCATTTTCTTGATGTCTTACAGTAGAATATTTAAAAATATCAACTGATAGCGATTACAAACAAGCAAATACTGCTGATTTCTCTTTTAAGAAGCCAAAGACATGAAATCATTCATTCACAAATTAACAGAAATTTAACTTTCATGAGATATGTAAAGAGAGAGAAAAAAATACTGTGACTTTAAATTCAGGAATGAAAAAATACACAATTGGCATTTTTCAATGCTTTTGCTTAACACTGTTTTCATTAGTCTTTTCCTCCTTTGAATTTATGATCCGTGTCCATCACTACACTTTCACATCTCTGATTTCTGTTAAATTTTCTAACAGAGGTTAATAAGTACAAAGGACTATAAGGCCTATTTGCTTTCATCTAAGGTGCTCAATATTTTAAGGTTGTTTATATTTGCATTTAAATTTTTTCCATGATATTAATTTAAAGTATTAAAATTGGACTGAAATTAATTGGATTGAAGAATTAACAGGGAGAGTTTTGAAAGGAATTAAGCTCACCAATAGAGATCTGATGAATTGCAATGTTTTCTTGGTCTTGGGCCATCTAATGCTCTCTCCAGCATGGCAGAATTGGGGTTTCATATTTGTGGAAGAAGAGGGGTTGTGGGGAGAAGGATGTATATTTGGAATGGTGCTTGACAGGAGGAATGAAGGCAGACACCAGGACAATTATATTACAGTCCCACTGGGAATGCCAGCACCAAATTTAGCCAGACTGATGGGGCACTGTCTAGACGGTCCCTTTTGTGTATCAGCTGTTTTTTCCCTGCTTTATTGCGTTGCCTGAATGTGTGAGTTGAACATGCATATGGATCCCAAACAACCATTCCAGCTATTAAACTTCCTCTCATTTGGCTAAGATTCAAAGGGTATGCATGTCTACTGTATTCCCTTTTCAATATTTTGTAATTAAAATGAAGCTTCCACATTAGTAGTTTAAGAAAGGTCATATCATAAGACAAAGTAGAAGGTGCCTAGGCTGTTTCTTTCTATGAAAAAAGTGAACTAGGTGAACATTTCTATCTTTTCAAATATGCCCACCTCTTTTCTACTGAAGTAAAAGTCAAAGAGACAAAAAATAAAACAATGAGAGGATAGAGGCAGACCACATACAAATTACTACCTTTCCTCTTGAAAAGGGCAACAGATAGAAGAAAGAATGTTTATTAAATGTTTACAGTGTAATTAACAGCAGTGTGCGTGACTTTCCTTTTTTTCCCCGTTTCCCCTATTTAGTAAACCAAATGGAGCCTATGAAGTCTTGGAAACAGATTGTCAAACTCCTTTAATATATAGTTCTAAATTGCTTTACTGTTGTTGGGCAGATAGGAAATCCCAGAGACATTTCACATCTGGGCAACTGTCAGGATTTTGTTTTGTTTGTCAAGATAGTGCAAGGAAGGGTAGGCTTCCGTCTAAGTGAGAACAGTACCCACATAATACAGTCATTGTCCACAGGAGTAGACATGCACCCCCAAATAGGATGTACATTTCATGGGTGTTAAGTGTTAAGAATTTGAAATGAACCCAAATTAATTATTGCAATTAAAAAGTGAGAAATAAAAAAACACATTAATGCTCATGGAAGTAGGTATGAGTTCCACCTCTTTTAATAAAAGGTTTATCAGCAAATTTTGCATACAGTCACTAAGAATTGAAAACCATGAGAAACTGGGATTCTACAAAATGTAAGTCATGGCAAATAAAATCCTTGCCTTATATGAAGACCCAAGAACTCACTGTTTCATCAAATAAGAATCCATGTTTCATTGCACAGATAAATTTTGCTGGTATGTACACATAAGCTACATTTGCTGAAATCATTTTCCCTTAACAACAGCAACAAAATCAGCAAAAGTGTTCATTTGAAGAGAAAAGCATAGATCTAAGTCAAAGTTAATGATAGAAAAATCACTTTTTAAGTAGTTACAACCTTGTTTCACATGGTAAATTTTGTTGGTGACTAAATCATGGAATTTCAATTTTTAAAACAGTGTTTTCCAATGCTTTGATGATAAACTATAATAACTACTACTTATATTGGACAATAAGGACTTTATCCATCTTTTGCGGGTTGGATATCCAAGAGAGAGCCTAAAGGAGAGTAAATTTCTTTCTACATTTATTAACAGGATAGACGAGATGTGACCTCCTCTCCTTTGATTCAAAACATTTTATATACAAATTAACAGTCTTGAAGTATAATTAGTGACATAGGCTGAGGGATATCTTGTGGTTGAAAGAAGGGATGGGCTCACAACTGACAATAAACATATAGAGACCTTCAGTAGGCATTCAGCAGCATTGGTGTTAGCAGCCTCTGAGGGCCAACTTTGGTATGATTGAGAAAAAAATATCATGAAAAAAGGGGTGCAGAGAAAGAAAGAAAAAGAGGAAACCCCCACGAGAGAGAAATCGGGAAAACAAGAGGCAAATGGGGTGGGTAGGCTGAATGGGAGTGGTTGATATGCAGGGAGAGAGAGAGAGAGAGAGAGAGAGAGAGAGAGAGAGAGAGGAGAGAAAGAACGAATATTCTAAGCATTGTCTTAATCTAAAACAGAGAAGCTTCCAGGAGAATGAATTCCAATGGAGCTGAGCCAAAAATAATTACAGAGATTTTCTTGTTTTGTTTTGTGAATGGAGAGCAGCTCTTTTCTCTGGAGGTGCGGGGTGAGAAAGTGCCGGAGCCCGAGACTGAAGCGATGCCCTCTGCCCCTTTGCTTCCTCACGCCACACTGGCAGACCTTTCTTTCTTCCCCTTTCCAATAGCTATTGGCACCGAATTGCGCAAGAGAGAAGGCAGGGGCAGCAGCCCCCAAGCCTTAGCTGGATTTTCTTTTCTGACAATAGCTTGTTTACTTTTATAGGGCTGAAGCAGTGAAATTGGAAGCAAGATTGGGGCGGGGGGGCAGGAATACTTATTTTAGGTTTATGAAATAAAATGGAGCTATTTACAACTAAGACTAGCCCCCTGTTTGAGATACTTGAAACTTCCTTTGGGGATTGTTTTACCAGTTACATTTGTCCCCTTGTTTTTCATCATCAATAGCAGGCTACTAAAGGAAATAAAGTATTCTCTCAAATTCCTCTATTTTCTCTGTGATTTAAATCTTTATCCTGGAAAGCCCCCCCCCCTTTTTTTACAGGGAAAAAATAGTCATTTGTTAAAATAGCATGAGCTATGACTGAATTTTTGTGGAAGCACTAAAACACACTCCTCACAAAAGCAGGAACAAAAAGCTTATACGCATATGAAATAGACAAGATGGAAGAGAATCCTCCAACATTAATAGACTTTTGTGACAGAGTGATCATAAACAACTCAGAATTAATCTCTAAATACTATTAATTTTCTTAGGTTAAACTGACTTACACACAAATCAAATCATAGCATAGGTATTGTCTGAGCTAAAACTCTCATTTTAGGTTCTGGCCCATGTTAAAGAATGTATTGTGATTCACAGATGCTAATTGTACAAGTAGAGTATCACTTGTGTCTTTGTGTTGCATGAATTTGATTTTTTTTTTTTTTAGTGATGTATTTCCCAAACTCAAGAACCAGTTCCTTTCCTCTGTATGATATTTCACAACTTTTAAAAATTAACATTTGGATTTACTAATGTTTGATCTGCTAAGTTCAAACAGTTTAGTGACCCAGCAGAAGAGCAGCACGAAGTTGGACATTTAATGGGTTAACACTAAAGGACCTTGATAGGCATTTGAAACAAAAGAACTCATGCTATATTTATAGACAATATTATCTATAACCTTATGTATAAAAATTTCAGAAAATAACAAGATTAGATATAGTTTCCTTTAGAACTTTTACATGCTGAAATTTGTCCTATTTTTCTGTCAAAGAACTATTGAAATGTTATCCGTAAAGTTATATAAATCCCTTATGTGGGTAACTTTTACTTTTTAGATATGAAAAATATCTTCATCTACATGAAACTTCTATTTTTAGATTTTTCAAAACTTATTTTAAATGTTGCTATGAATATATTGTGTAAATCTGCAAATATGAGTTTTATAAATCCATATTCAATTTAATTAATCATACCAATTCACTTGACATTTTTCTCACTCTGAATTCTTCTTTCCCCCTTTCTTGTCTCTACTAAAAGCATTCTCTCACAGTGGTAGACTAATTTTTGAAGCAGATTTTACAACATAAAACTGACAATAGTTTTAGGAGCAGGTTTTTTTTTTTTAAAGCATTCAACTTAAATTTGTTAGAAGTGACAAAATGAATATTTAAGAATTGAAAGTACTTAACCACACTAATCTTAACATTATATTAAAAAACTCAACTCCCAAATGGATAAATCTACTTTTAAAGGAAAGCAATTATTAATATTAATGAGAATAATCACAAGTATATCCTAAGCCAAAATAACTGCTTGAGATTAGCAACAAATATGTATTCCTAAAAGAAAACATTACCTTTTAAAAACTGGAATATTGCTAGGTATGGCAGCCTACAATGGTAATCCCATTACCTATGAGGCTGAGGCAGGAGTATTACGAGGGTGAGTGTGAACTTTGGTGCATTGCAGACCAGCTTGAGCTATACAGTGAGACTCTGCTTCTAAGAGCAAAGAAACAGAAACACAAAAATAAGAAGAATAAAATCTTTCAAAATAACAAGAGATTAAATGATATTTATGACTTTTGAAATGTTAGTAAATATGACTTATTTATTATTTAAGTAGGTTACACTAATGCAGTGAAATCATTGAGATAAAATATTGGTTTATTTAAATGTATTTAAAACATAGATACAGTAATTTACTATTAGTGAAAATGCAGCATATCACACCTAGCTATGCATATACTGTTGCAATAATTATAAAGTCAGGAGGTAAACACAGATTTATAATTAATAAATATTCCAAATGTATAAATTATAATTAGTTACAGGAATATAGAGTGCTTGGTATGTGTGCTGAGATGTCTATATTTTATAAGAATGCGTAAGCATGTTTATACAGAAATGTTCAATACAGATGTGTTCCTTATTCGTTTACACTGACCATGACACAATAAAAAGGAGTTAAGAGTTTCTATCTTGACCAATTCTTTTCTAGCCTTAAATTACTAAAACCAATTTCAGAGTTTAGCAACTCAAGTTACCAAATTGGAAAAAATTGTATTTCAATTGAAACCAACCACGGAAATTGCCCAAAGGTAGTTTTATTTGTTCTTTTAGTTTTGTAGTGGTATAGCGCCCAGCAAATTGCTCTAGAAGGGGAGGAGGCAGCAAGAAGCTACTGAAAAGATTAGGATGAAAACTTCCTCCAGCTTCACAGGCTTCTTTGCTAAGCCAAAGATGCCATTATGGCATAGAGATAACATACAGTGAATAGTAAGACTGTAAAAAGAGCCTTCACACTTCTGAAAACTCAGAAGTCAGCCAAGCTTCTTTCTGTGCCTTGCCGACCTCCCTGCGGTGACCCAGGAAGATGGCCACGGTTTCAGTCCACCCAGCCTTGGGTTTGTTGTTTCGTGTCATAACCTCCACGTTCTTTAAAGGTAGTTTTTGGATGTGCTCAACGGAAATGCCGAGAGAGGCCTAAATGTAGCTGTACTTGCTGTCTGTGCTCAATGATCATTATTGTGATGGATTTAGTCAAAAGTCCCAGAACAGACACGCTTATAGTAAGGGGACAATCCTATTGGCTTCAGTGGGGGCCAGATATGGGTAGGAACAGGTGAATACTGGGGTTATTTGAGGTGAACACCCTCTATGGACATGTACACAATTTTTTTATGTGCTTTATAGTGTACAGAAAAGCATGGCACACTACAAATGAAGCCTCATTAACCTTTTTTCCAATGTTGAATGCTATTTTCTATATCTAGGACATATAGAATATCCAATAAAATTTATGATAGTAATAGATGACTCCACATAAGCACTACTAGTGATCCTAGGTGTCTATTTAATCATAATCAAGGACTACCTGGTAAGCACTAAGTGACAATAAAGCATATTCTTACTAAAATATTAGGTAAATTGATAATAGAGAAAATGGTCACTTAAGACAGAAAAGTCAACAGAAAATTGCAGTAATTATATGTGTCTTGCACACAAGCCTACTGTATTATATCCAGTGTACAATGTGCTATTATGTAAAAGAGAAAGTGTGGTCCTCTTCTTGATGACACAGCTGCATTAGGAAGTTTTACAGGATGGCTTGTTTCCCAGAGCACATTATGCTTTTCTTGGTAGAATTTCTCCTCCCAGTTAAAAACTGGTTTTCATCACACAACTGCATAATTATTTTTCCACAACTAGCTATAATTACTTGTTTTGTGTATCTCTACTAGAGTGATTCAGTGTTTGCTGCTCTACCTCATAAAATGCATCTGTATTAGAGGCATGTACAAAGGGGTATTGGCCTTATATAATGTGTTGCTGAATTGGTAGGGGCACACAGGCCCAGTTCTTTGAAAAAGACACAAATATCTATATTGCTTTGAGTTTTTCTTTTGGAACACTATGTTAGCAGAAACTTGGAGGTAAAAATGAAAGCAAGAGCCTCACAACATGGGAATTACTTAGTGTACCAAGAAACTCCTTGTCCTCTGGATGTACAGTGAGTGACTGAGTGGATGAGGTTCTTGAAAGGAACTGTTGATAGCATCATCATAGAAGACCTCAGAATCTGCATTTTGAAATATGCCAAACCAAAAATTCAAACAGATTTCAAGTCATTAGGGAAAACCTAATCGTTTCATGTCATTCATGACACTCTCCACAAATCAAACAAAAATCGAGCAACACCTTTCCCGCCAGCCTCCCTCCGCGGGGTAACAGGCAGTGCTTCCCTCTTCCTTGTGCTTCCTGGATGTTTGCGTCCTCTTTTCAGCTTCTCTGCACCCCTTGCCTTCCTATGTCCTCCCTTTGCCTTATTCTTCAATGATGCCAATAACAATAAACAACTTATTCAAAGAAAACGAGTTCAAGCCAAAAATATATCATTGGTGTGTGCCTTTTCCTATTTACAAAAATACCGTGGTGGCACTTTAGTTTTAAAACTAATCGTCTTAGTAACATACAAAATAGTGGGCTGTTCACTATAACATTTTTGAACATATGTGTATCTTGTATTTTGTTCATATTTGCCCCATATCACTTTCTCTTGCCCCTCCTTTCTCTCCTTTGAGAATAATTGTAGAAGCAAACCTCCAAACAGAGATGTGAAATGCTACGTAGTGTCTTCCAAATTTATTTATAAACCTATGTAATGTTAGAGTCAGTGAAGCTTTGTGAGACTACTGATCCCAGGGTGCAGAAAGAATTAGCGTATCCAGGAAAACGCAAAGTCATAATTAGTCTTGTGAATTATAATAATCTGGTCTCATCCTGTATTTCTTTCTCATGTGGTATTCCCAGTGGGAGTTCTAAATGAAAAACGACTAGTGGATTGGGCATTAATAATGGCATACCTGTGAAATATGAGCATATTCCCATAGTAAAGCTAGAAATCTGTCCATCTTGATCTTACAGTTTTCAATTAAAAGACTAGCATCACCATATTTTTCCAATTTAATAAGTCTTAATATTTAAAATAACTATCAAAATTAGAAAATAAATGGACAGTTCCCTCCTATGTAACTATTTTTCCTCTTAATGTAGGTATAGATATAAAGCTACATTTGATTTTTATTTTAAAAAATTCTAAGTGTTTGTGTTTGATAGTGCTTTCTCAAACAAAGAAAAATAGAATGTCAAGAAAGAGAAAAAAAATCAATGAAACCTAATAGAAAAACTACGATTATTCTCAAGGATCTTAGATCAGATGTTTTTCATAATTTGACCACTCAGGTCACGTAAGCATTGGCTGACTAATTGAGGTGATGTACTATTTTAATATATGGACCCAACCTAATGAAAATCCAGTTGTTTACCAATCTGGAAATTTTACTATGTTGAGAAATAGAAGCACACTTTTGAAGAGTCCTAAAATGGTCAACTGCAACTAGACTTAGAAAAACAGATAGGCAAAATGCAATAGTAATTGTATATCCACTCAAAGCTCAGACTTGCATAACTCCAATAACTGAAAATTTAGGAATAGCCCGTCAACAGGAAAATAAACAAGCAAGTTGTAATGTATTCTAACAATGGAATATCATTCAGCAATGCAAAAGAATATAGTGCATTTTACAACATGGAAGAGTCTCAGCATAATTGTGAGTGAAAGATGCCAGACAAAATAAGGGGAGTAGGAGCCATTTTTGTAAAATTGTAGGAAATTCAGAATTACACATAGTGACAAAACATAGATCAATAGTAGAGAGAAGTTGTTGGGCAGGAATTACAAAAATTATCAAGGAAGCTCTTGTGGATGATAAATATGCTCATTATTGTGATGGGGGTGCTGGTTTCATAGATGACACATGTATAAGAATTTAAGTGAAGAAGTTGGATAGGAGTAGCAAATCTGTTAAAAACAAAGGGACTACTTAGAATGGGTGCATCAGATCAGAACCAAGTGAGCCATTAGAAAAAGAATCACACACTAAGTTTTGGAGCCACCTGCTAAACTAGGACCATATACAATAGAATATAAAGAATGTGGGGATTCAGATATGGCCTCTAGCTAATGTTCATGGCCCCCGGTCTGAATAAAAGCCCCCTTCCTTTTTTTTCTTTAAAATCAATACATTTCTGAATGAGAATAACACAAGTTTTAGGTTCTATCATGTGTGGTGCTGCCAAATGTGTGCCTTAGGACAGGTGATAAACTGATGTGCCTATGCTGCAAACAACCATTTGAGGCAGAGGTAAACTGAAAGATACTTTCATCTGGAATCCCTCTATCAAATCTTGTAGTTTTGTAATTGTTTTGTCGTAAAATCTCAAAATGCTTTTCCTTTCCTTTCCTACCATGTTTATGATTAAAAAAAAATTAAGTAGGACAGGTTCCTTGAGGAGTGTGTTTAGCCAGATAACAGAAATTCCCCGAAAACATTTGCCTCCAGTTTTGTGAGCTGATCTGTTTTCATTGGTTTTAGCCACATTTTGTACACATTCAGAAGTTATAAATTACCACATTGAGTCTCTTCTGGATTAGACCATGAATGTGCCAAGTGTGATGGGTTGATGGGTTCCTCCCAGTGCCAACCTGGATAACTCCAGGTTGTTGTTTAATTTTTAGTACAGCAAAATATTTCCTTATTATTAAAGTTTTAGATTCATTTAATAGGTTTTTTCAACTTGACACAAACCTACATGTACCTGAGGAATTTCCTCCATCAGATTGGCCTGTGGCCATGTCTATGGGGCACTTTCTTGATTGCTAATTAATGAAGTAGGGCCCAGCCCACTGTGGGCAGTGCTATCCCTGAGCAGGTGGGCCTGGACTATATAAAAAAAGTAGCTTTTAGTCAGAGTGGTTGATCACAGCAACAGTAAAGCAAGTTAGAACAATTTGTTGCATGACTTGAATCAGATCAGTCTCTTTCTTAAGGAGGGAAAATAAATTTTAAGAACTTTCGAGACTGAGGTAAAAGTCAATGAACATATGGGGACATCTGCAGGGAAATTGAATGTATGTGCAAACTGACATTTCAGTGAGAAAATGCTTCAAACTTCAGGTCTATCAAACACATACCAGTAAAACTGAATTAAAATACAGCAGGTAGAATTTGTTTGCAAAGCAGTAATGCATGTGTTTGACATTACCTGAAAGACAAATATTTTTCCATCTTGACATATTATGATTTAAATTTAGCGTTCTGATTTTAGAGACATACTTAAAATGTATTAATAAAAGCATTTATGTTTAGAGTGAGGTACATAAAAATTTTAAAATACCCTGTCCTTATTTTGGTCAGTGATGATGCTCAAACATTACATGTTCCTGACCACAATATCTGCAGGAAGAAAAGTGTACCATTGACCTTAGGTATTACTTTGAAATGTAGCTGACTTCTGTGTTTGAAGCTTTATGTACCATTATGATATGGGTTTTCCCTTGGTCTTTTTTTTTTTTTTTTTCAAAATGGACTTCACTACTGAAAAATAGAGGAATCTTTTCTTTACACTCTCCTCAGGCTCCCTGTTTTACCTTGCCATGTCTTTAATTCTTCTCTCCTTCTTCTGTCTCGTTGCTTCATGATTTAACAATTTTTTTTCCTGCTACTATTACTAGCTAGGGACCAAGACATTGTTAACAGTGAAGATGCACTTGCCTGTAACAAGTCCTCTAACTTCGTAACTCAGCCTCCTCCCTATCCCCTAGTCCCCCACCGTTCAGGCCTGGGTATCAGACCTAGAGCCTCCACTGAACTGTACATCCAGCCCCTCATTATTTCTTGACCATTCTTAGTTGTTAAAACACTAGGTACACCATTAACTATCCAAGTTTGGAAAGTTCTTGTGATGTTGTTTTCTTTTGTTAACTCTTTGCCTAAGGATTTTAGCCTTAACTAGTACTAGTTTATTGGCAAATAAAATTCAAAAGGTTTTTTAGAGGTCCTAAGACTTCTTCCTTCAGAGTCCCAGTACTGCATGTAGTAATCTAGTAAGATGAGTCCATCCCCCATTACTCCGACTATTTGAAAAAAAGGTTTAAAATCAAGTTCTTTAGAGGCCAATGCAATGAGCATAATCCTGTGCTTAGGTTTCTGGAACTGAGGCCTTTTATTAAAACCATTCTGCTGGGCTGCCAGGAATGTTGATGGAGATAGAGAGCTCTCTTCAGGTTGCCGTCTTTCTGTGAACTTATGTAATATTCACTTGTGATTTCTAGTTACCATGTTCTCAGTCAATTTCTCATTCTTTTCTCACCCCTTATCTTAGGGGAGGTATAAATTAGCACCATAGTTATGATACTTACATTCAGATGTCTTTGTTTCTTCCCAGTTGCATTGCCTAAAACCTGCCTGATATGATGATCTATGTGAGATATTTTTACAAATGATAAACTATGATTTAAAAGATTGTTTGTAAAAAATAGAGGACTAGACATTGATGTGCCATAGAAATGTCAGCAGGTCTATACTGTTGTGTGGGTTAGGTTTTTCTCCCACAGAGAATCAGATCACTAGGCATTCAATAAGTTGTTTCTCACAGACCCCAGGGATATAGGATACTTTTCAATACTGAGCTGTCTGAACATGGAAATCTAATGAGGAAAAACTTTTATCTTCTCAGAAGATGTAAAAAAGTCTCTGGTCAAGCCTTTCATATGACAGCTTCAACTTGTACTATTCTAACACACCTGTTCTCCAAAAGCATAAAGACTTTCCTATTCCCTCATTGATCTATTAGCATAAAGTCACATTCTAAGTCACTGCTAGAAGTAATTGAAACTAGAATAGATCTATTAATTAATGAATAACATAATCATTATTAATTACTCTTAACATTATAGCATTTACTATAGTATATTCAATAACTCTTAATCTTCTGAAAGATAGAGTTACCCTTGAGGACAGTGGAATCCACAGAGTAGTTATGGACTGAATTAGAACAAAGAAATAAGAGTATATAGCATTTGAAAATGAAAAACTAAATAGCTCCTACAAATTTTTATGGTTAGTTGTCCTGCATCAGGTCCAGTTTCTTAAAATTAAGTTAATTAATACAATCTCCAATTTCACTTTATAAATTCACTTTATTCATTGACTAGTCAATGATGGCACCCACTAAAAAATTAGGTAGGTTGTGACATTTGGAGAACAAAAAATTTATTTGTTTTCATTTAAATTTTTACAAAAAATATTTAAAACTTGGTAGTGTTTTAAAGCTTAAAATGAGTAATAAGGAGTCAATGTTGATTGGAACAAAAAGTCAATTTAATTTATTTCCAAATGAACTTATTGGGATATTTTAGAATTTACCAATCTCTATGTATTTGCCTTGCCTAAAATTATATCCTTTGTTATATACATTATTTATTGGTCACTATTTTTGCTGGCTTTTACTGTTCTTGTTAACACTTTCTCTGATACATGTCAAGTAACAAGAATAAATTGTACAGATTCTTGTTTGACTAAGTAAAATTATACTATAGGGAAACCCAATACAGTCTAAGAAAATATCAAAGACAGAGATGGATAGATGAATATGAGATAAAGGTGAATTTCTTTGCCTTAAGATCTCTTAGAATGAAATTGAGTGAGAAGTGCTAAAATTACATATAGTTAGACATAAATTTCATCTATTCCCCAAATAGCTTATTCAGTTATTCCGTTCAACTGATCATTTATGGTTCAATCCAGTAATCTCTTAATATGGTACAAATTTAAAAGACTTTTTTTCCCACTTCTTGAGACTGGCTGTCTCAAGGAATGTGCTGTGTGACATCATTTAAGGTACCATTGTATAAGAAGCAGTGTGTGCATACCTAGCTTATTAAAGATAGTCTGCACAGGGGCGGGAGGCCTGGCTCAGTGGTTAAGAACACTGCTCTTGCAGAGGACCTGGGTTTTGTTCAGGTCCCAGCACCCAAATGGTGGCTAACAACCATCCATACCTATAGTTCCAAGGGATCTGACACCTCTTTTACCTCTGCATGCATATGATGAACTTACATTCAGGTAGAACACTCATACATATATAATAAAAATACATTTTAAAAAATTTGCCAGACATGTGGTACACACTTTTAATCCCAGCATTTGGGAGGCAGAGGCAAGTTGATCTCTGGAAGTACAAGCAAGGCCAGTTTGATCTACAGAGTGAATTCCAGGTCAGTCAGGACTACATAGTGAGACCCTGTCTCAAAAAAACAAAAATAAGATCAGGCTGGACATAGGCTCTGTCTGAAGTCTGAACTGCTCAAGAAACAGAGGAAGGAGTATTGATGAAGGCTGGGAAACATCACACGATCCTGTGTGTAATAAAGTAATAATAATTAAGTAAAGTCAAAGTCTGTGTACAAAATGGGATATTTTGCAGAAACCCACAAATGCCTCTATGGCTGCTGGCCAGTTTGTCAGTTACCTCAGTGGCTTCAGTGGTTGCTCATCTTTGTTTCTTGTTCTTGCCTCAGAATTTGACATTACATGTCTGATGGCTGGGAAGTAGATCGATCTGCCTTCTATGACCAAATCCTGCAGACACTACCTGGCCTTTACCCAGTGACCCCTCACTTGCCGCTGACACTCCTTGGCCTTCTTGCAGCCTTGCTCTGTCTAGCTCTCTGTTGAGCTTGGCCTGCCAGACTTTGTGATTGGTCAGCTCAGGAAAATAAGAAATTTATACTTAGTTGATCAACTGAGAAGTCAGTTTGAAATTGCTGAATGAAGTGGTCAAGGACTAGGAGATTCAGAATTGAGGTGGTAGTAAACACATGAAGACGCGGAGTTTAAGATACACTGTGGAGAAAATCAGTAGGAGTTAATGTTTGGGCGCAATAAGGGGAAAGTTATGGATCATATTTTATTTTAGCTCAAAATTTGAGGTAATCTGAAACCATGTTTTTCCTGAACGGTAAGCACAGGAAAAAAAGTGAGATTTGAATCTGGCAGAGAGATGAATTTGTTACCCAGCTGAGCCTTGGGTGTGTCTACAAGACATCCAAGTTGTGATGGCTCCTATGTAGTTGCATATAGTCTGTCGTCATGCAAGCTCTATGCTTGGGTATATATTTGACAAGAGAATAGTTTAGAGTGGAACAAATAGTCAAGGACCATAAATCAAGAAATAGCACAGAAGAACTGAAACCTATTGGCTCCACGACAAGAAGCTATTGATAAATATAATTGATAAAGTTTTAGTGAAATGATAGATACAGAAGCTAGAATTTGGAGAAATAGAGGACAAAATTGGAAAGTAAGGAAACAGAGCGTCTTGCCCTCACAATGAGACTGGCCATATTTCATCTTATCTCAGAGTTAAGTAATTTATATACTTTTCTAAAAAAAATGTTAAATGAAATCTTCTACCTGTCTTATACATCTATCCTCTGTTTTTATTTCTAGGAATCTCTCTGGGGTTATTTGTTTTAAAGAACTAGCATGAATGTTTATCATAAAAGATGGGGCTGGAGAGATGATTCAGCAGTTAAAGAGCACTGACTACTCTTGCCCAGGATCCAGATTTGGTTCTCAGAATTCACGTGGCAGCTAACAATCGTCTATAATTCCACTTCCCAGGGATCAAATGTCTTCTACAGGCGTTCTCAGGCACTGCACTTAACATGCAGGCAAAACATTCATACATATAAAAAATAAATAAATAAATAAACCAAAAAAATTTAAAATGTTTATCATAAAACCTAAAATAGCAGTTAATGTGATGGCAGACATTCCTAATTATCTGACTCCAATTAACTCCTGACAATGTATATGAAAGCAAATTTTTGTATACAGGAAGCAAACAATTAGTTTTCTAAAGCTGGAAAAAGTAGAGCTGGTGACGTAGCTCAGCAGATAAAAGTGCTTACCACCAAACCTGATGATCTGAGCTAATTCCCCCAGAACCGTTCTGTAGAAGGAGAGAGTAGACTCCAGTATGCTGCTCTCTGACCTTCATATGTTTCCTGTGGCACATTCATCCCCTCCCCTTAAATAAATTAAATATAATAAAAAATAATTTTAAACATAGAAAAAGTGATGACACATTTTTGGTGCAGGCAAAACTATAATCAGTTCCTCTAACTATCATTAGAACACTTTTAAACACCTATATAATAATGTACTAAGGGCTTATGCATCACAAGAAGCGCATAATACTTGATTAAGACCATAAAACCTATTAGTAAGTATATGAATTACAGATAGTATCAGGTATGAACTATATTTTCCTTATATAACAAAGTGAATATATACTTAATATAAACATGAAGACAATATGCAAAATGCATATTGATGAAATTAATATAGCTAAGTAAAATAAGCAAGGGAGACTTTAAAAAATAGTTGCTTTCCTGAGTGAGGTTTGGTAACAGGGAAGACTTTATAGTACGTAGCATCTTTGTGCCAAGCCAGCAGCATAGTGTCAGGAGGATATTTGAAATGTGACTACAATGGATGCTGCAAACTCTCCTGCCTGTCTCTAGAAATTACATGGAGATTCATGACAGCAGTTATTGTTGAAACGCTAACTTTAGTTTCAGTGTTTCAAAAAGCTGATATTATGTTAGGTGTGATGGTACATGCCTTTAATACTAGGACTCAGAAGGCAGAGGCAGGTGGATGTCTGTGAGATTGAGGCCAGCCTGGTCTACATAGTGAGTTCAGGCCAGTTGGGGGTACAAGGAGACACTGTCTCAGATATCAAAACAAACAAACAACAAAAAAGTTGTTAACACTATTAGTTTTATGTGTATCTATGGTATAACTTGAAAGTGAGTTTGTCAGAGCACATAAAAAATAAAATGCAGAAGTGGAGCTGCAGTTCTCAACTGGGAACAGTTCTGCCCTTCGGGGGACAATTGGCAAAGCCTGTGAACATTTTCGGGTGTCACAAAATAGAGGTCAGAGATACCACCAAACATCCTTGAATGAACAGGACAGCTCCCCACAACAAAAATCATGCATCTTCAGATATTCGTAGTGCTGTTGTTGAGGTTGAGGAACTCTGAAGGAAGATGGTTTCAGAGGCATGCTGTTCTCTGTGACTAACAAAGATCAAATAAATTTGAACAGCACTAAGTGCCAAGGGATTCTCTTCAGAGCAGTCAGAGCTGATGTAGGGAAATAAGACTTTGGGTGGCAAGGCCATTAATTATAACTCAGAGGGAATTCTCAAATGCAACATAAAGAATTTAAGTTTTAATGAAAGGAAGTGTTGTGGTGAAACAGAGTTTAAAGATTTATAGGTCACTAGATGTAGGGTATGGTCAAGGAGGGAGAGATTAGATGATTAAAATCCATAGGGTAGTAAAGAAGGAACACATTGCAAATCTACCAGTAGAAACAGACGAAGGGTAAACTGAAATTCATGTTTCAGAAGAAACTTCAGCTGGAATAAGGAACACATTGACATATTACAAAACCAAGAGTTGAAATGAAGGCTGGCACTAGGGCTAAGCAGGTAAAGGTGTCTGCTGCCAATGACAAACTGAATTCTTTTCCTGGCACCCACATGGTAGAGAGGACCAACTCCCTCAAGTTGTCTTCTGACCTCCACACTTGCACATGCACACATAAATAAATGTAAAAATTAAAATGTTGGAAGAAGCCCATGTTATTTAGTTTCTGAAACTATGAAATGTGGCATTTTTTTTTCCAAAATTACTAGTAAATATGTGAGAAAGAGCTGATTTGACTGGGGAGTGTGAGAAACAGTGCTGAGCTTTTAACGTACTACAGTTTGGATATTCATAGTGCATCCAAATACAAAAGATGATTTTAATGATTATAAGAGTTTTTTCCAAGTTTTTCAGTTAATTCCAGTTTTTAAAGCATTTAGATATTTTTCAACTTTTATGTCGCGTAACACATAGAGCTTGTATTCGTGCCTATAATATCATCTGAGGAATTGCTAGAAAATGTTACTATCTCATTTTGTAGATGAGACAAATGAGCCTTAGCAAGATTATATGATCAAGATCGTACAATTACTAAATCATCGCACTAAAACTTAACCCATTGTGTCTTCTAACTCTGTAAGTCCTAAGATTTTTTTTTTTTTTTTTTTTTTGAGACAGGGTCTCCTTGTAGCCCCAGCTGACCTGGAACTCCCGACATAGACCAGGCTGACCTTGAACTCCCAGAGATTTGCCTGCCTCCCAAGTGCTAGAATTAAAGGCATGTGCCACCACAGGAGGCTTTAGTCCTGGAATTTTCTTAAAGACTGGTTTTCCACACTGGGCATGATGGCATGCATCTTTAATCCCAGCCCTGGGGAGGCAGGGGGCTCTCTGTGTCTACATAGTGAGTTCCAGGCAGACTGGGAGAATGGAGATCCTGTCAAAAAACAAAAGCAAACAACAACACAAAGTGATTTTCCTCCGGTACTCATTACACAGTACAGTGACTTTGTCCAGTTTGTCTTTGTCCAAAGCTGTCTTTACTGAGTTTAATCAGCAACTCTCCTTAGGTATATATATTTTAAGATATACTTTTAAATAAAAAATTTAAAGGAGAATAAAAATAATAAGTAACTTTAAAGTAATCATTTAGTTTTTAATCATAATATTTTCTATTTTTCTCTGCCTATGGTTTAGCTAAAATATAGTAGTATCTCTAAGAGGAATCATGAAGAATTAGAAAGGGGAGATGAAAGAAAAAGATGGTAGACATATCAGAGAATTAGCTTGCAAAGGCATGAGGAAGAAACTTGTGTGGGTGAGTGTGGGGAGAGAGAATGGGAAGATAGTAATTTCTAGACCCTTTTTGCCCAAGGAGCACTAGGAACTTAATAAATCTTAGTTCATCTGTCATCTCTATGCTCTGCTAATGACAAGATTAAACTGAGCCACACTTTCTTGAGCGCTTATCTTTTGCCAGGCGCAGTACTAAGAGCTTTACCCACATTATCGCATTCTATCCCTGCAGCGAATTTCCAATTTGCAGCAGAAGAAACTTAGGCTTAAAGAGTTTTTTAAAAACTTGCCCAAGTTCCTTGTCTGGTAAATGGAGAAGTTAGGTAAGGATTCAGAAGCAAATCTGTCAGATGACCCGGTCAGTGTTATCACTTGATGTATTGCCTCCTCCTAATGGAGATCAGGTGTGGAATGGCACACATTCCAGAAAAGTGAGTCAGAGCCGAGTAGAGTAGGAGGAGTTCTTGGGATCTCTAGTGTGGGATACCTTCTCATGGTTTCTACTATCAGATTCCCTTTTGCTCTTTCCTTAAGGAAGTGAGTCAGTGCTTGACCCCTGGAATATGGTTTGATGCCTGAGCCAACAGATAGTTTCCATCTAATTCCAATGGAAAAACACAGTTTGATGAGAGATGCAAAAGGCTACTATATATCTAACACACAGTTGGCCCACAGTTTGCTGAAGCAATGGAATCCCACTGAGTTTTACTAGTTATTTCAAAGGAGAGAACATATACTAAGACTAGCTGAACAGAGTTGGTGTTCTTAAAGTCAGACTATTGCTTTTGGAAGAAGAATGTTTTGTTACATTTTAAAATTAAGTACTTGCAAATGGTCACATTTTGACTCAATTTTAAAACTGATACGTGTCTATTAGTAGTCTTTAAAATACTTTCATTTTCATTTGATAATTCCATATTTACTTTGATCATATTTAATCCCCATTACCATTTCTCATTTCCTTCTGCTCTCTCCCAATCCCTTCTTCCTAAGAAGTTCCCCTCCTACTTTTATGACTGTTTTTTATTTTTTTAAATGGCTCACCAAGTTTAATTAGGGCTGCTTGGATGAGCATGAGTAGAGAACTATTTACTGGAGACAGGTAACTTACTGATGACTGCATCACTGAAGAAAATGATTCTCCTTCTTCTAGCAACAAATAACTGCCAATAGTTCACCAGGGAGGAGCTGGGGCTTATGATCCCCTCTACCATTCATGATACATTTTTTTGTTTGTTTTAAAGATGTATTTACTTATATTTGTGCTGTGTTTGTGTGTATGTATCTGTTGGAACTTATGCCTTCTGTGTACAGGTGCCTAGAGAAGCCATAAGCTGCACCAGATTCCTTGAAGCTGGACTAACAGGTTGGGAGCCATACCACATGGGTGCTGGGGATCAAATTCAGGCCCTATGGATGAACAGCAAACATTCTTAATGGCTGAGTCATCTCTCTAGTCCCTGTGATGGAATGCTGTTAGGCACAGTCTTGAGCAGGTGACCACAATTGCTCTAAATTTATGAATGCAATAGCCATGTCTTGCTCATAAGACAGCATTTCACAGCATTCCTTTCCACCCTGTGGCTCTTACAACCTTTCTATCCCTTCCTCTGTGATGATCCCTGAGTCTTATCAGAGGTTATGACACATCCTATTAATGGCTGAGTTGAGTGCTCAAGAGTCACTCATTCTCAGTACTTGGACAAATTATGAATCTCTGTATTAAGTCTCACTCACTGCAACAGGAACCATCTCTGACCAAGGTTAAGAGCAACACTGATCTAGGTGTATAAAAAAATGTATAGAAGGTAATTTTCATTGAGGAAAACATAGGTCATAAGGCCTATAAACTCCCCAGTCATGGACTTTGGACCAGGTTTACAACATCAGGCATGAATTCCCTCTCTTGGAACAAGCTTCAAATTCAATCATAAAGTTATATCCATAATAGTCATACCACTATGTCACCAGAGGGCACATCTTGCCTAGCAGATCAGCATGCTGGTTCCATAGCTAAATAAGACTCCCAGTAGCCTGCATAGCACTTCCTTCATAGAAGCTGACCAGCAGGGAGGGCGTTTACAGGTCAGTTCCAGCATGATTTCTCTACATTCTGCAACCTTAGCAATAGGGTCATGCCATCTAGTTTTGGTGAGCAACCGACAGCAATGACAATACTTGTATTGGAAAATTACTCTTTCACTTTTAGGCAGTTGAATGGAACTGCTACAGAAAAGTAAAGATTTTCTTAGCCAGTCTTCTAGGTTGGAAATATTGTTGCATATCTGTAGAAGCATAGCCTTCTTTTGTAGCTTGATGTAAGTCATTGATTTTACATGAAGACCTTTACTAACCTCGTCATTCACAGACATATTCATACATAATTGTTAGATAGTAGCCTGTTTATTCTAATAATAAATGTTTCAAAGATATTGTTCTCTAGGGTCTTCAAATAAAGAAAGATATTTGTCTCTTTGGAATTTTAACCACACTGCAATTAAAATGAAATGCAATCAATAAAATATTAATGCAGGTGTGTTTGAAGATCAACTACTTAATGGTTAGGTCCATATCTGTCATTCTCTAGCTTCCTGAATGTCAATATATAGCAGAGTGAATGAGTTAACTGGCAAATTAGAAACACAATATATATCTAATTGTGGGTTTATTATTTATTCTTTAATAAGACACATGACATTGCTGCCTGGCCTTTTAAAAACCTTTGCCAGATTGGCTTGCTGCTTTGAAATCATTAAAAATTATTTTTACCAGTTAGACATCAGTATAAGACAATAAGAAATAGACAGAATTATTGGATTTTAGAGCAAGCAAAAGCTCTGAATTCTCAAGTCACTGGCCTTTCAAAGCATTATGTTACTGAATTCTAGCCAGATTCAGATCTTGCAAGTACAGTACAGCTGTTGCGCTTGTTCTGAGTTTATTATTCTTAGATACACAGGATGATGAAGGAATTAAGTAGATTAAAGCATAAAAGAGCAACAGAAGTTTGCACTAAAAATTCAACCTCACAATAGGCAAATGCCATGGAACTTCTTGAGACAGCTTTTGGTAAAGGAGAATCAACACTTTTCTCTCAGAAATGAGGGTCTAAAACACCCAACACCAGCTTTAATCTTATAGAAGATTCTACCTCTAAGACTAAGACAGATGAATAGATCTCCTTAGATAGAGTTCCTGTGGCTGGGGTTAGATTTTGAGAACTGGGAAGGTAGCTCAAGGAGTAAAAGTACTTACTGCACAGGCATGAGGACCTGAGTTCAAGTAGCCAGAGCCCACATAAAAAACAAAGCATGGTTATATGCTCCTGTAACCCTAACACTGTAGGGATGGGGTGCATATTCAGGAACATCACTGTTGTTTATTAGCTATCAGCCTAACTCCAGGTCCTGGGAAAGACCCTGACTCAAAGGACAAAGGTGGAGCATGATAGAGCAAGATACCCAACATCCTCTTCTGGCTTCCACACATGCATGGGTTCATGTAGGCATGCATGTGCATGAATAAATTTAAAACATTGATATATCAATTGTTATTGTGATGTTGTATGTTGGTAGTAGAAGACACATTTTCCACCCATCCTTTCTATGTAAATCAGCTTTAATTATCCACTTTGCTCATACTGAATGTGAGAAGATTCTAAGCTTCAGTCATTTGTGGTCACTCTCACAGCTCTGTACAAAGAAGAAAGTAAAGTTTTTTAAACTTAAGTTTATACAGCATGTCTAACTGCATAAACTTATACTAATAAAAATAAAAATAAAAACAAACAAAACAGCTGACTGATACTATAGAAGGGGCTTTCCATGTTAGGTTTTTTATAAACTCACTTTTACCAGTGAGTGCTTCTCATGCATAGCTAAAGATGGCCACATAAGTTCGGCATCATTAACAAAAGCTACTTTAATTGTTTTAATCACAATGTAGTGACTTTGTCAGACTGAGCCCAACGTTTTGCCTTCAGGTTTGACAAAAATCATTTCAACTGACTTAAAGACATCTCTCAGTGTGATTGTTAGATAGAAGTCTTTTACAACAAATCAAGTTGACCAGTTGGTTTCGTATTCCTGCTCTTATTCACACATCCTCATTACCTTTTCATGTCTGAACAAGTTTCCCAGAGCTGTGGAGGATGGAGAGGAAGTGGCTCTTGCTGCCAGATGTTTGTGTTTCTACTTTTTGAAGCACCAGAAGAGAAATACACATCTTTCTCCTTTGTATGTCTATAAGCAAAATGACTGGTCTGTGGCAGAATTAACTGTTACAGCTAAAAGAGACTTTGGATAAAATTCTGCCCTGATCTTTCCCCCTAAGATGAGGGATGTGTACAACTACCATGTACAAGGTCATTTTAGGAAGCATATAGACAATGAATTACAAAATTTAAAAATTATCTTCTCTAGGTTTTTTTCTGCTAATTATATAAAGAAGAAAGTCCCAGTCTACTGCTAACAAAGAGCTCTCTCAAGTTTATCTTCTTTTTTAAGATATTGAAAACAAGCCTCAGGCTCAGAGTCTCTAGCCAACAGCTATGTAGAGCTAGAGTTTAATAATACTGTATAGTTTTCACAAATTAAAAAATTTCCAATTATCATCTATATGGCTGATACATTTTTTAATGGTAGTGATATAACACTTCTTTTAAAAACATACTTAAGGTGAAAATTATAAAATTTTGATTTAAAACATATTAAGTAAAAGTGAATGTAGTCAGCACAGCAGTGTCAATACCACCTACAGAACACCTGCCACTGTGGAAGTCATCAAGCTAACACGGGAACGACTGGAATTGCAAGTCAAACATCAATTCCCTCACTACATCCATGAGAAATGAGAAGCCCAGAGAGACCAGGAAAGCATGCAGTCGGGACTGCAGTCCACAGGTCGCCGTGCAGTCAGGACTACAGCCCATGCGTAAGCGTGTAGTCAAGAACACTGGCTGCTTTTGCACAGACCTGGGCTCAGTGCCCAGTAGCCCCATGGTGGCTAACAACCATCAATAATTTCAATTTCAGGGGATCTTCAGGTCTCTGTGACCATTGCATACATGGGTTTACTTATACACACAAGCAAAACACTCATATACATAAAAAATGAAAATAAATAATTATATGAATAATAATGTGATTCTTCAGTGGTATAGCTGATGGTAAGTTGCCCATGCCCCAGTAACTAGTGCTCATCAAAGATTCCTGGGATACATTTGAATTTAAGGGGTTGCAAATCACATCACAAATCTCTAAGAGTGTGTGTATGTGTGGGGAACAAATGCTAGAAAAATCACTGACAATTTCATTATTTCTTCTGAGAGCCTGGGATAACAGTGTTTGAGAACTTCCAGTCTCTGGGGAATTCCAAGGAATCTCATTCCATGCACATGGTAGACTCTTTGGAAGAAGAGATGACTCTGCTCATCCCCATTTGATTTTCTTCTAACAGTTCAAAAACAGACCTGTTTCTGATGTTAACTATCCAGCCAAATGCAGAAACGACAATCATTTGAATCTGGGAATCACTTGAGCCATTTTCACAAGGCCATGGCATTCATCCTACAGCCCCTTGTCTCACTCGTGGGACGCCCATGCATCCATTAGCCTCATGTCATCCACCTCACATCATTTAGGATCCCATTATAGGTGCCCAATCTTGTGAAATGTCTCTCTGTAATGTCCCTGAGAAGAGAGCACGATAAGCTAGAAACAACAGTCTCTGTGTGAGGAATCCACAGTGGATCTTCATTTGTATGCCACTGTGAGCTTTTTTTTTTCTTTTAAAGATTTACTTGTTTTTATTTTATGTGTATGTGTAAGTGCCTACATGTATGTATGTGTATCATGTGCATACCTAGTACTCACAGAGGGCAGAAGGCATGGGATCCCATAGAACTGGAGTTACAAGTAGTTGTAAACCTCCTGATGTGAGTACTGGCAACTGAACCTGGAAACCCTGTAAGAGCAGCAAGTGTACTTAACCACTGGGCCATATCTCCAGCTCCTGTGAGCTAAATTGTTCCTGTGAATCCTTTTACTTTTTATTTTCATTTTTAGGACAAAGAGGCTCATACTATAACTCCAGCCAGACTGGAACTCATTTTGTAGTCCAGGCTGGCCTAAAACCTATGACAATTTTCCTGTTTTAGCTCTTGGATGCTAGGATTGCAAGCATGTACCATTACACTAATTTCTGGAGACTTTGTTCTGGCTTAGAAATTCCAGCTACTTTGTATGTATTGAAAATCTCTCATTTCGTTGGTGAAGACTCAGGTAGCGAAGGCTGCTGACTTATGAACAAGGCACCACACAGTTATCTCATAGATGGAGCAGCGTTCCAGTACTCAGCTTCCTCACTGAACTTTTTCCACAATCTAATTCCTAGTGTATTCTTTTCCTTTCAGTTTTGGTTTGGTATCTTGGTCCTGCCTGTCTTGGTCATTTGGGGAGAAATATTACAATGGTCCCATTTTACAAATGAATAAAAACAGTAGAGGAGGTGGGGGAATATACCTTAGTTGACAGAAAAAAAGCCAGCCACATTGGTACTATAAGATCTTGACTTTTTTGGTTAAATTGTTCTTGATTCTGGAGTTTCTGAACCAATGATCGCTCATCTTCTGCATCACTCTTCCACACTGACTTCTCATCAAACGTAGGTCGTTTATTCAACTAAGTGAAGCTACTGGTCAGGTTTTTGTCATACTGCCCATGGAACCCACACTTATATTCTTTAACAAATTGTAGACTTTAAAAATTTGCATTATCATTTAGTTAAAAAGAGCCTTAAATAATTCTCAGTGAGCTATCAATTAGAACTTTAATAATGTATTTGTAAAAATTAAACATTTTAGTGATGTGCCATAAATTGAAAGTGCTGCTGGAGTCTCCAGCTTCATCCTGTTTGCTAGAGGGAATGGCCAGGAGCTAAAGTCTGCTTTTCTGTTGACCTCTTAGAGCTATGATAGTCCTGGAAGGAGTGAGGACCTTGGGATTGTTTGGAATGTGGCTTTATGAAGACAGATGCCCTACTTTGTATATTTTTCTTCTTTATTAGTAGTACAAGCAGATAATTATAATCAAATAACCTTAGTACCAAGAGAATTAAATTGACTTTACTAATAATGTGTTTGATTTTTGCTCACTCTGAGAGGATGAGAGCATGACCTTCTTGCTAAGAGCAAAGGAAGAATTTTTCATTCTTTCATCCCGGCTTGAAGCATGGCTCCTTTCCTAATAATAATGAATGTCAGATTTTAAGATGGCTAACATCAAATTCCACTCTAGGGAGATGGCATTGAATCTCTGAGATGAATCATTTACATTCAACATATATTGTTTGAATATCTAACATAGACTAGTAAGGTACTCTAATAGATATTAGACACATGAAGATGACGATGAACCAAGCTTTAGAGTCAGAGCAAAAGAAATATATGAGAGAAGAATAGATTAGAAGCACAAGTTTAGTGAAGAAGTTAGGAAAGATGTCATGGAGAAGACTACCAGATGTTAGTTCTGTGGAAGAGAGAAGAAAAGCATTTTTTAGACAGAGTGATAATTCAGAGGTACAAAAGTTTAAAAGTTGGGAGCTATAAGTTCAGGTGATAAATATCTGAAAGTAGTTGAAGTTGAGTAACAACTATGTTTTGAGTTTTGAAAAGCCTTCAGTTTGGAGTCAAGTTTTATTAACTTTTCTGCCCTCCAGTTCAAGAAGTCTAGTTTGTTGTGACAGTGACACACTGCTTAACTGCTGTAGTGATCATTTAAATATTATTTTCACCATACTCCTTCAGAATCTCTGTTGAGCCAGAAAACTGCCAGTAGAAAAGTGATCTGACAAAGAGCTGAATGGTAACAGAGAGATTACTTCCTCCCAAAACAGGAAATGAGGGCTCATGCAAGATCAAACGCTAAGATGTGTGAGCACTGAAATGTAGGTATTATTACAAAATGTTCTAAAACCAGCCAGTAAAGCCTAACACTGAGGAGTCTAAACCATGGAACTGAGGCAGAGATACAGGGATATGAAAATGGGAGCTGGTGTTCTAGTTTTGTTTATTTGTATTTATTTTGGTGCTTGGGGCCTGTACATGCTAGTTAAAAACTCTACAACCTCAGCCCAGGGCAAATAGCTAGCATTCTGCAAATTATTATACAGGGTAGTGAGGGTGTCTTAAAAAGGAGTGTTTATTTCCGGAAATATTTTCCTATGACAGAAGATGGTTGTAGGTTGTCCATTCTTAATCATCAGTAACATTATTCTTTTTTACTTATGAAAGTAATTTTACATATAGGTGATCACTGTCCATCAAATCATCCATTCTTGGTGGTACTGTGCATTCATTCAAACAGACTTCTCTGAGCCAGACTCTTAGGTGCAGGGCAAAAGAAGAAAGGAAAAAAAAAGAAATGCAAGAGAGGAAGGAAGAAAGAAAATAAGGAAGGAAAAAAGGGTGGAATGGAAGGAAAAAAGACAGAGGGAAGGAGGGAGGGATGAAGGGAAAGGACAAAAGGAAAGACCTGCCCTTAGCCTCATTTGAAATTGAGAAGAGTATGTTAATTTGCCAGAAGGCAGTCTAAAGATTTTATGAGCAATGCTTACTTTCAGGAGGATCTATAACAGTGGGAACAGTTGAAGGTCAAGATGAAGAGAAATTATTCCAGTGGAAATTGCACTCTATGTAGTCATTTGAGACCTATCTCCTTCAGAATATGCAAACTCTTTCTCATGCAATACAGGATTAATTAACCCTCACATCTTCTTTAAACAGGAAATGTCAGAATGCCATAAAAGTAAGTATTTAATAACATGTCTAGAATATAGTTCAGTCTTCAGGCCACTTGGATGAAGCTAAAGACTCCATTGTTGGTCCTTCCAAATCCAGGAAAGCAGCCATCAAAGCACTTTTTCACAATGAATGCTCATTAAAACTTTATAAAAACAGATTTTGGTAAGAAAATGATTAATTCATGCTAGAACACAGAGATGGAAATGACGACTGGTAACTGTTTGTGTAATGCAGAGATGATTCATAGGCTAGGTAGGACTTTTGTGGTGCTCTGAGAATTCTTGGATCACTTTTGATGACCACTTCCTCATTGTATTTTATGTCCTTGCCCCCAGTACAATAACATTTGAGGTTGAGGCTTTTGGGAGTTTACCAGGTCATCAGGACAGGATCCACATGATTGGATTACAGGCCTTGTAAGAAGACAGCCTACTTGTGAAATAGTGGCATGGCTATTCTGGAGGTAATCAACTACTCTCAGATTGAATTTGAAGCTCTCTCCACAGGAGGGAATACATGCCTGGTATTGTAAACCCAGTCAAAAATTCATGGCTGAGGAAGTCATGGGGACTGTCTATTAAGAATGCCAAACTACAGTCTCAATATTCATGTGTATAGCCATAAACAATGTTACCCTCATCAGAGAAGCTTCTCTTTGAAGTGAACAGTGATGAATTCAGAGACTCATTGCCACTTAAGCTATTGAAAGAAGTGACCTCTGAATGCTTGGCCCTAAACAGGACATTAAGACCATCACTCCTAGAGCTCAGGGAACACTGCTGAAGAAGGAGCAGAAAGAATGTAATTCTTAGAAGATAGGGAGAAGGGTGAAAAATGGTACCTTTGTGATATGGCATAGTTCTGATCTCACAGTAGGAGGCTGCCTGCTTTGGGTCAGCACAAGACTGAGCCTGTCAACAGCCAACCATGGAGTTGGGGAGGGGCTCATAGGCCCCTTCTAGCTGAATTATTGGCTACCTATAGATTCTGGAGGAGAGACAGTCATCATCTTCAATTATGTGAGTACCCAGAAGTGAGTCTACCAGGATTGATCGGATAATAGTTCCTGTTCTGTGGTCACATGGACAGTCTTGGTTAAAATCAGTGGGTCCCAAAACAAAACAAAACAAAATGCAAAGGCATGAATTTGGAAATGGACTTGTTGGGGTTGGGATGAGAAATGACAGGGAATGAAGGGAAGTAAAAGAGGGTTTGGGAGAAGAGAGTGTAAACACATACACATATATGAAATCACCGAAGAACAGATGTAATCAACAAAAATTTGATATCTGGGGTGGGAAGGAAGAGGATAAACTGCCCTCTCCCTCCACGTCCCCATGCCAGACCTTTCTCTTCTTCCTCATTCCCGTATCAATGAGAAGCCACGCATTCGGATAGCAAAAGAGTGACAGCCTCTAAGACAGGAAGACAGCCCTCAACAGACACCAAAGCATTTGGCACAATAAACATCATTTTCTAGCTTCAAGAGCACGAGAAAATAAAATTTTGTTGTTCAAGCCACCTAGACTATGACATTTTATACTGACGACCTGAGCAGACTAATAGAGTCAGGATTTTCTTTTCTTCCAAGAAAGTATAGCAAGTTGTGCCTTTTATTTTTGCCTGAAACACTCAACATTCCAGCCGTACACAGACACTTTATAAGAGATGTTAAATTATTTTTGGAATTACTTTTCAAGAAGCCGGAAATGACTTTGGGTTTCCTATGACTGATTGAGAAATAAATATGCAATAGAGGGAAAGTTCACTTCATGTTAAAGTTTCAATTTCCCCCCAGAGAATGTATTTTGGAGTCTCTATGCCAAAAGTTTTGTCATCACTGCAACAGACTCGTAATCCCAATCTCTCAAACTGTCTCTCCCTCTCTCTCTCTCTCTCCCTCTTCCCTCTCTCTTTCTCTCTCTCTCCCTGGATTTACAAGTTTATCATTCTAACTGCCACTGGTTGAAATTCTGATTTCACAATATAATGAGATAAATTGACAAGTTCTTATATTTAATTCAAACATTCTACCCAAGAGAGAACTTAATTTGAAAAACTGATGGAGATGGGGACTTTATTTCCTATCTAGCAAAGGGATTGATAGCATGACTAAGACAGGAAACAAACCAATAAGGTAGTGTAGATAGGACTCATGAGACATTTTTCAGATGCTTGTATAAACGTGGCTGAGGTCATCACCTTCTCCAATTATGTTTCTGTCGCCCCGAAGCACAGCTTTGCTTCCTTTTCTGAAATGCCACCAGCTGACCTAGCTTAGCTTTTGGAATAAAATCACTTAAAATACTACACTCTTAAGTTCTCTGTGTGAAATGCTTTATAATTCTATAATAATCATCATAATGTCAGTTGGAGAATGTTGTCATCTTTTACTTTTTAAAATATAATTTTTATATCTAATCTACTCAATAAGTGGACTCAAAATACAATTACAGTTCCACAGCATCAAACCACTTTTTGGATCAGTACTGGCTTCACTAAATACTTGTAAACAAAACTGTAGCTTTGCTTTTCATGAAATTTTTTTCTTAGACTAAAATATTTTACCTACTTTAAATGTTCAAGAATTATCCTGTCATGGAAGAGCACAGATTTAGAAAAACCTGCTTGCGTTTGAATCCTAACTCCAATAACTTGCTGCATGTTGAGAATGCTTTCATGACTTTCTGTCACAGTTTTCTCATCTGTAAAGTGGGGATAATAGATCTCATTTCATAGATAATACGATAAAGCATTTCACAATGGTAAATACTAAAAATCATGTAATATATAGGCACAAAGAGAAAGCACCCTTTCTTAGTACTTTCAGTCTATCCTAGAAACCAAAATATTAATATATTATTTATAGATATTATTGAATCTATCTAATTCCATCATCTTTCTTAATATTTTAAACGTTTAAAACACTTAAAGATGAGCTAGAAGTGCTGATGTACATCTGTAATCCCCAGCACTTGGGAGGCAGAGGCAGGTGAATCTCTCCAAGATTGAGACCAGTCTGATCTACATAGTAAGTTCCAGGATAACTGGGGCTCCAGGGAGGCTGTGCCTCAAACACACAAAAACAAAGCAAAATTTGAAGATAATAAAAGACTAATTAACAGTAAATGAGTACTGAATTAATTGCCTTCTGCTTTGGCTTTCAGCTTTGTGATCCATGATTTATGTCATGTTTAGCTATTGACCCATCTGACCATCCTTTCTGTTATTTCTAATTTAGTTCAAACTTATACCATCATGATTTCTCCCCTTTCAGTCATTTAAGCTGATCACTCTAATCCTTCCTGCCCCAAACTTAGCTACACACACGCACACACACACACACACACACACACACACATGAGAATATACACCATCACACCATCCTACTCATGTGGTTGCTTATATCCATCCATCTTTCTGACAGTGTATGAGACACACATGTGTCACTGGATTAGATAATGTTATGGCCCTGCTAGTTCTCAGTGGGAATAATCTCAGTTAACTCCATACCTGAACCTTAACATCAAGGTGCAGAGGTGAATGGTTTTATGGGAGGACATGATAATTTAAAGACACTTTTGGAAAGTGATGATTGCTGGTAGAAAGAGAGATGATCTTTTATAGGTATGGGACTCTTGGTGGCTTGAAAAGTCTCCAGTGGACAAACTCACAGTGAGGGACATGTGGGGACATAAATCACAGTGGTCTTACAAGTCTTCAAGCATTGTGTTTAATGAATGTTTAATGCAACAAAATTGCAACTTGGAAAACACGAGTTATTTGAATTGATAAATCATTAAATTTTTACAAAATTACACTTGTTTAGCTCAATATCCAAGCTGCAAGTTATTTTGAAATTCTGGTTCTGTGAGGAAGGCAAACATCTACAAGCCATGATTCCTGCCTTCAGGAAATATACCGACTAGAAGAAGCCCTGCTTCCACTAACAACTGTGTCTAATCAGAGGATGCATAGTTATCTTCCAATTCAAAAGGGACTCCTGTGTAATCTCTGAAAGCCTTTCCCCTTCTCAGTTCATATTCCGGTTGCTGAATGTCTTTATCAGATACACTATGACGTTTTGGTCCATTTATACTTTGAATGTTAATCAACTATCAACTGAGAATACCTGAGTTTATCTGTTATTTCAAACACTGGTATTTTCTTTGTGACAAGCATTCATTCAAAATCTGCTCTTCTGGCTATTTTGAGTTACATGGTATAATAGTGAACTCTCCCTGTGTATAGTAAGACACCAAAACGTATGATCTGAGTTAACCATCTATCCTCTACCTCATCCCTTCTCCTCCATGCCCCCTGGTCACTAGCAACTACTATTTTTCTGTCTACTTCTATGAGCAAAGCTTTTAAAGATTTAATATGAGTGAAAAGATAGATTTGTCTGCTAAACAGACATTTTTAAGTCATTCTGTCAAAGGGGACGTGTAGTATGGAAGAAGCGAGGGGATATGAGAGAACTTAAATCTTTCAACTGTATACTATGAGCTGAGCACAGTATTAGGTAATTTTGGTCCATTGTTTTACTTAATACTAAAAATAATACCAAGAGTTGAACTGTATCTTTTTGGATGAAAAATCTTGTATTCTCAGAAAAGTAAAACTAACTTGTCTAAGATCACATACCCAATAGATACTAGACACAAGATTCCAATGATCAACAAAGGAAGGATATACAGTACCTTAAATTTGTTTAATTGAAAATTCTGAACAAAGATTTTGAATCTCTCACTTTCTCCAGGGTTATATTTTTTCATCCTGGAATTCTTCTCATCTTTGTTGGATCAATTCAGTTCTAGATTGTAGGATCGTCTGATCAGTCCAAGAGCTATAACCATTCCTGCTGTGCACATAGACTAGGGACTTATCTTACTATTTAACCTGCATGCTTTTAGTAAAGAGAAGGTGCTAGTTTTTACTATCAAAAGAGGAGAATACACCTGACATTAACTCAGTTGTAAAAGTGTAGTAATGTTTATAGGCCTCAATATGTATATATTTATATATTATTTTATATATTTATTATATTGTGTTAAAATATGTATATATTACATTATTATTATATATATTCAAGTACATTAAATTAGGTGGGAGCAGTTAGGGGAGGTGTAGATAGAAGAGGGGATCTAAATTCCATCAAATTATGTACAGAATATGCCACAATTAAGATATGTAATTCGTTTATTATTTTACTTAAATATTGCTAATACTCCCTAATCAGCCACAAAACTTTGTAGTTTCAGATAACTATTATAGTGCTACAAGTAGCATAAAACTAAATTAACATACCTGGAAAAAGAAGGTACTTCTGATGAATCAAGAAGTATGAGCACACACACAAAATGTGCTTGTGCACACACACATGTGCACACACACAACATGTGCATACACACATACACACACACACACACAAATTCATGCTTTCTCCCCGGTTTCATGAATGTTCTCTTATCAGGGACAAAGGTCTAAATTAGCTTTATCATACATCTTTAAATGCCAAAATCTCTCAAAAAGGTGGCTATTCTCTGAATGGAAACTTACAGAACAAATAATTACTTTGGAAGGCAAAACTCTCATTCATGGGTCCCTGGGCTTCCTGAGTGGTGTGACCTTAAGAACCTAAAAACATCTTTACAAGTATTCTAAATGAAAGGAAATAATCTAAAATGATGTCTCATTGATCATCACAGAGAACCTTCTGGGGATGAGAAGGAACTTGAGAGAGTCCAGACAGAACCAGCTTTGGGGAGAGAAGCTTGCAGTCAGCAGTAGCTAATGCAGAGACTCATGACTTGTCAAAGTGCTGGAAAGAAGTAACTGTTGAGTGCTCAACCCTAAATCACCTCCTCTAAAGCTCAAGGAACAGCTGAGTAAATTGTGTAAGATTGGCATTATCATTTCCTTAAATATTTGGAATCATTTCCATAGACATGTGGGGTTTTCTTTGAAAAGATATTTTAAATGAGTAGATAGGTGTTTAGATTTTCTTTCTTATCTTTTTAATAAATGCTGCTTTGTAAAAAAATTCTCATTAAATCCTAAACTTCAAATCTAAAAAAAAAAAAGGTGTGAGAATAGCCAGTTGTGGTAGAACACATCTTTAAACCCAGCACACAGGAGCCAGAGGCAGGTAGATCTCTGTGAATTGTAGGGCAGTCTGTCTACATAGTGAGTTCCATATCAGCCAGGGCTACATAGGGAAACTTTATCTCATAAACAAAACAAAGAACAAACAAATAAGCAACAAGAAAACACTAATGTGAGGACGATTAATCCAGACTAGGTAAAGAAGGGTAAAGAGATCACACATGTCTCTTACTTTATTTCAAGTTTCATCATTGTTGAAGTGTTGTTTATTTTAAAATCAGGTCTCACTCTATCTCTGACTGGCCTGTAAATCACTATGTAGCCCACGGTATCCTCCTGCCTCAGCATAAGTGCTGGAAAAATAAGCATGAACTACCATATTTAACAAGTCTATCTCTTAAAAAAAATTGTGGCCCAGCACACCTTCCCAGCACTGAGATCGAGACCCCTCTGGCCTACATAACAAATGCCAGGGCAGCTGGGGGTACAGGAATATCCTGTCTCAAAAACCTAAGGGGCTGGAGAGATGACTCAGTAGCTAAGAACATGGGCTGCTCTTGCAGATATCTCAGGTTCAATTCCTAACACCCACATGGCAGCTAATAATTGTTCATAATTCCAGTTCCTGGGGCTCTGATACCCTCTTCTGACCTCTGTGGGGTACTGGCATACATGCAAGCGATACACTCATACACATAAAATAAAAATAATAAATAAAATATTTTTAAATTAAAAAAAAAACATTGTAACATGCCTTACTGTCAGAAGGCATTATATTACCATTTCCAGTAGCCAGGGAGGTTGAACTATGGTTTGGAAAGTAAAAATTAAAAGAAAACATATCTAATCAAAGAATGTTGAGAATTTCAGTTTTCCATTCTCTATAAAAGAGAAGGGTGTGGGAGAAAGAAGGCGTGAATGACTTTGAGGATGCTATCAGCTGATCCACAGTGCTGAACCAGTAAACCTCCGGTTCTCCCAGGGTCGGGTTTGATGACACAAAGGACTGCCTTCTTCTAGTACTTGCTGCTTATGAGACTGCATTCACTCTTCCTGACTCTGGAACAAGGTAACTACAGGACTTATTTTATTTGGCTCTTCTGTTCATTTTATGAGCTAGTGAGTGTACCTACACCATAGGTGTAGACTAAGCATAATGCTCCCCAACTAGAGTGATACTTTTTACACTATCTGTATATTGCATATAACTTCAAAAATGTTTGTTCTAGCAATACCCATTTGGTGTCCTGGATATGTCCTCTGAGAAGGTGCCCGTGACATGACCACAGCGGAGGCCAACACAGATCCTGAAGGAAGGTTTGCAGCTGCTGAGGGCACATTCGCAGATCACTGAACTCCTCCTTACAGAGCTGTTAATCTCTTCTCCGGAGCTGGATGGAGGCCCGCTGCCTTGAAGCACTGAGTGATGCCATGCCAATTCAAGGCAAGGTCTTTATTGCAGAAACTCTTGCATAATGACATCTTTATTCATGTGAAAACACAGGATGCATTTCAACTGTATGAAATTGTTTATGTTCATCAGAAATGTTATTTGTCTTCACAAAGTCTGGTTTCAATGAACCAGCTATGTAATGGATATTAAATAAACATGGAATTTTACATGTTCATAATATTTGGTTTCTTGTTGTGATTTTGATGAACTACACTTCCAAGCATTGTCAGCTCATCCTTATTTACAAAGAAATGTTTGCATGCAGCAGAGTGATGCAGTGACTTGCTGTATTTTAAATAAGTCAGTTTTTCTATTCAATGTTTAATGTGAAACTGACTCAAAAATGTTCTTTTAGGCCACATTTATATTTCTTTCTGAATAACACATATTATATTATTTTTAACTTAATACTGTGAGTCATACAAACCAAAGACATTCTAATTCTGTTTTCAATGTATTTTTGCCAGATAAATAATTTATAACGCACTAATGAAACTAAGGAGTGCATATTAAAAGACTTATAGGACATACTGAAAGTGATCTATGGAAATTTCCTCTCTTGAAAGTAATTTTACAAAACTATTTTATATAAAATTGACTTTCTTGTATGAATTCTTGACAACAAATATTAAACAAAAAGTTGAAGTTCCTCCATCCTTCTACACATTTAAACAAAGGTAAATGAGTACCTTTTAACTTTAAGATGTTTGTGTTTCTTAAACTAAGAACTTAGTCAGATGACTAGTGAACACTTTACTTACACATTAGCAGCTTCTGGAAACCTCTTTAAGGTGAAATTTCTCTTTAATCAAAACTTAGTCTTTTCATATCTTTAAAGTGATGATTTTATTTATGAAGTGTTTTCATTTGGGCTTTGAGGGAATGAAATACTTTTATTATTTTTTAGAAGGTGAAAGTAAGTTAATCACAAACCCATATTCCTTTCATCTGCTGCCTCTCTTCAAAGCAAGCAGCTACACTGCAAGTGTCTGTATATATCCTATGGGATAAGAGAGGAGAGAGCAAATAAATATTCTGACCATTAAGCTTTAAAGGACTTAGCCTTTAAAGGACTTCCTTTTAAAAAATATTTTATTTATTATTTTATATGTATATTGCCTGCATGTGTGTAAGTGCACCTGTGTTATGCCTGTAGAGGTCAAAAGAGTGTGTCGGATCCCCTGGAACTGGAGCCATGTACAGTTGTTAGCTGCCATGGGGATATTGGGAATCAAACCTGAGTCCTCTACAAGAGCAGTCAGTGCTCTGAGCCATCTCTCCAGCCCACCTAAAAGACTTTTAAATAATGTTTACTTGGGGCATACATGATCAGCTAACATCACTGGGCATGTGCCTCACATGCCACTTTCAAGGAAGCCACTGGAAGGTGTTGAGGAGAAAAAGATGACTTACTCAGTTTAACACAAGCTTCTCTTAGCATGGTAAAAATGTGTTCATTTTTGATCCTCTGTTTTGATTTTGAGGTTGAGGATGGTAGTGATAGAGAGAAAGAGGAGTGGTAACAGAGGAAGCTTCAGAGTAGAAGAGAAATAGAGGGAGCCTACTAGAAAGTTAATGATAAAATGCTGATCCTGGGACCAAGTTTCAAAGCATTGTAACCCCCGTGCATAAAGGCCAATAGGATTCCATTTTTAAATGTCCTTCTATGTTATCTTCTAGATTAGGTTACTTTGTGGGTGACTATAGCCTCACTCATTCCTAAGATTCTTTCCCTTTGACTAGTTTCATTTTTCAAGCAGTGACCTTTCCCTGACATTGGCCCCACCCTGGGGTCACCTTGCCATAGCCCTGGTATAACACTGAATAAAAGGCTTGCAAGATTGTTGGCACTGGATAAGTGGTACTGAGTACAATTGCTCTTTCATGAGCGGGCGGGAAGTTTCCTTTCCTAGGGCTCAGAGCTCTGAGCTGACTTATGCCCCTCTCATTTTGTTCTCCAGTAATTTTCCCTCTGGGCAGATCTGCAAACTGGTGGCCTTGCAGGAAGGTGATAGGCACCATTGAGGCAAGAGGGGAAAAAGACCTTTTATTGGTACCAGTACAACTTTCAGTGGCGCTTCAAAATATTCATTTTACAGTGAAGTAGGGCATTTGCTCCCAAATAATGAAAAAGTTTAATGCTTGAGTTTAATTTGGCTATTTTTAAATATCAATGCTGTTATTATATTGGACATATATTGCATATTCTTTTGAAAATCATTACCTGAGCATCTAGCTATTCCAGTGTTAAACTCTGTCCCCAAAGTACCCTGGAATAAGTCCTTTTATTTTAACATGAAAACAACTGGTATTCTCCCAAATCTTTAGATTACTCCCATGCAGCCATGAGTCTACCAGCAGGATGGGCAGTTCTGATGCCCAGGCTGATCTGCTGCTCCTTTTTGAGGAAGAAACCTACCTAAGGGGTCCTAATGCTGAGGTTCCAGGTCTATAGTGTCTTAGTCCATTCCATTTGCTATAACAAAATAAAATACCTGACACTGGGCAAAATATACATAACAGAAATTTATTACTCATAGTTCCAGGATTAGAAAGTCCAAGATCAAAGTAGTAGCAGATTGATGGGTGATGAAAGTCTCTTTCCTGGTTCAGATAATGCCAACTAGCTTGCCTTCACATGACAGAAGGCCCAACAAACTTTTATGAGGACATTAATCCCATACATGGGTTCTTTGTCCTCATAACCCACTCACCTCTTAAAATCTCCACCTCTTTACCTCTTAATATTAACTTAAGAATTAGGTTTCAACATTTGAATGGGATGGGAGACACAAACATTAAGAGTATAGATAGGCACAGCAGACTGTGACATGTCACATTGAAACTGGAGTCCAGGAGATGGCTCAGCAGTTAAGCTGCTCTCACAGAGGACCTGGGTTCAGTTCCCAGGACGCATGTGGTGGCGAACAACTATCCATAACTCCATCTCCGTGGGATCCGACGACCTCTTCGGATCTCCATGTGCATTGTACAACATAGGTGCACTTGCATACATGCAGGAAGCAATATACTCATACACATAAAATAAATAAAAAATAATAAATAGGAGCTGAAGAGACAGCTCAGTGGTTAAGAGCACTGACTGCTCTTGCAGAGGACCCAGATTCAAATCTCAGCACCCACATAGTGGTTGACAACCATCCATAGCTCTGACTACAGGGATCTGACACCCTCTTCTGACTTCTTCAGGCACTGCACAACATGGGTGCATTTATAAACATGCAAGGGATACATTCATACACATAAAATAAAAATAATAAAATATTTTTAAAAAGAAATTAGAGTTCAGTGTCCTATCCTGTTTTGAACAAATTGACATCATAGGATCGACAGTGTCTGAGGCCACCACTCTACATTTTGCATTTGTTCCCACCCATAAGAATGTGAGTACCATTTGTTCCCACCCTAAAGATGTGAGTACTGAGTAGAAATGGAAAAGAACATGAGGTGCTTCCAGAGAGGCGTTCCAATAATCCTTCATCCTGACATCCAGCTTTGTTAGTTTGGGGAAAGATAGTGATTCACATTGTTTTTCAGGTGAACAGACTCATTCCCATATTGGGAAATTAAATTAGGCCCAAGGGGGAAAAGATATGGAAGTTTTTAATGGCATTTTACTACGCAAAGCACTCATGACTATTTTCAGTAACATTAGGTAATTCTGTATCAAATATACTTGTGATTCCTACTGGTTTGTGGTTCTGCAGAACACAGCCATCAGTCAGTGTTAGCTCTACACAGGCTTCCTGTGCACTCTAAAGCAATCAAATGAGTCTGCAAATGTTCTTCAAAGAATACATCCAGAATGGTACTTCGTTAAACATCTCCTTGGCATTCATTCTATTTTTCCACTTTGAATTGCTGCATTTAGTTTTGTAATGACCTTCCACGGCAAGGAGGTTTTATTAACTCTTTGATCTTCTAGCTTTGGGATGAAAACAAAGAAAATATAAATGAGCACTTTGTGCTCTGTCTTATATAGAGACTAGGAGAAAAAAGAAATATGTTTTCATCAAAAAGATCAGTTTGTGTGGAGACTCTCACGCCGTCCCACTCTTTCCTCCCTTTGAGCACAATGCTTATCGTGGAAGTGCATGTGTTTGTTTTAATGTCTTCTATAGAGCAAAGTCTTTGTATCTCTTCTCTGTGGGGCTGGTAGCTGAGGTTAGAGTCATAAAATCTTGTGGATTTTCTCTTTAGGGTCATTCTCTCTCCTTTCCCCGCTTAACTCAGAAAACAATTCTTCAGAAATCTGTGACCAAATTTACAGGATACTGGAAGCTTCTTTCTGAGTATTCATTTCTTTTTGTGTATTAATATGAGTGGTTAAGAGTAAAGAAATCCCAAGGCAATAGTTTCTGGAAAAAAGCATCAAAATCCTGATATTTCACTTTATTGTAGCTATGTGTTCCTTTATTCTGGAACACAGAGCCTGGCCCATTTATTTATGCTGTTTCTAACATTTTGAATTTGCAGCATTATTAATATGTGAATGACAACATTTCAAATTTATCCTTTTTTTTCTAACCCTTGTTTTTGCTTTCTCTCATATTATTTATCTCTGTCTTTGGTCTTTATTGCAATATTGGGAGAAAAATCTTTAAGATATAAAAAACAAGCATTTTGTGATAAAAATTAAACCCAAAGGATGGAAGCAGTCACTAATTAGAAAAATCTGTTCTCTTCCCACACTAAAAATTAGTCATTTATATATCAGACACAACTGCTTTCAGCATCTTCAAAGTTGAAACTCAATAGTTAAATCTGAAGCAAGCGGACATAGGAGACTGAAAGTAGCTGTGTATTCAGAATGCTGCCCAGTTAACGCTGCGTGCGGTAGCTTTATCAGAAACAGAAAGTCACTATGTATCACAAAATGACTTACTTCCATTTTGGCTACATTTCCTTTTACTCAGCCCATTTATAAACAAATCACCTTGGCACCAGTGTGCTTAAAGGTATCACTTTTAGAAAGGAAAAGAATAGGAATTGCCTTAGCTACTTTGACGGAGTGAGGCAACCGTGCACCAGAACCCATACCTTTTAATTTCCACTCTGCTTTAATTTCCTTTTCTGGGTCAAAGAATTGGAAAAATATTGTCAACAACTGACAACTGAAAACATACAGCTCTCCTCTTGGTGAAATGCAAGACATAGTTTCATCTAAAAGAGAAGTGGGGCAAGCTTGATTCCTCCTTTCTTCTTGCTGGATCATTTGCCAACGTTTTCCATGTCTGAGGCTATTTCTTCTTCAAGTCCGCATTTCCTCAGAGTTTTAGGGTCATTTGTCTTGCCATACTTGAAATTTCCCTAGGATAAAAACTTGCCTATGTTCAAGAGTAGGTTCTAAAATAGTTTGCAATATTAATAGCTATTAGTGTTGGGATCTATGGGACTACTTCTGCTGAGAACTTTGATGCTTACTTTGCAAGTGTACAATGGACCAATTGTGATCAGAAAACAGATTAAAGTTAAAAACACATATTGCAGCCAGGTATGGTGGCCCATGCCTTTGGTACTGACACACTTGGGAGGCAGAAGCAGGTGGATCTCTGTGAGGATCAAGGCCAGCCTCGTCTAGATAGCAAGGGCCAGGCCAGCTGGGACTACATGGAGATCCTGTCTCAAAAAGAAACCCCCGCAAAAAAGCATTAAGAATGTCTCCAAATAGCCTACTGAAATACTTTAAGAGCACTCAGTATTTAAATATGTGCAATGCTTTATTTATTTAGGCAGAAAGTAAGACAAGCAAAGAGGACATTAAAACATTATTAATGAAAATATGTATGTACTGAAGACATGCTGAGATTTGAAATCTTGAAGCATTAATTGCTAAATTGCACGATTCAACAGATTAGAAAATGTTGGAATAAAAAAGTCAGCTTACCTACAAAATTCTTTTCTATTTCTAGCTCTGGGTAGGCCATTTATTTCTTTGTTTGAGATGGGCTAACCTGAGTATGCAGCTAAGGCTGGCTCCCCAGGTCTTAGATTAAAGCAGTGAACCACTACATCTGACTGCAAACACTTAATAATTTATAATGATATAACATTTATTCAGGGGCTAAGAGCTATCAGAATTATTTTGTAATGTTTTATACTTTTTCCAAAAATCTTACATCTTTTCATTCAATAATATTTCAGAGGTTATAAATAAGGCTATTAAAAAGCTGAGCAGAAGCTGGTGGTGGCTCATGTCTTTTATCTCAGCATTCAGGAGACAGAAGCATGCAAATCTCTCTGAGATTGAGGCCAACCTGGTCCACGTAGCAAGTTCTAGGTCACCTAAGCTACTAGAGAGACACTGTATAAAAAGAAAACAAAAAAAACCCCAGCTCCCCAGCCCAAATCAAAAGACAACTAAATCTGAAAAGAAACACTTTATATTTATTTGTTTAGAATTTTCATCTATGTTACCAGGCCAAATAAATTCATTGCTTTTTGAAAAAAAGAATCAAAGAATCAAGAAGCATTTGTGTGTGTGTGTGTGTGTGTGTGTGTGTGTGTGTACATGTGTGTGTTTTCCTGTGGAGGCCAAAAGCCAAGTTTGAGTTAGTCCTCAAATACCATCCACTTAGTCTGAGATGGGGTGTCTCACTGGCCTAGAACCCACCAGGTCAGCTAGGCTGGCTAGAAAGTGAACAGCAGGAATCTGCCTGCCTTTGCTTCCCTAGCAATAGGATTGCAAGCAGGAGCCACCACAGTTAGCTTTTTAATGTGGGTTCTGGGAGTCAGACTCAGGTCCTCATAATTGCAAAGCAAGCCTTTAAGCAACTGAGCCATCTCCCCGGCCCTTGATCAAGGCCTCTTGTAAAAAGTTTTGATTGCCTTGATACTTCAGGAGAAAGAACATGAAGGACTTTTAGACAAAACTGACAAATTAATTGTGTGTGCTTATCTCTTCTACTTCTACTTACTCTACCAAAATGATAGCAAAAGAATAATAAAGGTATTTGTCTATAAGAAAAGAAAATGAAGATAGAAACAGTGGTTGTGGAATTTCAACTACTTGGAAGACAGAGAGAGCTGAGTATTGTAGGGCACAACACAGGATGGGCCTTGGCCAGGTCGCCTGCTATGAGGAGTGGAGGAATGGCTCCCCTGGGCGTGGCGCTCTGCTCTGGCTAGTCGTGATACCAGCTTCTGCCCAGCATCTGGAAAGAACCTGCACGGAGATGATCTACCTGGGGACAGACTACTATTGGCTGCAGTCGGGACCCACTCCATAAAGCCATTGGCTAACCAGACCTATAAGACCCTTGCCCCTTGCATTTCCTTGAATAAACGAGCTTGCAGTGGATTGCCACCGCCTGCTTCTCACTCAGCCCCCAGAGTCTGTGTGTTTTGATTCCATGCCTACTCACCCCCTTTCGGTGGAGACCCTTCCTCCCCTGGGGCTGGTCCTGAGCACAGGGACCCCTAATAGAGTAGTCAGAGCAGAAGGATGCAGCTAGGTGATGCTAAGTCAAGAAACCCTAGTAGACTGAATGTGGCATGGAGGGTTAGGTGCACAGCTGAAGGCTACTGCAGTATGAGAACATCTGAATACAGACCAGAGGGATTATTAGATCACCTTCTTACACACACACACACACACACACACACACACACACACACACTACTCTCAGCCTCTCTCCCAAGAGGCTGAATAACCTGGCTCAGTTTCAAGGACTCCAGGCATAACAAAGTCCAAGAAACAGAACTGAGATAAATGTAAGTTTAATGCTGACCTATAAAACCTATAAAACTTCTATTCCCTTCTCTGACTCTGCTGTCAAAATACTGGCAGTCTGGCACATAACTTTCTAGGCAGGAAACTTCAAGGTATTTCTCTGAAGAAATTGAATAGATCCCAAGAAAAGACATATACAAACTGAAAATTGGTGTTACCTAGGAAAGTACTAGCTCACCAGTCAATCTCCCTAGAGTGAAGTTTAGCCCTCAGAAAGGTCTGACCATACATGAAGAGATTTTAGACTGTATAATGACGCACTCTTAAATATGAATCAGCATCTAAACATCACTTGATGCCCTGAGAAAGTCTCCAACATGAAAGATAAGTACAGGAAATCTAAAGACAGGAAGACTCAAAGATCAAAGAAAAAAGGTCAAAATTATTTAGAGATAGCATCTTTACATATAAAAGGAAAAGTAATAAAAGAAATAACATTTGAATAAAAATATGAGCTCAAAAGGTTGAACCAAGCTGACATAGTGGTGCATACCTTTAAGCCCAGCACTTGGAAGGCATAGGCAGGTGGATCTCTGTAAGAGAATAGTCTGGTCTTCATAGTGAAGGGACTTGAGCTATAGGAAGACCCTGTCTCAAAACTAAAACAAAACAAACTCAATCAAGAGAAGAGAAGATAAAGTTACATAATCCAGAAATTAGGGAAAGACAAAGAATTGAACACCAAAAGAGAAAAGATACAGCTAAAAATGATCAACTATTTTAAAATACAGTGAAATATTGTTTCCAGGACCATTCATCAAATGCCCCAATCCATGGATGCACAAATCCCTTATATAAAGTGGGGTGGTATTTTCATGTAGTTAAATAAATTATTTACTTTAAATCATCTATAGATTATAATTCATACTACAAGGTAAAGCTAGGTAAATAGTTTTAGTATATCCTTAAAGAAGTACAACAAGAAAGAATCTATATATTTTCAATAAAACACAATTAAATATTATCTGTCTCCTGTTGTTTAAAAATGAGGATGTAGAACCTTTAGGCATGGAGGGTTGACTGTAATTGATATGCAAAAAATGTATTCTTAATGCAACAGTATGGTTCATGAGTTAATAGTGCTATCTCATGGCTAAGTTTATGACTGCCATGTATTTTTAACAGAAGAAAATGTCACAGCTTACAGGGGAGGGCCTTTCAAAACGCTGAAAAACTGTCAAATTTATGGGTCCAGAATTGAATAAACATGATTTGCCAAGGATTCAAGTATTTGAAGCTAACCCACTCCTGACACAGATGCTGATATTTACAAGGAGAGTAACTAGTTAGAGAGGTTACTATAGGAACTGGTTGAGTTTTATGAACCATGGAGCCATCTGAAGAATTAGGAAGATACAACTGTAGAATTTTATTCACTCTGTTTATTGAATCTGTTTACTAAAAGTTCTTCAGACAGTTACTATCATCTTTTTTCCTGATGCCTTCAGACATAAGACAGAGAAAGAGAGAGAGACAGGGAGTTTTGAGAGTGGGTCTTGCTACAGCTCGGCTCACCTAGTACTTCTTCTGACCTTGGAGTCAGGAATTGTCTCTCTCAGCCTATTGAATACTGAGATCACAGGCGGAGCCACACTTCCCAGCTGAGACTTTAGATCTTTAATGCACAAATTTTAAATTATAGCATATAAATGAGAAATGTTACAAACTCTACTTATGAAATGAAGTGAGGCGAATGACTAAGCATTTACTGTGCACTGTGGTCATAACTTTCGGCAAAATGACCATGTTTCTTTTTCTTTCTTTACAATTTGACAAGTAGAAGATTCACTTCTACCATAAGTCTTAGCAACCTAAGCATAGAATTATGCTTATTTTATTATTGAGAAGTTATATGCTTTCACATAAATAAAGTACTTTATAACTTATTTTGGGCATATTTGAATTTCCAGCATCACTAATTGCTTTAGGGCCATTATTAAGTAAGATAAAGCTACTTGAGCACAAGTTCTGGGATGCCACGACAGTCTACCCAGTAACCACAGTGGCAGATTAGTAAGCGCAGGTAGGTAGCACGCCCAGTGCCAGTACATGGTCAGAGGGACAATTTGTTGTCTAGGTAGGATACCTTAAGATTTCATCAGACTTCTTGCATAAACCAGCATACAGGTTAAAACTAAAGAATTGTATATTGTTGGAATTTTCTGTTTAATGTTTTCAGACTATAGCTAACTGAATTTATAAAAAGAAAAACCTCAGGTAAGGGAAGACTCCTATATAATAAAATATTTAAGGCACAAATTGTTGGTGAAGTGTTATTCATGTGTGACATCAACTTAACATTTTTAAATTCCATTTTCTTTTTTTGCTTTGGCTTCTTCCTTCACTTCTCCTTTCTTTCCTTGTTCAGGCAGCCATCTTCAGAAACACGTAGTGTGCATACCAAGAGCAAGGCCGTTGCATGATACCACCACTCCCTTGTTCTCCTCAGCAAGAAATATATTCTCTTGGCTATCAAATGTACTGATGTGATCTGTCTCTTATAAGAGTTATTTTCTACTTTGATTTGCTTGTAATGTATTTCTCTTAGAAAAAATGTTAATCACAACAGCAAAGGAACCAATAAGTCCTTAAAATATTTCTTTTAAATATATTTTATTTATTATTTTAATTTTATGTGTATGAGTGTATTGCCTGCATATGTGTAAGTGCACTTGTGTCTTGCAATGCCCATGGATGTCAGAAGAGGGCATCAGATCCCCTGGAACTGGAGTTACAGGCTGTTGTTAGCTGCCATTGGGTGCTAAGGACTGAACCCAGCTCTTCTGCAAGAATAATCAGTGTTCTTAACTACTGAGCCATCTCTCCAGCCCTCCTCAAAAAGTTTCTTAACTAGAGAAATCCCAGTCAACTATTCTGAAGTTGCAGAATATAACCCTTCTGCAGGAAAAACTCTAATACAGGATTTAGTGAGAGTACTACTAAAACTTCTTGCAGCAAAACTAGATAAACCTGTGTACATGAAGCTTTTACCTTTTCTTTCCTGATGGCCAAGATAAATCTGCTTTCCTCTGTATTTATTGCCTTTCTTGGTTTATACACAGACAAAAATAACTCCAACAATAATTCTGATAACTAACATTAACATATTTTTAATTTGGGGGGAGGGTATAAACGTCACAGTATGCTGGTGGAGAACAGAGGACTGCTTGTGGTAGTGAAGGGAATTGATGTCATGAAGTCAGTTCATGTTTAGACAATATGGTGCTGACATGACATCAAACACTCAACAAGCTGCCTAACAGGAGACATCCGGGGAGCTGGAGTTAGCACAAAATGTCTGACACTGGATGTCCTGAGATGCCCAAATTAAATAGTGATGTGTGCTGCTATGGAACCACTTTTGGCAGGAAGTCATCTTTGTGTGATTTCCTATAAGAAGCCCTGGGTCCCAGGACAAATGCCATTACTTATAGCAGCTCTCCCCCGGAGAAAATAAATTTCCCAGTGGCTCTGTGAATCTTCTCTAATCTCTTTGTTCCTTTATTCCTGGCTCCCCAAATTTGGTACTCTAAGGAAGTCCGTTCTCTCCTTCTACCATGTAGGAACCAAGTATGGAACTTGGGTCATCAGGCTTGATGGCAAGCACCTTTACCCACTGAGCCATCTCTTTGGCACATTAGATAACACTTTTGTTTTGAGTGCTTGCTACATGTCAGATGCAGTCTAAACATTCTATGTGTACTACGTCATTGAATCCTCAGAACAAAACTGTGTATAAAGTATATGTTATTTACACTATACAGGTGAGGTAGCTGTGTTATATTCTATATGAACAACTTGGTTCATATCATGTTCCTCATAAGTGACAGAATTATAATTTAAACTTAGGCAGTTGAACTCTGGGGCTTATCTCTTGTTAATGATGAGAAGATGGATGATTGACAGGTAGCTGGGCAAACGGAAATAAAAGACATAACACACAATTTTACTTCTACTAAAAATGAAAACAGAATAAAACTATATCTATCTTATTTGTTTGTTTGCATTTTCATACAAGATCTCATTACATCTCCCAACCTTGACTTTACTGAGGCTGACTACCAATTCACAATCTTTCTGCCTCAACCTCCCAAGCCCTTGGATTACAGACATGCACTATCATGCCTAGCTCATATCTTAAAATTATTATTACTTTTAATTTACTGGTACTGGGAAATGCCAAATCCTCAGACATCAGCAATAATGTATGTATGTAATCTCTATTTCCAGGAAAACACATGATGATTTGGAATTGAGGAAGCAGGTCTGGGAAAACGGAGAAAGAAATGAATACACTCCAAAGGGAGTGCCTTGAAGTGGAAATCAAAGCAGTTTGTTGGATGGATTTGAAGGAAGCCACACTTCCTTCTACTTCATTGTAAAACTACCTGGTCCCTCAAGACATCGGCCAGAGCCAGCCCACAGCCAACAGAAAGGATGAGGTGAAGGCTTGGGACCTTTGAGTTTGCCATGTGAGAAACGATCCAGTGTCAGGATTTATGTTTATGCCAGCAATACGAAGAGCCAAGAGAAAAAAGTAAAATGTATTTGTTTCTGTCCTTTAAAAAAATGATACAATTTATAAGATAAACTTTACAAATATACATTTTATATAGACTTTAACACCAAAAGTTTCTGAAGACATTTAATATTAATGTTGATTCATTTCTATAATCTATTGCTCAAGGAACAGAATCAAACATCATGAACACTTCTTGAGCTAGTTGTAAATGACTTTATAAGAGTAAGTTGTTCTCAGTGCCAGAACTTAGAAGTCCTTCTATAGTGAGCTTTCCTACACAGTTGCCAGGAAAAAGGATGCATTTATAAAAGAGGAACTGAACAAGGTCACCTTGGCCCAGGTTGTCAGGAACTAAAACAGTAACAGACACTTGTCTACAGAAAGATGACAATATTGCTATTAAAGATGTTAACATTTCTTTAAAAAGAAAGACTAGAAACTTGTAGAGATTTAATGAAGATTTAAGCAATATGACATAAATTACTTTACTTAGAAAATTTCCTCTTTAATTTACTTACTACCGGCTAAACAATTTTCTTAAAGAAGGAAGGAATGTACAAGTAAGGGTAAGTCTATGCCAACATATTAGTACTCAGCTGATTTACCTTAAAGGATAGTCAGAAAAGTGGAGATTACAATATGACATAAAATCAAGATGAGGACTCAGTGGATCTCTACATGGGGTGGGTGACTACAGTGTCTAGATTTTTCCATAATGTTTGATTTTTAGACAGATATTTAAAATAAAAGATAATATATATTAATAAATTTGATAGTTTGGAATTTGGAGATTAATTTCTGATTTTGAAATATGTTGATTTTGTGACCTCTTCTTTGGCTCCTACTTTCTTGTATGAAATCAAGGAACTGAAAAAAAATCATCATTCTTTATATTATGCTTCTGGACTCACAACTCTTTTGAATATAAATACACAATGTTTATAGAAATCTGGGTTATTAGTTTTATTATATATCAGTTGTAATTCCTTAAAGTTACAAGTGAAAAAAATATCTACTTCAAGCTAATAGCAAAACTGGTGGGGGGGGGGGGAGTGCTATCGTCTCAATAACTGAAAAATTTCAAGGGTCAAGTTGGACTTTGGCATATCTGATTCTGTGGCTGGAAAATTAATATCCATAACCCTTGTACTCCAAAGATCTCCATACTGGAGACTGGGAAAGGAAGACACAGAGTGATTAAGGTTTGAGATAGGGAATTATCCAGGACCTACCCTAGTCATGCAACTCCTTAAACATAGGAAAAGAAGGTGTGAGGCCTGATCAAAGGAGAGGTGACATGAGAAGCCACTACTTGCTGGCTTTAAAGGTTGAGAAAGGAGAGCATAAACTGAGTATGTCTGGGGCTGGAGAGATGGTTCAGGGCAAGAGGCAGAGACAATGGATCCCTGGGGAAGGTTGACTAGCTAAACAGGTCAAATTCCAAGCTCTGGCTTCAGCAGAAGGTCTTGCTTCAATATATAAGGTGAGAGCAATTGAGAAGAACACCTAATACCAATCTTGGGCCCCACACGCATCTACTCACACATATACACACAGGCACACACATCACACTGGCAAACATGTTTTAAAAAGACCTCAGGAGTGTCTTGGCTTTTAAAAATTGGAAACAGTTCTTACCTGAGCCCCCAAAATGTAAACGGAGATCTTATATATGTACCTACAGTCTGAACTAAAACAAAACAGATTCTCCTGGTGCTTCAAGGGAGGACAGCCTACTTCACTCACTAATTTTATCTTTGTGGCCTATGTCATACTCAATCTCCAGAGCTCCAGCTAATAAATCTATGCTTTTTAATACAACAAGCTTGTGGACATTTGTTATAACAGCAACAGAGGATTAATACCAGCTAATGCTCCATATCCTCCCTGAATTCTGTTTTCACCTTGGCTCCTTTCACAAGCTCATCAGTCCTAGAAGATCTAGTACCTTTCCTGATGTCATAACATGTCCAATGTGCTCTGGAAAGGTTTCTAATCTGATTATTACTCACTAGAAATGGTTCATGTGTCCACCCCAGGGTGGTATCTATGGTTACGGACATAAATCAAATGCCTATTCCTAGAACCCTCACCTCCTACTAGTTGTACGTGGAGAGATGGAGGAGGAATAATTTCCAAAGGAGTGATTGGGAAGAAAATCAGCCTTTGCAAGTAGCAGAATTAGAACTGGACAGAAGAAATAGAACTCTGCTGAATTTTTACTTGGAAAATTCTGTTAAACCAATGTCAGATCTTTTTTTTTTTTCTAGGATTTCTTAGATCCTAAATACACATAATGAAATATACAAAAATGAGAATAAGCTGGTTGTGCTGGCACATACCTTTAATCCCAGCACTCAGGAGTCAGAGACAGGTGGATTTTTGTGAGATTAAGGCTAACCTGGTCTATACCATGAGTTCCAGGCCAACTGGGGCTGCTGGAAGACCCCGTCTCAAAAATACAAAAACCACAACAAAACCAAGAATATATTTTTCCATGCTTTTTGGATATATTAACTTCTAACCACTGTTGTAACAAATGACCAGATATTGAGTAGGCTCATACAATACAAAGTTATTATCTTACAACTTTGGATGTCAGATATTCAAGCAGGTATGCAGGATGTCCTCCTTCAGGAAGTTGTGTGAAGAGAATCTGTTTTCTTGATATTTGAAACATAAAGAAAAATAAATTTGATGATTAAATCAATACTGTAGCTGCATCTGAGCCTATCTGTCTCTGGTCTTATTAAGTCCTTATCTTTCACTGACAATGGTTTCTAGCTCCTTCTCTACATTTATATATTAAATGAACATTTGATGAATACCTATTTGTGTTAAGATCTGTCCTAAGCACTAAGGATATAAAACTTCTCTGGGAACTGTCTACTTCTGGCATGGAGTTGAATATATTCAGTGATTCCTCCTGTGGTCACTTGTAATTGCTGGGAATTAATATCCATTGTAAGTTAGAAGTTTTTCTCCCAGAAATTTAATTTGCCAGAGAATCTAGTCAGTTTCTGCTGGTGTTGTGAAATAAAGAACTTTGGTAGTTAAATTTGCTTTCATGTACTTAGAGATCAAGAAAGGTTAGCATACAAAGAATGAAAGGCCTAGATGCTCCAGGAAGAGGCAAGAAAACAGGAAGCTCTGGAGAAACTGCATTATCTTTTTTTTCATGCTCCTGGGCTCTTAACCACTATCTATGGTGCTGGAGCAGGAGCTGCAGAATTTCTGGCATTTGTTTCCGTGTAACAAGTTACAGAGGGGTACAGCGTGGGAGAGACACAGGGCCTGGGTTGGCCAAGGTAGGAACTCTGACAGTGACTTTTTATCAATTACTAAGGAAAGTTCTATAAATTTTGGCAAATGCTACAGCTGTATGTGAGCATATAAATTCCTCACCTTTGGTGGAAATTAGTTTTTATCAACTTGCAAACAAATAATACTGAAGACAAGAATCTTAAAGAATAAATGAAAAGAATCTCTTGGGGGAATATGAAAAGTTTATAGTGCAAACAACAGAGCTACGTCAAGAAGGTTGAGAAGATGCATGCTGCTGAGGAGGGGAGGGATGCAGTTCCCGCAGCACAGCCAGCGCATGGCCTGCACTTTCTACTGCGTTAGGGGCATAGCTATGAAGACAGGTACAACAGATATGGTCCCTGCCTTCACGGAGCTGAAAGTCCAGCACAGAAGATAGACAAGCATATAAATACAATAGTGTGATTAATATTCATGATAGAGAAGTATCTGTGACTAATTTTTTATAAAATGCATGAGAAGGTCATTTCACTTAAATTTAAAGGGTCAAGGAAATTTTCCAGAACTAGGTTACACCTAGATTGCAAAGTACAGGTTCAGTAGCAATTAACAAGGATGACAGGTAGCAGGGGAGCAGGGAGGCAAAACCCTGCAGAGGCCTTAAATTACATTCCTTCTGCTTAAGATTAGTGCATTTTTCTCCTGCATGGGCCTTTAACTTTTACGTGGTCGATTTGTTAACCCAGAAACAGAACAGGAAGAGTAAGTAGCAGGGGAGAAGCGATGGGTTCAAATTAGGACACAGAGAATTTAAACTGTCTGTGAACATCTAACTGCTTTTCTCAAAAGACAGCTAAGATTTAGGTGTGATTGGAGAAACGTTTTGAGAATAACAACACACAGATCATGAGTGAAAACTTGGGTGCATAAATTGCCTGGCCAGTACCTTCATAATTAAAGAAAGAAGCCTGAGACAAAGGCAGGAACAACCAATGTGGTGAGCAAAAGGAACCCAGGGGAAATTCTTTGAATGTGAAGGAAACTCAGCAGAGTGGCATCTCAGATGCCATACTAAGCAACAGTTCAACAAGGAAGAACGGCCAGACATGTTGACGGTGCTAGGACAGTAAGGGCTAAAAGAGTCTAATGGGTTTAGAAAAAAAGCTTTCGCATCTGATAAGAATGGCTTAGGGAGTTTATGTAAACCAAAGCTGTATAACGGTAGTTCAAAGTCAACAACACAGAGGCCAGAATTGGAACCATGACCTTCATGGGTTCACAGAAGCAACTGAACACACAAGGGTACATTTTCCAAGGTTGAGTTGAACTCAGGAAGCACAACACTGCTAAAGGGTAGGTTTTTATTCAGAGGGGGAAAAGGCAACTTAATTTAATTCCAGGGAAACACGAACTCCTACCATTTATGTTACCTATTTTATTGAAAAAATACAAATGAGAAAATTGAAAATGTTCTGTCATCAAATCATCACTCTCTAGGCACATGTTCTAAGAAATAGCACAGAAGCAGCTTCCTAATCTTTTAACCTTTACATTTGTATTACACATTAAAATTTGTAAATATTTGTTCATGCTTGAAATATTATCTCCATGAAAGTATTGTTATTACTTTCCCACACTTTATATATAGGAAATCTGAGCTTCAGGGAGTTTGAACTGGTTTTTCTTAGATCACTCAGTGCCTGGAAAATCTGTATGATCGCTCAGAAAAATAAAGCATCCGCATCAACTGCCTATTGAAATGCCCCCTCTCCATTCCCAAGGCTTTCACTAAGCTAAAGGAGCTATAGACGTGAGTCAAGTGGGTAGAGCCTGGGATATTCATATAAGAGCCATCTGGAGAGCCACTGATTCTCTCTCAAGCTTACTGGGAAGTAGCAAATTGATGCTATCTAAAGATGATCTGCCTCTTGCATACCCACGGGTTAGCTTTCTTGGCATGCTTGTTATACAAGGACAAAGTGAGGTAAGCTAATGATGCAACTGCTTATGTAATCTAACTTTTAAAAATCCCTTCTTGTGGTAATCCAATGTGGTAAATAAAAGAGTGCCATGAAGCTGGGCGTAGTGGTACACACCTTTAACCCCAAGCTCTGAGAGATCTAGGTCAGCCTGATCTACATAGTGAGTTCTAGGCTAGCTGGGAGTTGCCGGGAGACCCAGTCTAAAAAGTATAAAAAAAAAAAAAGAACAATGAAAGGAAGGTGTCCTTGGTCTAGCAGTATTATAGAGAGGAACAACAGAGCAGCATAGACCACAGCTCCCACAGTGCTGTACATTTTCTTCTTGTCCACCAAGTGATGAGTTTGGGTGGTTCCTCACATTCAGAGATTTCTGTCTTAGTGTAAATCGTGCATTTAACGGACTGTTCATTATTGGTATGTAGTGAGAAAGAAGGGGAGCATTCAACACAGAGAATGGAAGTACCAAGAGAAGGAAGCAAAGAAAAATGGCCAGAGCTCTAGTAGAGACTCAGGTTTGCTGAGGAAGGGCCTGTTTCTGGCAGAGCATTCTCAGCATTAGTAGGTATACCTTTCTTAATCTAGTTTATGCTCCTAAATAAAATTACTTGAGATCAATTTATTTTTTAATTTTATGTGTTTATTATTCTTGTATGTATATGTGCATGATATAAGTGTGTTAGTACAGATGCAATGCAGACAAGGTTTAGTGTGGAGGTCAGAGGATAACTTTTAGGAGCTGGTTCTGTTCTTCACCATGGGTTCCAATGTGAACAATTGAATTCACATTGTTAGGTTTGCACAGCCAGATCTTTATGTGCTGAATCATCTCTCCAGCCTGAGACTGACTAATTTATAATGGACAGAAATATACTGGCTCTTGGTTCTCAAGGCTGAGAAGTTCAAGGCTGTGCAGCCATGTCAGATGAGGGCCTTTTTGCATCATTCCAGGAAGAGCTTGGACCAAAGTATTCCTAGTTCTAAATGACCATAGATATAGGTGTAGGAAAGGACTGCCTAAATCAGACATCAGTTGTTCAGGAATTAAGCGCAATAATCAACAAGTTGGGCCTCACTGAACTAAAAAGGTTCTGTACAGCAAAAGAAACAACCAAGGAAGTGAAGAGAAAACCTCCAGAATGGGAGAAAATCCTTACCAGTGACATATTGGAGAGAGGTTTATTATCTAGAATATATAAAGAACTCAAAAAGGAAAGACTCGAGAAAAGAAGTAACCCAATTAAAAGATGGGCTAAGGATCTGAGCAGAGAGTTCTCAAAAGAATAAAGATGGCTAAAAACATCTTTAAAATGTTCAACATCCTTAGTAAGTAGGAAAATGCAAATTAAACCACTTTAAGATTACTACCATCAGACTGATTAAGGTCAAGAGAACAAGTGATGCCAAATCCTGGAGAGGATGCGGAGAAAAAGAAAGGCTCACTCACTGCTGGTGGGGTTGGAAACTCATGCAACCCCTATGGAAAACAGTGTGGAGAACTCTAAAAAAAGTAAAAATCAACCATATGACCTGGTTATACTACTCCTTGGCATAAACCCAAAGGACTCATTCTATTGCAGATATGCTTGTACATCCATGATTTTTATTTGTGTGTGTGTGTGTGTGTGTGTGTGTGTGTGTGTGTGTGTGTCTTCAAAATAGGTAAGGGATGGAAGCAACATAAATGTCTTTCAACTAATGAGTGGATAATGAAAATGTGGTACATTTACACAATGGAGTTCTATTTAGTAGTAAAGAAGAAGAAATCATAAAATTTGTAGGTAAATGGATGGAACTAGAAACTGCTAGGCTATGTGAAGTAACACAGACTCAGAAAATCAAACAACATATATTCTCCCTCATTTGTGGAACCTAGTGCCAAATCCTTATATGTGAGTGTGTATCCCGATGTAACTTCAGGAACCAGGAAAATAGAAAGGAACCAGGAAGGTAAGGGGAAAGAAGGAACCTGAGAGAGAAGAATAGTAGGAAACAGGTGTAACTAAAGGGGAATTAGATAAAATGGGGGCATTGAAATGTGAGGGGGGAGGAGGGTCATACAAGGAACTTTGGGGATAAAGGAGAAGAAGGAGTTCAAGAGAGGTGGGGCCATTAGGAGACTGGCATTATCAAGGGAGAGATAAATGAGGAAAATTGGAACACTTTAAATGGGGAAGGCATGGAGGAGGTATTAGACAGAGAGAGAGAGAGAGAGAGAGAGAGAGAGAGGTGATAAATAATGCCTAGCTTGTATAAAACACCAGAGGGAATCATATTAATCTAATAATTTAATGACAAATTACACATATAGTAGCTCTACACGAGTCCATGTCCATAGCTGAAGCCTACATAACAAGAAACAGTGCCAGACAGGAGAAACCTTCCTTGAGTTGTTGGCTAGGGTAGTCCAAGAAACTACCAAAATTACACAGGCTATTGCCACAGTCCTTGATTGCCTCTCAGAACACCCAAACCCTATTGCAGAAGATAGAACACACTTTTAGAGACTGTATTCAGACCACTGGAGCTGGGACTGACCTGGAAGGCACTTCCCCTGAAGTCTAGCACTCATAGCTCTGGAGGGCACTATACAAGTTGCTAAGGGAGAACATCAATCAATGACCCAACACCAGGTTCATGACCAAATAACCACATCAATGTCTCGCACAGCATATGACACTGGTGCAGTAGTGACACTTTTATCTTGGAGGCAATCGATGGTTACTTAGTCGGTCTTAAAGCCCACTCAATGGGAGGAAACTATTGTGTGGTACTGTAATCATAGCCAAAAACACATGGCTACAGAGGTGTTAGATCTTAGAGAAGTTCCCAAAGCTGTCATATCCCTAGACTAATGTAACTTCTTACTAAGTACAAAATATGTATCCTTATATTTACAGTCAAGTATCCCAGTTACCACTCGTTAAAGAAGCTTCTTTGTACCAGACAGAGACTACTACAGAGTACCACACTGGTCACACACAGACATTGTCCACAACTGCCCATGCCTAAGTGGTACATCTACAATGCAACCTCTACCTAATCCTCAGGCATCATAGAACAAGGACTAAAAAGAACACTAATTAATTTCTCAGTTCTTATTAATGAAGCTTCCTCATGCAACAGAGAGCCAGGAACATAAAGGTCACAAATGGTCAAAGCATGGAGATTAGGAGTCTGCAGAGAGGGGGTCCCTGGACAGGACTTGTATATTAAGCTTCACTCACCTAGGGCTCAAGGACCATTGCAGAAGAGGGGGCAGAAAGATTTTAAGGACCAATGAGTAGGTACTTGACCATATGGTAATAGAATCCTAAAAGTTTGTGGGACCCTGCTCATTACTGGGGTTGGCATACTCAAACTCAAACAGACAAAAACCCAGCATGACACTATAGAAATGGGCAGCATATCTCAATCTCTGCTGAAATAATATTGACAGCCAATTATTGTTGGGTGAGGAAGAACTGATCTTTTTAAAGTGAGGTACTGTAAATAGGCTGACTAGACCCCAGTGGATGATACTGCACTGAGGTCATTTGGGGACACTAATTTGATGCAATAAGCTTTAACGCAGGTGACAGAATATATGGATTGCAGCTGGGAGGCTCTGAGGGTTTGGCAGTGGGAAGGGGGTATAAAGATGATTAAGATTGATTGAGATATTCTGTATGAAATACACAAAGATTCAATTTGCAAAAAAGACATTTCTAACACATGAGCTTGATATGAGGTATGACAATAAATGTCACAAAGAACCTAAAAATAAATTTTAAATTGTACAATGGACTTTGCAATAGGTCACTGATGACTTTGCTAAAATAATATTCATTATCCTCTGGAAGAGCAATCAGTGCTCTTAACCATTGAGCAATCTCTCCAGCCCCTTGATCTTATCTTATGTAATATGTTATACATATAAGCATAAAATAGCAATGTTTACATTTTTTTTGAAACCTGGATTTGCTAGGAAGCACGTGCAAATTTTAACATGAAAAAAAAAAGAGGCTGCTTAGCGGCAACAGCTTCTAACAGTGGCTGAAAACAAGGGTGGTGTGACTCACTTCAAATGCAGTTGTAGGCTTTCAGGATAAAGCCTAAGTGAACAATCTTTTTTTCAGACGTAATGCCAATACTGGTGAACTGAATTCAGCTATGGGAACTGAACTTTTAGCAAACGAATTTATTTCTCTTGGAATCATTGTATGTAAGAACATGTCTTGTGCTTTTCCTCTAGTCCAGAAGAACAAAAGCTCTCACTTATGACACTTTTTCCTAGACTCTATACTACATGTACACCCATATATTTATTTTCTGCAGATCTAGAAAGCCACTCTATCATTTTGAAGATTTCTAATGTGGTCAGTTCCCATATTAGAATTTTGAACCAGGTTAACACTTTCATACTACTTGCTACTGTTGTTTCAAGCTATAATAGTCCTCAACCAATAACACAAAATTAAGTACATACAAACAAGAAGATACCTTGCTGCTAACTTTCAGGAAAGGAAACATTTATTTTCCTCAGAATTAATTTTCTTTACTCACAGTATAGTTCTTCCATTTTTCTTTCTCCAAACTTAGTACAAATCACATGGGTGTCATAGATCAAAATACAAGTCTTTGAAAAACTTGTATAAAGAAGCTCTTTTACAGGTCTCCCCTTTGCTTTATTGGTCAGCTGTAAGGACATATTTACACAGATCCAGAAGTACATACAGAATTCTTTTCAGCTACATCCAGCACACTCTGTAATGCAATATTAGATGGTGAAGGACATATTGTTCTCAAGATTAGATTCTTTAAGGCTGATGCACATTACGATAATCTGATAATAAATACCAAAACCAAGCTGTGTATTATCACATCTTTGAACACTTCTTGCATTATACATATCATACAAATATGTTGTGCATTTTGAGATTAACATGACCAGTGGATAATGATGTCAGTGACACTACAATATTAAAAATATGAAAAAATATTCCTCTTACATTTACTATCAATTTGGAGACACAATGACTGCATCAGTTTTAAGATGCTACATTGTTTAATGCCGGAATCAGTCTCCACATATGGCCAATATATAAGGCACTGAAAAAACAGATCAATTTGTGTGTTTACGTTAAGCTCATATTTACTGATATTACAAAGGCATTTGAACTTATATTGATAATTTCTTATATGCACGGTGATTTGCTACTGGTCTTTATGTTCTCTAATTAAATAAATAAGATTGCATGTGATGCACAAGAAAATATGAGCTATAAAATCTGAAAGAATTCCTATGTCTCAGTAATATCATAGTTTAACACAAAAATAATGTGTTTTTCCTTCCCCGTTCCCTGAAAGCTACAAAAACTCTACCATTCCTCAGATTGTACATCTGCAGGAAGCAAAATAGATCATTTTGAGAAGTATGCTAAATCTATAATAGCTTAATTGGGGAGATTATGTATGACAAACAAGAAGGAATCTAGTGCTTACAAAGTAGGTCTCTTGGATTCTCATTAGATTTGGAGACAAATAAATGAGGGAATGGCCATAGCATCCATGCAGTTTACAATGGTCAACCCAGCATCAGGTGACATGATTCGGAATTCGAGGTGGAGAAGCAGGGCAACGGGCAGCTACGTCGTGTTGATCGTGTCTGGATCCATCCTACGTGTCTGCATTCCTTACCTTGATTTTATGCTCACATCTTCATGTGTTCTACTTAACAGTTGTACAGAGTCTCAGTGGTTAGATGTAGCCTGTTCCTAAATCACAGAGCTAGTATGCACATCTGAACTTGCAGGCAAGATCCATCCTTTGTCCATTACAACATATATTCTCTGGCTTTATCCCTTAAATTTCTTGCAAACAAGTTTTTCATGTTTGCAAGAAGAATAACAATACTATGGTATATGTCTCCCAGTGTTTTTAAGAGTTAAGAGAATAAACAGACTCATCTACAAAAGCCAAAACTCATTTTCCACAATTCCTGCTCCTCTTCCTCCTCACTGTTTTTCCCTCTAACTCCTCTCAGTTCATCTCTTCTCTCCATCATGAGATCCTTGTTTACTGGCAACACAGAGTTGCCCAGTAGGATAACTATGCTCACTCTCTAACTTGTCTCTTATTCTTCTGTTTAGTCTCCACCTCTCTGAAATAGGGCTTTTTGCTGATTAGGAAAAATGTAGCCCGTCTTCTAGGAATGGTTGTATGAATAGAATGCAGGTTGGTAATTTATTTTGCATAACAATTTTATGTAACTTTGTTTGTATATACAGCTATATCTGTCCAGTGAATATTACTTTGACAAAGTCATCAATGGGACTTCTTAATAAACCTCACCCACCCATGGCTCAGGGATCCTTGTGGAATAGGGGGCAGAAAGACTGTAAGAGCCAGGGTTGATACATGAACGTAAGGAAACGAAGGCTTTCAGGCCGCTGGAAATCTGTTCATACGAACTTGCAGGAGTAGTGACAGCATGCACAAGACCCATGTCGACTCAATCAGACAGAAACCCAGCGCAGAACAAGAGACATGGGCAATACACTCTGAGCCTAGCCTAGGAACTGTAGGCAACTGGTTATTGCCGAGTGAGGGAGAGTAGATCTTCTTTAAGATCTCTAGATAAGTTGACTAGACTCCAGTGGATGAACTTGCACCAAAGGATATCTGGGTACAAACGCTTGATAGGATTGGACTTAACATATATGACAGAATGCATGAAATCTGGTGGAGGGGATCTGGGAGGGAATGAGTGGGGGACAGGTCTAAATTTGATTAAGAACTATTATATGAAATGCACAAAAACTCAATAAAAATCTTTTTTAAAAACATAACTTGGAAAAAAGACAGTCTCTTCAAGAAATAGTTCAAGGAAAACTGCATGTCCATATGTAGAATATTGAAACTATATTAGATCCTTATCTCTCACTTTGCATAAAATCAATCAATTTCAATAGAATCAAAGATCTTAATGTAACACCCGCTACTCCAAAACTGCTACAGGAAGACATGATAAAACACTTTAAGATACAAGCACAGGCCAGAATTTCTCAAAAGGATTTGAACAGCGCAGAAAACAATGTACAGCAAAGGGAACAAGCATTACAGTGAATAGTGAACAGAGAGACAACCAACCAAAGGGGGAAAATCTTTGTGAGCCACACATGTAGCAGGGTATTAATTTTTACAATCTATTAAAAAAACTAAAAAGAATTGAACACCCCCCAAATCCAATCAATAGATGGACAAATGAGCATTCTCATAGAAAGGAGTATAAAATTATCAAAGAATAATTAAATAAAATTAATTAAAAAATACAAGTGACTAACAAATAATTTGAAACATCCTTAGCTATCAGATACAAGTAAATTAAAAGTATGTTGAGATTCCACATGTCCCAGTAAGAATGGCTATCATAAATAAGAGTGGCTATCACTAATAAGAACAGGTATCATAATGAAAACAAGTGTTGATGAGGAAGCTGGGGGAGGGGACCTTTACCCTTTGCTGGTGGAAATGCATAATAATGCAGCCATTACAGAAATCAGTATAGAGATTCCTCTATAAGGAATGATAGAATGCCCTTGTGATCTTCCTATACCACTGCTGGATGTAGGCTGGAAAGAATCTAAGTCATCACTCCACAGGGATACTTACCCAGTCCAGCTTATTGCTACAGTATTCACAAGAGCCAAGATATGAAACCAGTCTGTACGTCACATATGATATTTGTCTTTTTGCATCTGACTTATTTCATTTAACATAATTTCCCATTAAATCCATTTTCCCTCAAATGACATTTTTTTCATTCTTCTTTAGGACTGAATAAAATTCCACTGTACATATACACTACAGTTTTCATCCATTAATCACTCATACATATATAATTGTACATTAACACCTTTTACTACAGGAAAATATAGGTGAAACACTTCATGATATAGGGTCAGGAAGGACTTTCTGAGAGGAACTTCACTAGAACAGAAAACAACACCAAGAATTTACAAATGGGATTATATGAAATTGAAAAGCATAGTGAACGAAATAATCAGAATGAATAGAAGATGTATGCATGTTAGAACGTGCATGATTGTGTTATAATGAAATCCATTACTTTGTACACTAAAACTATTAATAGATGAGAAAGTTCAAAATACTGCAAATGGCTTGATTTCTCTTGAAATCTTTTTAATTTTTTTTTTAATTTTTATTTTTATTTTATGCATATGCCTGCATGCTGGTAGGTGGACCTGGGTCATGCAATGCCTGCAGAAGTCAGAGGAGGGCTTCAGATCCCCTTGAACTGGAGCTAGAGACAGTTGTTAGCTGCTTTGTGGGTGCTGGGAATTGAATCCAGGTCCTGTGCAAGAGCAGTCAGTACTCTTAAGCACTGAACCATCTCTCCAGCTCTGATGCCTTTCTTTTTTTTTTTTTAAGAAAAAAAAACAAAAACAAAAAAACAAGGAGATCATGTGAATAGAAAACTCTTTTTTTTGTCAATTTTGCTTTAGTTTAAAGCTCAAATCCAAAGTTTCTGATATTTAATAAGCTACAAAGGAATATTTCACAGATATTCAGCACAAAAACTTTCACAAAGTTAAATGTGATGTTCTGCATAATATTATCTTTACATGCTAAAAATCATAAATGTTTCTGAAACTTTATACCAGTTTTAATAGATATGAAATCATTTTAATTATTAACCAATATTATATCAAGCTGTACAGAACTGACAAACGGCACTTTTTGAATTTTAAAGAAAGTTTTATGTGTGTTAGTGTCTTTCCTACATGGATCTAAGCTCACCCTGCATGTAATGGCCATGTTGCCAGAAGAGGGCATCGGATCTCCTGGAACTAGAGTTAGATGGTTGCTAGCTGCCAGATGGGTGCTGGAAACTCAACCCGGGTCCTCTGGCAGAGCAGCCAGTACATCTCTCCAAACTCATGGAACTTTGCATAATTCCTATAAACCTCTATTATAGTAAGTATATTTATAAAATAAGATAAATATTCATTCCTTAATGATTCTTTCTTCATTTGTATCCATATTTGAAATAAAGTTAGAACACCAGAGGAAAAAAATGTAATGGGTTGACATTATTAATAATAGTGAAAACTAAAATTTATTAGATCTCTAATTGTCAGAAATTGATTGTTATAGTATATCTATGTAATGAAATAATATGCAGCTATTTAAAGGATTTTGTAGAATAATAGTTGAAATGGGAAATTGTTTTGTCAAGAAGAGTAAATGAACAGGAGCTGAAGAGATGGCTCAGTGATTAAGAGCACTGGCTGCACTTGTAGAGGACCTGGGATAGATTCTCAGCACCCACATGACACCTAACAACTATCCATAGCTCTAGTTCTGGGGGATCCAAAGCCCTCTTCTAGCCTTCACAGACATTGCGTCACATGGGCTCACTTACAGACAGGAAAAACACTCAAATGCGTAAAATATAAATAAATAAATAAATAAATAAATAAATAAAATGTTCAAAAAGTAAATGTAGAGTATACAGTACAATATTATGCCATAGGGATCATATTTAGATGGTCATACCAATAGTGATTTTAGATCTTTCCTTTGTGATTCTCTTCATTGGATATTTACTATTTTCAAAATTAGAAGAGCATTATAATGATACTTCATTAAGGAAAAAAGGGAATGATTATTGCAGAAGCACCCTCTACTCTGTTCTTGTCATGAGCATGATGCCAAGTTCATGCCACCCCATCAACTTCTGCCATTAAACCTCCTTGTAATGTCCTAAAGCCAAGAGGACTAGAACAGAGGACATGGAATGGTTAACTTTGTTCTCAAACCCCATAAGAATCTATACCCCAAACATTCTCAGGTTTATTAGCCTCCACCTGCTTAGAGAAATTTCTATCTGATTATCATCTAGTTCTTCAAACGCTGGGTTAACTAACCTCTTTAATTATTAAATATATCCTTATCAAAGTTGCTGTGTGACTAATGATGTAAAATAATGGTTTTAAAGAAAGATGAAATAATGAAATTTGTCGATGTAAAACTACTGCAAAGTTCCTGAACTGATCAAACACAGAAGAGAATGGGTGTTCCCAAGATGCTTCACTGAAAATCAATGCAACCTTGACACTTCAGACAAATGCATCTCTTAACTCTCACCAAGCAGTTTCCTTGTGCAGGATATGGTGATTCACACACAAGCTCACAATGGGCCAATTGCAGAGAACAAGAGACTGCAGAGTACTTATCTGTGAATAGAATGCCTGTTTCAAACCTCTGCCTCCCAAGGCTCAGGGACCATGGTGGAAGAGGAGGTGAAGATTGTAAGAACCAGAGGGGTGGATGACCACAAGGAAACAGGGTCTTCTAGAAAGCTGGTCATTTACTCATATGAACTCACAGCAATTGGGGATAGCATACACAAGTCCCATGCATTATGACATGTAGACAAAATCATGTCATAATATTGGGGAAGTAGGTAGGAAATCACCACCCAACGTAGGGAACTTTGGGCCGTTGATGGCTGATGGGAGGGGGAGAGACGGTGTCTTACAGGGATGAGACTCTTGGTGGGCCCAGTGAAAGGATTCACACTGATTTGGAGACACAAATCAGACTCTATAGGCCACACACAGATGTGTGTATGTGTGTGTGTATGTGTGTGTGTGTGTGTGTGTGTGGTGTGTGTGAGAGAGAGAGAGAGAGTTCATTAAATTGGACAGTGGGTAGTGGGAAGGGAAGGTGTGTAGAGGGGAGCAGATCTAAATACCATCAAACTCTATTGCATGAAAGCTGCAAAAATTAAATTAAAAGGATAATAGTTTTATAAAACATACCTGAAAACTACTGCCTTGGTTTCAGAGTTACAGTTTGTATTTTGTAAATGCAAAAAAGCACTTTTAACTTATTTTGCAAATGAAGAAGAAAAGATTGCTTTTGTTAACCTTTATCTTTACTTCATATTAAATCATCTGGTACATTTGTCATTGTGCCCATGTCTGGCATTTTCTGCACATTACTAATGCTGATTCTATCTGGTCACCTGCCAAAGGGAAATCAGGTGTCGACAGCCACTTCTCTGTTCTAGAGCTCCAGGAGGAAACAAAGACATTCTCTTGGTTCAAAAACATCCCCTACAAAGTGACAAGTCTTTATAGCATATCTGAAAAATATTTCTTCAATTTAAGGATCCTGAATTTGAAGTATAATTTTAAAGTATACTGATTGTGCCATAGTTATGTGAGCCACAGAACAAATAATATTACAGCTTTAAATTTTTAATTGTTATAAATAAGGTGTTAAGGAGAAAACAGCCCAAACTTCTTACGTTTTCTGCAAATAGGTTTCTCTAGAAGACAATAAAAAAGAATTTAAATACTATAATTTAAAGAACATATTAAAATTTAGAGCTACCTGATTAAAGAGAAGAATCTTACTCAAATCATTGTAACAGTTTGTTTGCATCGTCTTGCTACAGAGGTGATACAGTTTGTGTCAGAATACCTGAAGAGTCAAGAGCCAGAGCAACTAAAGTGTGACCTCAGGAAAACCCTGGCCCTCACTGAGCTAAGGTTCCCTAGTCACACCTCCCATAGCATCTTCAATCAGTATGGGCTTATTGGTAAGCAAGAATAGGTAAGCCCATAATAAACCTAGGACTTGATCATCTGTCATGCACATTTAGCTATGAAACTTACTTGCTATATATCTATAAATCCATAGACATTCTTAAAACATTTATAAATTTCAAATGCAAATGTGCTCTCAGAATGAAAGCTTATATAACAAACTCTACCACCTTTTGGTTTGCGGCCAATTACTATCTCAATGTTTCACTCTATATGAATTCATTTATTCTTTTGTTCATCTCAAATGTGGTAATATAACTATAAAATCATCATTTGCCTATTTTGAATAACCCAAAATAGCAAATAATTTAAAAATCACTTCCACTTGACTTTAGAATCTATTACATGCATTGTTTTTCCAGAAAATTTACCTCATAATTATGTTGTGTGGGAGTGAAATGAGTTTCTATTTCAAATTCACACTGAATTCCAACTGCTGGGTGATGAGGAAAAGCCACCAGGGTTAAAATATTTGCTATGTCTCCATGGATAATTAGGATCAGTTACATATGTCTTTTATCCTAAATTTGATATCACTCATGAATACAGGTTATCATCAGCAGGTTTACAACCTTTGGGGACCTTTTCATAATCTCATTTTTCCATTTACAGAATTTTTAGTGTGTGTGTATTCCATTGGAAGCTTTGCCTCTCATATTCCCTAAGAGCATGTGCCCTATAACCATAGGAATGGATACTTTTATCATACAAATACAGCATTGATATGTAAGAATAACTCAGATCATTTCCTCAAACTTCAGGATAAATGAAATCAATTCAGGTCAGCCTTAGTAGAGATACTCTTAGTGGGTTTGCGGTATAGTTCATTGGCAAACGTGCTTACAGGTGCATAAATCCCTGGGTTCAAGCCCTGCAGAAATCTTCTTAGAAAGACTTCTTGTATATTAATTATCATATATTAGATATGTGTGTTACATATATTAAATACTAAAGCCTATCTAATCAAATTTATGTCCCCAAATGGCCTTCAGTGGGTCCAATCCACTGGAGCCTGGTTAAACTACACAGTCACACCCATACAGAACACTTGACTCTCACTCTCTCCCAGAAACTCTTGGTTGCTCATAGTTCCTCAGCTATGGTTGAGGTTTCTAACCCACTTTCCCATGTCTATGCTGGGATTTTTGTTTGGCCTGAGCTTATGTGGGGTCTTGTGCATGCTGCCACTGTTGCTGTGAGTTCATATGAATAACTGACCAGCTGTTTGGAAAACTCTGCTTACAGTCATCCATCACTTCTGTCTCTCCCAATCTTTCCACCCACTCTTCCACAATGATCCCTAAGCCTTGGGTGGTAGAGTTTTAATATAGGTGTTTTATTTGGGGGTAAGCAATCTGCATCTCTTATTGTCTACACTTTGGCCAGTTGTGAGTTTCTCTGTTAATCACCATTTGATGCATGAGGAGGCTGCTCAGGTAAGACTTGAGAAATGGCATTAATCCACGTGTATGCTAATCTGTCATTAGTAGTCGGTTTAATGCTATGTCTATTTAACAGAATAACAGTAGTAGGCTCTCCCTCTGTAGCCTATAATCTTTCTAGTCACAGGTTCCTAGGCCTGATATCAGTGTCAGATATGGGTTTCATCTTGTGATGTAGATCTTAAATTCAATCAGAAGTGGTTGGTCACTCATATAACATCCATGCCACTATTGCACTAAAGGACAGATCTTGCCAGTCAGTTGTTGTAGCTCACAGGATTCACAGCTGGGCAGGGTTGATGAGTATATACATGAGGTTTAGAACAAACAAAGAGAAATCAAGCTGGTACTGACTTCAGGACTTCATCTCGACTGGCTGGCCTTCATTGTGCTGGAAAGTACTATGTCTGCTACCTGAAGACAAACCTTCACTTTTTCAAGTATTACTCAGTATATTCTCTTGGTTCTCTTTCATGGGTGGGAAACCTATAAAGAGATTCTTACCATTTTGTTCTGAAAGTAGAGCTATACACAGAAAGCCATCTTTAAGGTAGTAATTTTCCAACCAGTTGTTTTAAGGTTGGCAACTTATCTTGAAGTGCTTTATATGATCAAGGAAAAGGAACTTTTTCTTTATGTTCACATTAATTGTTTTTGACAGGGTCTTCCTAGATAGCCCAAGCTGACTTCAAATTTGCATTCTTCCTGCTTCAACCTCCTTAGTTCTAGGATTACAAATGAGCACCATCATGTCTGGCCCTCATTCTGATTCTTAAAAAAAAAACTTTTATGATTATTTTTATTTTATGTGAATGAGTATATTGCCTGCATACATATAAGTGCACCTGTGTCATAAATACCCCCAGAATTCAGAAGAGGGCATTGGATCCCCTGGAAGTAGCATTATGGACAGTTGTTAGATGCCATGTGGGTGCTAAGAATTAAACCTGTGTCTTCTGTAAGAGCAGTGCTCTTAACCATTGAGCCATCTCTCTAGGCCTCTCATTCTGATTCTAACTGAAGAATCACTGTAGAAAAAAAGTCATACAGGAGCTGCTATTAACATCCCAGTATATCATCTAAGAGCCAGGGTCACAAATTCCATAACCAGGCTTGTGAGATTTTCTGCAGATATCACAGATGGAAAGTTCACTCAGAATTCCAACAAGCAGATAAGTACCTGCATAGATTTCTATAGGAAAAGTAGCATTTTATATCTATAAAACTGCTTCTTTGCTTATTGTTAGAAGAGTGATATCAGGACCTAGCAACCAATAGATACATGATGACATGCCAAGTATACTGATGACCAATGCCATTGCTTTGACACTTTCTGATACAGTCTCTTCCGTCTTTCAAGGACACACATTTTGGTGACCCTCCACAATCATGCGAAAGTCCGTATTTTAAAATTGCAAATATTTGGGGGTATATGTTATCCAATTTTTGTTTTCATGTTAACCAAAAGAATGTTTCCATGTTAAGAGTGTTTGGATATAGCTGGTAGCACACACCTTTAATCCCAGAATTTGGGAGGCAGAGGCAGACAGATCTCTGTGAGATGGAAGCCAGCCTGAGCTATACAGTGAGTTTCAGGCCATTTGGGAATTCAGGGAGACCCTGTCTCAGACAAATTTTTGGATATGGAAATGAGGTTTTGACTTTCACTGGATTATTATTATTTGCAATTTAATCAAAATAACTTTACAAAATTCTCATTACTTCTTGTGTCATGAGTTCAGATAGAGGTGAACGAATAAATGCATTTTCAGTTCAGCACATTTTTCCAGTGGTATGTGTATGTTGTTTCTGTTGTTGTTTAGTTTAGTTTGTTTCTCTGTGTTTTGCTTTAGTATAGCAGTAGCTCCTTCCTGAGTGGGTCCACTTGTAATCCTGAAGGACCTACTAAACTCTAACAACTGTCTGCTGCAAGGAAAGACCATTGCCCATGCTCCTCCATAGCAATAGGCATTCAATCACTCTTGTAATGTCAAATAACAAGCTTTGAAGTCATGGAGTCATCTTTCTGTAGAACTACTTTTACAAATCCGTGGTTCTCTTTTTTCTTTTAATTCACATAACTATTAATCCATATCAGATTTTGTGTTAACTTAAAAAATTCAGTGCCATAACAATCTCACTCATCAATGTTTCAGATTCTAAGGAAAGCATTCTTGTTTTTATGTGACATACATGAAACATTTCATGTCTGTTATTTAACTGGTGTTTACTTGCTCTTTGCATTTCAAATGAATTGTGATTTTTCCCGTAGTCTTATTGATAATCTTCCAAATACATTATGAGAAAAATAGTCATCTGTACCCATAAGACAACAGAAAATTTCCAATTCTTAATGCACAAATGAAATTTCAAAATGAAATTAATAAATATATTTGTGTAAATAGGTAAAATTAATTTATTTGTTTAATGCATTTTAAGTCCCAGTTACTTAAAGCAATGGAAATGGCTTCAGAGAGCTTAAGAGTCAGTAGACAGAAATGGACACATAAAAGAATAAGTGTACCAAAGTGCCCAGTGAACTAAGGTGGTAATATATACAGGAAGGATGGGAGGATTTTCTGCTGTAACAGACATCCAGGAAAATAAGTCACATTAGCATCATAATCATCATTCCTTCTATTAATGAGGTTTTATAAGCAATAATTAATAATATTTTTGTTTCAATATGTTCAATATGGTGGTGCAAACCTATAATCCCTGTAGATGGGAGGCTAAGTCAAAAGGATCTCTAGTTCAGGGCCAACCTAGGCTACACAGTGAGATTCTGTTTCAGAAAACAAAATGAGCCACTTAGTTTTTATATACCAGAATATTCTCCTCAAGCTGGTAGATGATAATCATTAAAAAAGTTGGATGTGCTTTACACATAGCCCCAGATCTGGCCCAGAATACTCAAATCCTTTGAAGTTACATCATCTTGTCATTGTCCAGCCAGATGATTCTCTCAATATGACCAAACTCCTCAATGACTTCTTGAAAGCCAGTCCATAGCTAAGAACACTGCATTTGTAAGTTTGTGTTTTGGGGCCTGTTGCAAATTCTCCTACTATTGGTGTACAGTTTTACTCTAGATGTCTTCTATACAGACATCTTTTAGAGAAGAAATAGAAAGTCAGTAAATACTAAAAGAAAATAAACAAAGCTTCTAAGAATAATAAAAGGAGAAAGTGTAGAAGAAACACTGAATGATTATTCACTCATTCTTCATATCTTTTCTTGTCTTTCAAAAATACCATGACCAAAAGCAACTTATAGAAGAGTTTATTTTGGCTTTCAGTTTCAGAGGGATAGGAGTCCCTCATGACACGCAGACATGATGGCAACAGCAGACTGAGAGTTTACATCTTCAACTAGAATCAGAGCAGATAGAGAAGAAGTGGAAGTGAGGAAAGCTAAGAACTTGCAAAGCCACTCCACAGTGGCTCCCACTTCCTCCAGCAAGACCACACCACCAAAAGATTCCCCAGTATCCCAAACAGCAAACAGCACCACCAACTGGAGATAAAGGGTACAAGTCTTTAAGCCTTAGGGGACATTTCTCATTCAAACCATCGCAGCAGGTGTGCATGTGCATGCAAGTGTAAGCCCCAGGGAGCCTCCCCAGCACCAGGGTTAGAACCATGCCACCAAGTCCAACTTTTTACATGAGTGCTAGAGATCTGAATTCGGGTCCTCGTGTTTATACACCAAGCCCTTTACCAACTGAGCCATCTTCCTAACTTCTGATTTACTCATTTTAAAAAACAAAAAACAACACAAAATACAACTTGGTTATTAAACGTGGAATTAAGGATAGAATTTAGCTATTATAAAGTTTCAGAGTGTTGTCTTTCCTTTCTTGCTTATTTCTCAACTTAAAGATTTATGGTACATGTATAATTGCCCTTCATAAGCTCATAAGTTATTCTAAAAGCAAGCCCATCAAGCAACAAAACCCATATCCTTTAAACATCATCATTCCTTGACATATGATTTGAGATTTACTTTCACACATTTGGTTATTTCTCCACAATATCCCTTTAAGATCACTTCTCAAGATTTATATGCTTCAACGTCTTGCACCAGACCCCCTTTTCGTCTTACTTTGTGCCAAGCATTTCTCAATTTTTTTTTTTTGGAGTTCCTTTAAATCACTTTGTGGATCTGAATAAAAGCTATGCATTCACTCCAAGAAAAGGCACTTAGGTATGCACTAAAAAGTTTCCACAATGTTTAAGGTAGTTCACAATGTAATATGCCTTCTCTTGTTCTATACAATTTTATGATCTCAGCATATTACCGATATGCTAATTCACAAATTTGTACTTTAGCTAAGATGTTTGACCCATATGCCAGACTCATATCCAACTGCCTACTGAGTTTTTCTCATGTCCCTCTGATGTACAAAATTCAGCTTGTTCCAATGGAACTCATCTTCTAAATCTTTGCTTCCTTCTGTGCACTTTATTGTAGCACATAGCACCACCATCATCCAACTAAAGACAGAGAGTTCCTTTCATCTCTCTCTCGCTTAATCAAGCAGAACTTTGGATTCTATCTCAAGATTCAAAATGTCCTTTTCAGTACCTCAATTTTTTCTCCATCCTAATGACTGCCAAGTTTTCCCAGACTAGTAGTCAATCTCTCTCTCTCTCTCTCTCTCTCTCTCTCTCTCTCTCTCTTTCTCTCTCTCTGTCTCTCTCTCTCTCCCAAATTTTCCCACCTCTAGTTAAAAAAATTATTCTATTTTATTTATTTATTCATGACACAGCCTGTGTATGGAGGTCAGAGGGCAACTTGCAGTAGTCTGTTCTCTCCTACCATGTGAGTCCTGTGAATTTATCTCTGATTGTCAGGCTTGGCAGCAAACTCATTACCTGCTGAGCAGTGTTGCTAGTCCCTACTTCCAGTTTGTATGGGGTTTACCATGTAAATGAAAATTCTTTCACAAAAATTCCCTCAAGGCTTCACAATAGCTTTAGGAAACATTTAAGGGAATCTGTTCACCAGATATTAGAAAAAAAAAATCCCTGAAACATTGTAGGTACTCTAGATATTAGTTGCCTGGGGCATTGAATCAAAGTTCAGATGCTACTCAACCTGGTTGAAAATACATTTGTTTCACATAACCTACCGCATCATAGCTAGGCAACACAGTACACAGAAGTTATCAATGCTTTCCATCAGGATCACGTAGCTGACTGGGAGCTGTAGTTCACTGTCACAGCCCAGCATCTAGAGTTCATACCTAATCAAAATCCAAAACGTGAAGTACACTTTGCACACCATTTTTGTATCATTGGAAAGTTTAGTCATGGTAAACCAGGGACATTTGTACCACAGAAACCTCATCTCTCACAGCTTTGGAGGCTAGTGGAGCAGGGACAGGCACCCTCTGTAGTCTCTAGAGTCTTTTTAATCCACCTGCTTCTTCCTCCCACAGACATTCTTCTGCCTGTGTCAGTATAACTGCACTCTGCTGTGACAAAATACCTGACAAAAGCAATGTAAGGAGAAGAGTTTATTTGAGGTAGCAGTTTTAGCACCCAGTCTGACGGGGGGCGGGGTGTGACGTCATGGTAGCTGGAGCCGGAGGAGTTCCTGTCAGGCAGCGAGAATGCGGGTGCCCAGCACACTTCTTTTAATTCAGTCTGGAATCCCAGCCCGTGGAGGGGCGACACCCACATTTAGGGCAGATTTTTCCATCTCAGTTATTCTAGTCTAGAAAAATCCTTTACAAACATGCGCAGAGCTTGTCTCCCTAGTGATACCCAACTCCATCACAGGCCTATAGCAGTGAGGACATCAGGAATGGACTGGAATCCTTCCTCCCTTGCTTCTGAAACAATAACCAAAATCTGACTAACACAGTATTATAGTGCTTTCAATCGTGTCAAAAACACTCTGACCAATACCACGTTGGGGAGGAAAGGGTTTATTTGACTTACATTCCCCAGGTCACAGTTCTTCACCGAGGAAGCCCAAGGTAGGAGCTCCGGGCAAGAACCTGGAGGCAGGAGCTGGAGCACAGGCCTTGGAGGAACACGCTTACTGGCTTGCTCGCTGGCCCATCTTCAGCCTGCCTTCTTATACAATACAGAACAACCTGCCCAGGCACAGCACCACCCACAGTGGACTGGGCCCTCCCCCATCACTCAACAATAATAATAATAATAATAATAATAAAACCACAGACATGGTCATAGGCCAGTCCGATGGAGGACATTCCCTAGTTGAGGCTCCCTCAACTCAGGTGTGTTAAGATGACACCAAAGCTATCCAGCACACACTGCAATGTTGTACTATGTCAGACAATAAACGTTTTGTATGTTTAAATAGATTAATTCAATATCACACATACATACTTAAGAGCATCAGTTATTCTCAGAAGGTTCCTAACAGAATGCAGTAGTTCTTACCTCACCACCTCTCACTCCCAGGCTTCTCAGAGTCACAACCATTTTCTATTTTCTTGGCTACTTCATCCATCCAACATTTTCACACCTCATCTTTCTAACTAAAAAAATCTATGACTGCTAGTCTTTAATGTATCTGTTTTAGAATTACTGCTTATCTTTTGATGCATTATATTTGGCATTGCCTTTTTTTATTAATGTAGATGATAATAAAGAGCTCCCATTCTCATATTTCTGTCATCCAAATAACACAAGATATTTAGTACTTAGAGTGACCATTTGACTATTTTTCACAGGGGCTGGAGAGACAACTCAGCAGTTAAGAGCACTGGCTGCTCTTGCAGAGGACCCAGGGTTCAATTCCAGTACCCAACTGGTGGCTAACAACCATCCATAACTCCAGTTCCAGGGGATTCAACTCTCTCTTCTGCCCTCTGTGGGTATTGCATGACACAAGTTCACTTACATAAATGCAAGCATGTGACTGATACATATTAAATTAAAAAAATCAAAAAACTTTAAAAAAAACAAGTATTTTTCACAGTCGAATTCTGTAGAGCATCATTATTGTTTACCGTCTTATTATAATGTGTTCCCGAAGTCACTATTGAATTTACCAGCATGCCCTTTTTGTCTGAGCTGGTTGTTTCCCAGTCCTATCACAGCTCTTAAGGATCAAGTTCTGGAGCGCTCTACTGCTCTGTGTCCTGGAAAGCACTCTACCATTGATACATAGGCTCCAGCTCAAGAGCTGATTCTCTTCGTGTCAACCCTCTTTTTTACACTCTGTCTCCCTCCTTCCTTCTTTTTTCCTTCTTTTTTCCTTCCTTTCTCTTCTCTTCCTCTTCCCCTCCTCCCTTTTTTCCTCCTTTTTGCAATGTTAAACATTGGACTCAGTACCTGGTACACGCTAACCAAGCACTCTAACACGGAGCTATACCCCTAGCCCAACTCTACGCCAATTTCTTATCTTCTTAGATGTTTCTTGATGTCATTTATGCCAATTCTTTGATCTTTTCCTGGATTATCTTCTACACCCTAGCTGTAATATTTTACTGTTATTTATTTATGTATTCATTTTTGGCTATGAGACAATGCCTCACCATGTAGCTCTGGCTGACTTTGAACTCATAGCATTCCTCCTGGCTAGGCTTCCTGGGTGCTGGGATTATAGGCCTATGCTCTCATGCCTGAATTTGCGACTTTATTTTGATGGAAGATGTTCTTTTGGAATTGTATCAGGTCAAAAAGAAGTAACGATAATAGGGGAAGAAACTTCAGTACCTGATCTGGGGTGACTGCCCTCCACACCCGGTATAAAATTCCAAGGCACTTCCAAGAAAATGACAATATCTCTAAGATCATTTCAGTTCTTCCTTGAGTGACTCTCTTGAATGCTGTACATACTTCTTCATATGATAGAAATTCTGTTTCACACTTGTCTTTACTTGGATTTTATAAGTGAAAATTGAGACAGTAATGATTTCTATTTGCATAGTCCTTTACAGTTTACAAGACGCTTTCATATCTGTGAGAGTACTTTGAAACACCAAAACTACAGAATAAGTAGGACACTTAAATTTCCTATGTATTCCATATATAGATATCACCGAAAATCCAAGTGATGGGAAAGGAGAGAAAACTAATGTTTCTGAACTTTGACCCTCAGTGAGATCTTCCCAAATGTCAGTAGACCATCTTGTGTTTTGTTGGAAAATTTCCTGAAGAGCTGTGGCTCCTGCATTCAATACACAGATGGGCCAGGTAATTGTAGCTCCTGTACTGATCCTTGAAAAGTCACATTTAGTAGAATCTCAAAAGCATTCTCTTTGTTCAGAAACTATTCATTCTGGAATATGATCTCTCTGTGGCTTCCCACTACTTGTCACAGTAATTTCGTCTTTTAGTAGAAAGCTTTCAATAATATTATGTCCTTGGAGGGAAAAAGGGAAGAGGAAAGAAACGTCACATCCTAGTTAGTAACTCAAAAATCATGAAAAATGAATGTAACAAAACCCTTTAAAAAGGCATAGAAATGTGTGTACAAAACTACTTCTTGCTTTTCAAACAGTTTTACTTGTCCTCTATGAGAAATTTTTTAAAGATTGAAGGGAAAAATCTCTCTGCTTCTAAGCGACTTCAAGCTTGCTTGTTAGTAGACCTTTTAGTAGATAACTCTAAACTCTGAAACCTCCACTAAATCAGATCACAGAATCCTGCTTACCTAGAAGGCATGGACAACAGAGGATGAAACTATAGGGTGGGAAGTCACAGAAAGTTCTTGAAGGCCATCTGCTCCTGTGTCTAAATAACAAAACATTTATGTTAGTTCCAAGAAAATTCCCGGAGCATTTTATTCTAAACAACAGTTACAATCAGAGTTGCTGGGTTTCTTACTGCAGCGAGTACAGACTCCACTGAAGGTCTGCAAAACGGCTGTGGTACACATACAGAGGCGCATCTACACCCAGAGGTTAAACCAGCCAGTTGCGGGGCTTTCATGAGGTCCTTTTGACACTGCAGTCACAATCACAAAGATCTCAAATTCAAACTGGACATTATTTCCAAATGAAGTCACCCGAACAGCTCCAGAGCCTGACAAGATTGAAAGAAGTCCATTGTGTCATTTTAAGCTCTTGCTTCACCACTGACATCACCACCAACAGCCCAAATCCAGCCCTCACCATTTCCCACCTGCATCACAACAGGCACCTTGAAAATGTTTCCTGCCTTCACACTTGCACATTTACCATCCATTCGCCAAAAAGAGATCCCAGTGATCTTTTTAAAATGCAAATGTCATAAGTACATTCCAATACATCCCCACTGAATTCAGAATAAATCCTAAATCCTCAGTAGAGCCTATACAAACCTGCATGACGTGAACATTGCTGACTTCCTGAGTTTCTTTCCAAGCAATTTCATTACATTCCAAGCAGATGGAGATCCTTGTTGTTTCTTGAAAATGGCAAGGATGTCCCACCTCATGGCTTTTGTGCTTGCTTGACCCTTTGCTTGGGAAAAAAAAATAGCTCTTGCCCATCTGATCTGCTTCTTCCTTCCAGTTAGGTCTCTCTTCAGATGTAGGTTCCTCAGATAAATTTTCTTTGAATAACCTATTTTTTAAAAAAATCCCTCAATCTCTCTATCCCTTCAGGGTGCCTTTGTTTTCTTTTTAGCATATGCATGCCTTTATTTATTTGATTCTGTTCTCTTATAAGAACACAGGACCATAATGGCAAAACCTTTATTTTTAAGAAGTTTTTTTATTGAATGTTTGCAATTTTCATACACCAGAGTTTCAAAGGCCTTTATTTTTTACACTGAAGTATCTCTTATGCCTATAACAACAGAACCTGGAATACAGCAGATGCACAGAAATAACTACTGAGTGAATGAATGCCATTGGATCATTCTATCTGTGCTATACCATTAATTTATTTCCTTTTTATGATTTGTAGTACTGTCAGTAACTGTAAATATGGTAGCTTAGGGAGCATTACATGCTTTTCTGTCCTATGCTCAGCCTCTGACAGCTTGAGAGTCCCTATGAACATATATATGGTGCTTTCGCTACATGTCTGAACTCCTACAAGCAAACTTTTCAGCCCTTGGACACTCCTTTGGCATAGAAAGTGAACCCCAAGCAGCACCATCTCACAGAGAAAGAAGGCCACCAGGGTGAGGAAATGAACAGAGTGGGCAGAGAATTCTGGAGTTGGGTATCTGAAACACAGTCTTTCAGAGGACCATCCTCTGGCATGAAGCAGAAGGAGATATAACAGTACCCTCTAAAACTGCCTATTATTAGCTTGACTATTTCATGATTTTTGTAAAACTAGTAATTCAATTCCTCAGTTTCACTAGTTACACTTGAAATGCTCAAGAGCCACATAACTAATGTTATGTGTCCTACAGGGTGTCCTACAGGGCACTATGCAGATATAGAACCTTTCCACCATCATAGAAATTTCTACTTCACCAGAGCATGGGTTCCTTGACCTGCCACCTAGGTAAAAGCAATATGAAGTGATGATGTTATATCTGTTTGATTTATTCAGAATACATTCTGAGCACCCACTGTGTTCCATGTGGGAAATTAGTAAACAAGGTACAATTTTGTCTTCAAAGTTCTGCCATCTTGAAAGAGGCTCTGTGATGGCACCACTCCCAACAGGAAGTAAGCAGAGCACAAGAATGTTACATCAGCCAAATTGATGCCACACTAAACAGCAGTCTAGTTACCTCAGACTGCAGGTGTTCTAGCAGGGGATAGAGGATAGAGAGATAATAAAGAAGTACAAAAATGCTCTAGCAATATGTACCTCAGAGGAGTGCTTGTGGGCTTTGGTACCCAGCACTTCTTATGCAACAGAAACTTCTGCCTATTTAATTAGACTAGATATTAGAAAAGGGTAGAAATGATGGATGGCTCATTTAACTTCAAGAAGATCTTTTGTTTTGGTTTGGTTTTTAGAAAAACTAAAGACAGAAAATGTAATCGGTTTTTTAAAAAGCTGTAATTTTTAAGTTTTATGCCACTATGATTTAATTTAATAGGAAAATAACTTTTTAATTTAAATTGTATTTGAATTAATTATATTTCCCCCGAGTAGCACCCCAAAATTTCATTCTTCAACTTTTTCTCTTCAGTTCAGAACATACAGAAAATTAGAATTCAAATATTCATTTTCTTTCTCAAAATGAAGAATCTGTTTGGAAAACAAACAGCAAGAAAAACCTTATAAAATTGATCCTGAATTTAGCTTTCTGATTGAATGTGTTTCATTCTTGTTATTTTGTTCTGTTTCCACAAAGATAGCAAGCAAATTTGTGTAGATGTATGACAACAGACACAGGGTTTGCATCAACATGCTTTCCTAACTTTCAAATTGTTTCAAGTTTTCTTTCTTGCTATGGCTTGACCATGACATCTAAAAGCTAAGTACTCAGGCTGGAGAGATAGCTCAGTGGTTAGGAGCACTGGCTGCTCTTTTAGGAGACCTGGGGGGAGGGTCAATTTCCAGCACTGTCATGGCGGCTGACAACTGTCTGTAACTCCACTTCCAGGGGATCCAACCCCTTTTGCTGACCTCCACAGGAATTGCACAACATGGGTGAATTAACACATATGCTGGCAATACACTCGTACACATAAAATCAAAATAAAATATTAAAAAATAAGTAAAAGCTAAATATTCCTCACAGAAGCCTTTGAGAAGTTGGAGCTAAGGAAAAGAACGTTCTCAGCACCTTGAAGATTTAGAGACTTAGTTAAGTTTAATTTATTATTGTTTCGTATAAACTCCCAATTACTGTTAAATTGTTAACTTGATTTTTCATTTTATATAAACTTCCATAATAGTCAGCTGTCAATTAGGCAGTTTTGAAACATGTTATTCTGCAAGTGTAAGAACACAAGGTCACTATGTATTCTCCCTTGGGATAAATGCCCAGGCCCAGAAAACACCAAGCATGTCAATTGTTGTAAATTTGCCCTCATTACCATAATGCAATATTTCATACAAAGATATTGTCTAAGTAAACTAAATTACTGTTTAAAATCTATTAGTAGTACCACATGTGCTTCCTAAAATGGATTTTTGCCTTTATTTGGTGCTGATTCTAGACTCTGGAATTTACATATTCTTCACAGAATTGCAAGCTTTTCCATAGTGCTGCATATCTTGAATTGTCTTAAAAATTGGTAGTAAGTTCACATCCACATTTCTATCACTGCAGAATATTTACTCAATTTCAAATGTTTATTTTCATAAATTTTAACCATATTTAATATGCACAGGCAATTAAATCCTTTAATATCATTTTCTAATGGGTTGACTATAATGAGTTTATTCTGTAGGAAAACAAATGGAAACATTACAAACCAGTTTAATTCTGTTTCTATGGCCTATAAGAAAGATTTATTTGAGATGAAGAGAAATTGCTTTTGGAGAATTCGTGACTGTATTTCATTTTCAATATAATATCAGAACGATAATAGTAATAGTTACATGTTAAGACTTTGATTGGGGGAGGGAAATTTATAAATTTCTTCAATTGGATCTTTTTCTCCTCATGAATGACAAAAATCTGTAGAACACTATTCTTACTGCCATATTCTGTCATATGACTACGTGTTTAAATTTGCTTTCAACCTAGCATCAGAAGTACAAGTGACAATCCAAACTGTGGATCATCCTGAGCACCAATTTACATGGCCCATAAAAACAACACGAATTCCATTGGAGAGTTCTTGTAGAATTAAAAAAAAAAAAAAGAAATCTTTAAATTTTAAAAATAAAATATCCAGAATACCCTGGTATCCTAGTGTACATCTAAGCACTTGAGTTAAATGATTTTGAAGGGTTTCTTTTTTCTTCTTCTTTTTTTAATTTAGATATGTTCTCCAAATCCTCTTGTCTCCATCTCCTAAGAACTGGAAACCCAGCTCCGATTTTTTTTAATGCTCTTTAAACTTCAGATTCTAAAAGTGTAACTCATTTTTGCATTCCATTTGTTCTATTGTGGAGCTGATGACCGAACCCAGGGACTTGGCATGCTAGGAAATTGCTCTATCAGTGAGCAACACCCCCAGCTTTTAGCTTTACGTTTTTAAGAGTAGCTCAATAGATTGAATGAAGGTCTTTATATCATAGCAGAAAATGCCATGTCTTTTTTCAAGATATGAATTCTACCTTCAGGTTTATCTGATTGAACCAATTAATCACTTTATTTATATTTAAAAATCAGGTTTTGCTGATTAACTTTAAGATTCTAGGCTTTAAGCTTAGCTCATCTACCATTTCAATTCTTTAAGGAATCCATGTTTGAGAAGTACAATGCATTTGGGTTTCAGTTTTCATCACTCTAGTGAACAAATCTAATAGAAATTAGCACACCAGGAACTTCCTAACTATTGTTTCTTTCTCCACATGATCTTAGTTGCTATTGACATCACCTCTGTTCTCTAGGGTTCTGGAGGTAATTATTTAATTTCCTATCAGAAGGCAAGCTTGGAGAAAGCAAAAAGTCTGATAATTATAGAACATATGAACTGAAGAATTTCCAAATTTTCAGAATTTAATGGAATGGGTCTTTCTTTAATGAAATGGTAAGTAAAAGATGATTATTATAGTTCAAAGAAGAGAAATTTCATACATAGTTTCTCCCAAACTCATGTGGCAGAAGAACCCATTTTCTGAGATGATCCTATCAGCATCGCTCAGAACCAATGCTGAGTACATAGCAGATTCTCGAAAGGGGCAAAATGTAAAGTGCTAACTGACATGCATACTATGTGGAATTCCTTGAGGTCTAGTTTATGATCTTTTAGGTCCGTACAATATCCAATACTTTCTAACCTATGAACACAAATAGTTATTTCTACTGAAAAAAATTTGAGAACCTCTGCTGGATTTAGAACTGTTTACCCACAAGCTCATTTTCAAAGGAATATACAAGTATCTTCATAGTTACCGCAGTTGGAAGGGAATCTGATTAAATGTATCAAAATGAAAGTGACAGTTATTCCTGGATAGCTAATACTTGGCTCTCCAAAACATTATGGAAGCACATGACCATAAATGGGCTACAGGAAAGCTATGATATACAGAAACATGTCCATCTAGTGCCCTCTTGGATGAGGAACACTGAGAAGCTTTCTGACTTGGTGCTTAAACTTCCTTTTGCCTGCAAATGTTGGTGGGAGTTTCAACATCTCACGTCAGTACTCTTGAGAAGACCACAGAGCAGATCCAAGTGCGTATTTTCTGGACACTAATATCTTTCCAGGAAAATGCCCTTGAGTGAGCAAGTTTCATTATGGCCTTGGCAAAACACCAGCTTGCACCAGCTGCGTGTGGGACTGCTCAGTCCCCTGCCCAGTGGAGAGGAATAGAAGTCATCAGTCTTCCTCTACAGGTTTTCATTAACCCTCTTCTAATCTACAGCATTAATTCTTGGACTTCTGGGAAAACAGAGTTGTCTAATCTGAAAATCTTAAAGGCAAACATTTTTCTTTTCAAATCTACTTCTGGAATTTGTGGTCTTTTGAAAGTAACATTCACAGCAGATTTGAACTATCCACTATTTGTGCAGGACAAGTCAATGGTGTGAGTTTCATCTATTACCTGTTATCTGAATGCACCAAATTAGCTAGGGAGGCTGGCATGGGGGGCAGGGTGGGAATCTGTTACTTCAGCTAGATGTACAGGGAGTCCTTGTAAACAGGGTGCTAAAAAGTGTGTTGGATTTTTTTTAACCTTTTGTGACACACAACAGAGCTGTGAAATCAGTGAATTAAATAGTTCCAGTCCCCTGGGCACACATGAGCAATAGCATAAAAATAGACAGCACCCATTATAACATTACTGTTATGGAGCAGATGGACAGCCTCAGTTTCAGCCTTTTGTCCTTCCTTCAGAATGGGGCAGAACTGGGAAACGACTGTAAATTTTCTCAAAAGAGATGAATAGGAAAGCTGTTAACTTTTTTCTTATTAAATAAAGGAAACCTGGAAAAATTCCAAATTACACATTTTGCAGCTCTTTGACTGCGGTTCTTTAGCATTGCTGCAAAACATCTGTAGGTGGTTAAGCATTCCCACCCTCCTTCCTCAAAATGGAATATCTCACTCCTGGCATGATATCCAATGTCTGCAAAGACATATGTTTACCAAACTAGTGCACAGCCATATGTGTGCCATGGTTTCTCCAGAGCAGGCTGCAGGCGAGTTGATTGGCTTAACTTACAAGACTCAGGAAGGAGCAGCAAGCAGGAGTAAGAGACTGAGAAAGAAGTGGAAGATGGAAGAGGCACAAAGGAGGAAGAGGAAGGAAAGAGCTGCTTTCCGCCGGATGTTTTAAGCTTACCCGCCTACTTTGCAGTAAATATTGATGAAAAATTTTTCCCGTCATATCACAGCAGTTTTTCAACATCTAGATAATTTTGAATGAAACTGAATATCAAGAAAATCAGAATACAAAACAGATGAGCAAGTCTTTGAAATGTGTTGATAGCTACTCTTCAATAAGCTTATTCATGTAACAAATTATAAATTTATTGACCCGAACAAAATATTTGAGTTCTGATTTTAATTTAAGACATAGGAAAATGCTTAGCATATCTTGAAAAATTCCAATATGGAACCTTAAAGGCAACATAATCGTTCTAGAGCCAATGAATAATTTTATACATCATAGGGAAGAAAATCACAGTTAGTTATATAATACTTAAGTTCATTGAAATAATTACAAATTTTAAAATAATTTTTCAGAATAATAAAATTTTACTTTAGAAATGAACACACAGAAGAAATTTCTGTAGTTGTTTTATTCTACACAATAATTAAAATGTTTTAATAAAACATAAAATATTAATGGGCAAATTGTTGGTTATTAGTGTCTTCTAAATGCTAATAGGCAACTACATTAATAATGTTCTGGAATATATAGCAGTTTTATTTAGAAAGAACATTACAAAAGAAAAATAAGGTAAAGCCTTCAAAAGCATGACATGATTGCCTAATGTGAAACTAGTTTGGTTAATGAGTCATTATTTATATTATGAAAATATGTGAAAACTTGAAAAGTGTTATTTATTCTACATTTTCTACCATTCAGAACTATTTCTAGTCAGTCTAGGATCCAGGTAAAGCTTTGAAGTAGGTGAGATGTATCACACAAGCAACTCTCATGTGTTCCCTTGAGATCTGTGTTTTATCTGTTGAAAAGATTCTGATATTTAAGAAGTTTTAGTTTCCTACTTTTAATCTCCTACTGCATTTGCAAAAACAATAGAGAATGAAACACAATTCTGCTCTGGCATGTCGTGGTACTGTCATGGATATACAAGCATCCACTGGATACACTTCCACTGGAAACAAGATCCTCAAAAAAACACTAGGTAGGACACATCAGCCTGTGGTATTGTAGGCTCCAGGGAGTTCTAAACAAATAGTTAGTGGATTTAAAACAGATATTATTAGAAGAAAAGACAGAAAGACAACAAGCATCAGTTGCATGTGTCTGACAATTTTGGGAAAATTTTAAATTGTACAATTTCCCATTCTTTTCTATTTCAATTATCAGAAGAGGTTGCCAAGGATGGCCAGGTCCTTTATTCTCTGGGTCTAGTAGCACTTCAGAAGTGCTAGGTCTTTATACAGACAGCAATGCGATATCCTTTATTTTGCATGGAGGTCTTTCAGTGGATATTTGGAAGATTATTTTCATATCACAGCTTTAATGGTATTTCAGATTTTTCCCTTTGTTTTGTCTTTTTTTTAAAATTTTTTATTGCCTTCTGCTATCCACTTAAGACTAAAAGTTATTATTTTATTACAGTGAAAATAAGTTTGTTTGATAAAAGCATATCAATGTCTCTTGATGATGAAGAATTGTTGATTAAAACTTTTAAACGTGAATTGCAAAACACAGGAAATATGAATGACTTACCCAGAATGGGTTGTTAGCTCTGTGTTTTAAACTTAGAAGGAATGAAAGTCAATCTGATAGTATATTTTCTTAACTTCTTTAATGGAGAAAATTCTGATAAGGGGGATAGCTTAAACATTAAATGTTTTAACAAGAACAGAGATGCACCGTAATGCATAATGTTCCATTATGTCTCTGTGCATCTTGTGAAACAACATGCCCAGCATTCTCATCGGCAAAGTGCCTCCTTTACGTAGGTACGAGGACTCTCAAAGCAAGTTAGTTTATACACATTGACTGATTTTGTTTACCAAAATTTTTTTTGGCATAAACTCTCTTTAAAGTAGCATATAAATTCAGATAAATTAGGAAAAAATATGCAACAGCCAAGAACTGAAATCAACATATTAGATTAAAACTGCATGGATTTGTCAAATTTTAAATGATCTTAATCTAAATCTTCCAGTAAACAACAATCAGTCTGAGATAATCGAGACGGGATATAAAGTTGGTGCCTTGGTGAAGGCAAAAATCTAGTTAAAATGCAGATCTCAATTGAAAAGATTTTGCAACAATTCTAGTTCTGTAAAGAAATCACAAGACAAATACAGACTTGCTTCTAGTCTTTGCAAATGGGTTTTTCTGTGTAATCTGTAAAAGCTACAGCAAAGCAGGCCTACATGTGGCCACTGTAGCTCCTGTGGGGACTATCTTATTTACATTTTTCAGACCTATATTTCCCACTTTCTCAACTACTTTAAGAATTGTAAGGACGCAGGGCTCTAAAATTCAAGTTCAGTGTGCAGAGAGTTAATTTAAATTTGATAACAAATGGCTCGGCTTTTGAAATGAATGTATCCTGGCAACTTCAACTGGGAACCCTTCACAGGGCCTCAATTATGTATGCAGCTTCTTTGAGAAATAGTTTCACACATCTGACCCAAGGACCACTATGTTGTTGCCATGAAATAAAACTGTACGTAGGCATTGTTTCATTTCTGCACCCTCTACACACTGCCAGACTCCCTCACCGCCCCACTCTGTGCGTGCGTGTACACACACTCACACAAACTCCTTTATTGTCATTCTGCTTCTATTTGTCTAGTAGAGTGAATGTATCAATATAATTACCACGCACATCATGGCTCCTGATTACTTATATTTCCCATAAAAATATTCTGATTCTAACTGCCAAACTATTCTGGTCAAAATCAGGAGTGGGAAACCTCAAAGAAGCAAAGGGTTAAACCGCCCACACCATTTCAATTTTTTTTTCAAAATGGCTGCTTTGTCTGTGTGCATACACCAATAGCAAATGTCCTTCTGTTATTGTACAGCCAATTTGATGTGTCAAGTATTCATATGCTAATAACGGTACAGTTTCTCACTTTTTCACAGATAAATGGTAAAGATTGTTACAGACAGTGAAACACAAGAATAAACAGCTTTTATTTCAGACGCGATAAATTACTTTCCATTCAAACAACATGCGACACACACTGTTGACCATTTTGTTTCTATTCACTGTTAGTTTGCCTTCTGGGTGTGTTTTTTTAGAATAGTTTGAAAATATTTAGCAGATATGGACAGGGTTGTTACTAATGACTCTGATTGCATTCATTTGCTTTCTCGTCATTTCATCACTCAAAGTTCATTTTTATGTTCAGTTATTACAGTGGGAGAAAGTTTGATGGAAATTCTAACATGGTTTCCCTAACATGGCACAATCAAATCTTTTTAAAGCTTGGCAATGACAGTATTTGAAAAATGGATATCTTCCTTTAGATTAGCAGAGATGTCACTTAGTAAATAGTTGACCTAAAAAAGAGACACTTGAGTGAAATGTGAAGTTATCAGAACAAAGTAGAATCACTTCTTTCCTAAAATGTAAATGCATGTATGTTGAAAACACACATGACTAAAAGCTACATTGATTGTAGGTTTGGAAAAATTTATGCAAAGGGGAGGGGAGAGGTGAGGAAAGAAAGCAAAACAGAAATTATTTGCTAGACTTCAAAGAAATATTTTTAAATGAATGAACTCATGAACAGACAGGCATTGAAGACAGAGTTACATGTCAAAAGAAACAGTTCTGGTCTATTTATTTACGTATGTATGTATTTAATTATTCTACCAGTTTTGCTTATATTCTCAGGCTACAATATGCTCCTTCCATGAACAAAGTTTAAAACAATTTTTTAAGCTGATGATTCATTCTTTCAGTTATTTTTTTGATATACTTTGACTGTCTTTTGTCTGAGCTGTACAAGTGATCATTTTTTAGTTCATTTTTGATCCTCTATAATTGCTACCTACTTGATTTAATTGCTTGTTTGATGAGAAAACATGGGAAATTAAATAAATAAACAGAGAAAAGTAGTCCAACTCACTGGTAAAGATCGTAGATTCTAAAAATGGGTCATATAAAAGGTTTCTTTCTAACTGCTCAAAATTAGCTGCAACAAGGAGGAAGGTTAAGTTCAAATTAGAGAACTCTTAGAACACACACTTTTGGTCACGTGGAAGTCTGCCTTGAGATGTTATGGATTTTCAAGGTAATTCTGACATCCTATCAGTGAGACTACAGCTCACTAGCAGTATAATCAGCAGACTATAAATTTTACACAATTCTACCAGAGAAGCTAGTCATTTAAAGTAATCCTGAACCCTTTTCTCTGAACTCTGAAATATTGGGGATGATTATTGTATCAGTAAGGAATAAAGAACGGAAGTGACTAATTTTATATAAAACACAAGAAGTTTTTTTTCTACTAGAAGGCTCTACAAACAAGCTAATAAAACCCTCTTTCACCCTATAATGCCACTGTTAAACCTATAATTAATAGGACCAGCTTCAAATATCTGCCATTTATATACATCAACTGTTTTGGGCTATAGGAAGACCAGTCCATTGCAGTTGAAATACTAATTTTTACTTTATGAAACACTCATCAAAGGAGAGTGCATGCTAATTTATCAAAGTTGAAATGAAGTAGGACACCAGTAACTAGTTCACAAGTTAATTTAAAATACAGTATATGGCACACATTGACATTACTGATTGTGTTATTAATTTAACTATTTCTTAATTCATTATAAAGGCTACATGGATAGCTTTTGCTCATTGTTTCCTCTTTCCTCATCTAGCTTCCCCTTATTTGAGGACATACAATTAGGTCTCATTCAGCTTTGGATCTTTGTGGGGGTTTTTGCCATTAAGATATGGGTTTTTATTTCAGCTCTGAGAAATTTAAAAAAGTAGAGAGAACACATAATTCTATCCACCATTCTAAGTTAGCTGACAATAATTTGGGAAACTGGAGTAGATACATATATGTATATGTATAAATATGTAAGTATTCATGTGTGTGCATATTTTCAGATTTTATGCATACCTTCACTCTAATTTGCTTTCTAATAAGTTCTCTTGCAAATCATTAAATGCGGCCTAGTTCTACCTCTGTTGCCTCCTCCTGGTGGTCCAGTGCATACAGAAGCTGTTCAGGTCTTACAAGCTGCTTGCTGGATTCCTCTTCTTTGGCCATATACACTTACAGATGCTGATATCAGACTTGTAGGCATGCCTGTCTGTTTCCCATCCTAAAGGCTGCCATACCTATGATCATCTCAGCTCATGCTTTCAGACCTATTTTCTTTCTTTAAATTCTTGTCCTGAGTACATATATTCTGCACCTTCAGCTCAAGCCTGGGCATATACAGGGACATTTGCCTTCACTACCCGTTTTGGTCTTGCTTTTATCATTTCATTCTCAAGCACCATTTTCAGCTGCCTTTATTTTGAGTGCAGAGTTTAAAAAAACTAACTCGAATCTTCTTTGGTTGACCCATACGTATACAGTGGACATCCTGGATCTGCACTGAATGTGCCAGCTACACATACATAATTGTTGATCATGCCCATACACTCCAGGCAAACTAATCTGGGTTAAGGTAATGCTGTTACTATCCCTACTCAAGACAGTTTACCTATAACCAAGAGTTCAAAAAATAAATAAATAAACAGAATAGAGGATCAAATGCAAAAGGGTTGAGAATTGGCTACAGGCATTAAAGCATTTGCCTTTTAACCCCAAAGTTACAAGGTTTCGGTATATAAAACAACATGAGATTACTGATTGACTAATTTGAAGTAAGAATTTCTTTTTTCCAGGAATTATGAGAATTATGTTTTGAACTTTCAATGTACCTATGCCCAACTTTTCTGATCCATTTCTGTTCTCTTCCAACAGTTTCCAGTATGTTATTTAAACAGAAAAGCACTACACAGACAGGCTGAGCAAAACCTGAAGGGATGGTTAAGTATTTCACTGAGTCCCTGAGCTGCTTGGTCCCATCTAAATGATGTGCTAAAATGCCATGAAAGAACTAGGCTATTCTCTGCCTTTGGTCACTTGCATCTGTGCAGTTACCAGATGAATAAGAGTGTGACACACACACTACTTTTCCTTGTGATCAAATCAACCATGTAGTGTTTCATGGTATGTTGGTGTAAATGATATACTACAAAAGCTTTATTTTTACTAATGTAGCCTAAGAAATACATTTCTTGGTCGTTGGCCCACAAAGCACTGTTACAGTACTGTTCCAAAGTATCATTTAGGCTGCTACCATACACACAACATTTCAGAGACTCAAAGCATAGATCAGCATAGACCGTGTCAGAAAAACTTACAGCTAGACTTACGTTGCTGCATATTTTAAGCAAAATATTCCTTTTTTTCTTTACCCAGCAATGGATATAACTCTTATTTTTCCCATAGCTTCTCTATTACTGAATATTATCAAATTGTATGTGTACAGTTATGAATTATTTCTCAGACAAATGAACTTCAATGTGATTTTAATTCCTTTAATATGAGGATAAGAAAACATTGCCATTATGCCGCAATCTACATATGTTACATGGTAATAAGAGAGGCAGTTATCTGAATAAAAGAAGCACAAAATAATCACTCTTGCAATATGTATTGGGACCCAAGTTATCTAGATAAAGCTCTTAATTATTCACTTTATTTGTAGAGATTCAACCTGAGTGACTGTATCCAAACTGAATCACCAGTAGGTTTGAGTGCCATTAAGCCTGGAAAATGTAACAAAAAGTATAGATTTTAAGCTTTCATGACAGGTATTTTACAGGTATTTTTGTTACCTGTCTTTGAAACAGCAAAATCTCTGCCTCTTAAGAGGCATGAGGACAGGAGATCAGGTTCCTTTATCTGTCATATAGGGCATTTGCCATATATAAAATTTGATGTTTTAGGTGACTGAATCATATATAAAAGTCATGTATTTTTCTTTTTTTTTTCTGTTCAATACTACGAGTCAACAACAAATCAACTACAAAGAGAGTGGGACAAATGAAAAGAGGGCATAGGACTTCTCTGACTGGCTGCACCCCTTTAGACAGCTCATTAGGGTCCCCAGAAGAATACAAAGTCTTTTTTTTAAAATAATGCTTCCTTATTCCAAGAGTGTATTCATCACTTCTGCCATTCTGGATAGGAGAGCTTTCTCCTTGGAGTTTGAATGAAACAACCTGTAATCACTTGTATGGAGATGTTTCTAAAAATATCTGTAACCTTACAGACAACTTTGTTCACTGCAACAAGAACAACTGTAGAAGAAAGGGGTTTCCCCCAGGGGTACCATTTCTATTTAGTGTTAACACTTCTGTAGTCTATTGGATCAAGAACACTGTGGGAATAGTTCAGCAAGATGTCCACCATTTACAAGGAGAAAAAGAAAGAATCTAAAGGGATACAAGCCTTAGGACATGAGAGAGACAGAGAAAGAGAGAAGAAAGAAAAGAATAAAAGTGAGTTATGAGTCATGTGTATCTAACTACCCATCTAACTAGGCAATAATTAAACTTTGCCCACAGTTCTCCTAGAGAAGACTCACCAGCAGAATCTTGGTGTAGAATTTGGATGTGTGAAAACAGAAGTTCCTTTCAAACAGAAGAAAGCCAACAGTGTGAGGCAGAGCATTCCTCCTTTCCTCAATTTACAACATTCTGTTCAGTTTACAGTAACTTGAAATAATAGTGCATATCAGAGAGACATTCTGGAGAATCGTGATGAAAAGGTGTGGGCTTGGTGGTTACTGGCCAAGGTTTCCACAAAGGTTTTCAAGTTAAAGGGAAAGTAGAAGCCTTTATTCTCAACTGCCTCGTGTTGTTGGTAGACTCTTCAGTCCTACGACGTGTACTTGAGGAAAAACATCTCACAACTTAATGGGAGAAAGAGTTGTACACTAACTGTTGGGGTGTGGTTGCCTCACTATAAAATGATATTCTGGTCTGCTCTTGTTTCTTTATTGTTGAATTCTCACAAATGAATAGGGGCCAGGAGTGAAAAGGGGGAGCTATGACAAGGATATAAAATGCAAAAGAAACTCCACGAATTTTTAAATCAAAAACATCTTACAAGTATTATTGATAAAAATGCTTCTTTAAGACAGTATTCAATTGTGCTTGTTTTCTGGTGAGCTTCAAATTTGTCTAAAAGAAGGGAGAATGTGGCTTAGCCTACTGGAGCTTCTTCTAGAGTTCCTTTGACATGCTGATTCCAGGAAAGAGAGATTCTTAGCCGAATGGCTATTGGCCTTAGCAACTGGACGCACAACTGGCACTTGCCTACTCTTATTTAACAGCCTTCTTTTACCAGTTTAGTAAACACATACTCTCAAGGTCATCTGAAGCATGACAACAAAATATTCACTCAATTATTTCTTGGCTTAAATTTTTTCATAATCTATAAAAAGGCATCAATAAAGACTCTTACATTAACTCTTTCAAATATTAAATGAGGTAATATTTAAATTATATTACTGTCTGAACATTGGGAAGATTGGAAGAATAAATTAAATATAACAAGCATGTACCTACATATGGTTACAGTTACAAAGACATACATAAATACATAGAAGGGTATGTTTATACTAGATTTACACAGATAGCTACTTATGCTATACACATATATAGGTATATAATCTATGACAACCTGCTTTTCTACATATGTAGTGACTATCATGTGCTATATACAGATCCTTGTTGCATGCCTAGATATAAAGGCTTTGTATTGTATTTTACATTTACTGTAATTCTTGCTTATATTTTTTATATTGTAAACATTAAATTATTAGATATTTTGTTTCACTTACATTTTTAAAGTCTTTTTAAGAAGAAGATAGCAGAATGTAAAACAGATGCAAGTAAGCAACCATTGACTACTTTTATTATGAAATGAATTCCTACTTAGCCCCTACAATTTATATCTGTTGATAGTTGGTACACATGTTGGGAAATTCTGTTATGACCAATGCCTACTGAAGGAGACTTATCATTCTGGAATTGTTCATTGTTTCTTTGTCTGTGAGCTGGTGGGGTGTGTCAGCTTTGTGATCTTCTTACCTCAACCGCCCAAGTACTTTCAAATGTTCATCGCCGTACGTTCAGGCTTGACTATTTAAAAGCTTGTATTATGAGGGATCATGGGTATGAGAGAGGCCAAAAAACATTTACCTTGGACTTTTTCCTAGTTTGGTGTCAAAACAAACCTGACATTATGGACATTATATTGCATTGTGGACATCTGAAAGAGGAACACCCTAACTGATAATAGGCAACTTTCTCAGTGACCCAAGAATTTATACTGAAGAGACACCAAGAGAAAGCAAAGAAGGCAGCTGAATGTGGCATGGAAGCTGCATGAATGAGAGGTGTGTGCAGTGCAGAAAGGTAAAAAGAGCCCATGCTCTCAGTTCCCATCAGTCACACTAAGAGCCCCAAATCTCTATCCTTCACTCTCTAAAACAGACACCATGAGAAAGAGAGAGGCATCGAGGTCACTGGGATAGCAGGGCCGACAGACTCAGAGCTCCATTTTAAAGAATAAGGAGCAATCTTAATCTCTTGCAAAATTGACAGTGATTCTTAGTAGCTGAATGTTCTTACACAAATACTTACCTCAAGTTGTAGTTTTGTCAAATAGGATCAATAACATTTACTCTAAATACCTAAAGTCCTACAATTCTTTTTTGGGTGTGTTCATCTTTGGCTGATCTTCTAACTAATCATAACATTTTTTTAAATTGAATCTAAAACCAACTGATTAGAATAGTGAAAAGTGTCTTTTTGCAATGGAAGTACATAAAGTTTGAAAATGATTTCATATTAATAATACATTCAGATATAAAAAGTATTCTAACACACAAGGTCTTCCACGTAAAAGAGGTTTCCTGTAGGTATGTAATTTTAGAGACAGTGTTGTTAACAATGTTGACATTTAAGTGGCCATAGCTAAAGATTTGCAAAGAATATTCCATTACAAAAATGTGAAAAATCTACGACTTTTCCTTATGTTCAACCTAACAAGATAAAAGTATGTTGGTTGACAGTGTGGTCTGAAACAATCTTCATAAGTGGAAATTTGGCATGACAATTTGAATTAAAAGTCCTTTTCACCTCTAGTATGTGGGGGTAAAATCGGAATAAAATTTTGGAATACTGAATCTACTTCTCTGAGACCCATGCTAGCAGCAAAAGTCCACACTCTTCACACAGGAGTCCACTCGAAAGATGCCAACCCTAGTCCGCCATAAGCCTAATTCCCTGGGATATCCCATCAGTCAGCACAGTATTTCTGTCCCCAAGGCAGGCATGCCATCCACAATACACAGCTTACTCTCTTCCGCTTCAAAAAGAGAGAGAAAGCTAGATGCTCTTTCCTTTCTGACATCCCTGTATTCCAGCTGATGTGTTGAAAAGCTCTTGCTCTGTAATCTTACTGCATAGCCTTTTAACCGGTACTGAAATTTTACTCAAGTTTAACAAGTCATACTCAAACTAAGAAGTTTTTCCTGTCTTTTTCTCCACTCAACTCTGAAAGCCAGTGACAAGCTGATTTCGTAGACTTTTCAAGTTGGTAACACTTTTGCTAAAACACTCAGCATCTGTTTACTCTCCCCAGACTGAAAAACAATGACTCCTGCAAACAGCGTGTATCCCCTCCATCATCAGTGCCTGCTTATAACTCTGTGTCTACAACACCTGGCCATTCCTAGTTCTCAAAACCTGCCACTCCCCTCTCCTTTCCCATTGTCTTTGTGGTCAACTTGCTGGAGTGTCAATTCCATCGACATCTTGGCAATGTCACTCTTGCTTGTTTTCCACCTTACGTCGACCTAAGCTTCATCAGAACAAGAACCACACAACTCAGAGATTATTCCTGGGGATTTCCTACACAGGAATTAATTGATATCATCGATCTGTTATTTCAGTTGCAGGAAAATTTTCACTATTATTGGAAAAACAGTGAAGACCTTAAAATAAACTGGAAATTTACTAATCAACTCACATACTTAGCAAAGAGTAAAGCTTACTGGTTAAAAGGAAGCTTGCAAAAACTGCTTACAAAATTTTTAATTAGCAGGATGTGATATCCCGTGCCTGTAATCCCAGGATTTGGGAGACTGAGGCAGGAAGACTGGTATGAGCTCAAGGCTGTTCTGGTATATATAGTGAGTATCAAGCCATCCAGGGCTATATAGCAAGATCTTATCACAAAACCCTTTATAAATTATACTATGGAGATGGGAGACAAGGTCTTAAAGTGATTAAAATATGTTGTGTGAACTTCTTGAATCAATAGAATGTTTTGTTTGTCTCTTTGAGACAGAGTCTCTCTGAAGCCTTTGCTGTCCTAGAACTTCCTGGAAACAGGATGGCCTCGATCTCACAGAGATCTACCTGCCTCTGCCTCCTGGTGCTGGGATTAAATGCGGAGGCCACCATGCCCATCTCAAATCAATAAAAATATTGTTTAGATGATATATTTGATTTGATAGAAATTTAAATGTTAACAAATAAGACTTTAAAATAATGTATCATAAGATTGTTTCTAAATGTATTATCTAAACAGCATTTATAACAGTATTTCAAGACATATAATAGATGAAAATTTCATTTTAGGGAATTTAAAGAAAAACTAAAACTGAGCAATCCTATGTATTTGTTACCTGTTTGATTCCCAACACTGAAGCATGGTTGTTTCTCTTTTTTTATTTTAAAGAAAAACACACTGTAAGCTGTGAGAATTTGAAAAACATGTCCATAGTCACTAAACAGATAAAAAGCACACTAGGGAGGATGCATCCCAGTTTGCCTAGTTCCACAGTCTCTAGTCTTTTTGTGCTTTTTCTAACATGTGTCATGACATAATGCAAATATCACAGACTGTGACTATGAATAAAAATATTTTTTACTCGGTATCTGCTTTATATGTCAGGCTTTGTCAGTCATTTTAATCATAAGAGTTTAAAGTAGTTTTATTTAGTATAAGATCCTTTAATTATACTTAATCTATGGCAGGCACTGTATTAACAGATGGGAATAAAATCTGAAACACTTTACAGATGACAAAACAAAGAACAATTAAATAAATTGTCCAATCATGTCATTAAAAATGGAAGACAAGATTTGAAACCAAGCCTTTATGAATCCAAAAATGTAATTCATATAAATCCTGTAACTATAATCATGGCCAAGAGAAAACATGAAATTCACATCTATTCCATATATTTTCTGTGTGGTATATTTCTCACAAATAAAATGTCCATGATCCTAAATCATGAACCTATGAAGCTTTGATTCCCCATTAATAGTATTTCAGGAAAGTAATAATTGGATTGTCTTTTCTCCCTTGACTCTTCCGGGACCAGACAGATATTCTGAAATTATTCTTTGTTCCCTAAACTCTTTTAAAAATATACTTCAATTAGGTTACCATCCAAAGTTATGTGAATTTTAATATTACTATGTTAGATAAATACAGGAACGTTATTGGGTATGTGTTCCACTTCTTTGAATTAAAAGCACCACATGTATAGATAGGAGAAGCAGTTGTTTTTATACTATGCCAAATTCCTCGATGCGTAGTTTTAAATACAAGAATATCAAATTTTGTTCAGGTGTCTTTATTGCCAGTAAAATTTGTTATTTTAGTAATCTCAGTGATAAGATCACATTGAAGATATTCATACATACATGAAAGTAAATAATATAAGCTGTATTATCAGGTTTTTTGTTTGTTTGTTTCTATGATACCTAAGAAAAACAACCCAAAGATGTAAATGCTTATTTTGGCTCATGGTTTCACAGGTTTGGGACAAAGGTATGCTGGCCCCAAACAGGCAGAATCCCTTGCTATCAAGGTATATTGTCTGAGTTTAGGGAGATTGTTCACCAGATGATGAGCAAAAGGTAAGAGAGAAAAGGTGTGGGTACAAAATACAGTCCTCATACACTGCGAAGGACCCACATTGCCTTTCACCAGGTCACCTCTTCCCCTGAGTTCCTTGTTACCACTTCCATAGGGAGTGTTCCTGAATCACCTACCAAATAACCCATGTAAATACGAATCTCAGTTCTGGGGTCTACCTCCAGGGGAGTTCAAATTATATATATATATATATATATATATATATATATATATATATATATATACACACATATATATGTATATATATGTGTGTGTGTGTGTGTGTGTATACACATAAACACACATATCTGTGTGCTCTTGAGGAGGCCAGAGAAGGCATACTGCTGTCACTCTCTGCCTTATTTCCTTAGGGCAGGCTCTCTCACTGAACCTGGAGTGAAGATGGCAGCCAGGGAGACTCTTGCTTCGACGTCCCAGTTCTCTGCAGTCACAAGCACACAGATATATCAAAACCCAGCTTTTACATGGACACTGAGATCCAATCTCAGGTCCTTATGCTTATGTATCAAGAATTCTTACCCAACAAACATTTCTCCAGCCTCAGGATCCATTTGGGGGCATAACAGGAAAAGGTTCATTGCATCTTACAATTTTAAGTGACAGTCCATCATTGAGGGAAGTCAGGACAGACCTCAAGGCAGAAATCTGAAGCACAGTCCATGGTGGAATACTGTTTACTGGCATGTATCTCTTGGTTTGCTCAGCTACTTGACTTATACAAGCCAGGCCCACCTGCCCAAAGATGGTACCACTTATCATAGGCTGGACCCTGCTACATCAGTTGTCAATCAAGAAAATGTCCATATGTCCCACCTCACGATGAAGAGCTGCAGACAATCAACGGATGCTTCAGAAGGGAGAATCAGTTTTCTCCAGAGACTAACTTCTTGAGAGGTTATCTAATTCCAAGTGGGCAATCCTAAACACAGGTACACAAAAGCAGCACTATAATGTATATATAAATGCATTTATGTATATGTAACAATAATCAAAGAGAGAACAAGAAATTGAGAGGGGGTGGGAGGGCGTGGGAGAAGCTGGAGGAGGACTGAGAGGGACGTAAAAAATGCAAATATAATATTCATCTATGAAATTCTCAAAATTAAAAATGAGTTTCTAAAAGAAAGAAAATGCTGCCCCATACACATGCTCACAGGCCAGTCAGACAGAAGAAATTCCTTAACTGAGGTTCCTTCTTCCTAGGTGATTATAGTTTGTGTCAAGCTGATAACAATTAACCAGCAGTTTCTTTGACTAGGTTGAGATAGAATATCAAAGTAGTTTAAATTTTCATTTCCTTGATGACTAAGGCACCTGAATACATTTAAAAATACTTATTGTCCATGTGTATATCTTCTTTGGAGAAATTTCTAGTTAGTTTATTGGCCTGTTTATTGATTAGCAGAGTTTTTGTATATAATTTTTAATGTGTATTTTCATTGAATTTTTATGCATTTCTTACAAAACATTTTTGTGTTTTTTAGTGACTTTTTGTGTATTTCAGACAAAACATCTTAATCATCCTTATACCCTAACCCCCATCCGCACCCTGGTCACACACAGACCCCCCGCTAGATTTCATGCATTGTCATTTATATTAAAGCCTATCAAATCAAGTCAGTGCACCCAGAGTCCCACAGCCACAGTTCTTCTACTGGAGTCTAGTCAGTCTGTGTAGCGTCTCTCCCTTCATGAAGACCAGCTCTCCTTCACCTAGCAGTAATCAGCTGCCAATAATTCTGCTAAGATTTGGGCCTGCTGCCATTCCCTCAGTTCTATGCTAGGTTTTTTTCTGCTTGAGTTTGCATGGGTCTTGTGGATACTGGCATCAGTATGCTGGATGCTGTAAGTATCATGTGAACAGGATGTATCAGGATGCTGTAAGGTCATGTGAACAGGGTCCCAGGAACCCTGGTTCCATGGACTCTGGTTCCATACGGTCATGTACCTCCTCCACTGGCTCTAACAGTCTTTCCACCCTGCCTTCTGAAATGGTCTCCAAGTCTTCGGTGGCTGGAGTTTCGTGTAGGAGTCCCATCCAAGGACCCACACTCTGCAGACTCTTATTCTTTATGCTTTGGCCATTTATGGCCTTTTGTGTTCATGGTCCTCTGCTTCATGTAGAGGTTCCATTGTAGATGTGTCACTTAGAGTTGGACATTTCACAGACACTTATTCTCTGTGTATGACCAGTTGTGGAACTCTGTAATAGCCTCCATCTGTTGTAAAAGAAGCTTCTTTGATGAGTGGTGAGTAGCATTTTTTAATTAGCATCACAGAAAGATCTCAAGGCTTTGTGATGCACCTGGAACTTATGGATGTATCTTCTTACCCTGAAAGACAACTTAAACTCTGTTGGAGATTCGTACTCTAAAGCACAAACATGATTGGTAAATTTTAATTCTCTGTTTAATTCTTTTTCTCAGGATGAAATTCACTGTGCTTAGCTTCACATGCAAGATCCACAGCAATCTCACTTTTGTCCAATCCTAGAGCCTTGTGTCCCACTTTTATCTGATGATGAGAGCAGACCCTGAGAAACAGTATTTATTAAACAACTATTATAGGCCACCATTGTGCCAATTACACTTTTATGTATCTCAGTTATCACACAAATCCTCATGAAAAAAATTGTTGAGTTCTTCAAGTTAAAAGAAAAAATGGAGGTAAAATCAGCTCTTTAGCAGGCTGGCACAATTCCTCTCCTTTGATTATGTAGGTCTTTATTCAAACCCAACTCCAAATGATTCTCAAATCTCTTCCAGCCTACGACTGCTTAACTTGAACTCACCAAATGCATCCTGCTTTCCCTGGCTTGCTTTCACTTTGGAAAGTCACATTCTGGGCTTTCTTGGTGAGTGGTCTCACCATTCTGTCTCCACTCTAAACTCCCCATGCCTTCAGCTGCTTCTAGAATGTGTCTGTTACTCCTTCACTATTCCATGTCTTTCCCTATCTTGTCCCTTGTCCTTTCTTTCCCTTGACTCCTGGAATAGCAACCCAGTTCTCAGGACCCTGAAAAGTCTCTCAGTTTCTCTGGCATCAAGCAGGGTTTAGAGACTGCTCTCTGTTATTCCCATACCTCGAAGCTGATATTGTTTCATAATTTTGAGAATATGTGTTTGTGTTCTCTACCAGTCAACAAAAAATAGAACCTTAATTAGCCATACATACATAGCTATAATTTTCCATGCCATTTCAGTAAATGTTTATTAAATATTTTTTGAATGATTGGGTCAATTAAATAAAGTTTGAAAGCTCTGACCATCTTCAGCAATTAGTATGTAAAAAGTAGAATCAGTTTCTTTCAAAAGGAGTAAGCTCATCCCATCTAGCTCTGGCATCCTTTACCTGGAGACTGCCTAATCTGAATCATCATTCAGAGACCCCTGACCTTGCATCTGGAGTAACACCTCAGGTGGTCTAGTTTCTTAAGTCATTCCCCTATTTGGGATCTGAGATATCGTTTCCGGATCTCCGGATGGTACTCTATTCCTAACATATGCCTCAGGTTCCATGTAAGTATTTTCCTGTACACTCTTATTCTGTAAATTAGAATCAAAGGACCTGGATTTGTACATTAGTTCCACCATCTCCTAGCTAGGTAATGACACAAAATTCTCTCAAGTTTCCATTTCTTCATGCCAAAATTAGTAAATTAACAATGTCTAATTTAAGAATTTATAGTTTGAAAAACATGGTAACATATGTACAACCAGTGTTTGCTATTCTATTAATATTGTTATTATTCCTTCTTTATGCCTCTGTTCCCTTCCCCTATCTGACTATGAACCTTGCTTTCTCTGATTTCTTTTTCATTTTTCTCCTTCAGGCTTGTTTTAATTTTAGATATCTAAATCAACATTGCATTGCCTACATAAGCTGAACAGACTCTAAATTACTGCAGATAGTCCACCACTCTGTGTTCCCCAACTCTCCTCTGCCAGCACAAACACTATGCCATGGAAGCTCTTTAAATAAACCTCTGTTTAACTGACATCAAATTAACTGACTGTCTTTGTACCGTTCCTCTAGAAGGCAGAGCCTCGGGCAGAGATTAAAGTGCTGACACTAGGGACATGTAAGCCCAGGGTAATGAAGATGCGGAGAAAGGGAGAAGGTGGGCAATAAAAGACACGGAGGCATTATGGTGATGGCCACCCCTTCACAGAGTTCAAGAGAGATAAGAACAATTCTCTGGACAGACATGTTTACTCAGGACAAAGGGCTTTCTCCTAAAAGGTTGAAAGAGAAGCTTACCTTGTTGTCTATGAAGGGAAGAAAGGAGGAGAGATTCTCCTGCCAGATCCCTCCCACCTCTTATTTCCTATGATTCACTGGACTAGATTTTCTTTCCAGCACTTTCAATGGCCTCACTTGGCCCCTTGGGAACTACTCCGGAAGCCATATCCCATGCCTGCAATAGGGTGTTTCATTGAAATCCAACGTGAGAAGGTGGCTTACTGTGCGTAAATGCTACCCAAGAGAGAAAAGGAGAAATGTCATCTAAGAAATCTGAGAAGACAGACAGGATTTGTGTCCATTATCCTGATTGTCCAGGCCCCTGCACTAAAAGCTCAAAGCTGGTAACCAACAGGCTGTTCCCTAGGCTAATTCCTCAGACTTCTGCTCTCACTTCATGAATTATATGCCTGAAAGAATCAGTTATGTTTATTCTGAAACTGATTCTGCCACTTGCTAGTACCATGATAAAACTTCATTAAATACCTCAAAAGTGAATAAAAGATGAGTATGAGAAATGTTTGGGGAGGAAAATAAAGGTAGGACTCTCAAAAGATGCTGCTAAGAGAGGCAGTTGTAAAATATTTCCAAGGCAATGTTACAAAACCAGAAGAGCCTGGGATCACTGTGTGGACCGATACTTCTTCATCTTGCTCTATGTACAAAACCATGCATAAAGCATGACATTTTTGATAATGAAGAAACAGGATGAGGAAGTCCAGTTAGGGAACTCACATTTAATAATAGTCCTGCCTAATAACTACAAATATATTGGTTATTTGATGTGCATTTATTTATTATAAATTTAAAAAGAAGTTTTAGAGCTATATCTATATCATGTTTTTTCTCCTTTAACCAGCTCTGTGTGTATCTGTATATGTGTTTGTGTGTGCATGTGGAGGAATGGCTATTCATGTATTGTGTAAGTAGATGTTCACACACATATGTGTGGAAGGCAAAGGTCAACCTCATCAGTGTCATTCCTCAGGTGTTGACCACTTTGAGCTTTTTGTTTAATTGATTTTTGAGACAGGATGTCACATAGCCCAGGCTGGCCCCAAACTCCTTCATATAGCTGGAGCTGACCCAAATAGTGGGAACGTAGGCATGTGCTACCACACTCAGCTCTCCACCTTGTTTTGTAGAGACATAGTCTCTTTCTTGGCCTGAAACTTGCTGATTAGGCTGTGCTGGAGGGCCAGTGAGCCCCAGAGAGCCACCCATCTCCACTTTCCAAAGTTTGGGATTACAACTTCATACTACAACACTGGCTTTTTTGTGGGTTCTGGAGATCAAACCTATATTTGCTGGCATAGCAAGCAAATTTGCCTCCTTTTCCCCCATGCATGTGTGTGTGTGTGTTATGTCTGTGCACATGTGTATGCAAGTCTGCGTGTGTGCAGGGCACATGAATGTGTGTGGAGGCCTGAGATCGATGTCCGGAATCCTCCATAGCTCTTCCACCTTATTTTTTTTGAGTTAAATCAAGAGCTCTCCAGTGTGGCTACTTTTAATAGCCAGCTTACTTTGGGCATCCTGTCTGCACCTTCCCAGGCTAGAATTACAGGAAAGCCATACCACCCACCTGGAATTTACATACTTCTGGAGATCCAAACTCCTGTCCTCTTGCTTGCGTGGCAATGCAATGAAGAATATTCTAGATTAGACTGGGCTGTGGTCATGCCTGTTGTGATTTTTCTTAGCTGGGGTGAGATGGGAAGACTCACCCTGGATGTAGATGGGACTATTTCATGGGCTGGACCCTGGAAGGAGTGAAAAAGAGAGAGCTGAGCTGAGCCCAGCCTGCGGGCTCTCTGTCGCTTCTTACAGTGTTGCTGTGGCCCCAGGGCTTTTAATTCTTTTACTATTTGGTATATCTTTCAAGTTTTTTTTTTTTTTACATTGTGAGTCTTTAGTAAAAGTTTTTATTTTAATTATTATTATTTTTATTTTATGTGTCTGCATGTATGTAAGTGTGCCTGTGTCATATAATACTTGAGGAGGTCAGAAGAAGGTGCTGGACTCCCTGGAACTGGAGTTACAGATGGTTGTTAGCCACCATGTGGGTGCTGGGAATCAAATCCCAGTCCTCTGCAAGAGACGATGCTGATTGACCCTCCTCACCGAAGGGTAAGTAGAAAAATATTCACAGCACTTAGGAAAAACCTTACCTACTGCTAACTAACCCACCGTGACCTCAAGCAAGCTGTCCAGCTCACACCCTCACTTTCCTCAGCAAACAAACCATCCACTTCATGTGATGTTAGAGGTTGAATAACATATCAACCATAAAAATTCCTGAATGCTGCGCTTACTCACAGACTGGATTGAAATATCAAAGGGTTGCTTCTGTCAAGCATTTTAAAATATATTCAGCAACTGCATTTCATACTTAAGCTGGCATGATGGTGTAAACTTGTTATCCCAGTACTGAGGAAGCTGAGGCAAGAGGGCTTTGAGTTAGAAGCCAGTCTGGGCAGCTTAGTTAATACCCTGTCTCAAAGTAAATTTTTAGGCAGGGCTGGGAACCCAGTTCAGTTGTAGAGCACTTTAGCAGGTTCCTGAGAGCCAAACCCCACTACTGACAAAAACAAAAAATCAGGATCCAATTCTTTTCATCCTTTGTGCATATTTTTTCTCGGTATTTTAGTTAGGTACTTTTCAAACGGCATGCTTATCTGTGGGTGGGTAATGAAGACTATGAAGTGATTCTAAGCAGCATTTGTCAATAAGATAGAAATAAAAGAACAAAACCATAAAACCACACAGTTCTTTGAAAAGAACTGTACAAATTGTAAACAATGGTTCATGAAGCAAATGTGTATCTTTTGTTTGCTTGGGGTTTTCAATTTTTATTTTTATTAAAGTTTTGAGATTTTCATGTACTATAGTTTGATGATATTTAGATCCTCTGTCCTAACTGCACCTCCCCTTACTGCCCACTCCCACCCAATTTAATGTATTATCTTATATATCACATGACCTATAGAGTCTGTCTTATGTCCCCAAATGTCCTTCAGTATGGGTCTACGCACTGGACCCACCAAGAGTCCCATCCTGTAAAACAGTGTCTTTCCCCCTCATGTCTATGCTGGGATACTGTCTGGTTTGAGTTTGAATAGGACTTGTACAAGATGGTGCCATGGCTATGAGTTAATCTCAGTAATTAATTGACCAGCTGTCTTGAAGACTCTGTTTCCTTGTGGTCATAGACCCTCTCTGGTTCTTATAGTCTTTCTATCTCTTCTTCCACAATGATCCCAAAGTCTTGGGCTATGTGTCCTATTCAGAGATAAGCGATCTGTGTGTGACTGTTTATTCTCTGTCCATTGACTAATTGTGAATTTCTGTGTCAATCACCATCTGCTGCATAAGCAAACCTCTCTGGTGACAGTTGAGAGATGCATTTATTCTATGTATAGAGGTTGAACTGAAGAGGTGTCACTTAGTTTAAGTGTTTCACATACACTTATTTTCTGCATTTGGCCAGTTCTGGAATTCCATAATAGTCTCCAGCTGTTTCAAAAAGAAATTTCTTTGACAGAGAGTGAAAAGTAGACGTGTCCGTAAATATGAGGATGCATATTTAGGATAATGTATAAAATTATGTTGGTGTGGCAAAAGCATGTTTTTCTCTTGTATCTATGACCTTTCTAGCCATGTGTACTAGGCTGTGTTTATATTACCACATATGAGTTCCCTCCCACTGAGTAGGCCTTAATTCCTTAATTTGATAGGTGTTGATTACTCCCAAGATAAAAGTGCCACTATTGTACCAATAGAGATAGTTTTCTGGGCCAGTTATTGTGTTTTTTAGTCTTTACAGCTATGTAGGACCACAGATTAGTTTTCTCCCTTTGAAGCTTGTAGAGTATCCTCTGATATCATGAGAGAGCTAGTCAAGGAGGAGTCATTCAGGTCAGCTCTAGTTCAACTGCTCCAAGTCCTGTGTCTGAAATGTGGTCTGTCTTTAGGAATTGGGTATTATCTTCAAGTCCTGGGAGGCAATCAAGGGCTGTGGCAATAGCCTATGTTATCTGTGAGTCTCTTGGACTACTCTGACTAACAATTCTAAGAAAGGTTTCTCCAGTCTGGCACTGTCATTTTTGTTATATAGTCTTCAGCTATACACATGCACTTATGCATTTATTGTATGTGTGTTTTCAGTAAGACTTTGAACTAATACATTTCCCTCTGGTTCTTCATACCATCTAAGCATTATTTACCTCTCCTCTCACCAACCCTGTATAACCCTCCAGACTCCTTCCCAATTTCCTCCTCCTTTTTCCCCATTTCCGCCTTGATAACACTGTCCCCTACCCCCTCTCTTGAGCTCCTTCTTCCCCTTCACCCTCATGGTTCCTTTCCATTTTCCTGGCTCCTGCGATTACTTCAGGGTACATACTCACATCTAGGGATTTGGAGTAAAGATGCACAACTGAGAGAGAATATTCGCTGCTTGCTTTTCTGAGTCTGTGTTACTTCACTTAGTATAACAGTTTTTAGTTCCATCCATTTCCCTGAAAATTTTGTGATTTTTGTTTTCCTTTACTGCTGAGTAGAACTCTATTGTGCAAATGCATCACATTGTCACTATTAATTTGTCAATCAAGAAACATTTAAGTTGTCTCCATTTCTTAGCTACAAACATGGATGTACAAGTATCTCTGTAGAAGGATGAGTTCACTGGGTATCTGCCAAGGAGTGAATGATCAGATCATATGGTAGGTTTAGTTTTTGTTTTGTAAAGAGTTCTCCATATTGATTTGCACAGTGGTTTCACCAGTTTGCAATCCCACCAACAGTGGATAAGGGTACCTTTTTCCCCCAAATCCACCCCAGCATTTGGTCTCTTAATCTTAGCCATTTTGACAAGAGTTAGATGAAATCTTAAAGTAGTTTTGATTTGCATTTCCCTAATGACTAAAGATGTTGAACACTTTTCAAGGTGTTTCTTTGTCATTTTTATTTCTTCTTTTGAGAGCTCTCTGTTCAGATACATAGCCCATTTTTTAATTGGGCCATTTGTTTTCTTGTTTCTTTGTTTAATAAATTCTTTGTATATTCTGGATATTAATTCTCTGTTGAATGAATAGCTGATGAAGACCTTCTGCTCCGTAGGTTTTCTCTTCACTAGATTGGTTGTTTCCTTTGCTGTACAGAAACTTTTCAGTTTAATGAGGTCCCATTTGTCTATTGTTGACAAATATTTGAGCGATTGATGTCCAATTTAGAATGTCCTTTCCTGTACTTATATCTTGTACGGGCTGCCTGTGTATTCTTATAACAGTTTCAGTGTTCAGGGCTTCATATTGAGATACAAGATGTCACTACGTATCCCAGGGTGGCCTGAAACTCAAGATCATCTTGCCTTAAGCTCCTAACTGCCACCATACCCAAATTAAAATGCATTTTTTACTGCATAGTTTTTAAAGTTGATTAAATACTCCCTTAGAAAGACATCAAATAAAACATGATATAAAGTTTTACCACATAAGTTCAGTGTTTTTGCCTCACTATCACTTTAAAGTGATAAAATTTAAAACTTTTAGCCATTTATTCACCCATGATTTCTTTGGCATTTTGTATATGACTATACATCTTTGAGAATGGCCTTTAGGAGTGGGAATGTAGCTCAGTTGGTAGAATACTTGGCTAGTGTGCACAAAGCTCTGGGTTCAATTCTCATAACCACATGATGGTGTACACCTATAATCCTAGCACTCCAAAGGTAGAGGCAGGAGAATCAGAAGTTCACAGTCACTCTCTGCTAAATAGCAAGTTTGAGACCAGCATAGGCTACATAAGATCTTGTATCAAAAACTAGTTTTCTTATGCAGCTAATATTTTAGGATTGCAATCAAGAACTCATTCCTCAGTACACCCCAGTTACTGATCCTTGGAGGAAGTTTAATGGTGTTGCATGTGTAATGCAAAGGCATGAAGGCAATCATGATCCAATTAGATTCTACTCCTCACAGAAACAACCTGTCCTACTTAGATGACCTTAATGTCTTTGTCTCACAAATATCTTTCTTTGTCACACAACACTAGCAGAAAAAGAGTAGCAGAACGAAGACTCTATAAGTGGCATACACATACACAAACACACACACACATACACACACACACACACACACACACAGTCTTAAGTCAATAAAAAGTCCCAGGTTGTGCCTGATGATTTAGAATGAGGTCACTAAACCAGGGTCCAGAGAGTGAGCCAGCATGAAGATGCCCTCAAGACTATTTAAACTCTGGAGGTCACTGTACACAATTGCTCAGAGTAATCTATCCATTGTTCTTTAGTTATTAGGAAGAAATTTGAAAACATCATTTTGTTTAGTTTTGTTTTTGAGACAGAGTTTCACTGTAGCCTCAGGTGGCCTGGAACTCACTGTGCAAACCAGGCAGGCCACAGCCTCAAAGACATCCACCTACCTCTGCCTCTGGCCCCTAAATTTTGGGATTAAAGACATGCAGCACTGTGCTAGTATAAAACGTCTTTTTCTAATGTTCTTGGTTAAAGAATCCCCCCTATAAAAAAGAAAGAAGAGAGAGAGAGAGAGAGAGAGAGAGAGAGAGAGAAAACAAACATGCAAAACAAAAACACACCCCACATTCACAGGAAATACCATTTAAATGCTATACCAATTAAATCAGAGTTTTTATGCCCAGTATGGGCTAATCCATGTAGGCTGCCCTCTCGCACACCCTGCTGCAGCGAGGCTTTTGCCTGCATGGGTGTGCTGTTCATTGAATATGCATATAAAGGTCCCACCAGACAAGAAGTTTTTCTGGTTCATCACTGCACTGCAGGATGCCATGAAGGAGAAATCACAGGCTAAGGCTTCCACTAAGCCCGTGACAAATTTAATACCCTATTACTTGAGTCATCTGTGCTAGAAATACATTTGGTGACATCACTGGATACAACTGAAGTCAAAATTTGTGTGACATTTTTCCAAGTGTTACTTTTCACCAGAAACGTTATTTTACAGAGTTTAGCCACAGCACAGCGCTTTAGGTCTAGAACTAAACCTCGGGAAATATAATGAGGTTGAAAAGAAAAGTGAAAGTCAACGGCCAAGGCTTTAACAAAGGCTCATCCTCCCTCAGGCTCTGAGGAGTCAGTAACTGAGTTCAGTAACTGAAAATTAAATTAGGAGAAAATGCCACCTCTGCAGATAGAGCTACCTTTAACATTAATGGTGGTGTGTGGGGGGGTGGGGGTTGTACTCCACAGAGCTATGGAGAAAATTTCAGAGGCCCCAAACAGTGTGAAGTCTGCTCTAACACCACGATACAAGCTACCCTTAGTTTGATATTTTGCCTTTCTCTACCCTGCTGCTCTCTCACAGTCTTACTCTTACGACATTTACCTGCTCTCTTCACTCTCTTGGTTTTTTCCTTGTTATTCAGCCTTGACTCCATTTTTTTCTGTCCTCCTCCATGGTCGAATTTCTTTCAACTATCATTATTTTCTCCTCTTTCATATTTACATCTTTACAAGAATAACTTATCTGATGACAAGGTTTGTGTGGTTTGCCCTGATCAGAGTCTGGGAGAAAATAGCTAGGGATTCTCCAGGGCTGTGAAAGCTTCAGGCTTTTGACTTTATCTGGTCACATCAAATAAGCAGGAACTGCTTTCTGAGGATCGTGTTATCACAATAAATGATAAGGATGAGCAGGAAGAAGTTATGAGCAATGGCCCAATTTTTTCCTTTCTAAGGCTGGGGGAAAGCCATGGCAAAAAAAGAAAACAAATTAGACTTTATCAAACTCCTCCCCATTCTTGAAATAAGCATTTCTGTACTGCACTCAAGAAAGGTTGTCAATTTGGCCAAAACTCAGTGATGCTTAAATATTTACAATAAGATATCACCACCCTTTAACTTCTAAATAGATTGCTAAAGAACCAAAGTATATTACATAGCTATAAAGAAATAAAAGCTATTTTATCATAATTTGATTATGCTACATAGTACTATGCATAGCAATTTGTGGATCTAATTTTAGTTGTAATAATCTCTTGCTCTGTTGTGTAAATGGAAAAAAAGCCTTCTATGGGCTCCAGACAGAGATAAGCTTGAGATGGAAAGTATGCAAAAGCCATGGTTCAGTTGCTCTACAGCGATCTGCATCATAACCCACAGTATATCTTTCTGTCTTTGCACAAAAGCTGGTATCTGCTGAAAATTCAGTCTTTCACTCAATGCTACATATACCCTCCACGAGCTTATTGATTCTAATTATACCTAGCACCCCCAACTACAAAATAGTAGGAGCTGTTCAAAGTTTTCTCAAAATGATTTCTACTTTCATTCTCGCCTTAATTAACCACTGCCCTTCAAGAAGAGCCATGCCGAAACTTCTGGCAGGTACACCTTGCCATCTCCTTCCAGTTCTTGTGGTCTCACCCATATTATATAAGGATCAGCTATTAGGATGGTTCTATTCCATGTAAATTTCTGCAGGCCACAGATGTACAAGCTGTGACTGAAGTCCTCAGACTCTGGGTGAGTTCTTAAGCAGACTCAATTCTGACACAACCTCACAACTTAGTATATAATTATCTAGAAATGGAACACTTCATCTATTTCTACTCCCTCAAGATCTTTGGCTGCCCAATTCAATGTATAGTAATCTGAAAGTTAACTTTTCCTCAGGAAGGGCAGAGATTGAGAGATAGCTAGAAGCAGTCAGGCTTCCATCCCACTAGCCCTCTCAGCTCTCTACAATTTAGGTTTTTTTGTTCCTTGGAAGACCTGGGTGTGGACTACCATCATCTGTTTTACGGCTTCATCACAGGAAAAAGGAAGCCTTCTGCCATTGGGCCACCTAAGTCAGATGTTCTCTCTGTGCAGGTCCTTTTTGCCATGTCACCAAAGGTAGCCCAGGAAATTGTGCTGTAATTAGTGATCTTCACTAAGACTTACTGGAATGAAAATTGCAATTCTCTAACAAAAGAGGTAGGCTTTGAATCTAGAAAAGCGAGCATCTAAAAATAATGCATTTCCACTTTTATATGGGTTGTGGCTGCCTCAGTTTGTGTGAAGGCTGAAAACAATGAACAGTTTTATTGCTGCTCCATTCTAAGCACATCTTTTCAACCTTTTCTTTGTTGGGCGACACTATTCTTAGTGAGAGGTGAACAAAGGTCTACTCACTCCAGAAAAGAAACCAATGGAAGACGAAAGCAAAATACCACCCAAAGTTCAGCTTGGTGGATGAGTGAGTTTTGTTGGGGTTACTAAGAGGAATACGGGTGAGGGGTCGCTTACAGGAGTAGAAATGACTCAAAGACAGTTGCATCGCCAAAGGCCCAACCTGCATGAGTGACAGCTTTCAGAAGCGGGAAACCTGGAGTGCCTTGCACAATGTGCAGGCAGCTGAACGGGACGCACAGTGTCCTTTCCAGGTGGCTCAGAGGGTCTGCGTCTCTTGTGAGCAGCTTGCCTGGTCTGTCTCTCAGCGCTCCTTACTGCTTATGTAAGCTTAGGGAGGAGGTAACCTAGTGCCTCTGGTCAGTTTGGGGATTTCCTGAAGCCACTGAGTTGTCTACTTCCAGATCTTAAGTTTCTGCAGCATGGAATGTTTTACCTCCGTTTCCAACACCCTTTGCCTTAACAAGCTTCCAAGATGGAATGTCTTATCTCAAAGGAAACTGCAACATAGCTCTCTCCTTCAATTTAAAAATTATGGTTATTTCCCAAAGTATTCTTTTATCCCAAGATTCCATACCTAATGTTCACAGAGAGAAATTACATGTATAATTTTTCTACACAGGCATATATATATATATATATATATATATATATATATATATATAACCATTCAATACTGACTTTCACCAATCAAGACACTAAATCTTTTTTAATTTTTTATTTTTAAGATTTTTACACATGGGTATTATCTTTGCATTGTTTCCATCCTTGCTGTTCCCCCTCCAGCTCCTCCTTCATACCCCACCCTCTCGATTTCTTGTCCTCTTCTTTGATTATTATTGCTATATATACACATACATTTATAAATATACATGCATATATATATATATATATATATATATATATATAATGCATTGAGCCCATTTAGTGGTGCTCCTGTGGACCTGTGTTTAGGGTTGCCCATTTGGGATTAGATTACCTCTCAGGGAGCCAGTTCCTGAAGAAAATTGATTCTCCCTCCCTCAGCATTCATTGATTGCCTGTAGCTCTTCATCTTAAGGTGGGACTCCATGACATTGCCTCATCCACCTTGGCATGTCAACTGGTTTTGTCATTATTCAGATCTCGTTTGACTCCCATACTGTGGAGATTTCATGGATGCAGCTTCCTTTTCATGTCTATAATGCATGAATTAACAGCAGCAAGAAAATACTTAATATTTCTAAACAGTACCAAGGCCATGATGCTTTCTACTGATTAAAGCAGAACTGTTACTTCTAAGCAACAGATAAGTGAATATAGCGTAGCTACTGCATACATACAGTATTTTATTCTGTGACTGACATGGAGTCTGTTCCTTATTTCAGATCTTTCTTCACTCAGCCCTTCCTACTCACTGTTCTCTCAAATTAACAAGTGTAGTCACATCAGCAAGCCAACTCTGCTAAATTCAAGCTATTCAGTTTTTTGTAAATATTGGAATTATATACTTTAATTTCCTAAAGGTGTGATTCTAACATTTTTAGGACTATGCAAAGAGAAGTTCAACCCCATTTGCATAATTTTTCTTTACCTGTCCTTGGAATATTTTATTGTATTTTTATAAATATTTTTCCACATAGCACTACAAATACATTGCCATTAAAGACAATGTTATCAGGCCGGGGAGTGTGAGTTTTAATGTAAAGCCTTCTTAAGTCCCTTTGCTACATTAGGTCATTTAAATTTTTTGGTCCATAGTTGTTCTCATCTATTATCTGATATAACAAAGCATGAATAGTTGCTTAGCAAATTGTGAAGTGGTACCCCAAAATATGGTAAGAATATGTAAGAATCAAGTAGAAAAGCAGAACCAGCATGTACATTTTGCATTTATTTCTGTATTTTATAAATATGTATATATGCATAAATGTAAGTATGTATATGTACATATGTGTATTTACCCATACACACAGGGATTAATTAGAGGGAACTGCTGGTTCAGCAGACTTTGCAAAGCTGTCTCTATATTAACTCCTGGAACCCAGAGTGCACAGTGAGGCAGGAACCCAACTGGGAGGACTGGAACCCCACAAGGATAGACCAAAACATATTTCCAACTTCATTGTTTTCAACCTTGATAACAAGGGTATTCTGTAGACTCTGGAGTAACTTTGCCATTTTGCTGAATCCACACACTTGGCACAGGAATCACAGAAGCTGATGGAAGATCAAGAGGGAAGGGGAAAGTTAGGGGCCCAGGTATAGCTTCATTCCAATGAGGTAAATGTAGGTTGATTGACTCTTTCTTGCCCTGTGTTCTCTGGAGTCTCTCCTCCTCTAGAGAGGACCACTTACCTCTTTAAAAGACTTCCACATAATTAGGTCAGGATCACTCAGGATAGTCTTCCTTTTGGCTAACTCAAAATTAGCTGGTCTTAGATTTTACATCTGGAACGTTCTTTTAGAGCAACATAGGAGTCCCTGGATAAAGGTACATGCAGAGTACAAAGAAATGTTGTCCCCACCAGCCCTCCAACTGGAGACTTCTCCTCTGAAGTTCACCTTAGCTAGAAACATATTTGAAAAGGAATTCTAGAGAGCACGGTTCAATCTAGACAAGATGACATATCACAAAGACATCCTGGATATTGTTAAAAATGATTTCTGGGACTGGAGATGGCTTAGTGGTTAAGAACACCAACTGCTCTTGCAGAAAACCAGAGTTTGATTCCCAGCACCCACATGGTGGCTAACCACTATCCACAACTACAGTTCCAGGGTATCTGATGCCGTCTTCTGACCTCTTCAGACATTGCACTACATGGGAGTACTTACATGAAAGCAATACACTCATACACATAAAATAAAAACAACAAAATATTTTTAAAAGATAATTTCTGTCCTTGACAGCAAATAAACACCCTCCTTTACCAATGGTGAAGTAGCCTAGGGAGCACTCACTGTGCTGCTTTCCCCCTGGACCCATTCTATCTGGCAAGCAGAATGTATACTTGGACAATTTTCCCCATGGATGTGGTACACATGAGAGAGACTGACCTTCCCCCGTGCCATCAGAAAGGCAAGTCATCAAACTATGAACAGGCTCTGAGTGTAGAACCACGCCGCCTACACATCTCCACAGCTCTGCTTTTGTTTTGGACCAGAGGTATTTTTCTCTTTCTGTAGAATGCCATCTATGTCCCTCCTGCTTTGACATCATCTTCTGAAGCTTAAGAGGTTTCGGCTTTCGAGAGCAGGTGAAAGGGTTATTTTTAAATGCATCCTTTCCTCCACTGCTTCTTCACTCTTTTGAATTATGCAGTGCATAGGGTAAAGCACGGGGAGGATGGGACTAGTTAAAGAATTTGTTTTCAGTGTAGTCACAAGATAAATTCCCTAAATAGAGACCTTGGGGTATTTCTCAGTAATTCAGTGACTAGTGGAGGAAAATTTTGACACTATAAATTCCCAGGATCTTGACTGACATGAAGTTTAATGTATTATCCATTATCACCCTAGCACTAAAGGTCATTCTCACAAGTTATAGCTTCCAGCCTTCAGCTGTGGTTCCTAGTTCTGCACCTGAAGAGAATCAGAGACTGCATTTCAGAACCTGGGCGTCACGGACGACCTGACAGCCCTACTGATGGACTTGCTGTCACTCTATGACAGTCTTTGTTTCCTGACAGAGACAGAAACCCTGCTCCACAAGCTTGTTCTCATATCTTGGATCTCCAACCTGCTATGCTAATTTCCTACTTGATCCTCTGTTTTACCCTCAGTATCAACAAAGCTAGAACTTTAGCTTTCCTTTCACGGCAAGCTCTCCATGGGCTGTCCACTTCCTCTGAATATAAATCACGGTTGCTTAGTGTCCCTATTAATGGATGGATTTCCTAAAAGTAGCTATCATTTCAATATCTAACAATTTGGTTTTTTTTCCTTACCACTCATAAAACCGTCCTTGTCCTGCCCTGCCCCACACCGTCCTTCACTACTCACCTGCTGACTCACCTCGTGCCCACTTGTGACTCAATCCAAAGTGATGTCCCACCTGTACCAAATGCTCCTGAAAGACTTGGAAACTCACATTAAGGGCCTGCTTGTGATCACAATTCTAGACCTCACCAGGGAGGACCATTAAATATTTATGTGCGATAATATTGAATAGGTAGAGGGTTTTCTTAATGAAACATAAGAGAAATAGAATAAACTTCACAAAATCTTAATGTTCTCATGTTGATGAAATAATTAAACACAGTGCTCATGAAGAGTTTAATGAAGCAATAACAGGTGTTGACTTGAACACAGCTCATGGCTAGTATAGAAAAGGCTCCCCCATGTTCTTTTATTTCTATTGTATTTTTTAGAGAGAGAATCTTTGTTCTTTTACCCAAACTGGCTTTAAACTCATAATGTCCTTACCTCAGCTGTCTCTCTCATTTTTAAACATATATCTTTTGTTTGGGATTGGGGTTTTTGTTTTTTTTGTTTGTTTGTTTTTTAAAGACAGAATTTCCTTGTAGCTCCAGCTGGCTTCCTACTTGCTATGCAGACCAGGCTGGCCTCAGTCTCACAGAGCTCCACCTGCCTCTGCCTCCTAAACACTGAGATTAAAGGAACATCCACCAAATCTGGCTCTAAATATACAGTCTTAACCCAGAAACTGTGCTACAAATAAGTAAAACAATATGAGTTTCTATATCTGCAACATAGATACACAGGCACATGTTACTAGTCCATTTAATTTTCACGTCCTAGAGTAGGAACAAATAATAAGAAACAATTAGACAATTAGAGATCCCCATGAGGGCCCACAGGAACGGAAGTGTTCAGTTTTGTCCAGGAGAGAGACAGAGGGGGCGGGGGGAGCATTGTACGACAGTGAACTTAAGATGACCCTTAAGGAATCATCAGAATGAAGTCAGCAGGCAGGTAAGAGGAAAGACTTTCCAGGTGCATGGAAGAGCAGGGACACAGAGCATGTGGCACACTGCAGACAGCAGGAGGTGGAAGTGCTATATCGCCAGCATTTGGCTGGGCCCAGGAATGGCAGTGAGAAAGAAGTCTGAAAAATGAGACAAGTATGAACTCATGAAGGCCCTTTGAAATCGGGACTTTATCTAGTAGATGATGGAGAGTTGGTGGAGGATTCCAAGCTGCTGAGTGACTTGGAGTTTCTTTTAGATTGAAGGAGACTGTACAGAAGAAAGAAAGGAGCATTGTCAGAAGACTTCAAATGAAAAGTTTTGAAAACCTATAAAAAGTCAATTGCAAAGGAAACAAAGGAACGTGTAACACAGAGAGACATGGCTAACGTTTCTGTCCTGTGTGGCAACACTCAGAAGCCAGGATTTTCTGGGGATTCTCAAAAGGTGGATGAAGAGAATAGCCCTGCATCATGGCTCACCTTTCCTCTCTGCCAATCCTGCTTCCTTCATTTCCTTCCTGTAGATGCTGTTGGAAGCTGGATCTTCTTCCCAGAAAACTCAACATGTGACACAGGAATCAAGAGGGAGTGGAGGCAGCTAAAGTTAGAGTTCGTTTGAGCTGGAATTAAGGGAGACATTAGAATCTCAGTGGACTCTGCGTTCAGGTTGGCTCTTGGCTGAATATTGTGAAAATAATCCAGATATATTATATCCTGAATGATATGTTTTGAGGATAAAATGATGAGCTTTATTTAAAGTTTCTGTGAGACATCATCATACAAACATTCAAGATGCAGTTAGCTAGAAGAACCTAGATAAGTGTCAAGGTAGAGAATCACTTTGTTGTCCACAAAGTATAAGACTAGTAGTCACAGAGTTAGGTAGTTACTAATTAAGTTATATATATATATGTGTGTGTGTGTGTGTGTGTGTATTATGTATACATATAACAAATATGTAAAGCAGTGCAAGAAAATCAAGAAAGTTAGAAGGAGACAGGTTGGGAATCTTTCACCTATTTCCGGTGCCTCAATTTCCAAGTATCCACGCAAAGGTGGTGTTTCATCGTTCTCTTGGTAATAGTTTACTTGATGTAAACATCACTATTGGAACGTAGCCATTCGTTTTGTTCATTTGGGTAGCTTTGAATATCCAAAGGAAAGGCTCAGCATTGAATAAGACATGGTATAAATCCAAGCAGACTGAGTTAGTGAGTGACAATCCAATTCCACATGTTTCTTGGAACCTACTGTTCTCTCTGGACTGAATGTGGCTGTTTTGAAGACTGAGACCTGGGCAATGGCAATACCCATTCTGCTGCTTAATATGTTTATGGGTTTTAAAAATCTTTTTTAAATTTACATTTATTATTGAGTGTATGAGAAAGAGAGAAAGAGAGGGTTTGAGACTGAGTTCATATGCATGGCACTTGTGTGGAGGTCAAAGGGCAGCTTGCGAGAGTCAGTTTTCTTTCTCCATCATGTAGGTTCCAGGGATGAAACTCAAGTCATCAGTCTTGATGACAAGTGCCCTTACTCACCGAGCCATCTCACCAGTCCCTGCTTTAGAACCTTTTTTATCTATAAAAAAATTCTGTGAAAATTTCTGTCTCTATTTTGTGTTGGCTTTTTAAAAAGTCTTCCTTTCATATTGAATGGGCCTTCCAGTGCAGACAGATCAGCATATATAAGTCCCAAGTGACTCTGTCAATGATGTTTAAGGACCCTCACAGCTAGAAGAACCTCTCAGAGGATCAGCAGCAGAGTCTAATACCAGCTGATATATTCCTTATTAGGTGCTTACAGAAGAATAAAACAAGTTAGACCTATTATACAGCTATTTCTTTCCATTGGTAACTGATCTTAAAAATTATGCAAATCCCAAGCCCATGTTATGTAGCAGTTTCTGAGCAATTGGGCTAGTCAAGTCATACCCACTACGCTATACTCCTGTGCAAAACACCTTTGCAATTTCAGGACTACGCAGCGGCCAGAATTAGAATGTAGTCAGTTCACGGCATCTCTGACAAGTACTATGCCAGAGCAATTTGACGTCTAGACTAGTTGTTTCAGTCAGAAGATTAACTGGCTTATCTTAACCCCCAAGGGCAACCTTTGGCTCACATCCAAAAAGTCATCAGTTCTCAGGTTAGCCCCTAGTAGATCAAGCCATCAGCCGCCTGCCTAATCCCACTATCATACGCAGAATTATAGAACCCAACTTTTTTTTTCTATGCAATTTTAGATGTCACTTTTTCTTTTTTTAAAAGATATTACCTTCAAGGGCATTTTAAAAACTAAATAGTGGTTACTTTTTCTCAGAACAAATGATATGCCTTATAGTAACATTATGACAATTTTTCACTCATAATGAAAAATTGCACATACACAGTGTTTTCAAGATATAACTTTCTTAAGTAGGCCACAGTGATTTCAGTGTCCCCCACAAAATTTCAAACCTTTAAATGGTAGGCTTGGTTCAGGAGAGGTCCTCTATTATTTGTGTCTGCTTAGACAATTCATTTTCCCCTATATTTTCTTGCTATATAAATCTGACCTGGCTCAATTCAATATCATCCTTCCTCAACCTCCTGAATGCTGGGATGACATGTGTGTACTACTATATCCATCTCTGCTCAGAAATGCTTTAACTGTTTTGAAGAATTTCTACAGTGCCAGCAGAGTTTTAACTTGACCACATGAGATTGATTATGTGCAAATCTCATTAATATATTCTCAGAAACAACTTTAGATACAACATTAGAATATGATAGTCACAATTTTCAGATCCATATAAAAATAGTGCCTAGAATAACTGAGTTACATTTTCTAATGTTCCTGACAATATTTCCAAGAACTGAAATGGTTCTGATCTCATTTTAGGGTCAGATAGTTACAAACAGCATTCCTTGTTAGCTGTAGTGGTATGGACCTGCAATTCTAGCACTTAGGAGGCTGAGACAGGAGGATCACAAGTTTGAGGCCAGTTTGGGCTAGATAATGGGACCTTATCTCAAAAAATGAAAAAAATGCTGAAAATGTAACTGGTATTGTTCATATCCCTATTTTACTGGGGTTGAGAAGATCTGGTACTTCAGCTAATTAACTTGCTAAAAATCATTCAGTAACAAATGAGAAATTCCATCCTAAGTATGTCCAGATCCAAAGCATGAGGTCCTCACCATGATATTCAGTATTACTGAGATTTAATGTTACCAAATTTAATTTAAAAATATATATACACAATAGCTCCTATTAAAAACAGTAAAAAGCCTATAACACATTGATCAAATTATAATGCTACTTTATGGGACTTTTATTGGGCTAGCTAAGGGGCTTTATGAACTCAAAAATTGGAACCTGACTGCTGCAATTAGTTGTTCAGAATGAAAGCCAGGCTTGAAAGTCCTTCTTTACATTGAATTTCAAATGTTCCACTTTGAATGAAACAGATGTTGAACTTTAGATTAGTTCAGTCTGCACTAGATTTACCCTGTGCACACAGTAAGAGAGCACTAACGTGGGCACTTATGCTACCTTCTCTTTAGGGATACCTTTCCCCAGACCAGATTCATCTGCAATTTAAACAAGGTCTTTTCAAAGAAATAGAAGATTTTAGTTAAAAGCACAAGAATTAGTTCAGTGGGTCTGAGGAATGGTCCATCCAATATTCTGTCTGTTCCAATAGCATAAAGGGGCATGTCATGTGAAACTCAAAGGATTAGGTAGATACTGGAGACTTAGTGATATTTCCTGTCATCTGTGAATTTAGATTAACCTTTCTTAAGGTCTGTATTTTAGGTTTTCATGATACAAAGTGCCATTAATACACTACCCTTTGAGTAAACTAACCTAAGAAACACCTTGGATTTGTAGATTCCAGATCTTTTATCACAAATATCTACAATATTGTCTGACATGGGTTCAACTGTTTCCTTTTATTTTTCATTAGGCTATGCCAAACCCACTCAGACTCACCATAGAATTCTTGTTCTCTGTTAAAAGGGATATTAGCAACTGGATGTTAAGATATGTAAACACCAAACTATCACTTTCTCTTGACATAATATGGAGGGTTGAGTAATAATATTCTTTTAAAAACTATATCCTTTAAAGCCTGGTGTGGTTGTGTACATCTGTAAGTTCAGCACTCCGGAGGCAGAGGTCGATGGATTGTCTTAAGTTCAAGGACAGCCTGATTCATACAGTAAGTTCTAGGCTAGACAGGGATCTATAGTGAGACACTGTCTCAATAAATGAACAAATGAATAAACAAAAAACAGAATAAAACAAGCTTGAGAACGCAGTAGACATATGTGTCCAGTAAGATGTCATATTCTCAAAATGACAGAGTACAGAATTAAGAATGGCAGCTGGGACTTATATGCCCCCAGCACCCCCCTCAAGACCATTCTAATTGTAAAAATATATTAAATCATCTGCTAATTATAGAATTCAAGTCACAGTTCTGTTTGTTCCATGACTATTATTATTATTGATGATGATGATGGTTGTCAATATTATTTTTGTTTTGCTTTTTTGACACAGAGACTCACTAGATAGCCTTAGCTGGCCTGGAACTTGCCATGTAGACCAAATTGGCCTCAAATTCACAGAGTTCCACCTCTGCCTTCTGAGTGGTAGGATTAAAGACATGCACCACCGTGGCCAACTATTTTTTAATATTTTTTGTTATGTGTATGAGTGTTTTTCCTGCATGTATATAAGTACACCATGTGCATGCAGTGCCTACAAAGGGCAGAAGAGGTGCTGGAGCCTCTGGACTGGAGTTATGGTCAACTGTGAACCACTATGTGGGTGTTGGTTACTGCAACAATTACTCTGCAAGAGCAACAGTGCTTTTAACCACTAAGCCATTTCTCAAGTTCTTTGTCCTATGACATTTATATCATCATGTAAATCTTTATATCAAAGTCAAAAGAATGAGAATATAATTCTATGCTAAAAAACAAGAGGAGCTTCTGAAAATATTTTTATCAAGTTACAAACTGAAAAGAAGACTTACTGGTGTCCTTTGTATGCATCTAGCATCCACCTGGTTCAAGGTCTAAGAAGTTTAATATGTTTCTGCTAAGTTTGGGCAAGAAGGACTAATATTTTATTATTAAATGTTTTTATTTAATGTCTCTACATACATACAATGTATTTGGATGTAGTCCACCTCTCACTTCCTCCCCTTCAATTTGTCCCCTGTCCTTGCTTTACTTTTCCCTCCCAACTTCACTCTCTCTCTCTCTCTCTCTCTCTTGCTCACTCTCTCGCTTTCTCTCTCTTCTCTCTTCTCTTCACTCAGTCCTATAGTCATCACCTGCCAGTAGCTCTTTAGATGGGGTGATCATCACAAACCCCTCTCTAATCCATGCTGGCATCTTGGCTGGCTTGACCTTGTGAAGTCTTGTGTATGCTGTCTCAGTTCTTGTGAGTTCATGTGTGCAACTGTGTTTTCATGTCCTGAAAACACTGTTTTGCTAAGATATCCACTCCCTCGGCTCTTAGAATCTTTCAGCTCCTATTCCATGATGATTGCTGAACCTTGGGAGGAGGGGATGTGATATAAATGAGCTGAACACTACGCCATTTCTTATTCTCTGCCTATTGACTTGTTGTTGGTCTCTGTATTAATAACTATCTATTGCAAATATAAGTTTCTCTGATGAGAGTTGAGAGTTGGGAAGATTATAAAAAAACAAAAATGTTTTTGTTTTTGCTTTAAACTTATAATAGGGGCTGGAGATAGCTCAGGGGTTAAGAGCACACACATAAAATAAAAATAATTTAAGTAAAATATTTTTTCAAATCTATAGTAGTAAGAACACATTTAAGTGCACTTGATTTCAATATAACTGAGGAAAAAATGAAGTGAACATCAATAGATTTTTTGAGTATAATATGGACATTTAATAAATGTTTAGAAAGTTTCCCAGTGAATCCTTGACAGAAGGTATTGTATTTCTGAATTGTCATTTTTATTGCAGCCTCTCTTTTGTAATTCACATATTTAAAATATCTAAACAATTGTCCTATACCATGTAAAACAACTCTGTAAAGAGCCTGTATTTGTAAAGAGAAGCAAAGTTTACTAGCTTTTTAAAACAAAACAAAACAAAAAGAATACATTTCTTAAGCACAGTGGGTACACATCTGTAATTTCAGCACGCAAGAGACTGAGGCGGGAGGATTCTACCTTTAAAAGTAAGTAAATAAATGTTTAAACGTTATAATAAGGAAATTCTTCCTTTTCCTTTTCATGTGTCAGGTGCTTGAGAACAAAGCTGAAATGCAGTTAGTTTCCTTAGCCTTGAAAATATATCAAAATTCATATTTATTTCATATTTTCCTTAAGATAAAAGCTGATATGCATTTCTTGTCAGTCAACTGACTGCCTAAAATTTTGATACCTAAATAAAAATCACACATCTTTATTTTTGGTACTTAATTAATAGATGTATTGGATGAAGAAGGATCAACGCAGTCACATTTCTTTTTATTTCATTAATTATAAGAAATAAGACAGGGACGAGGGAGTTGGCTCAGCAGTTAAGAGCACTGGTTGCTCCTGCAAAGGACCAAGGCTCAATTCCCAGCACTTATATGATAGATAACAACAGTTCATAACTCCAGTTACAGGGGATCTGATGCCCTCTTCTGGCCTTTGCAGACGTTGCACACATGTGGTGCACTTATATACATGCAAGTAAAACACTTAAACACATAAAATAAATAAAAATTTCAAGAAATCAGATAGATATAAATTTTATGTATTGATAAAACAATAAAAGTAAAAATACCACTGTAAGCATGCTTAGAAGATATTCCTAACATTTTTACATTCAGGGCACAGTATTGTTCCTTTAAGTAATGGACTAGTTTGAGTTGTTTCAAAAGATACCTGTCCTTAATCAAGCTGGACAGTGGTTTGTTTCTTCTTGTGCAGGGCATCTCCACTTGTAGCCTGTGTTGTCAGGCTATGGTTCTTCCATTTCTTAGAATTCTTACTCTGTTTTCCTGTGACAGCAAATGGTTATTCTATATGTTTATTTTGTACATTTTGGTATTTTTAATTGTTTAATATATGAGACTTTTAGCTAGCCTAGAACTTGCTGTGTTGAACAGACTGGCCTCCAACTTACAGAGATTCACCTGCCTCTGCTTCCTGAGTACTGAGATTAAATGCATACGCCACCATGCCCAGCCCCATTTTGCTAGTTTTAAATGCAGCTTAACTTGCTGTTTTGAATGTAAAGCATTGGAAGATTTGGTATCTTCTGAGGACCTGATTTTTGGTTCATTGGTTATGCCTTCTGCATCCTCATGTGATAGAAGGGACAAGTCAGCTCTCTGGGGCTGAGGGTTCCACAGACTAGACATCATTGTCTTTAAGATATATTTTGATGACACACAACTGATCAATGCGCAGAGAATAAGAGACTTCAGAGTGTTTAACCCTGAATAGGACACTTATATTACACCTCTGCCTCCCCAGACTCAGGGATCATTGAGGGAGAGGCAATGTCTCATAGGAGTCAGAGGTGATAGGTGACCACACGGAAACAGAGTTTTCCAGACAATTGGACCGTTATGAACTCACAGCAATGGTGAGAGTGTGCACAAGTCTCACACAAGCTCAAATCAAAGAAAATCTCAGCAGGTATGTGAGAAAGTATGTAAGAAGCCCCAGCCCTAGCTGAGGAACTTTTGGAAACAGATAGCTGCTGGGAGAGGGAGGGTCAGTTCTCTTTAAGGATGTGACCCTGGGCAGGTTGATCAGGGTCCAGGGGACAAACACATACTGAAGGACTTTTGGGGACACAAATTTGACTCAATGTGCCTTAATGTACATTTATATATCTCTATAGAATAGAGCACATAAAATCGGGTGGAGGGCAGTAAGGGTGAGAACATACATATGACCAAGATATATGGTATAAAGCCCTCAAAAATTCAATTTAAAACCTTATCTAAAAACTATTTCTCCAGCAAGGTGAGGCGGCACACACCTTTAATCCCAACACTCAAGAGACAGAGAGGGGTGTAGCTCTGTGAGATCCAGGTCAGCCTAAGTCTATGTGGTGAAATTCTAGGCCAGCTGGGCCTACAGGGAGAACTTGTTTCAAAAAAAAAGAGAAAAAAAGATATTTCTCTAAACAGAAATTATTTGCATAGGGAAGTATAACCCAAATAAATGAAACCCTAATGGCTATAGGAAATAATGCAAAAAGTTCAAGAATTACAATTTAAAAATAAATAAGAGCCGGTTCTACAATGAGAATTTCACTTTGCAGGAACTGTGTTCATAACAAAACAAGGTCTTTGCTGTATATCTTGTAATTGTGTCTTGGTGTAATTAGGAAGCTAAAATGCCATAGACTGACTATAAATAAAAGAAATATATTTCTCGCTGCTCCAAAAGCTGTGAAATCTAAGATTGAAACTCTGGTCGATTAGGTGTGTGTTCAGTGTTCATGTCCTTGTGGGCTGTGTTCTGACTCTTCACACAGGGCAAGGAGCAAAGCACTAGATCTCTCTAGGGTATCTTTCATAAAGTCACTAATCCATTCATGAAGGCTCTGCTCTTGTGCCTTAATCACCTTCAAATCCCCCACCTCTTAATACCACTAACATGGTCGTGAGGATTTCCATACATTAATGGGTGAGGAACATAAACTTCTGTTTCAAGTGACAAATACAACTCACCTTGAAGAGAAAGAAATGAAATCATTTACCTATATAGGTGAATGTTCTATTGTTTTCTTATTTTTTGATATTTTATTTATTATGAGTTTTTGCAAATGAGTATATTGCCTGCATGTATGTAAGTGCACTCATGTTGTGCAATGTCCACGGAGCTCAGAAAAGGGCGTTGAATTCCCTTGGAACTGGAGTTGCAGACGGTTGTTTCCCACTATGTGGGTGCTGGGTATCAAAGCCAGGTCCTCTGTAAGAGCAGCCAGTGCTCTTAACTGCTGAGCCATCTCTCCAGTCCTGTTTTCTTTCTTTCTTCTCTTCCTTTAGCTCACTGTTTCAAGATATAATTAGTATTAAAATATGTAAACTGCAATTCTATAATTGTTTTGCAAACACAGTTCAGAGAGCCATAACTGTGTACAAGATAAAGGCTATAAAGTTCCCTAGGAAAACTCACCCTGTACTCATAATTTTGGTGTGGATACATTTTTCATTTGTATCTACTCATGGCTACATAGTAAATACTTATAACTTCACCAGCAATTGAACATCTATAAATCAATCTCATATGCTTTTAAGTGATTATTATGACATTAAGTGACCAACTGGAATGAGAACTAGCTGACTGATGCTTATTTAATTTTCTTCATTTACTGCTCCCTCTAATGCTTACAGGAGTGTTATAGGCCCTGATTGTCAATTCAAAATATTCCCCAGAATGCAGCATGTTTTGCCCCTCTACAGCAATCTATCATTTCTTATTTAAATTTTTATTCATTTATTTTATTTAGTTTTTCATATATTATTAATGATTAAATTATTTTTATTATTTGTTTATTTTATGTATATTTTGTTGTATGTATGTAAATGCACCCATATGCACAAGGCCAAGAGGCCAGAAGAGGACATTGGGTCCCCTGGACTGGAGTTACCATTAGTTGGATGCTGGGAAAGGAAATCTGTTCCTTTGTCAGAGCAACCAATGCTCTCCACCATTGAGCCCTCTTCAGACCCACTGACCTATCGTTTCTGTGTTCCACATTTTATAAACTTCCTCAAGTACATGCTTTTCCATAAGGATTTAGTTATTTTCAAAGCACATTAATTTTTTCCTGCCAGCCCAACTGAACAATATAAACCATCATGAAAACTTTAAATATAATTTCCAAGTGTATATGTCTATTTAAAATATCATTTATTATACTTTGTTCACATTAACCTTTTATAGTGTTGACTTCTTGATGTAGCAGAGACTAGTTGACTCTTCCTCAAATGTATTTTTTTCTGGGGATGGCAGTTGGATTTCATTGCTGCTGTTGCATTGAAATTAAATGTGGTCATGTATCACGGAGTTCTAGGAGGTAGAATGTGTTGGAGGGGAAGGTGTTTCAGATATGGTTCATAGAAACTGCTTTAGTACCATTTTCTATAATCTTTCATTCTGATATATTTATATAGACAGCATAGTCCACAGTTAGAATTTGTTGTCACTGCCAGTGTCTGCCTGCATGTTAGCCTAGCATGTTTGATTCTCTCACCACTCATTTAGTTGGATTAATTTGTCTGCCCTCCAGGAAGAGGAGACCAAGAGTACAGTAAGTTACCCAAATGGCCACTAGCCTGTATTTTTCTTGTTATATTTCTTTTTATATATTTCTTTTCCATTTATTTCTTTCACCAAGCTCCTTTTCCCTTTTCTTCTTAATGTCCCAATTATGCCATTGTATCCTTAGAGTAAAAGATATTTCCTAAACACATTACTTGCATCATCTTCCAAAAGAAAAAAAATGAAGAAAATAAAACAAATCAATAAAATATTTAAAATATATTCTACACCTGTCCATTTCCACTGTCTAAGTGAGCCTTGTTAGGGGAGTCAGGAATCTGGGGTGATGCCAACATCTTCATTATCTCCTCCTTATTCTGCACATTGTAAGACAAGCTGTCCATCCCTCTCCTCCAATCAGAAAGACAAGAATCCTCCCAGATGCTTTCCCAGGTCTTTAAAATCATTGCCAACTCCACCAGATGTCCACTATGTGATCTTCCACCATGTGCAATGTCAAATTGAAGAAAAAATTGTCCTTCTGGAAATGTCTGCTGCTTTAATTCAATAATATGTATGTGCTCAAGGTGTGACTGTACAACTTGTTTTATAATAACTATTCCAAAAGACGGAGCCAGTTAAATGCTCTCCAGTAAACACTGTCCTCTCATCAACATCTGTGCACCAAAAAAAACCCACCCCCAACTGGGCGTGGTGGCACACGCCTTTAATCCCAGCACTTGGGAGGCAGAGGCCAGCGATCTCTGTGAGCTCAAGACCAGCCTGGACTACATAGCAAGTTCCAGGCCAGTTTGGGATACAGGGAGACCCTGTCTCAAAAAAAGACCAGAAAAAGCAACACACCCCAACACCCCAAAACTCTCATTGCAGTTGTCGCTGGGAAAGTCACGAGCTGCTCCCCAGTCTGTATCCTTTTGTGTTCTCAAGTATTTTCCCTTCTAAATAAATCTTTTGTATGCTGGCCTTCTGTGTCCCTTTATACATTCTTTTATCAAGGAGAACAAGACCTGGACAAATTGGTCTGACCTCCCTGCAGCCCTTTTCTCCATCAGTCTATTTAGGTTCTGTAATAATCCACTATAGACTGAGTGGTTTAAATGAAAGAAATCTATTTTGCATAGTTCTAGAATCTGGAAATACCAAGATCAAGGTCCCCGTAGAACCATCGTTTGGCCAAATCCTACTTCCAGGATTAAGGAAAGTCATTTGTGATTCCCTCACGTGGAAAGGAGAGGAAAAAGAGAGACAGATTTCCTATCTGGTATTATGAGGGCACTAATCCTATTCATGAGAGTTCCACCCTTGTGACCTAATTACCTCATAAGGTCCTATTATCATCACTTGAGGGTTAATATTTTGATGTATAATTTTTGATAGAACATGAAAATTAAGTCCATAATATTCTACCCTGCAGTTCCCCAAATCCACAACCACCTCAAATGCAGGATACATTTATTTCATCCTAAGAACATCAAAGATCTTAATTCGTTCCATGGTTTTGTTAAAGATATGTAAAATAACTGCTGAATTAATACTTATAATTTCATATTTTATTGATATATTACAAAATCCAGCCTAGTCTCCACAAGGAAACAAATTTTTCTTGAAAAGATATAATATGCTTTTGCTGTGTAGTAAAAATCTATTTGAAGTATGACTTTAAATTTTATTGCAGTTTTGGTACTACAAATAATTAAACCAATTTTTTAATTATCTAACATGATCATTTTATAATCAGATACTAATGTGGAAGTCTTTCGTTTTCTTCTCTCTATTACAAACTTTTCCACTATGAATGCATAAAAATCTACTTCACCCCCAACAGCTCTGTGTGGTTCAGAAAAAGATTCTAAAATTGTACTCTGTTTTTCAAATGATACTTTTTTCAAAGGAGAGCTCTCCTTTAACTAATTGTCACCCAATCACTCAGTAAGGATAATACAGAGGAAAGCTCTCCAGTTATTGATCGGGCTATTGTATGTCCAGGTGATTTGTCCTGATCATGGCAATGATTCTTTACAATGTATATTGCAAACCTTACAATTCTTACTTTGAAAAACCACATGCAACTTTAACTGTTATCAATAGGCAGAAGTTTACTGAAATATTTGTCCATTCTGGATGCACCTTTAGATAAGATCAGATGATATTCCACATTTTTAGAAGCTATTCTCCATTTTAATAAACTGAGACAGCTCTTGATGCTCACTAGCACTGTTAAGATACAGTCCAGTGTTTTCTTGTGTAATTGAATAGTGATATCTAAAATAATATCATACTTTCAAATTGAGAGATTTTAGGCATGGCCATTCTAACTTATAAATCACATAACCCTTAATCATAGGGACCAAAACATCAACAACAACCAAAAGATGTGCAACACTGAGATAGCCAGTTGATAGGAGGTGTTTCCATGAAATAGTAATATCCCTATCCAACTGGGTTAGTTTCAGTACTCTTTCAAAAGAGTGAGATCTTTTTATAAAGTGAATGTGTATGAAAAATTCAGTGAAAGGTTGGTGGGTATTAAGAGGATCAATGTAAAAGCATCAACATATCCAACGTTCTATCCAGATGTCATGTCTCTCAGGGTCATTGTTGTCACTGTGTCTCTCACTGCTGAGTCAGTTTGAGACTTCTTGTGTCTTCTTGTGGCAGTTTTATCTGGAGAAGGACTCCAAACGCAAAAAAAAAAAAAAAAAAAAAAAAAAAACTGCCTGTCTTAGAAAAAATCTGCCTTTCTAGGGACAGCAGTGGGCTTGGGGTTGCTCTCACTTTGCTCTCCCTTCCCTCCCACACTTACTTATTTGGGTGTCTTCTCTTCCCCCACTCCAGTTTCAGTGGCTTCTCATTCTGTAACTAGAGCACTAGAGCCTTTGGTTGAGATTCAGTCAAGTATGTTACCACAGTGTTGACTCAGGAATGGTCGTCTGAATTCAGCCAGTTGTCAAAGCAGAGACTGAGGATTCTGAAAGGAAAAGAAGCAAAGGCTGTGTGTGAGAGCTGAATGAGGAGAAGGTTGAGAAACAATGCTGGAAAAAGGAAACTGGACCCCAGTTAAGCCATTTTGATCCCTTATTCAGTCGGTTTTTGGTACCTCTGGAATTTTGAATTATATTTAATTTTGACTGAAGCTTGAGACCGATTTTCAGTCTTATTAGATGCTGCATAAAGGACCCTAACTCCTTGGTTTAGACTTTCTTAATTTTAAAAATGAAATCACAGGAAAAATAAAAATGATCTTCCTCTATCCAGTGCAAATACCCAGAACAATAAAAATAAATCTAGTAGGTTTTACAGACTAGCCAAAACGATTTCTGTCATTCCTTCATGCTGCCAGTTTTGTGGTTGGTGGTTTCCCACAGGTTAATGGCTCCTTTTAGCAGACATGCCAGGTAGGAGACAAGCAGAATACTCTCAAGACATTATTTATTCAAGTTGGTAATTAATGTGGTTGAAATCTGCTACTGCTGACCTCACATGCTAGAAAATGGGAATTATTGTGCCTTCAAACCACGGTTTCTCTCTTCTTTCCTTTCTTCCTCCTTTCCTTCCTCCCTCTCTCTTCTCTTTTTCTAACTTTCTTCCCCCTTCTTTCCCTCTCTCTCTTTCCTTTTTTCTTTTCTGTTGTTCTAGAGATTGAAGCAGAGACTCATGCATGATAGCCAAAAGCTCTACCTCCGAGTTACATTCTAAATCCCCAAAGCATCACTTCAATCTTGAGTGTGAGAATTAAAACAGAAACAAAAATGTGGCAGAAACCCAGGGCATATCATTTAGGTTGTATGTAAAAATATTGTCAATGAGGAAAAATCAATGTAGCATACAACACAGAATTGAACTCAGGGTTTGACATGTATTAGGGAAGCAGTCTACCACTGAGTTACATGCCAGTCCTTACTTTTTAAAAAAATCATTATTAAAAGCTACTTTTCTCTTTGAAAGTGAAAATGGGTGTTGTGCTGCCTACTTGTCAAAGTCAAGTAGGTGAGGCTAGTGGTCCTAATTACAAGTTGCTGAGAGGCCCTGTTTATGAGAACATGCAGTCTGACAGGTATTCTGTTTGTTTTAATTTAAAGATAATTTACTACCCATAAAAGGTAGGAGATTAATGATCCCAGAAATTAAAATCAGTTCCCTATTCACCAACTAGAGACAGTCTAATCTAGGAAAACCTATGTTTCCATACCAATTTATCTCTCCAGTAAAACTGCATTTTGTACTCCATAATAATTCAGTGACTGACTTTTCTCTTGAGATTGCTCATAAGGGTCCTAATTGCATTGATGGCTTTGATTACATTCTCATGAAGACTTATTTTGAGTTCTCCACACCATTTTGCATAATTTAACAGCTGGCATATACTTATATTTTTGTTACTGTCAATACTATCATTTTGAGCAGAGAGACTTTATAAGCCATCCCGTAATCACTGATAAACCCTTTCTCCTGCTTTTCAATACAAACCTATAATTGTTTTACATTTGCCTCTAAAGACATATTTGACCTATCCATGAATTGATGCCTTCAAACGAGTGTCAGAGTACAAGAATATTTACAGTGTTGAACAGTGCAGAAAAGTCTTCACATCTGGTTGTCACTATCATAGTAGTGAGGTTTCAAATTTAAGAGTTTACAGTATATTTCCTAGCCAAAGATTTTTAGCAGTTTTTTTTTCCATAGATGAGCTCCATATATAACCATTTTGTAATGCATTGTGTTTAATTTTTCGAAAATATTATAAAAGATGAGAGAGTAGATAGCTGGCTGAGAAGAAATGTGCAAAGAGCATAAACAAGCAATGCACACAAAAAGTCATACGAAAGTTCAGCAAGATATGCACAAGCAGGAGCTTGGTGGTGATAATGAAGACGGAGCCCAGGCACAGCACTTCCGACATCACCAAAGCCCGAAAACGGCCCCGACTGCCTAGAATCACTGCGAGCGCTAATGCAGTGCGATGAGGTGGACGGCACACAGACCTTAGTAGAATGCAGTGCTATATCTAAAAATAATTCTTCTAAAAAGAGTTTTAATTTTAAGGAATTTATTCAAAAGAAACAACTGAAAGTGCTGTAAAACAGCTAAAAAAATATTCTCAGCAACAGTCCTCTATAGTCAGGAAGCTGTATTCTTGTTTTGTTTTCTTCGACTTTGTAACTTAAGTATCAAAGAGCATGTCTGGCACATTATAGGGACTCAATCTACATTTAATTAACTACTTATACTGTCACAATACACTGCACCTAAATATCATCAAGGCATTGAACAAAATTAACCATGCTACAGCTTTATAACAGAATATTGGCACTTTGAGAAATAATGCCAATCTATACTTATTGACACAGAAAGACATTTACAATAACTTAAGTATCCAATTAGAAAGTAGTGTGGCCTAATTTTGAAAATAAAAATTGTGAATACATTACCAGGATGTAATCTACACTCTATAGTACTGAATGTATGTGTGAGTTATATGAAATTCCATTCTTTGTAAACATCTGTGTTTTTCAAATCTTCCTACAGAAGTTATATATGATATACTTAACAATAAACAAATAAATTTTTGTAACATCATCAGATAAAGAAAGTTTTCCTGAAAACTGTAAAATTAGAAACCACAGGAGAAAATACTAAAGTTACTGGAACGTTAATTTTTCACTGGGCATGGTGGCTCATGCCTTTAATTGCAGCATTCAGGAGGCAGAGGCAGGAAAAGAGAGACCAGTCTGGTCTACATAGTAAGTTCCAGGCTGACTGGGGCTACAGGGAGACCTTGTCTCAAAAATAATTAATTTTTTCTACATTTCATTACCTTTATTTTTGCTTTTGAGGCTACACTGAAAAAAGAAAGCCTTTGTCATTTATAGCTATGTAATCAAATATTTACAGATCCAATATTACAATGTATGAGAATTTCTTCAATACAACCAGAAGTTGTGGAGAACTAGGATGACTGAACGGAGGGAAATAGAATTAGATGTAAACTGACACTTGTTCAAGCTGGATGATGAGTAAATGGAGTTTGTATGCATTATTGTTAGTTTGGGCACGCTTTAAAATCTGCATAATATAAAAATTTTAACTTCATACACAAAAATGTAGGGGGAAATACAAGCAAACTGAAATCAGGAAATTAAGAATTCAGTATTTTTGAAAAGCTGAATAAGTGGGTGAATGAAAGAATGAGGAAAGTTTCATTAATAAATCCGTAACAGTGACTTACTGTCCTGAGTTTCAGATACTTAGACTATTTTACAATTATAAGCATCATTTTGATATAGTTCTCCAAATAAGTTCTTATGTACACTTATGATTATTTTCTTGCTTTGAATTCTTAGAAATATAATTGTTTAAATAAGGATAAATAAAATTTTAAGATTTTTGGTAAGTATTAACAAAAAGTTTTGCAGTCACTTTTATCAGTGGTTTATTTCAACCATGACTGCTTGAGTTACCAATAAGTTTTTATAATTTCAGTTAATAACCTGGAAATTTTTATCACATTTTAAATGAGACTTTTTTATTTGGGATATATTGTTTTCATGCGTTTATTTTCATTGTCTTTTTCTTTTCCTCTGGTGAACTGACTGTTCAGGTATTTCATTAACTTTTAAATTTGATTTATATTATACACTAAGAACCTGCTCATCCTCCAACAAGTGTTGGACACTAGAACAATAAATGGACATTTTTTCTGCTTCAAGGAGCTTATTACCTAGTAAAGAAAACAGAAATTAAAGCTGGGTGTGGTGGCCCTCGCCTTTAGTTTAATCCCAGGACTCAAGAGGCAGAGGCAAGTGAATCTCTATGAGATCAGGGTCAGCTCAGTTGGCTTAGGGAGTTCCAGGAAAAGAAAAGAAAACAGAAATTAGAAACCATAGGGTCATATTACAGAGAGAAGCTTGGGCTGAGGAGTGGTAGCTACTGTAAAATAATCTAGAAAACCTTGCGTTAAGAGATAAAAGGGGTGAGACCTAAAGATTAACATGAAGTCAGTAATATAATAGCCCAGGAAAAGTGATTACAGATCATTCAAATGGTTCTGTGAAAAAATTAAAACACTAGAAAATTTCACAAGTTAAATGGAAAATGAATAATCTTCAAATTTTTGTATAGTATTATAACAGTATCTTTATTTTTCATGTGGATATATGTGTAGTATGCATACATGTCACACACATTTGCATGAGGTACATGGGTGTGCAAATGTGTGCGCACATGCATGTGCATGCATGTAGAGGGGAGAGGTTGCTGTCACTATGTCTGCTTCAGTACCTCTCCATTTATTTACTGAGTCAGAGTCTCTCGATGAACCAAGAGATGGCCCATTCAGTGAGTCTCACTCCCATCTTGTCCCAGAGATGCCCTGTGTCTGCCTAGTGAGTATTAGGATTACAGGTGAGTCACCATGCCAGCCCAGTTTTTATGTGGGTTCTAAGGATCTGTATTCTGGTTCTCATGACCTCACAACAAGTGTTTAAGTGTTTTATCCATTGAACCATCTATCTCCCCAGCCCTTAATTTTAGTTTTAAGGTAATAAATGTGCAAAAATGTTGTAAAATTTAAAGCAATATTTGCACGAATGCCAAGAAGAGAACTAGAGAAGCCTTTATTTTAAATGTTTCTTTGAATTATCTATTTTGAGGTCCTAGAAACTCAGAGTATTTATTCACTATACTCTATCTGAGAAAATATCTTGAAAAGAAGTCATGGTGTTCCAGATAAGTGTCCGTGTAATTGCTAGAAGCTCACCGTAATACTGGCAGACACACATTATGTAGACTTTTTATGAAGTGCATACACACCGTATTGCCAAGGTACTTTATTAAAAGTGGGCATCAGTCTGCTGCATAGACAGAGTTCCTATATCCTGAAACATTTCCTGATTTTTAACAGGGAAAGGTAATTTTATTAAATTTGTTTGTAATTTTATTAGTATTCATGGATGCCTATTTCAGCAAAGAATGCTTTAAGCAGTAGAGACATAACAATGAAGCAATGGCCCCACATTACCAAAATTTAGACAAGTTCCTAATACAGAAAAAATAAATATCACTAATAAGACTGTTATCTACCTGGACTTTGGAACTTGAACTGTTCTTAAAGTGAATCACATATGAAATGGTTTCTGTATTTCTTTACATTCAGTCGTGTGTCATATAACCACATTTTGGTCAAGGTGGACCACATATGACAATAGTTTCATTAATTAGAATGGAGCTTGGGTGGGGCTGGAGAGGTGGCTCAGTGGTTAAGAGCACTGATTGCCCTTGCAGAGGACCCAAGGTTGAATTCCAGTACCCACATAATGACTAACAACTGTCCATAACTGCAGTTCCAGGGGAATTCGACACTGTCTTCTGAACTCTGAGGGCATCGCACGACACAGGTGCACTCATACACATGCAGACAATACACTCATCCACATAAATATTTTTAAAGTAAAATGGGGTTGAAATTTTCATGTTACCTAATGACACGACAACCACCCGCAATGTCCCAGTGCAATGCATTTCTTACGTATCTGTGCTGGTGCTGGTGTAAACAAACCCACTGTGCTGCCAGTCATAGGAAAGTGTAGCCCACACAGCATGTCTATAGAGTCATTCAACAGTGAGAGCAAAGGATTGTGTTACTGATTTCTGTATTGTCTACACTCTACTTTTGATCATCATTTGGTACTTCTATGTATACCAACCTTGACTATAAGACCGTAAAACAGTATAGTGCATGATACTGTCGGTAGCTGCACATATCCCATGTTTCCTGGCTGATTTGATTTTCTCAAGCATAGTGATTGGCTTATACTGTCAAGGCTTGTATAAATACAGCATGATGTTTTCACAGTGGTAGGATTGCCTAATGCCACATTTCTCAGGCTGTATTTCTGTTGTTATGTGATCCATGGCTTGTTTCTTAAATGCAGTTAAATTAGTGAACATATTTTGCATCTTACTGGTTTCAAAATGGTAATGTTGATCAGTTATATAGAATAAGAGAATGGCAATGCTGTTTTACCCCACACACAAGGGGTGAGGCAAAGGGAGGCAGAGAGAGAGAGAGAGAGAGAGAAATAGAGAGAGAGAGAGAGAGAGAGAGAGAGAGAGAATATGAAGCTGAAATGTTGTTATGGATTACTACTAGCTTTTCCACTGTAATTCCCTGGGTAAGCCTGGTCGTCCTTGGGACTACCAGAGAAACCAACGACTGAACTGAAAGATATGCAGAAAGCAATCACTGTCAGGTGCCAACTGAGGGAGCAGCTTTGATGAACAACTTATCCACATGGTAAGCAGCATAGCATAGGCAATCTCTGATGTAATTTTGGGCTTAATTTCTCTGAAGAAAAAAGGTAAATGATACATGAATGAAACCCATAGGTGTAACTGCCAATGAGGGAAGGAAGTATTCCAGAGGCGTGGAGAAGGAGCAGGAATCTGGAGGTAACAGTTCGGAGGAACTCTGCCTGGAACTCCACAGCAGATAAATGGACTAATGCTGTCTACTGAGTCCGTACGCTGAAAATCTTGTATATACAGATTTCCTAATTGCACTGCACATATTTTTATACTCAAATTCATTGCCTGCTCATATGGTTCCTATTTGGTACTTATTGAGATAAATGGATTTCAACTGTGCAAAGATCTATTTGTTCAAGTAGGACTGTGGAAGAAATATAATAGTTAACCAGTTAAGAGAGAAATCAGTTAGGAGAAAGTTGGGGAGCCGCACAATGGGTGTCACTGAGTTTTGCATTTAAAAATCCAACATGGTGATTTGGGTGGGTGTTTACTTACACTTTGAAAATCACTCCCTAGGCAAGGCTCACATGCCCGCAGTGCTCCCAAAACTTTCTTTTTCTTTCAATCAAATTCTCCCATAAAATAGTTTTTTTCAAATGGTGACATCAAATTTTATAAGTGGACCAACTGGATCTTTCTCTTTTATTACATACCTGGCTGTACTCCCAGTAGGCAGTCTTAGAATGTCTCAGGAGTTACACTGATTATCTAGTGCTATTTGAGGATTCAGAGTAGAACATTGTTTTCCAAAATGAGTAGTCTATTAAAAATAGCTTTTTATAAAATGGTGATACAATGTTTGTTACTGAGCAAAATACTGGTTTAAAGTGATATAAATTTAAAAATGCATTCGCATCTAGGTACAGCTAATGCTTTCTCTATGCCTTTTGACTCTTGTCGTCAGTGTTTAATGTTTACTAGTTTTATCACAGCAAGCTTTGTGGACTTCCTGATGTTAGAATATCCCAAGACAGGCATGCTCTTTGCTTTGAGACCAAGCCCGTCATCTGCATGACACTTTCCATCCAGAATGTAGCTTGCTTCTCTTGTCCTCTGAAAACTGGTGGTACTGAGATCTCTCACTACCCAACTGAACATGATTTATTCTTCCTGTCTTGGAGAGTCAAGAAATCCCATGGGGATGAGCAAAATCTAGAAACTAAAAGAAATATGTGCATGTGGTTAATATTGCTGACAGCTGGTTACTTGCATGCTTTCCTTCTCTGTAACTTACTCCCTTCCATTTGGCACTAGACTCACTTACAAACACAGCCATCGTGGTTCAAACCAGTCTCAGACCAGATAAATCTACTGAAATTGACTTGTACCCAAGTACTTAGAGTACTTAGAGGTATAACTAGGGTGGTGTTGGTGAAGTTTCCCAGTCTGTTCTGAGATTTGAGGAGCAGGTTTAAGGTAGAGGTTGACTCTCAGAATTTTCCATTTCTGTGGTATAAATATTACCATCCTATTTGATTTTAAGCTTCCAATATGATGTAACTGAATGAGGAATTGGAAAGACATAATAACAACTCATGTGAACCAGTATAAGCAAATTGTATCATGCAACTGCAACACTCAACTTACTAGACAACACTTTAACGTGCATTAAACAGCCTACACCAAGCTTCAGAACCAATAACTTACTTCTCCCATAAGTTTTGGGGGCCATGATTCAGGTCTGTGCATCCTGTAATAGCTATAAATCACCTGATTACTGTCAGATGCATTGTCTCTGTGTAAATTTTTAATGTGAGTTATTGAAAATAGTTTTCACACTGAATATAGATACTATTAGACTATATATCAAAATTTTGTGAAGTTTTTTGGGATCTTCTTTGTTGAGACAGGGTCATCCTGTAGCACCAGCTGCCCTGAACAAGCTATGTAGACCAGACTGGCCTTGGTTTTAAAGAGATCTGCCTGCCTCTGCCTCCCAAGTGCTGGGATTAAAGACATGCCACCACACCCAGAATATCAAATTTTTGTATGGCTGTATACCTTCATTTCTTTTGAGCTTTATTTTACCTATGGGTGGACTGGCCAAATAAGTGGATTGGCTTAATGCATGTTTAACTCTTTAAGAAACTATCCGACTATTTTCCAGAATGGCCACAACATTTCATATCACGACCAAAATATTACAGTTCCAGGTTCTCCACATCCTGGACAGTACTTGCTGTAGTTACACTTTTAGCAATAGTTGAGTAGTGCTATTTCTTGTAGTTTTAACTGTATTTCCCTCAGGATGAGTAAAGCTGACTCTATTAGTGCTGTCAACATGTCTCCTTTAGTGAAATGATGACTTGAATCTTGGGCACCAGATGTTGGGGTCCCTGAGCTCAGGGCCATCCTGAGGGGGATGAAGGGTCTCCGCCATAAGGGGGTGAGTAGGCACAGAGTCAACACAAAGACTCCAGGAGCTAGGTGAGAAGCATACAGAGGGCGAGCCACAGCAAACTCAGTTTATTCAGGGAAGTGCACAGAGTTATGTGAGTTTGGTTAGGCAATTGCCTCATTTTAAAAAATTAAATCCTTGAAACTATTGAGTTTCAAGAAATCTTTATATATTCAGCATATGATTTTTTATCAGATATACTCCTTGAAAAGATTTTCAGTCTATGGTGTTGTTAGTATTTTTTTTCATTTCTGATTAGCATTCTACAGTATGAATGTACCAAGTTTATTTAATGACTCATTTACTGAGAGGTATTTCTGTTGTTCCCAGTTGGGAGCTATCATAGCTGTGCTGACCACTGAGTAAAAGTTTGGATATGAATATATATTTCCTGAAATAAGTGTTCAAGTTTGCTTTGTTAACTGTCAAATATTTCATAAGCTCTGATACTATTTTCTAATATGGTTGTATTTAATGTTTCTACAATAAACTGATGAGTTGTATAGCTTCTTCCTATTATTTCCAGCACTTGGTGTTATAGTTGTTTTTAGAAATTAGCCATTCTAATGTACTTCCTATAGTTTTATTTCATGACTTTTCTCTGCTGGATAATTGTATAAAATGTGTTTTGTGCCCATTTGCTCACACCCTCTTTATCAACAAGTTTCATGTTTTTTGCATATTGTTTTAGTTGAATTTTTACTCCTGAGCTTCTAGATGATTTTTTTGAGACAATATTTGTACGTCTTTGGGTATAAAGATGGTACTGTATAAAATATTTAATTATCAAGTCAGGGTGATAAACAGTTCCATTTCTTCAACCATTAATCATTTGTGGTTTTTAATTTCACACTCTAGTCATACCATTGAGATTTGAGAGCTCTTTGTTTAATATACACAACACAATTTTCAGATCAGTTATCTTTTAAAATTAAGCAATGGACTTTAATAGAAAAATAATTTATTCATGAAATTGTTATCTCTTGTACTTTTCATTTCAGTATACTCTTTCTTCCTTGATGAATTTCTTTAACTTTCTTTTTCTTTGTGTTTTAGCTTTGGGCTTTTAAATTTTTCTAATTTCTTGAGAATATTTTGCAATGAATTTCACACGCCCCTCCCCATCTCCTCCCAGATTGCCCCACCCTCCTACCCAACCCCAACTTCATGTCTTTTTTTTAAGCCCATGGAGTGTGTTTGTGCTGCCCATATACTTGGGTGTGTTGCCATCCTCTGCAGTATGGCTGACCTACCATGAGTCACACCCTTAAAGAAAATACTCTCTCTCTCTCTCTCTCTCTCTCTCTCTCTCTCTCTCTCTCTCAGCTATCAGTTGCTCCTCTTTAGCAAGTGGTGGAATTCCAAGCCCACCTCCCTCTTTCATGTCAGAATTTTGTGTGGTGTGAGCTTGTGCAGATCTTGTGTATCCTATCACAATCACCATGGTTCATATGTGCAGCTACACTGATACCTTCAGAAATACTGTTTCATTAGAGTCATCTTCCACCTTGGGCTCTTACAATCTTTCTGTTCCCTTTTCCATGACATTCCCTGAGCCTTGTGCAGAGGGGTGTGATACAGATGTCCTACTTAGGGCTGAGCTACTTTATTTATTGTTTTTGTTTGTTTATTCTTTTGCGACAGAGTCTTACTATGTAGTTCAAGCAGGACTTGCACTCACAATCCCCCTGTTTCAGCCTCCTGATAGCTAGCACTATAGGCATATGCCACTACCCAGTTTTTTGGTTTTTTTTTACTTAGTTGAGGGACAGGTCTACAAATGACAAATTCTCTATTTCTACATATTTGAAACATCCTTTACTTTGAAAGCTACTTTTTCTGGGTATAAAATTCCACATAATCTACCATTATCCTTACCTTTCTTTCTCTTCCATAAAATAAATCTTTGGATCACCAGTTTTGAGCAATTTTATCACCATATGCAATACTCATGTTTTTTTGTTCTTGGAATTCATTGAGATTCTTGGGTAGCTTTTGTCTAATTTGGAAAATATACCACCAATATTTCAAGTATTATTTTGATCCTTATTTCTGGGGCTAGAAGGAACTCTAAAATAAATATACATGAAGCCTTTTGATGTTATCATACAGGTCACATACTCCTCTCTTCTTTTAAGTTACTTTATTTGCTGTGTGTTTCATTCTTTATAGCTTCTATTGCATGTCTTCAAGTTTATTGTCTTCTCTTCTGTGATTTCATCAGGGTACTGTCTATCCTAAGTGGAGCAGTTTTCTAATATCTGAAAGTTAAACATTTTAATTTTTATTGTATGTGCATGAGTGTATTGCCCGTATGTATATAAGTGCACCCATGTCGCACAATGCCTGCAGAGGTCAGAAGACAGCATGGATCCTGTAGAACTGGAGTTACATACAGTTGTTAGCTGCCATGTGGGTGCTGGAAATCAAACCCGGGTCCTCTGCAAGAGCAGGAAGTGCTCTTAATCCCTGAGCTGTCTGTCCACTCCTACCCACCTCCCTATCCCCAGCCCCTGGGTAGCTTTTAAATCATGAGATATTCTGGACAGCTTGCTGAGAATAGACACTGTGTCCTCTGATGTTGCTGTTTTGTATCTAGCCTCTGGCAGTTTCCTCACATGCATTTACTGATCAATGTCCTAAGGAATACTCAAAAGGTACTGTGATTTGAACATGAAATGTTCCTGTAAATTCATATGTTTGAATACTTAGGCGCCAGTCCTTGTTTTAGGGTGTGGAACCTTTAGGAGAATGAAACTCCAGTGGAGAAAGTGGTTCATGATGGTGGGCCCTGGGATTGCACAGTCCCATCCTATTTTCTGTCTGTACTCAGCTTGGTGACTATGGATGCCATGTGATCTTCCCACTTAACTTCTTGCTTTCTGATGCCCAGCCTTCCTTGCTATGTTGAACTGTATCCACCTGAACTGTGAGCTAAAAAGCCCTTCCTCCCTTAAGTTGCTTCTCATCAGCTTTTTGGTCCTAGCAACAAAAAATGTAACAAGTCTAGGCATTCTGGGCTTTTTTCTCTCTGTGTGTTACCCCATTTGGCACTCTGTCCAGTAGTGGCTACCTTGGTCTCTCCAGATACTAAACTACAAAGGAGTCTGGTGTTCTTGATGTAGGCTCTCTCCTGTGACCATTTGGAAAATTTGTCATTAAGTTGGGGCAGTGATTGGGTCCAGGAGATTGCTTTCCTTCATTTCCTCATGTTCACTGTCCTGAAAACTGTTATTTCATTTTTGTTGTTGCTGTTTCATATGGGAGGGGGATTGAGGCTGAAGAATTCTACTCCTTGGGGCTGGAGAGATGACTCAGTGGTGGACAGCACCAGCTGAACTTGCAGATAACCAGAATTTTGTTCCCAGCACCCACATGGTGGCTAGCAACCATCCAAAACTCCAGTCCCAGGGATACAACATCCTCTTCTGGCCGTCCTGAGTACTGCATCCATGTGGTTTACATACAGACAAGCAGGCACACAAACACATACAATAATTAAATAAATAAAACATTTTTTAAAAAAGAATGTTACACCTTGATGGGAAAAAATGTCATATCACTTATGAACCAAAATTAACCAATAGCATTTGTCATTATAAGTGTGTTTTTGAAACAAAGGGAAGCAAATTTTTGTATTTGTGATATAATCATTTTTCATGCACTGTAAATCTTCCCTCATTTCATGCTTATAGAAGTTGCATGGAGAGGCATTAGTGCACACGTCACTTCGTTGGCATATCACTATACCATAAGTTTCAAAAGGAGAGTCTGTCTTGTGAATGACTCAGTCTTTGTGACCTAGAATAGTTTGTATATGCTACAGAGAATTCCTGTGACCGACCATCATCAAGACAAGAAAGAATAGGGAGCCCACTTGAATAGATCTCTCTTCACAGAAGATATCCAGATCTCCACATGTGTGGAGAGTAAGTGTATGTCCAGGAGTTGGAGCTGTTGCTCAGTGGTAGAGCTTCTGGTTAGTATGAACAGGGCACTAGGTTTCACCTTCAGTGAAAGAAAGAAAGAAAGAAAGAAAAAGAAAGAAAGAAGAAAGAAGCAAAGAGAGAAAGGGGGCACGGAGAAAGAAAGGAAAGATTTTCAACTTAACTATTAAGGAAATTTGAGTTACCACAATGAGGTATCAATTAACACCCATCAGGATGCCTATTATTATAAAATTGAACAAATAGTCACAGAAAATAACAAATTATGACAATAGTGTGCAAAAAATCCTGTAATTATCATGCACTTATGATGGAAATATAAAGTAGCTGTGTGAAGCACTGTGATGGCCCAGAACTTTAAACATAAAATCAGCATATGAACCACGAACTGTACCTCTGATTATGTACCCCAAATAATTGAAAGCAGGGACACAGAGATATTTGAATGTGTATGTAGCTCATCACACCATTATTTATAATAACTAAAAACTGGCCAGTAACCAAATATCCATTCACAGATGAATGGATAAGCCAAATGTGGTGTACACCTAGAGTGGAATATAACTAGGACTTAAAAAGGAAAGAAATTTACAACAGGCTTGAAGTTTTTATGTCAATTGAGATAAGCTAGTCAGAAAAAGACAAATGATATGCTATTCCACTAATATTAGGTACTCAGAATAATCAAAATCTAGAAAGAGAATGGTAGGATGGTGACCTCCAGAGACGAGAGGAGAGCTCAGTTTCCATCTTAAAAGATGACACTCTGTTGAAGGATGGTAGAGATAGTTGCACATTGTGGATGATTTAATTCCACTGAGCTGTACATTTAAAAATAATCAAGTTAGGTGTTCTGGTACACATTTCTACTCTGAACACTTGGGACCCCAAGGCCAAAAGATTTTCATGCATTCAAAGCCAGCTGGGTAGACAATAAATATCAGGCCAGCCAGAGAGATATATACCAAGAATCCGTCTCAAAAAATAATACTGACAGAAAGAAGATGGTGGAATGAGACAGGCTCTGGGTTTCTAAAAAGCTGCCTGTATGTGCTGGACTCTGTGAGGAGCCTTATCACTCACACAGGATGAATATTTCCTGATCTTAGGTGTTCCTATATTGATCTCAAAACTCTGAACTTGGGACTTGGCTAGTAAGAAAGAAAATAATTGGAGAGTCGAGGTGGTGGTAGCTCAGCCAAAGGCACCAAGGTTAATGATGGCATCTTGGTGCAGAGAGGTTGGGCATGATGGGCTTTTGGAGAACTTAAAATATGACTCCAGTAGAATGTCTCATCACTTGCTCTCTTGACTATGAGAAGTGAAAATAAACACAAAGTCAATCGGATCTACGAAAAAATAAAATACTAAATCCATGTGTCTCCTTGAACGAAAGTGAAAAGTTCTTTTCTTCAATATTGACGTGCCTCTAGTGAGAAGTTTTAGCCAGCAAATTACTGTTGCCTCTGTTTGCTGCACAGAGGCCAAATGCTCTTTCTTAAACACAATTATAATCATGTGACAGAGCAATGGAGCTGGAAAGAAAGTAGAAACCAGTGTAACTGAAATAACGACTCCTCCTGTGAGCCTGGAACAGTGGTTGCCTCCGGTGAACCTGCTGCATGGACCTGGAGCCGTGTCCCTCACCCCTCCCGTGGGCTGGAGCTGTGGTCCTCTCCTGTGAGCCTGGAGCTGTGGTCCCCTCCTGTGAGCCTGGAGCTGTGGTCCCCTCCTGTGAGCCTGGAGCTGTGGTCCCTTCCTGTGAGCCTGAAATAGTGGTCTCCTCCTGTGAGCCTGGAGCTGTGGTCCTCTCCTGTGAGCCTGGAGCTGTGGTCCTCTCCTGTGAGCCTGGAGCTGTGGTCCCCTCCTGTGAGCCTGGAGCTGTGGTCCCCTCCTGTGAGCCTGGAGCTGTGGTCCCCTCCTGTGAGCCTGAAATAGTGGTCTCCTCCTGTGAGCCTGGAGCTGTGGTCCTCTCCTGTGAGCCTGGAGCTGTGGTCCCCTCCTGTGAGCCTGGAGCTGTGGTCCCCTCCTGTGAACCTGAAATAGTGGTCTCCTCCTGTGAGCCTGGAGCTGTGGTCCCCTCCTGTGAGCCTGGAGCTGCGGTCCCCTCCTGTGAGCTGAAGCTGCGATCCTATAAACCCCTGTGGTTCCCTCCCATGAGCAGAGCTGTGCCCACTCCCACGAACTGGAACTGTGATCTCCACCTGTGAGCTAGAGCTGTGGTCCTAAAAGGAGCCATGGTGTGACTTTCCTCCAGTGATGGACTGACGGTGAAGATAGGAGAATGGAAGACTTCCTGATTGTTGGGCAGCAGTTTCAGCCTTCTCTGAGTGGCTGCATCCCCACAACCACTTCCCCCAAAGTCCCAGGTTTGCATGGCAGTGAGTTCGCCTCAGTGCTGGACTTATGCTGGGAACAAGGGGGTTTCTGTCATTTGCATTTTATACTCTGGAGAGGAGTTATTCTCAGGAATGGGCTTTCCCTTGATGGTCAGCTTTCGTCTTGACTCTACGCATAGTTCTGGGCACCCAGGCTTTGACGTTGTACCTTTCCCATTCTCAGACAGCAAGAAGTTTTCCATCATTTTTCCAGTACCTTCTACAGACCCAGTGTGCCTTCACCCTGTGCCCTACAGCCCTACAGAAAATAAACAACACCGAATTGAATTTCTAGACATAAAAATCACAGTCTGAAAACTTAAAAAATATAAAAGTAAATGATAATAATTTAAAATGGTAAAACAATTTTTAAGTAATTTATTATTAGTGCATGTTATACAAGGTAATGGATTTTGTTGTGACAAAGATAATTCTTAAATGAACCCATGAACCTTAAGTGATGTTTAAGTTACCTGATTAAGCAGCCCACCTCACTATGTCAGTTTTACTGGCTTCTGGAAGAATTACTATAAAGTGTATCATTGATCAATATACCTTACAGGGAAAAAAAAATCAGTGTGTTGGGACGATGACAAAAGACCACTGACAAGTGATCCGGAATCTTCCTGGCCTCAAGGAGTAAGGGCCTGGGCCTTCCATTACTTGTCTGTGACGCTTCTCCCACATTGCTCATCAAACTGTGAAAACACTCAGAACTTGTGACTAGTTAACTGAACTAGGAGTCAGTGTTGTGTCTTCAGATTTTAGAGCGGATGGTATGGATGGGTTTTAAAGCTCACCCCATGTGTATCTTTCCTTTGTGTTAGGCTTGAATATAACCCCAGTTCATTATATAAACTTTAGATAATTAAAATTTGCACCTTACACATTCAATATGCAAAACATACAAATGAATATGGAGATTACTAAATAATACCTATATACAGAAATCTTAGTTCTTGGAAAGGTACACTATAGTGACCTTCCTAGTGGTCTATGGAAATGTCCTGAGAGAACTGAACTTCTTCACATGTTAAGTATACGTGGGGGGAGCAACTTCAGGGGTCGTCCACCTTATTTTTTGAGACAGAGTCTCTTATTGGCTTGGAGCTCATCAAGTAGGCCAGACTGGCTGACCACCAAGCTCTTAAGATCTGCCAGTCTCAGCCTCCCTAGTGCTGGAATTACAAGCATACCTCATGACCTACTTTCTTATGAGAATTTTGGAGGTCAAACTTAGTTGCTCATGGTTGGATGGCAAAAACTGTGTTGACTGAACTGTCCCCCCCAGTTTTATCTACTTATTTATAGAGACCTGTCTTATATATTTTATGTATATATATTTATAAAACATGCTAATTTTAAATGTACTCTGCTGGATTGAGAGAGTACAGAATACTAAGGGGAGGTTGTAAAATATTATTGTAGAGAAGTTTCATTGGTTTCAGAAAACCATAATTCCAGTATCCTTGTGTTCAAATTAGGTATCTGTATAACCTTAAATCAGTGGTTCTTCGGTCTAAATTTCTTCCATAATAAATTATGGAGACAGTGAAGTTTAAATGTGGTGATCTTACTGTTCTTCCAGCTATATTCTGCAAGTTCTATCACCCTACTAAACTGAGTGGGAGAAGCTAGAAAAATGCATATACCTAGAAAGGAAAAGAAGAGATAAGGAATTCAATTGATGTAAACTGGCTGCAGTGAACAGGATTCCCAACTGGCAGTGACTTGAACAGTGGAGGTTTACTACTTCATACAACAAAAACCCTAACTGTGGCAGCGTCTAAGTTGGGTAGTCAACATCCAACCAGTGTTCCACCTATGGCTCATCTTTGTTGGGATTCTCTTAGCTTTTCTATCTTGTTGCCATTGTCCTAAGCCCCCAAATGATGCCTAAAAATATGATGGAGCGTGGGATGCTCCCCATAACTTCGTCTCTTTTTTGCCCCAGGAGATTTCTGCTTATGATTCATTGGCAAAACTGTCACATGTGCTTCTCCAACGAAGGAGTAATAGAGGCACAGGAGAAAACAATTATGATGAAAAGTTTCGATCTATTAAACTTACAGACATATGCTTACCTTTTCTGGGCTTACTTCTGTGTGACATCTGGAAAAGAAATCAGAGTTTTGTTAGAAAGTATAGAAGAGGAAAGCAAAACAAGGAAAAGCAGAGTTGCCATACTCTGAAAAGCTTGAAGATGTCAAGAAACACAGCAGGAATCAAGAGGGTTTTTTTAATTTAAATGTATTTTTCTACATGTTTGCATTTTAATTTACCTAGTAACTATACATATTCATGAGTAAAACCTGATGTTTCAATACATATATACAATGCACAAATGGTCAAAACAGGGTAATAAGCATGTCTATCACCACAGACATAAATCATTTTTAATATCAGGAACATTTAAATATCCTCCTTACTAGCTACTTTGATTCTCTAAAGATGAAACACAAATGGTTGAGAAATACTTTTTAAAAATTCAACATCTTTAGTCGTCTTAAGGAAATGCAAATTAAAACTACTTTGAGACTTCATTTTACCTTTCTCAGAGCATCAAAGATCAACAAAACAAGAAACAAAGAAATACTGGAGAGGATGTGGAGAAAAGGGGTCTCTGATGCACGGCTGGCGGCTGTGCAAACCGGTGCAGCCGCGGTGAAAATCAGTGTGGAGATCCGCAAAACACTTGAAGCTGATCTAACATATGACCCAGTCATACCACTCTGGGACACATACCCAAAAGACTCTATGTCCTACTACAGAAATATCTGTTCATTCATGTTCATTGTTTTCACAATAGTCAGAAATTGGAAACAATATAGATGTCCATCCGCTAATAAATAGATAATGAAGGTGTGGTGCATATACATGATGGAATATTACTTAGCTCCTAAAAGAACAAAATTATGAAATTCACAGGTAAATGAATGAAACTGGAAACAATCATCCTGAGTTAGGTAACCTAGACTCAGAAAGACAAACAAGTTCTCTTATAGCTGGGTGCTAGCTCTGAACTCTTAGATATGCATGTTTCAATTTGAAAATTCAGAGACATCAAGAAACTAATAAATGGCCTTGGGTGGGTGGGGAGGATGCTTCCGGGGAGATATGGTAGAACACAGTGATATGAAGGAGGAAAGGGAACACTGAACTAGAAAGTGTTGAATGGGGAATGGGAGGGCTGAGCAGAGGAGGGAACGTGGGCAGGGACAAGTAACACAAAAATCCTTTAGAAAAAAAGCATGGAAACCCACCACCATAGAAGCATCCTGAAGTACATACATACACATCATAAACAGAGATTAAAAGGACTTATCCTACAGTGGGGGGGGGTGTTGGCCTTTGTAAACATCATAGACCAGTGAGTACAAAAACACCCCTCAATGCCAGCAATGGACTGCCCCTCTAGAAGCTACTGACCAGGGTCCCCATAAACCCTCAAACAACACTGGCCATTGCCCTTGCTCTTCTCTATCCACCAGAACTGTAAGGTAAGATCTATTGCTAAAGACATTACATGCACGAGCATGTAGGACAAGCAAGGAGAAATCAAGCTGGTGGTGACTTCAGAAACTCATCTCTACTGGCTAGTGTTCAGAGTGCTGGAAGGTGCCAGGCAAGCTACTGAATGGAATATTCAATTAATTGTCAACCAGAGCTATCCCACTGTGCTATAAAGCAATTAGAAACTATCGTATCCAATTTCATTCCTGCAGTTAACAGATACTATGTGATAATTAAAAAATGCTCATGTGTTTTAGGATGAGGGAAAAGACAATATAGAAACATGAATTAAATAACTTGAACCTCTAGTAAAATTGGACTGTGATGGGAAAGGGTCTGCCACAGTCTCTACAAGAATAGTGGGCATGCCCCAGCGCTAGCCTGGGATCTGTTGGCAACCAATTATTGATGGATGTGGGAGGGTAAATCTTCTTTAAGATCTCTAGTTAGGCTGATAGTTCTCCAGTGGATGAACTTGCACTGAAGGACATCTGGGACTTAACATATACGACATATTTCCCTCTACTATGAGGGAAAAGCACAGTAGGATCTGAATGATGGATGAAGTTGAAGCAGTATCTGCAAGAGTGAAGCAAGGGGTTATGCTACATCTGAACCCCAAATCGAAAGAAGCACTCTGTAGTTCAGTTCCTCTTACGGTGCCAGAAGACAAGAGCAGGGCAGGACTCATGAATCCTTCTGTATGTCCCGAACAATCTATCAACTTCGGGTTTGAAGACACCACTGTCTTAGAGAATGAAGGATCATTGAGTTTGAAAATCTTGCTCTGAGCCAGTAACAAACAGTCTTTCATGAATGTAGGACTTTCAGAGCTGCCCACATCATAGTAATTTAACAAAACCAGTGTTATCCAAGCATGACTGGAGAGGGTGATAGCCCACACAAAAGTCTTAATTACACTTCTCACAGGAGTAATACTATGTGGAAGTGAGAACATAAGAATAAATCAGAAAAGATTTTTATGAATAAAAATATATACTGTTCAGATCAGATATAATGGATCACAAGTTTATCTGACCATATCGAGCACAAGAAGTCTCTTTGGTCTTTTATTTCAAGAAACATCTGCATCTTTATAAAAGACTTAGCAGGATGCACCAGAAGTTTTAAGAATGAGTATACAGTCACAGGCAAGATGAAACAAAGAATTGCTACGGGAAACAATGTTCCTTGTTAGTGGGACTTTTAGCTAAGTAGGAATTTCCAAAAATTAGAATTTGATGGTATTTGATCCATCATCCTATTGAAGAGAGTAGATTGCTAACACAGTTGAAGGACAGAATTCTAGCATTTGTATCAAGATAATGCAAACACTCACTTCATATGTAAGCTTACAACTTAAAAATTCTTCTTAAGACCTTTTAAAGACTGATCAGATAACAGCTGGAAGGTTCTCCACACATTTTATTTCTGAAAGAACTGTGTAAGATGGGGGAAGAAGTGTGCTAATATGTGAAAGTCAGGCCTGGATTAGATGAAGTGATAACTCCAAGACTGTGGTCCTCTGAAGAAGCTGTTTGAGCAGGCTAAATTCTTAGGTGTCAGTCCTTACAATGCTTCAGGCTTTGTTGTAGTAATCTTAGAGTGGCCTATGAGGAGTTTTTGTACTATGTACTTTCACGATGGAACAACACATAAGAACCTCCCTAGTGATCATGTCAGTTAGGGAGATGTATGATTAAAGACAATATTACACATTTCTGCAAATTCTGTAATCCACATCCAAAGTCCAATATCCAGAGACATTGCCATGTGGATTTGTCACACTCTCTGAGAAATTTTGATTCTATGACCTGAGTACTGAATTACAGTCACTTGTAAGAGATTTGAAGTAAAAACAACAGTAGAGATAGAATATGTAATATCACTTTTACATGTGGCTTTTAATGAAAAGTATTACAATGAAAATGATGAACATAATTTCTTCTATCAATTTGATATATTCTTCATTTAAGTATTTAGAGACAGTAAACCAAAAGACAGTCCACTGTTCTGCAATATGGCAGAGTACTTTTATCTGGCCAGTCAAGTGTGCTGCTTTGATTCACAGTAAGAGCTGTGACCCAGTCAAAGGACAGTGTCACACTTAAACTTTGGTTTATAATATGTCTTTCCTTTTAACAAATGACCTCCTTTTGCCACATATAAAAGAAGCTATTAGGGTCAACAGACCTCTGAGAAGTGGGAGAGGTCAAAATTGGTACCACCACACCAGCAGCGGAGTTTCCAAACTTGGTTCTTTCCGCTAAACTGTATAAGAGAATCCACAGTCACTCAGGTATGACACAGCCTGCCCTTTTGGTTTGTATAAGTCATTTGGGGCCATTTAAAAACAGAAAGTATGAGTTTTTCAAATTGTTCAAATCAGGACACTTTTAAGAGTAAAAGTAATCATTACCAGTACTTATGTAAGGATAACATGCATACTTGAGATTCACCCTTAGAAAACAGGGCTGTGTGTTCACCCAACCCATATAGAAAAATGAGAGAAGGATTGTATGAAACGCAAACAAATATTCAAAGTACATCCACTAGCACTATGCATTTTGTGGCCATTATACTATCATAGAAGCACAAATGAGTTTACCTGAGGAAATCTCTTTCCAAGGCAGGACCAGTCGATGCCATTTGTGTTATCATAGGGGAGAAAACTGTAGATGAGAGAGAACTTCCACTAAAAGCACAGGGGCTTTTGCTAATACTTATGATGCAAGAGTACATTGCGGTAAAAGGATACTTAATGCAGATAGAGTGGGTCTGCAAGTTTCAATTTGTTGCCTTCTATTTGGGTGACTTATACCTTTTCTACAAGCACAGGGAGAATAAAGAATCTGTCTGGAGCCAGAGACTCCGTTCCAGCTCCAGCTGTGAGTCTTTCACAGGAACCTGAGCTACTCAAGACTCCCCAGCGGAACAGAGGGCATCCATGCAGCGGTTTGGCCATAGGCATTGCATTTAATTCATGCTTTTTAATAACCAAAACTAATGATGGAGATGTCCAGGAGTTAACTTTTGTCTTAAAACCTTTAAATGTAAAGTGCATGTTCATTCTGAGAAATCTATTTAGCAAATATTTTTTTTAAAGAGGGAAAAAAAGCCCACAGATTTTTTTGTTATTGTTATTGTTGAAATGTTTCCCATTCTTCACTCCCTTGAAAAAAGAGGGGTCCGGGTGCGGGGACAGAACAGAGCAAAGGAGAAAAGTGGCTTCAGCTCAGTGGAACACTAAAAAATGCACATGAATCAATTATGAAAAAGAGAAGGTTCCTTTGAATGAGGAAAAGCTGATTGGAATTAAGATAGGCTTTGTTCCTATCTGCAAGGTACAAGGAGGGGACTTTTCAGCGGAACAGAAAAGGGGGATTTGGGACTGTTTGGCTGCTTAATGCCATAGTGCTTCAGAGCCCATGTGAAAATTTGCTGCTGGCTATTAATCATCATTGTGCCCCTGCAAGAAGCTGTTACAATGATGACTGTATGTCATTATATTCCCACTGTAAGTAACGAATCAGAGAGCTGGGAAAGTTGGATAAGAGCGGCTGGCAAACTTTTAAGCGGTCGAATCTATTTAAATAAATTTACATCACATTTACTACTTTCTCTGGTATGGGAATCATACTTTAAAATGAAACAATATGCTGTGTTCATGGGGCCTGGTCTTTTATTCCCCTGTCTCTGAGCCTACTTTCCAGGTCATCCTTTGCCAGCTCTGACAGCACGCTTTTCTCATAGCCTCTCCTTCTCATAGCCTTTGGTTGCTTTCAAGTTCAATTTAGCACAATAAAGTTGTTATGCATGACAGTTTGGGGAGCAGAATAGGTGGTGTCTGAGCCCGCTGTGTCGCTACAAAGTGGGTCCATTCTCTGTGGGCCAGCTCAGTTACTGGAGCCTTACTGGTGGGACACAGCTATGGACTTCCAGACGCTCCCATCCTGACGAAAACAATTAGCTTCAAACTGCACGAAGCCTTGGGGTCAGCCTCTCTTTGACTGAGGCTGCGCCATTTAATATGCTGCGGTGGATTTCAAATTTATGTTGATTTATCCTGTTGTGTTCCTCTTTTATGTGCTTTATTTACAGATGTGTAAAGAACAGGGAAAGTTGGAGTTCACCGTGATTCAAGAGTTTTATTAGAAATCTAAGGCATTGTTTTATGTTTATTTTATAAAGAAATAGAGTTGAAACATGTCAGGCTTAATTCCATTAGGCTGAACTGCCCAGAACTGAGCCCTGGGGTCTGGAAGACAGAATCTGAAAGGAAGTGTCTCCTTGGTTAAGCATCATGAGCAAGCCAAACAACAAACAACCCTTAAAAACCGCCGTTGCCAAGACAGCTTTCTGAGAGGGCCACCCTCCAAAATCCTGGCCTAAAAGTGACAGATCTTTTTAAAAGAACCAAAATGTAATTTCTCAACCATTACAAGCCACCATGTGAATGTGTGGGCATATGGATATATCACATCAATTAGTGTTTGTATTCATTGATATGCACCCTAGTACTACTGTCTGTGAGAGAAAATTCTGCTGCCATGAAACAAATATTATTCAATTCTGACGCTGCAGAAATGTCCTCAGTGCAGGAAACATAACATCTCTTGTCACCCTGAAGAGAACTACCTAACAATGCAAATTTAAGTGTTCTTGGAGTTTCCTCATCACGATCATCCAAGCCAGATGTCCTTCTAGTCTAGAAATTTACCAAAGGATATCTTAAAACCACATTTTACACTTTTAACAGAGTTTATTCTTTGGTAAATTATTTGTAAGATTTAATTTGTTACCAAAATGAGAAATACTGAGTAATCCTACCACATAATATTTACTTTAACTGTGTTTTAATAAAGGACAATAAAAAATTAAACTATACCATGGAGAGAATTTTCCCCAGATCATTTTGTTTTCTAATGCAAAATGTAATATAATTCCAAATCCTTTGAATCAAGTTAAATCAGGGAAAATGTTTACTTATTTAGCACAAGTAAGTAGTAAGTCAGTTATTTGGCCTACTCATTACTCTTCTTTCATTAATATTTTAATATTATTTGGTGTCACTTTAGTAACACATTTTCCAACTCAATGTTTTTAAAATTTTGAAAATACAGCTAGACAAGCAACAAATTGTATTATGAGAGGCAATAAATACATTAGTTATAATGCACTGAACTTTTCCTAACTTCGGATAGGATGATCTCTTTGCCATTCAACTAAGCAAGTATTCCAAAAATGGACCAAACTGTTTAGTAATATGTCCTTCAACATTTTTTTACTCTTCTTGAAGAAATGTAGGATGTCAGAAGCATATAGAAAATTACCTATACAATGGAAGTATGAACTGAGAATGATTAGACATTTGGAAGATTACACTAGATTTTTATACACAGTCATAGAAATACACAAACACAGAAGGCCACTGTAACATGAGCTGTAAAACTTAGTACACATTGCCTCATTCTGTATCTCTGGTGGAAACACAGAGTAATTTGCCATAAAAGCTTGTTTTCTCAATGAAAAAGAAATTTCCAGGAGAAAATGAAAGATGAAAAACAAGAAATAAAAGAATACAATGAAAGGAAGCGCTAAAGATTACATATAATATAATTATATAAAATGATATAGTGGTTTTAGATTTTTACAGAAACCCTCAAATTTGGGCTGACATAGTCACGGTCATTCTCTTGACTTAGGGAGAAGGCACAGTGTATGAACCACTTTCAAGAAGTAGACTGTCTTCAGTGACACCACTTCTATGGAGCCAGCACGATGATGACTGACATGAAAGACATCCCACATAGAAGATGATCCATCGTCAATGTTTTCTAAGAAAAATAAAGAAGGGAAGAGAAAGGAAAAAACTCAAAACTCATGATATGGAGTCAACTCAAAAAGGAGTAAGGGGTAGAAAAGAGGAAGATGGCATCCGTCATAAACAGCATCAGCAATAGTAGCCAAATTTTACCCAGGTCTTTTAAGTCTTTTAATTGAAATAAGTGTTCAAGACAGGATAAGCTTTAGAACAATATGAGCCTTCTTTTAAACTAGCTTTCTCCCCGTTTCTTGCTTTGTAGACTAAGGTAAGTTATTATATCCTCATCCATGAAAAGAAATAGCATTCACAGGACATTCAGGATAGTTGTAGAGAGTGAAGAACATGGGCAATAAAATATCTTAAATATATTATCTGATAAATATTAATTCCCTTTATTTCTTTAATATTTTTATACAAGTTTACAATTCTCATCCTAAAATTTCTTAGTGAGAAAGTCAAATTACCTGACCAAAATCTTATAGAAAAAGGAATGATTAGTCCAGCAAGATGGCTCCATGTGTAAAGGGTACTGCCACCATGCCTGATGACAAAAGGTCCATCCCCAAGACCCACAACAGTGGAAGAAGAGAGCACACATCTGAAAATTGTCCTCCGACTCCACATGTGAATGTACGTACATGCATACAAATGTATACACACAAAATAAAATTCTTAAATGCAATTTTTAATGTACTAAAAAAAATGGCTGATAACAAATCTTGGCATAGTAGATTCCTGACCCTTTGGACCTGAGAAAAACTAGAACCATGTATCTAGTTTCTGTTGGTTGGTTGGCTGGGTGTTTTGTAGCTATATTGTATTCATACCTGTTTGATTACTGAAGTAAATTAATAATTGTATGAAGATATCTTCTCTGGGATTGCTGTATTAAAGAGATGATTTCATATTTTCAAAAGTCTCCTAAAGTGTTGGCAATCAGACATGTCAAAGCAAGGAGAACCTTGAACCTTTAGGAAAGAGTTTTCCTTAGCAGTTGGTCTTGTCCTGAAATAGTACACTTTGAAAGACATGTTCATGCACACTGAAAAGATGAGCAAGTTCACTGACGCAACATTTACTAAGTTCTCAGAGATAATGGTCCTTCCCGAGTAACAAACTTCCTTCTTGTGCAAAACTCAAGCTATGGATGTGATAGAGAGCTATAGGGTATTAGATTTTCTTACTTGACATGTAAACTTTGTTTCAGTAATATAATAATTGAAATATTTGAAAAAACTTAAGGGCAGCAGTCTGAAAAGAATGTGTTATACCATTACTGACTATACAGTATATGTTTTCCAGTATTAACAATGATCTTAATCAAATACTAGCTTGTAATTTTTTCTTCTGTGTGATTAGCTAAATGAATTCTAATATTGGCAAAATCCTTATTTTAAACAATATAATGTATTTTGTGAGTTAAATAGACTCCTATAAATGAATAGTATATCGCACAGCAAAAATAGATTAAATTCTATATTAGAAATACCACATATAATGGGATGGCAAGAATATTTTTACTCTGCAAAGTACATGAGCATATCGGTCCTTTTTTCCAAAGTCTATGACTTTTAATGTCAGTTGATTACATTCCTTAATGAAATATTTTTGCATATTTAAGATAGGCAAAATATTAAATAGCCTTTCAACTTCACTTTTAAACCTGTCTTTCTTTACAAATATTGGTAGCAGACCAAGACGACATTAGGCACATTACGCTCCTGCCTACTTCCCTGTCTTTTAGCTATTAAATAGGACATATTTTCTTACATCTCATCATCAAGATTTTTTAAGACCTGTGAATATTGAATCAAGCATATGTATGTTAAATAGGCCATTTGTGCAACATACAATCTTTAAACAACTTTTTTTTTGTTTTTATGAGCAAGCTGTTAATAAAGAGACATATGTGCTGTTTTATGTATCCACATGCCTTACTACCATTTTTTAGATAAGCGCCATAACTTAAGTTGTCTTCCACACAAAGTTCTGGCAGGCTTCAATAGATTCATTAGTGGGTTTTTCTTTACAACCAATGAAGCTCAAAGAGCTCCTAACAATGGAGCTAATCACTGCCTCTTCCCTGACCCAAGCTGAGGTTTTCCTTCCTTTCACTCCAGACTCTTATTTCATTTCTGAGCAATTGGATTTCCGTGGCATTCCCAGAACAAATAAATATCTCTCTTTTCCCCTGCTTACATCTTTTGTGTATATTTTTTTCTATACAACTGCCTGTATTTAAACTAGTGTGGTAATGGCAGGGTTCTTCAGGTAATCTTTCATTGGACATAAATGCTGTAGCATTAAAATGCAGATAATGTTACCTCAATTAGAGAATGCTGTGCAAAACTTGAAAAAGACATAGCTAAATGTTTGGACTAAACAAGTAAGTCTATGTTGTGAAGAGTGGGGCTGGGCAAGTTGCATTTTCAATAGATTCCTTAATGAATAAATGTTAGACTGTATCAACAGTCCTGAACAGGCTTGTGGTTTGTGTGTGCATGAAGTGTAATGGTATCAATTGACTGGCTCTTTGTGGTTGCTATAAAGTACTCTTGAATGTGTCAATGGAGAGAAGGCCTGCAGACAATGAAGCCATGACAGCTGAATGTCAGCAGCGACCTTGAACCTAAACTGGTTTCACCATTCCAGTGACTCCAGCTACAGTGAAGACATGCACTGGAGCCAGACCTTCGGCATTGCCTGTCATTTTCTGTGTTCAGATTCCAAACACTTAAGTGACAATTTCACCACATTGCTAGACCTTGCTAATATGCATCAGTGAACGTTCACTTATTAGCGATGGGGCTAACGATATGCGCAGCATTTTAATCAGACGTGCATAGACATTTAAAAATACAAAACACAAAGCAAAACAAAGCATTATTCTAGACTAAATGTTTCATATAAGCAAATGCACCTAGAGAAGATATTCAAACATGTCTTTTCTGCAAAAATGGATTCTTTGATATTGATCTTGCATTACATAGCATTACTGCACATACATTACTGCACTCTTTATTGCTGCAAATAGCACATGATTAGTTAATTAAAATATGGCATCAAGAATAATTAATATTTGTAATGCAGTGTTTCTTTAATGAAAAACAAGAGAATTCTTCTAAAGGTCACATTTACAGATTAAATGTGTCTTTAACATAAATGGAATGTTATTAAGCTAGGCTCAATATTCAGGAGAGAACTACAAAGCCTTTTGTGGCAAAACACTATTAATGAATTCAAGAAATGGAATCCCTTTGCTAATGCTGAAGTTGAGCAAGGTTAGAAGCCCAACCACAACGGGATGTTCTTAATGTTCACTCTACTGTGCACTGAAGAACTGAGGGCAGAGAAGGAAGGCTACTGGGGGGATATAATGAAAGAGTGTAGAAAATAGAGGAGAAATAGACGAAGGGCAAAGAGAGAAAGGGATAGATAATAAAAAATGAATTTAGTAAGACTAAACTCTAATTATACATATGCAGCAAAGAGTAGAAAGAATAAAATTTGGTCACTTGCATTATGGGAAGTGTGTCTGACCTATTTTTGATGTTAAAGGATATTATTAATATGGTAGTACTATAGAAATTACACTTCTTTCTAAAGAAACTAGCATTTGCTAAGACTGGACAAGATAAAAAAAACTTTGTAATATCATTTTTAAGTTTTAAAGTGCAAACTTCACATTGGAAAATCATTTGGGAGGACACAAGGTATGATATAAGCACTTCCTTTAACTAACATGTCTTTAAATCCAAATTATGAGTAAAAACTCTTATGTGTTGTGTTATTTTTCTTAATAAATAAAATGGGTACAACTACCCATTTTTATCTTTGATTGCCTCATGTTCTAATACAAGTCTTCACATGATTTCTTTCAAACACACAGATGGGGAAAATAGGCTTGAAAGAGATGATTGTGGTTTTTACTTTAAAGAGCTACAATATTGGAAAATATTTTTCTGCAAGTTTTAAAAAAATAAAAGATCAGATATGTCTTAAAATACAATAACTTTTCTTTAAAGTGAGCATACTACTCTTAAATGTTTACTGTCCAAATAAAAATAGACAAAAAGTTTAATATTTGATTATTTATTAAGATAATAGCTGGTATAAAGCACAGCTTGTCACCACATAGCATCACAGAAACAAAAAGAACTATATCATCTTGACCTCGTATTTCGGTTAAAATGTTCATTCTGCAACTATCACATCTAGAAGATCATTGAACTATTAAAGTAACCAATTGAGTACTGAAACAGATGTTCAAATAATGACCTGAAGTCATTATCAACTTCCAGAGAACAAAAAATAGAAAAAATTAAATTTTGCATACTTCATAGAGATTTGTGAGACTTAAAATCAGTGTACAATGAGAAAAATATGAAGGAAAATCGATATATTCAGTTTCATTAATTTTTATTTATGTTTCCTACAAAGAAACTTTTGATAAGTAGATGCAAAGACAATTTTCTTTCTAATTTTCACAGCTGCATTTGCCAAGTTCAGTATTCAAGCACACTCTTTTACATAAGCACTACACGGTCACTTACAAATGGGCAAATACTACCAGTTGGCAGCTGAAAAGAAAACCAAATCCATACATTCAGATTTGGTTTGTGATGGCTCCTTATTTTTCTAATATACAAGTTTTATATCAGGAAAATATTGGCTTCATTAGTTTTATTTTCCGTGATTATTATTTGGCAATTACACTCAAGAAGAACATATTTAAAAAATTTTATATTTATATCGGTACTTAAAATGTATATCGATGTGGCATAATTTTCATGAATGCTGGAGAACAACGGGGACTCATGCCCTTTTCACCATGGAACACAACTCCCCGAACTCCTCCTGTGGGCTCCGTTCCTAAGTCACCTCTTCACCCTGCTAAACAGAAGGGCTTTCCAGAATATGCACACTAACACTGACCAAAATTGTTTAGGGGTTTGGGAAGGGCTGGAGGAGGAGATGGGGATTGATATGACCAAAATCCACTGTATACATATATGAAATTCTCAAAGAATGAATAAAAAGTGATGGTTAGGGTGAACACCTATTTTTGCTACAACAGTTATTTTTAAGTAGGATAGTAATTCTCAGATGAGAATTAGCCACCCCCCCCCGTGCATATGTAGGTTATGGAATTTATGTTTAAATACAAAAGTAGACAGAAATAAAATTCAGGTTAACAAGTCAACACAATGTGCCTACAGCTGAGCTACTGGTTTTTGTTGACCTACATACGTCAGCAATCTTGATTAAACCCAAATGCAGGTGATGACATCTGAAAAATATATCCTTCTTCACAAAATGGCTATAGGGCATATTTAGTAAAACATTAAGCTATGCCATGAGAAATAAATGCTGTGCTTTGAAGAAATGACAGATCATTCTGTAAATAAGTTTTATGAATATGATAGAATTTGTGATTTTTCAAAAGTTGTATAAGAAGCATCTATTGACATTGGTTCAATTTTGTGGCTTTAAGGTACATTTCATAAAGATCCATAATAAACAGTTCTTCATTATATATGAACCTAAAGATGGTAATACACTCTCTTCCACTCTCCTAAATGTTTTCTTTTCAAATGAAAATGAATGGGAATGAACTTAAAATAGCTTATCCTCAAATTTTAGTAACTCATATATTTAAATTTCACTTCCAATTATTCAGGAAATATTTATCCAGATTATTAGATGGGGTTTCCATGCTGAAAAGAAAAAAAAAATCACTGTATTTCTGTGTTAAATGTCATTGGTCTTGCTTATTTTAAGTGCCTAGTGTTTTTAAGTCTTCTCTGCATTGTGGCAAAGTTTGCTCGGCAAAGTGTGAAAACTTGCTCTAAGAACCAAGCAGTGACCACACAGAACCCCATCACTTCCTCCAGGTGATGAAGAGCTTCGGGCCCTCCACCCATCATGTACCTCTTACGACAAAGCATCTATTCTTAAACAATCACAGATCTGAGTTTGCTCTGGACTCTTCCTGATCACTAAGCTGGGACATCTCTTATGCTCCAGGCCAAATGCTAGCTATTTCTGTAATATGATATTTTATGTAATCTTTTAAGATCACTATAGAAGAAATTCCTGATGCTTATATAAGATGATGCAATTGACTGTATGTTAAGAGAAACTGCAATTCTGATACTGTCTGCCCACTCTTCACAGAACTCTTAGGGATTCACTACATCCAAATAACCATCTGAATCACAAACGCCAAGCAGTTTCTATGTAAAAAGATATCAAACTAGAATTTAGCCTAATATATTTTAAAAGCCCAAATAAAAAAAGTCAGTTGAAAAGAGAGTGAACAAGATTAACATATCCAGGACATACAAGTTATGGGCAGAGGTTAAAATAATTTCTGACAGTCACTCCCTCTCAAAGAAAACTCTCCTTTTTTAGAGCTTTTCCAAAACCCAGAAGAGATTCAGTCTGCCTCTCATTTTAGTGGTGGTTGATGCTCAGGGGCTTCAGGAGAAGCTGGGCTGCTGCCATGATTTTTCCCATTCCTCTCCAGGCTCCCTTTCCCCCTCAGTGCTAGTCTTAACTGTTGCAGGCCACTGGGTAGGCAAGAACAGGGTAGCACATTCCTTCTCATCAGATCTCTGATCAAAGATGGCAGCTCACATTAAAACAAAACAAAAAAGTCAAAAGAGGTCTATCCATTATCCAAATTTGCAGTATTATTACACATTTAATTTTAGTTTCATTTGTCCTTACTAGGCAATATTTTTCAGGACTTGAAAAAAATCTTTATTTTTTTTCATATGGTAGCTAATGTTGCACATAAAATCAACTCATTTTAAGGGGAAATTTAATTTAATTCACAGCAGATACTTCCACATATAAATGAAGGTATATTTTATCATTTATTTTTATTTACCTAGGTGGGTTATTAATTTATACAAACTAAGGCTATGTTTTACATTAATGTATTCTTCTTCACATAATGTTTTGCAATCTAACATGAGGCCAGATAGTTATTAATTCAGTGCATATTTCGTTAACACTTGTGGCACTATCTACTCTCACAAAACTCTACCATTTCAATCTAACAATACATTTTTCAGCAGAAAATTCACTAGTATTCATTTTTTCAGCAAAATATTTAAATACATGTGATATTTACATGTGATGATTATGGGACAATAACAGATAATTATGTAAATATTACTGATGGGGTTTTTCTTCAGGTGAACTTATTTCACTATATTCTATCATTCTGTTGTTTAAAAATAACTGAATACACACATGTATCTTCTAATCTTCTATTTAAAATGCAATGAATTGCAAAGATAAAGATTCTCCTCTAAACACTCTAACTGGATGCTTTGTCTTGCTTGCATGTAATTGCCTGTGTTGGCTAAAATTAGAGGGCATTTTTCAAAATTAATCCTATACATTAATACTAAAGTAACTACTAATAAATTTTTAAAGGCATTCTATTGTTTAGAAAGAAAAATGTCTGAACTTGTTTGTTATCACAGTTATATTAACATTATGGCACAGCTAAACATATTTGGAGACATCATACAAATCCACCTGTCATATTTAATTATAAACTACTATAGTGATTACTAATAATCACTAATATTCAGGGTGCAGAGAACTATGCAGGCTAAGAAATGTGAGATACATTTGAACACTTCAAGGGACTTGTTTGTATATGGTTTGTATATGTACATATCATGGAACAAATCATATCATGCAAGTGTAATAACCTGAAACCATAAAAGTTCAGCAGAACTCAGTGCATAGCATTGATTTGCTATTGTCTTCAAACACCAACAGAATAAAGGGGATTTGCTTCTGTAATCCTGACAGACTTGTTTTCTTTAGGTCATGTCATGAAAAAGAGGATTCATTCACATTAGATCAATGCAAGTTCATGTAATATCCCTCATAATTTAAGGGATAATTTGGCAGTCATACCTGAGATGTGGAATCCTGTTTTGCAAAACTGTAAGCTTTCTTTACACAGAAACACCTTAACTTGTAATGTTTTTGTTACTATTATATGAATGTAGGTGTGAATTTATTTGAGCTGACACAATGTGTCTGAAATGACTTGCTCTCCAGCCATTCCTTTAGTATAAGTCACTTTAAATGCATTTTTAGAAGTTTATTTAGTAATTGGGTTATACTGTGTTTAGACATAGTTTATGACTACAAAAAGTACAACCTACGAGAAAGTTACTTTCTGAAACAATACTTATCTGTCCATAATTGGTTTTTTTCCAACATAGGCAGAGGAAAGTATACATTCTCCTCAATGAGCTTATGCCTAAAGCTTGTAAAAATTTGTAAAAATCAAGTATCTTGCTTCTAGTAGAGGTACTGCTCATTCTTCTTAACAAATAATATGACTTCTTTCAACATATACCTAAAGTCTAAGAGCCAGGGATATATTATAAACCCTTCCTGAGTAGGCCCTACACATGAGATGTGGAACAGAAAGTACATGATTCCATTAAGCCTTCTTGTTTCCTTTAGAATAGTATGATTTAAAATGCACCTTAGCATATTAAGTGGTTGACAGATAGCATAAACAAAAATAGGTTTTACATTGCAGCTGTACACAATACACCTTTGTGTAGTTGACTGACTGCTTACAACAATAAAAAATAATTGTAGCATTCTGCTGTCAAACTTTCTGGGTAGTTTATAGTGAACTTCAAAACATGGTTCCTTTTTCTCAAATACGACTAATTTGAAAAGTAATGTGGTGCCATGAAACATAAATGTTTCACCCCAATGAGGAGACTGTTTGTTATCCCTTAACAATAGACAAAATTTTACATCCCAATTTTTCTAAAGAATGAAATGGTACCATTTAAGTATGCAAGAAGATGCCTTCTATGGCAGCAAGTACAATATCACTAATAGAGAAAATCGAAAGTATTTACCAATTTTGACAGTTGTCATGGACATCACTGTTTCCTGTGGCATTTTTGACAAAACAATTTTGCTAGCTGATAGTTACAGAAGAATTGAAAGTTCCCTCTCCCCACCTACCCCCATGTATTTACAATATAAAACACGGCATCCTTAATGTAACTTCTCTGCTTAAGAGAAGAATGAGTTCTATAAGACAACCCTTCCAGTGCAGTTTCTATACGAACAAATGAATGCAAGTGTTAACAAGGCCTAATCTTCCCTTTTGTATTTGTTTCTTCATTAAGCTCTAACTATGCTCTAGCTCTTGTACCCTGAAGATTTGATGTGAAGATGGTATGACAGGCTTGGCTTCTCCTGATGCAGCTGGTACTCCTGATGCCAAAAGCCAGAGCTTGTGGTAGTGGGATCAGGAGAGAGTCGTTCCCAGCACAGTTTGCCTGTCAGTTTCCCATCCGCCTGGCAGTGCAGCACCCCCTCCCCAAGTCCCCCTAATGAGAAGTGGAGGACAATCCCAGTATTGTTGTTTCTACTGGCAATCTTGTGGAAAGAACAATCGCTGTTTACCCAAGCATTTGTATTACCCAAACTCTGCTGATAATTACTTCTAGAGTCCCTGATTAACTCTGCTCTCTGCCTCAGCACACAGAAAAAAATCTATTGACAGAGACACTAGACAACTTTTCTATCACTTAGCACCTTTTAACAGTTTATCGACTATGACTTATATTTATCAGAAGAAAAGAAATATACCTAGATGATTTGCATTCAGAACATCAAGAGCTGGCCAGTCATATAAGAAGCCTGTGTACCTCAGCAAGCTTGAAAATTCACCATCATCCAATCTTCTCCTCTTTCCCCCCAGAAAAATTAAAAAGCGCACTCTCAGTTAATACAGTCCTATACCTAGGAGCCTATGGCAAACAAAAGCATATTTCAAGTAAAGTTGAGTTTGCTAGTCAGCTTATCCCTGTTAACTTCTGATAGCAAACTATGTCTACTTCTTTAATTACTACGTAATTTCACGATATGCTTTTGTTTTCTAGGTCCTAACAAAATGGTACTGTTGTTATGTCTATTTCCATGATACTGGTAATAATTTTAATCTGTCACATCACTACTACCCCCTTCATGTCCCATCCCACATGTAGTCGGCTGCTAGCAGTATGCAAAACAGCATCATGAATATGCGTAATTATGGAGATTCATGGTAATTTTTCAGGGTTATCTGATGTGACGTTTATAGGACAGCAGCATACATCAATTTAAACGAGAGTGACAAATATCTTATCCTTTATATTTCTATAGTATTTTTAATATTTCCTTGGCCCCTCTCTAGGGAATAGTATGAAATAGTAAGGACTTGAATAATAAAAATGTTAAACAATCAAAAGCTTTACTTGAATGTCTTTTAGAGGCAAGTTTAAAATGATTTTCTACCTGTTGAAGTTTAAAAAGTATAATATATGGAATTTTTATGAAACAATACTCTTCATTAAGCATCTTTCACATTTCCAAACCAACAAAAGCATGGACTTTTTGCATGTGCCATTTTAAGATGAGGATAAATTGCTTAATTACTTTTAAACTATGACTGCCTGCTTGACAGAATTCTTTGGCAAACATGGTCCACCAACTTTATTAAGCACAGGCATTTGAAACAATAATCTAATTGTAGCATATTTGAATTTTGTTATAAGTCAGCTGCACCTCTTAAAGACTTGCATATTATCTTTATCTTAGTGACTAATTAGGACTAGCCTGACAATTTCATATTTACAATGATTATCAAGTAGGAATCCTTTTCCTTGTTCAGACTGTTAGTCATGAATACTGTACAATACTAATTACACTGAAGATATAAATACTCCCACAGTATGATTGAGAGACATCTTAAGTTCAAAGTGAGTGAATATGAATTGTATTAAGAATTTTAAATTGTAGGGCAATTAATACCTATTTCTCATGCCATTACTAAAAAGAAGCAAAAATAACTGTGTTCACTCAAGTCATTATATCAGCCATATTTTTAAGTGTATCAACAGTAAAGTCACTTGATTTAAAAAAATTTTTCTTGATTGAAAATGATGCTCCCCATCCCAGCCAACTATATTCATAAATTCTTTATTTCTCAAGCACACACTTTCATGATTTCAGGTTGAGGGTCAAATCTTCGCAATTAAATGTTCAGCATTATGTTGTTAACGTGCCATCATGAATACTCTCCATACAATTAGGAGGGCCTACTAAGGAAGTATGTTGTGAACAGAAATGATAAGGATGGATACTGGGGCATTGGTATGCCAGAGGAGGTTGGAAGAACCTAGTTTGTATGTTGTAAATAATTACATGGTACATTTGTAAATACCGCTGTATGTTGCTTTAGAAATAATTACTTAGGAAAATATATTAAACCTTTCCTCTTGTTAAGGGCCTATTTTGTTTAATAAAGAAGTTCTCTAGTATATTAAATGCATAAGGTAGCAATGTTGTAAATTGATGTGTTTTATTTTTGCATGTTTTTTAAAGTAGTACTTTCTTTAGACACACAATTGCTATGTCTATATGCATGCATATAGCACACTGAAGAATTGATGCAATCATCCATATAATTCAAGGAAAAAACACTTTTGCCTCAATTATCTATTACAAAGAAAAGTGAAGCATTTATCATGAACTGTTTAAATGATAGTCTTGAACCTCTTTACTTTGTATATGTAGACATAGTTTACAGTAATATCTGTGTTGATACATAAAGTTCCGAAGTATTTCTGTATACAAGTTAACAAAAACCTCACAGCAATAACTTCTACCCTTTAGTTTTACTTACATTTTGTAGAGTTAGATCATTTGTGTGTGTGTGTGTGTGTGTGTGAGAGAGAGAGAGAGAGAGAGAGAGAGAGAGAGAGAGAGAGAGGTATCATAATTAAATCAAGACAAAACTTGACAGACTCATTATGTTCATTTATTAAATGCTTGACTAATAAACAGATTTGTATATGTGATACTGATAGCTTCCTATAAGAAGTCCATTGATACAATCTGTCTAAAACTTTAATAATAATACTTTTGAGTACAGCCATAAGTTGATTTGAGGAAGCAAATGTGATTCATATGTACATTTATAATAAAAGACAATATTAAAACAAACAGAAAAATTTCCAGAGAATATTGTTCTATGTTGTGCACATTTAAGATTTGTTACAAATAAGTTAATATTCATAAAGAAATGAGATACCACAACACATTCAAAAGTTCCATTGACACATTAAAATTCAAATATGCAGCAGATTTTACAGTGTTCCTCCATATGCACTGACAGACACAATGATATATTTAATTGCTGATATTTGTATTATTTTACCTTATTTATTAAATGTATAAATAGTATATTTTCAATCCACTTGAAAACTCTATTCTGTTTATTAATACATGAGGAATCCTAAATTTCTTCTGGGCTCGCTTAATCACTATTTGCAGTCTTTATTCTGGCCCACATAGAATATGCATTCCAGAGAGACCAAAGCAGCTCTATCATGTTTCTTCATATTGGTACTGTGTCAAAATATGTTCCTCCAAGTATTAGAAATTAAATCTTAGTTCAGTTAAAATATCACAAACATGTTGGATTGTGTTTGTCTGGACAAATAATTAATTCCTAAATGCTAAAAGACCCCAGAATATTTTATAGATCTATTTACCAATGAAGATGAACTATCTAGGTTATAAATTCAGTAGATATGGTTTATGTGCAGCATTCATTTGTAATTTTCGTGTTCTACATAAAAGTATGTAATTGATGCTTACAGTATAACCAAAATTTCCTCTATCTTCATAAAAATGCATGGAGCAGATGCAAAATTAAGCATTTCAGAGTATTTTACTGCTCCAATAGTGTTTTAATTTGTTCTGAAAAATCAAATGTCTGTCTTTAAATTTATTTATGAAAAAAATCAACTTCCAGAGTTAAATGAATACATTTTATAAATACTGAGTGGAACCTTGATAGATATTTTCTTTTAGAAATGCTAAAGAGAAATATATAATAATTTGATGGCAAACATCTGTCTGTTAATCATATAAGATAAATTCATAAGAAATACAGGAAAGATATTTATTTACTGTTGCTGCTAAGCCAGTCTTTATTTATCTTAGAAAATTTTTCATCTATGAGTGGAAAACAAACTTTCCTTCAAGAGGTCTGTGAACCGAATAATAAATGTCAGGTCTAAATCCTGTATGAAAATCAGTCCAGTTTAATCCTGGATATTCTTCAGCATGCAAATGAAGACTAGAGGTTTCCCTGGGCCCGCTGTCATACAGGCAGCCAATTTACAGACCCTGGCACAGTGTATGTGTTATGGGCTCCGGCTGCCCCTCCCCCTAGCCTAAGACTTGGTCTCAGCTGCCTGCCTTTCACAGAAAACCACAAACCAAGGAAACATATCAGTAATAGCGCCCTGTAAATTAACTTGACATTTGATGCAGAAAAAACCCTAAAAGCTTACAAAAGACATTGAAAACAAAAGCCACTCAGGACCCACACTACATATATTGTGGATTTAAGAGATCTGGAAGGTGGTTATTCTATTGTAACCAACATATACAGCTTTCATCTTCTTTGTTAAGACAATTCAGTCATTCTTTGTTACAAGCATAGTATCCATCAAACAGGAAAACAATGTTTTCCACACACACAAAACTAGAATTCCAACTCGTATTGCAATTATAATTCAATTAAAGAGTTTCTTTTACCTTAAAAAGCTATACATTACTAGTGCTTAAAAAGAAGATAAAATATGAGTTTTTGTTTCCTTGGTAAATAAGGCATTGTTGACTTTGTTAAGATATAGGAAATGTAAGATACATAGGAAAATGGTGAATCTTGCTGAACATGGAGTTATTTACAAATATTATGTGTCTTAATATTTTACGATTCAGGTGATTTCATTTCCTTCATGCTTGAAAAAACCTTGAACAGAACAGGATAAAAAGATATATATATATATATATATATATATATATATATATATATATATATATGTTCAAAGAAGAACTGTTGATAAAATATTAAATGGTTCTTTGACATCAGCTGTGGCGTGGAGTACGAGTGGATGCAGAACATAGTTAAGCCATTAGACATGCAGGAATGTTAACATCATTATGCCTTATTGTGTCTGGCTATGTTTCTCTCTCTCTCTCTCTCTCTCTCTCTCTCTCTCTTTTCTTCTTCATTACCTCCTCCCTGCTTCTCAGAGTTTCTCCTTCCTCTCCCTCCCTCAGCAGGGCCTGCTACACTGAATCTTACAAATGTCGGGCCTTAGAGTTTACAAGCACAGAACTGTACTGTAAAAATGCATAATCTCAGCATCTCTGCTTCTTGATATTCATGGATTTATTTACAAGTCCCTGTGTTCTACCTTTTTTGCCTGTTCTATGGTTTATATTACTGTCATGCCTATATTCTTGTGGGAATTTCAAATAAGAATCAAGATATAACTGGCAAATATTCTGTAATGCAGTCTGCATTTCCATAATTTAGCTGATTTTTTAAAGAGAAATTTTAAAGAGGTTTATGGACTTAAGGATATATGAAGAGTATTTTGATTGGCTTTTTTAGTATTTCAACTGCTTAAGGTTCAGTTTGTGTAAAATGGATGTAATAAATAAATTTATGTACATATAGGTGTTTGTGTATATGTAAATGCACTTAGAATAAAAAAGTTCATAAATCTTGGTCAAATTACTGATTAAGTTCTCTATATTCACATTTGGAAACATTAAGATATTCCACAAAAAGGTTCAAAGGTAAAAGGTTAGAATTTTATTTCTTTTTCAGATATAACACATATTTACAAAGGAAGTATTCAAGCTCCTGTCACTCCAACACACACACACACACACACACACACACACACACACACACACACACCATCTACGGAGCTAGTTAACAGAAGCCCTCTGGTGCATATTACCAGTGCCATAGAAATTCTTTCTTTCTTTCTTTCTTTCTTTCTTTCTTTCTTTCTTTCTTTCTTTCTTTCTTTTTAGTAGGTATAAAGATAAATTCTTTTGAATGATTTAATTAGCACCAAAACTGCGCATTTAACTTAATTTATAACAATTTTGTATTAATTTTTCTCCTATAGACACATATACTCCCCCAAAACCTTCACTTTGAAATTATCAGTGTACCTTTTTAGGGAATAATTTTTAGTATTTCAACATAATACTGAAATTAGAGAAGTCCATGTGTATGTTTTACTGTTTAGAACTCCAGTTTAATTATTATGTGTTACCACGCTGGACAGTGAAATGTATTTATGGATATGTTTTGATACAGCAATATTTTGGAACTGCTGTATGGTGATGACATTGCATTATATGGTCTCCATGCTAATATTCTTGACAATTCATACTCTAGGTAGAAAAGTGTTAAATATGAGAACATTATGATAAAGGCTTGTTATAGTCCAAAAGTGTGGGGCATATAAAATACTCAGAATCTCACGTGTATAGTTATAACACATGCTAAGGAGCATAGATTATTAAGAAGATTCATTCTTTTATTGAAGAGGGTGGGGAGAAATTTACAGACAAGAAGCTAAGCTACTCTGTTTAACACAACTCTGTCTAGTTGATTGTAAGGCATGTGCAGTATTTTTCCAAAGCCCGTCATCAACAGTAAAGCAATTTACAGCTCAAGGTATTTTTTTAGCACATACTCATTTTATTAAGAGTCAATAAGATAGGTTGTGCGGAAAGATATACATGCATTTGCAATTCATATTGTTGCTGTGTTTCTATTGTGTTCTGAGCTTCCATCATGGCTGGGAGATGGGAAGCTGGCATGCAGTACAAGGGGGTAAGACAGAAAACTGCAAATAAATACTTATAACATTTTCCCTAATTATCTTTAATTATGACCACCTTTCTTCCCAGGTTCCTACCACAGTGGGGAACAGGGAATGGAAGGTGAGTGGGAAAAGATGATTATAAGTGCAGATTTTAGCTGTACAATTAAATAATATTAATAATTCTTTTGGTATAAAGGATGATGTTTTCATTCTGGACTTTCAAGCACCTCAGTCTACCCATTCAAAGCGATGACAGAAAATGAATCTGAATGTGCAAGCATTAAACATTTAAATTCTCTACTCCCTGGTCATTATACCGACTGTCATATTTTACACCTTCCCCTCCCCCACTCTGCTTTTGCTGATTTGACTTCATTTACATTGGCTCATTATGCACCCGGTCTTTGTTCTACTGAACGGGATACAGTACAGTGACAAAGCAAAACTCACATGTCGGCTGGAATATTTTTCTGATTTAAAAATTGGGTTTCACTATTTCAATTTACATTTAACTCCTCAACATTGTTTAAATTGGAGGCAAGCCTTTTCTTGTGCAATAATTATAATATATATGCAATGATTTTAAAAGTGGTTAAAATTACCTGAAAATGGCATTAAGAAATGACATTTAAGACCTTTTATAACAAATCTTCTACTGCTGCCTAGGCAATATCACCATATTAGAAGCATTAGGTGGTTCTTTCCAAGCTTGTCTGGATCACTGTGTAGGCCCAAGAAGCAAGCTTTTATCTATTTTATATGAAGTTCATTGTTTCAATCAGTCCCTTATGGACCTTAATTTAATATATCAAACAACAAAGGTAGTGTCAATCTTTAAAAAGAAAGTCCTGCTTTGCATTTCTTGCAATTAAGAAGATTTTCTAATTTACAAACCAAATTTTCATTAAATTGAAGTCCTAGCTGACCGATCACACAGAAAAATATGAAAGTTACATTGAGCTTTAAATGTCTATCCCCATGACAGTGCACAGTACCTTTTCATTTGTTACAACCAGTGGAGACATGGGATTAATCTAATACAGTCTAATTAAACACCCATTCACACATGAGGGTTTCTAATGGGACAGTGGCAAGAATGCTACTTTGTATCTCAGCTATATTTGCATTTATTTGTGGTTGGACCATAGATATTTGTAAATGCAGAATTTGTGAATGCAAAAATTAAACATGGAGGAACATGCATTTTTTAAAAGTAATTTGTTATTCTCCAACAAGATAATTACCATTAGGAAAATTTTATTTTATTCCATATATTTTGGCTAAGATGCTTTTCTAATTTTTGTTATTTAAACAAATGAGTAATTATGATTATGGTGCTTCCATGTCTGGGGCACCATCTTTGAAGAAAAGAGCATGATTATGTCTCCTTGGCTCTGTTAATGACTCATTGTGTGACCCCTGGCTTCTCCCCTAACCTGTTTGTGCCTTGACTTTTTTTCCATCCATGGAAAGGGAATATTTGCCCATTACCTACCCCTACTGAGTTCTTGCAAAGTTTAATTAGGATAAAATATTGCTCTGAGGACGGAAGCATCTTATGAGTGCAAGCTTTCTCTTTTTTTCTCTCTCTCATTGATTAATTTTTACTACATTGTGGGAAAATGCAACGTTGCATATTTTTACATATTCAGCCCATCTCTTTTTCTTAAGTTTGGGAATTTTGATTTTTTTAAATTAATGAAAATAAAACGCAAATGCTTAGTTGGATTTCTTGGAGGTAAGAGCAATCACCCACGTCTTGGCAATTTATATTATATAATTTTGTTATCATCTGCAAGATATTTCTGTGAGCATAATTGGTTTTAGAAAATGGCTTTTGCAGTAAAAAAAAAATAGTCAGTGCAGTAGCATTTAGAATGAGTGCAGCTTGTAGGAAGATTAGAAATTCCGCAAAGAATTCTTATCAGAGTCAAATCACAAGGGAAATAATAAATAAAGGTCTCATGTCTATAGTTATTTGAGAATATCTTGATTTTTGAGTCCTAGAAATTTCGGTTATTAGATAACATGCATCTCTAATATCAAAAACCTATAAAATGCTCTCATTTGAGTATTTAACTAAGCTAATTTAGAAGGTGGCTCTATCTCAATGTCATTTCCAAAATATAGCCTGGACCCAAGTAATTCTATTTCTACTTTTAGAATTAAAATAGTATTATTTAATGTATTCTTACTTCAACTGGGTGACCTGTTAAATGATTCTTGCCTGGTTCTACTTTAAGTCACAACATTTGGTCATGCATTCTTGGAATGTGAAACATATCAGTATAATGCACAGATCTGAATAATACTTTATCGAGTGTTCTTTTGCTGTTCCTTTTGATGAATGCTTATTAATTACTGAATACATGACAGAAAATTCTTGAAATGTAGCGAAGAAGCAGATTTACTGGTAATAACAGAGACAATCTTATTAAACTCTGATCAGGATCAAAGCCTAATGACTTGACACAACAGAGTTATATGTGCTTAACAATTAGTGGGAACAGAACTGCTGTTTGCTGACATCTTGTGCCTCTTCCTACAGGAAGTTAAACTCAGGAAGTCAGTGTAAGATACATGTATGGATTCTTTGATGCATGAAATGTAAGCAGACATAGTAGGTACTGATCAGGAGTTGAGAGAAAACTAAGAATCCACCTACATTTTGCCATACCTTATTTTCCCTTTGCTACATTACCAGCAGCGTTCTATAAGTGTCTGATCTACTAGCCTGAGTTTCAAAGTGAGGGCCATGAGTTGATGAAAACTCTCCAACTGATTCACAGTGGATATTGAGAGAGAAAAGAGGAAGGAAGAAATTATTTAAGCATTTATCTAATTTATTGGGATGTCCCAAAGTCAATACCATTTCCAAAACATAAGCTGGAAATAATGAACATTTTAGGTGGTAATTAGATTGAGATGCGCCTATGAGGACAGAGGCTCCATAGTGAGATTAGTGCTCTTGTAAGGAAAAAAGAAGAGACCAGAACCCACCCTCTCTCTTCCATGTGAGAGCACAGCAAGCAAACAGCCACTTTGGTTCCCTGGTCTTGGACTTCTAGCCTCTAGGACTATGATAAATCTTTTTAATAGAAACAGCAATCCTTAATCCAAAATCTGTACCTTTTTTTCACTTTATTGACTTGCTCTTTGACAATTTCATTCATGTGTAGTATGGACTCTGATTATTGTAATCCACTTTGTACCCCTCTGACGTCCCAGTTACGCTAATGCTCCACCCCTATTACTCCTCCCTACGAATGACTTTTGTTGGTTTGTTTTGTTGTGTTTTACTCTGTTATCTTTTGTTCTGAGAGCCCATTGAGTTTAACCAGGATCATCTATATGACAATGAATTTGGAGCTATACATGGGAGCCTGGTAGATTTTTCAGGGGGCACACAACTGAAGACAATGACTGTCATGTCCCGGAATCCATAGGTAGCTAATAAGTTAGCAGAGAAGTGGAGGGCCCATAAGCCCCTCCCCCATCCATGATTGTCTGTATATAAAACCAGTCCTGTATAGGCCCATTGCAGGCAACCACAACTGTTGTGAGATCACGACTGCACTGTCTAAGCGGGTCAGAAGACAGCATTTCATAGCGCTTCTCCTTATCTTCCAACTCTTGCATTCTTTTGCCCACGTCCACCTTCCCCACTTCAGTGATGGTCCCTGAACCTTAGAGGAGGTGGCTTAAATGTCCCGTTCAAGTTGTCACTTATTCTAGAACCTGAAGCGGCCACGAATCTCTGCATTCACTGTCATCATTGCAAAGAAAGGCTTTTCTGATTAAGGCTGGGAGTAGCATTTGTCTATGGGTACAAACATAAATATTTAGAAGGCAGCACAGCACCTAAATACTGTTTTTTTAAGCCTCCAGTGTTATAGTAGCCTGAACAAAGACAAACAAGTTTAAGTAATTTTCAAAATGTAAAATGTGATCACCTTTTTCATCAGATTTTCTTTTGTCTGCTTTGGAAAACTTAGTCATTTTATATAAAAATGTGTTGCATGTATTAACAGTGTTATTTATTCTTGTTAGTTTAAAATATTTTATTATTTTAATTGTATGTATATGAGTGTGTCGTACAATGCCTGTGGAGGTCAAAAAGGGTGTTAGATTCCCCTGGAACTGAAGGTCAGAAGAGGGTGTGGGATTTTCCTGGAACTGGAGTTACAGTTGTTAAGCCCCCATATGAGTACTGGGAATTCAACCTGGATCCTCTGAAAGAGGAAGCCAGCATTCTTAACTGTTGAGCCACCTCTCCAGCCTCAATTATTAGCTTTAAATTATAAAGTATTTTTAACATTCTTAATTTTTATTTCTAAAATAAAATTCATTGACATAACTTACATCAACAAAAACTCTGAAGAGTTTTCAACAAGTATTCAAAGCAAAGAAGCCCATCTGCTAGGAACTATAGCTCAGTGATAGAATGTTTGACCAGTGTGTATGAGGGCCTAAATTCAATACCTGGTATCAAGGGATGTGGGGCTGGAGGAGGCGACCTAGAATTTGAGAACCATTATTCTACCTTGTCGGATACAAATAGCTTGTTAGAAACAATTAAACCCTGTCATTTGTGAAACTATCCAGAAAGAAATTATAACCCTTAAAGTGCCATTAACAGTTCATCACATTATTTAGACATAATACACTATCTCTTTAGCAATATCTGACAGAGTAGGTTTTCCTTCTTTCATTTACAAAAAGAATAAATTTTAATATATTGCAATAAGCATGAAAATATATGAGATTAAACTTAAGTCATCATGTAATTGTAAATTTTGTCAGTTTATAAGACAAGACAAATTGTATGATAAGGAATAGAAAAGAGTTGAATTGTGAGATGAGAAAGTTTCAAATCACACTTTGGACAACTGTTCAGACATAACCGGACTGGCCAAACAAGACTGTCCCCCAGCAGAGAGCAACCTGCATGGGAAATGCTTGGGTTCGTCATCTTTCTTTCAAACCAGCAGTGTTTTTTGTTTTTTTTTTTTTATCAATTTTCTCTTTCTAATGGTTCATAAATGAGTTTTCCATTGCTTAAAGTGTTGACATTCTTTCAACTTGATCATAAGCTTCTGCAAGGCAATAATGACATCTCCTTCTGACTTTGCTGACATGGAAGAAATATTCCTGCCTCCAGTATCATTCTTGGATGGGTCATCCTCTTCTACTGATTCATTATGGAGACACGTTCATTTTAACACACTGTCTCCTTCTTATGTTATCCAGTTGTAGAAACTCCAAAAGCAGTCTATTTTAATGCAAGATACTCATTCTACAATTATTAATGTTTCCCTGAAATTTCAGCTAAATATCTAAAACAAATGTTTATGAGTATGTGTTTGTATAGGATTTGCTAGTTTATGTACAGTTTCTATATTGTATGCATTATCTTATCTGATTTTCACAGATTGGTAAGGTGATTGTCTTGCTTTGCCTATTTTACATATAAAAAAAAGCAAAAGCTCTGCTTGATTAAGAGATTTTCTCAAGAACATATTTCTACTAATTAATATAAAGATCATTTAAACTCAGAATCAAATTCTAAAGTCAAAGCTTTAAAAACTGCTAAGAGATGAACATATCAGAAAAGTTTATTTTTATTCTGATATGGAAGATAATATGATTTTCCTCAGAGGCTTACTAAATTGTAATACAGACAAACTAATTGTTTTTCCACAGCATGAGTGAATGAGGGCATAGGTGAATGTTTCAGTTGTAAATATAGGTGATTGGAATTTTGCATATAATCATGGGAAATTTTCTGAACTTCAAAATGTTTATTTTTTCATTTGACTTCTTATCCTGTCCCTTAATTGAATTTTCTTCTTTTAAAAATAACTCCATTTGTAAATGAATTAAGTATAAGTGCTAAATAACTCAAATAGATTTCCTTGGGAATAACCTAGGCATGCTTATACCACTTAAAATTTTTAAAAAAGAATATTATGGTAGCCTTGTTTTAATATTTCCAATATATTAGTTAATAGTGATTGTTAACATCATAATCAATAAATTTGCATTTTTCATGCTTAAACAAGATAATATATTTAGAGAACTTAACACAGAGTCACACATGGGAATACAAATAAAATAATCAATAATTGATAAAAATCTTGAATTATTAAAATTAGTTTGCATTATGTGATAATTATCTAAGACAGCTGTTCAAAACCCCTACCCTAGATGAGGAATGAAGAGTAATTTAAAGTTAGAAGCAAGCAATAAGCTTTATACCATGATTAATAAGATAAATAAAATAGAAAATTTTTTGCCTGATTTCTAATAATGATAATCCAAAAAGCACAGGTTTCTATCCTTTATCTTCAGTTTGATATTTTTAGAAAACTAGGAAAACACATAGTCGTCAGAAAAGTCACAGGCCATTTCAGAAGACTGGTGTGATATTGAAAGATGACATAGGAAGGGAAGTTGGATACAGTGGTTCCAGAACAAACTGATATTTTTCCTCCTTCCTGTCTGGAAGTTTGAAATCATACTTCAGGTTACCATAGAAATGTCCAATAATTCCACGAATGTCCAATAAAATCCAGGAAACTTATTTGAGAATACTATGTAAGCCAAAGAAACTTGGTAGTTCAAATACTGTTTTATTCCTACCTCTCACAATCCATGTTACAGTATCTCCCCAATAATGACTTCTTTTCCTTCCAAATAACATTTTCTGCTTGTACTTCCACCTGCTTAAGATGGTTGCTCCACGGGTATTCCAAACAGAAGTTTCTTCACCTTTAGCAACCTCCTACCACATCCTAAAAGTACTCTATTTGCTTGAGTGGCCTCTGCAACCACAACTTCGCTTGTATGTTGTGATGGCTAATCTTGGATATCAACATCACTGGATCTGGGATTAACTGAAGTGAGAAAACCCTTCTGGATTGGATCATTTGAAGCTAGATGAGCCGCCCTAAATGTGGGCATTTCCTTCTGATGGCAGCCCGTATAAAAAGTCATGGCAGAAAGAAGCTTGGCCTTTTTGTGTTTGCCTTCTCTCTCACTGGTGACTTGGTCTTGCTGTTGTGACTAGCTTCTTTGAATTCCAGTGCAGACTGAAGACTAGCAGATTTCCTGGAATCCATCAGGCCTTTAGCACTAGATTGGAACTGCTGAGACATCCAGCCTCAGGATCTGAGCAACTACCAGATTCTCAATCTCTCTGGGTGGTGCAGCCAGTGTTGGACTACTCATTTTATCCATTCTATTTCTTTAGAAAACACTGACTAATACATGTATACATGAAAACTCCAAAAAAGACTCTGTTCATGAACTTCCTCTTCCTGGTCCCTCTGTACTCTGTACCTCTCACTACTTTATAAACTGCAGAGACAAAGATCTAGTCTTAGTCATCAGATCTTAACGTGCTGAATGAATTGCAGCCTATGAACTCAATGGCTTATAACATATAGTCTACATGTTCTCAGAAACAGGCTGGGATTCAATATTTGTTGAAGTTAACCTGTAGGAGACTCAGCAAGCTCTTTGATTAAGGAATTTTCTTAGGAAAACACTTGACAGTCAGGGAATAAATGGTTTCCTGTGGCTGCACTGTGAATCTTAGAATTCTCAAAGCCCTGTTGCATATACTCTGTGAAATTTATATGCAATACTTTCATCTGGAGACAACATAGCACAAGAGTCAGAGCAGAGTGCTTGAATTCAAGTCTCTGTACTTTCTGGCTCTATGACCATGGGAATATAATTATTACTTCCTAAAATTATGAGGGTTATAGGAGCTAGCAAATGGTAAGAACCTAGCACAATGCCATACACATTTATAATTAAAATTTTTAAGTGCTCCCCAGGTCTATAGATTTTGGTATCAATCTAAGATAACACGTTACTGTAAAATTGCATGTTTAAAAAAAAGTTAATGAGATTTACAATTCAGCTTAGAAGAAATGTTTTATCATAGAGGAAGAAGTTGGAACTATGGGAAATTACAGACATCTATAAATAAATGACAGTTAATTATGTGGAGTTTTCAACCCTTTTTGAGCCACTCTGTGCTCAAACCCCAGCAAAATCAGCAGAAATTTAGTGGACAGATTTTAGCATAAAGAGATATAAGTTAGATCATTTCTGGATTAACCTGTATAACTCCAGAGAAATCTGTTTCTTTTAGCTTTGAGAGCATCATTTAGTCTAAAGCAATGAGTTACCATCTCTTCCTTACACTAGAATGACTATAATTCCGTTTGCCTTCATTTTTAAAAATAGACACAGAGTTTCTCTTCAACTATATATAAATTCTTCAAGTTCAGTTATTGGGGGTCTGGTAGCTTCCTCAATGCAAAGGACACTGGTATTTGAGAAGAATTCTATTGAGGGACATTAGGTAATCTCTTTACAAACAGTCAAATCCAAGAGAATGACTGATAATTTATAAGATATTCAAGTGAATCTGCTATTCACAAGTACCATATGACTTAAATTCAAACACTCCAAAGGTAAGTTCCAGAGAAATTATCTTCCCAGAGTCTGTCAACGGCTTCTTGAGGAGAGGAGAACTGTGAAGAAATAGCTCTAAGGCCGGAGGTCTTCCTAGGTGGGAATCCCAGCTCTGAAAGGAAAGGTCTTCCTTCTCTGTGCAACCCCCATTGGCACATTTTGGCCCTTACCTAACTTGCTTTTATGTTCTGTCATATTACTGGCCCGCTTCGAATCCTCTATTTTATAGAAACTCTTTTAAATTAACATGTATTCATGGTATATAATGCTGGATTTCACAACATAATTTCTTTGAGGTTTACTATATGCTTTGATTATATTCACCCCCGTATCATCTTTCTCCCCTGCCTTTCACTCCTCATTCACTGGTCTCTTTCCTTATTGTAATGTCTCTTCTACTGTCTAAATTTTTAACACTGCCACAGCACATGTGTGGAGGTCAGAGGACAAACTGTGGTAGTTGGGTCTCTCCTTCCACAATATGGGCTCCAGGGATCAATCTCAGGTCATCAGGCTTGGCAGCAAGTGCCTTACAAACTGAGCCATCTTGCTGCCTTCCCTTCCACTTTCATATCATATGTATGTAAATGGCATTATGTTTCTATATGCAATTTATAGTTTGTGAATAGAAAATATATGATATTTGTCTTTCTGAGTGTGATTATTTTCCCTTAATATGATTATATCATGTTGAGTCCATTTTGCAGCAAATGACACAATTTCATTCTTCTTTATGACTGAATAGAACTCCATCATGTATATGTATCACATTTTCTTAATCAGTTCATCTCGTTTGGCTCCATGTCTTTGTTACAGGACACAGCTGTGAGGAACATGAATGTGCATGTACCTCTATGATATGAAGACTTAGGATACTTTCCCAGAAGTGGTTTATCTGGCTAATGTGGTAGCTCTGTTTTAATTTTTTTGTGGAATTTCCATATTGGTTTCCCTAGTGACAGAACCAATTTACATTCCCACCAATAGTGTAGAGGTTCTCTCTAGCCCACATGCTTGCCAGCATTTATATTTATTTGTTTTCTTTATGATAATCATTTTGACTGAGCTAAGATGGAACTGACTGGATGCTAGCCTGAAGTTTACCTCCCATTGCTCCAGCTGTTTGCCCTCATTTTTCAGATTTTTCTGCTCTAAAGCTTCATCCTAAACATTTTCTCTATTCTCAAGTTACTGCAAGATTAGGAGCCTTTGAGCAGCAGCAGCAGTATCTTTAATGATTACTAAAATTCAGATTCTTAGGCTTGTTTCTGCCCTCTTGAGCAAAAATTTCCAGAAACAGAGAATAAATTGTTTAGTGTATTGTCATTTTGAACTTAAAATTTCAAATAATCTCCTAAGTTCCCAGCAGAATTCAAGATTTGCTTGCTATAATGCTTGTATCTGAGACAACACAACGCAGCAGGCAGGGCGCCGACTGGAGAGCCTGAGTTGACAAAAGTCCCAGTTTTGATTTTTAACAGCAATATCACTTTGAAAATACAAACCCACTTTCCAAGACTATGAGGTTTAAGAGATAATTTGCTGTGGTTGGAGAGATGACTCAGTAGTTAAGAGCACTGACTCCTCTTACAGGGGACCTGAGTTCAGTTCCCAGGTCCCACACAGTGAGTAACAACTATATAATTTCAGTTCTAAGAGATCTGATACCTTCTTCCGACCTCCATGAGCACTGCATGAATGGGTGCACTTGCATAAGTCAGGCAACATACTCTCACATATAAAATAATAATATTTTAAAAATAAATACTTTTTAAAGAGATAAATTTACTGAGTGATGGGATACACATAATTCATGGGTGATTCTGATGCAGAACAAAGCTAGAGGACTCCTGATGATGTCCTCGATTATCAAAGGTTCAAATCCACATTTAGGATCGTTATGTAAAGCTCTCCTGTGAATAATTTAGCTCTCCTATATTATCTCAATCTTATTTGTCTTTGTAGTCTCCTTTTGAATTCCTTTCTATGAGAAACCACTACTACAAACACTCCTAGCACTTTTCCTTTTGACTCTTAGCCTTCCTTCTAACTCTGTTTTTCCTAAAACAGCCTTCTTCTCTAGGCTCTTAGACCAGACTTGTCCAATGCATTCTTAAGTTGCAGACTAAATATCAACTCCTCTCTTAATAGCCCAGGTCTGGATTTGGTGGTTCCACTGTGTTCTCATAGCTCTAGTGTCCCTTGTCCATACATTCCTTATCATTCCTGCTTGATGTTTGTTTATGTCCTCTCTATTTCCATTTATGTTCTGACATATATTTAAAGGTGCTTCATAAAAGCAAACTGATGAATGAACCAGTAACTGAATAGGTCACAGAGGAATGCTTCCAGATCAGAGCCATTCTTTTGGCCTTCGTATCAAACTGGACATGTTTGATACCTAAATGAATTATCTTTCCCTAGCAAAATGGTTTCTTCCCCTTCAATTCTTCTTTTCAGTGCAACACATACAAATTTAACCAATTTATAAGGTCAGTGAGTTGAGGATTGCCCAAGACTGTCCTATCGTGAGTTGAGGATTATCCAAGACTGTCCTATCTCCCTTATCCTCATGTCTGATCTATCATTTTGCACATTACTGATAGCTGAGCTCAAGAGAATTTTCCAAAGTGTGATTATTGAGGGTTTGATTCAAAAGCGTATTTACTTTCTGGTTTTGCTAAAGCCCCTATGAACAAAAACAATAAAGAAGTACAAAAGGGGGAACATAACACGCCTCAGAACTGAGAGTCAGAGAGTTGATGGTTTTCTACAACCTGAGAAGCAGGAGGAAGCTTTCATGTCAATATGGAAACAAGTGGGCACCTCCATGCCAAATTTTGGCAGAAAGGCAAGTGTGTCCCTATTTGTGGAGACACAGAGACTTAAAAGAGCAAAGACAGAGAAAGCAGATATGAACGGGAAGGTGACTGGAGACAGTGTTAGCAATCTTAGCAGATTAAGATTAACCTGGAGTTCTTGCTAAACACTAGCACTCAGGACCTTACCCTGAGCCTAAGCACTGTGATTCAATGACGATGGCAAGGTAACCAAGGAATCTGGATTTTTAACAAGGAACCTGTGTGGTTTTATGGTAAACTGATTAGGACAAAAGTGGAATATGCAAACAACTTTGTACAGATACTAATTTTCCTCACCCTATGCAATCCATGTAGAACACAGAGTTAGCATTTAACCCCGATCCCCAGTTTAAAATCATATCATTTCTAAAGAAATGCTTAAATAATTAAGATAGCAGGGACAGTTACACCCCAGGACAAGACTGTCTTCACACTGACGTTTAAGAATGCCAGTTTTCTTCCTGAGCATCTTACAGAGAGTCCTGCCTGGACTTGTTGCCATACATTTACACAAAGTTCCTTCTTAGCTGTCGCCACACCCACAACATTCTAAGAATTTGGGGAACTATCTAAATGTTAGCTATCTAAAACTGAGCCAGAAAGATAGCTCAGAGGATAAGGGTACTTGTCACAAAAGCCTGACCATATAAATTCACGACCTGGAACCTACATAAAGGTGGAAGGAAAAAATCAATTTCACAAAACTGTTCTCTGACCTCCATATATCTACTGTGGCACACACACCATTCCCGCCATATATATGAAAACCCAAATTCACTAAATAATGCAAAAAAAAAACAACATTATCAAAGAGAAAAGAAAAAAGTAATGAACAGCTAGAATCTAGCCAAACTTTAAACAAAACAAAAAAATGTGATAGCTGCTGATATGAACCACAAGGATGGATGGCCTCTTCAGAAAGGACTGATTTGCTCTCCAGTTGCTAGAAGAGCTGTCCAAAGAAGTCCTAGGGAAAATACATTGGCTGAGGAAAGCCACCCTGCTATGACCACGCCCCTTTCCTGGTGTTCCTCCCTGGAAGACCTCCCCAAGGGTTGACCGAAAACCTGACTGAGATGCCATTGGATCTCAAATTCTCCTATTATTTTTTCTGTGCCTTCCCCTCTCTAAACAGTTCATCCTAAAGCTCTGGCATGCTAGTCTGCAATAAGAGATTATTTCACAAGTAGAAGAAAACCTTTAACAACAGGAATTGGTATCCTCAGGGAGATCTGTGGTCATAATACATGTATAAAACAAAAGTTCAGCTATTAAAAACTGAAAATAATTATTAAAAATATAGTTCAAATAAAGAATTCAATAAGGTTGAAGGAAGGTAGCTCAGATGGCAAAGGGTTTCCCTTGTAACACAAAGATATGACTTCAGTTTCCCAGGACAGATTTTTAAAAGAACATAAAACATCGCTGGAGACTAAGAGGTGGACTGATCCCTTAGGTTTTCTGGCCAGCAGTCTATGAATGGGTTAGTTCCAGGCCAATGAGAGACCTTGTTACTAAACAAATAAATAAATACATAAACCAAAAGTAAACAAAACCATCCAGAAGACAGAACCTGAGGAATTATACTCAGTATTTTCTCTGGCCTCAACATGCATATGTATGGGCATATATGCCCATGCACATCAGTACAGATGTACCTGAACATACACACACACACACACACACACACACACACACACACACACACACAGTTCAATAAAAACTGAAAGGCCAGGTGGCAGAGGCAGACAGATTCTGAGTTCAAGACCAGCCTGGTTTACATTGCCCAGTTCAGTTCAGTTAGTCAGAGCTACATAGGGATATCCTGCCTCAAAAAAACTTAAAGTTAAGACATTTCATTTAAAGGTAAGAGGAGAGTATAGACAAGTATTAGAAAAACTTAAGAGACACAGAATTGCCTCTGTCGCGCCACCCTAACTCCTGCTTCTGGTGTCATAACCCCACTGCTGACTCTCATGCTCCTTCCTGCTCTTTTCTAAAGACCTTGATATTACATTGGCCCAACCTAGATAAGCCAGGATAACCTCTACCTCAAAAACAGTGTATCACATCTGCAAAGCCTCTATGCTATATAAGCAAGGTATCTGCAGGCTTTAGGAATTGGAATGTAAACATCTTCAGGGGTTATCCTTCAGCCTGTCACAACCCCATTTTAACATACCGGTTTTCATGGATTAGTTTTATTTTTTAAATTATCATGATTGCTACAAATTTTTACTGAATTTTATTGAGTCTAGTTTCCTAAATAGTTCCATGTGCTACATGACTTGTTCCCCATTACTTCAGTCTTCCATCTTCTTTACCTGGGACACAGTGGTGAATTGTTCTGATACCCTGACCTCCCCAGAGGACACTGGAGTGGACTTTCAAAAAAAATCTAATCTGTTACTGCTGTATAGAGAATAAAATATATCGCCACTGTCTTCAGAATTGATTATAAATCTGCTTGTATTTGGCTCTTGACCACCCGACTCTTCATGTGTCTGCTACTAGTTCTCCAAATGTAGCCTCACATGCAGTGATATGAGCTTCATGCTGTTTTCCCAGTGAACCATGCGCTCTCACCTCCCTTCCTGTATTCTTTCTGCCTGGAAGACCCTTCCTCTTTCTCCACCTGACCTAATTCCATGTGTCCCTCAAGACTCGGATCATTCATACTTTACTCTGACCATGTTTCCATGGCCTTCTGTCTTGCAGACTTCAGAATGTTACCACAGCTTCAGGAACTACATTCATGACCCTGTGTAATATGTTGGCTTATTTGCCTGTCAGTGTCACTTCCTATATATTCTTTTGAGGGTACTAACAATGACACCTATTCATATATGTTGGCAGATTGTTTATCCCTCAAAAGAGATTTTGTTTTGAAGAAAAGAAATGTTACAGCTTGCTTTGGTATGTCACCCTTTTATACAGCTGTTTTTACTATTCACTCTTTAATGCTCTCAAGAGAGTTTTCCCAAATGCGTTTATGCATCAGGTGTATGTGTGTGCTGTGGAAGCAGCACATGCATGTGTGGAGATTTAATTATTTCAGTTGTCCTCTGTCACCCACTGCTTTGGTTATTTCAGACAAGCTCTCTTGATAAAAGCCAGGAAGTCCCAGCAGTCCCCCTCCATCTGCCTCACTCAGTGCTGGGCTTAGAGGACTGTGCAAGATCAATCCTGGCTTTTACATGGGTGTTGGGATTCAAACTCATGCTTGTACCACAAGTACTTTTAACTACTGAGTTAGCTCTCCAGCCTGCAGCACCTGTAGTTTCAAAAGCTCACCAGATTTTTGCAATGAGCAGTTTCAGTTGCTGGAAGATCAGCCAGGTCTTATGACTTTAGCTAAATGATTTTTTTGGTCATATAATGTCACATTGTGTAGGTGATCGAGATATCACTGAAATTGGCATGAACTTACTTTTATATTGCCTTGGAGGAAGTATTTGTAAAAAAAAACGTATTTTGTTTTACTGATCTATTTTTTGATGATGGCTTTTTAAAAATATTTTATTATTTTTATTTTATGTGTACAAGTGTATTGCTTGCATGTGTGTAAGTACACCTGTGCTGTGAAATGCCCATGGTTGTCAGAAGAGAGCACTGGATTCCCTGGAACTAGAGTTACAGTCAACTGTTAGCTACTATGTGGGTGCTGGAAATCGAACCCATGTCCTCTGCAAGAGCAGTCAGTGCTCTTAAACACCCAGCCATCTCTCCAGCCCCTGCCAATGGCTTTTAAGGAGATGAAAAGATTTCCAGTATTTAAATAGCATTCGAGACTCAGATTCTAAGCATGCATTTTCCTTGTATCTTGATAACTAATAATACTGATTTCGGAAAAAAGGAGTGAAGAGGAAGGATGGAGAAGCAGGAATGGGAATGGCACATGCAACAAAAGTGTTCTGTATCCTTTAGAAACACAATCAAGCCACATGCTGCTGCTCAAGTGTCTAAGCAAAGCCTCTGACCTCTGTTAACTCTCTGTTTTCATTTGCACAAGGGTATACTGATGGTAACTAAGTTGATCATTTAAAAGATTACATCCTGGAAACTGAATGATAAATGTGTCCCCATGTCACTGTCACAGAAGGCTGATTGGTAGGAATGCACATCTCACAAGGACATTGTGAGGGATAAACAACGGCTACTCAGCTCTTGGAAATATAAATAGCACTCATAAAAAATGTTAGCATGCATGTGCTTTCTGCCAAGGTAAACCATAATTTACACTTTACCTTGGGCGTAATTGTTACTCTATCTTTTTGGTTCACACCCATCTAGTCCTCCCTTGGGCCTTAAAGCCACAAGAGTTTTCACAAAAATAATCTTTAAAACATATATTTACCCTTTTACTGACCCCGTAAACTAGCTCTTTACTACTCCAGGGCATTTTAAATTGTTCTAAATTTGTTTTGGAAGCTGTGGGTGCATTCTCCCGTCCGCATGCATTCATAACCCCCATTAACTTCCATGGGAATCAGATCCATGTGTATCAAAGTGAAAATGGGATCACGTGTGTTTCAATCATGATTAAAATCTATTTATGATAAAATAAAAAGTAAAAAGTAAAATCCAAAAGATGTATGGAAAAACATGAGGCTGTGTGGTGCTTAATTAAAGGAATTCACATTCATGGGTAACTAAACTGCCTTAACACCCCCTGGCACTATTTCCAATATGTGTTCCATCTCAGGTTATTTACTGTAAAGCATCCACATTATAAATGAAATGTGTGTGACTTAGAACTCTCACAAAACTATGCTTGCCTTGTGTGCCTTGATTCTGTTATAAATACAGAAGTGCAAAGCCACCTCTTGGGTCAATATTAAGTAACCTGTGGGTAGAATTTTATCCTACCTATTTATGGCAGATTTTAAAATTATGTCATAAACACTTGAAAATTTTGCATGTATAAGTCTACTTGCATCTATGCCCATGAAAATTGAGTAATGGAGTTCCAAACAGTCCAATTTTTCTTATAAAAGCAGATCTGTGTAGTGCCTGCCCTCTCTATGAACATTACTAGGAGGCAAATACAAACTTTACATACATATTTTGATGATCCTTTGAAATGTTTGCTTTGAAATACAGATATATCATACATGCAAATAAACACACTAATTCATCCATGCATTTAATGAGATGAAGTCAACTCTATACCCCACAGCAGTAAAAAGTGCAATACAAAGATTCATTTCCATTTCACAAATAAACATCATGCACTTCTCAGATAAAATGTGAGAAAATAGGAATCTAGGTGACTTTTCAAACACGGTTTAAAATAAATGGATCTTAACAGAAATACAGCTGTCCCTCCACATCCACAGTGGATTGGTTCCAGGACTCCCTGCTGAGACCCAAATCCATGGATGTTCAAGTCCCTTCTATAAAATGTTGTAATGCATGTATCCTACACACAGCCTCACATGTACTCTAAATCCATCTGTAGATTACTTCTGATTCCTAATACATTGTAAATGTTACATAAAAAGTTGATATTCTGTGTTGTTTATGATGAGGAAACAACTATCCATATACATTCTGTATAGGCATCCATCACAGGCCTAACTGTGGAACATGATGCAAAGGAAACAATACTCAAATGCTGGAAAGAATCCTAGCTATGAAACTGCAGGAGGCTATAGCAGGCTGTGCCTGCATATCACCCCACTCTCACAGATCCAGAGTAGCGCTCAGCTCCGAGAAAATTCAAGTTATTTAGAACTTCATGGAATTTATATATTTGTTTCTGTGAATAGTTGGTTGAACCTGAAGATCTGGACCCCAGGATACAGAGTACAAACAGCATACGGGCATTCTAAGGGAACTTGGTAAAACATTTCTTCAATTGTCCTGACAGTGACTAGACTTTAGTTAAGTAATTAAAAGCACACTGAGGAATATTTTTGTGAAAAGCAAGTAGAAAATGTATCTTTCAGAGGCACGCAGAAACACCTAGGAAGTCAATAACTGGGTAAGATTTTTTAAATATATGAAATTATAATCAAACTAAATTTGAAATAAGCATGAGAAATTAGCAGGTGTGTGTGATGCCCTACAGAAGTCTTAGTAATATGCTATTTTAGGTACAAGTTGACTTTCCATTTCCTAAGCATATTTAAGTTGGATGGATTTGGGTTATTTGAAAATCCTAAAGATCTTCACCTGTCTTCATTCTTTTGCATTTCTGCTTTGTTTTCTACTCTAAAGCAGTTATAGCCCATATTCTAAAACACACAGGCCTGCCCACACGTGCATCAGATAGTTAACTAAATGACCACACAATGACAACCATTTTGTAGATACCTAAAATGATTTTTCCTAACTCTCTTAAAATAACCATACCGGTAATTGGTGTCATTTACTCAGCCCCTATTGCCATCTAAGAACCGCAGTACATATTTTTAACATTTATTTTTTTCATCTGATGTGTGTGTGTGCAGGCATGCAGAGACCTTGGCGTCTGTGTAGAGATCACAGGACAATGTTTGGTAGTCCATTCTCATCCCTCCACCTACTTGAAACTGGGTCTTACTTGTTTTTGCTGTTGCACTTCATTCTCCAAGCTAGCTGGCCTGTACGTTTCTGGCCAGTTGGCCTATCTCTGTCTTATATCTTGCACTAGGAATGTTGGGATTGCAGATGAGTAATGTCTGTGAAACAGACCACGTCTGTTTTCTTTAAAAAATGTATTTAATATTTTTATTTTGTGTGTACGAGTGTATTGCTTGTATGTACGTAAGTGCACCCGTGTCATGCAATGCCTGTAGGGGTCAGATGAGAGCATTGGATCCCCTGGAACCTGAGTTACAGACAGTTGTTAGCAGCCATGTGGGTGGTGGACAATGAACCCTTGTCCTCTGCAAGAGCAGCTAGTGCTCTTAAAGGCTGAGCCATCTCTCCAGCTCTCTTTTAAATATGTAAAATACTTAGTTTGTAAACTCACTTTGTGAACAAGAACAATCTGTTTATCAAATATATAGCTGGAGAGATGACTCAGTGGTTAAGAGCACTGGCTGCTCTATGGAGGACCAGGGTTCAATTCCCAGCACCCACATGGCAGCTGACAACTATCTAGTTCCAAGGAATCTGATATACTCTTCTGATCTCCATTGTCATTGCACAACCCTGGTGTGCTTTGTACCTACAGACAATACACTCAAAGACAAAAAATAATATATAACGTGTTTTTTTTTTTTTTTTTATTTAAGAAGCTGGGAAAAAGGAAGGAGACACATGACTATGGTAGCGTGTGAGAGGTGGAGCCGGAGTCACATCCAGGCTGTGTCTTCCAGTCCTGGTCTCCATCCTACTCAATGAACATCAGAATGCTAACCACCACAGACAGTGTAGATATTTACATTAAAGTCCTGCCCTTCTTTAGGAAAATCTCACGGATAAGTTCAAATAAATACAATTTTTAAAACTGTTGAAGCTTGAGTCGACTGAAACCCAACCAGTGAGAGAGGAAGGATTGATGGAATTGGATCAAGCAGAGAAAGTCCCAAGACATGGCTTTGGAGACTAGACTCATTCTCAAATTAAAAGTCAATGCTCACAATTTCTTTTTCTTTAAAATCCTGAAAAAAAGCATTTGAGCATAAAGATAACAGAGAGAGAAGAGATACATTGAAGTCCCCAATTCATGGTGAGACATCCCAAGGAAAGAAATTTATTAAGATCTAAGCACCATCTTAGAACACAAGAATAAATACTTTCCTAAAATTAAAGTGCATTTACGCACTGTTGTGTATCCTTAAAATATACTCAATTTATTCTTTCTAGTGCTCATATTTTTCTACTTTCTCCCTTTTTATGAGCATATATTAATTATACAAAATAATGAATTTTGTTATGCCATTTTCATGAAAGGATATAACACACGTTGATCATGTTCACTCCATTGGCCTCTCTTGTCCCCACCACTTCCCACAGATCCCCTTTCTTTTTACAAATCATCTCCTCTCTATTTCCATGTCTTTGTTAAAAGTGTAACTCCTTCTTGTAAGAGAAAACATATGGGTGATTATTTCTCTTGCTTATCACAGTGACCTCCAATTCTACCCATTCTCCTGAAGCACAATTTCATTCTTAATGGCTAAATAATACTACATCACGCACATTTACCACATTTTAAAGATCATTTCTTGACAACAGATTTTATCACATGGACTTTTAAAAATGTAACCACTACTCTACTTACCTAGTGAAGCCCTTCCCATGCGGTCCCCTTCCCTGCCTTGAGCCTAAGACCCTCTTGCTCCTCCTGCCTGAGACCTCTGGACTAGCCTGACAAGAGAACCTCTCACCACTCATCAAAGACGCATCTTTTTGCAACAAATGAAGATTATTATAGAGTTCCACAAGTGGCAAACACAGAGAACAAGTGACTGTGAGGTGCCCAGCCCTAAGTGACATACCTACAGTGCAACCTGTACACAAAAGGCTCTGGAAACACAGCAGCACAGGGAACAGGGAATATTAATGTATCTCTCAACTCTCACCAGAAGCTTCCTCGTGCAACACATGGTGATTAACACATAAAGCCACAGCTGGTCAAAATGTAGACAATAGGGCTGCATGCTCCTGGATAGGACTCCTATATTAAACCTCCACCACCCAAGGCTCAGGGATCATTCTGAAAGAGGTAGTAGAAAGACTGTAAGGCCAGAGGTAGTAGATGATCACAAGGAAACAGAGTTTTCCACACAGTTTGGAAGTTACTCATAAAAATGTCAATGGTGACAGCACAAAGACCGACACAAGCATAAGCCAGACAAAATCCCAGCATAGAAATGGGGAAGGAGGTAAGAAACTCCAGCCTTAGCTCAGGAACTATCAGCAACCAATAGCTGATGAAAGAGGGAAGGTCAGGGTTTTTTTGGGTTTTGAGGGGTTTTTTGCTTTGTTTTTTGGAGTGTGTGACACTAGATCAGTTAATCAGGCTCCAGTGGATGGACACACACTGAAGGACTTTTGGGGACCTAAAATGATGTAGAACAGAGTATATGACTGGCATGGGGCATCAAGAGGGGTGCAGATAGTGGAAGGGGCCTGAATATGATTGAAATATCTTTTATTAAATTGGCAAAATTCAATTTAAAATTTTAAATGGAAAAAATGTAAACCAAAGGAAATATAATAAATCAGTTTGTCTAATCCCCTCATTCAAAGAGACAAGGAAATAATTACTGTTATCTTGCTTCAATATGAGTATTACCATCACATCAAACTGTTTATGTTCCCATGTCATACCAACAGAAGACTAGAATCAGCTTTCCACAGAGCCATTACATTGAAAGGGGACCTGTTTGTCCCATATCTTCCTAGTCAACTGTGTCTGGCATTGAATGCAGTATGACTTATGGTCCAATATAAACATAGACAATTTTCTTAGTAAATCAATATGACTTTCTCTTTAGTTGTATGTACACATTCATGAATAACAACTTCTTATTTCTTGCTACCCCATAATAAGAAATGCATGATTCTCTATCTTTAATTTTCATCATTACCAGAAATTAGGACAGTACTAGACACAGTAAATTGTCAGGAAATAGTCCTCAAGACCTGGCGTGGCAGTGCATGCCTGTAATCTCAGCAGAGACAGGAGTATCACTGTCAGTTTGAGCACAGCCTGGTCTAAACAGGGAGATCTGTGTCAGCCAGGACTACACAATGAGACCATATCTCAAAAAGCAAACTACAAAAAAAAAAAAAAAAACAAGCAAAATACTTTTTGAAAGAAAAATACAAATTTTTGCCCCAAACAAGATAACATGAGTCTTAAAAACTGACAACTGCCTCTCTTCCTTATCTGATAAAAGTCCCCTGCTGTCTCTCAACTTTACCTCCTAACTCAGTCTTCATCCTAATTCCACTAACACCCAAAAAAAACCCCAAGATATCTGCTGAAAGGAAGTAAAATCTACTCCACTCTTCATCCCAGGACTCTCTGGCCTGACTTGGATCAGCTTCCACACCTTGCAACTAAGTGTCCTTGACAAACTAAAGTTCTGACTACGCCAGCATCTCTGCGTTAGTTTTCTAGGGCTGCTGAGATCAATTGTTAGACATGCGGTGGTTTAAAGCAGCAAAGACCAGTTTCCTCACAGTACTGGAGGGTAGACCCTGAATCATGGCATTGGCAACTCTCTGCACATTCCAGAGCTTCCTGGTGCACTGCCTTGTGTTTGTGCTTCTACAGCCCATGCACTGCCCTCCAGCCTGGGATTCTCTTCTGATGGCCTTCTCTTTTGTAGTTTTTCTCCTCTTTTACATTATAAAGGCTTGTCATTGGGTTTAGGTTCCACTGGGAACATCCAAGATAATGTCATTTCAAGATCTTTAACTCGTTGATAGGTACAAGCTTGCTTTCTCCAAATAAAGATATATTCACTGAGTTTAAGGGTTATGGCATGGACATTATGGTTAGGGTCTACTCTTCAACTAATTATGCTATCTTAAAACATTTACACAGTGTCTACATTCTCATAGGATAAAAACTGCAGTTTACAGGTGTTCGAAATGCCTCAGTCTATCTGTGTTTCTCCCCCGCCCTCTGTTCTCTGAACCACTTCAAATTTGGTCTCCCTTCAGTTTGTCCATCTGCCCATCTTCCTCCCATTCGGGGCCTTGAACACAAGGCTCCCTCATGCTCTACCTTACTTAAAACTTCAGCAGAGTCTTCCTTGGCACAACTGCCTGACCACTAGACAAAGCCTGGCTGCTAAATAGCTTTCAATAAAATAACGTTTAATTTTATAGTTAATGCCTGCCTCTTGCACTTCTCTGAATCTCCATGAGAGCAAGGATATGTGTTTATTTAATTTTTATTTTAAAATATTAATCTCCAGGGCAGAAGAGATGGCTCAGTGGTTAAGAATACTGGCTTCTCTTGCAGAGGACCCGGGTTCAGTTCCCAGCACACATACAACCGCCCATAACTCCAATTCCAGAGGGAATCAATGCCCTCTTCTGAACTCTGTGGGCATTGCACAACACATGTTTACTTACATACATGCAGGCAATATACTCATACACATAAAAATAAAGATAATAAAATATTTAATTATTTAGGCTCCTTATTAGTTCAGTAGGTAGTGTATAAGTTTATAAACTGTTTTCATTTTTTAACTTATCAATGGGTCTTAAGACTACCACAGTACTTAACACATATCAAAAAGGCAACAAAGGCTTAATTAATAGATGAAGTAGAGAATGGATAAAAGGATGAACGAATACATTTGCATTTGCATATATTCTTCTCCCAACATTTGGTGTCATTCAAAAAAATAGACTAATTATTATCAATGGAATATTGCCATAAGTTTAATTAAGAAACATGATTATGCATACATTGGACTTGTGTACTAACTTAATTGGAGAACTGAATCATTAAATCATAATAAAAATGTCTTTATATTGATCAAATATTCAAATAAACATGTTGATTTTGTTTTTTAGTGCAGATGATGCCCACAGCTAGTTTGTCATTAATTATCCCATTTATCACTACCATCACTAGTTATTAACCTTACATTGATATCATCCAGTGGGATATGTTCTCTTAAAGTCACTATGAAATAAAGAAAGCTTTCCTCCATTGTTGGAACATTTAATAGCATTTCAGACATATGTCTCACTTTTTATTATTTTGTGGGCACCCCAGTCAAACAATGGCATTAGTTGAAAGAAGTTTGGCTTATGCTAAACCCAAAGTCAGGTAATAACAATGCAGTAGCATGATACAATGTGTTTTAGAACTTAAATAAAAAATATTCCTAAAAGTACATATTCTGTGATAACAAAATTCAACCAAGAAAAAGCCTAGGGTTATTGAAACACATGAAATTTGAGCTTGAAGATAATTTAGTTGGTTTAAAATTATTTGAAGACCATATGAAAGGAAGGAATTGCCTTCTAGCTTCAGTTTAATACCTGCTATCACTGTGGGGATAGGAGTAGCTAGCTAAGAATCTTTCTACTTTATGATTTATATGCCTACACAGAGTATCCTTTAAACTCTATGTTCACTGAATGAAAGACTGTGACTAAGGCTTCTTTAGTTATTCATTAGTTCATGCATAACAAAACTACCAGAATTCTCAGTTATGATGTTAAAGCTGTATGCATTATAACTCTTCTTAAAATGAAAACATAAATCTACCAGTGTTGGATATCTGTAATTATCTCTGCAACCTGAATTACTAAAATTAAATATTCAGTTACTATGTATATATTATCACCTATTCTATATTTTATAATTTTGAGTATTTTAAAATAAAAATAATTTAAAATGTTAGAATTCGAATTGTAACAAAGTTATTTTGTGTTAAAAGTTCATTGGCAGCTCTAAGTTAAAGACCAGAGAAAATTTATACCTATAAATACTCTAAGCTCCATTATATGTTCTATTATATTTCATATCCTGTGGATTTAAATAATATTACAGTAATTTTAAGACAACTTTTTACATGTGGGTATCAATTTTTCTGATCACTGAGATGTAGTAAGAATTAATTTTGGAAACAAAATAGTTCTAAGTCATAAATGCAAAGGAGATGATTCAATAGATTAGTCTAATAAATATGAATTTTGTTATTGCTATTTTAAGGATTTGTTGTATTACTTTTAACTAGGTGGATGTGTGTGTGAAGATGAGTGCAAGTGCTTGTAGAGGCCACAGGCATCAGATCTCCCTGGAGCTCAATCTACAGGCAGTTATGAACTGTCCAACATGAGTGCTAGGAACTGGTCTTGGCTACTCTGCAAGAGCATTACATACTCTTAACCACCTAACCATCTCTCCAGCCCTGCATGTCATTTAGTAAGTAGTATGATTGACAATGTTATTTCCTTTATGTTATTAAAATTAAGGAGAACTCTCAGTATGATATGTCACATCCAATAATTGGTAAATTCTATTTCTCAGGGTAGGCCATGAAGGAAGCCATGAATTTAATATTCCACTGTCTAAAGTTTCTTTAGAAATTCTTAAATTTTAAAAGGAATTTTAAGAGAGTAATTGAGGTTAGTAATCCAATGATCTGTAGAGAATTAACATCTCCAGGGTTAACCATTCTCTGACTCTAGGTTTTGGACATTGGAACTTTTGCTGTGTGGACAATAGCAATATGGAGTCACTTAGGTTTAATACATGGGAATTTTGTCTTCCAGTAATGTCACTGGGCCCTCACAGAAGGGATAGCCACCCTCCTTTATCTAGTGTAATTTTTGATAATTGCTTTTCTGGAATAAAATTCAATAAGGAATCTTTTCTCCAAAATACATAACTTTTGGGGCTGGACAGATGGCTCAGCAGTTAAGAAGACTGGCTGCTTTTGCAGAGGACCTGGGTTTGATTCCCAGCACCCACATTGTGGCTATCAACTGTCAGTAACTCCAGTTCCAGGGAATTTGAGTGCTTCTCAGATATTGTACAACATGAGTGCATGTACATGCATGCTGGCAATACATTCATAAATACAAAATAAAAATAATAAAGTATTCTCTCCCTGCACAGGGTTTCCTTTCTTGCCTTGGGCCCAAGGCCACTCCTGCTCTTCTACCTCAGATCTCTAGACTAGCTTCCTAACCCAGATTATCTTAATCTTCTAGAATAGTTTGTCAGACCCCTATATGCTGTCCCCACCCCCACACTCCCAACTTGCCCCTGGACTCCTGATCTATCTTCTTCAGAACTGCCTACAACCATGATCAGCCAACTACCCTACAGGAATGGGAACCTGAAGCACACAACAACTTTTCATTCCTGAGCAAAAGGCAAACAAGCTACAACAACAATATAAACAGAACCAAACTTCAACTAAACAAAATCAGAATAGAATTTCCTGTCAGACACATAGCCAACAGAAAACATCCATATACCCAAACAACAATGCAAACAGCAATGCAAAAGCACAAATAATATGAAAAACCAAGAGAATATGTCCTCAACAAATACCACCAGTAATGCAGACCTGTATTACAATGAAAAATACCTCAAAGAACCCCAATCCACATAATATAAAAAGAACAATCACAAACATGATCAAAGAACTTAAGAGAACACACAGATAAACATAAGAATGGAACGTGCAGAAAACATGGGATATCATGAAAAGACCAAATCTATGCATCACAGGCATACAGGAAGGAGAAGCTCAGGTCAATGGCATTGAACAGATCTTCAACAGAATTATAGAAGAAAACTTTCTTAAATTAAGTAAAGACATACCTACAGAGATTCAGAAAACACACAAAACACCAAAAGACATGACCAGAACAGAAACTCCCACTGTATTTCATTGTAAACACAAATGTACAGAACAAAGAGAAGGTTCTGAAAGCTGCTAGAAAAAAAACAGCAAGTTACATATAAAGGAAAACCCATCAGAATTACAGCTGACTTTTCAAGGCAAACTATGAAAGCCAGAAGAACCTGAAAAAAGTATTCCCAGCTTTAAATGACCATGGATGCCAACCCCAAACACTTTACCCAGAAAAACTATCTGTCATGGTTGAAAGGGAATAGAAATTTTTTCCTGACACAAATAAGTTGGAAGAATTAATGCCCACCAAACCATCCCTACAGAGAATACTCAAAGCAATACAAAGGACTAAAGAAAGGAATGAGTATATGTGGCGTAAGGGGGAGCTGCAAGTGTGCTCAAGAAGACATAGACGGAAAACAAAGAAAGGTATAAAAACAGAAATAAAAAATAGGGCCACAAATACAAAGAAATTAAAATGAGAGTATCCAATACACATCTCTCAATAATAACACTAAATATCAATGACCTCAACTCCACTGTCAAAGACACAGGCTAGCTGAATGGATCAAGAAAGAAAACCTGTCTTTCTGTTGTCTTCAAGAAATCATCTCACATTCAGACTTTAGGGTGAAGGATGGAAAAAAACATTCCAAGAAAATGGTTGCAATTCTACTATCTAACAAAATAGATTTCAAATTAAAACTAATCAGAAGCGATAAAGGGGTCACTTCATTCTAATCAAATGAGCAACTGATCAAGAAGATATTATAATCATGAATATATATGTATCAATATGATCTGGAGCACACAATCTCACAAAAGGAGCACTCCATGACTAAAAGACAAAGATTGACCCCAACTCAGTAATTAACCTACACTTCATTGGAAATGACTTCAATACCGCACTATCTTCAGTAGATGGGTCAACTGGACAAAGAATAAACAGAGAGACAACTGAATTAAATGAGGTCTTACATGAAATGAACCTAACAGACATCTACAGAATATTCTTTCTACTCCGCAGTAGAATTTCTACTGTGGAAATTTCTCTCAAATGGACTACATCCTGAGGCACAAAACAAACATCAACAGAGACAAAAAAATTGAACTGCATTCTATCAGACCACAATGTAATAAAGCTTATAATCAACAGCTCTAGTAATTAGACAAACTCATGTACATTAAACAACCCAATCCTGAATGATGAATGGGTCAAAAAGAAGAAATTTAGAAAGAAATAAAAGTAATACTGGAACCAAAGAAAAATAATAACACAGTACAACAAAATCTCAGGGACACTTTAAAAGCAGTCCTACAAGGGAAATGTATAGCTCTAAGTGCCAACATTAAAAAAAATCAGAAAGAGTACATAAAAATGACTTAACAGTACAACTCAAGACTCTGGAAAGGCAAAAACAAATGAAACCCAGACCTAGTAGATGGGAAGAAATAATAAAACTCAAAGTAGAAATTAAAGAAATAGAACCCTCCCCAAAAAGTACAAAGAATAAATGAATCTAAGAGCTGGTTCTTTGAAAAGCTAAACAAGACTGACAGACCTTTAGCTCAGTTAAACAAAAGAAAGAGCAAATCCAGATTAACAAAATCAGAGATGAAGGGGAACTATCACAATACAAAAATTCTAGAACATTATAAGGGGATACATTTAAAAACCTATACTCTATTAAATTTGAAAACCTAAAAGAAATGGATGAATTTATAAATTAATGAAAACTACCAAAGTTAAACCAAGAAAAGATCTACAGCTTAAACAGACCCGTAACAAACAAAGAAATAGAAACCGCGACATAAAACCTCCCAACTAAAAATATCCCAGGCACAGATGGATTCACAGCAGAAATCAGACATTCAAAGAAGTTCTATAACCAATACTTCTTTCTTATATTACTCAAAAAGACAAGAAAGGGAGAACTCCCAAACTCCTTCTGTGAAGTCACTATCACTTTCATATCCATACCAGTAAAAAAAAAAAAAAAGAAAGAAAGAAAATCATAGGCCCATATTCGTAATGAACAAAGATGCAAAAATTCTCAACAAAATACAACCTGCATTCAGACATTACAGAGCTATAGTCATAAAAACATCATAGTACTGGTACAAAAGCAGACACATAGATCAATGGAACACCATAGAAGACCCAGACATGAGTGCACACAATTTCAGCCACCTGCTTTGACAGAGGTGCCAAGAACACACAATGGAGCAAAGACAGCATCTTTAACAAATGGTGCTGGCAAAACTGGATCTCCACTTGTAGAAAAATGAAATTAGACCCTTATCTTTCATCCTGCACAAAACTCAACTCCAAAGGATCAAAGACCTCATTATAAACTTGAATCTCTGAAACCACTAGTAGAAAACATAGACAGTATCCTAAAAGATTCTGATGTAGGAAAAGACTTTCTAAATTGTACATTAGTTACTCGGGCATTAATCAACATGAGTGGACCCTCATTAAACTTCAAAGGTTCTGTACAAAAAAAATAAACAACCAAAGAAGTGAGGAGAAAACCCACCAGGTGAGAGAAAATCTTTGCCTGCAACGGAAGGTTAATATACAAGATATAGAAATAACTCAAAAAACAAAGAACCAAGAAAGTAAACAGGCCAATAAAAACACGGGCTAAGGACCTAAATAGAGAGTTCTCAAACGAAGAAATAAAAATGGCTAATAAATACCTTAAAAGGTGTGCAATATCCTTAGTAATTAGAGAAATGCAGATCAAAATCATTTTAAGATTTCATCTTACCCCAGTCAGACTGCCTAAGATCAAGAGAACGAAAGATAGCAAATGTTGGTAAGTATGTGGAGAAAGGGGAACGCTCTTCCACTGCTGGTGGGAATGCAAACTTGTGCAACCACTATGGAAAGCAGTGTGGAGAACTCTTCAAAAACTAAAAATGAATCTACCATATGATCCAGTTATAGCACTCCTTGGCATACCCTAAGTATTTATCCTACTGTCAAGATACCTGTACCTCCATTTTTGTGGCTGCTTTTTTTCACAGAAGCTAAGAAATGGAGATAACCTAAATGTACCCCAAATATGGTACATTTACACAATGGAGTTATCCTCAATGGTAAGGAAAGACAAAATTATGGAATTTGTAGGCTAAGGGATGGACTAGATGCTGTTATGCTAAGTAAAGTAACACAGACTCAAAAAAGCAACATATGTTCTCCCTCATTTGTGGATCTTAGCACCAATCCCTTATATGTGAATATGTATCCTCATGTAACAGCAGAAAGCAGGGAAATGGGAAGGAAGCATGAAGGGAAATGGAAAGAAAGAGCCTGAGAGAGGGGAATAACAGGAAACAGATGTTACCAAGGGTGAAGTAGGGAAAATGGAGCATTCAACTGCGAAGGGAGGAGGGAAGGACTTAAAAGGAACGGTGGGGGCAAACAGAAAGAAGGAACTGAAGAGAAGGGTTAATAAGAGACAGATATTATCAAGGGGAAAATGGAGGAAATGAGGGTGCTTAAACAGGGGAGGGAGGAGGGAGATTAGCCAGGGAGAGAGAGAGGAGAAATAAATAAAGCTTAGGTGGAGTGAAAAGCCAAAAGAACATGTATTAACTCAAAACCCCCTGAAAAATACACATATAGCATCTGAACATGACTGAATGTGTATAGCTGAAGGGTCTATTTCAAGAAACACAGTGCCAGACAGGAGAAACCTCCCTTTGAGTTATTGATCAGAGTAGTCTAAGAGACTCCCCAAATTACGTAGACTATTGCCATAACCCTTGATTACCTCCCAGAACTTGAAGATAAGACCCTACTGCTGAAGACAGGACATATTGCCAACACAAGACTTGAAGCAATAGACTTGGAACTGACCTGGAAACTTCATCTCTGAAGACTAACTTTCATAATTCTAGAGGATTCAATGCAAGCTGCTAAGGGAGAAAATCAACCAGTGGTCCAACCCAACTCTAAAGCCTAATAACCACAACTGGTATAGCAAACTATCTCTATTGGTGTAATAATGGCACTTTTATTTGGGAGGTAATTGATAACTAAATAATTGGACTTAAAGACCTTTTTAATAGGAGGAAGCTCATAGGTGGTGCTGTAAATATAGCCAAATATACATGGCTGGAGAGGTCATAGATCCTAGAGAAAAGCCTTTATCTGGCACATTTCTAAACAAATGAAATGTCTTACGGCATGCTAAGTATGGATCCTTGTATTTACAGACAAGTAATAATGCACACCACTCATCAAAGAAGCTTCTTTTTGCAATACATGGAGGCTATTACAGAGTCTCACAACATCACACACAGAGAATATATATCTGAGAGATGCCTAGCCCAAGTGACACATCTACAGTGGAACCTCTACACCTAAGGCTCACAGAACACAGCAGAAGAGGAGGTGGAGGAAATACTAATGTAGACTTCAACTCTCTCCAGTGAAGCTTCCTCATACACTAGAGTGTGATGAACACAGAAGGCCACAACTGACTAATTTTTAGACAATAAGAGACTGCACAGTGCATGTCTCTGAACAGGACTCCTATATTAAACCTCACCTACCTATGACTCAGGAGCAACCGGGGCAAAGGAGGTGGAAAGAATGTAAGAGCCAGGGTTGGCACATGAACATAAAGAAACAGAGGGTTTCAGGCCACTGGAAACTTGTTCATGTGAACTTGCAACAATGGTGCACAAAAACCATGACGACTCAATCAGACAAAAACTCAGCGTAGAACAAGGGAAATGGGCATCTGTAAGTCCCCAACCTTAGCTGAGAAACTATTGGCAACTGATTACTACTGGGCTATTGAGAGTAAATCTTCTTTAAGGGAGTGACTCTAGGTAGACTGACTAGATCCCAGTGGATGAACGTACACTGAGGGACATCTGGGCACAAACATTTGACCAGATAGGATTTAGTATATGTGACAGAGTGCATAAAATAAGATAGATGGGGTTACTTGAGCACTGATGTGGCAGGGGATACAAATTTGATTAATATCTATTATATGAAATGCACAAAAATTCAGTAAAAACATTTTAAAATACATAGCTTTAAATAGTGATTTAACAGAGTTGGTAGTATCATATTAATCGGCGAACGTGAAGAATCTTAGAAGGAACCATCTTTGGTTCTCAAAACAACTTGCTAGTGCAGAATGACATGCAAAATCAAGGCCAGCTATTCCAAGGGAGATGACAGATGGAATATTCTAATTGTAGTATTGTTTTCAAAATACATCAAGAGAACATTTAAACAATATTTAAGGTGAATTCATGGGTTTTACTCCCATAGTAAGGACTCACCTAGTCTTCCCTCAAGCATGCAGTTGATTAAATAAGCCAAGCGGTTTAGCAGAGGAAAGACACTGCAAAATTTGCACACACAAAAAAGATGTAACTTTTAAGAAAACCAAATAAGAACTAGAGAGGAAAGATATGTCATAATTAAACATGACTCTTAGGTCAGACTGTAAGGATCTGGACCCAAAGAGCTGGGTCGTCTTAGGCATGTTTCTTAACCTGTCCATATTATCTAATTCGCAAAAGGAAGATATTAGGAACCTATCTGTACTATGAGAACTAAGAGAACTAAAACAGGACTGACCTAATTTTTAACAAAGGTGCCAAAAACATATATTGGAGACAGACTGCCTCTTTAACAAATAATTCTGAGGTAACTAAACATCCACATGTAAAAGAATGAAACTAGATCCCTATTTTATCCTATACAAAAATCAATTCCAAATTGTTCCAAGATATAATGTAATACCTGAAACTCTGAAACTGTCAGAAGAAAAAGTAAGGAAAATCCTTCAAGATATTGTCAAAGGCAAGGGCTTTCTGAATATGACTCCAGGCCTTTAGGAAATAATGCCACTAATCAACAATAACACCTCGTAAAATTAAAAAGCTGTGCAACAAAAGAAAAGGTCATTTGAGTAAAGCAACATCCTACAGAATGGAAGAAAATCTTTACTAATAATATATCTGATGGAGGATTGATAGTTACAATATACAAAGAACTAAAACACAAATAAGTAAACAAGATATCAAACAACCCAATTAATAAATGGGCTAAGGAAATGAACAGACAATTCTCAAAAGAGGGAGTGGTCACTAAACACATGAAAAAGTGCTCAACTTTATTAGTCATCAGAAAAACACAGATCAAAACTACACTGAGATCCCATCTTCAATGGGCACAATGACAGTCATTAAGAAAAAAGCCATTAACAGGGGTTCAGAGGCAGCCCAGTCAGTGAAGTGTTTGTTGTAGAAGCATGAGGACCTGTGTTTGCATCCCTAGCACCATCACTGTATATTTGTTAGTAGTAAATACTGCTTGACTATCCATGTGGTCCCTTGTGATATACTGAGAAAAAAGTAAGAATGTATTATATAATAGCAAATGTCCTTTCTCCATTGACCAGTTTGTCCTCAGGCTTCACAGTTTAAGATTCTTTAAAGCCCAGTACAGTAGGTTAAATGGTCAGAAAATATCTGGTGCCTGGAGAGCACTGAAAATTTCTGTCTGCAAATTCAGAAATGCATTTTTAAATCTTGCTGTGTTACCTAGGATAGGTTATGTAACCTCTCTATGTCTCTTCCCTGGCCTCCAAAGAAAGCATAATAACAGAACCAGAGCGCATAGCGCTGTGGTGAGTGTCAGTGAGATAATACAGAGACAACACTTAGGAGAGAGTAGGGATTCAAAGGTCAGCAATGTAGCACACTAGACCAGTGTGCACTGCATGGCATGTACCTGTACACCTGTTTTTAAAAGGCGAAGCAAGCCAAGTAAAATACTAATCAATTATTTTTTAAAGTACCTAAAAAATTACAACCACTTTTAAATCATTCTCGATATTCTTACAGATAAGTAATACACATGTGTTTGCTGTATCATGCTCCCTAAACCATCTAAAAGAAGAGAAATAAAATTCAGTGATGTCATGGAATAGTTGAAACGTGTTCACATTTCATTCTGACTGAATTCTTAGTTTCCACGTTTTTCTCTTAAAGCAGACAATCAAGTAAAGATAGTGCATTCCATCTGGTCTCTGCGGTAATCCTGTCCATCTAATGCTTGCAAGGTCTCCATGCCTGCCCCTGGTTGCTTGGGTCTGAGTACACAGTGACTTGGGCAGCCAGGTAACTCCAAAAGATATGACAATGTTCACACAAGTTTACAAAATACAAATACAAAACTTCCTGACACCTCCTCAAGGAATTTCTGCAAGGACTTCCTCAACCCATAGCGGCCATTCAATGTATTACAACTTCTTTAAAAACTACTAATTTCCTCTGAAAATTGACTTCACTATGTCAGTGGATACCAAGAAGTACCTGTGCACTGGATTTTTAATCTCCTGGGCTTGTGCTGATCCTGCCTTAACATTAAAGAGAAAGCATTTCAAAAGAAGAAAACTGACTCATCATGGAAACCAAGCTTTTACACAGTTTTGTTGTTTCCAGAAGCAGGACAGCATGCAAAAGCTATTAATAATAGGCAAGGCAAAGCTTAATTTGCCAAGCTGCATCATGAGTTTAAGCTTCTTTAGAGCGATCCCACCTTGCTTGAGAACCATGAGAAAAATCTCAAAAGACATCAGCTCTTATTATAAAATGCACATTTTAAAGTCAGTAGCTTTAAGTGGGAGATAGGCTCCACGGTAAGAGTCACTAAAATAAAGCTGAATTCTTTCTCAAACTCCATTTTTAGGTGTATTTAAGTGAGAGCTGAGTTTGACTAGAGACATGGAAAATTCTAACAGCATCACAAAAACAGGAGAGATGTATGTGGTACCTTTGGCTCCCAGTCTGTTCTTCGTCTCCCTCCCAGCTAAATGAGGTACACTAAAAGGTTCATACATGCACCTTTATGTCTTAGACCTCACCCACCCACACTGCTTTAACCACCTATATCTTGCAGTGTTTGGTGTGTCAGGCCTCTGCTCATTCCTATCCTTGTTTGAGTGAAATTTTGCTATCAGTCTACCGAACACGTTCCTCATTTCACACTTCTTGTATCTAAAACCTACGCCTCTCATGTAACCTCTTTTATTCCAGTGAATAGTCCCACAAGTTTTCTGATCATCCAAGTTCAAATTCTCCTTATCTGACTTTCATCTTCAAAGCACTTTGCTTGCATGGGTGGTCCCCAAATAAACCTTGCCTGCCGGGATTTACACCTCCTACACTGACTTGTTTTCGTCGTGGGAACGTGCATGGGCAACTGCACCGGGCAGTCCTGGAAAGCGCTTGCACACCATGCCTTCGGCCCTTGACATGCTCTCTTGTGGAACCTGAGCCAGCCACTCAATCAAAATCTAGACACAGTATCCAGGAGGGAGATGGAAGGAGAGGAGGAAAGGGACAGGGAGAGGGGTGAAAGCTTTCTGCCACCTGTTCCATCTATTTAGAGAGAATAAGCCACTCTGGAGACTTAACACAAGCAGGCAGCAGAGAAGCAGAGGACAGCCAAGCCCAACAAACTATCATAAGGTTTCAAACTATATGTCACTGTTGTTTTAAGTCATTACAGTTTAGGATATTTATCACACAGTAGTTGATACCTAGAGATTTTTTTTTTATTATTATGAGACCATCTTAATCCCAGTTCCATGAGATCTCTACTGAGTACTTGTTACCTCCTGTGTACTTTTCTCTTGCTTCTTTGTGTATTGTAGTTCTTTTTTTTTTTTCATGATCATGTCTTCTCTATTGTGACTCTTAGTGTCTTACTCTTTACACAATAATCATTTGTGGGAAAATAAAAGAAAAAAGTGGGAGAAGAAAGATAGGAAGGAAAGATATGAGCACATCTAAACTAAACAGAAGTAGGAGCTAGGGCTGTGGCTAAGTGGTAGAGGTCTGACTTTACATGCATGAGGCCCTAGGTTCAAGGCTCAGTCTCCATACTGGGGGTGGTGGTGTGGGGAAGCAAACATATGGTCACAGACAAAGGAAAGTATGTGGACATTTTTGCACATTTGACAGAGACAAAAGAAACATTCAGCATCAATAACTGTGCCTATGAAATACAGGTCAAGGTAAGTGCTTGGAACACTATTTTGCCTATAAGATGATAGGCAATAAAACAAAATTGGCTGTCTATAGAAACCTGTTTTATGTGCTGACATTGTTTCTTTTTCAACACAGGCTGTTTAAGTGGAGAGAATGCCATCAATGTAAGCACTATCAATATATTTCCATACACACTCCACAGACAGACTGGATTAAAGGAGAGACTGAGGTCTTATTGAAGAGAAGTTGGCAACAAAGTCTCACATTAGGGAGATGGTGGGTGATTATAATTGATGGCGGTTTTAGCACCATGGTAATGAGGACTAGGTAGGTTTTACCATTTCCCAGTCCTCTCTTTATCACTAAAATACATCCAGGGTGTGCCATTTTCTCTTATTAGTCTTTGTCATGTGAATACAACATTGGAATGTTAACACTAGCTGAGGAAAACAAAGTTTTGTAGCTCCAAATCTCTGGTGTGCTATGAAAGAAACAAATTCAAGTATTCTTCACATATTTTAGTGAAAATAGTTTCATGTAAGATTTTTAAAAATCCTTTCAGAGCAATTGTCCTATTTATAATAAGGATCAAGTGATAAATATTAAAATACTGTAAATTTTTAATAAGTGCTCTTGAATTTCTCCTTTCTTTCAGAAGGAAAGTATCTTTCATACCAGTAAGAGCCAGAAAAATCCTCAAATGCAATGCTGTCACAAACTTCAGATCACATGAAAAACAAAAGAAAGTGGTTGGACCATATTTACAGTATGTCTAAATTAGACAGAAAATAAATTGTAATTAAGTCAACTTGTCTAGAAATCATCTTGATCACTCAAATTAATTAAATCAAAACTGAAAAGACGCAAGCTTCCGCTCCTCCCTTGATGCTCCTTTGTTCATCTGCCAAATCCATAAAGTCTTCACAATTCATTTACTAGAGCATCAAATAAAAAAAATTCAATACCATATTGAGGACTCTTTGGGCAAAGTGAAGAGCACTTGATTTAGAGCCAAAGACTTGGGTCCAAGCACTTTTCTATCTGTTGCCTCTGTGGTCATGGGAAGGTCAAGCAACTTCCTTGAGTCTCAGTTTCCCCAGCTACCAAGTGAGCATCTTAACTGATCGTGGGACTGTATGTATTCCCATGGATAATGGGGGGAATACTTTGTGGGTTCAATCTCACTGCTTTGGGAGCTTGTTAGAAATGAAAACTCTCAGGCCAGCGAGATGGCTCAGGAGTTAAGAAAACTAACTGCTCTTATAGAGGACTTGAGTTCGGCTTCCAACACCCACATGGTGGCTAAAAATGGTCTGTAACTCCAGTTACAGGGGATCCGGCGCCCTCTTCTGACCTCCATGGGCATTGCATGACAAGAATATACCCACATACATGCAGACAATACACTCATACACAATTACAAAAAAAAAAAAAAAAAACCCTCAAGATTCACCACAGAACTAGTGAAAGAAAATGCTAAGGCGAAGGCCAGCATATCCACATTTAGAAGCCCCCAGGAGATTCTAATGGGTGATGAGATTTGATAAGCGCTACTCTAAAACATTGCCACTCACTGACCTAGGCAAGAGCCTTAATTTCTACCTCAGTGTCTAGTTTTCTCACCTTTAGGTGGAGATTTGTGCTGTGCTTACAAAGATAAAATGAGTAAGTATGTGTAGCCTAAGTGTCCAACAACAGAGGAACAGATGAGGTATACGTACATCACAGATCTTTTCAGCCATGAAGAAGAATGAAGCTACGATATTTGCAAAAAATGAATGTAACTGGAGATGATCATAGTAAGTGAATTAAGTCGGTCTCAGAAAAGGCTATGGTATGCTTTCTCTCATTTGTGGTTCCTAGGTTTTTATATAAACACATAAATTCATGTGTACACATGTGGCGTAAAGTAGACAGAAGATTGTCTAGGGGAACAAAGGGGACTAATGAGAATGGGGAGAGGTGAAAGGCGGAGTGCAAAGTACGGGGCACTGTGCTTAACTACAATATATACTTGTATGAAAACTTTTTTTAAAGTCCTCACAATAGTGTCATACAAGAAGCAAATGTAGAGGTAGCTACGATTTTAACCTAAATACATCAAAGTGACCAAGAAATATGGCCTTTGTTTCCAAGTACAAGACAACAGCATGGATAAACAAATACCATCAAAGAATGAAATAATAAGCTCTATAGACACGTGGTGATAGGGGCAGAATGGGGAGAGCTGACAGAGCAGGAAGGAAGAACTCCCTGAAGAGCTGGCCTTTGAACTGAGAGGTGAATGAGAAGGAAGTGCCAGCCAAATAAACATCTGTGGCTGTGGCAACAGCATTCAGGAAGGAAGGAGTCAAGGGGTATAAAGTCCACAAGGCAAGAAGGTGCTGCATTGTTGAACAGACAGAAAGATAGTCCATGAAACAGGAATGAAGCAGAAAGTAGGGGTGACATGATCCAGAATGCGGGAAACTGTCACAGTACAGGAGACCTTGTCTGCCATTTAGACTGTATTTCATTCTCAATGCTTTGGAAAACCAAAACCTCTTGGAAGAGGCAGGAATATTGACATGATCCAGTTTCTAAAGTGAACTGAAGCTGTGCTTCTGAAGATGGACTAGAGCTGAGCACAGGGAGATGCTGAGAAGACTTGAGAGGCTGCTGAACGGCAGGAAACAGACCGTGCCTGGGTAGAGTGCTGCTGGTGGAACTGGGATTATTAGGAAGGGAATATGTTTTGGAGGAAGAGTCAACAGGATTTCCAATTGTCAACGAAGGAAAAAGACTGAACATTATGTCTAAACTACTAGATCAGATTTAATGGAGCCTTTCAAACATCTAAACACTTGGTCCTAAGGTAAGGAATGAACAAGAAGTGAGGACAGGATTTTAGTGTTAGTTTTAGTGTTGCTAAGCAAGTCACTACGGGATCCTCAGCACTTTCAAATTTCCGTTGTGATCACTGAGGCAAAATTTAATGACTTCCTTATATCTGAGTGAGTAAAACCAAGTTCACAAAGTCCTGTCTATAAAGTAAAATCTCCTGGCTACATTTGAAGTTCTTGACCTCCATATAGAATTTAATATTGGATCTCTGACACTGTCTCTCTCTCCTCTTAGCTTTCACAAATCCATCCACTCTGGTTCTCTTAATCTTAGACTTAGCCACTGAGCTTGCCAACAGTGCTGTTCTTGTCCCTCTGCTCTTTCAATGCATTCCTTGAAGAATTATGTGTAAAGAGAGACAGGGCAAGCAAGGTATTACATTCCTCTCTGTACTCTGAACACATAGAATAGTGCATGGTGTGCTTACTATTCAGGTGTTCACTCATTCTTTCAGTAAATATTTATTGAAATCCTTATGTCCACATAATTTAACAGAATAAAATCCCTGACCATAGAGTTACAGTCTAGTGGAGAAGAAAGTGGGATGATAAAGAAAATAGAAAACAAACACAGTAAGCAAATGATGCAGGATCTGGCTGAAAAGTGGTAAATACAACAAACAAAAGTTAAGTAGGTTTAAGGGAAACAGAGACGCCATGGATGGGAGTCGAGGATAAGCTCAGTATGGCAAGGGAATGCATAGGTGATAGATGTACATTTGTCCAATTATTTTTTAATATTTTATTTATTATTTTTATTTTATGTGTTATAAGTGCATTGCATACATGTATGTAAGTGCATCCATGTCATGCAGTGTCCAGGGAAGTCAGAAGAGAGTGTCAGATTCCCCTGGAACTGGAGTTATCCATCATATGGGTGCTGGGAATTGAACTTAGGTCCTCTACAAGAGCAACCAGTGCTCTTAACCACTGAGTCAACTCTTCAGCCCCAATTGTCCAGTTATTCTGCAGGAATAAATGACTTCCAGATAGCTGCAGGTTCTCTTAAAGAAGAAAGGCTTACTTCTCATCCAAGCCATATGTCATTATAGGGAGGTCGACACGCTGCCTTTGGCAACCTCACTCAGAGGACTGGACTAATAAAGATCCCACTTGCAGTGGTATAGGGGAAGGATCCTGATATGTGGGGCATAGACCCAAAGCCAGTTATACATAACTGCCTCTTTATTTTTTTGACTGCAACAAGTCACATGGTTATAACAAATTTAAAGGGAGAAAGGAAATGTGACCTGTCCATGTGTAGAAAATTGCCTTTAGTGAATGGTAGTAATGTCCACTAGAATGTCAAGAAGAGAGATGAGGAAGTTAAACAAGCAGCAGGAAAATTGGTCCAGGCTGGAGAAGCAGCTAAGAAAGTATTAATATACAACATACCTGTAGTGTTTGGGGAACAGCCAGGAGGCCAGGGTAGGTAGAGGAAGTAATCGAGAAGAAGAAAAGAAGAAAGTGAGCAAGGCAGATGGGAACTCACAAGGATGGAGAGAAACAGGAAGACAAGGAAGGAGGGAGGGAGGGAAGAAAAGATAGTCACAGAAGATGTATCTGCTCTGAAACTAAACAATAACTTACTCTGGTTTAATCTGAACTAATTTTAGTCATAAATCTCATCTCAAATTAACATACCTTGGAAAAACATAAAGTTAATTTTAGTATTGTGAAAGTGATTATCATACATACAGAATGAAGTAAGATAAGTTGATGTAATGCACATGAAATTGCTCTAAATAGATAAAATGGTATGTACTAGGGCCAACAAGATGGGTTAGCAAGTAAGGGGACCTGCTGCCAACCCTAAGGGCCTAAGTTCAGTCCCTGGGATTTACATGACAGAAGGAAACAACTGACTCCTGTGTGCTGTCCTCTGACTTCCATATGCACACCGCAATGCGTGCCCACAGACATATACAATCAATCAATCAATAATGGTATTTATTTAAAACCGACTTACTGAACACCTACTTACGTAATAAAACAAACTACTTAGGATAAAGAATGACTCCCCCCACCCCCCAAAAAAAATAAAAAGAGGAAACTGTGACTTGCAAAATTGAGACGACCGCCTAACCCACAATATTCATTAAATAAACGCAAGCAAGGAAAGGAAAAGGAAGGCCAGCTAAAGGGCAGCCAGGGCAGGAGCGGGGGCAGAGGCTCAAGGATCACCATAGGTCTTCAAACTCCCACTGTCAAGCTGGTGGAAAGCATTTCCAAATTTATGTTACTCACAGGACTGCTACTTTCCCTCTTCTTCTGAGAAGACAAGCTGCTGGGTAAGTTGACAAAGGCTCCTGCTGAGCGGAAACTAATAGAACAAATCGAATGGCATGGCCGTGCCCTTGACTAGCCCTAATTTTTGCCTTTTCAGAGCAATTCAGTCAGAATTTTCCAGTGTGGATAAACATAAAATGAAGGACCACAGTGCTTTACTAATACATGGGTTATTGAAGTTGAATTTAATGGGAAATTAATTTTGAGGTTAAAACCAAATTTCTACTTAATATAAAAGCCTAGCTTCCATGAAAACAAAGGAACAAAAAATTTTATAAGCACAAGCAAGAGGTTGTTTGGCAGAACGACAATGAAAATACATAAGAACACAGGTCCATCCATTCATTAGTTCTTTGCTCATTCAACATTTATTAAATGTTTACAAAGGGTCAGGAATCAGGTTAGAATACAAATAAGAGAAGGCTTTTGCTCCTGAAGAGCTCACATCCAGTAAGATGTACACCTTAAGTGAACAAGAGGCTTTGCTTTGGCAAAGTTCCCTGACTGTCCAGCATAATGGAGCAGTGAACTTCAACTTCATCTGAGGACCTGGAGGAAGACACCTTGAGGAAAGAAATGTTTTAGTTGGGCCTGAATGTTTGCAGCATCGAATGTCTTGAGTGCGTATATTTGCTGAACGTGAGAGAGTGTGTGTGCAGCCAAGGACAGCAGAAAGGTCTTGTCTTTTCCTTTTAGAGAAAGAAATGTATCCTCTAAGAGGCTTGTCAGAGAGTCCCTGTTGACCAAGAGCTGAAAACAGCAAGAACGGTAAGGGGGAAGTGGAGGAGGATGAGGGAGAAAAGTGCTCTGTAGAAGGAGTCGTCATAACTTGAGGAGGAAGGTAGCCGCATCACTCATCACCCCTCTGCGGAAGGACAAAAGTACAGAGCGATGACCTGAAGCTGTGCAAGCTTGGAGTCACTCATTTATTGTCTCAGAGTTTGGTTTTAAAAATGCATTCCTCCATGAAATGCTTGAGATTTCGTGAGATTCTTTTTTGAAGTAGCCCCAGGCTTCAAGTAGTGAAGAGTCTCAGAAGATCTCCTGAGTACTAGTAGAAAGTACCAGTAAAATCTTGACTCTCACTTGGCCCTATGATTTTTATCCACTAATACCACTTGTACTTAGAGCTTTAAAGAAAATACCTTCAGGGCTGGGAATGTAGCTCAGCTGGTAGAGGGATTGCCTAGCATGCGCAAAGCCTTGGGTTTGAGTCTCAGCACCCGGGAAGGGAGGGACAGGACAGGAGGTATAGGCGGCAAGATCTGACATCCAAAGTCGTTCTTAGCTACATAGAATGTTCGAGGCCAGGCTGGACTACAGGAGACCCTGTGAAAGGAAGAAAGAAGAAAAGAAAGAAGGAAACAAAGAAAAAGGGAAGAAGGAAGAAGAGAGGGGGAGTGAGGAAGAAAGGAAGGAAATAATTTCATTATTACACTTAAATACCACCATTAATTTATTAATGAACTATGTCACTGACAAGAATTTTAATTAGTAAGTCCCAAAATGTTCCAAAATTGATCTTATAAAACTTAGCCTGCTCTAGTTGTGCAGTTGAAGTGATTATGAAATGCATTTGAAATACTATGAGTGGAGGAGGAGGAAGCTTTTAGTGATTATTTGAAACTGAGAGAAGATACTTTTAATGATTGAGATTCAAAAAATATATATTTTCAACTTTTTATCAGGTTTTGGAATGATAGTTTGGTTCCCAAGAGTTATCAGGAAATGTGCCTTCAAACTGTCATTATTGACTCAGGTTTTAACATAAGTGATACTTTAATACATTTATGTATTTGTATATTTGTCTTAGTTACTATTGATTCAGTAGCCATTGTTCTAATTGTTTTGGAAACAATCATCATTTACCCTAATAGTTTTGTTTATTTACTTCTTATAAGTGCAGCTATTTTTAAATGCCACATAGTTTGGAATAGTTTAATGATTTTTTTTTATTCAAAGTAATTAGATGCTAAAAGTGTTCCTTGAAAGATGAACTTGACTAACCACTAATCAAAAGTAAACTAGAAAAAAAAAAAAACTAGATAGAATGATAGAATCAAAACTGAGAGAAAAGGCCTGAAAATTCAGAAATAGCCAGGGGTCAGGTTGGTGATTGTGTTGTTGTGAAGACTAATTCTTCATAGAGGTTATATTCTAGTACTTTTAAAATGGATAAAAAGCCAAGATCATAGTTGAAAGATGAGAGGTGAAGAAACAGGGTAAACATAATAATGAGCTTTGACTTGAATCACTTAATACACAAGTTTAAGTCTGATTTTCTTTAAACAAAAGGGAAATTACATGTAGAACACTAAAAGACAAAAGGGAAGATTATTTGAAGTTTAAATTCTAAACTCTTTTAAGGGTTTAAAGCATTGTGAGGAGACTCTTCTAAAACACATCACCACTGCTGGGGACTCAGCAAAAGTAGAATGAGAAAGACTCCTATTTCTAATATCTTTGAAAAGGAGATTCTGCCTTCAGAAGAGTTCTCTAGAGTTCACAGGTTGGGAAGTCAGCTATTATAACGGGTTTTGCATCTGGCAATTTTAATAATCCTTAGGGTGACATGATGAACTAGATGAACTCTTGCGGCACCCAGACCTGCAGGCTTATGATGTCTTTTCCAAAATCAATCCTTGATGTACCACAAAGATCAGTTTGAAGGATCTGACAATCACTGAAATCTATGCCCTTCCTTCAGGGTCTTGCTTTCTTGCTTTTGGAATATTCCTGGCTAAAATAAATTTATACTGTAGGCATTATCAATGTGATGATAATCTGCAATTAAAATCTGGAAGCAGCTTAGACAAATCTACATTACTCAATACAGTGTGCAGAGTATTTCTTAGTAGTCTCTTGTGTAATAGCAAATTGTTCATTTCCACTTACATATTTTCGAAATATAGCTGATCCTAGGAACTTCTATTTGGATCACTTAAAATGCCTTGCTTTCTTAAACAGAATATTAAAATATTTTAATCTCCCTAGAAAATTCTCATTTGGTTCATTTTCAGATCTTGGCTGAGCTGCATTTCAATTAGGTGTGCAGTGGCTACACTTTCTCAGAGGTTTATAACTTATGTTTACACAAATGTTCCTGTAAAGCTCAAACGCTTCACACAAGAGTGAAAGAAAAAAGGAAGAGTTTCCTTTCAATACGTGTAATGTAATCTCACTAAGGGACTGTTACCTTTATCACTGTCACTTAGAGGAACTCTTAAGAGCTGCTTGAAGGAGCTCTCACACCTATACTGTGAACAGACAAGGCCTCCTCCCTGGTATTATATGAGTTGTCATTGGAGGCTGATGTGAGATAAAGAAGTGAGTAAAACATATTCCTCAGTCATAAACTTTTTTAAAACTTTATTTACTTTATGTGTATGAGTATTATGCCTGCATATATGTAAGTGTACCTATGTCGTGCCAGGCCCACAGAGGCCAGAAAAGAGCGTTAGATCTCCTGGAACTGGAGTTACAGACAGTTGCTAGCAGTTATGTGAGTGGTGTTATATAACCACAGGAAATTCTCAACACTGTAGTCATAGCGGTCTTTTTAAAATCTATATGCCAGACCATACCCCTGTCCTTCTCAAAACCCTCCAGTGATTTCTCATGTCAGCTTAAGTCAAAGTCCTCAAAGACTGTAAAGAGCCTGTATGATAAGACTCTCCATTTCTCCTCCAGCTTGAGTCCCCACATTCTCTCCTTGCTTGTTCAGCTCCAGCTATAAGGGCTTCTCAGATACTTGAAGCATGCTTCTATCAGGGCTGTGTTCTCTTTCTTCAAGCACCCTGCTTCTCCAGAGGGCCTCAATCTGGCCTCCTCACCTCTTTTGATGTTCCTTAAGGGTCAACTTCTCTCAGTGATGCCTCTCATTCATTATTTAAAATAGCAATCCTTCTTCCAAAGCCCTGATTCCCTTTGTTCCAAATACTTGCTACAATCTAATACATTACATGCTTAATTTATTTATTTGTCCTCTGTGTCTCACACCCCAGGAAGAACATGAGTGGACTAAGGGAAGGTATGTATGTCTGTTTCATTTACTGTTGTATTCTTGGCATCTAGAAAAATGCCTTGCACGGATAAATATTTGTAAGAAATTACTTCCAAAGAAAACTGATTTCATAGCATTTAAATTTACTAGTATCAAAAATTATGCATATATTACTAGCTTTTCCCTTTACAAACCAAAAACTTATTTTTTTCTTAGCTATATTTTTAGATAAGGTCCTCCTCACACATTCCTACTTAACAATTCAGTGAATACAGTCAGCATTAAGATATCTCCAAGTCAGTGCATTTCTCAAGAAACGTAAAAGTTGTAAATTCCAATTTGGAAGACTAGTTTGAGTGAACTCTCAGTTCTAAGAATCTCCAAGGGGAAATTTTTTGAACATTCAAAATCATATATATATATATATATATATATATATATATATATATGCTATATATCAGTCCTCAACACTTTTAAGATAATCAACTTCTATTCCTGGATATAGTTCAGAAAAGTAAGAGGCTGTAACATATACTTGCTCTATTAAGTGCAACAGATAATTTCATAACTGTCCCACATCCAAATCTGCCCTTCCCTCTGTTTTTAAAGTGTGAATTGTCACAGTGAGATGAGCATCATGGTTTTCCATGACAAAGACAAAGATTGATTCTAGTCCCTTCAAGGACAAGAAAAGGTGGGAGACAATTCTGCCATGTTAATAAGCACTGAGCTTACACCGAACATGCCTTCATCTATTTCCTGTGAGCACTAGCCTGATCTTAGCCCAGTCATCTCACTTCTGTGAATCTGCTTTCTTTCTCTTCAATTAAAAAACAAGCAAGATTGAGCTGGTTGATCTCCAGAGTTAAATCTAACCCTAATAGTCTCACCTGTGCAAGTCTAAAGGCTGCAGTTAACTTTGTTTATTCCATAAGAATTTTCTCAAACTTGTCATACACTTAGTTGGATACTTATATTTTTAAAGTTTTAGCTAATTATAATGTGTAATGTATAAACATTTCACTTGTAGACATTCTCTGTTGGCATAAAATTATATCTGCTGATAGCAATAAGCTGATAGATCTTTTTCTACCTTAACAAAATGTTTTTCTGAGATGAATTAGAGATGTTTTGGAAAACATCCTTTAACTATTTCACATATAGCCATCATTCTGATGGTCAGCATCCACCTGAACTTTCATATTTTTACACGTAGTTAAGTATTAGTGATCCCAGTCAGGACGTTTTTTTAATCTACAGTATCTCCTGCCTATGTATCATGTATCATGCCCAACTACACTTTATTAATCACACTTATCTTGAACCCTTACTTCTGTTTTTTTAACCTCTTTTCATATTGTTCCCAATAAATTCTATTGTTGTTTAAAACTTCTATTGTTCTCTTCTTCTAATTAGTAATTCTTTGTGTGTCTGTGGGTGTGGTGCTGGGGATTAAACTGAGAACCTTGTACATGTTAGGCAAATGCTTTACTGTCAGTACTGCTAGCTCAAGACCTAAATAATTCTGAAATCCCCAAAGGAATGTAAGTGCCTATGGAATGTCTAGTGTTAACATCTTCCTTCTGAATATTTGCTGAAAACTTCATCACTATTCAGCATATCTCTTTTTAAAATACTTTGTTTGCCTTTTTTATTTTATGTATATGAGTATAAAGCCTGAATGTATGTAAGTGCAAGCAAGATGTTCATGAAAACACTGAACTGTTTATAATGTTAAAGCAACTTGGCTTGGCTGGCTCACCTGCCCTGACCAACTGTGCCTGGACACTCACTGCCTGGAGTGTGGGATGCTGTGGCTCAGGACTGACTCTGCTCAATGCAGCTCTTCTGGAACTGGAGACATAGCTTAGTGGTTAAGAACACCTACTGACTGCTCTTGCAGAGACCCCAAGTTCAGTTCCTAGTTCCTAACACCTGTAATTCCAGGTCCAGAGGATCCTCTGGCCTGTGCAGGCACCTACACTCACATTCACATACCTATATCCACAGAACTAAAAACTAATAATGGTAATAAATCTTCAAATGGAGCTTGTCTTCCAAGGCCACACCTCCCTGATGATAGTTTTCACTAAAAGACTGGCCAACTGTGGTGAAAGACCTCATCTTCTTGGTCAGTTTGAGGCTGTTCTAAAAGGCAATTCCAGCTCTGCAGTTTTTGGATTCCTTACTTCTGATCTAACTTCCCATGCTTCTAGGGTTGTGGATGTAGTTCAGTCATAAATCATGTTCAGGGAATGCACAGGGCCATGAGTTCAACCTCAGCACTTTCCCTCTGCATAAAGAAAAAGAAGATTGGCCTCAGAAAACATACTACATGGCCTGAAGGGAGCTTAACCGGCGGAAACAGAAACAAGAAATACAAACTCAGTATGTTAAAAAGTAATTCCGACAATTACACTCAATTTTTGTCTAATTCAGGTATGGTAATTATATTGCAATGTGAATGCCGACTTACACATGCACCAGTTGGATCTGTTTGAAGTATTATAATGGAAAGAATTCCAAAGCTAAGCCTGTGCATTGAGCACTATGATCAGTTCAGGTAGTCTGCCAAGCACAAGAAAGGAAGCAAGGAGCACATAAATCCCAAGGACCTGCTGCCACTGGTTATAGCAAAGCCTCAACCCTTTGCCTGTTCTGCATCTCCTTTTCTGATACCAGATTTGTCTTAGAGAAATACTGCTCTGTACTAAACCTGCCGTCTCAGCCTCTTTCCCACTCCAAAGATGAAAACATGACCCAGGCCTGACCAATCATCCTCTGGTTATTGTAAATTTTCAGATATAGGTATGGGATACAAGTCATCTGCTCAAGATAAATCATGTTGATGAACTTTGTAACTCTTTTGCTATGATTTTTAAGGAGCAAGAAAGTGAGCCTAAAGCATGCAATCAGAGCTTGGGAAGTTCTATGGAAGCATGAAGTACACACAGGGGAGAAGGGGCAGAAGAGCCACAATCAGCCCTGGAGTCAGACCCTTGCATTTCTGCGCAGTCAGTCATCCTGGCTTGCATTTTAGTTGTTGGCCAACAAGAGAGTTTTGACTTATGCATTAAGATCTAGAGCTGCATACCCAGGTATTCCTAAGGCAAAGAACTCAGGAAGGCAGAGCTACATTCAATGTTTTTCTCATAAAAAGAATGATTGTACACAATGAACTTTAACTGTTTTTATCTGTAATCATCCTTATCTAAGATGGCTTCCTTTTGTAGCATATGGTTTCACACATTTAGTTCTCAATTTTCATAGGAGAAATTTATTCTGAAAAAATTATCTCTAGTAGTACACTGTTTTAATATTTTATAAAACTTCTATACTATTATAACCCAGATATTTTATTCTGTCTTCTAGTTCTATAATGTAATTTGGAAAATCATAACTAAATGCTAGCCAGAATCCATAATATGAATAACACCTGGTTTAAGTCAAGTTTAAAACTGTTTCAAAAGTTATTATAGTACGGCAGGAACAAACGGATGAATTAGACCTGAGGCTTCCTTACTGACATTTGTACCTAATACTTCCAAAACACTGAAGACAAGGAACTATTCTCAACATTCGTCAGGTATTAATTTATTCAATCTCCGCATAATCTTTTGAGAGAAATGCTATCACTCATCAGTTTTATGTTAAGCTATAGGGTCAAAACCAAGAAGCAATTCTCCCAGAGTTAGTTACATGGGGAGTAAATGATAGGCCCTGGATTCAAATTCAGATAGTTAAAGAACAGAACACTCTACTTGCATGATAACCTCCAGGGTCAAGTGGCCATTTCCTGTTTGCAGATATAGTTGTGTTCTGGTATGTGGATACATAACTGCAGATAAAGCCTGCACCGGCTCTGGAACATGAGTTAATATAAACATCAGTACCTGTGAATACCAGAAAAAATTTAAGGTAGTCCAGATTACTTCTCTCAATAATAATTTGGTATTGATATGTTGCATGATAGAGGAAAACTGTGTTTAAAAACTTCTGTTAAAATAAAAATTAGTTTCTTATATATGAAATGTAAACATTAACATTGAAGATCAATTATATACCTGCGTTCTTGCAAAACTTTCAAGAATTATCATCGAAGAGAGAAGGGGAAATATTCCAAGTTTTACAGAAAGCCAAGAAGATAAATAATGCAAAAAAATTTCGTACTTTATTGCTAAGACAATATCATTTTATGAATCCAAAATTTCAAATCATCAGAAGTCACATTGAGAAGGATTCAGAAGAGGTGGACTGATGTTCACTGAACATGAGGATGTGCATGATGATATTACAAGTAATCCACACACATTGCTCAGCCTCTTGGATCCTTCCAGAAAACATTTTATGGTTTCCAATTCCATGTTCTTGAGTGTGTTTTTATGTCTACTTTTCGCAACATGTTAAAATATGATTAATGTTATTATAGTGAAATTGCTTTTTTTCTCATTTATCAACAAACTAAAGGAGAGTTTTAGATGTTTGGGGTTTAAAAGACTTCAAATGGGCTTTAGATTACATGTAGGCATGAGAGAATAACTAATTGGGAGGAAGAATGCTATACATTGAATGTTTAGGTCCTTCCAAAAATCGCATACTGAAATCCTCAATCCTAATGCAATAGTGTCAGACAGAGATGGGAAATAACTAGATTATGAGACCGAAAAACATAAATAGGATTGCACTCTAATGAAAGAGACCTCAGAGACTCTCTTGTTCCTTCTACTATGTGAGAACACAGAAGGAAGACAGCTGTTTATGATACAGAAGGCAGGCTCTCTCCATATACCAAATCTATTGAGTCTTTGAACTAGGATTTTCCAAACTATAGAACTATGGAGACAATTCTGTTGTTGATAAGCTTCTACCATCCATCATAGTTTCTCCCAGGAGTCTGAACAGACTAGGAAAAAGGAGATTTGTTATGAAAAGTTACCTAATGGGGAATATAAATTGCACAAACTATGGAAATCAGTATAAAAGTTTCACAAGATAGTTTTAAAAAAATAGAGCTACCACATGATCATAGTAGATCAGTCTTGAGTAAATCCAAAGGAATCCAGGCAAAATACACTAGAGATACTTGTTCACCTATGTTTGCTGTAGCACTATCACAATAACCAAGTCGTAGAATTGGTGAGGTACCTATCAAATGGTGAATAAAGGAAATGTGTTTCAAATATTATAAATGAATTATTATTCCACCAGAAAGAAGAAAGAAATCATATCATTTTCAGACCAGGTAAAAGTAGACATCATCATGAAGGCCTAGCTTCAGCTGGGGTGAAAAGAGTAACAGAGCCCATGGGAATCTCTTTCATATAAAGCACAATTCCATTTCTGCCCTCTATGTTTACAGTCCAGTCATCTTTCCAATACTTCCTGCAACCACTACACAGGATGGTAGTTCAACATGTGACATGAGCAGCCAATCTATGCCATTCATCTTCCTCCAAATTATCTAGCTTTATTTCGTATGCAAAATCTGGGAGTGGAAAAGGCCATGAAAGTAGATAGTGTCCCAGAAAGGAAAGAGTCGTGGTGGAGGATAAATGAGGGCAATGGGAGGTGAGCATATTCAAAGTATGCTTAACCCAGTATGAAAATGTCGTGACACCCATTATTTGTACAATTATTTCCTGCTAATTGCTTCAAATTCCTTGACACAATTAGTCATAAGACTTCTTTTTTATTTCAAATTGCCTATTTAGTTGTTGGCTCCATAGAGTTTTAAAACCAAAAGAAAAAAAGAATAACATTAGAACCCCAAAAGCTTAGAGGATATAACAAAAATGGGAAAATAGAGAAAAATAGAGGGCTAAATCAGAGTAGGCATTATGTTATGGTAATGAGTGTACCACAAACATCAGAAGGTATATTCCTCACACTTTTCCTACAATCTCACCATAATCCCAGATGGTTTCAACCACTTAAATTCACCACTTCTTTTCCTGATCAGGAGCTGAGTTTTTCGGCAGATGAAATCACATAAACAACTATATTTAACTGGTATTAACTGCATTAAAAGAGTTATTCTATGCCTATCATTTTAATGTATATTTATGTTGAAATTTCATGCATTTCATGTAAAACATCTTACTCATCTTATGGCCCCTTCCCTATCCACGATCCATTATAGCCCCCCCACACTGAATTTCATGAGTTCTGTCTTATATGCTAAGTTCTATCAAGTCAAGTTAGCATACTCAGATGTCTTTCAGTACAAATTCATCCACTTGGGTCTAGTTAGCCTATCTAGAGTCTCTCCCTTAAAGAAGATCAACTTTCTCCCACCCAGTAATAATCAGCTGCCAATAGTTCTTTGACTAAAGTTAGGACCTGCTTCCTGTTTCCCCAGTTTTGTGCTGGGTTTTTGTCTGTGTGGGTTTTTGTTTGTATGATCTTGTGATGCTGACACTATTGCTATATGTTCATATGAGCAAGGTCACAGGAGCCTGTAAGACTCTTATGGTTATTCACCCCTTCCCCTGGCTCTTACACTCCTTCTGTCCCCGCCTCCACAATGGTCCCTGAGTCCTGGGTGGGTAGAGTTTAATAGAGGAGTCCTGCCCAAGGGCCCATACTCTGTATATTCTTATTCACTATGCTTTGACCATTCATGGCTTTTTGTGTTCATCTCCCTCTGTTATATGAGGAAGCTTCACTGATAAGAGTTGAGAAATGCATCTGTATTCTCTCTACCCCTTGTTCCACTATGTTTCATGAGTCTTAGGTTATAGAGGTTCCATTGTAGATGTGTCACTTAGGATTGGGCATCTCACAGAGACTTATTCTCTATATGTGATCAGTTTGTTTGAAAAAAAAAGCATATTTGATGAGTGGTGACTGGAATAATTATCTGTAAATATAAGGATCCATATTTAGCACATACTGAGAAATTACATTGTTAGGGATGTAATAGATTTAGGGTTTCTAATAAGATCTATGACTGCTCCAGCCATGTGTATTTGGATATATTTACAGTACCACACATGAGTTCCCTCCCATTGAGTGGGTTTTAAGTGTAGTCAAGCAGCTGTTGATTATCCCCAAGAAAAAAGTGCTACTGCTGCACCAATATACTTTTTTTTGCTGGTCATTCTTGCAGTTATTAGGCTTTAAAATTGGGATTGGATCACTGAATTATTTTCTCCCTTAGCAGCTTCCACAGTGTCCTCAAAACTATGAGAGCTGGCTTTCAGGGAGGTGGCTTCCAGGCCTGTTTTGGCTGCAATGCTCTAAGTCCTATATCCAAAATATTCCCTGTCTTCAGCAATAGGGACTTAAGTTCAAGTTCTGGAAGGCAATCAAGGATTGTTACAATAGTATGTGTAATTTGGGGAGTCTCTTGAACTACTCTGACCAACAACTTGAAAGAAAGTTTCTCCTGTCTAGCACTGTTTCCTGTTTTATAGCCTTCAGTTATATACATGCACTCATGTACAGATATCCCATATGCAATTTTGAGGTAGGCTTTGAAACTAATACAGTTCCCTCTGGTTTTTCATACCAGTTAAGCATTGTTTGTCTCTCCCTGTCTACCCCTTCATCCTCCCTCTGGATTTTCCACACTTCACCCTTGTTAATGCCTTTCTTCTATGGTCTCCCCATACACACATACTCTTGAACTGCTTCTTTTTTACTCTGATGGTTCCTTGTATAACCCTCCCCCTTCCCTCCTAGTTAAATTTTACTTATTTCCCCCTTGGTAACATCTGTATCCTACTATCCTTTTCTCTTGGGCTCCTTCTTTCCCTTTATTTCATGACTTCTTCTCCATTTTCCTGGCTCCTGCAGTTACATCAAGATATATACTCACATATAAGGATTTGGTGCTAAGATGAGAAGCTCAATCATTCATTTTCCTAAGTCTGTGTTACTTCATTTAGTATAATAGTTTCAAGTTCCATCCATTTACCTGTAAATTTCATGATTTCATCTTTCTTTACCACTAAGTAGAACTCCACTGTGTAAACATACCACATTTTCATTATCCATTCATCAGTTGAGGGACATTTAGGTTGCTTAGTTTCTTAGCTATTGTGAAAAGATCAGCAACAAACATGGATGTCCTCTTCAGTAGGATGAGTTATTAGGCATATGCCAATGAGTGATATAACCAGATCGTATGTTAAATTCATTTTTAGTGTTCTAAGAATTCTCCACACTGCTTTCCATAGAGTGGCACGAATTTGCAATCCCACCAGCAGTGAATGAGCAATCCTCTTGTTCTATATCCTCACCATCATGTTGGTACTATTTGTTCTCTTGATTTTACCCAGTCTGACTGCAGTAAGATGAAATCTTAATGAGGCTTTCATTTGCATTTCCCTAATTACTAGGACTGTTGAATACTTTTAAGGGGTAGTAATTTTCTTCAGGTCATTAACCTATCTTTTGATTGGGTCATTTGATTTCTTGTTTCTTTGATTCTTTAGTTCTTTATATAGTCTGGATATTAATCCTCTGTCAGACGTGTAACTAGTGAAGATTTTGTCCCATTCTGTGGGTTGGGTTTTCTCTTCACTTCCTACACAGAAACTTTTAATTTAGTGAGGTTCCACTTGTTGATTGTTGACCTTAATTCCTGAGCAACTGATGCGGACATCACTTAGAAAGTCCTTTCCTGCACTTATATCTTGTAGGATACTGCCTATATTTTCTTCTAACAGTTTCAGAGTTTCAGGTTTCACATTGAGTCTTTGATCCATTTTGAGTTGACTTTTGTGCAAGCTGAAAGATAAGGGTCTAGTTTCATTGGTCTACAGGCGGAGATCCAGTTTCATCAGCACAATTTGTGGAAGATGCTATTTTTGTTCAGTGTGTGTTCTTGGCACCTTTATCAAATATCAAGTAGTTTAAATTATGCATGTACTCATATTTGAGTCTTTAATTATGTTCCATGACCTGAATAGGGCATGAGTTCATGTCTACCAAACCAGTCTTACAGAGAATACTCAAAGCAATACAAAGGACTGAAGAAAGGAATAACTATACCCAAGAGACAACAGAAAGAAAATCAATGAAGGTATAATTGTGGAAACTCAAAATTAGACCAAGAATGCAAACAAAATGGCTGTAACTAATGCACATCTTTCAATAATAACTATAAATATATGACCTCAACACCCCAGTCAAAAGACACGGGCTATTAGAATGAAATAAGAACCAAATTCATCTTTTTGTTATTTGTAAGAAACTCATCTCACTTGTAAGGGTGGGTACTACCTTAGGGTGAAAGGATGGAAAAACATATTCAAAGAAATGTCAATAAGAAACAAGCACAGTTTGCAATTCTAATATCTGAGAAAATAGACTTCATATTAAAACTAGTTAGAGGAGAAAAAGAGGGCCACTTAATTCTAATCAAAGGAACCAAGAAAATATTACAGTTATGAACATACATGCACCAAACTCTGGTGCACCAATTTCATACAAACAGGACTCCAGAACTTTAGGAAGCATTAACTCCAACAAAGTAATAGTAGGTGATTTCAGTACCCCACTATCTCTGATAGACAGGCGAACTGGATAAGAATAACCAGAGAGACATCTGAATTAAATGATATCTTACATGAAATGAACCTAAGAGACATCTACAAATTATTCCACCCAAGCACCAAAGAATACACTTTCTACTCAACAGACCATCGAAGTTCCTCAAAAATTGACTACATACTAGGGTACAAAATAAAACCTCAACAAATACAAAAAATTGAAGTAAGTCCGTGCATTCTATCAGACTACAAGGCAATAAAGCTTATAATCAACAGCAAAAGAAGCTCTAGTAAGTACATGAACTCATGAGGAATGTGTCAATGAAAAAATTAAGAAAGAAACAAAGTATTCCCGGAACTGTTTCTTGTTATGAAGCCTTCAGCTATGCACATGGACTCATGTAGAGATACTGTATGTGGAATTTGTCATTAGCTTGTTAGACTAATACCCTCTGGTGTTTTCAACTAACTAGGCATTATATTCTCTCTCTCTCTCTCTCTCTCTTTCTCTCTCCTCTCTCCCTGTCTAACTAACCCTCCCTCCACACCTCTCCATTTAAAGTGTCCCCATTTTGCTCATTTCTCCCTTGATAATACAAGTCTCCAAGTCTCCTATGGCCCCGCCTCTTTCTTTCCCTTTGTCCCTGTAGTAGTTCCTTGTATAACTCTCCCCTCCCCCTCCCATTTAAATACCCTCATTTTATCTGATTCTCCCTTAGTAATATCTGTCTCTTTCAAGTTTCTTCTTTCAGGTTTCTTCTTTCCCTTTACTTCTCTGGTTCCTTTCCATTATCCTGGTTCCTACAGTTACACCAGGATAAATACTCACAAATAAGAATTTTGTGCTATGATTCACATATGAGGGAGAATATACATCATTTGCTTTTCTGAGTCTATGTTACTTCACTTAGCATAGCTGTTTCTAGTTCCATACATTTTCCTACAAATTTCATCTTTTTTTAACCACAGAGTAGATCTCCATTGCATAAATGTACCACATTTTCATTATCCGTCTTCAACTGAGAGACAATTAGGTTGTTTCCATCCCTTAGTTATTGTGAAAAGAGCAGAAACAAACATGGATGTACAAGTATCTCTGCAATAGCATGAATCCTTTGTGTATATGCCTAGGAATGGTATGACAGGGTCAAAGAGTAGGTTCATTTTAGCTTTTTGAGTTCTCCACACTGCTTTCCACAGGGATTGTATGAGTTTACAATACCAGCAGTGAATGAGCTTTCCTCCTTCCCCACATCCACTCTAGCTTTTGGTATCATTTATACTCTTGATCTTAGCCAGTCTCACCTAGGTAATATGAAATCTTATAGTGGTTTTAACTTGTATTTCCCTATTATTAACAACATTGAATACTTTTTAAGATGTTTCTTAGTCATTTTATTTCTTCATTTGAGAACTCTCTGCTCAGATCCTTAGCCCATCTTTTAATTGGATCACTTGTTTTCATGATTCTTTGTTTTTTGAGTTCTTTATATAATTTAAACCTCTGTCAGATGTGTCATTGGTGAAGATTTTCTCCCACTCTATGGGTTTTCTCTTCACTTCCTTTGTTGTTTCTTTTGCTGTAAAGAAGCTTTTCAGTTTAATGAGGTCTCACTTATTGATTATTGACCTTAATTCCTAAGCAACAGATGTCTGATTCAGAAAGTTCTTTCCTACACCTATATCTTGTAGGTTACTGCAAATGTTTTCTTCTAAGGGTTTCAGAGTTTCAGGTTTCACATTGAGGTCTTTGATCCATTTGGAGTTAACTTTTGTGTAAGGTAAAAGGTAAGGGTCTAGTTTCATTCTTCTACAGATGGAGATCCAGTTTTGCCAGCACCATTTAATGAAGATGCTGTCTTTCCTCCAGTTGAGTATTCTTGGCCCCTTTGTCAAATATCAGGTGGCTGAAATTGCATGTACTTGTGTTTGAGTCTTCAGTCATACTCTATTTGTCTACGGGTCTATTTTTGTGCCAGTACCATTTTACTACAACAGCTCTATAATCCAGTTTGAAATCTGGTACAGTAATCTCCCCTGTATTGCTCTTTGTGCTCAGGGTTGCTTTGTCTGCCTAGTATAATTATTCTTAATTTTTAACCTGTCCCAAATCTGAGCAGAGTGAGCTCCTTCAAGCTGAGTTTGTGTTCTTTTGATAAAATTCCAATAGTCCTCAGCTTTTTTATTTATGAATATAATAGATATTTCTAGCTTAGATTGTATATTTTCCTGCCCCAGATTTGGAATCAGATATTTCCCTAAATTCTAATAGACAATGGGATTTAAAGACCACCGAATTATGGGGGGAATAATTCTTAAGTGAAAGCAGATGGAGGAGATCTGCCCATAAGACTAAGAAAGGACATCCTCAGAGATTGATAAAACAAAATTATGTCAACAAAATGAGGGGGAGAATGTATTTTAAGTCAAGGCAGAAATGAACTACCACAAATTCCCAAATACTTTAGACTTACGCTCCTTTTTCCACATTTTCCACCCATTCGTTGGGTGATCTTGTCATTCTTTAAATTCTGAAAACCTTAGCTTACAAATTTATAAATAACTGTCCCTGTTCCCTTCCCTGATCTCAACTTCATAGCCAGACAACTATACTTAGAAGAGCAACATATATACCGAAATTATCTGTCAAGAAGTTAGGAATAGCCACTATAAAATATTTCAATAAAAAATTATAAAATTCTTCAAATAAATGAATAAAGACCCAGCAAAAAAATACAGAATGTCAGGAAGAATCAAATGGAGGCTTTAGACTGAAAACTATAATAAATAAAATTAAAAACTGATAATACTCAAGAGTGGACAGGAGATGAAAGAATTAAAAATGAGTGCCTTTCAGGGGAGGACTCTGGGGAAAATGAGAACAAAGTACAATGACACATATATATGAAGATGTGTGATCAAGCCCATTTCTTATGCTAACTAAAAGATTAATTAAAGGAGGAATACTACGAGAGGGGTAGATGTCTAAAGGGAGAAGTGAGGGGAACAAGAAAGGATAATGGCATGTATGTGACGTGAAAGCAGAAGGATGGACTATTGGGGAGGCTGGAGGGACCAGCAAGACTGGGAGAAGGATGAGAGAGGACAAGGAGTATGGATAAGAATAAACTATAACCTCTGCCTCCCAAGATTCAGGATCATTAGAGGAGAGGAAGCAGAAAGATTGTAAGAGCCAGAGGGGATTGAGGACCACAAGGAAACGGAATCTTCTCAACAACTGGCCAGTTACTCATACAAACTCTCAGCAATGGTGACTACATGTATGAGTCCTTTGCAAGCTCAGACCAGACAAAATGCCAGCATAGAGGGACAGAGAGAGAGGGGAGCAGATCGCAGATCTGAGTGCCATCAAATTATAGTGTGTGAAATTTTCAAAGATTAAATAAAGATACAAAAACCCTAGATGATAAAAACAACAAACTATAATTTTTGAATATTTTCTCCAGAAAAAGAAATCAGCACATTTGAAGATGCATCAATAGAAGTTATCCAATTAGAAAAATACAGAGAAAATGGACTAGAAGAAGAGCAGAGTGAGACAGATGTACAGACAAGATGTAAGAAAAGATATAACATTTGTATCATCATGTTCTAGAAAGAGGGAAGAAAGAATATAAAATATGTATTTTTCCTCTCCTCTCTTTTCTTCCAGTGGCATACATATGATATATACATACGGGAAGAGGAGATGCGAAATACATGGGTAAAAGGAGTAAGAAAGGAAGGGACCTCACCCTCCAAAGTGGGAAGTCGGTAGGTAGTCTGTAGTATCTCTCTCTCTGCTTAAATTTTCCCATGTTTGACACACATGTATCTACCAATTACAAAACCTAAGTAAAGCCCTAACACAATAAACTCAATGAAATCCAGCCCCAACAACATAATAATTAAACTGTTACAAACTAATAACTAAGATTAAATTCTAAGAATAGTGAGAAGGAAAGTGATATGTTACCTAAAGCAGAAAAATTATTACAATGACAAAGATTTCTCATCTGAAATTATGGACATCACATTTTTCACATTAGAAAGAAAAGAACCATCAATCCAGAAATTTCTATCCGGTTAAATATTTCTTCAGAATGCAGTTTAAAAGTTGAGGATTTTTCTCAGTGATAGGTTGTTTAGGGGTCCTAGTTCCCAGATTAAATCCCCAAACCAATGAACAAGAAAAGAAAAAGAAAATGAAAAAGAAGGGAGGAAGAGAAGAAGGAAGGGATGGAGGGAAGGACTAATGGGAGGAGGGATAGCTAATGACTTTATAGAAGGAGTAAAAACTAAGAATCCTTCACTGAAATACCTGATCTAAAAGAATGGGTAAGAAAGATTTAGACAGAAAGGAGGTGGTGAAAGGAAAACACAAAGCCCCCATTAATCCTGAGTGATGAATTCGGGGCCTCCCCCTCACCTTTCTCACCGCGTTCACTGCACCCAGACATCCCAGTTCCCAGTTCTTCCACCTCCCCAAGCTCACATCTCAATGTTTCAAGAACTTTCGTGAAGTTAGCTGACTTCCTGTATACCAGTCCTTGTAGAAACCGCACCTTCTCACCTAGGGTGGGACTTCTCTGAGCAATTGTAAAATAACACTTCTACCTCTCTATTTTACAGCTCAATCTTATTTCTGTTTTTAACATTAATTATTTGACATTGTATATCTGTCCATTTACGATGTCTCTCCACTAGAATGAAAATACTTGTCTTAGTTTTTCACCACTTTATCCTGAGCGTCTCAAACAGTGCTTGGTGTGTGGTAGATTACCAAATTTTGTGTGTCCGTCGGAACTTCTCAGAAATAGTTTCCTTTTTCGTTAAAAACAGACAGAAATTCTGTCTGCTTCTGCTACCACTGTGGGACGATTGATGTTAAATAAATATGTTAATAAATAAATTCATGAAGAAAATAAAATGCAAATTAAATCTACCTGTTTACAGAGAAAAAGGATGGGGGTGGGATCTGAGCAGTAAACTTGTAGCAATGGAACAGAATTCAGCCTAAGCAGGGTTCAGGGAAGTTGAAAGGGAAAGAGGTTGGGCAAATAGCACAAACTTTCATTTGGATGAAATGAAATATATATATATATGGACTTGAGCCCTGTTGAGAGAGCAGATCTTATGTATTCTTACCACAAAAAGATAGCTGTGTGAGGTAACTGATATGTAGTTAGTTTGTATGGTAATTATTTTGCAATGTGTATGTATAACGATATGTGTACATATGTGCAGCATCTTGTAGAATTTATATGCAAACAATTTGTGTCTATTATACCTTCATAAAAAAGAATGTTGGGATAATGAAAATATGAGAAATTGAAATATATAAACTAAGAATAGGAAACAATCATTCAAAATAAGAAAATAAGTACTTCTAGGGAAAGAAGTCCAAGTAGTTGAAAAAGAAAGATGAGAAAGCTTGACTTAGAGGTTATTTGTAGGAAGCAGTATTTCCTAAATTATTAAAGTCTGTGTAGATAAGGTAGATATATGCTATGAAAATTATGTCAATTAAAATATAGAATCTAGAGACATCTTAGAAGAAAAAAATTAATACAGGCAAAATAATTTTTCTTACAAGCCTGTAGAAAGGAAAAATGTTATGTTAATTTGGACACAAAATTTTCATTGTCTGTGTATTCTAGCTTTCTCCTTTAATTTTCAGAAACTAGTAGTGCAACATCTATATAATTTTTAGGTAAAACATCTGTGACCTTTGAGTTTCATACTCAACTGTGCTCATTTGTTAAGCATGAAAATACCCTTACATGAAAATGCCTATATTTCTCTACAAATTTTACTTGAAAATATTCTCTAATCAAAAGTGGTATAAACACAAAGATATTTATAAGAAATATTTTCAGTTGTAAAAATCAATAAGAACTCTGCTATAGATTTATCTAGACTTTTTAGAGTCACAGGACATAATTTAATTGGAGTCAGTCAGGGTGTTACTGTTTCAATATGGATTGACCTAGACAATGAGATAGAAAGGATTCACTGGAGAATCTGAAAAATATTTTCTTCTCTTTTTGGTTGTGAGCCTGAGCCTTTAACAGCTGCATCAGCTGTCCAGCCCAAGAAATATTTTCTTTATTGAATAAAAACTGATAAATAGAAGGGGTAGATGCCTTGGGGGTGGAAGCACTTTCTGTGCAACTGGCAACCTGCGCTAAATCCCTGGAGCCCATGTAAAAGTGGAAGGAGAGGACTGATTCCACTAAGTTGTCCTCTGACTTCCACATACACGCTGTAGCACATGTGCCCTTCCCCATATCATGCACATGAACATGCACACAAAAATAACAATAAATCTGAATAATAGAACTTCTGTCTCTAGTGTAAGTAGGTGATGGCATGATGCCCCAAAGTACGGCAACACAGTATAGTCAATGAGAGAATAAGCCTAACAGCAAACCCAAGACACTAAGGATGAAAAGGCTAACAGACAGAATTCTTAATTATGTCGCCTGATCACCGAACTAAACTCCCCTGAATTCTAACTCTGCTCTTATTTCTATAGAATGTTGTAAAAGTTATCACTATTGTTTTAAATAATTGATCAAATACTCATTTTTTCATAGTTAAAATTATTGTCTAAGCCTCTTCCAGTTGAGGGTTATTCCTCTTCACAGATGAAATTATCCCCAACTGAGACAAGATTAGGGCTTTGTTTTTCCTCACGAATCTCTCTAAAGAAAGTTAATTGAAATATGTAGAAAATTGGGGCTGGAAAGAAAGCTTCATGGTTAACATCACTGGCTGCTCTTGCAGCAGAACTGAGTTTGATTCCCAGCACTCACACGGCAGCTAACAACCATCTATAACTCCAGTTCTGGGGAACCTGATGCCCTCTTCTGGCCGCCATTGGCATTTCAAGAAATGGGTGCACCTCCATACATACAAGCAAACACTCATACACATAAAATTTAAAATAATAATAAATAAAATATTTTTAAAAGAAATATGTTGAAAATTTTATTTATAGTTATTATTTGATTATTTACAATAGGGGAAAAGAAAACTAAACCTATGAGTATAGCCAAGTGATTGCACATGAATTAAATGTTTGTTCATGAACTGTCTTAACACAGAATGTCATAGTGTAAAAATAAAAGAATACCATAATATTAAATAAAGCTAAAATGCATAAGATTCTCAAATTCATTTAAAGTCTAATAGCAAATATACCAACAAATATTTCCTTGCATATGAGTAAAATATTTTTTCTCATTTTATACTTTGCTAATATGACTATAATTGACAGGAACAAGTTTTATAAAAATAAACTAAAAATATGCAATATTAATAATTTTGAAGAGTACATGGTAAACATGGAAAGCGTTTCAGTAATATTAGTAAATCTTAAGATGTGTTAATTTTTATTAACATTCTTATAAATATTTATGCATCTATAATGCAATCTGTGATGAAGTAGGAAGATGATGTGTGTATGTGTTTGATATTGTTCTCACAATGAACACTATTAAAATACAAATCCTAATAGGCAATATAGTCCTCCTCAATAGAGTGAATCAGTTAACACACCAGCCTTGTGTTCTTAATTTGCTACTATTATTACAGTTAATACATAATAATTTCAGTACAATAAAAATTAGAGTAATATATATTAATATCTTATTTGATTAAAAAGTAATAGTATGCAAAAACATAAATAGATCTGGAATACAGAGGGAAAGAAGCAAGTCTGCAAATGCTACATTTAGCATATTCTAGTGCTGTGACGTCATAGAAAAGGAAAAATCATGATAAATAGATTCACAGTCCAGATTTAGGCCCAGAGGAGAGAGCTTATTATACGGAGAACATGGAATTTTTCAGATAGTGATGCCATTATAACAGTGAATTCATAATAGTATATATTTGTCAAAACCCATAGAACATTAAAGCACAAGGAATGAACCTTAATATATGCAAATCAAAAATATATTTAGAAGGAATGCAAACTGTGACAAAATATTCTAGCTGAAGGAGATGGGAGAATAAGGAGCTGACTTAAGTAACTTTGGAAACTAGTGAAGTCTCTGAGATGAAAGGCAGAGATATCTGTACATAAGCAGAGCATTGTTAAAATTCTGCAAACAATTATATACGTATACTGGGATTAAAAAAATAAATAGGTGGCAAATAAATCCAGATTTTTTACTTTGGAGGAGATAACAGACAAGCAGTGAAGAAGGCTAAAATGATCTCTGTGGCTGTGCATCAAAACTGAAGAATTAATATGAATTTCTGCTTAGTGTAATACAGATACAGGTGCTTGCATTATAAAAATATGTATATATATATGTATATAGTCAACATATACACATATATTTTCTTGCTTCTTCAGATGACGGACCCTAAATGCAGAGACATCCCAGTAGTAATGAGCACAATTAGTTTCGAATACCATCCTCTAATGAAAAGGAACCCAAACTGCTTGGCAGAATAGCTGGTTCTTGAACTCAGGATGGAAGTAATTTAAGTCTACAGAATCTTGCTTAAAAGTAAGAAACACACAAGACACAAGAGTCAAATGCAAAAGTGATGATAGACAAAGCTGTAACAATCTGAGCGACAAGATAATGTACACTAAATAAAGTACTCTTAAATTATAACTCCCCCACCAAGTCAAATATTGCTGTTAGTGATCCTTTTTAAAATAATTTTCAGTAGTGTACTAATTTTTGATATACAACTTTTTAAATTTTTATAAATTATTTAAAAGTATTTAATAAATGTGGGAACATAAAGGATTCCCACGTTTATGTAAATTATTATTTTTAAATATTTATTTTTTTCTTTTCAATATATACTTTTGTTGATTTGTTTGCATTTCACATGATACATCTTAGTCATATTTAAACTCTCTCCTCTATTGCTGCCCCTCCCCCATAGCTCTCTCAGTGGATTTCGTGCATTTTGTTATATATGTTTAGGTCTATCGAGTCAAGTTTGTGTACCCAGATGTCCCTCGGTATGAGCTCATCCACTGCCTATCTAGCATCACTCTCTTAAAGAAAATAAACTCTCCCTCGCCCAGCAGTGATCAATTACCACTAGTTCCTTGCCTAAGGTTGGGGCCCCCTGCCCATTTTCCCACTTCTCCATCCAGGTCATGAAAGTTAAAGTCAACAGCAACAGGCTTTGCTGACATTGTATGTCCTTTATTTGATGCCCAATGAGGAAGAGATTTCATCACTGATGTTCCTTCTCAAACCTTAAAACTACAACCTAATTATGAGAAAAACATCAGACCAATCCCAATTTAGAGGCGTACTCTAAGATACCTAATTAATACATTTCAAAACTGTTGAAGCTCTCTAAAATGGAAAAATCTAAAATATTCTAACAGCCAAAGGACAGCCTAGAAAACATGAGGATGAAATGAAATGTAGAATCCTTATTGAGATCCTGGAACAGATCAAGGACATAAGCAAACAGGAAATCAGACCAACGAATGGACTTTGGTGAATAGTAACGTTTGTGTATTGGTTCATTACTGAGCAATGAATCATACAGATATGGGAAAGGGATATATATATACAAAGTCTCTGTATTATTCTCAGATTTTTTTCTATAAACCTACATTCTAAAATTCTAAAGTTTGTTTTTAAAAGGAGACTAGTAACTTCAGCCAATCACTTCTGTTCCTAAGGCAGGCAAGAGGATGTGGCCAGAAAACTATTGAATTCAAAGCCAGTATCAAGGCTTTATGTCATACTTTGTATGCATGTCTGAAATTCTCAAAGAATTGATGAAGTATTATATTAAAATGTAAATAAACACCCAAAATACTATGCTTAGCACAAAAAAATCCAACTGCAGATCCTGACTATATTACAGAGCAGCAGTGTGCCAATCAGCTTTGGGACGTTCTCTGGTATGCTTACTTTCACAGTGAGGAGTTAAATAGATGATCTAAGAGCCAACCCTCAAATTCTAGAATGTCCATCAAAGCTGACTTCAGGGTCTACCTGAACTATACTTACTTATTTTTCTCGAAATGTTTTTTGACCGTCCCCCCATTGATTTCAGTTTTGTCAATTTTAAAATAAAAAGATTAAAATAACTCATCTTTAAAAGCGCTACCAACTCTAAAAATCCTGAATAATCATGTTTTATTAATGTTCCTTTCAATGTCAAATTCACTTTAGCAACCAGAGTCACATTAAACTTCTCATTACTTCAGCCAGAATTTAGACTGAACATTTCATGAGGCTGAGAATAGTTTGATTCTACTCAGTATAGTGTCCAGGGCCTAGGGACACTGCCTGACACTTAATAGACACTGACTTGGTATTTGTGCAATGAATAATATTTAATTTTCAAATTATACTTGGGCTAAGGAAGAAACAGGAAGCTTCAGTTCTCCAAAGAAACCTAGAAGAGCCCACATGATACTCCCACCAAAGCACAGAGCCCTTAAAATAGGAGCAGTGGTATTCTGTCGAAAGACAAGCATCATTCTGAAAACTGGCTCCCTACAGAGTTATTTGTGGGGTTCTCATTCTCTTTTCACTTTTTTTAATGCAGAGTAAAAAGATCTAATCAAAGCATGAGGGTATAGCGACCCCAAGTTCATATTCTAGTTGTAAGTGTGACCTTTTCACCTCCTTACAAAGGTGGGAAAATTAAGAAAGAAAACATTTGAAAGCAAAGCACTGTCTCCAAAGCCCCAGCTGTGTACATAAAGACTAACAGCAACTTTATTAAAGGTTAATCAAAATAAAATAATATCTTCCATGAGAAAAATACAGACTGGCACAAAGTTATCAGATGCATTGCTGAATTGATTTGAGGGCAAAGCAGACTACTGGGGGATCTATCATGAAGTTTATACTAGTGGAGGGAAAAAATTAATATAAAGAGAGCAAGGGAAGAAAGAAAACTTTATGTCTTATTGCAAAAATTTCATTGGCTCTATTTCAGATTTTGACTTCTAGCAATGTTCTTAAAATGACAGCCTTGACATGACCTCTTCTACCATAATGGCCAGGGGCAAATGAAAAAAAAAAGATTCCTGAGCTCAACTTGCAACTTGCAACCTACTGAATTGGACTCACAGGTGACAAGGTTCCTGACTCACAGAACTGTGCTATACAGAGTTTTGATAATCTTTCTAGGAAAAGATACATATTTATTTTATAATTTCTTGGATTGTTATTTCCTTGAAAATATTTCAAGAAAAACTTTCAACTAACATCTTTTTAAATAAGAACCCCTTATTTTAAAAATGCATAGAATCCTTTTAAAAGTTGGAATAAAAATACTTTTCAAGTGTTTTCTTCTGGTATAACAATGGTACAAAAGTGTGCAATCAGGGTTATCCAAGAAACCCCAAATTAGCTCTAAGGGGTTGGCTCACAGGACCGTGGGGGCTTCTGAATCTTCCTTCTGCACAGAACACTTGTGACATGAAAGTGGAGACAAGAAACAGTGGGGTGGAAAGATCTAAGCAAGAAGGGAGGTGGGAAGCGGGTGCAGAGGAGTGGAGAAGAGTGGGAGTAACTGAAGCAAAGGTTTATGACAAAGCCATGTGGAAACCAACTATTTTTATAAGCTTATTAAAAATATCATTCGGGCCAGTGAGGTGGCTCAGCCAGTAAATGTGCTTCCCGCTCGATGCTGGTGACCTGAGGTCAGTCCCCAGAATCCCCAGCAAAAGGAGAGAACTGACTCCAAAAGTTGTCCTCTAATCTAACCATGTATTCCCCCACTTATGTAGTCACATCATACACACACACACACATATACACAGTAAAAATAATCTTTAAAATATATATGTATGTATGTACATATGTTTTAAGGGTTTGAATGGAGGTAAATTCCATGAACGAATAATGCTTCTCCCAGAAGCCTTAGATCATTAAATGAAAATTCCAGGGTCAGGTAAGGGATCTCTCTGGACAAGTTGTTGGTAGGGAGGCCACAGAGGCACCCAAAATAACTCAGGGTATTGCCATTGCTCTTGGTTGCTCATCAGGAGCTAACAGTAAGATTCTATTGCTGTAGACTCATCTATCTGGTAATAGGACATAGAGAAATCAAGCTGGAACTGACACGGAAGCGTCCTCTCTGCTGGTTAGCTTTCAGTGCTGGAATGATATGTGTAGGCTTCTAGAGAAAAGTCATTAACATTCTTATCCATTTGAACCCCAAGAGCTACAGTAACAACGTGCCAGTCAAGATGTGCCCTGCTGGGCAATAGTGACATGACTAACTGCTTTCCAGTTGGATTTGAGGCCCACTCGTTAGGCAGGAACTCATGACTGGTCCTACAAACTTGGTCAAGAGCCCATGAATGGGGAGTTCATAGACCCTAGTGGAAACCTACTGCTATTGTTTTGCTAAATGGTCATATTGGTCAAACTCCTGCTTAAATACTCATGTATATGCTCATAGTAGTGCTTTATCAGAGAAGATTTTCATGAAGTGGGTGGCAGATGATGCGGACCCTCATAACCGGCCAAAGTACTGAGGATAAGTGAGGATAAGAGAGTGCTCGGCCCTAAATGAGACATCTATATCAGTCCCTCCAAGACTCAGTGAATATGGCAGGAGAAGGGGACAGAAAGATTGTGAGAGCTAGAACAGGTAGGTGTGCAGCAACAAGACGTCTTCCAGATATGACATAGCAATTGCACTCATAATCTCCCTGCAGCTATGGTTGTCTGCACAAGACTTGCACAGACTTGGGCCAGGCAACATTTCATCACTGAGAAAGGAAGAGCCCACGAGGCCCCATCCTGTCCTGGAGGACTATTGACAGTTAGTGGTTGTCGAGAAGGGAGGTTATTTTCTTTAGTGGTTGTTGAGAAGGGAGGTTATTTTCTTCAGTGTAGCCACTGATAAGTTGCCTATACTCCAGAAAAAAACCTCTCATCCTTGCTTATACAAGCAATCCTAATTAAGCTCAGTGGGCCACACTCAAAAAAAAAAAAACTATGAAAGTAGAAGGGGAACATTGGGTTTCAGCAGGAGAGAAAGGACGATGAAAGGGGGTAATAGGAGAAGAAAATGACTAAAATTTATTGCATACATGTGTGAAATTGCCAAGGAATAAAAAATAAAATAAGGGCTGGAGTTGGCTCAGTGATTAAGAGTCCTTACTGCTCTTCCAGAGGATCTGGGTTCAGTTCCAAGCACCCACATGACAGTTAACACCCATTCTTAATCCTAGTTCCAGAGGATCTGTCACCTTTTTCTAGCCTGAGAATCAGAGAGACCAGTGGACAAGTCCTAACCTGAGTCAAAGGACAAAGAATCTAGTGTCAAATTTGTAAAGATAAATCTTCATTCAAATTACTGATTCCAATAGTATCCTAGATACATCCATAAGTAATATTTCATCAGCTATATGGGCATTACTAGCTCAGTCAAATTGGCACGTGAAATTAGCTTCATTGCTCCTTTGATACTTGCTTGATTTTCAGACCATACCTCAGGAAGCTGAAATTCAATTTGATTGTACTATGTTTGAAATACAGATTTGTAAGTTTGATTAAACCCAACATTTCTACGTGATTTAGGTAAATGAATAGAAACTAGAATTATTGGAAAAGAAACATGACCAAAGAAGAGATATTTTTGCCTTGTTTTTGGCAATACTGAAATTATTGTAAATTAAGTTCTAAATAATAATCTGGATTGATACCTCTCAAATTAGCAGTTATACTACATAAAAATACTTCAGCTCATGGAAATACAAAAGTTTGTTCAAGTAGAATGCAAAGAGAAACTGTAGTGGGCAAGCCTGAGTAATATAGGTTTTTGTTGGTGGTGGTAGTGTTTTTGTTTTGTTTTGGTTTGTTTGTGGGTTTTTTTTTTTCAGAAATACCTCTGTGCTAGTTACTTTTTTTTGCTGTGCTAAAATACTAACCAAAAGTATGTTGGGGAGGAAAGGGTTTATTTCATCTTTGTTTGGCATGGAGGGGAGCCAGGGCAGGAACTCAGGACAGGGACCTGAAGCACAGACCAGAGGGGAATGCTTGCTCCTCTCACCTGTTCTCAGTTCACTTTCCCATACAACCCAGGACCACAAGCCCACAGGTAGCACCACTCACGGTAGAATGGGCCCTCTCACATCACTTAACAATCAAGAACTGTGTCTCACAGGCACGCCTATAGGCTAGTCTGACAGAGACAATTCCACAACTGAGGTTCCCTCTGTCCAGGTGTGTCAAATTGACATCTGAAGCTATCCAGCATAACTTATATGTTTGTAAAATGGATCTTAAACATATGAGCAAACAGACACCAGTTTGGAGCACTGAAAGACAGTGAAATTAATCAAAGTATTAGTTTAGTAGCTCTGAATTTGGTAGTATAATTTCAGAGGCTTAATCTGATTTTTCTAAAAGTTGCTCTTTTGTAGTAAGACACTATTGGAAGGTTCACATCATTTATTGTTGATGAGATTATAACCATAACAATTTTGGAAGGCAATTTTTCTCTCAACTTTTCAAATGAATTTGCTTTGTTTCCACAATTCTACTTCTTGATCTTTTACAACTAGTTCACACAATGTTAGTTGTGCAAAGAAGTTTTTTATTGCAGCATTGTTTTTAACACTGAAGAACTAGAAATAACACATATTCCTAGCAATAAGGAACGTGTTCAGTATATGAAGGAGCTGCATGCTATGCATAAAAATTTTTAATGTTTTCAATGATTTATGATGTATAAATTCTATGGAATTCCCTAAGAAAATGTGCAAATCCATGTGCTTTTCTTGAAACTATCATAATTTTAAGATCCTAAGCAAATGATAGAACATGTAAGGTAGGCTCTGTTCACATATATAGAAAATCAAAGAGCCTGTGGGGAAGGAGGCAGGTAGGTGTAGAAAGGTGTCTGCACGACACAGGTACAATAAACAGTTTATGGTTGCTGCCACTTGGGTTTGGGTTGGGGAGGGGCAGCCTATTAAGATTTTGACTTTTCTAAAAGTTTTTCCACATAGTGATCATTATAATTTTTGTAGCTTCTCAAGTAATAAAAAGAAGAGGGAAGCAAGAGGCCCTGGTAATTTGCCAATCCACACTTTTCCTGAAACAAATTATTTTAGAAATTCTGAGGGAAATGTAGGATAAAATATTTTTTGTCAGGTTTAGAAAATAAGATACTAAATAAGATAGATGATAGGACATGTATCAGTGCTTGAAGATGCAGATGAAACATTCTATATTCATTACTTATTCTGTTTTAATCAGTGTTGATATAGCAATTTACATAAATCATATATATTAAGTTTTAAAGCATTAATAAAACAAATATCAATCCTTGATAAGTATCTATTATATCAAACTTAACTTATTTAAACTTGATTTCAGGCACAGTGAACACTAGACTAGAATTTGCAGTTGTAATTGAGGAAATTGGTAAGTATAGTTTCAGAAGTAAGGACAGTTTTTGAAATTAGCTGATTTTTCATAACCATATAGGAAATAGTTTAAACCTGAATTTGACCTTTCAGAAATATCCTTTATGGTAGGCTCATGTAACACGATGTCTTATTCACTGACCTACCTAAGAATCCGATACTCAAAAATGACCAATACCTCCGTAATTGTCTTGCTTCCTGCTATTTTAAGTTGAATATACATTGTCTTCTCACATGGAGTCGTTTTTGTTTCTTCTTTCCTATTTGATATTTTATTGATTCATTGAGAATTTCATATAATGTATTTGGATCATCTTCAGAAAGCTCTATTTCTGTCCCCACATTACTACCCCCCCAACTTCATGTCCTCCGTTATAATTTTTAAGGTCTATCAAGTCAAATTTGTGTCCCCGAATGCTCTTGAGAGTGACGGATTCTTTTTCAAATATATTAAATCCTTATATAAGTTAACATTGATCTTGACCCAAGTTTCAGACTCTCACCCCTGAAGTTATACTTTTATATTGTAACTTTCTTTGATGGGGGTAAAGAAACTCATGTCACATAGTGCTTCTACTGGCTCTGTTTTCTGCCACACTTTCATTCTCTTGTCCCCTGCATATACCAAGATCCTTACTCTTAAATAGCCATTTCAAATGTCACTTCTTTAGCAAAGTTATCAACCAATTTAAAGTAGTTCTCAGTACTTCAAGCTCAGTGTTGCTGCTTCTCCTGTTCCATCATTCTGCCTTACTATCTTCAAAACCTTTATTGATTACCTGAACCTGAGTTCATTTCATCTGTTCTGTTTGTTTTGACTTTCTCTCCTTCTTCTCTAATCAGACATAAATTCTGTAACAGGAAGGGCCTTCTGTATGTGTTCATTGTTGATTCTTCCAAGCCTAGAAAAATTCTCTAGTCATAGTCATTCAAAAAACTAAAGATGCAAATGAGAAATATGATATATTGCATGTCTATATGAATACCTTCCCTGGTCCCTTTGATTGTTCCTGTCATAGTAGACTTGACACTTCCAGAGAATTCAGTCAAAGTCCTTGTGATATTTTCAATGCGAAGCCTCTCGCCCCCCATTTGAACATATGGCCCTCTATTGGTGGCAGTGTTCATGAAGGTTTAAGAGCTGCAGTCTTGCTGGAAGAAGTATGTCACTGGGGGCAGCTTTGGGAGTTCATAGCCTTGTCCCATCTCCTGTTCTCTTTCTGCTTTCTGTGTGCTTGAAGTTGTGTTTAGCTTCCTTCTCCAGCTGCCCCTAGTCACTATGGGCTTTTAAACCTCTAGATCCATAAACCCAAATAAACTCTCCCTTTTATAAGTTGCCTTGGTCATGGTCTTTTACCATAGCAACAGAAAAGTTGCCAGTACACTTTAAAATAACTGAATTAACAATTAAATCATTGCATGAAACCAGCAGGTTCTTCATTTATAACACTGGTGCACTGCTATACACTTACTTTAGAAGGTTGTTAATAGAATAAAACATGAACAGCAAACCATGTTGCTATATGGATACAGGAGGCTAAGTTGACAAGTTCCCTGGTACACTCAATGATGTAAGCATATGCTCCCAAAACATGCTGACTACTATTTCAAACTGTATCTTTGTTTGAAGGTGGCTGATTGAATAAAACCATGCTGGGCACCAGGAGATATAAGACAAGTGGTAAGATTCCTGGAATGACGTGCCTTTTGTACATATATGAAGCATGACGAGTGATGTAAGCTGGAAGGGAAGCTGGAGCTCTCAGAAAATCAGTGGTTCATAAAGGATGAGACTGGAATATGAGACGAAGATACCTGAGTAACTCTACTTCTAGCTGTGAGAACCAGTTAACTCTATCATCTTGGTTGACACATGAAACAGTGAGTATTGAACAAAGGCAATATGTTTATTTTTTTTTTAAATCTAACTTATCTAGGTGATTTAAATGAAGGTTTGGTCAGAGAAGATCAGATTTTATTTATATTATAGAAGCAAAGGTGTGATTTCATGACTTAAAAAGGAAAGTCAACAAAGCATTCTTGATCTTGGCTGTGTCCAATATGCCATGAAACCCAAGTGGCAAAAACTAATGGAATTTAGAGGAAAGTGGTGGACCAAGTTAAAGAAATGATTTGGTATGGCATGTCATAGACAAGATGAAAGCCCAATAGCATATTCTGGTAATGGTGAGTAGAAAAAAGAAATCACCCATGCTCTGAAGGCTCCACAGCCAAAGTGGAGTGGTCCATTTTAATTTTCAGGGGAATTTGGTGAACAAATGACTAGATACCCACCAAACCTTGGTACTAATGAAAAACACAGTGCATTCTGAGAAAATCAATATATATTTTGCCTGAAGGTATCCCAAAGGAAACATTCAGTTATTGAGGTTTAAAATACGTTAGCCCCAGAATAATAAAATTCTTGAATTGCAGGCGTTTGCAAGAACAGCAAAGGGGTTAAAGACATTTTATATTTTATCAAAGCTCTAAAACTGCTGTGCAGAGTTTTTATGCATTTCATATTTTTCCGTGCTGCTTCTTCATGCAAAAGCCTTCACCAGTACCTCAGAGCATTGCTTTATGTTTAGACCTTCTTAATTTGCTCTTCAAATAAAGTACCATTCATAGCACTCCTACAGCCTTCCACAGGTTCAGAGGTTCACTGAAGACTGGGGTAGGAGAATCGGGAGCATATCTTAAGGAACAAGTATTTGACAGAATCTTAGGACTGATTTTGTTTTTTGGACAATAAATACTTCCTTGAGAAACCACTTTTGACTTTTATTTTAATTGCAGATTTTATTTTATTCAATAACATGAAAAAAATGAGAACTTATTTTTAAAATAAATGCATGGAAATTGTCTATACTAAACATAAAGGTGTGAGATTGTCTCTGCAGGAAAAGAAATTAAAACTTCTCTGAAATATAGGTTGGAAAATTAGCACCTCCATTTGTACTAAATCATGAGATTAATTCAAAAAATAATCTAATTTGACCAAAGTGTCCTCTTTATCAGTTGATTCTTCAGTATTTGTTCAAAAATTCTGACTTGAAATCCTTCCAAGGGGAAAAAAATTATCTTGGAAATAAAGGAGACACATTAGTTTAGCCCATATGATGTATTCCCCCCCCATTTATCAAGTTAAAAATTATTGATAATCAAAGGGCTGATAAATATAAGCATTTGTCAAAAGTCTAATTTCATGGACTCAACTGTAAACTCAATGTGCATGTATTAAAAATTACTGTTAATTTACTAAAAAGAATTTTTCTTCTAACTAAAGTTTAATTGAGGGTACTAGCAAATACATATTCTTCTTTTCCTGAAAATGCTATGGCATCTACCATCAGCCAAGAGAAAGACCTTAGAGAAGGTGTGAACAAAATTATCTTCATAAGTATATTAGCAATCAGTCTTGTATTCATTGACTCATAAGCAGAAACACTGGAGTTATCATATTCAGAACTCATCACCAAGAAACAACTCATTGCAGTTTTGTCACTGTAGCGCATTCTGATCTATTTTTGAACTTTTTGAACTCTCTCGAACAGATTGATATTGTCAAAATTCTTCATATTTCCCAAACAAATTTTGGTTCAACACATGGCTATTTAACCCTGACTGTAGCTACAATGAAAGTATCATAGCTCTGAAGAGGCTTAGTACAACTTTTCAGTGTTGTTTGGAATAGAGTGAGCAGGAGAGGTGTGATTTATGATAGTTGATTCATTATGTTGTTCACTTAATTCTGTCTACAAAGTTGAAAATATAGTTGCTCCCACGTATCTGTGTGTTTCACATCTGTAGAGGCAACCAAATGCAGATAGAAAGCATTTGAAAAAAATACAGGTAGATATTTTATTTTTATTATTCCTTAAATATTACAGAGTAACAGTGCTTCACATATCATCCACATTATATTATATTTATATCTAGCCTAGAGGTAGTTAAAGTCTATGGGAAGATGCATGTAGATTATGTGAAAATATTACTACATTTATGTAAAGGATGTGAATTGTGGATTTGGTGTCCATGAGGGCTATGGGTCCCGCAACCAATCCCCCATAGATAGCAGGGTCTAATATACTTTGACTTATCTGTTCATGGAACTTCACTGAAAGTTAAAATGCCTCCCTACCTTGTTCTCCTCATAAAGACAAGGATGAAAAACAGATCTGTTCTCTAGGGGGGCTATTACACGCAAAAAAATTCACAGGTGGATTTTACAGAGAAATTTTCAACAGTGTCCTGTAACTAGGCTGAAATGGGGAGTGCTCTAAACCTAACCAGTAGAAAAATATTTACCATCTTCTGGTGGATTTGATGAATAAGCCAGCAGCACCTTATTTGATCAGTGAATGTTAAAAGATTTTTGAAAAGATACATAGCTTTCCATGAATACTCAATACACTTCATGGCATTAGCTAGAATCCTATTTGGTTATAAAACTTTTGCTTTCCTTCAACTGACAGAAAAATCATTTATCCCCCATCAATGTGTAGCTGAAATTGTGCCAAGATTTTGTTCCTGATATCTGTACAGGAATTCTTTAGGTATTACGGTAGTTTTTTAAAAAGCACAAAAATCTATCACAATCCAATTGAAAATTTTATTTGAATTTTAGTTCATCTACCATGGCTTAGTTTATTATTATTATTGAATGAAACATAAAATCTTCCAATTTCTTTGGCATTTCAAAGAGACCTTCACTAAAGAGAATAAAAAAACAAATTAACAAGAGACCATTATTGCCATAGATGTAAGTTTTAACAGACTATCAGCTTGGGAATGAGAACTCATGGTTATGTTAGTAATTTAACCCTGTTAATTCATTTGTTTCTACAAATAATGACAAGTTGAGGGTTATCAATTTTTCTAAAATGGACTGAAAATTACAAAAAAACACAAAAATCTATAACACGGAAATGTGAATCTTTAATCACCCGTGACAGCAAATGCCTGTAATCTCAGCACTTGGAATTGTGACTGTCAGGTCAACCTGGGTCACATAGTGAGTTCCAAGCTAGCCTAGAATACACAGTGAAACACTCTCCAAAAAAGTGAACTTTAAATTAATACTGACATCTTAAGAAGTAGTGGGAAATCTGTGTTTTCATGAAATATGTAAAAGAATAATACTAGAGCCTGAGGAAATGACTTAGTCAGTATAGTACTTGCTGTGCAAACATAGGTACCTAAATTCAGCTGCATGTGTCTGTGACTCACTGTGGAGGCTGGGATCAGGGAAGAGAGACAGGTGGGTTTCTGGAACTCTTTGGCTGCTTAGCCTAGCCAAACTGATGAGTTCAAGATTCAGTGAAAGATCCTGTCTCAAGTATATGTGAAGAGCAATTGAGGAAGAAATGCAACATCAACCTCTGGTTTCAACATGCACACATACACACTACACACACTTAGACTACCTACATACACATACACACAGAATAATAATAATAATAACAATAACTACATATAGCTTTTATACCACTCAAGTATATACCAAAAAGACACTGAGCAAACATATCACATGGGCACTTGTGCATTCATGTTCCCTGCTATACTACTGCTGGGAAGGAGTGAGACTAGATGAATGAATAAAGAAAGAAAACACAATATATAGAAACAATGGGATTTTATGTGGCCTTGAAAAATTAAATACTGGAATCAGGAAAACAGATGGAACTGTGATTTTTTGGTTCAATGAGATAAACCTGATTCTGAAAATACCGTATCTTCTCTTATATTCAGAAACTACATTTAAAAATATATGTATGGGAGAACAGATGTCGCTTGCTTGGTGAGTTTGAGTTACTTCACTTATCTACTTATCTACTTCCATCCACTTATCTGAAAATTTCATAATTTCATCTTTTCTTACCACTGAGTAGAACTTTCAGCTCTTAGCACCAATCCTTTAATATGTGAGCATATATCCTGATGTTACACAGGAGCCAGGAAAATGGAAAGTACACAGAGGCAAAGGGAAAGAACCCTAAAGAGGGCGGTAGTAGGGGACAAATGTTACCAGGGAAGAGGTGTGGAAAGTGGGGTGTTCAGCTAGGAGGGGAGCAGGGAGGGACATGCAAGGGACCATGGCCATGGGGGCGGGACTCAGGAGAGAGTGGGGGATGGTGTAAGCGGGTGTTGTCGGGAGGGGAGGGTGGGCAGAATGGGAGAGCTTGGACTGGGAAGGGACGAGGAAGGCTGAATGAGGGGAGAAAGAGGAGAAATGAATGGACTTGTGGGTCACAGGAAACCAGAGGAAAATGTGTTGGCCTGGGAACCGCCTAAGAATTACACATAGTACATTACTGCCTATGTATATAACTGGGATCTGTATGGCAAGAGCACAGTGCCAGTCAGGAGACCTCCTTTCTAGTTGTACCACTTTCAGAGTGTACAAAAGACTCCCAAAACAACGCAAGCTATTACCACAGCCCTTGATTATCACCCAGAACTTGAAGGTAAGATCCTATGGCTGAAGACAGGACATACTTCAGACACGGGACTTGGAACAATAGAGTTGAAACTGACTTGGAAGTCTTCTTCCTGACAGCTAGCTCTCATAGTTTTGGAGGATACTATGCAAGCTACTAAAGAATAAAATCAATCAGTGATCCAACCCAGCTCTAAAGCCTAATACCACAATGACTGGCACAGCAAAATACCTCTATTGGTGTAGCAATGGCACTGTTATCTGGGGTAGAGGGGTAATCAACAGCTATCTAATTGGATTTAATGCTCTCTCAATGGGAAAGAACTCATGGATGACACTGTAAATATAGTCAAAAACACACGGCTGGAGAGGTCATAGATCCTACAGAAAATCACATCTCTGGTATATCTTCTAGACAAATTAAATTTCTTACCATATGCTAAATATGGGTCCTTATATTTACAGACCAGTGTATCATATACCATTCACCAAAGAGGCTTCTTTTTGCAACAGATGGTGGCTATTACATAACTGCTGATATACAGGAAATATATGTCTGAGAGATTCCCAGCCCTAGGTTACACATCTACCGTGGAACCTCTACGCCTAAGGCTCATGAAACATAGCGGAACAGGGGGTGGAGAGAACACTGGTGCATCCCTCAACTCTCACCAGTGAATCTTCCTTATACAACAGAGTGTGAGGCACACAGAAGGTCACAACTTGCTAAATTTAAGAAAATAAGAGACTGCAGAGTATGCAACTCTGGATAGGACTCCTATATTAAACCTCACTTGCCCACAGAAGGTTTAAGCTGTGCCTTAAGGCAAAAAAGGGCACGCATTTGTTAGTTATGGGTCACGGTCCCAGCTCTGAATTTCTGGGGGGGACTTCATTACACCCATTAAGGAGTTACTTCGGCAGAGAGACATTAAGATCTCCACTCAGACCATAAAAAAGATCGTAAGGGACCTGGATGCGGCCGCTCCATGGTTCGCGGTCTCGGGAGACCTTTCTCTCCCTTCATGGGAAAAATTGGGTAAAGACCTGGAGAGGGTCAAGGAAGAGGGAGAATTAGGGAAAGGTACCCTCCCCTTTTGGAGATTAATCCACTCGTGTCTCAGCAAAGGAAGCCATACCAATCTTATTAAGGAGGGAAGAAGGGCACTAGTAAGGCATCAGGATAGCCTCTCAGAGTCAGATGTGAGTGGGGAAATGCAAGTAAGGCCAAAAAGAAAACAAAAACAGAAGGGAAAAAGTTTAAAAGAAGAGCTCCAAGAAGCCAGTCATAGTAAAGATCCCGTTGAAAGGGACATTAAGGATAAAAGATGGCGGTCGCCACCCCCTAAACCTTTATATCCTTCCTTAGAGGAGTTTGCACATTTGTCAATACAAGAACAAAGTTCTAGTGAGGAGGTATCTGAAGAGGAACAGGAAGTGGAGGAAGTAGTCGTCCCTCATGCAACAGGGCCCTGGCACCCCCCTGAGGGAGGAGGGGCCTCCGTAAAGAAAAGGGTTACTGTTTCGGCGGGAAACTGGAAACAAGGGGCGGGGCCTATAGCACCCCCACCCTATGTATCCAATACAGGCCAGTGTTGCTTTATCCAGCCAGGAACCTGGTCTCGTTTATTTTCTATTTTCCCCGTGTTTGAGGATTTAGCCACCCATATTAGAAGGCATGAGCCAGTACCTTACAAACAGCTTAAAGATTTAGTGCAGGCGGTTAAAGATTTTGGACCAGGAGAGGACTACTCGGTAGCTTTATTACGGAGAATTATAGCAGTCCCTTTGACCCCCACAGATTGGATTGAACTGGCCAAGGCTTGCCTAACAAGAGGCCAGTTTCTTGAATTTAAATCGATGGTCACAGATAATGCCCAGACTCAGGCTAGAAAAAATGCTCAGGATGGTCACCCACATTGGAATATGGATATGCTTTTAGGTCTTGGACAGTTTATGATGAATCAAACTGGCTACCCGACAGAGGTGTATCAGCAAATTAATGAAATTCATTATAAGGCTTGGCGAGCTATTCCTAACAAAGGAGAAACAATAGGACACTTAACTTAGATTGTTCAAGGCCCTACTGAGCCGTTTGCAGATTTTGCGGCTCGGCTCATGGATGTGGCTGAAAAAACTGTTGGCACCGCTGATCATACCATGCCCTTTGTTCTACAACTAATCTATGAACAAAGTACAAAAGACTGCCAAAAGGCCATAAACCCCATAAGGGAAAAGGGGTTGGATGCCTGGATTAAAGCTTGTCGGGAAGTAGGTGGACCATTGTCCAATGCAGGTTTAGCAGCTGCGGTGCTTGCCGCCACTAGGGCCAAGTCCGCTCAACTTACCAAGGGATGCTTTAAATGTGGACAACAGGGTCACTTTAAGCGCCAGTGCCCCCAGCCGGATGGCTTCCCTGGAGGACCCCCCGCTCGAGGAACGCGTGTAGTGCGGCCTCCTGGTACCTGCCCTCGATGTAAAAAGGGAAAACATTGGGCTAACGAGTGTAGGTCCACTAAGGACATTAACGGGATGCCTATTCGGCCAGCAGTAACAGCCCAGGAGTCAAAAAACGGAGTGACAGGCCCTCGACCCCAGGGCCCGCAAATCTATGGGGCACTCCAGGCACCACCTGTCACCCTGGGGCCACTACCGTCCAAAGAGCCACCTCAGGCTCTGCAGGGCTGGACATCTGTGCCGCCTCCGGGACAGTATTGACACCTAATATGGGAGTTCAAGTTTTAGAGACGGACGTCTGCGGGCCACTGGGCAATGATACGGTTGGCCTGTTGTTAGGACGCTCCTCCTCCACCCAAAAAGGACTCATTGTTCTCCCTGGAGTTATTGACTCAGATTATCAGGGGACCCTTAAGGTTTTCTGTTATTCCCCTTATGGGGTTGTTTCAATTGCCCCTGGTGACCGCATAGCCCAGTTGTTGTTTCTACCTTCCTCACATTCCCATTTTCCAACACAAGACAAAAGTCGCCAAGAAGGATGTCTTGAGTCCTCAGGTATGGATGTAGCATATCTTTCTATGCGATTGGATTACAGACTTATGTTAGATCTTAAGATAGAAGGGAGGACTTTCTCAGGCCTTATAGACACTGGCGCGGACCGTAGCATTGTCCGGATGAGTTCATGGCCCCGAGCCTGGCCTCTTCAAGACTCCTCGCAAACATTGCAGGGCCTGGGGTATGCAAACTCCCCGAAAGTGAGCGCAAAAGAATTGTCCTGGAGTACAGAGGAGGGACAAAAAGGCAGGTTTCAACCTTACGTCTTGGAAGTACCCGTTAATTTATGGGGACGGGATATTCAAACCCAAATGCAATTACGCCTCACCAATGATTATTCAAAGGCTAGCCAAACTATGCTAAAAATTCAGGGGTTTGTTCCAGAGAAAGGCTTAGGGAAGCACTTACAGGGACGAGTTGAACCCATTATCCCTACACCCAAGCAAGATCGCAAGGGACTGGGTTTTACCTAGTGGCCGCTGAAAACCTTGCCTCCACTGAGGACCCTATACCTATCCCATGGCTTTCTGAAAAGCCAGTATGGGTCCCTCAGTGGCCCCTGTCTTTGGAGAAACTGGAGGCAGCTCACAAGTTAGTTTCACAGGAAAAATTGTTAGGTCATTTAGAGCCCTCTGTTTCCCCCTGGAATACTCCTATTTTTGTTATTAAGAAACGTTTGGGGAAATGGAGATTACTTCATGACTTAAGAGCAGTAAATGCACAGATGCAACTACTGGGACCAGTTCAAAGAGGTCTACCCGTCCTCTCAGCCTTACCTAAAGGCTGGCCTGTAATAGTGCTTGATATTAAAGATTGTTTCTTTTCTATCCCCCTCTTTCCTGATGATAGAAAACGCTTTGCCTTTACCCTTCCCTCCATTAATCATGAACAACCAAATGCTCGTTTTCAGTGGAAGGTTTTGCCACAGGGCATGGCTAATAGTCCCACCATGTGCCAATTGTTTGTGGATTTTGCCCTTCTTCCGGTACGGCAGCTATTTCCTTCTTTGCGTATAGTCCATTATATGGATGATATTTTGTTATCTGCATCTACATTGGCTGTGTTGCATGACTCCTTTAGGGAGACGGTGAAGGCTTTGGAAAAAAGAGGACTCGTTATCGCCCCAGACAAGGTTCAACAGACAGATACTGTCTCCTTTTTGGGGTCTCTCGTTTCCCCGATTACCATCAAACCGCAAAAGCTGTGCATTCATACTTCCCATCTATATACCCTGCATGATTTTCAAAAGTTGTTGGGAGATGTTAATTGGCTTCGAGGGTTTCTGCATATTCCCCGGTCAGAATTATTACCACTTTTTTCCATCCTTGAGGGTGATCCAAATGTTTCCTCCGCCCGTGCTCAGTGCATGGAGCTCTAACCAAGATTGAAAGTGCACTAAATGCAGCTCAGCTTGATCGATACGAGCCGGCTGAGCCACTTTTATTATGCATTTTAAAGACCAAAGATGTTCCCTTAGGAGTGGTATGGCAAAAAGGACCCCTGTTGTGGCTTCATGGAAATAGTTTAGGTTTTCGCACATTACAATATTTTCCTCAACTAGTAGCTCAACAAGCTATTTTAGGGTTTAAATATTGCTTGATGCATTTTGGTAAGCTGCCTGATAAGTTAATAATTCCCTACACTAGACAACAGGTGGAAGTTTTGGCTGCCACGGTGGATGATTGGAGTATATTAGTATGTGCTTTTCCTTATAAAATAGATAACCATTATCCCAAAAGTCCCATCTTAACCTTTGTTGAACATAATTTAGTGTATTTTCCCAAAGTTACTGCCATTAGGCCCATTACAAATGCTATTACAATTTTTACTGATGGGTCCAAGACAGGCCGGGGAGCCTATCTTGTACAAGGTAGAGAGCCTGTGGTCCGCATGTTTCGACCTGATGCTCCTCAGGTTGTAGAGTGCATGATTATACTAGAGGTTTTCCAAACCTTTTCTGAACCTTTTAATTTATATACTGATTCCCAATACGTGGCTAATGCACTGTCCGCCTTGGAGGTGGCGGCTTATGTAAAATCTGCTAGCACAGTTTCCACCATTTTAGTTCAACTCCAATCATTAATTTTACAACGAGCTTGCCCCTTTTTCGTTTTGCATTTACGTGCTCATTCTTTCCTTCCTGGTCCCCTAACACAAGGCAATGATATCATAGACCAAGCCACCAGGATGGCTATGCTTTCCCTAAATGATAAAACATCACTTGCCTTTGACTTCCATAAATTGTACCATGTGCCTGCTGAAACCCTGAGGCGCAAATTTTCCCTTTCCCGCCAGGAGGCATGAAATATAGTTAAGGCTTGTCAAACCTGTGTCACCTTTTTACCAGCTCCCCATGTTGGGGTTAATCCTCGTGGCCTTCGTCCTGGAGACTTATGGCAAATGGATGTGACACATATTTCTGAATTTGGAAAGTTAAAATATGTTCATGTGTCCGTGGACACTTATTCTGGCATTGTTCATGCCACTCCCCTAACAGGGGAAAAGGTACTTCACGTAAAGACCCATTGCTTGGAAGCTTGGGCTGCCTGGGGGAGGCCAGGTCGCCTAAAGACAGATAATGGCCCAGCGTATTCCTCTTCAGGTTTCCGTGCCTTTTGTGCCTTGATGCAAGTAGCCCATGCCACTGGCCTTCCATACAATCCACAGGGCCAAGGTATAGTAGAAAGGGCTAATAAAACCTTGCAGGCCATTTTGATTAAGCAAAGAAAGGGTATTGCGGAGAATGCAACCCCCAAGGAGCGGGTTTCCCTCGCCCTTTTTACAATAAATTTCCTAATATTAGACCCTCATGGCCAGTCTGCTGCTGACAGACATAGTCAAAGGGATGTTTCTAAGTCCCGCGAGATGGTCATGTGGAAGGATGTTATATCCAATAAATGGATGGGACCGGATCTGGTTATTAACAGATCCAGGGGAGCTGTTTGTGTTTTTCCTCAGAGTGAAGAATCGCCTCATTGGGTCCCCAGTTGCTTGATAAAGACCATTCAACCCGCGCTGGATGATGCCTCTGCACAGGGCAAGATGGAGCCTGCCAATGTTGCTGATCCTCCTCCAACTCTGGACACCGAATGAAGGAGAACAACGCTGGGGATTTCTGTCCGTTTTTCCAATACCTGTCCCAGTTCGCCATGATTCGTCGGTCTTTCCTCGCTTCTTTACAACTGAAAAGGACTTAGGTTTGCCATTGCTTCCAGAGGACACTCTTACTGCATTCCTACAGGGCTCTCGTGGTTTTGTTGAGACCGGTGCCTTGTGCTTTACCCTTGATGCTCCCCGCAATTCTTGCATCCCATTAAGGCAACAGAGTTTTGCATGGTTTAAGGACAAAAACAGTAAAACCTATGTTGGTATACCTCAGGTTACGGATGTAGAAGATAACACAAAGCGGGTTTATAATATGACCTTCACCGACACAGCTGTCTGGTTCAATGGAACCTTGCCAGATGTTACACACTGGCACTCTAATGAGACACTTCACCAGCCTCGTCTTGCTCCACATTGTTCAGGCACATATGAACAGGACCTTTGGCCTTGGACCGAATGTCAGTCCACTTCTGTCAATTGGGCAGATGCAGGCAGGTTTTTCACTTTCTCACCAGACATGCGTGGCCAAAGGCCGTTTCAAAATACATGGACAATGGGACTTTTTCTACAAGATGCCAGATATTATCCTTTTACCAAGTGGTTGTTGTGTGGGGTTAATGGAAGGTGTACTGATATGACGCCCTTTGTTCTCTTACAGGGAGGGTCCGTATCCTATAGCAGTATCACTATTACTAGCTTAACATGGGCAGACAAGTCAAAAACAACACCTACCCCAAATGAAGGAGCGTCATATACAGTCTTTAATACAACAGGAGGAGCGGTTACAATTAATCGCCATATAGACCCAACAAAAAATAAGGCTTATTCCATAACTCCAGTTTGTGTATATCCACCCTTTTTATTTGTGCTTAGCAATTACACCTTTAGTAATTGTACTAACAATACATGTGCTCTTGCACAATGCTGGAAGGCTAGTCAGTGGAAAAGTGCTCTGGTACTTAGAGTACCCCGCTGGGTTCCAGTCCCTGTAGAAGTCCCTGGTACCCTAACCCTTTTCCGCTCTAAAAGAGACTTTGGAATTATGGCTGCAGTAATTACAGCTATAGTTGCAGCTACCGCTGCCGCTACTGCGGCAGGAATAGCCCTAAGTCAAAATGTCCAAACTGCAGAGACACTTAATAACATGGCCTCAGAGACTGCACAGGCCTTAGACTCTCAACGATTCTTAGATTCTAGAGTAAAGGGAGGGATTATGATATTGAATCAAAGAATAGATTTGGTACAAGAACAACTTGACATATTGTGGCAAGTAGCCCAATTGGGATGTGAGTGGAAATTTCAAGCATTATGTGTTACAAGTGTTCTGTATAATAATGCTTCTATAGCAGCAAATTTGTCTAGACAGTTGTCTAATTATTTAGTGGGTAATTGGAGTGACGCTTTTGATAGGGATTTGGAAAGACTTCGGAGAGCTGTTATTACCATTAATTCCACCCGTGTAGACCCCAGCCTGGCAAATGGGTTTGTTTCTTGGTTTTCCTCTGTATTTTCGCATTTTAAAGAATGGGTGGGAGTAGGCATGTTTGCGGTCTGCGGCATTGGAGGATGCATACTATGTCTATGGTTAATTTGTAGGATGAGAGCCCAAGCGAAAAGGGACAAAGTTATTATTTCTCAGGCATTGGCCGCCTTGGAATGTGGAGTATCCCCTCAGGTATGGCTGGCAGCCCTAAAGAAATAAAAAATTGGCTCTGCCCTGGCCCTTGCACCCCCTGGGATCAGTATGACCCATTGCACGAGGATGGGCAGTGGCAGGGATATTTTTGGCCCAGACTTTGCCTTAGCACTCCCGGGGAGTGTTTGCCCATTGCACGGGCTTAGGAAAGACTGTTTGGCCTTTGTTTCCCTTGATCTATCGGCACATCATGAGGTGAAGACCAGATCGGGAACGCTGTATTTCCTAGGGCTCTGCTAGCATATAAGAAAAAAGGGGGAGCTGCAGGGAGCCGGTCAACGCCATTACAAGATGGCGCCGACTTCCTGAGCCGCCTGTCAAACTACTCCATATAAGGTAATGCCTTGGTGTGCAAGCCATCCCGAGGCCGTGCATGCGCATCAATTCGCGCGTCAATTTAGAGCCAATCCCGTGGCTTTGCTTGTGGCGGGCTGCCTGCATCCAATCCCGAGCTGACATACTGCCCTCCTTGCTATAAAAGCCACTGTGCGAGCCTGTCTGTCGTCCCTCGTCATCATCGCCCATCAGTTAACCGAGAGGCTCTCCAATAAAGTGTGATCCAAGAAGAATCCTCGTTGTGGTGGTTTTCTTCCTCTGCTGGTCGGAGGGCGTCCGCTGCATAGAAATGTTAGTTTTATGTATTACTGCCTGCAGAAAGACTAACAATCAAAACATCACCTTTAGTGTGGCTTCTATTTCTGAGTAGATCATTTCATCAACCAACTCCTCCTTTGTTCTTTGGTTTAAAATGTAATGTAGGATTTGTTCTCAGTATTATGAATGTATTTTGTCTCTTTCAGGCATTATTAGAAATTCTTTCAGTATTAGTGGTCTCTCTCCTTATGGTGAAACAGGAAGTGAATGCTTACCTGAGTTGCAGGAGAAACAGTTCAATTGGCTGTTTCATGTATGTTCAAAATTTATGAATACTTTTTATTGTGTAAGCATTTTTGAACTTTTGTTGTTTCTCATCTCAGTAATTCACATGTTCTAGTCATGGGATTACTCGAAGGGAAAATGCAGAGTCCAAGTTGTTTAGAAGCACAGACTCCACTTTCTAACCTCTACATTCTGCTTCCTGCCATTATACCAAGACAGGATCTAGTTTACAGGTTGAGACTGATGACCAGAAATTACAGATCATCAAGGGATTCCAAACCTTTGTGCTTTCTCTTTTATCACGTATTCCATCCATGGCAGAGCCTAAGAACAGCTGAAAAGAGGAGCAATGAAATGAGTGGAATCAACACCATCAGGAGCTTTGTTTCACTGAGTCCACTGTTTTGATTTTAGACTTTTATGCCAATTTGTTTGTTTGCTGTTTTGTTAGTTTGTTTCATTTAATCCAAATTATTGATCACTTCTGGCTCAATAGCCATTAATAGCCATTAATATTCAACATTTTTTAAACTTTTCATATAATATTTGTCCCACCTAAAAAGGAAAATATTCCAGTTCCTATCCTTAAATTAACTTAGAATCATATACTTAGTAAGTAGGTACACTGACTGAGAAAACATATTTACTTGAAAAATATTTCATCATCAGATATTGAGTAGGTAGAACTTTTCTTTCTACAAAATTAATATTACCAATACGTTTGTCTTGATTATCTCAACTGGACACACTTTATGCAGTAGGCTGTGACAGTCTGAACAAAAATAATAGAACACTTTAAAAATCCAGATCACAATCGAAGAAATAGGCTAACCCAGGCAGCAAACAGAGACCACGGGATTCGTTTGACAGAGGAAATTTAGTATGAAGTGTTAACTATCAACAAGCAATGCTGGAAATATTGATTCCTAAATACAAAATTCTGTTAAAGCTTTTACTCTTATGTTATATCACATACAAAATTAGAAAATCAAATATAGACCTAAACGTAAGACTAAAATGTCAAAAATTCTAAGAAATATAGTTATGACTTTGAATTAGGCAAAGCTATTTTATATATAAAGACATTATCAATGAAAGAAAAAACTGATAACCTGTAATTCATAAAGTTGGATTTTTACCTTTCAAAGATATGGTTGAAAGAATGAAAATAAAAGCCACAAACTAAGAGAAAATGTATTAAAATCATATTTCTATTAGATATCTCAGAATATATCATTCAAAACTTTTTAATTCTTTAACAATAGAACAATTCAATTTAAAAAAAATAAGCAGATGAGTCAGATGTAGTGGCACACCTTTAATCCCAGCACTCTGGAGGCTGAGGTAAGTGAATTTCTGTAGCTTCGAGATCTGCCTGGTCTACAAAGCAAGTTTCAGGCTAGACAGAGGTACCTAGTGAGATTGTGAGTCAGGAAATGGAAATGAGCCATGGGGATAAAGGGGAATAGTCGGAAACAGGTGTTATTAAGAGGCGTATTTTAACTGGGGAGAGAATGGAGCAGGTCATACAGGGAGAGTGAGAAAAAAAGATAAATACTGCTCAGATGGTATGAAATACCAGAGGGAAATGCATTAGTTCAAAGTCGTACTGAATGGAACTGATCTGGAAGCCTCTTCCTTTTATGACTAATTCTCATAGTATCAGAGGATACCATGCAAGCTGCAAAAGGAGAAAACCTATCAATGGTTCTACGCAGTGGTAAAGCCTATATTAACCACAATGACTGGCCCAGCAAATTCTCTCTATTGGAAAGAGTGGCACTTTTATCTTGGGAGCAATCAACAGTTGTCTAATTGGACTTAAGACCCTCTCAAGAGGAGGAAATCCATACACAGTGTTATAAACACAGCCAAGTACACATGGACGGATAGGTCATAGATCCTAAAGAAAACCCTCCTTTTGCACATCCTTAGGCCAACGTAATTTCTTACTTTATTCTAAAATGCACCCTCATATTTACAGAAAAATGTGCCTTTAACCCTCCACCAAAGAAACTTCTTTTTGTAGCAAATGTAGACTATTACATTGATCTAGGACTGGTCAAATGCAGAGAATAAGGGTCTGTGAGACACTTAAACCCTAAGTGACCCATCGTCAGTGCAACCTCTATACTTAGGATGAATGCATCTCTTAACTATCACCAAAGAAGTTTCCTTATGTAGCAGCTGGCGATTAACACAGAATCCTACAATTGGTCAATGGGTAGACATCAAGAGTCCACAGTCCACAGAGTGCTTATCCCTGAATAGAACACCTATTTCCAACCTCTGCCTCCCAAGGCTCAGGGATCATTGCAGAAGAGGAGGCAGAAAGATTTTAAGAGCCAGAGGAGGTGGATGATCACAAGGAAACAGAGACTTCCAGACATCTGGTTATTTACTCAAATGAACTCACAGCGATGGTGAAAGCATGTATAAGTTTCCTATAAAAGCTCAAATCAGACAAAATCCCAGCATAGACATGGGGAAGTGAGTAAGAAATCCCAGTGCAATCTAAGGAACTTTGGGCAGTGGATAGCTGCCCAGGAGGAAGAAATACGGTGACTTACAGGGATAGGAGTCTTGGTGTGTCCAGTGAATGTATTCACACTGAAGAGCATTTGGGGACACAAACTGGACTCTACAGGAAATGCTATATGTATAAGAGAGTACATTAAATTGGGTGGGGGACAGTGCGGAGAACCTTGGAGAGGGCAGGAATCTAAGTACATTCAAACCATATTGTATGAAAATTTCAAAAATTCAACAGAAAAGTAAATTAAAAAAGCAAAAGATCTGAGCAATCACATTGCTAAGGAAGATATATGAACGTCAAAGAAGCACAGGCAAAGGAAATTTTTCTAGGGTGATAGATCTTTCATTAGCTTGATCATGTGACTGGTTTCATTTGTCTTTAAAGAAATGCAAATGCAAACTGCAATGAAATACAACTGAACAGTTATCAGAATGTCTCAGAAAGACGGACTGTATGTATTCTACTCATAAACTCACAGCAGCTGTGGTTGCCTGCCCAAGACCAGCTCAAGATCAAGCACAGTGGGAGGGACTCACCAGACTCCACTCCTAAGTGAGGAGCTGTTGACAATGATCGCTTCTGAGGGAGAGTCAGTTTTCTTTAAGGATCTCACCCCTGGTAGACGTATGATGCCCCAGTGGATGGCCCCACATCCATGAGTACATGGGCACAGATTGGGTTTGGTGGGTTATTTAAAAAGAGAGAATGCAAAGTATGGAAGGGCTGGGAATGTGAGGGGTTGATATAGATTCCCAGATGCATATAACTTTGATACAGGAGCCGATATTTTGATCTCTGAGTGTAAGCATGTACTGCATCCTCCAAATTAAATCACTGTCCCTTCAGGGTATTGTTTTAACTGAGGTCTGAGATGAGTCTTCAGAAGGCCATTCTACTGCTCCATGAGGCCAGTTAGTTCTACATGATGGGATATAGGATAAGACCACTGAATTTTGGCTCATAAGTCTATCCCTGCAATTCTTTTGCATAAAGTGAACTCATTGGTCAGAAGAAATGTACAGAATATCATGGTCGTGATATCATGAAGGCATTCAGTGAATGAAGGATACTGGTAGTGCAGAGCAAATCCATGTGCAGAGCACATTTCTTATTCTAGTGAGTAGGAAATCTCTACCCTGTCTGTGGTGGAGTATTCAATCAGCCTCCAGTCAAAACAAAGCTAGCTGATTCTCCATGAGGATTCAGTGCTAACTGATGATGTATATGAAGCAATGGTCAGTAATGATAGTCATCCTTTGAAAAGGCAAGTTGCTAAGCCCATGCAGAAGTTACCTTCCTGCCACTATACCCATGATTAAATACTGTGATAACTAAGGGATGAAGCTATCTGGCATCCAAATGAGGAATCTGCATATTTACCCACCTAACCATTGAGTGTCCACAGCACCAAAATGATTTTTCATGAACATTCATCAGGGGCATAATTATCTTTATACCCTGAAAGTTACACCCATGAACTTCTTCCTTATCTTCCATTCCTAATTTATTCAAAGTCTTTCATCATCTGATTAAATCATTATCAACTTTTCACAAATCAATGTAGATGTTATGGACCCGTGTCACCTAAAAATTAATGTAATTAAAGTCCTGGTACTTCACAACACACCTGTATTGGAAGATAAGTCTTATTTATTTGTTTGTTTGTTTGTTTGTTGATTTATTTTTGGTCTTTTTTGAGACAGGGTCTCCCTGTAGCCCCAGGTAGCCTGGAACTCACTATGTAGACCAGGCTGGCCTTGAACTCACAGAGACCTACCTACCTCTGCCTCCCGAGTCCTGGGATTAAAGGTGTGTGCCATCACACCCAACTTTAGGTCTTTTTATTTTTATTTTTTATGTATATGAGCCTGTATGTGTGTAAGTGTACCTATGTCTTGTAATGCCCACGGAGGTCAGAAGAAAGCATATTCTGCTTGAATTAGAGTTACAGACATTTGTTAGCTGCCATGTGGGTGCTGGAAATTGAACCCTAGTCCTCTGCAAAAGCAGCCAGTGCTCTTAACTGCTGAGCCATTTCTCCAGTCCTGAAAGATAGATGGTTTAGAAGGGGGTTAGGGTAATGAGGCCACATGCGGGCCTTAATCCAGGATAATTAGTGTCCTTGTAAAATGAGAAGACACAAATGCACTCAAATGAAAAGATTCTCTGAAGGAAGGGGGAAAAGATGGCCCTACAAGCTAAAGAGAAGGACCTCAGGAGAAAGAAACTTTCCCACACCTTGACTTTGAACTTCTAGTTCCCAGCACTGTGAAGAAATAGTCTTCTTTTTCTAGCCATTCAGTCAACAGTACTTTAGTATGCTGGACCTAATCAACCAGTGCGATGAACTTCTGCTTATTTCTCAAATCAGAAAAAAAGGACTCCAAGCACAAAACTTGAAATTCTGACCACTGGATTTTTTTTTTTTTTGGATATTCCTGTAGGTAAAAACATTTCAATTACCACTATATTTTTCTACACATTACAACAAATGTGCCCAACCTCTTTTTGGTAATTAAGTGCTGCCATTTGGTCTGAAAAAGGGAAGCCGGTACAGGACTCTTCAAACACAGGCATTCTTCTCATTATAAAGAGAGTGGCTGGGCTGTCCCGCAAGATGTAGTTAGGAAATATCCATGCATGACATGTATGATAAATACACTCCAATATTCAGGCTCCATAAGCCCCAGGCTTCTACTATTCCAAGGAAGCACTGGCACCTTTCACTCAGTATTTATGGGCCTCATTGAATCAAACTTTCAGTCAACCAAACAAAAGAACTGTTAAAGTCCCTTACAGCTGCACAAGCTACTGCATTAAATCCAGAATCTCTGGTATATGCTCCCATATCAATCAATGATATGTCACATACTTCTTGGTCCAGTATCCTTAGGATTCATTCTGTCATGTATTCTCAAGATTCATGGCTTTGACACCCAAACTATATCATCCTAGGTGAGACTTTGTACTTGGGTCTATGACACACATAGGGAGATAGGACCCTGGTAATGGGGTCTAGTGACAACAAGAAATGGTTGGAATGAATCTTAAGAAGAATAGAGCACTTTTTGCAAGGACCTATCCCTTGGTATAGTTATTGTAAGATTTTCAAGAAGAGGAAGGATAGACAAGTAGAGGAATGGAAAGACAAACTGCATCCATTAATGGTCCTTATTTAACAATGTTCATAGTCCTACATGTTCCAACTGACAGACGTTCATTTACTTGGGACAGAGTTGGCCAGTCTATGAATGAAACCCATTAGAATTTTATAACCTGAAAAATTAAATTAGCTGTTCAATTTCCAGAAATACTACTATCTGTGAGAAATAATATAATTTTAAAATATTTCATTTGCTATTTTTATTTTATGTGTATGAGTGTATTGCCTGCATTTATGTAGGTGCACCCATGTCGTGCAACGCCTGCAGAGGTCAAAAGAGGGCATCAGATTCTCTAGAACTGGAGTTATGAATGGTTGGTAGCCGCCATGTGGGTGCTTGGAATTGAACCTGAGTCCTCTGCAAGAGCAGCTAGTGCTCTTATTCACCAAGCCATCTCTCCAGCCCCCTCATAATATTTTTAATATTTTTTAAAATATTTTTATTTTATGTGTATGAGTATATTGCCTGTGTATATGTATGTAAGTGCACCTATGTTGTGCAGTGTCCAAAAAGATAAGAAGAAGGCATCAGATCCCCTGGAACTGGAGTTACAGAAGGTTGTTAGTTGTCATGTGGGTGCTGGGAACTGAAGCAGGGTCCTCTTTAAGAACAGCCAGGGCTCTTAAGTGCTGAGCCATCTCTCCAGTCCCAATAATAGATTAAGAGTACTATAAAATGCTCAGACTTTTTGGACGTAAATTGAACTAGAGGTTAGAAACCTGTGCTTCTCATTTGCTTTTGTAATTGTCCCAGTTTGTTAGAGAAGATCCACCTCATATCAAGGCCTTTAAGTCATTTAATGCAGCCATGACGGTCAAGTGTAGTGGAAGCTTAGTTTCTTAAAGTGCTTATTTGAGAAGGCACTTAGTGGCAAGCAATTACAGTATATGTTGTGTTTCTGACACTAATACGTGCTGTGGAGAACTACTATCTCATATCCTGCAGACAAGGAGCTCAACATTTCATTTAAGTTCAAGAACAAACTCAAACCAACACTTAAATCCCATCTTTGTCAAATATCTTAGTGTCCATTCTACTTTATTTAGATTTTATTTGGCATATATCCAAAGAATTTTCTTAACTGTAAAATGTGATTGGTGCCCTCAGTGTCCCTGAAAGAATAAACTTATAATAAATCACACAAAAAAATTGAAATATAATAACCTCTCATGAATCACTGGAGAAGTGCAGTGAATCTACCACACGATTGGGAACTAGCCCATAGGTTATAAATCCAATGTTTATTTCAAACTAACAGTTGAAATGCTGCCTTTTAAGGAATTTCTGTGTAGCAAAGCTTACTTATTTCTCACTTTAGAACTATTAAAGAACAGTAACTGACAGACACTAAACAACTTCCTTTGGAAAAAGGTTACATCTCCATTTCAACTTCGAGTTTGCATAAATTCTTTTTAAATGCCCTAAATGTGTGTGTGTGTGTGTGTTTATGTACTTTATGTGTCTGTGGTATATGCACTGGGCTATGGGACTGCTCACGTGTGCACATGTGAAAGCCAAACGTTTACATTGGGTATCATCTTCTTCCATCATTCTCTCTTGTATCTTTTAAAGACATATTTATTCTTATTTTATGTGTATGTGTGAGTGCCCACATGTATGTATGTACACCAAGTGTGTCCATGGTACTCAAATAGTATAGAAGAGGGCAGCAGATCCCCTGGTACTGAAGTTACAGGCGGTTGGGAGTTTCCTGGTGTGAGCACCAGGAACTGAATCAGGTCCTCCAGAAGAGCAGCAACAGCTCTTGAGAGCTGAGCCATCTCTCCCACCCTCCACATTACTCCTCCTGCTCCTCCTCCTCCTCCTCCTCCTCCTCCTCCTACTACTACTACTACTACTACTGGTCCTTTTGAGATAGTCTCCCTGTAGCTAGATGCCTTGAAACTCACTATGTAGACCAGGCTGGCCTCCATCTCACAGAGTATCTGCTTGCCTCTGTGTAAAGTTTTGTGCCACCGTGCTGGGCCCACCACTGAATCTTTCAGTGAACCTAGACCTCACCATTTCAGCCAGACCAGCTGGGATCCTCTTGTCTCTGCCGCCCTACATCCAGCAATGAGCTAAAGATTCATACCACTGAGCCTGCTTTTGTGAGTGCTGAGGATCTGAGCTCAGCTCCATATGTTTTTGTAGCAAGCACTTTATTCACTAAGCCACTCCCAGGTCCCTAATTTGTGACAATTGGGGAGAGAACAAGTGGCTCTATTATATGCTTTTCCGTGTTATCAACTTACAGTAACAGGTTTTTATTTTTGTTTTCCTTAGTTTTTTTTCCCATAATTCTTCATGGTAGGTAGGGAGAAGAAAAGGAATTAAATAGAGTTTGACTTTTATTAAGTAGTAAATCGGTAAGTATCTGTGTAGCAAACCTGAGTGTTAAAACTAGACCTATAAAAAGCAAAGTGAGATAGCAAGACAGATGAATGCTTTTCTGAACTTAAGCAATGTTCAGGAGAAAAGCTGAACTCACCAGTGTGTAGTATTTATCCTGGGGTCTAGACCTTGGGTAACTCTAGTCATTTAAGCCACAATCTCAACAAAATGTCTCACTACATATAATTCAACATTAAATGAATAATGATAAGTTGAGCTGCATAACTTTTTAATCTGATTTATTTCAACTATTACTAAGATAGTAATAGGTAAGCTTTAATTTCTAAATTGACTTTTTATACAGTTATATGCTATAAGTTTAGTGCAATATATTTTTAAGATATTATATACTTGCTGATTTATTTTAATGTATATTTTGCTTCCATGTATGTAAGTACACCACATGCATGCAATGCCAGCAGAGGCCAGAAAAAGGTGTTAGATGCCCTGGAACTAGAGTTACTGATGATTTTTAGCCAACATGTGGGTACTGCAAAGTATAAGAAAGGCAAGTACTCTAAACTTCTGAGCCATCTCTCGAGCTCCCTAATGCAATACATTTTATTAAAGATTTTAATTTTAAAGATGTTGAATCAAACCCATATTTGTAACAATGATCAAGTTTTAACTATGAAACATTAAAATTTGCTAAAGATTTATTTATTTTTATTTTATGTGTATGGGTGTTTTGACCCACATGTGTGCCTGGGTCCTTCAGAGGACAGAAGAAAATATCAGCTCCCCTGGAACTTGAGTTACAGATGGTTGTTAGCTGCCATGTTTTGCTAGGAATTGAACCCAGGTTATCTCCAAGAGCAGCCAGTGTTCTTAACTGCTGAGCTATCTCCCCAGCCCCAAAACATTAAACTTTTGATGTTTAAGAGCATAAAGTCTATGTAGAAGACAAAATGATGTGATAGAAATGGTTTATATTTTTTTATAGTTGACTGACTCTTTTACATAGACTGGGTGCTGAACCCTGCCTGCATAGACGTGTCGTGCATGCATGTTGTCCTGTTTCCTTCCATTACTTTGCTCTGTATTGCCCAGACTTCATCTAAATCAGAAACTGTGGGAACTCAAACACTCATAATTTCTACAAGTTTCTAAACTCATTCTAATGTGCAGTCAGGGTTGAGAATTACTATTTTAAGTCTATCTGTATTATCCATAATTTAAGAGAAAAAGAAGTTGTACCATTTGCTCAGGGTTCTTTGAAAAATTAACAGTTGAGAAATCAAATGACAATTGGAATTATTGTATAATAATAAGCTTCAGAGTAACCATATTTTCTGTCAGTCAATTTGTCATGTGAGATTTGAGAAACATAAACAATTACTGCAATTTACATTCAAATTTGACATTTCCTAATTAAAATCAGTACACTCTTGTTAGCACTTTTTCTTCTTTGTTGCTTTCTGTGTTTGCATTTTTTTCTTAGCAAGTCTTCTATATGCACTAAAAAATTTTGGTGGAAATTTAATTACATTGAATACTGTGTTATAACCCTTTCATTCCTTTATATATTCACAAGTGGTTTTTAAAGAATCTGATAGAGTATTATTCAGTAGTCAAAAAAATAATGAACTTCATATTAAAGTATTTTCACACATTAAAGTGTTAAATAAATATAAAATAAAAACAATTAATGATGTCCTTGAAATATATTTATACTGCTGCACAATACATTACAAAGAATGAAAACAACTCATTCTTATTCTTATAAAGAAAGGTTTCTCTAAAAAATGTTGTTTTAATGGAGAGGAACTTCTAATTAAGGAATTTTTAAATAAAAACTGTGGGCTGAATGTGGTGTCATAAACCTTTAATCCCGGCACTTGGGAGGCAAAGGCAGGTGAATCTCAAAGTTTAAAGTCCATCTGTTCTGCATCACACACTCCAGGCCAGCCAGACCTACACAGTGATACCCTGTCGAAATGTAGCATGGAATCACACTGTGCTCTTTCAAAGGCAAGAAAGTTTACTTTGAACATATGAAACTCAGTTACAGAATATTTGACATTACTGATAACAGAAGTGATAACATTTCAACTACAGCAACATTTGTAAAAATCCAAGCACTATACATATATCATAAAACTTTTCAAACTTAGATGTAAACATTTCTACTGATATGCTAGCAAAACCTCTGTCGTGACATCCTAATTGAACCTTGTCTTAATTTTGTCACCACTGCCTCCCATAGAACCAGACTGCACAGAAGATTTGTGTTTGACTGGCCTAGACTCACGATTACCATCACAGGTTGTGGTCATATGAATATAACAACAAACATGGCGGACCATATGAATAATTTTGTTTTGTGATAATTAAAAAAATATATATCAAATCCTTTCTAAGCTTTCCTCTACTGATTACCTGAAATTGTCTAAATATAAACATAACTCCTGGGTTATTGTGAGGATTAAATGTGACAAGGTCTATAAAATACACATAATATTGAATGAATACTTGTTAAATAAAACATTTTCATTCTTTGAACATATATTGTATTTTAAGAAATAATATACTGCTATGGTTACAATGTGTCTCTACAAAATTCATGTTGGAAAGACTGGAAAGATGGTTTAGTGTTTTAAAAGTGCCTGCTGCTCTTCCAGAGAACCAGAGCTTGGTTCCCAGCAACCACATCAGGGAGATCACAATCACCTGTAACTCCAACTTCAGGAGCTCTGATGCCCTCTTCTAGCCTCTGAGGGCACCTTCACTCATGTAGGTGTGCAACACACACACACACACACACACATACACAACCTTTTTTTATTTTTTTTTTAAATAAATAGGGCTGGAGAGATGGCTCAGCAGTTAAGAGCACTGACTGCTCTTACAAAGGACCTAGGTTCAATTCTCAGCACCACATAATGGCTAACTGTGTCATAACTCCAGTTCCAAGCGGTCCGAGGCCCTCTTATGATTCACCAGGCATTGCATGACACAGGTGCACCTACACACATGCAATCGGTACATTCATAGACATAAAAAATAATGATGATGAAATAAAATATTTTTAAAAGAAATATAAATCACTGAGTATGGTGGTTCATGCTTTTTTCTCAGAACTCAGGAGACAGAGGCAGGCAGATCTCTGGGAGTTCCAAGCTACCCAGGGTTACACACTAAGCTTTTGAGGGAGGGGGGTGTCCTCAATGTAATAGAATTAAGAGAGTGAGAGTTGGGGGAAATGATGAAGTTATAAAGGTACTGCCCTGGTGAATGAGATCAGCGTCCTCATAGAAAAGCCTCCTAGAGGTACCAATTCCTTCCAGCATTCTGCCTTTCCACATGTTTATGCTGTGAGGACACCAGAGATGATGCCACCCCCGGAACAGACCCTCAGCCCACACTGAATCCGATGGCCACTTGGCCTTGGATTTTTCAGCCTCCAGAACTATGAGAAAACTGTTCATTATAAATTATTCGGTCTAAATGTCATAGCAACGGGAATAAACTAAGACAGGCACTAAGCTACAGAGCCGTTTTCACCTCAGCAATTAGTTACTTTCAATTCTGTGCTCGGAACCAGAAGGATTAATAAACCAAAAGGGAGAGACAAGAAGAAATTGAGTATGTTCAAGAAGGAATGATGTGGGAAAGAAAACAACCGCGAAGGTAAAAGGCTAAGAAGGCAGAGGATTGATTACCGGAATACAAGGTAGAAACATCCCTTCATTCACAATTCTTCCTGGCGTCAATTCGCCTTCCGTGCAATTAGGCAATGTCAAGCTGCAGCGACACAGTCTGCTCAGGTATTCTGCAGAGCATGCAGAACCAATCATTTATTTTTGTGCTTAAATTCAGAGGCTTAAAAGGAAAAAATGGTAATGTATTGAAGTAATGCTTGCATACCAAATATGGGTTATGTTAATTTTAACTTTCTTTTCATCATCAAAGACACTTCTCCAAACACACTAAACATAAGGTAAAGAAAATTGTCACTTATTTAAACTGGAATTAATATGTTTATATAGCCATAATATTACATACAGTAAACATTATTTCAATGCATATTTCTTTCCATGCAGCTAAAGATAAATTTTGACATATAAAAATGGTTCTTTTTGTTAAGAAATTCAAGTGCTTAAATAGTTATAAGTATAGATATAATTTCTAAACATGTAAATATGAGAAATCAAATTCGTGCTTATAAATCATCCCTACATATATTAAAACATGTGATCCTAAAATGAAATATTCATTTTACAGACATTAGTTTCTCTCCCACTTTCCCATTCAAGGGTCCACTACTTTGTAAACTTAAGAATTCAATGGGTTATGATTTTACTGGTTTGAAGGTTTTCATAATTACTGAGATAGACAAATCATGATTTTCTCCAACTGGACTCTTCGTTGGATTAAATGTAAGCTAATTTTGAGTCTGATTCTACAAGCTCTAATTATTTCTCCTTATGTCCTTCTTTTTGCTGCGTTCATCAAACATGCTATACCATGCCTGCCCTGTTATAACCACCTCTACTCTGCGTTATAGCCACACCCACCCTCAGTTGTAACCATGCCTACCCGCCCTGGCTTCAGTTATAAGTATGCCTACCGTCAGTTATAAGCATGCCTATCCTTAGTTTCCGCCTCTGAGAAATGAGGCCAAGATAAAGCACAAAATTTTCACCGGGAGTAAATGATAATCATGTATATGAAACATTCGATAGAGGTGCATCTCATGGCTTCAGTAATCAAATTCTTTTCTTCTTAGCTCTCCTAGTCTTGTCAGTTAGTTTTAACAGTCGTAGGAGTGGCTGTATATAAGAAAGAAATGCTTGCTCAATCACATCCATGATATGTTCTCCAGTTTCAGCAGTGATCCACAATATATTTGATTTTCAGAATTCTTAAATATGTTTTTAGGAGAACCCAAGAATCACTCACCGAACAACAGGATGGCCTACCTACCTAATACCTGTTCATCTTCACAGGAGGGTTGCTGTAACAATGTCCCTTGGAGGCCAGAGCTACTCCCAGGGGACATCTAAACTGAAGGTTGACCTCTGAGGGCACCTACACTCATGTGTTGCGCGCACACACACACACACACACACACACACACACATATCTTTGGGTGTGGTGGTGCATGCCTTTAATCCCAGAACTCAGGAGACAGAGAGGCAGGCATATCTCTGTGAGTTCCAAGCCAGCCAAGGCTACACTGGTTCAACAGACATCTCATTTGCCAACCTTTCCACTGATACACAGAAAAGTCGCCCAAACATTAGCTGTGGGACTGATGTCCTAATCAAGACTGCAGAAGTCCATTAGACATCAGTTCCTTATTGAGTAGTGTCTTTTGCGTCCATGAGAACACTCTGGTTTAAGATTTTTAACGGATTCATAAAAGGGTTATTAACTATAGGAGAAGCTAAAATTAAAGATTAATTAAGTGGGAAAGCCACTAGCTATCCTGGTATTTCTAGAGTTAGTCAAATACATGAGATTTCCAGGGGAAAATGTTTCTGAATGAACCTATAATTCTGAATTCTCCATGGAAAAAATTGGCTCAAAACTTACCTTTAAGCATCCTAATATAAATTTCACACAAGATTAACAACATTAATTTGTGCCCCGATTCCATCAAAATAGCCTCAACAATTCTGAAATATGAACTGTGTTTGAATTTAGTCTTTGCGTGCCTATGACACTGTGTTCATAGAAAGCTGTGAAACAGCAGAAAAGTGTTTCAAGGTCCAATGCAGTTATAAATTGATAGTCTTTCACATAAGCAAAGTAGTTTCAATTGTTGTCCTCTAATGTCTACATTTTGAGCCATGGCATGTGCATGCCCATACACACACATCATACACACAAATAATAATTAAATGCATAAATACAAATTTCAGAATATATATCTAACATTGGATAATACATTTTTTCTAATATTTTATCATGACAGAATATAAAAGTATCCACCAAAATATCATCCTGACTTTTAAAATCCTTTAAAAATGGATGTAGAGGGTCTGGAGAGATGGCTTAGTGGTTAAGAGCACTGACTGCTCTTGCAGAGGACCCAGGTTCAATTCCCAGCACCCACATGGCAACTAACAAATGCCTGTAACTCCAGTTCCAAGAGATCTGATGCCCTCTTCTGACCTCTGTGGGCATTGCATGACATGGGTGCAGTTACATACATGCAGGCAACACTCATACACATAAAATAACAATAATAGAAAATTTATGCTGAAGTTCCTAGGGAAGATGTGCAGAAAAAAAATAGTTCCTGTAGCTTTTTCTTTGAACTTGAGTGCATAATTATAGAAGTGAAACATTTGGTTAAATAGTCACACTTGTGTCATAATGTTTTCCTCTCCATCTTTTTATCATTAAGAGAGAACCAAAATTTTTGTTCATGTTCAATAGAATGTGTTTGATAATCTCATATAAGTGTATAGATCAAAAATGTACATATTAGCTGGATGTGGTGATACATTTTGTTTGTAATCCCAGGACTCAGGAGGCTGAGGCAGGAGAATCTTAAGTTTGAGGCCTGCCTGGGATACAGAGTAAAACAAACAACAGCAACAACAGGTAATTATTACAGTTTGTATTTTAAGGTGTCACTTTAAATCTCACTTCCCCAAGTAAATTTTGCCTGGCCATTCTCAAATATAATAATTCCTGTTTTGTAGTTTATTAATCTTAACATTTATAGTTAATTTATGTTTCATTTTCTTCTCTATTGTCAATCTTTCCTCTTTAAAGTTAAGATTTCATGACCAGGGATACAATTTATAGAACCCAAACAATGTCAAGTATATAAGTTCTCAATAAACAGTCAATGAATACTAACTAGGTACAAAATTATTTTTTGTTTTTCTGAAAGAAATTTCTGTGCATTTGACCATATATGGGTAACAACAGTAATTTTTAATTAATTTTATGAAGCATTATTTAACTTCTAATTTTTCGAATTATATGAACATGTGCTTAATCTTTTCTCACTTCCTATTTTGTGAAACAGAATCTCACTGTATAGTCTGATTTTCCCTCCTTGACCTTGAGTGCCAGGTTTATGGGCTTGCTATACAATGTTCAGCTCATTACAAGGTCTAAATAATATAGCAAACCATAGTCATTTCTGAGTGGATGCTGCTTGTTTCAATAATTGAAAGACATTTGCTAAAATTTAAGTTGCTGCCAAGGGGGAGTTACTGACTGGCTGGGTCTCCAGGCATAAGTGAATCCCTGTGATACTTGCTCTTCCACAAATTTCAGAATCCAGCTTTTTCGTTCTATTCCTTGCTGCATACACTTTCTCCTTGGCAAAATCCTTATACATTATTACTTAATCCAATCATTACTATCTATGGATACCCACCCAAAGAGAGTCACTGCCCCAGTGCTGGGGCAAGAGAAATGTGCTCAGCTTTTTATGTTGGTTCTAGGGATCTGAACGTAGACTACAGCACATTATTTTTTTAAATGGGAAAATTCTAACTGGGAAGGGAAAAGGGATGGACACAGGACACACAAGGGATCCAGGTGTAAAAGCAAAGAAGGATCTCAAAAGAGATGGGGGAAAATAGGAGACAGGTATTATCAAAGTGAAAATGAGCGGACCGGCACTTAAACTGGGGAGGGAGGAGGAGGTTAGCCAGGGAGAGAGGAGAGATAAAGCTTAGGTGGTGTAAAAAATCAGAGAGCAATGTATTAACTCAAAACTCCCCTGAAAAACGCACATACAATATCTGAACATGAGTGCATGTGTATGCCTGAAGGGTATATAACAAGAAACAGTGTCAGACAGGAGAAACCTTCCTTCGAGTTGTTGGTCACAGTAGTCCAAGACACACCCAAAATAATATAGGCTATTGCCACAGCCCTTGATTACCTCCCAGAACTTGAAAATAAACCCTATTGCTGAAGACAGGATGTACTTTGGACACAGGACTTGGAACAACGGTGCTGGAACTGACCTGAAAGTCTTCTCCCTGAAGACTAGTTCCCCTAGTTCTAGAGGATACTATGCAAGCTGCTAAGGGAGAAAATCAATCAATGATCCAGTCTAGCTCTAAAGCCTAATAACCACAATGACTGGCACACCAAACTAACTCTATTGGTGCAGAAGTTGCACTGTTATTTGTGTGTGGTGGGGGGGGGGGGGATCAACAGGTGTCTAATTGGACTTAAAGCCCTATAAATGGACGGGAATTTGGAGGGGCACAATAAATATAGCCAATTATACACGGTGGCTGTAGAGGTCATAGATCCTAGAGCAAACCCTATCTCTTTCATATCTCTAGACAAATTAAATTTCTTGCTGTATGCTAAATATGAATTCTTACATTTACAAATCAGTGTACCATATACCACTCATCAAAGAAGCTTCTTTTTGCAACAGATGGAGGATATTACAGAGTTCCACAACTGGTCACACACAGGAAATATATGTCTGAGAAATTCCCAGACCTAAATAACATATCTACAGTGGAATCTCTACACCTGAGGTTTATGGAACACATCAAACGAGGGGTAAAGAGAATGCTAATGCATCTCTCAACTCTCACAAGCAAAGCTTCCGCATACAACAGAGTGTGATGCACACAGAAGGCCATAACTAGCTAATTTTTAGAGAATAAGAGAGTGCAGAGGGCATGTCCCTGGATAGGACTCTTATATTAAACCTCACCCATCACAGCTCAGGGTCCATTGTACAAGAAGAGGTGGAAAAATGATAAGAGCCAGGGTTGGTGCACAAACATAAGGAAACAGACTTTCAGGCCACTAGAAACATGTTCATATGAACTTGCAACAATGGTAACAGCATGCACAAAACCCATGACGACTCAATCAGACAAAAACTCTGAGTAAAAAGGGGGAGGGAAATGGGCAGTAGCCCCAGCCTTAGCCAAGGAACTATTGGCAAATGATTACTGTGGGGTGAGGGAGAATAAGTTTTTTAAGGGAGTGACTCTAAATAGGATGACTAGACTTCAGTGGATAAACTTGCACTAAGGGACACCTGGACAGAAATGCTTGACTGGACAGGACTTAACAGAGTACCTGAAATCTGCTGGAGGAAGACTATGAGGCTCAGAGTGAAGTTCTAAATTTGATTAAAATGTATTATATGAAATACACAAAAACAATAAAAATAGTAGAAATGAAAACAATTATTTAATAATTTTTATTATTTATTTTGTGTGCATGAGTGTTTTCTTGAATGTATGTAAGTACACCCTTGTCATGCAATGCTTGTGAAGATCAGAAGAGGGCATCAGATCCCCTGGAACTGGAGTTACAGACGACTGTTAGTCACTTTGTGGGTGCTGGAAATTGAACCCAGGTCCTCTAGAAAAGCAATTGGTGCTCTTAACCATTGAGTTTTTTTCTCCAATCCCTCAAATACATTACCCATGGAACCACCCCCTGGCTTTTTGTTGGTGGTGGTTTCTTGTTTTTTTGAGATGAGGACTCCATGTAGCCCCAGCTGACCTGGAACTTACTATGTAGTAGTAAGGAGGCCTCCATCTCACAGAGATCCACCTGCCTCTGCTTCCCACATGCTGAGATTAAAGTTGTGTGCTTTAATCATTTTTATTATTTTCTAAAATTAGCGTACAGGAGGCTGGAGAGATGGCTCAGTTGTTAAGAGTACTGGCTATTCTTGCAGAAACCCAGGTTCAAATCTCAGAACCAATATGAAGGCTAACAACAGTCTCTAACTCCAGTTCCAGGGAATCTGACACCCTCTTCCATCCTCCATGGAGCACTGCATGACACAAGTGCACTTACACATGCAGTCATAAACAACACTCGTACCCATAAAATAAATAAATCAAAAATAATTAGCATATAAATTAATAGATCTCTTGTGGCATTTTCACACTTGTTTGGTTGGTTGACTGTCTTCCCCTATGCCCTCCCTGGCCCCCTGGTCCTTCCTGTTGGTCCACTTCCTCCCTCCAGTAGCTTTCCTCTGCCTTCTTGTTTTATCTTTTCTATGTTCCTCATTTTTCCCTCCCATCCCTTCCTTTAGGCCTCCCCACTATGATCTCCCTTCTAGTTTCTTGACCCCTCACATCTATAAAAATTAAAATCTAAGGTGTGTATGAAAAAATATGTACTATTTAAGGAAAATATTTTAAGTGAAAAATATATGTATGTTGTTCTTATTTAAATGCATTTAACACATCTCCTCTTCCTTTCCAATTTCAGGTTCCATCACCTTCTCAAGGTATTCTAAGTCTCCAACTGGTGGCTCATTTTGAACCCCTGGAGCACTGATAACAGCAAATCCTTCTTTAAATGCTACTTTTCTCATTTTGTGTAGTGGGTTATATTTTGCTTCAAAAATTCCTCTCAAATCTGTCTTTCTTTATTCTCACATCAACCATAATCCCCTCTTAACTTATCCCACAGATGCTTGATGAGTTTCCTTTACCCACTTTTGAAGTCAGAATTTGTTGAAAATGTAAATTCAAATACACTAGTCTCATGCTTAATACCATTCAATGGTAGATTCTACCACACTTATGCCAAAGACCAAAATGACTCACCATGTCTTTCCCTTCAGATGTATCTTAGACCATCCCATCTTGATTTCTGTGTATTTCTTAATTCTATTCATATTCACTCTGAAGTTTCTCAACTGTAACAGGCTTTTCCTACCCGGGGACCTTGATATGTATTGTTTCCTTATCTGCAAATTCTGTCTGTCTGACTCTCCTTAACTAAGTCATCTTCTACTATGCCTTCAATTTGCCTTGTCAAACATCATTTCTGAAGGGAAGCTTTCCAGTCTTGCCAATCATCGCTGACTTGTCCCTGTACGTGTCCACTGTAGAACTTATCATACTTGTAGTTAGTCTGTTGAACAATTAGTCACTTAATTAGTCACTAGCTTCCCTACTATAATAAAAATTTCATAATGTTAACCATGAATTTATTTAGTACATCTGTTCTTTAGTGCTTAACACAATATTTTATACACAATATGTCCTCTATAAATATTTGTTGAATATAGCAAACAAAAAACCCTATGGATGGGTGTGGACAGAAAGTTTAATACTTGCCCAGTATGAATAAGACCCTGGGCTCCATCAACATTAAGTAAAAGAGAAAAATAACCCAAAATAGTAAAACACAATTTCTATCATCATGCCTTTCTCCAAAGGCCAAGTTCCAGGAACTTGAATAATCTTGCTTATCCCACCCTGTCTGCAAATATTAATCACCGTTACTGGGTATAAAGCTATTCTCTCTTCTCACTCTTAAAGACATGACCTGCTTATTCATGCATCTAGGTCATCATCAATCATTTTGTTATTTTGGCCCATAATGCTCCGGCTTTTATCTCTCTTAATTATATAACTCACAACCCAAATCCAAAGCTGTTGAGAATCCATTTTCTGTATTGATTTATCTTTACTATGAAGTTCTATAATATTAGATATTTACCAATTTTTCATATTTATTAATCTAGTTTTCTCAATCAGAGCTTAGGTTTCTTACATTGATTCATTTCTTATACTTTCCCTGTGTCCTCATTCAAAGCTTGCTGTCTCCCAGTTCTATACTCGCAAGTCCATAAACATCCTCTAGCACTGTGTACTTATGTTACTCCAGAAATACTTGCTGGCTAATTCTTCTGTTGGCTCAGAAATTCCTGATTACTTTCAACCTTTAATGTAGCAAGTAGTAGGGCCACTTTTATATTAGAGATTTCCTTTATCATTAAAAGTCAAAAATATGAAACTAAAGCAGAGAGAGCACTTCATCTGAATTTTCTGCTTTGATTTAGGATAAGTCTGTTGTAAGTATCAGTCCAAATTTTAGCAGAATCCAGAGTTAGCCTTGATGTTCAAGATGGATGAACTGGAAAGCCAAGTTATCATTTGGTCTCTTTTAACACCAAAACAGAATTCATTACTTAAAAAACTACATTCACAGGCTAAAGTAGTATGTTAATAATTTTGAAAGAATTAATAGTCAAATATTTAACCCCAATCAATCAAGAAAATTCTTAATTGTAACAAAATAGGAATAGGTTATACTTTTTGATACTGTTTTTCTAGTACCTGTCTTTTGTGTATATATATATAGCATAAATATATATATATATATATATATATTCATTGTATATATGTATTGCTTATTACTGGAACAGTTCGCTGATGTTTTTCTTTTTTCTTTCTTTTCTTTTCTTTTTATTTTTTTTCTTCTTTTTGAGACAGGGTTTCACTATGTAGACTAAGCTGGTATGGTGGTTTGAATAAGAACATTCCCTATAGGCTCTAAGTATTGGGACATTTTGTCCCCAGTGTTGACATTGTTTTGGGAGGTCTTAGAAGGTGTGGCCATGCTGGAAGAAGCACATCACTGGGGGTGGGCTCAGAGAGTTCTTAATCCTTGCAGGATCTCCATTCACTCTCTGCTTCCTGTCCTGATTGAAGATATAAGTGCTTCGCTTCTGTGTCTACTCTAGCCACATCTGCCGCCATGCCTCCCCACCATGATGGACTCCTGCCCCTTTGGAACTACAAGCTAAATAAACTCTTCCTTTAATAAGTTCCCTTGGCCTGTGCTTCTATCACAACAACAGAAAAGTGACTAATACAGCTGTCCTTGAACTCACAAATGTCCTCCTGCCTCTGCCTCCTAAGTGCTTGGGTTAAAGGCATGTGCTACCACATCCAGCTCCACTCGTTATTTTCTAAGAACTTTAAAATCTTGTTGGTAGGAACATAATGAACCTAATCAATATTTCATTGGATTGAATTTCCCATCATTCTCTTATTATTTAGAAAGTATGATCTGTAAAAATGTGAAAAGTCCACATTTTCCTACCTATATCTGAAATCATATATTCCTATTTCTGCATGAAAATATACTCAGTGACTTAAGTTCTCCATGTAGCACTGACTGCAGGTTAGGTACTCGGATTAATGTTTAAGTTACAGAAGTACTATTTAATAGCATATCTTTATTTGTAATCCCTAGAATTCTAAAGGAACCAATAAAACTTTTCAAAAATGATCCTAGAAGTTGGGAAGATGGCTTAGTAAGTAAAGCTCTTGTCACATAAATGTGATGATTGGAGGTTGGATCAGTTCCCTTGTACCCACACAAAAACTGGGCTGGCATGGCAGCCTGCCTGTAATCCCAGTGCTCAGAAGGTAGAGGCAGGAGATCTCCAGAACAAGCTGAATAGTTAGACCAGCCAAATAAATGAGGTCTTGGTTCAAGTGACATACCTTAACTCAATATATAGGGATGGAGAGAGACTGAGGAAGAAATCCAATATAAACTGTTGGCCTCCACATGTACCCATACATGAGAACATGCACACCATGCACACACACACACACACACACACACACAAAGTCCTAGAGCCTGGAGATATAGCTCAGAGGTAGGGCACTTGCCTAGCATACTAAAAAGCCCTGAAACCAAATGCTCCTAACTTAGTCAGACCTGAAACCCTCTGACCTTCATTTATTCCTTCAGTTAGCTGCTAAATTTTATAAGAATTCCAGGACATTGTTATAAGAGCACATTTCAGCTAATTAGGTGCTTTAATCAAAGTGAAATAAAAACAGAAAATTACCTCCAAAACACTTTCATTTGAAATATGTTTGTAATTCCATGTTTTAGGACTCAGTTCCACGGTGTCCACTTAACTTAGTTGACCCCATTCCATGGCCACTATTTCTTTATGCAACATAAGATCTCAAAAATATGTCCCATTAACAGATTTGAAAGCTAGTTTACAGGCTGCTTCCAGTCACTTATTCACTCCAAGGAACTCCCAGGAATGACTGATTTGACTCTAGGAAACATTTCAGCACAGGTGGGCAGCTTCAGGAGAGCTTCCCTGTTGACGCACCCACTCAAATTCAAATGCAAATCAATCAACAGCCCACAGGGCAAGTGCTGTTTCAGAAAGACTAGTTTCTTATTCAAGTAAATTCATTCTTTCATCAACAAATACTTCTTGAACAGTTGCTATTTTTCCAGTATTGTTCTAGGTACAAACTATTCAGCAATGAGCAAGACAAACTAAGTTTTATACCCTACAAACCTTGCACTTATTTTGAATGTATGAGCATTGGGAAGGAACAAGGGGCAGAATGATCAGAAAATAAAGGGTAATACTGGTTTCACACACTTCTAACTGCATCACTGAAGAGACTGAGGCAGGACTATCACAAGCTTGAGGCTGCTGTGTAACACATAGTAAGTTCCAAAGTTCGTTTGGGATACACAAAGAGACCTTGTCTCTCTCTCTCTCTCTCTCTCTCTCTCTCTCTCTCTCTCTCTCTCACACACACACACACACACACACACACACACACACACACAGAGCACTGGTTTTGAGAAAAATAGAATAAAAAATTTCAATTAAAAGAACATGCTAGGGGAGATAGCTCAGTGGTTCAGAACACTGACTCCTCTTGCAGACGACCCCAGCTCTGTTCCCAGCACCCACACAGTGGCTAACAACGATCATTAACTCCAGTTCCAGAGGATCCAACCCCCTCTTCTGGCCTCCACAGGCAATGCATGCATGTGGTATAGTTACATACAAGCATGCAAAGCACTCACACACATAAAATAAAAATAATAAATAAATAACAGAGCACATACTGTATGAAAGGCACATAAGGTGCACACTTTCCACAGATCACTATTTATGTATAATAGATTGTATACTATTTAGCTATCTAGCAAGATGAACTACATTTATATCCATGTACTTAATCCAAGCAATCTTTCTAAGTTCACACACCTAATGATAGTCAGTGGCCCACAGTGAGCAGGGGAAATATTGTTATCTGCAAAGTAACAAATTACTCATAAAAGTAAATTTTCATGTGGTTAATAACTGATGATTAAAATTATAGATGTGCATTAAAGTCAGTTACTAAAGATAATCAACAAGGGGCTGGAGAGGTGGCTCAACCGTCACGAGCACTGTCTGCTCTTCCAGAGGACCTGGGTTCAATTCTCAGCACCCACATGGCAGCTAACAACCATCCATAACTCCAGTTCCTGACCTCTGCAGGCTTTGCACCACACAGGTGCACTTATATACATACAGGTAAAACACTCACACACATAAAATCAAAATAATTGTTTTAATTTTTAAAAAGATGATCAACAAACATGATCAATGAGATGAACTTTTAAAGATCGCTTAAGAATGTACATATAAAGCCAGGTCTAGTAAGGAACACCTTTAACCTCAGCTCTTAGGAGGTAGAGGCAATCAGACCTCTGTAAGTTCCAGGTCAGTGTGGTCTAAATAGTGAGTTCCAGGCTAGCCAAGGTAACATAGGAAGACCCTGCCTCAAAAAAAAAAAAAAAAATATATATATATATATATATATATATACATATATATATACACACACATATATAATATATACATATATATATAATTCATTTATCATCCCTGAATTGTACTTAAGCACATTCAACTGAATTCCTCATACAAAGAAATCTACAGAAAGTCAAATAGTACAATAAATAGATGTATAATAAAGCAAAACAATTTGCATAAATGTTCATTTCTATTTTACATATCACTTATTTAGAATCACCTGTTTTTCTAGCTATTGTCTGAGTATCTAACAAAGATGTGGTAAATAATCCAAATATAATTTATTATGGTAATATTAAACATCAATTTGCATTCAAAAAAATTCCATATATCAAAATGGGTGAAGAAAGCCCTGTGTTATTGTTAATTTCATCCTCACATATTTGCACACGTGCTTCATAAATACTCCACTATATAAGAAAAACCTACCCTCTTAAAGGCATTTAAATTGGCCAAAATGATTTTAAAGAAGCATGTAATTAATTTGTGATCATGACAGGAATGTGTAGACTAAAGAATTAATGAAAATCGAAGCATCTTAAACTAATAGGGCTTTAGTGTTATCATTTTGATTTTGCAAGGCATATATGTCATGTTTTCAAAAATGGAATGATAAAAATACTTCCTAGAGAATATCAATAATATTTAAAATAAGATACTCATAACTTTGAAATACAGCTTTTACTAGTCATCATTTGTCATTAAATGTAACTGTATATTTGAGAGCTTTCCAATAATAGCCTTTAATTAAACCAAGGACTGTTAGAGGGTTTCATTGCCCTTTGAAGTTCTTAATTATTACTTGTATCTAGCCTTTTATGGTACACTTAAGGTTAAATAATTTAAATATACCTTGAAAAGAAATATGAAGACTTTTGCCTATTTTAATTAAATAACTGAATTTTAGGATTTGAAAATAATAACATATGTTTTGATTTTTTTTTCATGGCCGAATGGTAAAATGCTCGATATATTAAACAACAACAAAAAAAATGGTAGCTTTTTATGGGACTAATCGCTAAGCAGATGCATGTAAATGAGCTATTTTCTATGCATGGCTTCCAAAAGTGCTAATTAAATAGTTGGTATTCAAGGCTATGCTCGCTCATTGTTTAGTGACACACAAATCCAGCGATGTGTGCCAGCAGACATTTTAAGTTGAATGTTTTCTCCTCTACAGCCTTTGTCATGAAATGGTGGCACCATGATGAGAGCACTAGTGTAAGCAAAACACTGAAATATGCTTTAATAATGTTTTAACCATGTAGTGACACTAGTCTAGTTTTCTAATGAATTTTTAATTTCTTTTTTCTTATAAGGGTGGTATGAGTTATCGCTGATGCATATTAAATCATATACATGAGTCAATTTCTCTAAATTTGCATAAAATGGCGAAATGCTAATGCACCAAATGGAGCTTACTATATGTGCTACAGCAAATATTCCCTTGAAGATTTTCTACAATCAATCTCCTGTATTTCATTAGCAACCAGATAAGGTGTGGTCTGCAGAATAAAAAAGAAAAGCTCATGAACTTAAAGGCTTCAGATGATTTCTACATGGTGATTAGAGTGGATTCTGCAATTAGAATTTATGCAGGTAAAACACACATGCTTCCTTTGAAAGCACAGTGCAACCATAGTTCTGAAAATAGCTTTGTAATGTTGAACAATGAAAAGGCACCATTCAATTACTGTGATTTTTCTATATCTATAATTAAATGAAGGAAAGTCATACTTGAAATTTAGTACCATTTGATTGATAGAACCCTTATTCAAATTTTACAATTTCCTTATTATGATTATAAAGGGACTTTCAAAAAATAACCATGGGTAAATATTTATTTCCTAACTTTCTTTTTTTATTTGTCAAATAATGATGAGGAATTTTCTCCATCCCCATCTAATTATTTTTTTCTAGCACCAAAATACTCTTACTGAACAGGCACTAAGATCACATGCCTTAAAAATAGCATCAAGGTAACAATGTGTGGGGCAAGCCAGACATATTTCCTTGAAAGATAAACTTGTTACTTGCTCCCCTCATCAACCTTTTATTCATGCCCATGTTTTCACCATCTGGAATACTTTTTAACCTGAAAAATTGGGGAAGGGGATGGCTATTTAAAAATAAATGTATGCTTTGCCCTACAGTTATTTTGAATTAGTCTTGATAAATAATTAAGGAATGCATAATATATTATTTAGAATCCATGGTCTTAAGAATTTGAGTGGTATTTCAAGTACAATTATAGTCATTTATTTATCAGTAGAAAATTTACATAATCACACTTCAAAATCCAGTGGACTGGAGAGATATCAGAAAGACACCCATGACTGTGGTAATGACTCTGAGCATTACATTAAGTTAATAATGTAGTGATGCACAGGGTGTTCTAATATCTGGCACTGCAGTATCTGATCAATTGTAATGACAAAAGCATAAATATTTTTCTCTTTCCAAGCTGCATTTTATGCAGAAGAGCTCTTTATTGTGAAAAATGCAATCTGAAAAATTGAAACTGAATTAGATAATCTCTAACAAAACAGTTAAGTATTAACTTTTAATAAATGAAGTCAGATTTCTACTTCCAATGGGAAGAAAGATAATTCAGTCTTAATAACTATTGGCTATCAAAAATATTTTTCATTTCCTATATTTTATAGTGACAATAAGACTATAAGACTAAGGTCCAGAAAAAAAAAAATCACAGAAATTCAAGTCCTCTTTCCTGTCAGTGAACATAGCATACAAATGGAGAGTTACCTTTGGAGAGGTAACACACATTCAGCTAGCGCAGTTGAGTTATGTATCCCCCTTAGCAGCTAGCTCACCTAAGCCAAATTTGGCAGAAATAGATGCAGAAGCCACACAGTTCAATTTGAATTGCTGGAATCCTATGTCATTTCTGCAAACCGAGACTTAAAGCTGTAATTATGAATCTTCAGTGGAAGAACTTCAGCTACACAACAACTTCTAACTTTATTTGGGAACAACTGAACTTTTTTCTTATTGATCTAAATGTGTACAAATTATGAGTCACTTTATAAAGCAATAAAAATTGCTCATTAATTCCTATTTTCTTACTGTCTAGGTATTTTCATCATTAAAATCACTCAAGATGCATAAACTACAAACTCTAAAAAATAAGGCTCCATTCATTTTTTAGAGTTGGGCATGGTGGTTCACGCCTGTAATCCCAGCACTCTGGTGACTGAGGGAGGATGATCTCTGCTTGAGGCCAGCCTAAACTATATTTGAATTTTAGGCCATCCTGGGTTGCAGTGTAAAATGCTGTCTCAAAGAATTTTAGGTGTTTTTTTTTTTTTTCCATTCCTTTCAAACCCTTCAAACTTGCCATGAATTAATCATGGTCATAGTTTCATATTTAAAGCTCATAAACAGTTTTCAAGCTAATCCATACACTGTTCAACATCCTCAATTTCAGATTCCTAATGCCATCCAATGCTAATTTAAGATTTCATGTACAGCATGTATTTTAAGGATAATTTAATACATTGACATAATATATATTTAGCAGCTACTCTATACAAAAGATTTGCCTTTTTAAAACAAAGCCTAAAATCCATCACTTTGGTTCCTCCCAAAGATTGTTACATTCATGCAACCATTTTGGGTACCTTCATAATACTTGACAAATTAAAAATAAGAACTAAGTACACTTTTATTATTACTATACAAGACACTTAGCCTTCACAGGAAGCTTGTAGGTAGATTTCAAATTTCAATGATATTAAATCTTTTACTGTCTTTATGGAAATATAATCTTCAAATAAATTATACAAAGGGTTTTTATTAGAACGGATTTGATAATACATAAATTAATTGTTTGAGATATTTATTCAGCGAAAATATTTCTTATATACGTCAGAAGTTCTTATATTCCAATTTTATTCACATAAATACTAATGGAAACTTTTCTTTTTCTCTAAAAGACAAAGATTTAAGAGACATTCTGAATAATGGTCTTATGACCTAATTAAGAGAAAGTACTTATTGTTAGTTTGCTTTTGTAGTTATTTTCCACACAATTTTTTCTTAGTTTTTTTGAGACAGGGTTTACCTGTAGTCGCAGCTAGCCTGGAACTCTCTGTGTAGACTAGGCTGGCCTGAAATCACGGATAACCGCCTGCCTTGCCTCCTGAATGCTGGGATCAAAGGCATGCACCACGATGTCCAGCCTCTGCACAACTTTTATCTCAACTTAACCATCAATTTTCAGGTTTCACCAGTTATTACAGCGATCAATAACTATTGTTATTTATGATCTCAGACCAGTTATTAATGATATAGACATAAACATTTTAACCTTGGCATGTTTGAGTTTAAAATTAAAAAATAATGCCCAGAGCCTGGTTACAGTTAAAATCTTTCTTATAGCTGGGCATGGTGGCACACCTTTGATCCCAGCACTCAGGAGGCAGAGGCAGGTGGATCATTGTGAGTTCAAGTCTAGCCTAGTCTACATAGTGAGTTCCAGGCCAGCTGGGGCTAAAGAGAGACCCCATCTCAAAAAAGAAAAGAAAAAATATCCTTATAACTTGTTTTCCCAGGAGAAGTGACTATTAAAAGACATTCATAGAACACAAGAAAGCCGCCAGAGAGCTATTTAGTGACCGAACCAAATGAATACTATTAGGTGTTTTAATAACGTAGAATCGGAAGCATTTTTCCAGGGATATTTCTAATTGACCCTGTCATAAAATAGCCTCAAACTGCCTTAAAACAGTAATCGATTTGAAACTAAGCAGATTTATGTCAAGAAATTATAATAATCTGAGAAATTTACCTGTGAAATACTAAGCTTAACTACTTTTTCAAAGAAGAACGGGAAGTAACCAGCTTTGGCAGTACAAATAGACCAGTCGGTAGAAAGCCACCACCTCTGGAATCTTCAAGTCTCACATCCAACAACCTTTCACACCCTGTGGTTAATAACCTAAAAAATGTTTTACATTGGGTGTGGCAGGGCACTTGGGAGGCAGAAGCAGGTAGATCTCCGTGAATTGAGTCCAGCCTGGTCTACATAGTGAGTTCCAGGCCAACCAGGGTTACATAATGAGAGTCTTTGTCTAAAATATAGATAGATGATAGATAGATAGATGATTGATAGATAGATAGATAGATAGATTTTACATGTTGGTCAATGCCCTTCAGTGTCATAGTGTTATTATTATGACACCAGAATGCCTACGCCTGCTCCTGGTGATAGGATCAACCCAGCAAGCCCACCCACAGCCTCCTAAGATAATTGACCTTCCGCCTGCCCTGGAAGCAAAGCTCAGTGTGGCTCCTCAAGTTTCTGCTTTCCTTCCCCTCTTCCAAGGCCTTCCTCTTTCTTAGGCTCACTAGACAGCCTAAGACCCGACCTGAGCCAGGCCAGGCGAGGTGCATTTAGGCCAGTTAAGAGTTAAGATGGTATCATTAGCTGTGCACAGCGTGACTTCCCGCTAATCCTCCCTGCAACTTACAACAAGTTTAAATGTCCATGCATGATGTTATTAACAGGCTTTAGTAAGTACTTAGGACTCAGATCTCTTTTTAAAGTAATCTCTGAACAAGTTCTACTGTATCCACCCAACAAGGAGATTAATATTTCCAGTAAATCTGATAGAAGGAAGATGTCCTCTGAGTTCCCCTATGGGCAGTGGGGGGTGAGGTGGACTGGGCTCCTGGAAAGGGCCCAAGCGTGTGCTCACTGATCCCAGTCCAAGAGTTTTCCTCCTGGGAGCTTCTTTTCCTTTAGGAGCATCTCATTGGATTGAGGTTCGCACCCCCACCCGCACCCCTCAAAAAAAAACCTGAAGGGGACATCACTAAACCAACCCAATGATACCTGGGCAGAGAAGAAAGGAGAAAGCCCCTAACTACAGGGTGCAGACCAACGCAGAAAAGTGTTCCGAGGTAGGTTACAGCCGTGGGGAGACGCCTACCAAAGACCCCTGTTCAAATGAGACTACACTTCATCACCACCCCAAACACAAACTCAGTTCGGATATTCCTAAGCAAAGCAGACTGCGGAGGCACAGGCAGGGCCCAGGTCGCTGGTGCAGCCAAGAGGCCAGCAAATCACACTCAGCAGTCCAGCTGGACGTACTCAGGGCGCCACCGAGGAGAGGCAACCGGGGCAACGCTGTCCCAAGGGGGCCCCAGCACCGCCTACGGGTCCCAGGCCTCTGGGAGGCCGGGCGCGAGGCACGTGAGCTCGCGTGAACCGAGGAGGCTTCCCACCCCGCCACCCGGGTCGCAGCGCGTCCCCGGCTTCCCAGCTGCACTAGCCGGGAGCGCGCGCGCTGGCGCAGCAGCCCCAGCAGCTCGAGCAGCCCGTCTCCCGGGAAACACCAATCAGACGCCGGCTTTCAGTGGCTGCCGCGAGCCGCTGCTGCCGAGGGAGGACTCTGGCTGTTGGCGGGCGCCGGCAGGCGTTGTGCTGCCCAGCAGCGGACCAGCAGTCTGCGCCGCTGCCACTGCCCGGCCCAGCTACTTTCTGCACCAGTCACAGCCTACTGTCGCCTCTGCACACCGCCCACGCCGAGCACCTTGCGAGGCGGCTGCTAAGCCTGTCTATTTTTAGATATCTAGCTGCGTTGTGCCGGCGCTGAGCTAAAACTGAGTCAAACCACCAAGCACAGTAATGTGCTTGTCTTTGAACAGATATGGCTCAGAACTCCATATTTCCCTGAATAAAGTCGATTATTTGCACTTTTTAAAGCTATACCTCCTGTAGTCTGGCAGTTGGCTGCAAAGCGGAAAGCCACATGCTTCTACCTCAAAAGATGGTCACCACATTTCTGAGGAAGTACACTGACTCCTGCGTCCCTGGTTGAGGACAGGCAGATATATTCCTTAGCAGCAATCATAACTCTATACTTTTTCATTCACCATCATAGACGTAATTCTACAGTAAGGTCGAATAATTCCCAGAAGTGGTGAAATGAGCTCTCTAAGCAAAAGGGAATGGAGGCTTCTGCTGTTTAACTTGAGCTTCAAGAAAAGAAAAGAAAAGATAAACAGAAAAACAGGGTAACAAAGCCATCCATTAAAATTCGGAGACACTGAAAAACTGGCTTACATGTGCCATTGCTGTAGGATCTGTTTAACTGTCTTGAAGTACTAGTAAAGACAATCGACCCAATATTATAGACATCTTTTACTCAGTAACTTTAATTCTAGTTCTTAAGTCCAAGGGACACCTCGTCTCCTGTCACCCAGTGCTACCACCCAGGAGCCATCCTAATGCAGCATAACATGGTGTGTTTTACTTTAGTAAATTAAGGAAAAGTCACAGCAAGATAAAATGGGGAGGGTATGGATAGTTTTAAGCAGCAAGGGTATCTCCACAGGTGAGCCATAGGTAGCTACATCTCTTTTGTTATATAATTACATCAGAAAATGGAAGCTTTGCTTCTCAATTTTTTAAAAGCCTAAAGAGTAAAAATGCTAGACTGTCCCCAAGTGTTTCTATGTAGTCTATGAATAGGAGGAGTGTTTTTGAAATGGACTCATCCTTATCTCATTATTTAAATGGGTTCTTAATTTTCATCAGACTACACAAAATAAAATTAGAATTTCATTTATTTCTAATAAGAAAATCACTTTAATTTTAAAAATAAACATGAAGAACACTATTAATACCAAAATCTAGTGGTTTAAGAGGACTTCAAGAAAAGTTATTTTGGAGAAACATTCCATTTTGAATGTAAGTAATGCATTTGTCTCATTATTATTCATATTAATAGTAACTTCTGTAAGGGAAAGACACTGATGAATACACTCATTCATTTTTTTTGCCAAAATGTTATAGAAGGCTTCTTATGTATCTGTTTTTTAACTTCTATGCAACTTCTATTTTGTTGCTGTGCTGGATTTTATATGACTGTGTTATGTTTTATCCTTTATACTTTAATTATTGAGTATTTCACTTTTAATTTCTAGTATCACAAAATGGAACAAGAAAATAAGTTGGCTATATCTTTACATTCCTTTTAAAGGTATCACTTTATCATCCTATTTCTGAGTAGTTTCATGAAAAGATTCTACATGTCAAAACCTGCAGTTAGAATTTCTGTTTAGAAATACACAAAATAATACTGTTGACGCCTGCAACTCAGATGTATTATTCAGCAAAACAGCGATTGCTCATTGTTTTGCGCTTACATGTTAAGAACTGTGCAACACTAGGTGACAGGATAAGAAAATTGCAAAGTCAACTATATTTAAAATAGACATCTTAATAAAACATGCAGCACCAACTCCTTTTACTCTTTCTGAAGTGTTCTGTTAGCTTTTTCTGACTGTTTACAAATAGATTGTGTGAGCATCTACCCTTAAAGATAACTGATCTGATACACATTACATGTAAAAAGAATTTAGAAAACATGAAGGGGAAGCACGCTTCTGAGAGTACCACTGTCCACCTAGGAAAGTGCCAGACTATTTTGGGGAATGTATTTCTATATTCTTTGCAGTGTCAGAGTGGCATACTTTGACAGACTAAGTTGTTAAAATTCAAAGCAAAATTTAAGTTAGATTCACACTAACAATTGTAAGTGGAACTGTAGTAATAAAGCCTATGTGGAGTCCGTTAGGACTTCAGGTAGAAGTAGGTATTTTGTTCTATTCTATTTAAATTGCACTAGGAAGCATTTCTGTAACTTGAACTTCCAAGTAATGAACTCTCCTCCTCAAATAGGCCTGCAGTCTGAAGTTCCCATCAGAAAATTAAAATGTTGGTCTGGATAAAATAACTTTGTAATGAACTCTCTTATTTCTTTTAGTTTCTTTTTGTATTTTCTGCAGTGTAGCCCCTTGCAATGATATTAGTTCTAGTGTGGGAAAATATTATAATTGAGATCTGGTAAGTTATTTGCAGACTTCAAGTTTTTCTTTACACTGTGCTGACATTTAGTACAGCCCTGGTGAGGAAAACAATACTACCATTCATAGCTCTAGACGTAGATTTCAATCGACTTAAGCGGGCACAATGAAACTTGGTCATTCACTGGTTACCCATATTGTGTTCTCAAATTTTCTCTCAGCAAAAGTATAATGACTCAGTATTGTATGGTTGCATAGACAAGGGCTCCGAACAAGAGACACTAGTTTTGTCTGACGGTGTGAGAAAGTCGTGAAGGGATCTTTTCTTCCAGATGGTGTTAAATTCAGCTGCCTTTTTAACATTGGCCTTGCACAGCAATCTGCTGCTCCCCTTTCACAAAGACTGCGCTTGGTTCCCACTAGTTAACATGCATACTCACGCAACCAGCAACTTCAGTCCAACTGTTTTACAATGCAGTGGTATGCTAAATAAACTTGATCCGGTTTCTGCCAATGTTAAAACTAGCTTTCAAAGAACTACTTAACTGATATTTACACTTCTTTTGACTTAAATGTACATGCCTTTGGAATATTTCAGATTTCAAAGAAATATCACCTTATTATAAGGTCATTGTAGAGATTATCTCAAACACCCTTCAGACCCATGCTCAGATATGCTACTTCCTTCAACACACACAAATAAAACAAAATGTCAGAAGTTTGATGTGTAATAGAGAAAAGAAAATTTGGCACATGTTGCAGCAAGAGCAGTGGAACAGCAAAAAATAAAATGAAAATAATGTTGAAATGTATTTTTATTGATCGATAAGTTATGTAACATTAGTATGATACAAAGCAAGTCTGATATGACAATGGCAAACACGTAATTTTAATATTGTTTATTTTCCTTAGATGTTATATTTAACATATTTACATAAAAGACCAAGATGTAGGCAAAAGCTTCAGTAATTTGACTCCATTGAGTGCTTTCAGTAAACAATAGGTTTCCCCAGCAAACATCTTATTGCCTTAATTGAACCTCCTTGAGAAAGAAAACCACACACTTTGTAATGTAAATGTTAATTGTAGTAGACAATGGTTCTAGGTAAATAGCACCCCTGGACATGAAGCAAATGAAAGGAATACAGGCACTTAACAATGAAAGGTTGTTTGCACAAACAGTGCTTCAAATGTAAATAAACAAGGGTCTTCTCAACAGTCACTACAGTAGTAAAACTTTGGCACGTGTTCAGCAGCCAAATTGAGAGTTTATGTTATTAAAGTCTTTCTCAGAGTTTCTAAATGAAACAAGAATAGTTTTACAGGTTCTTCCAGTCTCAAGTCTTATAAGAAGTTGAAACCACAAAAGAAAATGTACTGAACCTGAAGAAAAATTATATATTTGGGAGTGACAGTAATCTAGGCCCCTGTGGGAGATAACAGCACAATGGATATTTTCTTATTGCGATGGTTGTATTTATGTGCAAATGCCTGCACAAATGTTTGGTAACATGTAGCAATATATAAAGAATTTTAGAAAAGGATTACAATGAGTTTGTCCAAAACCTTAAAGTTAGTTTTGGGTCCAGTTCTTTTTAGCTTAAATAAGAATGACTGTTTAGAACACATTCCACTGGGGCTATTCTGGAACAACTTTTGATCACATTGCTGTTGCAATCAATTCTATAGGCTCATGACTTTATTGTTGTATGTCCAGAGAGTATACACAGAGGGTAGCACAAACAGGACAAGTTTCTAAGTGTGTCACATTAAGGTAAACAACCCGATGAAGTCATAACCATGAGCGTCATAGCTAGATGTGTACTTTATAACGCAGCCAAAACAAAAACCAAAAGGCCCTAAATACAGACAGGATTTCACAGGAGAGGAGAGGCAGGCTGCAGTGGAGCTTTCCCTAAATAGTGAAAATCTCAACCAAAGAAGAAAGCCAAATTTAATCATGGCCAGATTAAATAGTGGTTAAAAAATTAACAGAAACAGACAGTACGTAGCAGCTACCAGGCAGTTGGTGTTGCCATTTGGGAGGCTGCAGATGGCTGTGGGTGGGAAATGCCTTTACTTTCTTAAGCGATGGAGATGAGTATGGTGTGTGCGCTTGATGTTTTTTTCATACCCCTACCCCCCAACAGGGCTGTCTGTCATAGGCTGCCGGCCCCGCTTTACCACTTGCCCCCGAGCGTGGGAATCGGAGCGTCCTGCCGTTCACATCTCCTGCATTCCGTTTAGCGGAATCAATTAGGCAAGACAGACCCTCCGATTCCCCACCCCCTTTCCATTTTTGTCAGGTCTATATACGTCCTAATTATTTCAGTTTGGGATGCCAGAGCTGTTTCCTGGATAGACCTGATCATCCTTAAACAAAAAGAGAGGAGGCGCACACGTGGGTTGTGGCGTAAATGTCACTTTCATTTCCAATGCTAGGCACAGAGTAAGACAGAACATTTTTTTAACACTTTGACAAGAGGGGAGGCGATCTCGTCTCCATCATGTCTTTCTGCTTCAGTAGCTTCCTCAAGGAAACCCTCTTGGAACAGAGAAGCATCTGTCCTTGTATTTTGAATAGAATAAAAATCAGCCTTTGCTTTTTTTTTTTTTTTCATTTTCCCTGGTAGTTCTAAGTCCTCAGTAGATATAAATTATTAACCTTCCAGCATAAACTTTTCTGAAAGTCTAACTTCATAGAATTTGATGTACAGCCCCCAATACATAGAAAGTGGTTTCCAAACACAAGCTTCAAACATGGGGGGAAAGGCCTCAGAAGGGAACTGTCCAAATCTACATAATTATGGAATCGTTTTGAACTAGGTATCAGACATCACTACAACTTCTAAGACAAAAATAAAAACAAATTTTAAAAAACTTCCTCATATGTGAAGGATTGCTTTAAAACAGAACAAACTGTAACATGCATCTTCACTCAATAATACACAATTCTCCTTTGTAGTTCTACAACCCCTCTTCAACCTCGCCCCTTTAGATTTCAACATAGCTGTGTCACTTAATTTCCTTGCATCCCACTTTTAATCATAAGAGAGAGAGAGAAAAAAGTTAGATTCAGTAAGTATTCCTGACCTTTCTGGTTTTAACTGTCTCTTGTTTGTAGTCTTTCTCACACGGTCCTCGGCGATCTTGAAGGAGTTTTTACTTTCGGTTATCTAGCTTTATGAAGACCAATACACTCATACAGCTAGATAACCAAAGATAACAACTCGCTTCCCTCACAGGGCTCGGTCTTTCCTCTGCGGGACTCCAGGTCTAGATCCTTTCTCAAAGACGGTACTGAAGAGTAGTCCACCAGGATACTTGCAGCGGTTAACATTCCTCCTTCTATGTAAATATGACCTGGTTTCTGTGTGTATGCGGCTAAAGCATCCAAATAAGATCTGTTGCATTCAGAGTTTATTCCAAACTTTTTTTCCCTTCCAGCAAGTAATCTCCGGCAGCGTTAGCCAACAATTCATCTATTAATATCAGAAAATAAGACCAGCTACTTAAGGTGCAGCAAGCTGTTAGACTGAGTAGCAGCGTCCATCCCTTCACAGGCCTCTATTTGCATTGTAAATTGCTTCATTCTCTCGCAAGACTTTAGCCTTCCTCTATGAGATGCATAAAAGCCATTGGCAATTTCCAGCGCAGGTTAAGGAGGAAGGGGAAAATTCCCATTCTATAGAAGTGACAGCTGATTCAAGGATCTGCTCTCGATCAGTGGGTTAGGCATCATGAGCTTTTTACCAAATGCTGGCAGCTTGATTGCACACATCTTGTATGTGAATGTTTTAGGGGGAAGATCCTCGATTTCACAGAGCTTCTAGGCTGGGGAGGAGAAGATGCGGTCTTGCTGGCGTGCTGCTGCCCCCGGTCTGAAAGAAGGAGAAAAGGGCCATCATTGGAGGGGCTTTCACTGCCAAATTGTGGACCAGCCCGGTAAGGTCAAAGGTTCGAGACCGCGGGAGACCAAGGTAATGATGATGTCATGAGAAATCTCAAGTACATGGTTATTGATATGCATCAGTGATCAGCCAACTGCCCCACGCCTGCTGCCTGAGTGGCGGAGGCGGAGGCGGCGGCGGCGGCGGCGGCGGCGGCGGCGGCGGCGGCGGCAGCAGCAGGATTGCAAAAAGCCCTATTTTCTCAATCAACATTTCTTCCGCTAGCACTACCGACTGCTCCCGGAAAAGCAACCCGCGGCCTTTTACCTTCTCGGTGCTAGCGTAGATCGCTCTAATATCCAAAGACTGGAAGAAATCTCTCTCTAAGGACAGATAAAAGCATTTCAGGTCTGGGGAGCGTCTTTGCCTGCATTTCTCTTCTGGCAGATTGCATGGGTAGGCAGATGGAAGGCACTTTACTATTGCTTAAAGCAGGGCCTTGCTTTCTGGGTCTGGGAATCAGATCTGTAATACGCAGTGATTCGATGTGTGATTACATTGACAATTTGCTTTGGTGTTGTGTTTTTAATGGCTTCACAGCTCAGTCATATTTTGTATCTATGTACCATGGCGATAGGGCAACGTATTCTGTAAGTTCGAACTGAATGCTCTAAGCAGGCGAGATTCATCCTTTTTTTTTTTTTTAAATGACTGTATATAGAGGGTGTGTGCGTTAGAATGCGGCACAGGTCGTAAGCACTGTAGCAATAGCTTCTAATGTTGCATACAACTCTGCTGTAATAAAAATGCTGAAGCCTTTGTCTGTTGTTTTAAACATCAATTTTCACACAGGACAAAATGCACTAGATTTGCTTATGAAATTATGACATAAGTACTGCTGTCTTCTGAAAATGCAGAAAAAACACCTGGATGTGAAGAGCCTGGTGCTACCCCACCTCCCGCTCCTGGCCCCATCTTTCTTCTATCTAGAGGTGAAGGTTGTTTATAAATTAATTAGCTTCATTCATTTTTTTAGAAGTTTATAAAGTGTGAATATGATCACTTCAAAGAGTCCCTTTCTTCCTTCTCCATTGTAATGGGTTATCTGTCTAGCACATCTATATAGCATGTGTAGTTTGAACATTCAGATGCCTCTCAACAAACATCTGTGGTAATCTACATAAGGGGCATTTTTCTCTGTGGGCAAATTCTTCAAATTACTAATTAATTTGGTGGTGTTGCTATTCTTTAAAATACATGCTAAGAGAATGAATACATCTTAATATCCTTTGCACATCTTGTCAGTGCATCACAATACTCTTAATTCTATAGGGTGACTGTTTCCTCCAATGACTAAAACAATTTCAGAATTACATTTTTTCAGAACATATATTCTTTCAGTAATTCACTAACTTATTCATTTAAGTCGTGAGTGTGAACATGTTTATCCAATCACATACAGAGTGCATATATGTAAACCCTATAGAAGAGACTGACAAGTAAACAAGACAAGAAAAGAAAAGAAACCAAAGAACTCCAAAGAAAAATCTCCAATAAAGAGTTTAAACATAATTCCTCATCAATTAAAGATATAATTTAGTAGCATAAATGTCAACTTGTCCTTACATTTTTGTTGTTGTTGCTGCTGTTTACTTTTATGGTAAGGATTCTTTTACTAGCTTTCTAGAAAAACTAAAATGTGGAAACAACTCATCTATATTTTTTACCAAATTATGAACAAGAAGTAAGATTAGAAATGGTTGCATTTGGGCTAATATATAAAATACACTTGGAAACTACAAATGAATTCCAAAAAACAGGTTCAAAGAATTTTTGTTCCTTTGTAACTATCTGGTCACAACACAAACTACTCACTAAGGCACATGCTACTTTGGACATTATGTAAAATCCTAATGAGCTTTGAAGCCTTGGAAGATTGACGAGCATTGTGGCCTTGCTTTCTAAGAACTAACGGCAGAGTCATTAGTGATTTGGCATGTATTACATAAAGCAAGAATATGATCAAATGTATTCAACTCCTTAAGTCAAAGTGCCCAAAATTCCAGATAATTTTAGAATATTTATTTGCTTCATACATTCTTGAATGGGGGCTGCCAAGCTACATATACGTCTGTGCATCACCCTCATATTTGTGCGAATTTAAAAAATATTATGACTATATCCCCACAGTTAACAATTAAATGTATTTTTAGAAACAGTATCCATTATGAGAACCAACACACTGAATATCTGAATGCTTCTACAATCAGAAACTATAGAAATGCTGTCTTAAAATGGCATTTTCTAGGGCAGCGTTACATAGTCAAACTACTCTAGGACTGGCCTCCATGCTTAGTATGCATAACAGATTCATCATGGGAACCCCAATAAGTGAAATGAGCCAAGATGGGGATTATGAACAGTCTGTTCATTAGCCATATAGCCAATTAAATATTTTACTTCTCCATCAACCTCTCGGGCACAGAGAAAAACATTAAAACTCACTAAGACTTAACATTGAATGCCTGATTATTTAGAATATTGTCAAAATGTATACCATGTCTGTCATATATTTTATTATGCACACTCCACGACAGGCTAAAGCAATTGTGCAGCTGAAAGGATTCCTGCACTGTCATATATGAAGAGCAGCTCTTAACACCTACATTTTTAAATCAGATAATTTTTTGCTTTTAAAAAGCTATTTCACTGAGTACAGAATACCTATTCAGAAATCTGAGTGCTGCAGGATACACTGAATTCAAATGGTTTGCCTGCTTATTCTCTAATAAATTCTCATTAATAGCTACTAGATTAGGATGTGATTGTCATGCTTATTTTTTTTTTATCTTTTTATAGGTCTCCAGATGGTTGAAATGTGAATTGAAAACATGTTGGTTTACTTGGGCATAAACAATTTCTGCTGGTCAAAAGCAAACAGTTATGATTATGCTAGTTTCTTAATTCTAGTACACTTGGTTTATCACCAATATTTGGAACATCTCTAAATCCCATTCACATCACAGCAGAGTAAATAAAGAACTGTTACAAAACTCTTTTAAATACTTGGCATGTAGGAATTTCAGGCATTCAAGCTATAGTCTATTAATATAACCTATACTAATATTTTCTATATAAAAAGCCATTTAACTTATAACAATTTATATAATTAAAGTAAAGTACTTAGCTGGTTTCTTTTGTAATAAAAAGCATCTCACTGTTTCTTCTGGATATGAACTTCTTTCTTACAGGCAGTTGCAGGTTCTATTTATGTTATGCTTTATGCATACACATGTGTATATATTTTATATATGCACAAAGACTCCTACAGGAGAAATAACTGAATACACTGAAACTAAGATCTTTCTGGAATTCTATCAGTTGCAATGGAAGATTTGTAATACACTGCAGGCCTGTCAGCCAGTAAATAATGTTCTATTTTGGTTTTGCACATCACTCAGATTTTATCAAATAAAAATTTTTAAATTACCTTTGGTTGGTTGGATAGTCTATTCGTTTTATGCTTCTTTGCAGTCTCATCTGAAAAACAGTCAAGAAAACAAATGATCACAGTTTATACACATATATATATAATCCTATCTAGATATGGCTTCATTTAAAGTATTGCAATTACCCTGTATCCTCAAATTGCCAAGAGATTCCCTCAAACACCAGTACTGTGTATCCTGGGCCTTAGCACCTACAGGGTTAAATATGCTAATTTGCATTTAAATGGAGACATGCATGATAATGGGAATGCAAAATATGCAGGATCTAGAGGGGTTTGGGAAATTAATTTTTCTTTCTCCTTTTATTTTTAGCTTGGAAAGGACAGAGACTTAAGAAACATTAGGGATTTGAACCTTGTAACCTGCCATACAAAAGAGAAGTGAGAGCCCTACCATGTAAGGATTTTAAGTATGGAACAAAGTCTTATTTCCTAAATGTTTAAGGAGCTGAATTTCCAAGTCTTTCAAACAATGGGAATCCCCGGATAAATGTCTAATCCATTAGAAAGATGCAAATAGTTTACTGTAAGGCCACAGCACAGTGAGATGTGCATTCATATCTATGGCTCCTGATTGGCTCTTTCCGTCAGTAAATCAATGAATAATGTAAAACCTGATTGCTGTAAAGTGGTGGGTTTTTTATGCCTTCCCCCATCCCCCATGATCCAATATTAAGAAGACTTATACCTCCGTAAATAGGTTGCTTTTCTTTTATAATTTTAAAATGCTTCTTCTTATTCTTATTATTTTGGACTAGTGGGGTGGGGCTATTGGCTTTGCAAAATGAAAGTACTGCACGAGTTCAATTAGGCTGACTATAGTGGTTCGTTCCTGAGCCAGCGCCCTAGTTATTGATGCCAAGGTGGAGATGGAGGGTGGTGGGCAGATGTAGGCAACAGAAGAGGGAGAAAAGATCTGACCCACCGTGTGGGCCAATGGCAACCACTGCTCCAACCCCCGACCCCCACCCCACGGCCGTGGCCATGACTTGACAGGGCCTCGGGTCTAACTTCTGATCAATTCCACTAAACTGCCCTGACCCCTCCAGACAGTGCTCCATTCAAGCACCGCGGACACATTTGCAAGAGAAAACGCCTCAGAACCCAAGGCAAATACTTTACTTTGGTTCCCCTTGCTCAAGGTTTCTGCAGATAGCTCCAAACCATGGAAAGAAGGTTCTGCCCTCTTCAATCGGTTTTGGGCCCTAAGCAAACCAAGACCAGGTTCCTCTCGGATACCAGAAGCGTCTAAAAATGAAGAGCTCCAATTCCCACTAACTAACCACGAAGGTTACATTTCAATAAAACTTAACTCGGGATAACCTTAGTAAAGCGGTCTCTCGCCTCTAGAATCCAAAAGGCAGAAAAGAAGGAAATCCACCAGATGTAGTTAACTATTGTATGTAAGTTTTCCACCAGGATCTGATCAAACCTTGGCTTCAAGGCCAGGTAACTGAAACTTCGGGGAGATTCGGAAGAGACAAATTATTGAAAATGAGAACGCAAAATACAATTGGATTTAGCACTACATCTAAGAAGTAGTCCCACCACCACCATCACCACCACAGAATTACATACAGAGCATCCTTTCCAACGCGAAATTTTTCTGGCATCTTTCTGCAGTTGGGGGTCAGGCCGAAGGATAATTAACAGTCCTGACTCGGACAACTCACGAGATCAACAGGTTTGGCAACGGAGGCATACAATCAATTAGCTGAAGCAAAGCTCCGGACTGGCCCTCGGAGCGGCCCTCGGCGGGCTCTTAGCGTGGGCGCCAGACCACTGCGGGCACCGCTGGCCCGGCGCAGCGGAGGAGCTGCACACAGCCTTCCGGCCCCCAACATACTCACTTGATCTCTCTGCGCCAGGCCGTGTTGCCCCTAAATCCAGTCGGACCGGAATCGTGGATCCAAGGCAGAAGACAAGATCCAGTCACATCAGAACGTGGCCACAGCACACAAACAGACTCCTTTAGGCGTCTCCAAAGGAAAAAACAAAACAAAACAAAAAAAAAAACAACAACAACAACAACAAAAAAAAAACAGAAAAAAAAATTTCAGATTATTCCTCCCTTAGCACATTTAAAACTGCCGCTCAATTCCAGATCGTGACTCTTCCTTGATTGCGTCTAAAATAGTTTATACCGGTCTTCTAAAGGAGAGAAGGGCGCAAAAGACCAAGGAGAGAGAGAGAGAGAGAAAAAAAAAAGGCAACTTCCCCCCCACGCCAAGCACTTGCTCCCTGAGCCTCGGAGTGCAGAGTGAAGTGGTGTGTGCGAGGCTCGGCAAGTTTTTGGGGGGGCTGTCCAAGGTCTAGTCCAGCCCCCTCTGCCGAGGAGGACGTGCTCTGAAACTCAACCAATTTCCCCACTGCTTTTGTTACTGATGAACTGAAGCCCTATTGTTCATCCATTGCCACGGTCTTTTTCAGTCCCTACACTACGTTCTGCGTTGCCAGAGATAATGAATTTGCACCCAAACCTCTCATAGTCCCCTCCTGACAGACGGAACAAATTAGAAATGTCTGGTCTGAAGGAGAGCAATGGCTACATTTTCCTATTGTAGCGTGCAAAGCATACATTTCTTTGAAAACTTCTTTTGCCCTTTTCCACGTTTTATTTTCTTCTCTTTTTTTCTCCAGTTTCCTCTTTTTGGTTTCTCAGACACAGGTTAAGGAGAATCTGTCTTCCTGTCTTGTTTTTTTCCAGTCCACCATTTTACCTAACTTGTGAACCTTCCTATCTTTTTTCCTTTCTTTAAGGATTCCCTTTGCAATTTTATTTACAAACTTGGAGAATGACCTTTTGACTTGCAGACTTTTTTTAAAAAAAAGAAAGGTCTTTTGGTTCAAGTTCCCTTCCTTTTACACCCCCTCCCCACTCCCGCCTTTTTGTTGTGGTTGTTAAATGTGTTTCACTAAAGACAAGGAATACACTATAAGGATTTTTCTTCTCTAAACTTCAGTGTCATTCCAAAGGTACAGAGATACATAAGGATTATTTAAGAACGAAGAAAAAAAATCTGTGTGTATGTGTGTGTGTGTGTACGTGCGCGCGCGCTCCAATAGAAGCAGAGAAGCTGGAGGATGGGATGGAAGTGTGCAAAGGGAAAGGTGGGGGATTTCAGGGAAGGTGGGCATCCTGCAATGTTAGCAAGAGGCTGTCTGGGGTGCGGGCACGCGGAAGGAGGGGGAGGTGGTGCAGGAATCTGTCCCGCGGAGGGCACTCTGGCCCCCTGGGCCTTTTGAGCCCCGGGGACTAGAAACAGCCCGGGCGCGGAGCCTGCGCGCGTGCGAATGGGGGCGAGGAGGGGGTGGTGCACTGTAAAAATTCAGGCGAGTGGCCCGTATGCAAATGTGGCCCGGGGAGGCGGGAGAAGGGGGACTGCGGGGGGGGGGGGTGGAGGCAGTGATGAGAGCCGCGCGCGTCCCCGCCGGCGGCCCCCAGCTTTCCCGCCAAGTGCAGCCGGAGGACAGCTAGCCATGCGTGTCCTCGGCGGGAGAGCCCCCGCTCGCTGCGCGCACCCGTCCCCAGCGCACACGCACACGCACACACTCCCCTCGCGTGCGTGGGGCCCAGTGGCCGCGAGCAGGTCAGGAAAACAAAGCTAGAAAGAGAAACTGCGGCCTGCAGAAGCTAGCAACGCGGCCTCTAGCGCCCCTTCCTTGCCTGCCGGAGGTTTTGTCCACCCCAGTCCAGCTCAGCCCCCAATCCTAGAGCCTTGGAGGGGGTGGCGAGCTCTGGCGGTGGAGAGTGTGCGTGGGAGGTGCCAGCGGCCCCCGCCCGATGCGCGGGCACGCTTAAGCTGGCACGCGGGAGACTGGAGCCCAGCCTGAAGGCCTCCTCGCCACGTCTGCCGTCGCCGCTGCCCCCCGGAGAAAACACCGGGCCAAATGGAAGCAGTGGCTAAGCGAAAGGCTCGCAACTCAAGTCCCCTTCTCCTGACAATACAATCGGAAGGGCCTGGCTGTTCAAGGGAAGCCTTTTCGTGGAGAAATCTAACCCCAGGCCCGAGTCCCTGCCCTGGCCATTGGAAAGACTAGCCTCTCATCAGTCTCACATCTCCTGCCTTGGTGCTCGGCAGCCTAAGCATCTTCCAACACACACACACACACACACACACGCAGGCACACGAACCACTCCCATTACAGTAAAACTCGCGCTTCTGGCCCTGCTGTTAATGAAGCCAACGCGCAAAATGAGTTCACAGGTAAATAGGTACCCACAAGAGAAGGCCCTCGCCATTTGGCTGGGCAATTTACCTCTCCCTACTGGGAACGTGTGTAGCTTTATGGTGTTTTAGGAGTGCTTTGCTGGTGTCTGTTGTCTGTCTCTCTTCTTCGTGTGAAGAGAAGCCAAAAATTAAAAAGAAAGAAAAAAAATCATGTTCCATTATCAGTCTTCTTTTGATAAGCGACCCGATTCGTTTGGGTTTGTTATCGGTTTGTTGTTTTAGGTGTGTTGTTTTTCTGGGGGAAGAAAAGAACGTGTGTTGGGTGGCGCAGGACAAGAGTCCAAAAGTGTGGCGGGAAGTCTGCCGAGGCTGGCAGCTGCATGGTGCAGAAACGTGGCAGCGGCTGGTCCTCCCTAGGGGCTGGCACTGGGCACCTCCGGCCTGACTTCAGCCGCGGCTGCCACCGCCCGCGCTTGCGGACTCCGCCGGCTGCCGCTCCGTGTTTTCCCCCATCCCGGCTTCACGTTCAAGGTTTAGCTGCGAGGTCACGTCCATTGACGTCAGCTCCCTGTCTCCCTCTACGTCCGGCTACATTTACATACATCAAGGAAATTAGGGCATTAAAAAAATATGCAAATCCTGCGCGAAGAGGAGCGAGTGCTTTCCTGGAGCGATCGCCTTTTATTGAAGCTTTTAATTAAAGGGGCCAGTTGGCTAGCTCCTGAAACAACCGCCAAAATCCCCCAAAAGAGAAAAATAAACGCTGTAGCCTTCAGGAACGGTTGTTTCGGCTCCTGTTCTGTGGGCGGCTGAGGACCGCCGGCTGCCCGGCTCGGAGAACAGGTTAGAGGAGGCAGCTCCAGCCCATGCATAATCAGGGCTCCGCGGCGCCTCCATTCTTTCCTCCTCCTCCTCCTCCTCCTCCTCCTCCTCCTCCTCCTCCTCCTCCTCCTCCTCCTCCTGCTCCACCTTTCCTCCTCCTCTTGCTCCTGTTCCTGTTGAGTCCAGCGTGTATTATTTTTAATACTGATGCATATGTAAAGGTATATTTGCATTTTTTAATTCGTGAAAATTTCAGGTTGTATCGTTTTGTTGATTCCCCTCCCCCTCCTTCATCTCTTCCCTTTTTATTATGCCTATCTGTCTCTGTTGTCCCTTTCTGTCAGTCTTTATTTTTTTGGCTAGTGTCTGCTGCTTTCTCTTGCTAGATAATATACACAGTTGCCTCCCTGCTTCTGTTTATTTAAGATTACAAATATGCATATCTGTTATGTATGCAATGCCAACTGGAGAGCCTCCTAGCTCGATCATAAAAGAAACACATTTCTTTTTTTTTCTTTCTTTCCTTACATATCACTCCATCGACTTATAATGCCTATCGTTTCAAGGCTCAAAGTTTGATTTTCTAATTAACTCCATATTAGCAGAAACACAGTTTGGAGCCAGTGCATTTGAGATAATGTACACGCGAGTGAAGTGATTCCAAAGATTTCTAAAGAATTTTGTGCTGATTAACTGAGGGATGCCGCATCTACCACCTACTGCTTGCTAGCATTTCTTATTGAAAAAAAATCTGTTTTAAAATGTGTAGACACAGCAATGGACAGCCTTCTGCAAGGAAGACATTTTCAACCATGTTGTATGTGATATCGTGTCTGCAGCATTCAAAATTTACTCAGTTTCTTTTTCATCTCTATATAGATGGAAGCACATTATCTTGGTTGCAAAACATCCTTAATTCCGGACTTTAAAATGAAAACAAATACACAAACAAAACAGTTGACTATATTAAACCAGTTGCTGTGCCCTAAAATATATAGGCCTTGAGTTGGATTTCATGCAATAGTAATCTTGTTTCTAGGATAAGATTCTTCTTGGCAATATAGCTATTCAGCATGATGACTATTGAATATATATGTATTAAAATTGTATACATTAAATTTCCTCAGAGCTATCATGTAAAACAGACTCAATTGGTAATTGCATAGCCACAAAGAACAGAAAATGTGCACACATGCAGCTTTGTCAATTAAACAAGTCCAAGAACAAGCACAGGTAATTGTTTTCTTATGAATGACTTACCTGCACAGATACTCAGGGCAAGACTCAGCCTTCCCCAATGGCTTTCATGTACAAATATTCCCATGTATTCCTCCCATTTCAAGCCTACAGCTGTATGCCATCTTTCATGCTGGACTCTCTAGCATCCATTTTCAGCATCCTTAATTCTTATGGCATTTCCAGCCTTACCTCTGGCTGTAGTTTTCCAAACCTACACCAAAGTGTTCATATGATATGTCGCCCAATAAAAAGTGGTCAGATGGCTACAAGTAAAACATTAAAAAATGAAGACATATTCATCCGTTAGGTTCATCCTTACCTTGCCATATGTAGCAAGAGTATCGTTTCCTAAGGTACATTTTCAGCAGATTTTATGAATAATTTCTGAATTCCACAACTCATTACAGAATTCGAGGTGGGGGGGGACGTGGCTGAATGAAATAATTTAGTGGGTTGAATGTCCGAGTTTGGCTGCAATTGAATTCTGCCCGGCTGTTTGCTCCTGACTGGGCTCTGACACATACCTGTCCGCTTTTATGCAGGCAAGACAAACACATCGGCCACATCACAGGGCATAGAGTGTCGGTGCATGTATTTAGATGGCAGTAGCAAGGAATGTGGCATGTACTGCTGTCTGAGCATGCATGTGTGTACAGATGCGTGTGCGCGCGCGCTGTGTGACAAGGGACACAGAGGTACACCTCTTATCTCTGATCTCACTGTAATCCTTTCCGTTTCTAATCTCCCTTATTGGCGTCACCCTCACTGCCGTGTGCGCGCTGTGGCTTACCCCAAGGGCCCGTGGCTTGGTGGCTCCCTGGCTCGATAGGTGTTGTGGTAGAGGGTAGGTAGCGCCGCTGCCTCCACTGCCGCGGGTCCGGGTGCTCTGTCCCAGCACCGCAGCCGAGCGCGCGGTGTCGGAGCCCCCTCCCTCTCGCCCTCACCCCATCCTCTCCTCCCCTCCCCTCTGCGCCTCCCTCCACCCCACCCCCCGCCCCGCATTACCATATGGAGGCCGAGTCCCTGCGAATCACAGCAGCAGCGGGCGGTATTTGAATAAGCCCTGCAACCCCTTGCAGACCCCAACTCCACCGCCAGAAGCGTGCCCTGCACCAAGGGCCACCACTCTGGCGGGTAACCTGGTAGCAACCGACACCTCCCAAAGTCTCCTACGCGCGCCTGAGAGAGAGCCAGATAAGCATGCTGGGTCTCCCACTTGCTACTTTTATATTAAGTTGACTGCTAGAACCAGACAATAAATTATAGGATAGAGGGAGGGCTAGAGAAAGAAAAGAGAAAAGGACCGGAAGAAGCTAAAGGAAAGGAGAGGCGCTGTAGAGGGGAGGAAGACAGAGGCAAGAAAGAGAGTTGAGAGAAAGGGCGCTTGAAGGGTTGAGGGAAAGAGAGAGGGGACGTGCGAGAAGCGCTGAGACGGGGAGAAATACCCAAATAACTGAATTTGAACCTTTCAAACTAAAAATAACACTGAATTTCACAACCTCCAATTGGACACACGCCCCCATGATTAATTTGCTCCCTTAACCAGAAATCATTATTTAGAATTGTATAACATTCATAGGACTTAACAGAAAGGAAACAGTTTTATGAAAGGCAGCAAAAGGCATGACATTTAATGAAGCTATTATCCACCTTAGGTTAAAAATGAAGCCTCCCCTTGAAAACACAGCCCCTTGGTGCTGCTGCGGGTCCTCTGAAATAGTGAGGCCTCAGCCCAGAGACCACAAATGCAAAAATGTATTCCACTATACTTGGGACTTAGACGAGATTTTTTAAAATTTTGATTTGATGTGTTACGTTTCTTCTTCCTTACGAATGCTTTACTTTGACAAAAACAGATGAAGTGGGGGTATTTTTTTTAATATAAGGCAAACTTTTGGTTAAAGATATAACTTTAAAGTCAATTTAAATACAAAGCCTGTTCCATTTCGCACAGTAACACTTTCAATAGCATAAGACTGTGGATTTAGGGTATTCCATGCAATCTTTCCTTTCCACCTTCTAATCAAAGAAGTGATTTCCCTATGCAAAACAATCTGAATTATAATAAAATCTCCTGTCATCTACAGGATGCACCTATTGTAAATGTCCTTCTTACAATTCATAAGCCAAATGCCCTCACCCCAACACAAAAAGAATGCCTCCCGTACATGGCATACTGAGCCAAATTCAGGGAACCGCGGGACGCCAGAGAAAGCACAGAATTCTCAATACCTAGAATTTAAATATAGATTCCAAAGATGAGCTAACCCTATCCGAAGATTAATTCTTAGGAAACAGTGCCTTGGAGAGGAGACAACCACATTTCAAAATTTCCTTTTCAAAAACTCCTTTCTGTCCCATCACGGTCACCCGACATTTCTGCGTGTATACGAGTGTGCAAAATGGTATTTAGCTCAGGAATTTGTCCACCCACCCCCCACCCCATATTAAAACCAATACGCTTTCAATGGATAGTTCCAGCGAAGATAGAATTTCAACCTCTTGCTTATTTTTTATTAGTAAAGTCAAAGTGGCGCCATGGCTGAATTCCTCAATTTGGAGTTTAACAAGGATGTTCTTCAGTAGCTGCCTGTGGCAGGTGAAGAGAAGGGAGGAAGAGTTGGCGGCCGCTCTAGAAGCCCCTATCAGCCTCTGCCGTCGGAACCCGCTTCTCGCTCTACCAGATTCGTCTCTCCTTTCTCTCCTCGAAGGCACTCCCTTAGGCCAACCTGTGTAACTGTGGTCGTGGTTAGGTGAGCCAAGGCAAGGTTTCGGGAAGCAGGATGAGGGATTAGTCACATCCTCAGAGCTTGGAAGAGTCTGGGAACGCACCTGGTGCCCAAAGCTTAGTGGTGCTAGGGGCCAGTTCGGGGCTCCTGGCTCCCGCCCGCAGGGAAACAGCGACACCTACTGGCCGCTTAAGCTCCTCGCTTGGGCCGTCGGGGCGGCCCTAGGTTGGAAATGCTGAACTCTCTGGACTTTGTTGGGGGGAGGGGGACTCAGAAGCTCTGTGCCCAAGGCTCTCAAGGCCTCTCCAGGCTTTGCTTCACTAGGGAAGGCAAAGGCACAATTTCTAGAGAGCCATAAGGGGGGTACTACAGAAGGGACTTGACCATACAGGCAATGCACACACCCTCCAGCTGAAGGTCCTTTCTTCTGGGAACCCTAGGGACCCTCAATTGACCATAGTCCTTTGGTTTTGTGAGACCGAGCAGAGGTCAAAACTCTAACTTACTTGGGTTCGTGATCTAGGCCTCTTAACTACTACTCAATTCCAACACCTGATAAAGACGGCATCTTTACAAATACCAGTAGGCATGGAAATTGGCTTAGTCCTGGTTCCTGGTCCTGTGTTGGCATTCAAAGAGCACTCAGAGGCTGACATTTGGTTCCTTTTTTCTTAAGAACTAAAATATTATTAATTCCTCCCCAAGTTAAGGCAAATAGAGGGTTGGTGATATTTTTGAGACCTGTCTACACACACACACACACACACACACACACACACACACACACACACACACATATATATATATATTTAAAGCATATATAGCAAAACATTTTACATAAAATGTTTGTTTTATAGAAAATGTGTCCAGATACAATTTGTGTATTCCAGACTTTGAGTCTTTTCTGTAAAAGCAAATAGCCATTTCATGTGAAAAGATGCCATGTACTGCTTCCAGCAGCTGATGGAGAAGGGAGGTCCTCAGCTACTTTGTTCCTTGTTTGTCTTCTTTTCTTATACCAGTTCTGCAGTGGCATGGGCCTCAGAAATCTCACTGGGATTCTGATACTAATCTGCTGAAAAGTTGAGGCATATTCACCCCCCTCCCAAACGGGAGGGTAATATTTGAATTAGTTTGAATCTTTGAGATTTCAGTTCAAATTTTACTTACTAAAAAATCCTGTTTTTTTTTAAATTAAAAAAAGCACCTGTTAATTCAAAGGTCAAGAGTTCATCTTAGAAGTTATTTTCCTGAGCTTTAGAACACTGGTAGAACCGGGGTCTTAAGTGTTTTAAGAAGGAGTGTAAGGTAAGTGGGTGTGGAGGAAGCCTGGTTAGGGCTAAACTCATCTTCATTTTCTATATTTGCAAAAGTTTGTTACTTCCATTTTCTTTAAATAAAACTGGAAGCTCTTAGTGTCCCTAAAACCAAGAGTTTTAAATCAGTTTTATCCTATTTTCTTTTCAATTAAAAAAAAATCTCTAAGAAGCCCAAGAAGCTTGTTCCTTGGCTCAAATATATATATATAGTTTTCTTGTTCTAATTTTCCTGCAAGTCAAGATGAGTGTTTTGACGACATATGAGTTCATCCTTGAACAGACCCTTAGCAGTTTGTATGATGTGTGAATAACTCATATTACTAATAATGAATAAAATAGAGCACCATTATTATGGTATTCTTATGATATGTTGCATATCACAGTTTTCTTGAAAAATGAAAACCTTCATGGAAAAGGAAAATTATTACAGAGCAATTATGTTAGACTGGGCATGCAAGCATCCAGTCAGCCAAACCTAGTTCAAAGGGTTCTTTAGGTATTGAAAGCAGCTTGAAAAATGAAAGTAGTTCCCCTCTTCCTGAATTTTAGAACTGATCTTTATTTGTCATTCCAATACCATAGCTAGAATGGATTCTTGTTTCACCGATTTTGGTTTAACTCTAAACATTAATGCTACAAATGTAAAAAGTAGAATGTGTGTCAAAATGGTGGAATTCTCTGCGTTCTTAATCACTTGCAAAGCATTAATGAATTAAGCCGTAGGCAAAAGGACTTTTTTGATTTAGAACAGAAAATGAGGTCAGCAAAGTAATTTCTTATTTTGTAAGGAATATGAAGATATGTTCCATATATAAATGTAGCTGTGACTGTGTGTGATTATCGTCATGTGTGTATGAAGAAAGGGTGGAGACAAAGCTCGGGTGTGTTTGGGTATCCCTTGATCTATTTTTCTCTTAGCTCCTCCTATTTAGCAAGAGAATCAAACAATTGAAAGACTAAACTTAATAGACTGGGTCTGCATTCTTTGTCACATCCGCCCTCGATTTACTGTCACCAAGGGAGGGTGTGCTTCCTTCCTTCCTTGATTGTTGGGTAACCTGAAGGATGAGAATATTGACCAGAAAGGAACATTACTGTATGTGAAAACGAGAGGATACTTGTGAAGCCTGGTTAAATCCCAGCTCGGTGGTTGTTTGAGGAGGGAGTACTTACGTGTGTAACCTGGAAGTCTAGGTGAATGAAGCTCTTGGGGAGAGGAAAAGAGGCTTCCTGCATTTTGAGTGGCCTTCTTTTCAGCCTCAGTAAAATCTTCAGGGGTCCAGTGACTTTTGGCTTCAAGGAACAGAACTCCAACGACACCTGTGTGCATCTCCTTGGAGAAATGTGTGGTGATTGTGTGTGTGTGTGTGTGTGTGTGTGCAAGGGACCATTTGCTAAAAAAAAAAATACATCTAAAAAACATTTGTCCCCAGATTCTGGCACGTTATTTGTTAGGACCAAGCATCAAGGTCACTAACTGCCCAGGATAACTCAAGGAAGGAGGCAGCATTGTTGCTTTTGATGATATGGAAATGGCTTCTTTCATTTCTCTGGCTCTTTATGGTATTGCTTTTGAGTGGGCGAGGCTGTATTTCCTCCTCCTCCCTTCTTAATCCTGGCAAACAAACCGTTCTACCACTCGAGCCATCTGCTGCAGGTGTAGTGGATGGCAGGGGGGCGACCTAACTACACTCCAGTCTCTTCTAGGTCATCACTGCTCTGCACCAAACAAATGAGTCCTGTTTCACCGCTAGGGTGCCGAGGTGGATGGTGGTGGATGCTGGCCCCAGCCTTTGGCAACGTTCGGCGCTTAGAAACAAGAGCCATCTGACAACACACGAAACACACAAGCGCAGAGAAAACGCCCAGCCAACGCGTGTTCCTTCGGCCCCCTCCCTCTGCTCTCTACACACGAGGACACGTACGCCACATATAAAAGCCCTTTCGATTCTGACTTTTTGGTAACTTAGGACTGTGTTACACCTTGAACATAGCCCCGGGAGTGTGTGTGTGTGTGTGTGTGTGTGTGTGTGTGTGTGTGTGTAGAGGCGCACGCATGAATGTACGTGTGTGTTTAAAACGCTTATTGGTAGGTCAGCAGCAGCTGATCAGATATGGTAATCCAATAATCTTTTGGACTACATATAGTTTTTCGTTAAAGTCATTCTTTTTGAAAGAAAAGGGGGAAACTATCAATTTTCTGCCCGTCTAAGTTCCAGAGAACTTAGAATTGCAGAGCCCCTACCTTGTCAAACTTTACCTTTCAAGGTTTGAGAAAGGTGCACAGTCTCCCTTCCTGGCCGCCAGAAAGCCCTATGACCGCGGGTGTGTAGAGGAGGAACCGCTGACCGTTCTGCACAGGAAGGGAAACTCAGCGCTGGAAACCGCGCGGCTGTCGCAGGTTCCCGCTCTAGCTAGGAAGAGAGCCTTGCGCCGGAGCACAGCTCCCAGCTTGCCGCGAGCAGCACTCTCAGCCTGGGACCCTCCGGCTGCAGGCTGCAGCCCTTCCCCGACCCACACCCCATTACCATTTTCATCACTATTTTATTATGGCAGGTCTTTCGGCTTTGGGCGGGGGGTGGACCTTTCCAGGTAGGAACTCCGCGGGGCTCCCGGTGTACTCACCTAAAGCGAGGCCCTGGCAAAGGGTGGCCCAGGAAAGCATCAAGTTTCGTCTCCCAGGCGGACCAGATTTCCCTCCGGTCTTCCAGCTTCCAGTCACAGCGCTTTCTCTCTCTCTCTCTCTCTCTCTCTCTCTCTCTCTCTCTCTCTCTCTCTCCTCTGATTGTGACTTGATTGTGACTTTTAGAGGCAAAAGCTTGCTTATTCAGAGGAGAGAGGAAGGGGAAAGGGAGGGAGAAAGGGGTAAGGAAGAGGGAGGGAGGAAGAGAAGGAGAGGAAAAGAGAGACTGATGAAGGGAGAGGGAGGGGAGAGACAGAGGAGGGAGAGAGAAGAATGGAGGGTGAATAGGAGAAGAATCAGAGGGGTAGTGCGGGCGTTGGTAGAGGAGGAGGAGGAAGAGGTGGAGGGACGGGAGGGGTTAGGGTGGAGTAACAGAAGATGGGCTGGGATGCGACCGCCAGAAATAAATTGCTCCCCACCCAGCTGCAGTGCGACGCCCCCAACGTCCCTGGGGAACCAGTGCGTCAGCTCGCGACTGGCCAAAGAGGGGCGGTACAAAAGCTAGAGCCCCCCGACCCCCTGCGAGGGCTTCCACCAGGGCCAACCCAGCCACCGAGGGCCAAGCCACGGCCAGCTCCAACTGCCGAGTTCGCAAGGGTGACGATCTAGGGGCTTCGAGCTCAATGGAACTTTGCTTTCAATCCCGGAAGCCTGGCCATCCTGTCCTGTATCTCAAAACAGCCTGGTACAGCCTCTGAGCGCTCACCCTGGTGCGGCGCACCGGGGCCTTGGCTACTGGTGTTCCCGACCACTCACCCCGAGGCTTCCTCACTGCCCAAGTTAAGCCGGCACGCAGGGTCGTTGTTGACACTGGGGTACTCCCTCACCTCAGCTTGTTTACGAAGGTGTGTGTGTGTGTGTGTGTGTGTGTGTGTGTGTGTGTGTGTACACTCATGAGGGGTGTGTATATATGCGCATAGGCGCACGTTTCAGGCAAAAAAAAAAAAAAGAATGTAAAATACGGAACAAAAAGTACCTTTGGTCTCCTGCAGCTTGGAGAAACGAACAAGTTAGATCATAGGCAGCATCTGAGATGACATTTTGAAGCTAGAAACAAGGCGGCAGCTCACCGCATCATTTCAGCTGAGGTTTTACCGAGCAAGGATCATTTATTATTTTTAAGCATGACGAAAACAGGCTAAAACACAAAGGAAAAAAAAATAGCAGAGAAAGAAGTACATTTTAGTAGTGGCCAGGAGCTAAAGGTGTTTGGAAAGGTTTTCTTGAGCAGGAGCATCCATGGTGGATAAAGGTGGAAGCCACAAATTTGCACGAAACAGCTCTAGTACGTGACGGGATTAGAAATGGGAGCATGCTTTTCGACAGAGAAGACCCATTAGTTCTCTGTTAAACGCATTAAGCCAGCCCCATGGAATGATTACACGCCAGCCTTTAATGTACAAACACCGGGGTACCACAGAGGGTGCACACAGTCCATTTACAAAATTCTGTATGCATACACAGACGGATTCATAAAAAGAAAAAGTTTGACATTGGTATCTAAACACGTGAATGCGTTTTCTCAACAACTATTCCTAAATACAGTTAGGTTCCTTTCCTTACTGACCTGTGGTTGCGACCTAGTACAGTAGGTTGCTAGGTTCCACATAATTCTACTTACATTCATCTGAATGGCACGTCATAAAATGTCGGGGCGGGGGGCTTGCGAGGCGTGGAGAAGAAGCCTTTTTATTAGCAATTATATTCTCCCAAAGCAGTTTAATTTAAATAATAGCAATGATGTCACGGTAACCATCTCCTTTCTCCCATGCCAGAGAGATTAACAATGGTTTGGTGCACTATGAATTTGCTTGCTTAGTTAAGAGATTATTACTGCTGTACAGTTATGTACCTATCCTGTGGCAGAAAGAATTCTTGAACGTTAAATCGTTAAACATTTGGCAAGTTTTAGGACCCGTTTATCTGCCAAATCTTATTTCAGAATAACGATAATGAAATCTTGTTAGTTTATGCCAAGCATGGTTTTGAAGGAAAATGCAACAAACGAAGTTGCCCTTTGAAAAATTATGTCAGTTGAAGGCAAATAAAAATATTTCCCCTGAGCAGGAAAAGTTGGCTATGAACTATATTAAGTAAGGATCATATTTTACCAATCTGAGTGGAATTTTAAAAATTCTTTGGGAAAGCGGTGATAGAAGAGCAGATGAAAAACGCAAAGACCTTAGCCCAGCCAGCCCTGGTGGGTTGCGATTAGGAAAAGGAACGCCATGCGTACAGCGGTGCCCCCGCCCTCACACAACAGAGCTGATAGGCACTCTGGGTCCAAGGATAAAAGTTCTCGGTCTGGCGGGTCTGCCACATGTTTCCAAGTGATTGCTTGTTTAAAGGCAATGCTCAGAGTATATGGTACAGTGGAGATAGAACTGTTACTATTTTCATCGTTTATAACAATTGCACAATTATTAAACTGCCTTACTTATTGAGTACCATTTTTAGACGATTTGACTATTTTTCTTTGAAATTATTGGATATTGTTTGATACTAATGAGGGCTCAGTAGTGAGTCCCACAGAAAAGGTAGAGGGGTAAGGACAAGCACAGTTTTGAATTACCGATCAGTTGTAAATGACAGTAATTGATTATCAGATATATAGAGGTGGCCAAAAGAAATCTTGGGCCGTGTTTTAGATAGTCTTAAGAGTTTGAAAAACCTCTCTGCATTTGAGACAACTTCATAAATTTCATTCATTTTTTTCCTCTTAATTTATCTACAATCTCAGAAATTTTCTCAGATTGATTATCAAGATGAACTCAAAGGGCTCTAATAACCCCTGGTGTCCCAAAGATGCACAACCTGTCTATCTAGAAGGTGTGGAATCTTTCATGAAGAATCAAGTAAAGCCCCAAACTACAATTGGCTCTGTGATACTGTGTCACATTGGGAATGTGGCTTTAATGAATCAGTCTTTTAAAGCACAGGCAAGGAAAACAGGACTTGATTCTGGGCAAAATAATGTGGGTCTATTGGAGGAAAAGAAAGAGGAGGAGGAGGAAGAGAAGGAGGAGGAGGGAAAAGAAAAGGAAGGAGGAGGAGAAAGAGGAGGAGGAAGAGGAGGGAAAAGAAGAGGAAGAAGAAATGTTTATATCTTCAAGTTCTCCCAGGGAAGAGCTTTACCTTGAGGCTATTTACTCAGATCACTCTGGGATCTTTAACTGGCCTAGGAGATCAGCAATTGGAATTCAGCAAGAAACTCCTGAGACCAGGAGTAGTATTATGGTGCTTGTTCTTGATTGTTTTCACCCAGTAGGTCTGTAACAATCAATGACTTTGGCAGCAGCTAGGAAAGAAAGAATAATTTACCACGGAACAACATTTTGACTGTGAAATATTGAATGGGGCCAGTTGAAACTTTATTTTCCCCTACAGATGTGAATATTCTCCCTGCCTATCTCTCACAGACTTCACTTTTTTTTTTTTTCATTCACAGGTAGTCATTGCTGTTGGGTTATCCTATAATTAGCACAGAGGTACAAGGGCACTTCCAGGTCATGTAACTATCAATGAGGGCCAGCATTCCTGGCAGCACTTTTGCAAATAAGAGCCACTCCGCAAAGAGACAGGGTTTTATGTGTGTGGTTCGTTCTACCTGTAAGTTTTTGTCTAAATCCATCAATCTGAATTCAGGAGCCAGAATACGCACCCCATCCCTCTAAATCATCACCATACACCCAGCCTTTGTACCCTGTTAGAGCAGATTCTACTAGAATTCTCTTAGTATTACTTTAAAACCTTTTTTGATCACCTTTAATGACTGCTCAAGAGTCAATGGGGAAATTCAAATTTAGACTTCATATTCACCATTTAAAAGCTGTTCTCTTTACTATTAAAAATTAAGCCCAGTCCCCCAAATTCAGCTTGTGACTTTTCAAATCTCAAACGCTTCCTTTCATTATCTAAGGTTTCAAATCAGCTGTTATTTTCAGATTTCATGATGGCAACAATGTGGTGTCCTCAAACTGGGAACCGAGGTCATCATTCCTAAAAGTTCTTTCTTCTCATCTAATAAAACACTGGTTGGCTGTGTTTGAATTCCTCTCTGCAGATTACCAAGTAAATGAATTCCACTTAGGGAGAGCCCTTGTGGCCTCGCATCTTAGCAAAGGTCGGAGATGGGCTCCCTTTGGTTTAATTTTAGAGACCTGGCTCTGCTCCGCCCTATTCGTAAGCTAAAAGGACTGATTTCATATCCAAACCCATACTCAGCCACGTTCATAAAGGGATCAGTAAGCTAATAAAAGGCAAGTAATCATCTGGATAGAGCCTCCGCAGCTTCTACCAGGGGTGTTTCGGCCATAAAACGGAGGTGTGTAGAGGACAGCCCCCCTTTGCTCCTCCCGCCTGGAATCCATGGCCCCTGCCCTGTGGCCAGGTTCTCAGGAGAGTGGCTGGGGAGATGCCAGGCTCTTCCGCTGGGCCTCCAGGCTCTGCCAGCAGCTTTCTAGAGCACTTTGACCTTCGCCGCCATTTCACGTGTTCTTTTCCTTCAAACAACACCTGCTTCCTCAGATTCTGTACACCTGACACCAGATGTAGTCAAAAGAAAGGAAAGCCCCACCCTCCTTAATTCCGTTTGGTAAGGGTCCAGGCCGCCAAATCCATTACATAATACCAGCTCAATCTGACACCTGTGCCTGCGCTAGAGCGGGATCCGGTTCCAGCGGCTGCCGGGCCTGGAACACTGGCTGGGAAGCGCGGGCACTAATGGCGAAGGAGAACAGGAGCAAGATTTGGGCTATGGGTAGACCCTCTTTCGAGATTAACAGGAATTGGATCCTGGAAGAGACATTTCAAGGGCGACTTTTTCAAAATTTAGGAGTGTTTCAGAGCCCCAGAGCTCTCTTAGGGGGCATCGGATGTCCCTTGCGGCTAGCCTTGGCGGCACTCTAGCGAAGGCAGGCTTCCGGAGCGGAGCGTCCTCTCCGACTTCAAGAAGAGCGAACTTTTACCTGCTGGAGGGATTCCCCCAGAAATCCCTCACCTGTCCCCGAACCCCGCGTCCTCAGTATAGTATTGATGTGGATTTTGGTGGTGTCCATGGATTCAGCCAATAGCCTAACTAGAGCGTCCCTTCACACACACACACACACACACACACACACACACACACACACACACACACACACACACACACACCCGTCCCCCGCCCAAGGCAGACAATAGCTTCATTAACCGACGTTATTACCCAACCCAAGAGAAGCCTTGTTCCCATCATCCCAAGAGCGCCGAGTCCTGAGCCTTTTGCCTGTTCCTGAGCATTTTGGAAAGGGGAGGGAAGTTATGTCCAGATCTTTGGGGGTACCAGATGAAGGAAGTGTAGTCCCCAAACTGCTAGGAAACTCACAGTCCCCTTCCCTCAAGCTTCTTGTCACCCATCATAGCAAAAGACCTCAGGGGGTGTAAATCCTTAGATCTGAATTAAGGTTTCCTATATTTTTGTCCAAAAGAACTAAGAGCGCTAGAAGCGACCCGCCCAGAAAGACACCTTGTCAATGGAGCTTTTCATGGCGGTCCGCAAACCTGGCCAACTTGGACACCGCTGTTGGAATAAACCCTGACTTCGTTTCATGCAGTTCTTAAAGAGTTCGTCGAGGCCTGGAGACGTGGCTCAGTCTCCCTAGTCTGTAGAAGGAAATGTTTTGTGGATTTGGGTTGGAAAATAATGTAAAATTAATGCTAGGCTTCAAATTCCCTGAGTATCTCAAAAAACAAAAATGCACAAGCAGCAAGAGTCAGAGACGTTTCCTGAACACCTGAGGCCCCCTCACTCACACACTCAGACCAGGGGCGATTCCTGGTGTCCACCTCTGTCCCTGTCCATCCTCTTTCCCACTCCGCATCAATAGACAGGAGAACCATCATCGCTTCTATTTCTTTTCTTTACTGATTTTAAAGACATCTAGGCATTTTCTTGGGCTCTACACCTAAATAAATATCCTTCCTGTACATTCGTGTGCGTCTAGGACAGTGTAGATCAGCGACCCTCTTCTACATAGCGACCGGCGCTGGAGAAATTCGCCCAGGCGCTGGCTGGGCCGGAACGCACGCTGCCCAGCGGGCGCAAGCTGGGGAATAAAGCGGACCTCGCAGAACCTGTGCTCTCGGAGAACGCTAGCTTCACCGCAACTTAGCAACCCCACCAAACAAAAGTTAAAGCGTGATGGCACTATACCTTACCCCGGGTTACTCAGGCGCCTGTCTCCCATTTTGGACATGCTGGAAGTGTTGGGTTTGGGGAGGTTTGCTTTGGCTGGATGTGAGTTGTCTATACAAGCCCTGCTGCAGTACTGTACTGAAGAACCCGCCTTGATGGACTCGGGTGTTAATTAACGCGCGGCTAATTTGAGCTCCAGAAGCCGGAGGCAGCAGGTCGAACGGCGAGCCGCGAGGGGCCAGTGACCTCTAGTGGACAAGAAGGGATATGCAGCGCTGGTGAGTTGGCGCAACAGCCTGGGTAGTGCAAAAAACTCGGGAGCCAGCTGCTTCAAACTCCTCAGAAACCAACGTCAGAGAGGGACACAACTCCCCAATTTAAGGGGAATGAGATGTCAACAAGTGATTTAGAGCATGGGCCTTAACTCTCATGATGCATCTTAACCATAACCAAATACAGTTCACACACACACCCACACACACGCACACACACACCATCTTCATCGTTTTTTGTTTTTTTTTTTTGTTTGTTTGTTTGTTTGTTGAGGCGAACCAGAGAGTGTATACAGAAAGGCTTTGAAAAGTGAGCATAAGGAACTTCGGTTTTTTTAACCTAGAGAAAAGCAGCGCTTTCAAAGTTCTAGTTCAAGTGGCCAGAATGCGATTTTGCAAACAAAGTTCACCAGTATCCTAAGATCTATTCTTGTTTTTAAAGAATATTCTGAAAAGCTTAATTGGATCAGTAAGAGGAAAGGAAAAGAAAGAAGGTCGTGTTTTCCTGTAAGTTCACACCCCTCAGGCAAATAAGAAGCTGTTCCCAAAAGATGGGAAGAACTGCAACACAAAACGTCTTCACCTAATGATAATCAAAAAAAAAAAAAAAAAAAAAAAAACTAAATCACCCAATTCTTTCTTCCTTCCCTTATTTAATCAGTTAGGTAAGCTAGTGGAGAATTTATTTTGGAAAAGATTGTCCTAGCAGTACATGGATTAAAAGCAAGCCATGGACCTTCTAAAAAAATGTTCATTCTTGCCTTTCCCTTTCCTCAGATTGTACCCCGAAGGTGGCAGGCCCTGAAAAATTCCACCCCGGAGCTCAGTATGTCTCTGTCGGGTCTTGCAGGATCAATCCAGCCCTTTCCTTTCGCTTCCCGGTGGAATGCCTTGGTCTTTCTTTCCAGGCGCTCTTCCTTTACAGGGATACACTAGGAATTAGTAGTCATCCCAAGACTCTGGGAATGCCGTGGCTTTCCTCCTGTGCTAGGAAGTTCAGTCGGTACCCAAGTCAGTGTTCAAGGACTTGGAAAGGGGTATGAGGTCTGAAAAGTTGTGTGTTCCTAGACCGGGAGCCTGCGCTGCTTGGGAATGGTTTTCTCTTCTGGGACTGAGAATGAGGAGTTGTCCCGCAGAACGCGTGTTTGGGGACACCTCTGAGAGGGCTTCAACAATTCTTCCCCTGGGAGAGGGAGCGGGGAACTGAATGCAGGGGCATGGGATGAGCTCCGATCCCTTTCTATCTGGGCGAACACTGAGAACACTGGGCGGGAGCAGGTGGTTATGCTTGGGACTGCGGCTATCACGTATGATTGAGGGAAAATTTTCCCTGATAAGACGAAAAACGCGCGATAGAAATGAACTCACGGACACTGAAGATTATTAAGAGCTATCTTTTGGACCAAGGAGAAAGCACTGATAGCTGTTTAAATGAAACGCCGGGTATAAGTCCTAGTAATTAATAAATGCCACAACAAAACACATTGCTAACAGGTAAAACCGACCTGTAAAAGTTTAAAAAATTATCTCACCAATAAAATAACCAATAAAGAAACATCCTAACACGTTCAACTAAAAATACGCACAGACGTGCTCCCTGCCTTCAACTGTGCTTTGAATGGTGTACATGTCATCCAAGAAGACCCCTGTTACCTCAGAGTCGACAAATCCATTGGCTTCAGAATCAAATCAGAAAAAAACAGAAAACAAAAAACGCGGAGTCCTGAGCAAAAATTGATTGGAGTTAACCTCTGTGTCTAGAGGAAATGGACTGAATCGCTCTTGGCTCTTGCCACATTTAGTATGGCTCTTCACGGACAGGCAACCACATACCTAAAGCTGGGGGACTATACCCACGTCCTACCAATCTCCAAATCGGGAGTCCTCCTGAGGCTGGGGCCCTCCTTACGGACTATTGTGTCTAACCCCATCTTTTGGTGGCAAAATGAGCGCTCTTTTCTCGGATAAGCTGGAACTTATCTAAGACAGACGAGAGCCAGCAGGCCCCAGAGAACCCTTCTCAGACAGGGACACACTGGTTTCCCCCTCACTGGTGGCCCTTTCCAGCTTTTCAGAAGGGACCCTGGTTTTTCTAGAGCGTCAAGGTAAGGAGTCCAGGGCTACCATCTATGGCTTTGACAACCTGTTAAGACGTTCTAAGATTTGTTCCCCAATTTGCAACACGCAGCAGGGGACATTGCTGTTAAAGGGACTGTTTTCCCAAATGGTTATGCCCAGAATCTCACCAACCTCATTAAGATTTGGAAAGGGCTGAACTTAAATATTGGACTCCCAGAATCTGTGATAGTCTCTCCATCTCTCCCTTGACCACTGATGGGGACAGAGACTCAAAACAGGGCACTCATCCTACCTATTCTCCTGGAGTTCCTCAGCTGGGAATAGAATCCAGTCTTTCCCAAACAAGTTCCTTGTAAAATTTGCCCTCCCCCATCCCCAACCTGAAGTACAGGTTAATAAACGATGCACCTCCCCGGGGAGACTCTGTCAAAGCCTCAGGACCACCAAACGTTGGGGAACCTGGGAAGTAGGAAAAGGTGTAGGCTACCCCCAGCTAAGCTGGCAGCTGGCTCTGGAAGGATGGTACTGTTTTGCCCCTCTCACAAGGCCGATTGCCTCTCTCTCTGTCTCTCTCTCTCTCTCTCTCTCTCTCTCTCTCTCTCAAGCTTGAGTTATAGATTTCATGTGCAGAGAGATTTAGGAAAGAAATCTGAGCTGCCTTAGTCTCCTCTATGTAAAATGAACAGGAAAAGCATCGTGCTCTATTTTCTCTTGACTTTTACTCACTTCCCTTCTCTCAAATTGCAACATTTTAGCCTCTGGATGGGGGGCAGGGGAGAGGATCCTCCACTCCAGACTGAGGGAAGTGAAATTTGCACTATTTTAACTTCTAAGATCTTACCTCCACCTTAAATGGAAACTCAAAGAGGAATCCAGTTTGTTTTGCTGGTCTCTAGTTCAGTGTGAGAAATCTTGGGAATCAAATAACATCAGGTCAGCAGTGGAACTTTTTTTGGTTGAGAGAGGAAAGTGTCAGGTGCTTTACACAGTCTTTAGGAATAGGACCTTAAAAGCAAGGGGAGAGAGAGAGAGAGAGAGAGAGAGAGAGAGAGAGAGAGAGAGAGAGAGAGAGAGAGACTAAGCTGCCCTAGAAAAGTCCTAGGAGCTTGATCCTTGCACCCAGATCTCCAGATCTTCCTTTTTTCCTGCTCCATTACCTCTCTTTGATTACCTGCTGGTCCCTGGAGTTGCTCCACATTCACATTCAGAGTGGTACTTTATTGAGGTTCCAAGGAACATTTTTAGGCTCCATCCAGGTGGGTGGGGAACTGAGCTTTGGGCTAGAACTCCTAGAGGAGACATGAGCTTCTAAGCTGAGATGCAAGGAATCTGCAGAGCTCTTTCTGATCAGGGGCCCCAGGCCAAGAGCAGGTATCCAGCAAAGATGAAGACCCGAGACCACGGCCCCACCATCTCTGTGAGCCTAAGGGAGCCTCAGTTTCTTCATCTGCTTTAGGTGATTTCATTTATTTCTTGTCCCCCACTCTTCAAAAATGCTGTTTTTCATTTCAGAACTAGTTTTAAAGAACCACGAAAATACACATAAGACAGAAATTGCCTGCTGGTATATATTTGCTGAAGGGAAAAATGCTTTTTTTTGTCTTTGTTTCTAAATTTTTAAATTTTTTTACTTTTCTGTGTATGAATGTATTCCCTGCATGTATGTAAGTGAATTTGTATTGTGCAGTTTCCACAGAAGTCAGAAGAGGGAGTCAGATTACTTTGGAATTGAAGTTACAGATGGTTGTTAGCGGCCATGTGGGTGCTGGGAATCAAACCTGGGTCCTCTGCAAGAGCAGCCAGTGCTCTTAACCACTGAGCCATCTTTCCAGACTCATTGTCTTTATTTCTGTATCAATTGATTTAAAGAAAAGATCTTGAAGGGGTTTGGATCACAAGTTAATTAATAGAGTTGTCATATTTAATAACTTTTAAGCACTCAGCATTGAGTTAAATGATTTTTTCCTTTTCACTAAGTCTCACACCCAAATAAGAGTTCTCTCTCCCTTTCTCATTTGTATGTGTAGATAATACATAGACAGACAGACAGATAGAGAGATAATTGCATGCAGTCTAAGCTGGCCTCCACCCTTTTGTATAATAGCTGTCTTTGAATTCTTAATCAACCTGCCTCTACTGTCCAAAGCAGCGGAATCACAGGCATAGGTCACCATGCCTCCTGATGCATGGGTTACTGAGTCACACAAGTACAGAGCTAGTAAGTGAAAGAAACACCACTAAGTGGAAACTCTTTTCAAGTGAGGACAGATACTTGTAGTGACCTTGAAATCCATGACTGTCAATTAAAAGAGAAAACTGAGGTGTGGGGGGTGGGGTGGAGAAAGCTACAGTCAAGAAACTAGATCAAAAAGTTTGAGTAGACCGGGTGGAGTTAATCACCAGGGTAGAAGGCTGGAAACAGATTTGTATTTATACTACATCCAAAGGTCTTGACAGGTGCCAAATTAATCCCCTTTGCTATTACTTTCAGTAACATCTCCTCCCGTTCATACTTCAACCTCTACAAGAAACCCAAGCAAGCATTTTGCCACGCTCCTTATCCATCTATTTTCAAAATCTGAGAGAAGGACTGTGGAAGACAATCAAATGGGGTAAAGAGGGAAATGAAACACCAAGACTAAAGATTAAAAGGAATTTTAATTAGCGACAATAAATCAATCATAATAATACACCAAGAAAACAAAAAGTAGCTGGGTGTGGTAGAGCATGTCTATAGTCCCAGCAATCAAGAAGCTGAGGATAGACTAAAATAGTAGAATAGCCCCAGAATTGAGGCCAGCCTGGGACAGTCTAGGTAGCTCTTGGCCAGCCTGCACTAAGACTGAGACTCTGTATCAAAAAAATATTTTGAGAGTCCATATTTTCAACAATTAATGTGGTTAGCTTTTGATTTAGAGAATCTTTCTATTTGAGACAAAAGAAATAACATGAAAAAGAAAAACGATTCATCCTCTACTTATACATCATGACATGTGATAATAAAGTGAAATTTTAAATTTTAAATGAATGTGTCAAAATATGCAAAGCATTCATCTGGAAGACTATGTTCTTATTTGAATAAGGCCACTTCCAACAATATATTTGGATTCTTTTCTGCATGCTTTCTCTTTTTCTGTCTCTCCTGCTTCTCTTTCCTTCCACCTCCTGCTTTTCTCCACCACCCTTTCTCTCATCCATTTTGCCCTTGGGATCTATTTCTGAAACACATGAAAAAGTGAATTCCACTTGTCTGTAGTTTTTCTCCCAAACGGTATTTTTTGAAAAAAAAAAAAAAAAACCTCAAGAGATATTTTCAATTGAGGACATTATGTCAATTTGAACACCATTTCCCCTTGACTGTGGCAGACATTTTGAACAATGTGTACTGTCCCAATAAGGTCTTTCCTTGAAAACTGTTTTTTAACATGTTATTCCACAGTAATAGTAGTTTTACTATTAGGGAATCATCAAATTAAAGTAGACTGTAGCAGAGGATAATATTAAAAATCAGCATTCTGAAGAAAATGCTGTGATGTATTAGCATTGCAATCTTTGTGTGTATGTGCATGCATGTCTGTGTGTGTGTGTGTATGTGTGTGTGTGTGTGTGTGTGTTTGTGTATGTGTGTCTGTATCTGAGTGTGTGGAGACCAGAGGCTGACATTGAGTGTCTTCTTCTATCTCCAACTTATTTTTGGGACAAGGTCTCTCACTGACCCTGGAGCTCCTTAATTCGGCTAGACTGACTGGCCATCAAGCCTCTGGAGGTCCTCCTGAATGCACACCTTCAGAGCTGAGGTTGTAGGTACATACTGCTGTGCCCCCTGGGTTTTATCTGGGTTTTGGGAGTTTGAACTCAGGTCCTAATATTTTTACAGCACTTTGCTCATGGGGTCATTTTCCTATCCCCTGCAATAAATTTACAACCAAAGAGAGTACACAAAAACCAAGGAGTGAGACACAATCAGCGGTGAAACACAGTTACAATGCACACACAAAGAAAGCAGTAATTTTTTCACAGGAAATTCATGTACATTTATTTTACTGTCTCAGTTTCTATTATAGCATAGAAATATTTATTTCTATGCAAAAATACGCTAGACATACTATATAAGATGATTAGAATCTTAAGAATAAAAGGAACAATACAGCTTTGTCTTCATCACAAATATGTATTTGAGATGTATTGAGATTTTCTTCATCAACACATCCAGTTCTTTTGCCTTTCAGGGTTCCTGTCTTTGATTTCTAAAAGTGATGATTAGGTGCCTTGATAAAAATCAATCTGTGTAAATGACTTGATGGTTCTGACTGGGTTAATATCCAAATATTAGGTCACAGTTCCTTCAAGCTTCTCCACTCAGATTTAATTCTAAAAATGAGTATGATTAGAGAAAACACTCTTGTTTTGTTGTCTACTGTCAAGCATTGCTGGCCTGTCTTAGATGCTTAAGAAATCATCAGTGCAAGGCTGACCAGACTCCAGTGGAAGAACCTCTACCGAGGGACATCTGGGGACACAGACTTGATTCCATAGGCCTTAACATATATGGCAGGATGCATGAAGTCCAGTGGGGGCTCCAGGGACTGTAGATGTGGGAGAGGGTCTAAATATGATTAAGAGGTATTGTATGAAATGCACAAAAAATTCAATAAAAGTATATATTGAAAAAAGTCATCAGTGCAAACACAGAGAAAACCTACTAGAGAGAACTGAAATTTAACATCCTTGAACACAGACTGGTGAATTTAAAAAATTAGCAAAAACAGATTTAGAATTTAAACAGTTTGGAAAACCAGTTTCTAATTCTTAGACATTAATTTTAAAAGAACACCCAATAATACTTCATTTGCTTTCTGTCTCTAGAACACTTGCCTTATAACCTTTATAATTGTTGTTTCCTCTGCCTGGAATGTTTCCACCAGAAGTAAACACATTCACATTCTTCCCACTGCATCCGCAGGAAGCATTGCCAAGTTCATCTGGCCTGACAGCCTAGGATCCCAAATGTCATTCTCTGTCTCATTCATATGTTAAAAATAGAATCTACATTAGACTTGAAGGACTTTTGTTTCTACTTTTCTTCTTTACAACAAAAGTTCAAGAACTGTCTTTTTTTTTCTATTAATTTAGTGTAAGTGTATCGTGTGTTTTGTGTGACTTGGGTGAACACATGTCACAGTGTGCATGTGGAAATCAGAAAACAGTTTGGGGGCATTGATTCCTTCTTTCACCATGGGTTCTGGATATTCAATTCAGCTTGTCAGATTGGCATGGCAAGTGCTTTTACCTACAGAGCTACATCATCACTGGCTGAGAACTGTCTTTTACCATTTAACAGTTAATAAGTACTAAATAAACAAATACGTTTATTTGTAATATAGATTATATTTGAATGTATTTATAATTCTTCACTATAATGTGTATAGATACACACGCATAAAAAGTGCAATGCCTTTTCTAATAACCAGATAGACTTCTTAGCTGGAAACTAAAATACAATAGAGGAAGGCAGAATTTAGTTTAGAAATTAATACAGAGAAGTAGTGAGTAGCTTGTTGCCTAAGTATGCCACGGAGAAGATAAATTGCTAGAAGAAAGTATGTTATGATATTGAGGATATATGAATCACTGAATTCTAATTTTCATTTCTTTACTAATTCAGCCAATATCTACAGTGTGGTCACTCTGTAGCTGGAGTTATACATACAGAGACAACTGACACCATTCCTTCCTTGACAAATGAGAGCAATACAGGGCTAGTTATCATGTGCACGTGTGTGTGTGCACGTGTGTGTGTGTGTGTGTGTGTGTGTGTGTTCATGTAGGTGCTGGGGATCCAAACTCAGGTCCTCATGCTTGCATAGGAAGCACTTTACTGAGTAGACCATCTTCTCAACCCATAATCATCATCTTCTTAGATAAGATTATAGTCAGAGAATGTTGAGAACATGACCATTTAGCTAAATAACAATAGATTCTTCCCTTGGGCCTACCTATGATTTTCTTAGTCATGAGTTTTGACCATGTTTACAGTACCAGATATGAATTCCCTTCTTTGGAGCATGTTTCAAGTTTAGTTAAGAGAGACACTGATTCCTCCCATGAACAGTCTTGCCACTATTGCATCAGTAGACACATCTTGCCTGGTAGGTTAGTACTACAGCATGCAGGGTCTCCAGCATTTGATGTGACCATTGATGTTTTTTCTTCCTCAGCAGCCTACCTAACATTTTCCAGCACTATGAAGACAAATCAGCAAGGAGAAAGTTTTCCTTTTAGTTTCAGGATTTATTTCTCTGTGTTCTAAAGCCAAAATGTACAGTGTCTTCAGCATTAGGGTCTTACAATCTAGTTATGGTGGTCAAACAAGGCCACAGCAATAGCTTGTATTGTTTTGTATGCCTCTTGTGTCTCCCTAACCATAACTCATAAGGAGATAACCTGTGCCTGGCAATGATATTTTCAATTAATAACCAGTGTTTTCGGGGAGCAGCATTAATCACCTATGCGGGGTACATCTGTTCAAACTCCTAGAAAATCAATTATCTTACAGACTAGTAAGGTTTCATAAGTAATCTTCATACATCCTTAGTTATGGTAAACTCATCCTCTATCCCATGGTAAACTCATCCTCTATCCCATCTTCTACCCCCTCCTCCCAAATTCCATATTGGCTTAAACCTTTAGCTCCCAGTATTCAGCCCAGCCTTTCATATCACATTCGTTCTACCATCCTCTCTTATTTGGATATCTGCAGATTTATATATTTATGTGTATATGTGTGTGCAAGTACCCCTAGAGGCCAGAAGAAGGCCTTGGAGCCTCTGGAGCTGGAGTTACAGGCAGTTGTTTGTCGTCTGACATGGGTGCTAGGAACTGACCTTGGGTCCTCAGGAAGAGCAGCCTGTTTGCTTCTAACTGCTGGGTCATCTCTTGAGCCCCTTATTTCATTTTGTACTTGGCCGAAAATATCATAGGTTCACATGTAGCTGCACTCTTTTTTCCCCATCCCTTCTACTCCTTTCTGACTCTTGTATCCCCATCTCTGCTTTCATTTCATTTATATTCTACTATGAACCTCCCTAAATGCATTCCCCCCAATGGCAGCTTTCTAGTTTCCTGGATTCTATACACCAGACTAAACATTAAAGAGAAGATCTGAAGGTAGGACCCATATATGAGAGAGAACATGTAGCATTTGTATCTACAAATCTGTGCTGATTTCAACTTGGTCAGAGAGACTTCTTGCTAAGACATCACCTATATCAACCACCCATGCCCAAGCTCAGGGAATATCACAAAAGAGTGGGCAGAAACAATGCAAGAGCTTGAGGATGGGGAAGAGGAAGAATGTTTTCTGGATACAGTACTGTTGTTGCAAACGTGAGTTCAGAGCAACTATGCTTCTCTTCACAAGACTTGCAACAAGATCAAGTCAGTTGTAAATTCCAGCGTGGAGGGATCTGGCTTGGAGGCCCAACCTTTTTTTGAAGTTATTGACAGTTGATGTTTGCTGGGTAAGGGAGAGTCACTACATTTCTTTGTAGGAATGACCATTGCTGTGTATATGGACAGAACTAATTGGGCTTAGCGGGTTATATATAAAGAAAAAGAGGATATAAAACTGGGAAGGAGATGTGCTTGGTTAGGAGAGTTACTCCAGGGGGGACTCAGAGGGAGAGAGTTGGGGGAGGGTAGGTACAACAATGTAAATTGTACCACATATGTGAAAATTTCAAAGACAAAAACATAACAGTTGGGGAAAATTAATGAGGAGGGTGCATTTACTGCTTTCTCTGCTCACTTTAACTTCTCCCTTTTCTTATGCTTCCTTGTATCTGTTTTTCCTCGATTCTTCAATGATTTGTAGAAAAGAGGATGATGGAATAGGGGTGCACAGTTCAGTTGTAGAGTATGTGGTTAGCATGTAAAAAGCCCTAGATTCAGTCCCCTATACATGATATTATCAGAGATCATGTATCTGATTAAGTGTCGTACTAATAGATAAAGTATTTCTCTGCCTCCTAGAGATATTTACCAAATTAGCAAGCAAAGGAAAGACTCTCTATAGAATTGTCAACCCTCAGGGAGTAGAAAGAAATTATTTTTGAAGTCAGTGTTCCTGAAATCACATTGTCTAAGCGCTGCTTAATTTGCTTACTCATTTCACAAATTTTGAGAACTTGACATTGAGCAACAAAAAAGGATTTCCTTTAAGATCTAATTGGTGAGACTCCACGAACACTTATAAAACAGAGTAAAAGTTTACTTAAGGGATTTGACATTTGGAGAAAGGACACTTTCTTACATGGTAGCTTCTTTTCCTTTTTTTCACTTCCTTTTTCCTTGTCCCGATACCCGCTCCTCCTCCTATTTGTTCATTCTTACTGCTTCTTGCTTTGCTCAAATCACTAAGATATCAAGAAATGAAAGGAAAAGTGGAGAAGCAGAAAGATTTTCAGGCCTTAACATGCACGACCAGGCAGTCAGTGACACTGAAGAAATTGCTTGTAAGGGACAAGTCACTGTGGGCTTCTATTCAGTTGCTAACCTCTCTCTTTGCTGGCTAGGGACACAGTGACAACAGGGTTGGCCCTAAGCTTAGGCATTTGAATTATTCATTAGTAAGGACTAAATTATCATTCAGAAGCAGGTGACACACATGTTTTCTTGAACAATTATTATCACTAATCATCATTTTCTACAGTAATTTGTATGCTATCATTATTAGCCCTTGATTTCTATGTAAATCCTTTTCATAAAACTGCCACAAGAGGAAAGTTTTTTTAATTGAATCTCTTTACCTCTTGATATGTTTCTTGGCATTTTTGCACTCCTCATCTGGCACTTGATGGTTGGGTTTTCGGATTAGGCTGACTGTTGACATGCCCACACAAAACACTCATGGAGCATATTGCATTTGTTGGGGACACCACCTTCTGCCACATTGTATCCATATTTTTTTATATCAATTGTCCAAACATTGACTCTCACATTTCCCCCTTTTCGATTTTCATTGTGCACCGTATTTGGCACTCTAACTACTTTTACTAGTTGTCCATGCCCTGTCACAAAGACTGAAACTGACACAGGCCTTGCCTAAACAGTACCTTGAATAAGTACATTTGCCATATGGATTTTTCCCTTCAAACCTTGTAGGATGCTTTGGATGTTTTCCTGCTAATCTTTTATTACAATTATATGGACTTATCTATTTGAAGAATACTATTATTCTTTAAAGCAATAAAGAATAATAAAGCCAATTTTTCAATGAATTTCACAAAGTTCTCAAGATTAGCTAGTTTATGGCAGCACGAATTTATGGCAGATTCGGTCTGATTGGAGATTTGCTTATAATTCTACTGGCTTAAAATAACTCCACTTTGATCTAATACAGTACCTAATTTATTCCCTTTGGAGTAAATAAACTGTTACACTAGTGAGGAAAGAGAAACAATGTCTCTGTGCTGTTTCATTCTAGTTACCTTAGAATGTTCATTATTGGATCTCAACATTTTCATTAAAAAGTGTGATGGTTGCAATTGGCTCCAGTCCACTATCCTGAAAAATATCAAACATTTAAATGAAGTAATTCACATGGCCTGTAGTGGTTTCTATGTGAAAAGGCCTCAATTTTTGTAGTTTTGATTTGTCCTTTGTACTTGTTTGTAGTATATTTCTCCTTAGCAAGCATTTCACTTTGAAGATATTCTCTGTGATAACTGGTGCACTACCAGCATCGCCACTGTGCTGATTGCTGGGTTCACATGGCGGAAGACGGGAGCCAGCCAGCCGAGGTGTTTGGTTGGACCTGTCCAGTGGCAACTTGGCTGTTTGCCACAACAGATGACTTTTCATGACATCTCAGTTTCCAAATGACTTGGCAACAGTGTCTATACTTCAGAAAAGTATTTTATTTTCCAAAGCACATAAAACACTGTTGTTCCTCCTTCAGGGTTTGCAAACTACTTGTTTAGTGCAGAGAAAGAGCAAAGATGGTGCCACAGTGGCCCTTCAGTCAGGGATTTGGGTTCCAAATGACCGAAAAGACTGTTTTCTGTTTCTTAACCATCATCTTCTTCGGGGAAGAAAAGCAACGGTGTGATCAAAATCTAATAGAACTTAAAACCTCAGTTATCTGAGGAATTTGTAAAAGTGACTTCAACTTTTTTCCTTAGTTTGGCCCTCTTTCTTGAATATGTTCATTTTTTAATAGAAAAATAAGAAATTTATCTGACCAGTATTTTAAAAATCCTGAAAATTCCATTTGGAGGTCACTGGCCCATAGGAAAAGATACAAATGAACATGAGAGCATATATTTGCTTCTTAATTACTATTTATTATTTTTTAATTTTTATGCATTTTATTTATTATTTTTATTTTAGGTGTGTGAGCGTATTGCCTACATGTATGTATATAAGTGAACCTGTGTCATATAGTGCCTCCAGAGGTCAGAAGAAGGAATAAGATTCCCTGGAACTGGAATTATGGATAGTTTTTAGCTACCATGTGGGTGCTGGGAATGGAACCTGGGTCCTCTGCAAGAGCAGTCAATGCTCTTATCCACTAAGCCATCTCTCCAGCCTCCCTATTCCTATTTAATCTTCATATATATATATATATATATATATATATGCAAATAACTGTACAAAATTGCAGATTATCTAGCCCCAGTACTTGCTCCTTCAATTTTAGATATTTGAACATTTAAACTATTTTTTTAAAGTTAACTTAAAGAACTTTGATTGCATTCTGTATATAGATTTGAATTCTTGTGACTATAGTATACTAAGTTAGCCAGCCTCTCAGAGAAGTCCCAGAGGGGATTAGATAAAATAAAGCCCAACATACAGGAAATTGAATTTGTAAATATGATACAACCCCTAATATCTAAATAATTAGAGTTATGTAAAGTGTTAGTGTTCCATGGTTTTCTAGAAGTATTTCTTTATTGTGGATGGAGGTAATGTATCTCACAAAACTGAGACATGGGTAATGCTTACATAAATTAATCGTAAGTATCTTTGCATACGTGAGCTTATATGGAAATACTAAACAAATTAAGCAAAAATAGGATATTGGCTTCTGAAAGAATGGATATGAGGCATTCTAACATGTCAGTATGCTTACTGTGCTACCAGTAAAATAGCAAAATTTGTTATTTTTTATTTATTAAAAATTTAACCTAATTGCATTTTAATTCAATGCATATAAACGTAAGTACTATAATATTTGGAATTATTGAATTTGAGCATAAATGAAAATATTATGTTAGTTTGCTGATCTTAGGTTGAATTTAACTGGAAGTTTATTTCCAGTAGAAGTCAAGGAGCTTGTTCAAAGTCAGAAAGTGCTATTATAATTATTTTCCAGTTTTGAGTAAAAATATTTAAAATATGAAAACCCAAAGAAAATAACAGAAGTCCTTATAATCACTATTCTTTTTTAAAAACATTTATTTTTATTTTATGTGCATGAATGTTTTGCCTGCATGTATGTGAGTGCACCATATTTATGCCTGGTGCTCATGGAGGTCAGAAGAAGGTGATGGATCCCTTGGAGTTGGAGTTAAGGATGGATGTTTACTGACACGTGGGTTCTGGGAACCAGACCTGAGTCTTCTTCAAATGTAGTCAATGTTCTTAACCACTGAGCCATCACTCTATACCCATAACCACATTCTTATTTGAACAGTTGGGTTTGCTTAATCTTCCTAAAATACAATGTAAGAAATTAAGTGTCATTCCAAAAGTTACAACCTTTGAAAGACTTATATTTATTTTGTACTTTTAAAATTTATTTTACTCTGAATTTATGTATCAAGATATTTTAATTTTATACAATTAAAAATTTATTTATTTTTGTGTGTATGTGTGTAAGTTGGTATGTGTCTGCCACAGTGTATGTGTAGAGGCCAGAGGACAACTTTCTTTGATTCTTGCCTTCCGCCTGTTGAAGATCTTTCATTTCTGCTGTGTTGTTGCTACCGGCTAGCTGACCTGCATGCCTCCAAGTGATTTGTCTGTCTCTGCTTTACATCTCACCATAGGAGCGCTCTATAAAAATTCTTTCTTGAAAAGATTTTTCCACGTTGCTACATGCAAACTAACTATTCATTAGTAGATGAAATGGAAAACCAATTTGTTCTTTTGATGAATACCAGGTATTAACATGAATTAAATAGATCTAAATGTAGTAACATAGGATATGTTAAAATCATTTTAAAGAATCCAAAGGTGACTGTCCTAGATACTTTTTTATTGCTGTGGGAAGCCACTCAGCTCAAAATCAGTTGAGGAGGAAAGGATTTATTTCACCTTATGGCTTAAGGTACCTCATGGATAGAGGTAGGAACTCAAGGCAGGAACCAGAAAGCAGGAGTTGAAGCAGAGACTATAGAGGAATGCTGCTAACTGTCTTGCTCCCTTGGCCTATGCTCAGCCTGCTTTCTTATGCAACACATGACCACCTGCTCAGGGGTAGCACCACCCACAGTGGGCTGGGCCTTTTCACATGACTCAACAGTCAAGAAAAATGCTTCCATAGACAAGTCCATAGGCCAGTCCAACAGAGGAAATTTCCCAGTTGAGGTTCACTCTTCCTAGGTATGTCAAATTGATGACTGAAGTTATACAGCACAGTTAGAGCATACTCTGTTTTGATTATATCATTGAGTAATTGAAAAAATATTGGTGTAGGCCAGGCTGTTGGTGCATACCTTTAATCCTAGCACTCGAGAGGCAGAGGCAGGTGGATTTTTGTGAGTTTGAGACCAGCCTAGTCTACATAGTGAATTCCAGGCCAGCCAGGGCTACATAGTGAGAACTAGTCTCAAAAGACAAAAAAAGATAAATATAAATATTTGATGAAAAGTTGATTCTATTCCAAGTATCAGTCTAGCGTCTTGCGATATTGCAGTAAGAAAAACAGACGAGATTTCTGTCCTTCTAGCCTTGGGCACAGGCTTTTTGCTCTTAGCACATCAGATTTCTGGACTATGCTCTTAGTCCAGACCTGCCCACTATGTCCTGATTCCCTGTGCTTAGACCAGCTCAAATTTTCAACCTAGTTTCTTAGAGCCTTCACAGGCTGTTCCCAACACCAACTTGCCTTTGCCTACCTGACACCAGCCTTCTATCTTGGCTGTTCCCATCCCCAACCTGCCTTAGATTCTTGGGCCCAACCTTCTTCCCTGGTGAACTTGATCCCACCCACTGGGTCTCCACTCCCCTACAACCTGAGTAACTTCCTCGGCCCCCACACATCCTGCTCTCCTTCTAATGTTGGGCAGAGGCCCACTTTTGCTCTTAGAAGGCCCTATTTCTCCACCAACTCTTAATCCAGATCTGGCCACTGTGTCCTGATAATCCTGTACTCAGACCAGCTCAGGGTCCCCCTAGTTTGTTAGAGCCTTCCCAGGCTGCCCCAAACCCAGTTTGCCTTTGCATTCCTGAGACCAGTCTTCTGCCTTGGCTGTCCACTCACAACTTGCCCTGGATTCTTCTGATCCTGCCCACTGTGTCTCCAGTCCCCTAACTGCCTTAGCAACTCAATCTTCCCAACTCCACATCTTGTTCTTTTAGCCTTGGCCACAGGCCCACTTTTGCTCTTAGCCCCCAGATCTCTGGACTACACTCTTAGCTGTGCCTGGCAGTGAGCTCTCCAAATTGTGCTGTGCTGGTCCCCTACGTTGATACCCTCTGCAGCCCCTTCCACTGCTGCAGGGTTAGGATTCTGTGCTCTTTATTAGGGCCCAGACCTTTGCAGATTGCTTGAGAAAGCCTGAAATCAGCCTCTGCTGAGCAATTTTCCCAAATTGTGCTATGCTCGCTGGCTGCAGGGGCCAGACCTTCCGAGAGAGCATGAGGACATCTGATCTCCCCTGACTTGTGCCTCTGTGAGATCTTCTGAGCAGCTGGACTGGAGCCATCTGGTCCCTCTAATATAAAATCAAAAGAGAGAACCTGAAGCCTTGACCAACCAGCTTTTCATACCCTATAAGAAAACAACCAAGTTACATCAAATACACAAGCAGAATCAGACTTCAACTCAACAAAGGAAGGTTTGAGTCCCACATCAGTATCACAAACAACAAAAGAAATCCACATGTCACGGTCACAACAACAAAACAATATGAAAACCCAAATAATATGTGTCCCCATCAAACATCACCAGTCCTATAGAAGGGTTCTACAACAAGAACCCCATAGAGATACAGAGTTTAAAAGAACAATCATAAACATAATCAAAGTATTCAATGAATTTAAAGAACACACAACTAAATCAAAGAGCTAAAAGAAGACAGGGATAAACTTCTGACTGAATCCACAAAAGAGTTAGAAAAACTGAAGAAAACTTAGGCTGAAATGAAGAAGGAAAAGAAAAACCCAATAAGACTATTTGAAACAACAATAGAGTTAAAGAAATGGAAAAGACAATGTCAAGACTAGATGATAAAGCTGAAGAGTCGGAGGACTCAAGCAAAGATTATGAAAAATTGAAAAAAAACCCACAGAAATGGGATTTTCAGGAAATGTGGGACACCATGAAAAAAACCACATTTGTGCATCATAGGCACAGAGGAAGGAGAAGAATCTCAGGATGATGGTATTGGCCAGATCTTCAACAGGATTATAGAAGAAAATCTCAAAATTAAGGAAAAAACATGCCCATACAAATACAAGAAGCACACAGAACACCAAATAGATGAGACCAGAAAAGAAACTCCCCATGGCACATCATAGTAAAAAATACTAAACCTACAGAACAAAGAGAGAATACTGAAAGATGCAAAAGAAAAATAAGTCACAAATAAAGGAAAATCCATCAGGATTACAGCTGACTTTGCAGGCAAACTATGAAAGCCAGAAGAGCCTGGACCCAAGTATTCTCAGTTCTGAATGCTCATAGACACCAACTTAGAATACTTTACCCAGCAAAATTATCTATTACAGTTGAAGGTGGAAAGAAAAATCTTCCACAACATGAATAGGCTGAAAAAATTCATGTCCACAAAACCAGCCCTTGAGAGAATTCTTGAAGCACTACAAAGAGCTAAAAGAAGGAACGACTATACCCAAGGGACAACGGAAAGAAACTAAATGAAGGTATAACTGTGGAAACACAAAGTAGACCAAGAATGTGAAGAGAAATTAAAATACAGGAACCAATACACATCTTTCAATAATAACTTGAAATATCAATGGACTGAACTCCCTAGTCAAAAGACACAGAGAATTTGAATGGATCAAGCCACAAAATCCATATTTTTGCTGTCTGTAAGAAACTCACCTTCAAGGACAGGCACTGCCTTAAAGTAAAAAGATGGAAAAAAATATTCCAAGCAAATGACACTAAGAAGCAAGCAGGAGTTGCAAATTCTGATATCTGACAAAATAGACTTCAAACTAAAACTAATCAGAAGAGATAAGGAGCATTTAACCAAGAAGATATTACAATTGTGCACACAAATGCGTCTAAACTCTGGTGCACACAACTTCATAAAAACAGTCCTACATGACTTTAAGACACAGATTAATTCCAACTCATGAGTAGTAGGGGACTTCAATGCCCCAATGTCTCCATTAAATAGGTCAATGGGCAGAGAATAAACAAAGAGTCATCTGAATTAAACAATACCATACATCAAATGGACCTAAGAGACATCTACCGAATATTACACTCAAGCACCAAAGAATACACTTTCTATTCAGCATCCATTGGATTCTCCAAAATCAACCACATACTGGGGCACAAAACAAACCTCAACAACAACAAAAAAACTGAAATAACTCCACACATTCTGTCAGACCAAAGTGCAATAAAGCTTAAAATCAATACTGGAAGAAGCCCTAGTAACTTCACAAACTCATGGAGACTAAACACACTCCTGAATGATGAATTGGTCAAAGAAGTTAAGAAAAAAAAGTATTTCTGTAATTAAGTGAAAAGCACAATACAACCCAACAAAACCTCTGGGACCCTTTAAAAACAATTCTAAGAGGTAAGTTTATAGCTCTAAGTGCACGCATTAAAAAATCAGAAAGAGCACAAATAAATATTTAATATTACAGCTCAAGAATCTTGAAAGGCAAGAACAAATGAAAACCAAACCCAGAAGACAAGAAGAAATAACAGAAATCAGAGCAGAAATTAAAGAAATAGAAACAAAGAAAACAATATAAAGAATCAGTGACTCCAAGAGATGATTATTTGAAAAGATAAACCAGATAGACAGACCCTTAGCTCAGTTAACCAAAAGAAAGAAACAGCAATTCCAAATTAACAAAATTTAGAGATGCAAGGGTAAGCATCACAAAAGACAACCAAAAGATCCAGAACATTATAAGGGAACACTCTAAAACCATATACGTTATTAAATTTGAAAATCTAAAACAAATGGATGTATATCTAAAATCTCGATCACCACCAAAGCTAAACCAAGAAGAGATCAACAGCTTAAACAAACCCAGAACATATAAGAAAATTGAAACAGTAACACAAAACCTCCCAACTAAAAAAAGCCCTGGCCCAGATGAATTCACAGCAGAATTTTACCAAACATTCAAAGATTTATGTTCAATAGTACTTAAATTATTCCAAAATATAGAAAGAGAGGGAGAACACCCAAATTCTTTCTATGAAGCCAGCATCACTCTAATACCAAAACCAAGTAAAGATACAACCAAAAAAGAAAACTGTAGACTGACATCCTTAAAGAGCATAGATGCAAAACTTAACAGAATACTTGCAAATTGCATAGAGACACACATCAAAATGATCATGCACCATGATCAAGTCGGCTTTATTCCAGTGATACAGGGAAGGTTCAATATACATAAGTCAATAAATGTTATAAATAATATAAATGAACTCAAAGAGAAAAATCACATTGTCATCTCAACAGGGTCTTTGACAAAATTCAACATGGATTTATGTTAAAAGTCCTAGAAGGAATTGGACTAGAAGGAACATACTTCAACATAATGAAAGCTATATAAAACAAACTCACTGCCAACATCATTCTAAATGGAGAAATACTGGCAGTATTTCTATTAAAATCAAGAACCAGACAAGACTGTCCACTATCTCCCGTCCTTTTTAATATATTGTTGAAACTCTTCCAAGAGCAATAAGACAAGAGAAGGAAGTTAAAGGAGTTCTAATTAGAAAAGAAGAGGTCAAATTATCCCTTTTTGCAGATCACATATTATACCTAAGAGACACCAAAGATTCTACCAGAAAACTCCTAGAAATGATTACCACTTTCATTAAAGTGGCAGGTTATAAAATTAATCTACAAAAGTCAGTAGCCTTTCTATATACCAATAACAAGGAATTGGAGGAAGAGTATATGGAAACTCTCCCATTCACAATAGTCTGAAAAATATTTCAGAGTAAACCTAATCAAAGATATTATTGATCTCTACAATGAAATTTTTAAATCTGTAAAGAATTAGATCAATGAGGACACCAGAAGATGCAAGAATCTCCTATCCTCATGCATTGGAAGAATTAATATTGTTAAGATGATCATCCTACCAAAGGTCATTTATAGATCTAAGGCAGTGCCAATCAAAATCCCCATGACATTCTTTACAGAATTAGAAAAACCCATCCTAATATTCATATGGAAGTACAAAAGACCCTGGGTAGCCAAAGCAAACCTGAGCACAGAGAGTAATTCTGGGGGAATTACCATACCAGATTTCAAACTATATTACAGAGCTATAATCATCAAAACAGCATGGTACTGACACAAAAACAGACTCATAGATCAATGGAATATAATTGAAGACACAAACATGAGTAAATGCAATTTCAGCCACTGATATTTTACAAAGGAACCAAGAACACTCACTGAAGGAAAGACATCTTCAGCAAATTTGGTGCTGGCAGAACTGGATCTCCACCTGTAGGAGAATGAAACCAAACCTTTATCTTTAACCTTGAACAAAAATCAACTCCAAATGGATCAAAGACCTCAGTGTGAAACCTGAAAATCTGAAACTGTTAGAAGAGAACATTGGCAGTAACCTACAAGACATAGGTACAGGAAAAGACTTTCTAAATTGGACATAAGTTAGTCAGGAATTAAGGTCAAGAGTCAACAAATAAGACTTCATTCAATTAAAAGCTTCTGTCGAGCAAAAGAAACAACCAAGGAAGTGAAGAGAAAACCCACAGAGTGGGAGAAAAATTTCACAAGTGGCACATTTGACAGAGGTTTAACATTCAGAATATATAAAGAATTAAAAAAACAAAGAATCGAGAAAACAAACAACTCAATTAAAAGTTTTGCAAAGGATTTGAACAGAGAGTTTTCCAAAGAAAATGGAAATGTCTTAAAAAGTGTTCAACATCCTTAGTAATTAGGGCAATGCAAAATGAAACCACTTTAAGATTTCATCTTACCCCAGACAGTCTTGCTAAGATCAAGAGAACAAATGATACCCATACTGGAGAGGATGTGGTGAAAGGGGATGCTCAATCACTGCTTGTAGAAGTGTAAACTCACTCAACCCCAATGGAAAGCAGTGTGAAGAACTTGTAAAAAACTAAAAGTGAATCTACCATTTGACGTGGTTATACCACTCCTTGGCATGTACCCAAATGACTCATCCTATTGCAGAGATACTCGTACATCCATATTTGTGGCTACTTTTTTCACAATACTAAGAGAGGGAAGCAACCTCATTGTCCTTCAACTGAAGAGTAAATGATGAAAATGTGAGACATTTACACAACCGAGTTCTAGTCAATGGTAAAGAAAGATGAAATTTGCAGGTAAGTAGATGGACCTAGAAACTGTTATACCATGTGAAATAACACAGACTCAGAAAAAAAAAATGATCTGTGTTCTACCTCATATGTGAATCCTAGCACCAAATTCTTATCTGTGAGTATATATCCTGGTGTTACTGTAGAAACCAGGATAGTGGAAAGGGATCAGGGAGGTAAAGGGAAAGATGGATCTGAGAGAGAAGAGTAGGAGATAAGTTTTACTATGGGAGAAATGAATGAAATGGGGGCATTGGAGCGGGAGGAGGGAGCGAAGGCTATATAAGGAACTTTGGGGATAAAGGGAAAGAAGGAGAGGTGGAGCCACAGGGAACTGGTGTCATCAAGATAGAAACGGGGAAATGGAGACATTTCAAATGGGGAAGGCACCGAGGAAGGGTTAGACCGGGGTAGAGAGATGACGAACAGTTCCTATCTGGTATAAAAAATCAGAAGGAATCATATTAGCCCAACAAAGTAATGACAAATTACACATATAATTTCACTATATGAGTCCATGTGTATACCTGAAGGCTACATAACAAGAAACAGTGCCAGACAGGAGAAACCTTCTTTTGAGTTATTGACTAGGGTAGTCCAAGAGACTCCCCGAATTGCACAGGCTATTGTCACAGCCCTTGATTGCTTCCCAGGGCTTGAAGGTAACGTAAGACCTTACTGTTGGAGACAGAACATACTTCAGAGACAGGATTTTAAGTAATGGAGTTGGACCTGGTGGCCACTTCCCTTGGCGGCTAGCTCTCATAGCTTTGGCGAGCACTGTGCAGGCTGCTGAAGGAGATAGCAGTCGATGGCTCAACACCAGCTTCAAGACCAAGTGACAACAGCAGTGACCAGCACAGCACAAGAGATTGGTGCAGTAGTGGCACTTTTATCTTGGGGGTAATCAACAGCTACCTAATTGGACTCGAAGCTCATTCAATATGAGGAAGCTCACATGTAGTACTGTAATCATAGCCAGGTGCACATGGCTGGTGAGTCATAGATCTTAGAGAAAACCCCAAGACTGCCACATTCCTAAACTAATGTAATTTCTTACTGTGTGAAAAATATGTATCCTTCTATTTAAAAACATCCCAGTTACCTTCATCAAAGTAGCTTTTTTTAATACAAGATGGAGAATATTAAAGAGTACCACAACTGGTCACACACAGACAGTGTCTGTGAACTGCCCAAGCTATGTGGCATATCTACAATGCAACCTCTACATCTAAGACCCACAGAACATAGAACAAGGGGTAAAGAGGTCACTAATGAATCTCTCAGTTCTCATTAATGAAGCTCCCACATAAAACAGAGGACCAGGACACAAAAGATCAAAAATTGCCAAGGCAGAGAGATTAAGAGTCTGCAGAATGCTGGTTCTTAGACAGGACTCCTATATTAAACTTCACCCACCCAGTGCTCAGGAACCATTTTGGAAGAGGGGATGGAAAGAATGTAAGAGCCAGTGAGGAGATGTGTGACCATATCCTACAAGGTCCTGAAGCTCTGCTCATATAAACCTACAGTAGTGGTGACAGCATTCACGGGACCCAGGCAAACTCAGACAAAAATCCAGCGTAGAACTGGGGCAATGGACAGCAGACCCCAATCTTAGTTGAAGAAATATTGGCAACTGACTACTTCTGGATGAAGAAGAGCTTATCTTCCTAAAGTGAAGGACTCTAGAATGGCCGACTAGACCTCAGTGGATGAACTTCCACTGAGGTACGTCTGGGGAGACTAATTTGACACAATAGGCTTTAGCACCGATGACAGAATGTACGGATCTCAGTTGGTGGGCTTTAGGGGATGTGCTAGTCGGGAAGCGGGCATAAAGATGATTAAAATTGACTGAGATAGTCTGTGTGAAATACACAAAGATTCAATGACAAATAAAATTTAAAAAAGAAAGAAGCACCGATGAGGCTAGATTTGGGCTAGTTTGCCAGTTGGTACATGTATCTGTTGGAGCAGCCCATGAGTGCTATTAACTCAGGAAGAGAAGAAAGTATCATACTCAGGAATCATCAGGAAGAGAATTCCAAATTTTAAAAACAGATATAGATAATTCCCCTCCCTCCCCATTTAAAAATCATTAGCCGAAAGTCAGTCAAAGATGAAATGGATTAGCTTTCAGCAGTTGTGGCATCTAGAACAGACTTTGGATGTAATTACTTGTGCCCAGGCCATGTTGGTGAATTTGGTGCCATGGAAAGGCTGTCTGGAGGATGTGGGCTGCTGCTTGTCTCCAGTAGTCTTATTAGAAAATGCATTCTTACAAAGGTTATCTTATCAAGGTTATAATTCTATATCAATTTACTGCTCCCAACCAGGACTATCTTTATTCTTGGCAGCCTGTAGTCTCCCAAGAAGGCCAGATGCCTAGACCATTGACTACAGACCAAGACCTGGTATCTAGAAGTATTGTCTAAGGGGAGGATAATGGCTTTCAGTGCAGTTCATTGTGGTGATGGCGCCTAACTAGAATCTTCCAGTCTGTCATTGAGGATACACAATTGCTACTTCTCAGAATGTACCAGCAGCTTCTCAGGCAGTTAAATTACCAGTGAGCTAGGCTCATACATTAAAGAAAGCTGTGTGAAGAGGCCCCCATGGAGCTACTAATTTTGCTTCATGTGGCAAAGTAAAGGATAACAAGGCATCCAAAGGGCAGTTGCTACCTTTTCGTGGAAAGTCATATATCTGGGCAGCATGTACTCTTTAAAAAATAATAATAGTTTTTATTCTTTGGAAGTTTCATACAAATATACAACGACAGTGATTGTGTTAATCTACCATGATCTTCCTCCCACTCCCCCTAGTGCTCCCCATTCAGTCTCTCTCAACTTCGTATCTTGTTCACTATCCCTCCCTGAGTCCAAAACACACATGAATGTGTGAATATCCATTGCGGCACGAACAACAGTGCCCATGTCCCCAAAGGACAGTTACCCTTCCTTGACCAGCAGCCATCAAGTGCCAACAGCTTCTCCAGTAGGACTGGGGCCTCAGGGGCTTCTTCCTCACTCATGCTGGAATTTTTACTGGCTTGCTCTCATGCAAGTAACCACAGCTGCCGTGGGTTGATGTGTGCAAAGCTATGCTATGTCCGAAAGTCGGTATTTCACAGCTCTCCTCCCTACCATCTGACTCTTACAACCCCTCCACTTCTGCATGCCAGGCAAGCACTCTCCCAACTGAGCTATCTCCTTAGCCCACAGATTTCAATTTGTAATCTTTTGATCATGTTACACGACTACTTCACTAGTGCCTGTAACATTGTACATAATAATATGAATATTTAAGACATTTCTTTTAGAAAATTGTTTAAAATAAAAATTTACTATGTGTCAATTTCACACATGAATGTTATACACACTGACAGCTCTCAGTCCCTCACTCTCTCCCGTCTCCCTACTAACTACCCCAATATGCTTTCCTCTTTCCCTACAGATTTCTTTCTCAGTTTCATGTCTATTTGTTTTGTTTTGGAGCCCATGAGTTGAGCCAGGAATGTCTAAGTGAACATGGTTTTGTAGCTTTCTATTGGTGCATGGTAGTCTCACGAATGGGTATACAACTGGAGCCAGTGATTCCCTTGCTCTCAGAAACTATGAGCAAAAAGTGTATAGTCCTGTAAGCCCCTCCCCCGTTCATTACTGATAGTTCACAGGGCCTGTTTTGTGTGAGGACCAGTGCAGACAGTGCAGGTGATTTCAGTGGTTGTGTGTTCATGACTGCAGTGGCTGCAGAGATAAGACTTTTTAGACAGGGTCTCAGAGCCTTGGCTCTCCTGGAACTCAGTTTTGCAGACCAGGCTGGCTTCAGACTAACAAACATCTGCCTGCCTCTGCCTCCTCAGTGCTGGGATTAAAGGTGTGTGCCACCACACCTGGTGAGCTAAGACATTTCTTAATATACAATAAAATATCTGATATGACTAAAGACTTGAGACATTGATGCATAATAAAAGTAGCAAGAGCATACTAGAAATTATTATAATTCATATCATATGGAACCATGTAATAAAACAAATGAAATATCTCATTTGTGATAGAAATAGAGGCAATTTATTAAGAGAGACAAAAGTTTCTCTGCGGGTGAAAGTTTTTGCTAGTGAGCTGGGAAAAGGCAGCTGCTCTAAATCCTGAATGACTTTATGTGACCTTTGCTAACCTTTTCTACATGCAAGCACACTTTCATTCTCTCTTCAGCATGAAGAAACACTGGGAGCCAGAGAGGAGCTATTCTTTGAGGTTGCCCAGGAAAAATAGAACATTAATCCAATGACCTATAATTTAGGCTAAACTACCTACTTTGCAAATGATGGTTCTTAGAATCTTTCTGCTTGGTGTGTGTAGACTTATGGTGATGAAAGACTACAGAGGAGCAAAAGGCAAGTGGGAAAACTTCTCACAGTTTGCATTGTGAGACAGGCAAATATGCAGACCAAAATCAAGGCATCTTTTCTAATCTTGTTTTTTATTTTTTGTTTTTGAGACAGGGTCTCACTATGTATCCCTGGCTGCCCTGGAACTTCTGATTTATGAACATGAGCTATAAAAAATTATGTGTATGTATAAGTGTGCATAAAACTCTTAATATTAGTTAGCTTTATATTAATGCTCTAAATTAATTGATTAATCAATTATTTTTATGTTTTGAGTGTTTTGCATATATGTAAGTGCACCATGTGTTGTGCTTACAATGCCCAGAGAACCCAGAAGATGGCATCAGATCCCTTAGAACTGGAGTTAAAGACAGTTGTTAGTGGCTTTGTGGGCGCAGGGTACTGAACCTTGGTCTTTGCAAGATCAGCTGGGGTTCTTAACCACTAAGCTATCTCTCCAGCCCTACATGTTCTTATCTAAATGCATACAGAGACCTTAATACTTTAGGAAAAATATTGCACATCCTAATGTTATTTTTTAATAATTAAAAGAGGAATAAATGCCCACTCTTTTTTTCAACCAAGCATGTTTTTTCCTATTGATCATGTATAATTTCCCCTGATAATTTATACATGAAATTCCATTGGCAAATTCCGCGTACTTAGCAGATATTCCTTGCACTTCATTTTTCTAAGTGCACCTCAAAAGGCACCTAAGCCTTCTGTTTTCACTTGTGTTGCTTTCTGTTTAACCCTCACGGTGAGGGATATGGATGACCAGTTTTATCAGAAAGTGGTTTAACATGACCAGTTACGACGACTGTCACTTTGGGTATTGTGCACATTGAAGCTGCACATAATTTTCCTGGAAAGAAGATGTCTATTCTTGAATAATCTACAGACAATAGATCAGCGTTGCAACTTTCTAACTCTCTTTTATCTTCTGAAGTTTGGGATTATGTTGAATGTGAGTTGGTAAGAATACAGTGAAAGATTTTCCTTAGCAAAACAGTCAAGTCATTCGACATCCTGGAATAAATGCCATCACCCTTGAAGCACTCAGTTTATTTGACATGTGTTGTTACATTACACGATCAGTCTCACTGTAATCATTCTAACTTTCCTGTACTGCCTTACCATTTCTTTTATAATTTGATCCGGACTGAATTAAGTTTACTTCTTCTTAGGTAAAACAGGCCTGCAATATCGTATGGGGGTGTTTTCAAAGCATTTGAGAAAAATGAGCATGTTTTGAGAATCTCTTTCTTATGAGTGTATATTAATTATGACATTTCTGTACATCCGTGTCTGCTCTGTGTTCACATTCACCATATTATTCTTTTGAATATCCCCCTTGTCACACTCCTGGTAGTTCCCCTTTAATTCCTTGTTGATCTTCTTTTACTCTCCCTAGCTTCCATGTGAGAAAACTTGTGATATTTTTTTGGAAGAGTGTGTGACTTACTTCACTTAACATATGATCTCCATCCATTCATTTTCCTGTAAATGGCATATTGTTACTCTTCTCTATGGCTGAGTAAAACCACAGTAGTCTAGTTTCAAATCAAGGAAGCTGCTCACTGGAACAGAAATGGACAGCTTCTTTTAATTTGAACCTAGGCCCCATGGAAGTATACAGATAGGCTATATTGATACAGGACCTAGCAACTTCCACAGAAAGCAACTTTGAGTATTAGTCTCTAGTATTTTAGATATGATATTCTAAGTTTGAGAGCTCTCTTCATATATGTTTTAAACCAAGGAAAAACACAAAGCAAAATGCACAAATCCTAAATGTGCAATTAGGTGAATGGAAAAGTTCCTTCGTGCCTCTGCTGCCCAGTCTTCACCCCATTGGGCACCTACTGTTTTGATATCTACGAGCAAGAATTAATATTTTGTGTTCTTGCACTTCATACAAATTGAACGGTGAAATATATTCTCATTTGTGTCTGGCTCTTATCACCTAAATCAACATAGGCCTTGTGTAAATTTTAGTGAGTGACTTTTAACAGTTGTAACCACAGTTAGTTATATTCTTCATATGTAAATAGTCATGCATAAATTTTAAATTCTAGATTCTATTTGATGTGTGCAAATTTCTAGTTTTATAAAATTGTGAAACAGAAGTTAAGTAAGGCCTGTCTCCCATTTCCAGATTCTAAGTTTCACAGCGATTCTTCTTCTTTTAGATTTCATAAAATCCATTATTAAAGATAAGAAAAACCTGGGCTCTATTAAGGCAAATGAAATATGAATGTTGGTGTATATATTCTCATATTGTTGAAGTAGATCCTGTACAGGACATACTACTTAGAAGATGGAAATCATTTTCTGAGTTATTTCTTAGTCATGATACTCAAAGCACAAATAACACCGCTGACTGAGGGATTCAGGGAATAGAAAGTAGAAGTATTATCTATAGAATTTGAAATAGAGTCTATGTTTGTTAATTTATTCAAATAAGTTCTTTAATATGTTTTAAAAGTAGAAATTTGTGTACATGAAGTCAGAAACCAAGATACTAAATGTGGAGGACCGAAAAATGGGTACAAATACAACACACTATTTTGAGCCTTCTAATCTTAGGAAATTTAGTGGATGAATTAGTTGATGATAGGGACATAGAAGTTAGACAAGATGACATACTTTTTATGTTCTGATACTAGAGCTAGGCTGCATATCTATAGGAGTAGGCTGAAAAGACCATGAGAAAGGCATATATAAGTTCAAAGAAATCCATCTAATGTCCTTAGGTTTTAAATTCTGAATTTTTATATGTTTCAGTAGGATAAATAGGTTCTTGACTAGACAGAATAATTAAACATTATAGGATGAGTTCTGAATTTAGGTTTTAAAAAATTCAGGTAAGTTATTTGGAAATGCCAAAGAAAACAAATATTTTTAGAAAATTGTGATTGAATCACAGGAAATTGCTTTAGCAGGTTCTTTGGCCACCTAGTGCAGTCAGTAAAGAAGAAAACTTCTAATTTTGATGTTGAGAGTCTTATCAACTGCAGATGACACCTGAAGTCTTGTGTCTCTTGAGATTTCAAAGGTGATCACCATCTCCATTTGGCCAAGAACAGAAGGTGACTGCTAGTAATAGGTACGTAAGGGCTGGAGGTGCTTTCTTGGGTTTTTCACAGTCAAGTCTGGAGATGTAGTGGAACTGATGATCTGGCAGTCAAGGCTGCACCCAAACCAGAGATTAGAACCCAATACTATGAACTTTATCCTGTATGCTTTAATTCATACCTCTTAAGTAAAAGTGCCCAAGGAAAGAGGCTCTGCCTGGAAGAGGAAGATTAAAGACTAGGCTCATTAGGCCAGATGCAGTGGTGTATGCCTTCAATCCCAGTGCTCTGGAGGCAGAGGCAGGCAGATCCCTGTGAATTCAAGGCCTGCCCGGTCTGCATAGCAAGTTCCAGGCCAGCTGTGGCTACAGGGAAAGCTTTTGAAAAAGACAAAAAAAAAAAAATAGACTAATTTTGGGTGATGGAGATATTTACTTGAGGAAACAGAGATAGTGAGAATTCCAAGGAGATACAGAATGGTATTCTAGTTTGCTTTTCTATTGTGATAAACACCATTACCAAAAAGCAAGTTGAGGAAAAAAGGGTTTATTTCATCTTATTTTGTAGAACCCTGTCTTTGAGGGAAGCTATGGCAGAAAGTCAAGGTAGGAACGTGCAGCAGAAACTGAAGCAGAGCCCATGGAGAACTCTGGCTTGCTTTCCTTGGCCTATGCTGTTTAGCCAGCATTCTTTTACATCCAAGACCCACTGCCCAGGGCAGCACTGCTCACAGTAGGCTGGACATTGCTACATCACTTAACAACTACGAAAATGCCTTAAAATTCTCACAGGTCAGCCTGTTCAAGACAATTCTCTAGTGGAGGAGCCCTCTTCTGAGGTGTATGAGATTGAGAACTGAAGCTTAAAGACAAAAGCAGAAGTGAAATAGACGTTTATCACTATGTCTTGACTAGGATCAGTCTGTAAAGGTAACATATAGGAAAGTGCCATAGTAATATTCAAACAAAACAGAGAAATCGGGTTCTCAGTTTACAAAATGAGTATTCAGGTGCTCTGCCTTGGATAGATTTACAGGGTCAATTTCAATGCCTCTGTTTGGTCAAGATACCCCCAAATTATTGAAATTAAGAAACCTAGTTAGTCCCCTTCAGGTTTTAGTGACACATGGTACAGTCCTACAATCCTCTAGGCATTGGTTAGGATGATCCATGTGTGTATTGCTTCCTGTTCTCCTTTCCCTAGTCTATAAACATGCCTAGGTATCATTTGCCTTACAAAAAAGCCTTTCTTTGGTCTTTGTCTCTGCTAGTCACTCCTGCTAGATCTTAGAAAGCTTAAGAGTTTAGTCTGTCCTTGCTGCCTGAAATTCCACAGCACCTGCTAGATGGCCTCTTCTGCCTCCTACACCAATCTGTTGAAATGGCTGTCTTAGCTGTCCCTTACAGCAAGCAAAGTACTTGCCACTCTCTTCTTTCTCTGTGACCCTCAAATAAAGCCCCTGACATCACTGAAGACATGTATTTTCTTGAAGCCTCTCTGGCCTTGATGGCTTTGGTTTTCCCTTTGTCTGAACATTCATCATCTTTCTCACAATTTGCTTTTACCTCTGCAGATCCCTCTTCTCCTTCCTCTTCTAGGTTACTTCATTCCTTCTGTTTCTTCTTTGACAGGCTCACTCACAGGCATGGCTTCACTTTTACCTTTCTGTTAGGAACAGCCTAAACTTTTTAGTGAGCATTAACTGATAACATGAGTTTAAGTCTGTATTTACAACATTCTCATGGATATAACTCAATGTCAAGTTGCTGCACGCTAAAGAAGTTATCTTATGAAGAAATGGCCTCTACATTTGGGATTTCATGGTTATCAGGACTCTAAGCGCTTAAGCTTAAAACTGTGAACGGCGTAGTTCCTTATGTATCATTGAGTCACCCGTTAACCTGTTGCTGCATTCTGACAATTTCCTCTTCTAAATTATTTAGCTGATGACTCCCTCTTTCTTCTGAGACAAGGATTCACTATGTAGCTCTGGCTAGCCTGCAATGCAATACGTAGACAAGGGATCAAAGGCATGGCCCACCACAACCCCAAGTCAACTGATTTTTTAAAATCACAGATGTTTTAATTTTCAATTATCTGATCAAATTCCCAGCCGTCTTTTCCATCCTGTTTCCCACTGCTCACCTGCTCACAGTTGCCCTTTATCTAACTAGAATGGGCCACAATTCCTGCACATTTGAGTCTTGCTTTCTCATCAGTGTGCCTTTGTGTTTATTATTTCTTCTTTGTAGAACATCCTTACCTGGGACTGGCACACATTTTTCACAAGCAGAGTCCAGTGAAAAATGGAATGTGGGGGTCCTTGGTAGAAAATCAGGGAAAAAAGTATCTTTTGTTAAAGGTATTAGCATATGAAGACTTTCTCCTCTTCCTGTGTGTCCTGGTCTGTTTATGCGCATGCTCCACTGTCCTGTTTTACTTTGCCTACAGAACACAAGCTCACAGATAAAACTATTAAGAGTTTCAATGATCACAAAGTTTCAAAGGCCACAGAGTAAGCTTTGCTTGACTGCTCTGGACTTTCTTGATGTTGCCAACCCTCCAAAAGCAGAGTAAAGGCTACCTTAGCTGATTGACTGTCAAGTTTCCAAACTCTGGGCCTCAGCCTTTGCTCTGCCTTACCCTTAAGATGGTCAAAGTGGTTCTCCCGTAGCACTTTGAGGACTCCCTTGAGGACGTTTCCTATTTCCCATTCATCTCTAAGGTTCCTAAAAGCAGAGGCTACATCTTCATGCATCCTTGAATCTACCACAAGTTATATATAATTAGTGCTAAATTAATGTTTGCTGAAAATGAATTAAAGAGAATAAAGCAAGCAGCACTGTTATTTTGAAGCCATGTGCAATATTTCTGCATGACTCTTTCCTTTCCTTTCTTTCCTTTTTTCAGAGCAGAAATCACTGTCAAGGCAAAGGTCTAAATTTTCCAACTGGCTGTCAGTGTCTTCCTTTCCTCCTTTTCATTTTCTACGTTGAGTTATATTGATCGTTTAAAGAACATTTATGTTAGAAATGATAATTGAATTTTGGTGATGCAGATAATTTGTAGTTTTAAGAATGTACGTGTGAATCCATTAGTTTGCTCAAATATTTAGATATAAGTCTGCTTTCAAGGTTTTCTTGCTAAAATCTATTTTGATTAAAAAAAAATAAAGGCTTCCAGGAACACTTTTTACATATTTTAGTTGAAACAGTAATTTAACTTACTACATGCAATGCCTTTCATAATGACCTCTGAAAGAGTCTGTATATTTGAACAGACTAGCAAAGATCTGCATGGGACTTTAATAAAGAAGCTGAACCACTCCATAAAAAGCTTAAGCTTCCCACACTGGCTAAATACTATATAATCTTAAGAACTGTTATCCAATTCACACCCTCCCACATAGACACACATATCCATCTTTTCGTATATTTTGAGCTGAAAACTGAGAAAGCTCATTTGTGCTTGGGGATAAGTTGCTTTTAAAAAACATGATAAAGTAGAATAAATTTAAACAGCAAAACACTAATTAAAAAAAATGCACCACAGACACTGCATCACTAAGAAAGCCAGTAACTTTACTGAATTGTCCGCAAAATACAAATTATACCTTATTTCCAGCAGGAGAAACTTTTGAAAATTTCCCACTTTAATTCACTACAGACAGCTGAATTAAGTCCCTTGAGATACACAGATGTGGTTTAACTTAGGTGTAACATCTTGTCATCTAGTGGCGACAAAGTCCAGCTTATGCCGCTGTGAGCCTCTATTTGAATACTTGTTGCAAATGCTTGTATGCCCTCATTTACAAGCTATTTTAATTACTGTCATTGAATGGAAACAAGTCCCCAGAAAATGAAAAAGAAGAAAAATGATACAGCAAACCATCTGAAGCAATCCAAGTCCTATGCCCAGACCCGGGTCTGTTTGCTCCAAGAGCACACTGCGACTGCATTCAAACCACAGCAGAATCCATCACTTAGCTGACCTCTCTGAATTAAACTGAGGTATGAATCAATTTGAGGTATGAACAGGGAAGGCAAAGATGCAATACCCGATTATCAAGATAACCAAAATGGACAAATTTAATGCAGAAGATATGTGGCTTGGATTGCTCCACATCTTTGGTTAAAACATTAAGAAAATCCCTTAATTACATCTGTAGTCTGAAGCATTCTAACAGACACCGGTATTCAAGCAATCTTCAAAAGATCTGTAGTGGCAGGAAATTAACGCCACACAAGTGACGACACCACAGCAGATGGCACGAACGAGAACAGATGAAGTATGCCATGCTTAGGCAACAGCCTTTACTGAAGGTTCAAGTGGCTTCTTCTTTAAAAAAAATTTAAAGAAAGAAATACAAAGCATTTACTCTCTGGGAAAAAAAAACAAACAAACAAAGGGGATCAAGGGAGCAAAACTTCTATCTCTAAGTTAAAAGATGGGTACAAGGGAGCAAAACTTCTATCTCTAAGTTAAAAGATGGGTACGTCAGAAAAACAAACACATGGAAATGTGAGAGGGCGGACATTCTTTTAGAAAGTGTCTTGGGATTTGCTTTTAGATTCTTACTTTAGTTAACTTTCAAATGATCTAAAGATGACAGGTATTTTTATATTCATCATTACAAAATGTTAAATTCCACCTTTGGGAAAAAAATAAGCCATTTTACTAAAAAACGCAATTTTTAAAAAGGTTGAAATGGACAGCTTCCACACACCAATGTGTACAATATACAGGCTGGGCAGCTTGCATATATTGCAACACTTACCAATATTTCAGCTTAATATTACCAAAAATCTTTTAAAATAGGATTAGGTATAACAATACTTGCAACCCTGTAAAATGCCACTTAAGGTTCTTTCACTTGCAATGACGAACACTCTCTAAAATGTGACTCTAGGCCAGGTAAGGTAAAATAGTAATCCCTTAGAGCTCTGCCCCAAACTCCTGGATACAAAGGATTTTCTGTGATTAAAAACCACACTACTTTGCAAATACAATAAATGGTAAAGTACAGAAAAGGCATACGGGTAAAGAGAGATAGTGACTGTTTACATAGTGACTGATCACAATAAAATTTGTGCTTCTTCTCATTAAATCATCTTAAAAATTCTCAGATTATCCCTTGGTTATGTGCCACCACTTTATATGAATTCAGCAGTGGGGACAAGATGACTGGCAGGCATTTTCTCAAGTGATTCTGTTCTTTTCAGGTTCTTACAAAACTAATGTCAGAACTGCTAAAAATAGCAGAGGCTTCTTCTGGTTCTTTAGCTTTCTGTATCTTCAGCATTAGAAATTCACGGTTGTTTTTTGTTTGTTGTTGTTGCTGAGGCAAATTACAGGTAAAAAATTAATATGGCTATTTCTTCATATTTTGTATAATGACCCTTTTCCACCCACTGGTAAAATTCTATTCATATTGATAAACACATGTGTTTGAGATGACAAGGAACATTTGTGACATGCTTGCATATTTAATACACATCAAGTTATAAAGATGAATTGTCAGGATGGGATCAAGTCTATGGTGAAATAATGACTGATGTTCTTTTACCCCTTTATGTGCATGTGTGCACACGTGCACACCCAAACAGATGCATAAGTGAGTGTATTTTTAGGGATAATTTTGGCGTTCCTCTGCACAAATGCTATTTTTTCATGTTCCATGGATACCTTTTGGAGTGGGATATAAATGAAATGATTGTTAAATCGTTTTTTGTTTTTAGTATATAAAACATTACTACAAGGCAGGCTAGCATCCTGTGTGGATGCAACCAAAGGTGCATTGTGGTCTAATTATGGACTGCAGATCAAGTTAAGAAAAATATAGCCTCGCTAATAAGGTCTTTTGGCTTCTGCCACCCAGCGGCAGCCATTTTTACAATGAGAAACACATAACAACTATGAAGGTAAAAGGGGAAAAAAGGGATCGGATGTGTTCCACACGTGATGTAGCAGAACTGGTATTACTGCATTCTTTGTTGTGTATATCAATGTTGATGACTGGAGATGAATCGACAGATCTTCACATTCCAAGAGAAGGAAATCATTCCTAGCCTGAAATATCACGTTAACACTATATATTGACTTTTTATGGCACTCACTTTTTAAAGGGTCTGAAAATTAATCCCTTATAGACAAATACTAGACAAGAGTTATATTTTCTTGAAAATTATAAAAAAGGGACATGGAGAGGTTCTTTAATGGGATTTCTTGAAATGACTATTAAATCTCTTTATTGAAGAAAAAATAGATGACATACATGCTTTATGCAGAAGTGACATTTGGGGGTCCTGAAACATCGGGTTGTTCAACAGTCCTATATTGCTGACAAGATTGTTACGGGTCAGGTAAAATGATTAAAGTGGACAAGTAACTATCCCTTCATCTGCTTCCTTCTTTGCTAGCACCCAGTCTTTCACATTTTTCTTCTGTAGGAATTTATAACTTATTCACCAAGCAAACTTCACATTACTTGTTTCTAGGGCCATACCTGCAGGACATGTGCCCCAATACAGCTTCTTACTCTGGGCATATTTCTAAAAACAAATCAAATTCCAGGCTGAAAATCAACCATGTAAATTTAGAATATGGGTAAGTTAGGTTATGCACTTACTGACTTCCAAGATGCATGGTGAAATGGAGAGATCTGAAATGGGCCCTGCATTTGATAAAATGCAAAAAAAAAAAAAATGATAATAGTTTGAAAGAAACTAATTAGTATATACAATGGATGTCAGTTGACCCAATAGTTTGCTGTTGTTTAAAAAACAATTTAGGGCGTTGCAATGTGGTATGTTCTAACCCCACAGGTTATCCTTTTGACAGCTGACCTTGAACTTATAAAATGTATGCAGAGTAAAAGAAATCAGAAAGAAAATAGTTACTCAAATGTGCAACTGCACAAATATACCCCCCACCCACTATTAAGATAACAAAACTTCTGCTATTACCATAATATTATATATATTAGAAAGCTATACACAAGCATGTTAATTTCACAGATTTTTTAAAAGATTCTTAATATTTTATATAATTAGAAATACACATTTCAAAAACAAAACTTCTACAAAGAGAAAACAGTTATCTTGGTTAGCAAAGCATGGGGTTCCTCATGGCTTAGGGTAGTGCTTTCTATACAAAAAGTCCTTTTTGGGTTTTTACAGGACTGTTAAAATATCAGCGAAGCTATCAAGGGGAAAAAACACATTTTGGCTTAAGTAAACTACAAAAAGCCACAAATGCTTTGCAAACTCTGTCTTACCTTTTATATGAAAATAAGCAAAATGTAATGTACATATTTTTATATTTTTATTTAATAAGAGATGCAGACCCAGATTCATTTATTTATTTAATTAAATACGTTAGCTCTCAAACTCCACATTTTTTTTTTTTTAATAAGTATGGTCCTCTTTAAATGGTGTCTGATCCTTTTGAATGAGTGCCATACGCCAATAGTATGCCTGCAGGTTTGTGAGCGTGCTCGGGACGTTAGGTGACCGGGCATGTTCCTAACATTTACCAATGGCCACCCCTTGCCGGGTCTGTCCAAACTTCTATACATTTTTCTATATGTTGCATAACAGCTGCTCTCTCTTTCAGTAAAGATCTGCCGCTTTTGGCAAATGTTTCCTTTTGTCTATTTACATGTAAATAACGTTGAACCTGCAACATGACACTATCTATTGTAACATACATTTTGCAAAGGAGCACAACAGTGAAAAGAAGTTAGCCTTAAAATCTATTTTGTACAAGTGTTCTGTTGTACAACTCAAGTGCTAAGCTTATCTCAGCATTTCTGTTTATCTTTATACTGTATCACTGAGGCAATTTAAAAGTACTTTTACAAAACAGAGTACCTGACTTTTTTTTTTCCACACACGGCACATATAATGCATATCGACCCCCCTTCCCCATTAAGGTATAGCACACACACACACTGCAAGAAAAAAAAAAAACTATTAAGTAATAATGTGATCATGTTGCCCATCCTTCAGAGAGTCGCATGCGCTTGACTGAGGGACTTTCCCTTTCGTCCGGCGAAGGTCTGGTGAGTCCAATGGGGGAGTGGAATTCGTTCCGGTGATCCTCTCGGTCGCTCCCGTCGTAGGAACTGCTACAGCTGCTCAAGCTGTCAACAGGAGATCTCCCCGCCTCGTGGCGCGTGTGTTGTGGGTATCTCGAAGGGGTGGTGGTACGGTCTCTAGGAGGAGAAACAGGTTCTGACTTGATGTTGAGGCTTTGAGTAGAAGGCAGGGAGAGATTTGAACTCTGAGATAAATGAGTGCTAGTGCAAGCTCTGTAGGAGGAAAGGAAACCCAGTTACAGATGGAGGAGGCCTGGAGGCCCCAGGAACTCACAATTACAAACACATTAGCTTAAAGACTTGCATAGACACCAGAGCCCAGAGTAAGAAGTGCTGCCAAGCGCGGGGCAACCCTGCCTCAGCGCATTCAGGACGCCTCTGCTCTTGGTCTGGTAGTAATTACAGCGTCTACGTGGCACAGGCCTCATGAATCCTATCTGTAGTTAATGACAGGCTCCTTAACTGTACAGGTTACCTTTTCAGCAAGGTTTAAGGCATGATAAGAAATTTATTCTCTGTGTTCATGGACTTTCATGCTATGCAACTTCCAACTTTTTAATTTTCTAAACCTTGGAGATAGTGTATGACTTTGAATTAGACTCTCTTGATTTAATAAAGCTTATATTTGAAAATTATTTTTAAAAATTTATTACTGACATAAACATTTCTCTCCAATTAATAAGTACATACAAATAGAGTTATACAGTCCTAAGAGAAGAGTTCAAATTTCAAATGAACGGAACCCATCAAATATATAATATCTATAATTGTCAGAAAGTCTGAAAGAAGGAAACGAGAGAGGAGGAAGGAGAATGAAAATGATCTTCACAGAGTTTAAATATTGGTGTAAAAGCAGACTTTCTACCCCACTAAAATTATTACATAATTGGACTTCCTTCATCTTTTGCACTTATATGGGATGAAAGTATTGTCTGAAGTCCCTATTCCCTCAACTTCACTATTGCTAGGCAACAGCACTCACAGGCTAGTTGGGATACCACTCCTCTTATTTATAATTAATATTAGTTGATGAATCTGTTGTTGCTTAAGGAAATGTTGTGGTGAAGAGATATGCAGTGTATTACTGTGTGTACAATTTGCAATCCTCACTAATTTCCAGAATGTAGATTCTACCTTTCTTCCAAAATATAGGATGTTAGATACATTAAGTTCTACATAGAAAACCATTAAGCTCTTAAGTGTAAATTAGCAATTACAGTGACACTGATCAGGATAAACTGTGGTCACCTTGCTGGCATCAATTTTAAGATGCTTTCATTATTTTTGTACTCCGATTGCACTGACATCCAAAGCTGGAGCCAGTCTGATCTGACCATACTGTCAAGAAAGTACAGTCGTCTTTTTAATTGAGGAAGATGCACAGAAGAGTAATCTATGCAGACACAACCATTTTAAACAAAGGAAAGCCAGCCTACCTACTAACGTATGTAATTATGCTGCGTTGCAATGGAGAGAACTGAGTGTTGGTAATATGTAGTTCTGAGAAGATGATGTGTATATTCTAGAGAAAATGGTGGAGAAACTTGGGGCTGCTTTTTGGGGAAGGGAGATGCAATATGGGCTTAAGATATATAGAAATATAAAATTAGTCAGGAATGAGTTTATCTTTGAGTAATGGTTTATACAAAAGCACCACCTACTGGCAGGAACTACTTTCCTTCTCTTATTAATAGATGAGTTAGTGTAGAGAACAACATAAAGAATTGTTGGCTTCTCTAATAAGATGTTCTTTCTTTAGCTTTATGATTTTACAGAATCAAAACAGTCTGAGATCCAATAGCAAGGTCTCTCTTCCAGCACACAGGATTTTTAGACTCTGTTTAGGCCTGGAATGATTTATTTGAAGCTTATTATTTTAGGCTATATTATTTTTCTAATTTTGTAAGACTTTTAATTAAATGGTCTTTAAATCAAGAATATATTAAGACGAGGAAAGGGGAAACACCTGTGTTTCAAAGGCTTTATAATGGACTATTTTGTCTTTGTTCAAAGTTACTTAATGATTCGTTTTGATGTTAAAGGAAATCCTCCTTTGATTTCTGGAAGAAAGCGATTTCCTGGCTCTGGGTAAGAAAGACTATTTCACTAAAATTCAATTAAATGCTTTTTGCTATGAATCACACAACTGTCTAATAATGAATGTTAATTAGGAGCCTGAAAATGACACAGCATATCAATAAATACTTTTGTCTGCCCTTTGACATTTAACTTGCAGTCCTTTAAGCATGGTAGCATGGAACATTTCAGAAACGTAGTGAGTTGGATCAGATAGGTAATTAATCTACGTAAATTAAATTAAAAACAATATAATCAAATGACATTTCTTTAATGGCATTTGAAAGCTGCATTATACATTTATTTTTGTGTCAGCTCTCAATATCAACTGGCATGTGTAGGTTTAGCTGGATCTCGTTCCCCATAAAAGATGGAAAATTACTGGTGATTCTTTTCTATGAATAGAACAGCTTATCTTATGGTAGAATTTCATTTGACACTCAACATATACACAAGCTTATTCTGCGTAGTGTAGCTCTGGGGACTATATCGACAGTAATGAAACGTAAGTGGCATCTTATACTCAACTTCACTTCGGTGTAATACAGAACACAACACAGAAGAGATAATCTCTGCTATCAAAGAAGTACTTTCGTGAAAAGAAAAAAGCAGCAGTAAACATCATTTAACTATCTATATGCTAGTTTATTCTTGAGAACAAAATACAGCTGTGGATAACTGTAAAAGGCTTCATACGTGCGAGTGAGTGATAAAGATGTAGGAGGAGAGGTAAGAAGGAGTCAGATATGCAAGTTGACATGGCAGGTCCTCCTCAAGTTTCATCTCTAGGGGACTCTGAGTAGAGAAAACTACCCTTTCACTGGACTGTCCAGAAATCAAATGTGATAATTTTATTTGAGTTCCTCTTATTCCTGTACTGGAATTAAGCTCCCTTACTATATTTAGCATGCTACATTATTATTATTTTTTTTTTAGAAACAGAGTCTCATTATGTAGCCCAGGTTGGCCTCAAACTTTAAATCCTCTCACCTCAGGCTCCTAAGTGCTAGGATTAGAGGTGTGTAACATCACACCTACCTGACCCTACTTAAAAAAAATAAACAAACACAGTCTGGAGAGATGGCTCAGAAGTGAAGAACACTGGGTGCTCTTGCAGAGGACCCGGGTTCGATTCCCAGCACCCACATGGCAGGTAACAGGCTAACAACCATCCGTTAACTCCAGTTCCAGGGGATCTGACGCCCTCTTCTGACCTCTGCAGGCATTGCATGACATGAGTGCACTCACATACATTCAAGCGATATATTCACACATATAAAATAAAAATAGTAAAATATTTTAAAACCACAAAGATTTATTTATGTATATGCATATATGTCTTTGTGCAATTACGTGTGTGTGTGTGTGTGTTTGTGTGTGTGTGTGTGTGTGTGTGTGTGAAGATATCCTCAGAGGCCAGAAGAAGGTTTGGATCCCCTGGAGCTGGAGTTACGGGCATTTGTAAGTGGCCAATATGGATCCTCTGAGTCTATGTAAGAGCAGCAAGTGTAGTGTTCTTAACCACTGAGCCATCTCTCTGGCCCTTGAGTTTAACTTTTAAAAGTTATCTCTACTCAAAAGTCTCTCTCAGTATGAACTGAGTATTGAACGCCCTCATCAACAAAGATAATGTGTAGAACTGCTTCCAAAACCAGGCTGCCCCTTTTAGACCATAACTGAGCAAATAGCTGAAAATTGAGAGTCATTTTTCTAAAAGTTGGAGTTCCTTCCCAGACATCTCTTCCTTTATAAATGTATGCTGCTTGTCTAACTTTGTTACAAAGATACCACATAGTATCTAAAGCCTTGCAGACAGCAGTATAAAGGACAAAGAGGACTTCTTTCATGGACAAAATATAAAGAATTCTAGTATACTTTAAAAATTTTGAGAAAGAATTCCAGTAGATGTGTTGGGCTGCTGGGAGTATCGACTTTGGTGGGGCTAAAACTGATTTCCTTCTTTGCTTAGATTATCGTATCTACCCAAAGAATGAGCCCTAAACATAAGTCTGTGAGACTGACTTGGAAAACATCAATTCTTCCAACTGATTCACACTCCAAGGAATTAAGACAATTTATAATAATTTATTTTACATTGATTAAAGAAAGTTTGTATGAACATGAGATAGACCATTTGAAAGAACCTTACAGAAAGCCACTATGTGTGTGCATGTATGAGAGAGAATGAGGATGAGCATATGTGGACAAACCGAGGGAGGGATAAAGGAAGAGAGACAGAGGGAGGGAGGGAGGAACGAAGAGAGGGAGAGAAACTATAAAGACTGGGTCATCCTATTAATTTGAGGCATAAGGGAAATGATTAAGTGCAATTACAACTCATAGACTAAATTCAAATTGTACACAATGAGATTCAGGGTTGAAAGAAATGGGAGCCGAAACCCTGGGCTGCTGCAGCTCGGTTTCTAGTTCAGGGATGTTCCTCTGTTCTCACTCATGAGCAGCAGAGAACTACCTTCTCTCATGTGACAGAAGAGTTTTAGAATTGTGCTAAAGTTCAAATATGTATATGTGTTCATATGTAAAAATGATGAGGTATCATTGCAAAAAAGAAAAGAAAGTGAAATATTATGGCCTCAAATTTCTAATTCTATTTTAATGAATTTGTTTTTCGTGTTTGTGCCTACGTGCAAGCGCTTGCACACCTGCAGTAGCTGGTTTCCTCCTTCACCATGACGGTCTCAGGGATCAGATTCAAGCTGTCAAGGTTGGTAGTGAGGATGCTAACAAGTACCTTTGCCTGATGAACCATCTGTCTAGATCTGATACAGATTCTGACACAGATAATATCTTGGGGGGAAGTTTAGTATGTTAAATGATGAATTTTGTGAAAAATAAAAGAAGAATAGTTCTCCTTATTACTGACAAGAAATATGTGTGGGAGGTTCACTGCTCTTCTATAGCAGTGCAATGGCATGTGTACAGATCTTAAAAATGTCTGGATAGGGACAGATGTAGCAGCACATGCTTTTAATCCCAACACTCCGGAGGCAGAAGCAGGTAGATCTGGACCCAGTTTCGAAACAATCCCCCCACAAGTCTGTATAGTATTATGTACTTAGTGGTAATTACCTGAAGAAATGATTGCAATTAATGTCTACTTGTACAATTAGGAAAATTTAGATGTCCTAAGAGAGAAACTCATTGTTGATCAACACTTTATACATCTTCGATTTTAACAATCTTTTAAGAAAGCACAGCCACAGGGTTCTCTAAATATGGTTGATTATATACATGGAAGACTAGACATTCAGTGACAGTGATTAGTGAGTGGAATGATCATAGTAAGAGGTAAATGACTGGCATATCAGAACTCTGATTTATGTTACATCAATAACATGGAGCTTAGTGGGGGACAGGAAAGGAGACTGGAAGAGAAATGCACTGGCGATACACATCAGTGGCTTCGATTTTAACGAGTAGACCTCACTGTAAACATAGATATGGAACTAGTTAACAAATATAACTGGTGACTAAATGGCTCAGGAGAAAAGTAAAAGCGGGCTAAATATGTAGAATGTTTCTGAAATACAAAGTCATCTTTAGATAGTTTATGTACTATTTTCTTTTAAAGATTAATTCATTTTCCGAGTTATTAGTGAAACTTAAATTCTTTTGTTTAAGTTTTAGCTTAAAAATGTCTTAAAAAACGTGGTGTTTATTGTGAATTCAGGTCATTTTAGGGTTTGAACCTCTCCTTAGATAAGTGACAGAAGTCGTTTCTATGACAAAGATATATCTCAAAACTGCCACAAGGGGGCAGAAAGATACATATTTTGACCAGAAAACAACAAAAATTATTTTTATGCCCAAGTTTAGTAATTAGTAATATATGTACTAATTAATGTTTATACATATTTTAATAAATATCTGTAACTACATAACTACACTGTGAATATATTATAAATATATAAAACCAGTACAGACACCAAACAATGGGTCCTATGAACATTAGGTTCACATTAGAATAAACTATGAGGTTTGTGCGACGTGAGAATTTCAGTTATCTCAAAAATGTAAAGAACTTAGAATTATAAATGCCTCAAAGGTTCCAGACGAACTGTGTGAAACCCTGCTAAATAAAAATTCCATCACTGATAGAAGAAATATAGTCTAAAACATTAAGGAAGACTGCGCCTAATTATTAGAGCTTCCAATTCTCTTAAGAATAAACTAAGTAATATTTAAGCTACTTGAAATGTATTGGTCTGAAAATGGCTTTCATCTTTCTATGAAACAATATTTTATGCCCTTTAATGGGGTATTAAAACACATAGGTAAAGACAGGCATTTACCATTAAAAAAATCTAAAAACACATTATAAAGTTATGTTATAAAAAATGTAATATTGCTTACCCCAACTGACTGAGGGCGGATGGTGGCATGTTATGTAGGTGTTGCTGTTGCCAGCCAGTTACAGAGCCAAGGTGAAGAGCACCGGCAGTGTTAAACCCAGACAGAGATGACAGGTCTGCACTACTCAGAGAATACTCTAGATGAAGGAATGAAGAAGACATCAAGAGAAAAATTAAAATTGGAAACTGTCAAATGGCAAATAAATGGTAAACATTTTCAGCTTCTAAACTATAGATCAGATTTTTTGATTTGAGAGATAAGGGAGATAAAACATCAGGGATACTTTAAATTTAAAAATAAAATATTATTCGATAGAGTAAGTATTCAACAAAATATTCAAAGTAACTTGGTTTAAAAGTGTATACATGTTCAATGGTCTAGAAATTTTTTTAAAAAAAATCTGGATAGTAAGTTTTCTATTACATTAAGGAAGTAATAGCTTAGTTTCCTTTAAATTTGAATTTAGTTTGGGTAAATAAAAATTTCAGGTACTTAAAACTTAAAAATGTAGACAATTGCTCTACCTTAGGAAAGATCAAGTTATGGTAAAACATGATGGGACACAGGTACTACATACAGTTTCCTGTAGGGTACAGATCAGAACTTTAAAAAAATCTGCCTTTTCATAAAAAGTATCTACTGCAATATTTGCACATAGCAAAGCTACTCACCAGTACCATATGTTGTTGAAATGGCTGATGGATATCCTCCCATTCCTTGTCCTGGTAAAGTAGGAGTTGCTACGGAAACCACTGGGGTAGCCAATGACTGAGCCGACTGGGAGTTATTTATCCTTTGATTCTTTTAAAGTAAATAAAAAAGACACTATTAATGGAAGGCTTTAAAAAGTTAAAAATATTAGGTTTCACTATTAGTTTTTCACATAAAGAAATAAGTTAGTACAAAGCTCATGAAATTAATCATTTAACATGTGTCTCTATGAACTCTGCCAACCCTATCATTTACAATCCTTCAAGAGACCAGCTGTTGCCATAGTAACCCATTACATCAGTATCTCCTAGGCAACTGAACTAGTAACAAGTACCATAGCGTTATTATGGGTAAAAACAGACTATGTTGAGAACTGATGAAATATGTATACTGTACTTCCATTGTTTCAGTTTTTATTCAAATGCAAATTAAAAAATTAAAATCAACCATGGCGGTTTCACAATCACTTCTATGCACAGCAGAGCAGACAGGTAGGGCTTCATGCTGTACTCTGACCAGCAGGTGGTGCTCTGACCACTTTCTTTAGCTTCTCAACTCCCCCCCAAGTAGACGTCAAGCAAATGCCTGTATTTAACTCCTCATAGCAAAGGATGTAAGGCACATAAACTTAAAATTACCATACTTTAATTATTATAAAATAAGCATTTTAGTTTAAATAACCAAAGAAATATTCTTGTGTTTTTGGATAATGCTATAAGTTCCATCATAAAAATATTGAAAACATGGTCTCCAATTATAAGGTTGGGACAGAAAAAAAAAACCACAAAAAACAAACCCACACAAACCAGATATTCTTTTCACCTGTCAGTGATGATAGAAACTAAGCATAATCAGGTAAGTTTCAAAATCTTTCCATTTTATCATAGCTAGTATTATACTAAAAGTAGCTTCCATTTTCCCACACGCACCCGCTGAGTGAAGCATTCTCACCACTTACCAAAAGCAGGTCGACATCCTCAGACTGGGAGCATGGGGAAGGAGTTTTATTAATTAGTGTCTGTAAATATTTATAACTGGCAAAATCTTTTCAACAAAACGAAAAGCATCTTCTGATAGACACAACAGTTTAAATAGCCTTACAAAGCAGACTCTAAAGACAACTCCTTACAAAGGCATTCTTTGTTTCCCTTAATGAGGTGTTTGTCTCAAATGTGAAGACAATCTATCTGGTTTCTAGCATAGGTCAGTCTCAATGTTCATTATTTCACTATCACATTTTGAAAAAAATGACACTGTACTTTCGAACCCCACTTGCTAGAGAAAGGGGGAGTCACACCTGACAGGATACTTGCAGAATCCCTGGGAATGCATCAGTTTTAAGGGATGTGGGATAAATCTGATCATAGAAACCACCTGCCATGCCTGGCCCACACTGACCTCATCCCTGTAGAAGTTTTTATTTGTTAGAACTAGTCTTTTCTAAAGACAATGTTGAATATTATAAGATTTTGGGGGGTGGCAGTAGATATTCAAAAGTAATCTTTACCAAGCCAATAAACTAATCAGCTCACAGGTCTATTTTACCCTGAAGCTTGCCTCAGAGCAGACAAATCTGGAAAAAGGAAAGAAAAGAAATACTTGCAGAATGATCTAAATTTGTCTACTCAATTTTGATTTTTAAATGTTCTCACTCTTAAGCACTGTTAGTTTGGAGAACACTTTATTTATCTCTCCTATCTGTTTATCTCTCCCCAATCCTCTCTGTTCTTGAATTTGATACTACAGTATTTTTTTCATCTTAGTCATGCAGTATCATGAAAAAGAAAATAATACAGTTTGGGGATATTATATATACACAATTAAATTCATATTTTATATATTTTTTCTTAAAAGTATGTCAAAACTCCTCTTCAATATAAAATTCAATTTTTGTTGTCAAAATTTTTAACAAACATTTTGTCAAAAAAAAGTTTAACACAGTTTGCTTTTCAGAGTTAGCAGTTTTCATAAAACACATACAGGCAAAGATGAATTGAGATAGTGTACAGGCATGTGATATATCAGATATTAACAGTGCAATACATCTAAGAAAGAAATTTCCAATTAATACAAGAAAGTTAATTTAGGAATTATGGAAAGTATTTTTCATTGTCAGCATTCCAAGGACATAAATAGCTCAATTATATAAAAACACTGTCATGAAGCACCTCAGAATTACTACTTCTATGAAATATGATTTGACCAGAGGTACAATTGAGACCTTTAGGAAGAAATGATTTTCTTGCTCCAAGAAACACAGTCCTGTAGAGGGATTTATTAGATATTTTTTTTTTTACACAGAAAAGGAGAATGCAAAATCAGTTACTATAGCCCCATCAGTAGGGTTAAAAAACACTATTAATAGTGTTAATTTTCTGGGAAAATATAAATAACTCATATTTTGGCAAATACTAAGATAGCAAAGCATATTTTATACATATATATATATATATATATATATATATATAATCAGCATGTATTTAAAATGTAGTTTTGCATTACCACTGATGGCATCGTGTTCTTGCTGCCAGGAGGAATAAGAACTCGGAGATCTGGTTTACGATTATTCATTCCTAGATTCATGGGGGGAGGAGATTTGGCTTGCATATTCTTGTTCAAGTTACCAGGTGAGACCAGCAGACCTGGTGAGTTTCGGGGATTGCCATACCCGTTCCCTGTTAACACAAAAAGTGACAGAACTCAGGGAGAAATCTAGACTAATTTTTTTTTTCTAAACAATACACTACATGAGAACAAAAAGGAAAGCTTAACAGTGAGACATTCGGTATACACACAGAAACCATAGGATCACTGATTTAACCTCTGTGTGAAGAGTGGCAACCCAGCTAATTATTTAATATTCTTCTGAAAGATGAAAAACTTTTTATGAAAAGAAAGCAAATACACATTAACGTGCTCAGAAATCAGCACATCCCATGCTCTTTTTTCCTATTAAAATTTTTTTCCAGAGAAAGTCAGACAGTCGTTCAGGATCTAAGAAAAGCACAGAATTGGTCCTGCACTTTAATTGACTAGTTTGGCGGAGGCTGGGCTGGAGTGACTCATTCTTTCAGTTCACTGGTTTGGGTTTTATCCTGTGTCTGTATGTCCTTAGATGAAGAAAGGGCAGAGCAGCGAGACTGTAATTTCTAGGACACTTTCAGGAGGAGGGGAAGCTGCGTACACATTTTGCTGCTCAGTCTCCGCCAGTCTAAGTGAATGCTCTCGGTGGCCTTTCTCGTGTCTGGTTTTGCCCTCCTCACCAAGTTTTTCGCAAAGCCCTGAAGCTTGCAGAAGTTCCGGCTCATGCAAATTTTCAAAAAAGCAGCACTCCTCAGGAACTGAATCCTTCAGTGAAGTGCTGACTCATCCAGACACAGGAAAAGTCACCAACTGGGAGGATGGAAAGGACTTCTAGGACTCTGATGTTTAGCTCCCTACTAACAAAATGGATGTCTGAAGGCGCCACTTTTTGTTCTGAAAATACACGGTCCCGATAGAAACAGCTATGGAGTGTGGTTGGAAAAGCAACCTGAGCTGGCATAAGACCTGACTCAGAAAGCCATCTGCTGGCCTCCTAATGGAGAAGAGAAACCAGCTATAGAAACTAGGCCATTGTTTTCCGAGGCTCACTAAAGGAAACAGACAAGCCTCACTGTGATTGTCATCATTATCATCATCTCAAAACACAAGTACCTATTACCCCAGATGAATGAGACCATGTGCTATTACTCAATGAGAAGGCAAAGATAGGGCTCCAGTCTTGAAAGGCCCTGAAATACCTTTGCACTAATGCAGTACATACACGTGGTACAAGTACAAGCGTGTACAGCATAGGGAGAGATGCCTGTAGATACTGATTATGTTGCTCAGTTTCCAAGAGGCATGAGATTTCCTAAGAGAGGTTCATAGAAGAGTAAGGAACTGATGAGGGTTCAACAAAAGAGAAGATGCAGGAAGACAAGCTACTGGGGTCGGAGGGCTGAGTGAGGAATTTATAGAGCATCCTCAGTAGAAATCTTAGAACAGAGCCCACATAAAGGGGGTGTCTTATGAGGATACAGAAGTTGGTCTGTGGAGACCCTGGAGTCTATGATGAAACTCTGAGTTAACATGGAAACGGAGACCACCTTGAGCCTCAAAACAGAGGTAGAACAGTCCTCCAAATGGTCAGATATCTACTGGCATTGGAAAACCTGGACTTAAGGAACCTTTGTGTCCTTGGGTCGACCATTCTTGTGACTAATGCAATGGCTTCAGACAGAAACAAGAAGTTGGAAAGGAAAATCTCAGGTATATTTCAAGGAGACAGTTATGGGAATATCCTTCTAAGTGTATATTAGTTGTACAAAATAATGGGTTTCATTGTCACATTTTAGCAGTATGCAATATGCACAATACACTTTGGTTATATTCACCCTCTGCCTCCTCTCTTGTTCCTCCCACCCCATGTTGGTTCCTCTCTTCTCAAATAGTTCCCGTGGGAACATTTTTTGGGTCAAAATGTATTTGGGGCTTACTGCCTAAAGCACATTTGTTCTTCCTATTGAATGCATTCACCTGCCTCGTTTTATGCATAACTAGGCTGAATATATAACAAATAACTGCAAGATTCAATCTCAATTGGATTATGCATAAACATTTCCAAGTTTCTGGAGGCAAAACAAAAATAAAACAAATGAAACACCCCCAAAACATGTGTCAAGTACAGAGCAGTGGCTTAAGAAATTTGCACTGAATTTGAATACAAATTAGTCTTCCAAAATAAAACTTTAAGAAAACTAGCTAAATATGTCAAAATCCCAAATTATCTGTTACAGTTAATTTGGACAGTGTTTGGTGCTAAAAGCTTTTACATGAAATAATACATTTACCTTTTCTCACTAGGAGAAATATAAAGAGAATATATTCCCTACAAAAAATGCTGGGTAAATTAGAATACTCAGCAGAGTTTTGTATTTAATGTGTACTACTGAATCATTATTCTATGTCAGGGCCTTAGATTGAATGAATAGATTCTGCTGGATAAAAAGAAACAAGAAAACCAAGACAAATTTGCAGCATTCGTTCCTCTGTCCACTGAAGTTCAGACAGACACACTGAGTACACGTGTCACTTACATGTTAATCCTGTGTGAGATCTGGTTTAAGCAAACAATCTAATGGAAAATTAGTCAAGTAATTTCAAAAGAAGAAGAAAAAATGTCAGTTAAGCGGTGCAATGAGGCCTGAAAAGATGAGAAGAAACTAAAACCCTGGCTGGGTAGATGCTGACACTGGTTTGCATGGAGGAGTCATTTTGCTAAAAGGAAGTAAAACCAGTTGGGGCAATGTGCGGCCCTCTGATATGACAAACACTGGGCCAGTGTGCAAAATGGAAAGGTTCACAGAGGTGATGGAAAAAGGTCCTGAAAAAAGTAACATTTTCTACAGTAAACTGAGAAATTCCAACAAAGCCTATGTCTTTTTGCTTGTATTTTGAAACAATGATTTGGAGCTTTAATAAGGAGGGGAAAAAGGAAACATACATAAATAATTTTTCATTCAATAAATACCAAGAAACTAAAAACTGAATTAAAAAGATATTCTATTTCTCTCTTGAAATATTCCCTGTTATTTGAAAATTATGCCACTGTAGAAGATAAGACACATATTTTAAGGTGTTTACACACTGAATGCAAACCATTTTGAACTAGGATGACACTTTTAAATTCATATTTTTAGAGCATAGTTATTTTTAAGAACAAATAAATTCTTTTTTATGGGTGAATTTCTGCTGTTTTTAGCAATATCGTGCCAGCCAGCATTTTGGAGCCGTATAATAACCATTTCTGTTTCCAGCCACCAAATTGTTATTCTTTTGGCATAATATAGATTCAGGAATGCGAGACTGTGGACCCTAAACCAGTGATATAGAAACCTATCATTTGGAAATCAATGATGAAAACATGCGTGTGGTTTACTGCTAAGAAGAGCCTGCATTTAAGCTGGCTAGAAACCACAGCCTCCTCCTCACTCAGAACGCTGTGGCCTGTGTGGAGGCTGCTGTCCCACCTTAAGATAAATTCACCAGAGAGCATGGTCACATTTAAATTCAGGGGCTAGGGAGGTGGGAAACACCACCTCTCAACAACCTTCTAATATACAGATTCAGCCTTTCTTCATGCTATGTTTTAAAATTACCCTCCACTTGGACAATGATCAATTTAGACATGACTATATGCAGATGTCACATTCTCTTGACCACTTAAAAAGACAAAAATTATAAAGTATGAGTCAATGGCTTTCCTGATTACAGATTATAAGAAAATGAGGTATAGACCAACTGTAGAGTCCAAAGAAGCTTTTATAGTTTCATTTGATAAAAAATATTGTTTCATAAAAAATAAGCCAATTTAAACTTTTATGATGTAACGTATATAAAGGATAACAGAATCTACCTCTGCTGACTACAAATATACAAATACTCATATTAAATAAAATTCGAATACATATTAAGGATTTGAAATACGGTGTTCTGAGAATTTTTTTTCTCCACAGTTAAATTACAAACATTTACTGCTTTTTCTTCTTCAGTTTTTCTTTTTCACCAACGCCTATTTTAAGAAGCTGTAAATTCAAAGAACATATTACTGGCTGATGATTATGAGGCAGGCATTCTGCTTTGTGTCACACAGCTCAACTGAGTATGGAAATCTTTAAGTCCACAGTTCTACAACTTTCTGTATTTGGTTCTTCAGGAATTAAGAATCTTCTCATGTGTTTTGTTTGTTTTTATTTTTTCTGAGACTTTGAGTTATAAATGCAAACATATAAGATTCATAAGCATAAATCTGAAACGAGTGTTAGGGCCTGTGGATATTTCTTTCATTGATAGTTTTTATCTCTTAAACTGTAAACTTTGACTATTCTTTCCGCTTCCTCCATCTCCTATAAGATATCAAATCTTGTCCAATCTCTTAAAAGAAAAGCCAGTCTGTATCTCTACTGCCGTCATCCCCATTTGACTAAGTCTTCCAATAAATTCCTACCTATTCTTTTCTTATCTAGTTGGAGGATTTCTTCTCCAGATACTAAACTGAATTTCAGGAGGGTTTGAACTGTACACAAAGGTCTGTGGAAATGTGATGTTGGCTAGCCCACCTAGGGATATCTTTCTAAACTGTCCCTTCTGTCCTATTCCTTTGTCATATACTGTCTAACACAGTTGGGTCAGTGCCCTGCCTGTCTCTCAGGGCTTACTATAGTTGACCCACTGTGTCTGTGTAACCTAATTTCCAGTGGCTATAGCTAGGCTTACATCCTCTGAATATGCTTGAGTCTTTGCTCTGAGAGTTCAGTAACTGGCAGTATTCACTTTCCTGTTTAATTCAAATTTGTCTTTCAAGGATCAGGTACAGTCCCAGCTCTTTCATGACGCCTTTCAGATAACTTCTGTTCACTATGGACTCACTCTCCTCTCAATTCCTGCTGCAATTAAAGGCAGTGATACCGCACAACTACCAGTTCTTTCAATGTTTCATATATTCAAGAAACATATATAAAATAAACTAGAAGATTAGGAATTACTCAGGAATGGTACCAAGAAATAAACTACTGGGGTTCCTGGAGGTAACAACTGAAAACATGATGAGTAACTGGATAATTCAAACACTGAGGCGTTCTCTCCTTCCTGCTACTTGCAGAACTTCTATTTTAGATCATGGTTACGTTTATGCCACTGGGGCAAATTGCTTAGCAGTCAAGCGATATGAAAGCCAAGAAATCATGCAAGTGTCCACCTACTGGTTGGTTTGTAGGAGTTAACTGAACCTTCTTTTTAATCTTTCATGTCTGCTAATCACTTTACAGCACACGGCATTTTCCCCAATGAAAAATGAAAACTTTAAGAAGGCAGTGATATCGGCAGAGCATGGTGGCACACGTCTTTAATCCCAGCACTCGGAAGACAGAGGCAGGCAGATCTTTGTGAGTTCAAGGCCAGCCTGGTTAGGGGTAGGGTTAGAGCTAGGGTTAGGGTTAGGGTTAGGGTTAGGGTAGTACATAGTAAGTTCCAGGCCAGCTAGGGCTACAGGGAGACCCTGTGTCAAAAAGACAAAAACAAGCAAGCAAGCAAGCAAACAAACAAAACACACTGGTCTCTTCTTCCACACTGAGAAGTGTTTCTTGTCATAGGTTCTCTTAATATAATTCTCAACAATTTCCTCAGGTGGAACTTCACCAAAAGATGGGAGGAAAAACAATGTGGGGAGGTGACAGTTAATAGTGAGTAGAGTGTTCTAAAATTTTTTTTATAAAATTTATTTTGTTTTTGGTCTGGTGTGGTAATGGATTCCTTTAATATCAGCAGAGGCAGGCAGGTCTCTGTGAGACTGAGGCCAGTCTGGTCTACATGAGTTCCAGACCCGCTAGGACTACAGGGAGAACCTGTCTCAAACAAACAAATACTCATTTTATGTGTATGAGTATTTTGTCTACATGTATGTAAGTGCACCATCTACATAGGAGACCAGAAGTGGGCATTGCCATGTGGGGACTGGGAACTGAACCTAAGGCCTTTGGAACAAACAACCAGTACTCTTAACCACTGAGCAATCTCTCCAGTCAACAGTGAATGGAGTTTTGTTACAAAGATTTAGAGATGGACAGATGGTTCAGCAGTTAAGAGTACTGACTCTTCTTGCAGAAGACAAGGGTTCAAATCCCTGCACCCATATGGTGTCTAATGACAGTTTATAACTCCAGTTACAGGAGATCTAACACCTTTTTATGTCCTCTGTGAGCACTGCATGACATGGGTGCATTTACATGTATATAACACTCATATACATAAAATAAAAAAATGTAAAAAAGAAAAAATTTTCAGAGTCAGGGAACACAGGGCAATGAGAGAGTTGAATATATTGATTATTTGAGAAGGATGGTGTTCTATGAAGATAAAATACTGGCTGTTTTAGAATCTGGAGTCTTCAATATTTGGGAAAGCAAGATTAACTAAACACATATCTTGGCTCATGTTAACTTTATGCTAAACTTTTAGCACACTTTATCCAGGGAAAATGAGCAGCAGACAAAAGCTTCTGAGTGCTTAGCATTGTTAACTTTGCGTGCTGTGAAAATAACGGTAGTGGCAGAGGAAATAAGCACTTAAAGGAAAGGAGCTAGACTGCTCTCAGGGAAGCTAGCTAGGATTATCTGCTACAGAACACTTGGGGAATGAGGTCTTGGTGAGACCGCAGACATGGAAAGTTTACAGGGCAGTCAAGAGTTTGGGACTAAAGGAGGCTAAAGCAGATGTATTCAGGTTCTAATTATGTTTCTATTAAAGTTCCTTCAAACTTATGGAGCTTTTTCCTGCATTCCCAGTATAAACTATTATCTTATTAGGTAAGAAAAGCCTAAAAGTAAAGGGAATCAGAGTCTCTCTGATTCTCATTCAAGGTAGACTTCATCAACTGACTGCACAGTGGTATCAACAACAGCAAACACTATGTAGAATGCACATTATCTGTCCCCAACAGCACCAGGCACCTTGCAATTGTTATGTAGCTGTTATTAGACTGGACAGAAAAGACCTTTAACCTTTAACCCTTATAAGAATAACCCTATGAGATAGTAAAAGTATCTCTATGTTGCATAATGGAAAAAAAAAAAAAGAGGAACAGGGAGGCCTAGTAACTTGCTCAACATCAATGAGCCATCCACTTGTGGAGGCATCGTGAACTCCAGCAGTGTGTCCATGCCCTACTGTACACTGTATTGCTTCTTGAAAATCATGCTTTAAGTTTTGAAAACTGTGTTGTATCTTGTCTCATTCTAAAATCAAAGGATTACAATGAAAGAGAAATGTGAGACTAAGATAGGAAACTTAAAGGTGATGTGGAAATTGGAAGGACATATTACAGAGGCACTTGGCTTTGCAAATGCTAAGACTGAGCTGAAGAGTCTAGCCTAGTGGTAGAGCTTTTGCCTGGCATCTTTCACTCCCTAGCACCTCAAACTAAGGCAAAACAAGGCAAAGCAAAACCAAACAGTAAGAATGGTTCAGAAGACATGGAACTTATACAAAAAAGTATGGAATGGTGATGTACCAAATCACATTTCTGGCATCCTGGATAAATATTTACAATAAACAAGAGAAAATGGGCTCAGCCACACAAAACACTAGAACAGCTAGCTACTTTAGGGCACTATGTGGAGTAGATGATTAGATATACTTAAAATTAGATTTTGTAAAAGTTTACCACCAATCTTTTCACAACTAATAAAGGGTAAAGATACTTGCCTATTCACTGACAATTAGGTACCAGATTCTATTAGATCCACTTAACACAATAGAAAAATGTCTGGTACTTTATGGGATCCACTACCACTTGCTGTTTTGAAAACAATTTCTAATATAAAGGTGTGTCAGAACTGCTTTGAGTGGTGATTTGTTAATGGCATCTGATTTTGGAGAGTTTGGGGCAAATTGCCACAGGAACATTAAGATGAACACACAGCTAAACCTTTCATGTATTGATCTGCTGCTTTTACTTCAGCTAAGTATTTTACCCACTTAGGCTTCTTATAATTTTAATTTATTTTTTGTTTGTGACAGAACCTAAGACCTTTCAGATGTGAGACACATCCTCTTTCAATGAGATATGTCCTTAGACCCTCAGTTTTGTTCTTTTATTAGAATCATTTTGAAAATATTTTCCCCACATTGCCTTGTTAAATAGGAGCTGCCATGTATATATGTATAGAAAACAATGTCGTGACTATAAACTAATTTTAATTTAACTTAAAAAATTTAAGACTACAAGTTAGCTTATAACCTTGAGGTGCTATTTTGTTTTAAATGTACATATATCTTTCATAAAAAATTTACTGTGTATAGTATTTTCTTAAGACTACCCCATACATCACTGAAAAGACATTCTTGAACAATAGTCTTTTTGGGGTTGGGTATGAATTATAGTCTTATATACTTATTATGTGCTGAATAAATACCTAAAACTCTGTTAAGAGGGCTAAATTTACATTATTCAGCTGTTGTGAATCACAATTTTACTTTAATTTTTTTTGAGGAAAAAAGGAGTTCAGTTTCATGGATTGCTGTAAGAGAAAAGGCAATCACAAAATACTTTGGGTCAGAAATCTGGAAATGATGAAAATTTCAGTATGCTTTAACGTAGAATGATGGTAAATCAGATTACTGATTCTTTTTAAAAATATTTTATTATTTTAATTTTATGCTTATAAGAGTATTGTCTGCATATATGTAAGTGCACTCTTGTCCTGTAATGCCCTCAGAGGTCAGAAGAGGGCATCAGATTCCCTAGAACTAGAGTTACAGAGAACTGATATCTGCCATGTGGGTGCTGGGAACTGAACCTGTGTCTTCTGCAAGAGCAGCCACAGTTCTTAACTGTTGAATCATCTTTCCAGTCCCTAGATCTCTGATTCTTATCCTGCTAAAGAATCCTGATTATAGGAATCTTAAAATCAGGTTTCCTCCTTTTTATGGGGGTTTCTCAGGGAGAATATAATAATGTATAATCTTACATTGTGAAGATACGCTTCTGAAACCTCCCTGCCGTCTGTGCTGTGTTCTTAGAAACACACTCCAAGATGTACAGCTTGGGGGCAGCAGATGCTCTGAAAAATGATTTGCCTCTCTGCCTTAACATGTCAGCTGATGAGTCTCAAGAACTTCACACCTAGCTTGACTTTGATAATTTTTATTTTCTGGAGTGTGTGTGTGTGTGTGTGTGTGTGTGTGTGTGTGTCGCTAGAAGTCGACCTTAGTTTCTCTCGGTCTTATGTTTTGAGATGGTCTCTCAACAGCAAGCCCCGGGGATCTTCCTGTCTCTGCCTCCCAAATACTGTGCTTTGCTGGAAAGCTTTTGTGAAATTTATGGTCTCCTTACAGAGTAGCAGTCAAATAGAACTTTGAACACAGTGCATGTGCTGCATGCTCTAGATCATGAAGCAGAAGAGCTTTTTCTTTTACTACGTTTTCACAAAGAATGAGAGTCCATGTCAAAGCAGGCTCGCGCTCTCATTTGTCCTAATCACCACTGGGTCAAGCTTTGTCACCCAACTTTTGATATATGCAGAAACTGAGGCTTAGGGAGACTTCTGTGATCACCCGGGCAGCAAATGTGAGAGCTTTGATATATATCCAAAATGCAGAGAGGCCTCCATTGCCTCACTACAAAGGCCAGATGTTTAGAATTTAGCATGCCTCTGTGTATTCCTTCCTCTCGGAAGAAGTCTCCATTCTTAAGGAAGCAGGAAGAGGACCTGATGCTTCTATGCACACAGGCTCTGATTTGGGTACTGACTTTTTAAAGGATACTTTTTAATTGCTCCATAAAAATGGTATTAAACCTTACTATCTTTAAAAAATTCCATTTAACAATGAGTGATAGATTTATGACTCATTTAATTGTTCACTTCTTGAGATTTTTGGGGCTGTCTCTTTGATAAAAATGAGGGGGTGTCTTCATTATTGACACAATCGTTCATTCTTTCAGTCATTTTTATAAACAAAAATATTGAGACAGTATAAATTAGAGAGAACGTGACAGAAGAGAATGAATAATTACTTTGTGGTTTTAACATTTACACAACTGCTTTGAACACATCCGAAGTTCATAATGTTCAAAGCGAAATGTGTTGCACTGAGCTGCTGCCCTCAGAGTCTGCCTCAGATTTACTCATCCAGCGGCTTCACTCACACCCTAGAGGCCTCAGGCCCAGATCTGACATCTCTGTGAAGACTAAGAGAGTGCTAGCATGCTGCTTACTGTACACATAACGAACAGTACCGGGACAACATCAAACCACACTTTTTTCTTGGTTAGAAAGGATATGGATAATTATAGTATATCAACAAATGCCAACATTTATTACAAGGATTATCCTTTTTTTGGTCTTTTTGAGGCAAGGTAGCTGCAGTTGACCTGGGACTTGGGACTATGTAGACTCCTCTGCCTCCTGAGTGCTGGGATTAAAGCCGTGGGCCACCATCGCCAGCTTGTACTGACTATCTTATGCAATTCCCACAACAATCTAGTACAATGGGATTTTACAATTTTCAAAAACTTCACACTTTTTTGTTTTTGATAGTGTTTTTCTAGCTCCAGCCCACCTGGAACTCACTATGTAGACCAGGCTGGCCTCGATCTCAGAGATCTGCCTGCCTCTGCCTCCTGAATGCTGGTATTAGAGGTGTATACTACCACATCCACTGAAAAATTTCACACTTTTTGAAGACCATAGTGTCATCACAAAATAGTTTGTGTATCAAGTACACATTATATTGAATATGTGCCATTGGCATAATTTCCCAAATCAATAACTGAGCAAAAACTTTGTTCTATGATTTTACAATTTTCATTAAACTGCTTAATAATAGTAGTGCTAGCTAAAAATTCTTTCCTTGCGCTTGTTTTACAAATTAATTTTATATTTGAGTGTGTAAATTGGCTATCAACTTATATTTGCTCTCGCTGCTATAGCTAGGATTAACAGAGCAGGAATTTCACCCTCTTATCCTTCAGATACAACATAATCAGATCTTTAATATAATCGGAGGTGGTCAAGAAATTGTGAGCCAAGGACATGGTGTCAAGACAGCTAAACACATAAATACAGAGTGTGGAAGAGAGCTAAACACTTAAATACTGAGCTCAAACAACTGAAATGGAGCTATAATAGAAAAACCCTGTAGGCATAATAGATAAACTCTGGGAATAGTTAGCACCCCATGCACACCGAAACTGCTGCTCAAGTTTAGTTAACTTGTTAGTGTAACTAGTTAAAAGAACCAATGAGCTTTCAAACAGGAGACTGTCATGACCCCATGCTCTGAACTGAAATTCAATGGAAATATGTAAGTCTAACTGCAAATTTTAAGTTATTGGCAAAAATGTGTCTCAAAATAGCAAATTATACTCTTGGCTAATGGCCTTAAAGCCTCAAGTGATAATGTCCTCGGTAGGTAAAAGGTTGATTTCAGAAGAGGGACTTTTTAACCATGTCTTTTATTCAGCATCTACTCTGCTTATGTACAAGTTCACATTATTGATGATTATTGTTTTTCCTGTATTATCTAAAAATAAATTCTTAGGGTGATGGTGGAAAGAAAGAACTGACTCCTCCAAGCTGTCCTCTCACCCTCACACAAGAGCCATGGCACCCCCACCCCCTTACACACAATAAGTAAAAAATTATAATAAAATTATTAAAAAGTGCAGGCTATAGAAACAAAACTAAAAGTAAGTATTACGGTACTGTCACAGTAAGGATGAGAGAATGAGGGCATCCTGGTATGGTGCCAGGAAACGAAAGGAGGTAGCTAGGAGGAAAAAAAGACAGATCTGAGTAAAACTAATATTTAGGAGGGATATGTTCACGGCTTACACTTAAAACCATAATGATGAAAGCTTTATTACCAGTCAGTGAATCTACAGGATCTGAATGAAGCTGTTCATTTTCATTGTTTTACTAAACATAACTGATGTGATCAAATGCATATCGTTTGAAAGTTAGGCACAGTGGAACACACCTGTGGCCCCAGCTACTCAGAAAGATGAGAGGTAGGACCATTTGAGTGCCTAAGTTCCAGACTAATCAAGGTAACATAGTGAAACACTGTCACAAACAAATAAGCAAGCAAGCAAGCAAGCAAACAGAATACTTGGTTTGGGAACTCAGGACTGATGATAAACAAATGGTTCTTATGTTTGTTTAAAAACTCTCTAGGAAGTTGTGACTTGAAATTTTCCTTTTTCCCTCTGGAAATCAAACTCCTTAGGAGTTAAGTCAAACCCCAGGAGTTGAAGGTAGGCTTTTCATGCTGACTTAACCTGTAACATTTTCCCTTTGTCTTTTTGACCTGCCGTTCCCATATTAGTACCGCCCCCTAGAGGATGTCCTGAGGGTATTGTTTCATCTGTAACTGGCCAAATCTTGCACATGGGAAGTGGACACTGATTTTCCTGGCAGTGTATCATGTGCTCTACATTATCCAGTTGGAGGACTTAGTGTTTCTTTCCTTTAATAAATCCTGATAACCTTGGTTTGAATTAAAAATATCATTGTTTTGTAATTTCTTAGATAATAATAAAGCAATAATAAAGCTGTGGGACCTTTATTTATGTTTTGGGCAAACTCCCAAGGCAAAACTGAAAATGAATTCAGAGTTGTTTTTTTTTTCTTCCAGAACAATGCAAACTACAGAATAATACTTTCATAGAAGGACCCAACAACTGCCCAAGTTTTTCTCGGATGCTAATTGCTAATACTTTTTAAAGTAATATAAAAATCAAGTTGGGGGTGCAACATGCCCAACTCCCTGGATTCTATACTTAGACTTCAAAACAAAGTGACACATAAACAATATCTTTATCTGTTGTTTATGTATAATTTCACATTCCTGATGATTACCTTTTTTTTCCTGTGTTATGTACAAATAAAATATATTTTTGTTAAAAATACTAACAATTAGTTTTCTTATTTGAGAGCAATCAAATGATATATTTCCTTTCTGGAATATTGCAGATTGGATTTGTATTTTACTAAAGCTTCAAAATGAAAATTTATTAAGTCAATATTTTTAAGTCGAATTTTAAATCAAAATGTTAACCATTGAATAGAAAATATAAAAAGTCAACCCAGAACTTTAAAAATATTAACTTATTTTTATTTTATGTGTTTGAGTGTTTTGCCTGCACGTAAGTGCACCTTGTGCATGCAATGCCTCTGGAAGACAGAAGAGAGCATCAGATTCCTTGGAACTGGAATTTCAGAAGGTTGTTAGCTGCCATGTGGGTGTTGGGAACTGAACCCTAGTTCTCTGCAAGAACAACAAGTATTCTTAGTTCCTCAGCCATCTCTCCAGCCCAATTAGAACGACCTGATGTGTATTCTCAGAAATAAGTACTTATAAAACAACAGTACAGGGAGATTATGAATTATGTGCACATAATTTAATTTTTTCTTTTCATTAATATCTGAGTTATAAATAGATTACAATGGTATTTGTATCTTAGCCTCAATGTGGTGCTAAAGTTCAAAGGTACTGAGTCCTGAGTGAAAGTTTAGCTAGGTCTGTCCACAGTCTATAAACCAGGTTCTGCTATTGGCCTCTCAGTATTTATCCATACCAATACACTGCAACTGTCAGTCTCCACGGATTTAGCTGACGTAAATTAAGCATTCCAGAAGTGGCAATGCTTGACAACCAAGTGCATAAAATAGTAAACAGTTGACAATCAAAATAAAGAAACAGCTGTTAGTTTCTTTTTATAAAAATGATATCTAATTTACAATGAGTGCCAATTAAAATTATTAACCAATATACATAAATCTCCTTTGTCTTATCACCAAATAGCTATGTGGATTGTAACATTTTAATATTTCAAAGTGATTTCTAAAACCTTTCTCTCTCTCTCTCTCTCTCTTACTCTCTCTCTCTCAATATCTCCCTCCCTCCCTCCTCTCTTAAATCTTAACCATGAATCAGTAAATATGTGAGTATACTGAGTTTTTTGCTCAATAAAAGGTACCTATATGATCAGAGTAAAACCAGAGGGTGTTAATGTGAAAGTACATAATCCAGTATAAGGTACTGCTGTGCTAATGGTTATTTCCATTAAATGTAATGATTACAAAAACTCAATTGAACTTGATCTTACAATCATCAATAACCACTTAGATTAACATGTTAAAAGCTTTAATGTACAGAGACATGACAAAATGTAATTTTAAAAGCAGTGACTTCTCATTTTGGTTGTTGAGAGGAAAGGATTAAGCAGTGGATGAATAACTGTCAACTGAAACCTAGAAATGTCACTGTTACTAATGTGTTTTAATGACTTGCTGTACAGATTCCTTACACCAACTCTACGCCCTATTCCATTTCTTCTGTAGTACCTCTCACCTTCATCTTTGCAATTATTTCAACCTAACTGACGATAAGGGGTTCAAAGTTTCCAGAGATGATTTGTGATGTTCTGAGACACCAAACCACATTTCACTTTCTCTTATGTATCAGTTGCTTAGGTTTTTAAAATTATTATTATGTTAGAGGATTTAGTCAAATCTTGCTTTATTGGCCAGAGGTGTTCAACCATTTAATTAAGTAGACATTTATTTTATACAGTATGAGATGACTGCATTATTTTTGTAAAGTACAGACCAAGGATTTTTGTACTGAAAAGTTATGGTTTCTATGACATATTCTCACTTTTTAGCAGTACTATTAACGTTTTCTATCTCAAAGATGAATGTTTTATTCTGTGAAAAACATTTACTGAACATCTTCTGTGTGCTAACTTAGACGCAGTTCGCTCCCAGACAGCAGTGTCCAGGAGAGATGTGCTCAGGAATGGGATTACAGTGCAAGGACATGTAATGACAGCTCAGGCAGTGCTGGAAGCATAGAGACAGGTACAGAGCTCCTGAATGGCTGAAATGGCTCTAGAGCAATGACAGACAGTGCTCTAGAAGCACACAGCGGGGGAAGGAAAGAAAGCGAGGATTGTACAGGCAAGGGGGAGGGGCCCAGACACTGCCTGTGAAATGGAAGGCACAGAGTGGCAGTTAGCGCATAGAATCTGGAGCCAGACTGCTAGGGTTCTACCTTAAGGTATTTCTCAGCTTCCCATGCTTTGGCTTACTGATCTAGAGAACCTGCACAACCTGAGCACCTCTCTACTTTAAAGGACAGCTATGAGGTTGGTTTAGTTACTTTTAATTTTTGATAAAATGCATACTATGAACTACTTAAAAGTTTACTATCAAGTTGAGGCTGCATACAGGGCTCTTGACGGCAGAGAAGAATGTTAGCCTAGAAAGTAGGGATGGGCTGGAGACCAGCAGCCCAAGGTTCTGAAAGTGCTGGAAATCCACTGCTGGACTTTTTTTTTTATTCATGTAAATGATGACCTTTAATTAGAGGTTTTGAGAAAGAACAATCAGCCAGAAACTGAAGAGAAATGGGATGTGAAACAGAGATGGATTCGAAGGCTCTGGAAAGAGCCCAGGGGCATTGCTCCACCCTGAAACAAGGCAATGAAATGAGAATGGGGAGTGGGAGACCTAAGAACAGCTTTGGAAATACTTAGTGGAGCTAGGTGGCTCACGGAATGATGGAATAACAGCTGAGGGACTAGGTGGGAAAATCGCTACATTTTATGATCAAACTGAACTGAGAGAAAGAATGTTTGTATCTGATCTTTGGTCTTTCTAAGGAATACAAAAAGAGTTTCTTCCTCCCCTAGCAAAATGACTCCCTTTTTATGAGATGAGATGATTTGATTTTGATAAACAAATGAACGGAACAAAAAACAAAACAAATGAAAAAAAAAACTGTGGTGGTTAAGAAATGTTTAATTTGGTTGCAGAGCCTTGCTGTTTGAGTTTAGAGGTTCTAACTCTGAGACCTTCAATGAGTTTCAATGACACTATTCAAAGTCTGGAAGTATCTTTGGGTAATTTTGCTTTAGTTTTCTTCTTCTGAGAATGCAGAGACACTGTGGCTAGCCTTGCTTCCCCTTGGTGCTATGTGAGTCTCTGACATCAGCACAGATATATTCAGCTTCGACATATGATACTGGCTGGCATAAGAAAGGAGAGGAAGATGGGTGAGCTTACTAGCAGGACATGACAGCTATGCTCAAGACTAAATGGCATCTGTAGCAGGTGTGCCTTGGAACCAGAGTTAGGGCTTCTTCTGTTTTTAGGACTGGTTAAGAAAATTTCATACAACTATACAGAAACTAGAACAATTATACATCTTGGTAATAAGATACCAGCATGATTTATTTAGTATTAGGGTGCAGCAATTGTTTTTCTTTTTGATTCCTCCTCTATCTTTGTTTGTGTGTGTGTGTGTGTGTGTGTGTGTGTGTGTGTGTTGGGGGTTGCTCTGACATTACTGTGCATGTGTGGCTGTCAGAGGACAGCCTCAGGGCTAGTCTTTGCCTTCCATGCTATTTGAGGCAAGGTCTTCTTGTTGCTTATTGCTGTGTATTGCAGGCTAGCTGTCCCCCTAGCTTTTGGGGACTGTCCTGTGTGGGTTTGCTCCCATCTCTTCACAGGGGCATGTCGGGATTACAGCTGTGTTCGAGTAATATCGCATCTAGCATTTGCATGGCTTCTGGGTATCAGAACTCAGTTTGTCAGGCTTGCTTGGCAAGCAGTTTACTCACTGGCCATGCCCCAGTCTAATTTCTCCTATTTTGAAATACAAAGAGCCTTAAGCCTAAGGCAAAGGTCCTGAGGTAGGAGGATAAATTTGTTAAACTTCTGAAATTTTGTCTTTTAGCTTACTGACCCTATGTCCTATATATGGTCAATGTTTATGCTTTGAAGACTGAATATTATCTCTATCCCTGGATGAATATTAACTTAGCAAAGTGTTAGACAACCAGACTGAACAACCAGACATTTTTTGTTTTCAACATCAGATTCAAAAGCATTATTGCTATTAAACAGTAGCAAGTTACTACTTCCATCAAAGCTTAGTAACCCAGATTTTTGTCCACTTTTTCTTAAAAACAACTTTTACCTCCGCTAGTGGCTGATCCTCTAATAGTGAATAAGTTAGTTCAGTGAAATACTAGATAAGCATCATGATACCAAGACTGTTTTTATTAAGTTACATCTTGGTCTTTGTGACTCCGAAGTCAGTTTCTTATCTTTATTCAGTCCAGGAAACACTTGTCTAGATTTGTTCTGGTTCTCTATTTTGAAGCTACAAATTGCAAAGTATTTTGTGTGTGTGTGTGTGTGTGTGTGTGTGTGTGTGTGTGTGTGCGGGTATGTATATGTAGGAAAAAAAAAACCACTCCAATTAACTGTCCAGTAAAAGACTACTACTGAATCTACCTACAAATATGATTACTAATTTCAAAAAGACATATAATATTGGAAGCTCTTGCTATTCATTCTGTTTATGAATTCACTGTGTAGTTCGAATTCTTTTTTTCTATCGCTCATTGACATAGTGAAGAACTACTGTCAGGAAGAGATGCTATTCCCTACAGATGTATGTATAAAAGTGTATTTGTGTGTCATTTTTCCCTATCTTCTTTCTCATAATTAACAGGCTATTATATTTAACCTGGGCAAAATATTTTAATTAGGATGTTCATGTATATTTCAATAAACTTGAATTTTTCTGACATTTCAAACATAACCTTGTATCGTTCATACTTGCCTCCTACCATTTTAAATTTATTGCATATTTCAGCGGCAGAAATTACTATGGTTACTCGTTATGCCAATAGTAAGCTGGAATTGGCATTTAACAGTACTGTGCCTTTGCACTGAAAATGACATCAACACCTCAATCGTTCTAATACGATGAATTAATTTAGGAGCCTGGAGAATGTGATGATGAGACAACTGGTTGTTGCTGAAGACATTCTTAAGAGCCGAAATGTAGTTAATGATCTTTTTCAGCAGTATTTTCTGAGACTTCACATTAATGCCAAATAATTTTATTACTAGTATTGTTGAATGACTGCAATCTTGCCCTCATCATTATGAACTCTCTTTTAGAAATAAATAGGGCATCAGTTCTTCTTTGGGAGGAAAATGATTCATATTTAATTTTGAAATTATTAATAGAGAACATGCAAAGTATGGTGTGCTCAAGATACTCCTTTGTTGAGAGTGGTATCTGATATTGATCTGATCTGATTAGAGCCTACAATTCTCTACTGACCAAGTGAATTTTTATTTTACTTTGTTTTTTAGCTCCTTAAAATAATTTTTATCAAAGAAGCAATACAAACATTTTCTCCACGTTAACACATTGGACACAAGAGGTCAGACATAAGAGGTCAGCTGCTTCGTCTCAGCTGGTTTTATGAAGGAAGATCCTAGTTAATAAATACTTTTTGTAAGTTGCTATTTAACAATTCCTCCTTCAGAAAGAGCTTTAGAAATTGTTGGAAACCACCCAGCAGACCTTGGACAAAAACACATGCTGCAGTATTGAGGTCGAAGCTTACCTGCACTGGTGCCTGCACCGGATGTGAGGTCTCCACCCATCAGACCACCTATGGATTAAAGAGGAAGATCAAAAGGAGACCCGCTAAAGGCTTACAGAAGAGAACAGTTACCTTAGCGCTGAGCGTTTGTCCTCTGCAGAGAGTCATAAACTTGTAAAGTAGTACCTAAGTCAGATGCTGACATTTGTTTTATTGTGACATGCTGTGCTCAAATGTTAAAAATACATTCAATCACTGACATTTGGTAGATTTTTTCCCCCCTAGGTAAGATTTCATTTGAAAAATCCAGTCTTTGAATAGTCTCTGTATTTGTACTGTTTCCAAGTCTAGTTCTTTCCTAAAGAGATATTCTATAGTTAATAAAAAGAAAAAAATTTTGTGTCTACTATATGCTCTGATACCCACATATCTTACATCTAGTAGTTTTTCAAATATATTTTATACCATTAATTTTGTGCAATGTTAATTGTCCATAATCTGGCAATCTTATAAAAAGAACAATATTTTCTGATTGACTTTTACTTAAAGGCATAGTAAATAAATTTTCATTGCCACAGGTTTAGAAACATGATTATTCATTGCTGATTTAAGAAACTACACTAAAACTTGGGCTGGTGAGATGGATTAACAAGTAAAGGCACTTGCCTTTAAGCTTAATGACCGGAGTTTGATCCCTAGACCCACAAGGTGGAAGGAGAAAACTAACTCCTGCTAATTGTCCTCTGACCTCTACACAAGGACTGTGGCACCTGCATGCTTCTCACCCCAAATAACTAACTAACTAATTAACAAATAAATAAGTAAATAAATAAATGAATGCAATAAAAATCTTGGCCATGTTTATTTGTGAGAGTTGGGGCCTTTCAGTAAGATTGACTATAATAAATTTTAATTTTTAAGGAACAAAATTTAGTAAGCATTCATAAGAACATTATCTGATTGAGATTTTCTAGTTGTTTCTAAGTGATAATTTATTGCTATTAGTTGGTTGCAGGTTTTGGGATTAGAAAAAAATTCTCATTATATTTTGTGAAATATAGTCCCCACTAAGTAGAGTTTTCACCAAATTAAGGAAAAATAAATGAGCATACATTATCAAGTAAGAAATTCAAGTATATCTGAATATGATCTGAAATGAATATATAGTTATTAAAAATTTATATGAAAATTTTCAAATATATTAAAATAGAGAAAATGGCACACTGAAGTCCTTTATATACACTTCCCAGATTCAAGATTTATAAAATCTTCCAGAAAAAAAGATTCTTCCATAAATTAACTACTTTAGTACAGTTAAGTGTTCCTAAGACATTAAAAATACACGACTGAATGCTTCCTTAAAAACAGAATGTAAATGCACAACGGGCTGCCGTGTGAACTTTAGGAATACACTTATTTTTTATGTTGCTTCCGGAAATAGGGAGGATGGCTTACTAACATTCAGCATACCCTAAATTAGCTTCCAGTGTGAGCTTGACAAATCAAGTGGGCAGTCTTCTGTTCAAGATTCTTCAACTCCAGTGGAGAAAGAGACATGTATTCAGTACAGTACAGTATAATATACTTAGCCTGATTCACAAACTAAGAACAGCTAGGCTTTTTTGAGCAATATTTCACATCTCTAGGTCACTGTGTAAGGAACTCTCATAAATGTTGAGACAAATGTGTGGCAGGCATATCTGAGTGTGTGAAGTACTCTTCTCTGCATTTGTTTTTATTTCACACTCCTTATGCTAACAAATCATGCAGTTCCTTTCTACCATAATTCTCTCTGGGATAAGTTATTGCAAGAATAATTAAAAACTGACCTAAGTGATTAGTAAGTGCAAGTGACAAATGCTATCAGAGAGCATAAAGGATGGATTCACAGAGGAGGTGAAATCTTATGGGAAGAAGAAAGAAAGTGATATTCTAAGCAGAAGATACCAGGTGCAAAAGTCTGTAGATATCTGACATACTGCTTGAAAAAGCATGTGGTTAAAATCTAGCCACTTGAGATGAGTGACAGGCAGAAAAGGACAAATTGTTGATTCTGAAACATTTTGAAAGACATGTTAAAGAGCTTTATCATACAGACAATTTAGTAAGGTGATGTTAAGCAATGAAAGAACATAAATGGGAAACCAAAAGTGTATCTCAAAAATAAGAACGCTCTTGCTTTTCCCAGAAGGGGTTAGTTCCAATGACCTTTCAACATTATGTCCTTTGGAGGACATACCTGTGTTACCTGCACTTGGAGGTCGATGTGTCACACCAGGAGACATACTATTCCTCTGCAGAGAAGGGTGGGCCAGTGGCAGAAGGTTGGGGTTTCCCAGTGAGCTGACAGGGTTGCTGTACACCAAGCTGTTATGGCTGGACACTGGGATGGAAACTGGCATCTCAAAGTTTGGAGGTGGAACAGCCTGTGGGAGCAGAAAGAAGGGGGCACATAAATAAGAGAATACTAATAGAAACATTCAAGTATAGACAGCATTAATTAATTCAAAATTCCAAACTGTGTGGTATGTAGAGCTCTCGAGATGCGCAATCATAAATTGATTCCTTCAGTGTGCTTAGACCTCTTTCTTTCCAACTTTTAGAAAAGGTTTCACTTTTGTCTAAAACAAAGCCCCATTTCATTAGACTCCATTGTCTTTGAATTCCATTCTATTAAGTAATAATTGTGCATTTGTGATATTTGAATCTGGTGCCAGAAATGACTGTAAGATCAAAGGTACATGATTGTGATGACTTCCGAGAGAAAAAGGAAGATTAAAATGCAAACCAGAGCCTTTGGTTTAATTGCTTATTGAAGCATATTTATGCAGAAGTTTAATGATATAAAATCATCCTCAAGCATGTGAATAGCACATATAGTTTAATTATTATTTTTTAAAGTCTGTCTTTTAATAGTAACTCAAAGGATAATAGGCATTTTAAAGTTCAGGTTTCAACAGAGCACGTATCATTCAATAACTCACATTTTAAAGTGGTAGCTCAGAAAACGTTAAGCTTCGCATTTTGTTATGTAGATTCTACCTCTGCTACATGGCAAGATCTATATCTCCAATGAGAGAGTTGGCAAATATTTAGTGAACTGAAGCTGTGCGGATGTCTAATTAGAGTAATTCAGGTTCCAATTATTGATTTTTTTGCTATTATTTTGGCAATTTAAGCAAAGTTATGTTTCTGTTTCTGCCTGCAGTAACTCATCATAGCTGTAAACACTCTTGTCTTTCTCTTGTCAGCATTACAAATGAAAATATTATTTGAATCCACTGCCAGAGGACTTGTGGTATTCTAGTGTATAGTATTTAAAATGAAAAATTGTTTCTATCTACACACACAAAAGATTCTTACGCACTCTGAGACATTTCAATAAGCAGTTGTCCAAGTTTAAATGTATGTGTATCTGTGGCTCAGTTGGTTTTCTGTTATTGCTTTGATTTTTACTCATCTTTTTCTTAATAGCTAACAGCGGCCATCTATGATTGGTTGACTGGCTGGCCTGCATCATACACGGTCTCTGCGGTGTTTCCATGTTTCTGTTTATGTCGTTAACTGTAATAGTGTTCCTGTTTATGTTTGTGCTCCCAACTCCTGTTTTTCTCTTCTTCCATTTTATGAATATGGCAACACTGATAAGAGTGAATGCTTTATAACTTTTTCTTTCATATGACTTTGATAGTTCACTGTTGTTAGGGAGAACAAAAATGCTCAAGCGAGATAGTAACACACGTACTCTTTTTCCAGGTCATTTATATGTTGGAAATAAGCTAACAGAAAATGAAATTTTTGATAAACATTATGATGTGGTGGAATGTAAATACATGATAATATATCAAAAAATGAATCTATGCTTGAATATTCAAAGCCAGAGGCTAGAGACATAGCTCAATGGTTAGGAGTATTCACTGTTCTTTCAGAAGACCCGGGTTCAATTCCCAACACCCACATGGTGGCTAACAACTGTCTATTACTCCAGTTCCAGGGGATACGACACCCCTCTTCTGCACCTATGTACATGCAAGCATAACACTCACACATGTAAAAAAAAGCCATTATTTCAACAAGAAAAAATTTTAGAGTATGCTGTAAGGCAAATGTCTGTAGAATGAAAGCACTGTCATTAAAAGGCCAAATAAGAATGGAAGACACCTAAGAGAACAAAATAAGTAACCACGCTAAGCAGTCTCTGTGAGCCCTTGTATCACTCTCCTCCTCCTCTCTGCTCTGAGCTCTGAATTCATCAGTTAGGCTTTCTGGCCAGTGGCAGCAGTGAGAGTGGAGAGAGGCCAGGGCATGTTCTGCAGCAGCGTCCTCCCTGCCAGGTCACCGCTATGTTGCAGGGGTCGCATTCCGACGGAGAATGGCATACCTCTGCATGGCACTCTCTTGCTGACTCTGGTGATTTCTCCTTCCCTTGTTTCTTCAGGACTGTAGGTGGTAAATAGCACCTTCTAGACTGGAAATCCTACCTTAGTTCATTACTTTCCTTTAACTCTTGTCTGCTTGGATAGCCCTTCTAATAAACTCTCTTATGTTAGATGTTTGAATTTGGTACCTGTTTCTTGCTGTGACCTTAGATCACAAATTCATTCTTCAGATTTGGAATCCAGGTACTCTACAGGGGTCAGGGCATTTTGGAATTTGCAGGGTAGGTGCTAACACCCTGGTTCCCAGCCCCACCATGCTTTGCATCACTGCAGTCATGTCATAAGTCACCTGCTCTGGCCTTGCCTTCTTTTTCTACTTGCAGCAATCAGGATTTTGATCCTTTAGCACAGAAAGGAAATAGTACACTCCTCTGTTCAGGCTGCTTCATAAGTGTGCTCATTTTTTTTAACAGAAAAGTTCAATAGCCTCAAGACCCTTCAAGCTCCAGCTTTTATAACTTCCACTATCTTATTCCTGTCAACCTGCCCTTCCTCACTTTCCTCATTCTTGACTAAATACCTTGATTTACCTAGCAGCACATCCAAGTGTCTGCTTAAAACTTGGTCTTCTCAAGAAAGCTCAACTCTGAATCAATCTGGGATCTTGCTTTGCTCCTTAGCCATCTTCAGATCTCTTTTCTTATAAGATCAGTGTTGAGCCTGGGCCAAACAATGTCCCCTTACATCAAAGGATGCAAACTCTGTTATTATAAACAATGAAAATGTATTCTACTTTTTATTATACAAGTCCAATATTTTTCTTGAGGAATATACTGCATTAATATAAAAGTACAAGGTTATCATTTGCAGTATATTTTGTATTAAACAGACACCAGGATGAATAATTTACCGATATAATTTAACCCCTTCAAAATTCCTTCACTGTGTATAATTTGTCCCTTTTAAAAAACGGTAAGATTGAATAAGTGGCCCAAGGCCACTAAACCAGTAACCTGGCCTGTTTTTGACACTAAATTATTATGCCATACAGGTTTAGTTTTTGGAAAGAAATAAAATATTGTAGTCAGAAATTATAATGTTCATACACATTGGGTATTATTAGTATACTATTATTTGTGGACCACATGAATAATGAGCAAATGCCTTGGGAAAAGGTAAACTTTTTTAATAAATATTTTTTTTATTATTCTAATTTTATGTATGGGAATGTATTGCCTGCATGTGTGTAAGTGTACCTGTATTATGCAATGCCCTCAGAGGTGAGAAGAGAGTGTCAGATCCCTTGGAACTGGAGTTATGAACGGTTGTTAGCTGCCACTTAGGTGCTGGAGACCGAACCTGGGTCCTCTGCAAGGATACTCAAATGCTCTTGACCATTAAGCCATCTCTGCAGCCCGGAGATACGGTAAACTTTTAAGACTCCCTTCTTCCATAATCACTTAAAGTCCATACTTTAAAAAGTATCTTTTAACTATAAATGCTTAAATTTGTATTCATTGTCTATACTTAAAAATATTTTACTGTTACTCGGTACCTAAGGATCAGTTACAAAGCTCCATCTTTCCTGAGTACTATACAAAATATTGACCATGTCTCATTAGAAAGCAAAGATCATTACCCTTCCTCCAGGGAATTCTAGGCACATTCACAATATGGAGGATTATTAATAATTGCACAATGAATTCTGAGCCACTGTAACAATCAATCAGTCAGTGAAAGTCACTACACTCTGTCTTCCCTCTAACCATCCTCCTGAAAAATTATTCAGTTTTTAGCATGTTAGAGCATAACTATGTGATAAAACTTGCTATAATTATTACTTATTTGTGATTGGGTAAAGAGAAGTCAAATATATTTGGATATTAGGGTATACTTGAAAAGTTAGAACTCATAACATACGCCAACTTCATTTAGGTACTCTATCCTTTCTTTCATTGCTTTCATCAATATCAGGTTATAGTAATTTAGAAGTAAATCAGAAGCTTAAAGATGATCACAACAAGAAGTTATATTAGTCTTTCTCCAAAAAATCTCAGTTGCAAACCAGATTGTGTAATAACTTGCCACTTAACCAGGCAAGTCATTTAATATCCCTTGACCCTAATTTCCTTATCTGTGGGAAACAATAGTTGCACTGATAGACACTGAAAATTTCTAAATATTTTGTGGGTAACAGAGAGGTTATATTAACCCAAAAATGTTTTGAATACATCTGCGTTGTTATTTTTCTTCCTGACGTTTGAAAAATTGGAAACTTTAAAAGATTTATTTTAAAAAATTTTCTTTCAAAAATCAAGGCAAAAAGTAGTTTCAAATTCCAAGCTTGCAATTATCTTAAGGGTAGGCTCCAAATGTTTAGAATAATCTGAAAGATGGAACTTGGGGTGATGAAATAAAATGCTGTGGGTGGGCCTGGCAGTGTGGCTTGCAGGCCACAAGGAAATGGGCGTGGAGTTCTTATTTAAAAATATGAAGGAGGGGCTAGAGAGATGGCTAAGCAGTTAAGAGCACTGGCTACTCTTGCAGAGGACCTGGGTTCAGTTCCCAGCACCCACATGGTGACTCACAACTGCCTATAACTCCAGTCCTAGGGAATCTGATGCTCTGTTCTGACCTCTGAGGGCACTGCAAGACACAGGTGCTTTTACATACATGCAGGCAATACACTTATAGGCATAAAATAAAAAAATTAATAAAATATTTTTAAAATGTGAAAGATTTCAAGACAGTGACAGCAGGGCATGTCATCAAGCACGTCGCTGTGAGAGCACAAAGGTGGTCCTAGCCTTAAAAGATGCAGGGCTGATAGCCGAAAGCCTGCAGTTTCTATCTCTTAGCAAAATGATGGTTGTTCCCAAGGCATGATACTCTAGTCAGAAGGATATCTGAGCTCTTTATTTTCCTCAACTTACCACAACTCCATTAATAAAAATCAAATAATATACTCTGGATAAAATATTTATTTTAGTTAATGGACCCCACTTTATTTATGTGAACAATTGAACTAACCCCTCCCCTCTTTTGCCACTAATCACACCTTCATACTGAAGTAGTATGTAGGTCCTAGTGGGGAAAAAACATGTCATACAACTCTAATGACTAGTTACTACTGATAGTCGTTATCTCAATTTCCTCAAGGCTTCCTGGCAACTCCTGCATGTACCTGTTCATTCCCTTTCCAGCCTCAGTTCCTCAGTGCTCAGACTTCCATTACTGTCTGAGTTCTTTGGAGCATCTGCCCTCCCTTCCCTTGTATTCAGTATCTACAAGATTATGGACAAGTGATTATGCAGTCACCCTGACCAGATCCCCTTCCGCCCCAGGGCTCCCCCATCCTGCTTTGACCTCATCATCTTGGTTAGTTTCCATCCTCCTCCCTTTTCTTGAAAGGCTTCGCCACTTTCATCCCCATCAGACCTATTTATTCAATCTTTTCCTTTTTTTCCAAGCATTCCCTTTCTGCAAATAAATAATTTCAAGTGATTCTTAAATTAATTCCTCTGTCAAATATAGGTACAACATTATGTTTCTCTCTTCACAGTCCACTATTTTGAAGAAAATATGGACTATTTCTTTTCCATTTCCTATTTTCTCCTTCACTCTCAACCAACCTTGCTTCTTCCTCCCACCCATTCAGCCCTGTTCTTAATTCCTGGACCCTCAAATGGAGTTATTTTTGCTTGCTGTGAAGCCCAGCATGAACTGTAGCAGACTCAGCAGGAGGAAATGCTGGTCGACAAGATTCCAAATCACCCATGAATTATTTTATGTAATTGAGGAATATGGGCATAAATTATATTATTCCAACAGGTGACTGCAATATTAAATTTTCTATTTTACAAGGGAAATGCTTCAAACTGGGTCTTTGAAATAGAAAAACAGTCTTGTAATGTTTTTAAAGAGGTGGAGACACTCTACACACAAAGGGCAGAGTGTCCTTGCTTTGCTGTAAATGTTTTAGCAGCTGTGGAAACTTTCAACAAGACTGACTTCCCGCGACTGAGAGCGATGTGCAAAAACTGGGCTTTTCATCCAAGGGAGTGAGGCTCACTGGACAGGAAGGCTGGGACACAGGCAGCAGCTGTGTGTCTCCTCACTGCTCTGCCGTACACTCTCATGGGGCTTCTCATCTCCTGCCACACAGCCCGGTTCCTCTTAGCAAATCATGTATCTTGATTTTGAACTTTTTACATGACAGGGTGAAATACTCTGAGGGAAATGTGAGGAAAATGATTCATGCACATTCTCCTGAAACTTTGGGGGTTCAACCTCTGTCCCTATGTAGGATCCCCTTTATTAAGAATTACCAGCAATATTACAGATGTTTACTTTTTAACCAGTTGTGCAGAGGATTCTTTTTATTTGAGATATTGAGGGTGCTTTGCCTTACAATTCTAAGTTCAAACCTTTGTGCACACAGCCCCAAAGCAGTGTTTTAAATATACAGCAAGAGAAACTCGGGCCATAAGAACTAAAAGCTGACCCAAAGGAACTGTTTCTTTTCTTTTTCTAGGTAAGAAAATTTGGATGGATAGTTCATCACTGAAGAATTCTGGTATACAAGAAGCTCTTTAGTGAGTGGAGGGCATACTGTGAACGGGATGCATATGGTACTTGGGTGGAACAAAATCTTTTAAGAGTTTTCTTTGACCATAGAGTGTATTAAGATTCTACAAAAACTGTACTGTAGATACAGTTTCATTTAGCAAAAGAAAAAGATATGCATTCACAAGGACTGAGCTTTTAATATGTATGCATTTTATACGTAACTTTTGAGACGGGTCGCCCTGTAGCTCTAGTTGGCCTGGAATTCACCATATAGACCAGGCTGGCCTAGATCTCACAGAAATCTGCCTGCCTCTGCCTCAGAGTGGTGGGATTAAAGGCATTCATCACCATGCCCGGCTTAAAAATAAACTTGAAAGGGTTTAATTTCATCCAGCAAGCTGAATGGCCTCTGACTACAGCAAAGCATTAATCTATTTACTTCATGAGGGCAGTTGTGGATATGGCCGACAGTTTTTGGCCTCCAGTATCCACATGTATAAATGATAAAGCACATTTTCACTGCAGATTTATTCTCATTATCTGGTTTGGCTGTTTGGTTAACTTACCAAAATTATACTTTTCTAAAAAGGAATTAATTACCTACTGAGAGTTTGTATACACAATAGGATTCAGGCACTACCTTACTCAGCCACGTGCGCCTTGAGAGTGATCCTTTTATGCCATAAAATTGACATTGCTTAACTGATGACAGAAGATACAGAAAAGTATGCACTTTTTCCTATACATCTGGGCAAACAAAATAATACATGCACAGTTATTTTTCTTAAATATCTGGCAAGGCATATGATTGATTGTTAGAAAATTTTCTAAATCGGTTAAGATAATATTTAGTCAAATGTTAAAGCATGGAGAATGTTGGTGTAGGCAAAGCAGATAATGTTCTGAGAAAAGCTTCAAAATCACCCCACCACACATACGTTGAAGTCTTACCATTAGGTTTCATGCAGTCTGTTTCCTGCAGCCCGTTAGCTTAACCCTTCAGTGCTGTGGTTGAAATTCATGTGTAGGGGGAGGGGCTGACGTTTCATTCAGAAACCACCTTTTACTTAGGTGATGACTGTCAGTGTAGTTCTACTCAAGAATCTGGTCTCTGTATACAATATACAATATGTATTTAATATGAAATCTTGTGTAGAAAGCGATCCTTAGTGTTTCACTAGTGTACTGTACTGTGATTTGTGTGAGAACTTTGTATTTAAACGATTGTGTAAATTCAGGGCGTGCCACACAGATCTTTCTCTTCCTCCTGTGAACTTCTCGATGGCAACACTCTGAGATTATGTAATTTCAGTATCCCGTAGGGTTTGCTTTCTAGATGCACTGCCCGTGGGATGAGATGGCTATTTTATCTGACTGACCTTGCAATGCTTAGAGCAAGCCATCACTGGGAGGGTTAAGCATGTTACTGCAGCAGTTATCAGCAGACCAGCCATCTACCTTTGGTACTTACAGGAATTTTATGACTCTTGATCATATTATCAAATTCTTCATTAATTTTTTTGTATTTTTCTTCAGTGCGTGGGGTGAGTGCAAAAGAGGAGTCAGGATCGGGGCTTTCACAGCCTTTGTTTTCTTTCTTGTTCAATGCCTGCCAGGTTCAGAGAAATATCGAGAGTAAAAAAAATGAAGGGTGTTTCGAGTACTTACACACAATCTTTGCCTGCTGATCATTAGATCAATATCTTCGTTAATTTTCCTGTACTTGTCCTCAGACTCAGGGCTGTGACCTACTGAATCGTCCGCATCGGGATCTGGGCTGTCACAGCCATTAAGGCCCTTCTTTCTCAACGTCTGAAATACATAATGTGGAAAGTTCAAACCTAGACAAATGCTGTAAGAGACATTTAGGGATATTATAGAAATTCAAGCTGTCCAATATGTCAGGTTATTACATATGCTATATTACTTTACAAATCGCAGGGAGAGACTGATCCATTTCAACAGAATGCTCATCACCAGTTTTAAAAGAAACAGAAATATTTTGTTCCTGCTAAATTCAGTCAATGAACAAAGAGATTCAGCGAAATGTCTTGGTAAGGAATTCAGATAGAAATATTTAAAGAAAAACAATTACAACACAAGGTGACAAACTGCAATGCAATACACTATTCTTTTTCTACCACAAAAATGCAAATATTCAGGATGTTGTGCAATGACTTAAGAATCTGTGACGATGAAAAAAAGAGAAATTGTGGAAAGTATCTCTGGATGTAATGTACTAGTTGGCATTAATGTCCTGTCCTATCCCCTGTACTTAACAACAAAAGGGCGTAAGAACCCAGGTTACATTCTTACCAGGCACTGTAGAAGAACGAGCTCATCTATAATAATTACTTTTGTTTGTTAGAGCTCTGTGTATGTGTGAGATTCTGTACTGACATTATTAGAAATTACTGGTAAATGATCTTCCTAAACATGAGCTAGTAGCAACGGTGGAACTCAGGAACTCCGAGCTCAGGGCTTCGCTATCCGGAGCTGAGTAAGGAAGCCAGCACCGCACAGGCAACCAAGTAGTAGCTACCGAAGAGCAAAAGTTCTCCTGGCTTCAGGTGAGCAAGAATCAGCCTGAGACTGTCCACTGACACAACAGCGTGAAGTCAGTAGCATATCTCCAGTCTCTTGTCTCCTAGGATGTAGGTCTGGTCTAGTTTCAACTGTCACTAAGGGAAAGTACTAATGTAATAACCTAACAGTTTAGAAAAGCACCAGTCAGAAGTTCTGGGGTTTAGTCTTTAAAAAAAAACAAAAAACAAAAAAATCTAGGGGGCTGGAGAGATGGCTCAGTGGTTAAGAGCACTGGCTGCTCTTGCAGAGGACCCGGGTTTGAATCCTAGCATCCACATGGCAACTAACAAGTGTGTAACTCCAGATCCGACACCCTGCTCTGGCCTCTGTGGGCACTGCATGACACCAGCGCACCTACATACATGCAGGCATAACGAGCACACACATAAAATAAATAAAGTTTGAAAAAATAAAATAAAATAATAGTTGTCAATGGATCTGTACACAATCTACAGTTATAATCCTTTGGTTTTAGAGAGATCATAAAACATTTGACTAATCTTACAACTTGACATGTTAACAATTAAGAGACATAATATATCTTATTTTTCCTGGTAGTAACTACCAAGATTGGTTACAGAAAGATGCATACCTATGTGTCTCCATAAACAGGAAGTTCTGCAGAATTCACATTTGTTTAGCACAGAACTCAGATGACAAATAAAGCAAATGTTGCAACCTGAAGCTCAGGGAGTGTGAGCTGGGAGAGCACACCATCTCTAATCCACGCATTTGGAGAAAACAAAACTACACAATTTTAAAAAGGACTATGTGTCTTAAAATTTTAAAACGATCTGGGCGTGGTGACTCATGCCTTTAGTCCCAGCACTTGGGAGGCAGAGGCAGGCAGATCTCTGTGAGTTCCAGGCCAGCCTTGTCTACACAGAGAGTTCCAGGGCTATGTAGTGAGACCCTGCCTCAAAACAAAATTTATATCTACTGCTTTTATTAATGTGCAACAAAGGCAATATTACTTAGAGCTTCTATTTCTCATATATCTAGTATATAGTGCAATGCTGTAAATATTTATTAATGTTAGAGTGGTATAATACAACAAACATATGGCTATAGCTTATAATGTCGTAAGATGTTTGAATATTAAAATATTTTGACACAAGATGATCAAATATACATCTATAATCTTGGGGAATTTATAGTTGGTGGGGCTGCCTGTCTCCCTCTCATGAATCTGTCACCACAGGTTTGGGTCCAGAAGAAGTACTCATAGTGGTTTCCTACAATAATACTCACTATAAAGAACATCATAATATACTAGGATGTATTAAGTAATTCTATTTACTTAACTTCGTATTGTTTAAAATATTTTGTTATTATATCAACCTCAAGGGTGTTATATTTGATGTACTGCCATGTGTTTCTGCTTTGATTTGAACTTTTAAGAAAGCTCTTGGAATGTCTTGTATTATAGTTCACATATTTTCTTTAATAAGAGTTCACTTATGGGCCTGGAGAAATGGTTCAATCGGTAAAACGCCTATTGTGAAATCCTAAGGACTGGAGCAGGTCCCTAGCACTGATGTAAAAATCTGGGCTTGGTCGTGTGTGTCTGCAACCCCCAACTCCCAGGCAGAGGGTAGTGGAGAAGGGTGGAACCCTGAAGCTCACTGGCCAGTCAGTCTAGCTGAATAAGTGAACTTCAGGTTCAGAGGAGAGACCCTGTCTCAAAAAACAAAAGGTGGAACATGATCTAGGAAAAATACCTGCATCAACCTCTGGCCTCCACAAACATATACCTGCACACATGCATATGCCTGTACACACCCACACTAACAAACACTCCACACACACAACACGCATAGCATCCACATAATATGTCACACAAACACATCCACACAAATTCACTTTTGTAGAAAAAAGCAGGTAAGGCCAAGAAAACAGTTGTTTTCAAAAGCTACTTACTTATATTTTTATAAGTTATATTCTAATATTCTTATGTAAACCTTGAACTTAAAGTCTTACACGGTGTTAATTTAGAATCTTAATAGGCAATAGATTTTTTCACTGCGTGTTTTCTACAATAAATCTTATTGTAAAAGTTGTCGTTGTTTTGATATGCAGATTTCTGACAACAGAACGCAAGGGTTAGAAGAGGCTTATCAACTGTCATTACAATCCATCTGGCACATACATGTGTGCTAAATATTCTCACAAAGCTTTGGAGGGGTAGATACTGCATTTGGTTTATAAAAATTCAAACTCCACTTAGATTTCGTTGAAATATCTCTACAAATGTTAACTCATTCTCTCTCACAAATGTTTTGTAAAGAGTTTAGGAAACTTTATGTCAGCTTTCAACCTAGTGTGGCCAACTTGGGAGACTATGTGGGGCCTGCCTTTTGAAATGACTCCATCGTGCCCATGCATATTCATCTGTGGTGATATGCTTAATGCTGGCTTAAAGTAAGTAGGAATTTGAAAAACTAGGTTTTAGGGAAATTATGGATGTGAAAATATGCATAAAATATTGATATTGCTGGGACACCAAATTATTTTTTCCCAGATACAGTTTCATATAGTCTAGGCTGGTCCTAAGCTTCCTATATAGCTGGGGATGATCTTCAGTTCTGATCCTACTGTCTTCATCTCGCAAGTGCTGGGATTACAGGTATACACCATCACTCCTGGTTTGTTTGGTGCTGCGGATCAAACCCAAAGGCTTTGTGTATGCTAGGCAAGGACTCTGCAAAATCCACTATGCTCTGGCCTTTAGACATAACATTTTGTACTGGATTAAAAAAGCAATCAGATCACTAAGTTATTTTGTGCTTGAAATATGATGTAAACTATTAAAAGCAAATGCGGCTAGTGGCATGGAGTTGCAAAGGAAAGTCGGTGCTGAGCAGGGAGAACCAGAAGCTCATTTTCTCTCAATAAATTCTTCTTGTATCTGACTACATTATCTTGCAATAAATATCACCAGTATTTAAGTAATGATTCAAGCTAAATTCTGGTCTTTAAAAAAAAGCACTTTTGGAGATCTACAAACACAAAACCCAAGAGTAAATTAATATTGCGTTCTAAATTCCCATAATCACATAACCAGAACATTGGAAAAACTGTTCAAAAATATTATCCTCAGCTGAGTGCTTGCAGAACATATTTCTGCCAAGAACAAATGATTATGGTGGAATTATAAAGCTCTGAAAATGGAAGTGGTGGCACAAACTTGAATACCATCGTGTGAATGTGGATCTAGAAGAATAGTTTTATCTTTATTATATTAAAAATCTACAGCTGTTTAATGATGACAAAGGAATCACTGTTAGCTCCAGCCAACTCTGTCTATTCACAGTAATGAATAGTCGATATGAACTAAAGGGCTTACTAAGTGGATACTAAGCATTATTCCTTCAGGCCTTTTTCTAGCAAAATCAAAATCTCTGTTCTTGGCCTTGAAAGCATCTCTGATCTTTCACACATGTCACTGGTCAGGTAATGTAGGCGCTTAGACTGTTATTCTTTTATAGAACTAAAAGTCCTATAGGTAGGCATTTATATACCTTTTAATAAACGTATATATGATGTCTCACAAAATAAATTTTGAAGATTTATTCTGCATGTCAGAATAATGTAAGACATCCACTGAAAGCACCAGCTTCCCTCACTATGTAGCTAAAGAGACCGTACTGTCAGAGAACTCTGCAAATCTTCAGTGAGTCTGTATACTGAAGCCAGCTTTCCACAGGAGAGTGACACTTTGGGGCTAGATCAATTGACTGCAGGGGCTTCCGGGGTATAGTCACAAACTAGTGATTGTCATACAGTGAGCAGGGAACAGCCGCTCTTACAGAAGTAATTAGATTGGCAGAAGGTGACATACTCCAAACAATAAATGGGAGAAGTAGTCCAGACAGGTAATCCAACAACCACGTGGAATCTCTCCTCCCAGACATGTGGACAGATGGACCTGCATTATTACATTTGTTCATCACGAAAACTTGAAATATGTATAAACTGATGATGATAGGTGACAGGTGCTTCAAGAATTCTAATGAAATAGATGTAGGGGAACAGACTCTATTTCATCACTGAAAAGAATATGGATGAAAAAGACTGCCACGCAGAGCCTGATCTCTTGTCTTATGCATTGTTATCAACTCGACAATCTCTTTTCTACACAATGATTAAAACCAACCTTTTCTTCTTAGCTATATATGTTCTAAAATTTATTTTTCTTTTTAAAATAGTTTCTTCTTGGAACAAAAGAAGTAACTAAATTATTGGCCTTTTCTAATTCTATGTAGCTATATACTCTCTTAAGGCTGTTTAAATAAAATTTAACTGTTTTTCAGAGAACTGCGACCTCAGATTATAAGCTTCCAACCAGTCAATTTCTTCCTGTCTGCAGTTTCAATCCTGAACAATATATGTTTTCATTGTCTTCTCTCTGTGCCTAACTATACAGCTGAGATTTAAAATCCTTTTGTGAAACCCCCCAAATTACTCTCATTAACCTTTGTTAAAAATCCAAATAATCGTCCTTTCTTGCAATAACTAGTGCTCCTCTGACTTTGGAGAGTTCATGTGTCAAGAGCACATGAAGGAATTATTACTGTTAGTTGCATGGATGTCGTGTTTGCACAAAAGCCACGGAAGAAAAGTCATCAATTTAGGAAAGGCAGTTTTTTCTTCTCAGCACCCTTTCCTTGCTTTTTTGCTTGTCTTTAGCAGCTTTATGAAGATAAGCAAGAGCAGATAACAAGCTGCATAGTCATCAGATAGATGGAGATCCATGGCGATGTAGAAATGCAGGTGAAGGATGCTGGGCCCCTGGTCAGCAGGTATTCCTGACACTGTTGCTCTGGACCCTTTGGCACCTGGGAAGTGCCCACCTTAAGACACTGCTTCATACCTGGAAGCAGGTAATATAAATTCAAAGTAGAAACACTCTGAACAAACCCACATTGTATTTTTTATTTTACAGTTTCTAACAGAGCACTTAAGTAGGGAAAGACTAGGTGCCAAGAAATTTCTCCACAGGTTTTAATAATCAAAACTGTAAGCATCATCTGTACTGCATTTGTGTGTACCACAATTCTCTTTTGTTCTTGAAATAAAATGACACATTAAATACTGTGAATTATGTCCAATTGGTAGGTCAGAGTTAATTAGACAAGCAAATCATATGTTCACACAATAACTGATACCAAAAGTTATCTACTTGTGATGAAACTTTGAAGTTGAAAATATAGAACTTACACTGTATATCTCTCGATTATGACTATTCATTCTAATCAGATATTTACTTTTACCAGAGGAAAATGTGTATATATGCAAAGGGTCGAACTAGAAATTTTAATTAATTTCTTAAAAACATATTTCCTTAAAAGATAATAATAACTGAGGAGTTGGAGAGGTGGTTCCAGTGGTTCAGAGCACACAGTGCTCTTCTAGAAGCACTATGCTCAGTTCTAAGCACCCACACTAGGTGACTCGAAACTGACTGTAACTCTAGCTACAGGGGAATCCAATGTATTTATTTGGCCTCTGCAAGCACCTGCACTCACACACAATACTCTCCTCCAATGATTAAAAATGATAAAAATAAAATTCTAAATGGATAATATTAATGTTGAAATTTTTCAATAAGGGATACAGAAGACATTAATCAAAGATTTGAACAACTTTAATGTATTGAACATTATCACTTGTTTTTTAATGTCGAAGAATATTTCATGTAATATCCAGATAGTGAGAAGTGATAGAACTAATGGACTCCAGTGTGGATGAGATCAGAGGTGATTTAGTGGTTCCTAGTGCCTCCCAAAAGGTGGGGAGACATACTGTATAAGCAGTGCTTGGGCCATGCCTCAAGCTGAGCTCTAGGAATAAGCCTAGTCAGTCGCTATTCCTCCTCCAGAGTGCAACTGACACATCACCATTCCATGACTTTAGACTTTTTCTCATAGCACAGATAAAGTAATTTCTGCGTGATCCATGCACTGACTTTTTTGTATACATTTTCTGTTAAAGCTTCATGCACCCGTTATAGTCATCAAAGTGTTTATCTTCTTTGCTGCAGTAGCAAGTCCTTAGCAAAATATTTCTCTTTATTTGCGTTGGAATTTCATCACACAGCGGGCTGACATACTTGTCCTCAGCTCCATAAATACTAGCTAGATGAATGGGACACAGTTCTCTGTCAGTGTTAATGTGTGCCGAGATCTCTCAACTGGACGGAAGTTGTCTAACTGGTTGAAGCAGAGAAGACAGTGAGCTCTAGGCTGCTTAGAACACATTTGCTAGCTGGTTTCTACTTAATACACATTTGTTATCTTGGATGTTGTCCCTGGTTTTCTAGATGTAGATCTTTTGTTTGTCTGAATACATGGTGCAACTTCTTCCAACTCTCAAGAGTTTCTAGAGTACAGGGGTTGTTGACTAGGTATCTTATATTGTCAGGATGCAGCATGAAGACTTGGCATATGGCAAACATTTCGTAAATGCTTGAAACATAAAAGACCAACCAACATGAATGCATAAACAGAACATAAAGGGACATTTAAGTGACAGAGGAAGACTATCCTCAATATAGCAGCTTTGCAATGGTATTTTTTTTTTTTTGCTATTTAATATTACTACTTCACAGTATTTTAGAACACAGCACCTTACTCTTTTAAAGCAACTGTCACAAATTTACTATTTTTGAAATGTATAATTTTTAATTCAGAGAGCAATTTTATAATTTCTAGCGGCTTATAATCAGGACTTTTAGCCATTGAATACTTAAAACTGAGGTATTGATTAAATATGGAACCTCAGGAAAGATGAGCACTCTTCTACTCTTTGCAGAAGAAAGTTCTAAGTATAGAATTTCTAAAATGAAAAATACAGAAAGAAAGAGGGTATACAATTCATCATAAAAGGGGCTGGATAGATGGCTCAGCAGTTAGGAGCACTGGCTGCTTTTGCAGAAGACCTGAGCTCGATTCTCAGCACCAACATGGTGGTGAACAACTTTCCATACTACAGCTCTTAGAGGACTCCAACACCCTCTTCTGACTTTCACAGGCATTGCATTAACTTGGGAGAATATGGAAAATGTGGGTGATTCCACAGCCAGTCAGATAATTTAGACTTCCTCAGACAGGTCAGAGTCTTAGTGTCCTTAAGGACTCTCCCACCACACCTCTCCTGGAACCCAGCATCAAGAGGCTGGCATAGAACAGGACTGCATTGAGAAGTCTGGCACACTTCAGCCATGAAACACTTCCTGACATCTTGAATCTAGGAGCAATCTGAAGCCAAATATTAAACAGGGAATATTTTCATATGTAATCACTGAAATGTATGATGATATATGCCATTAATCCTAATAATTTTCATAAAGCAAGTCAAATTCGAGATGTTTTTGAAGAAGAGATGCTGTTGATGGTTTCTCAAATAAGGAAGAAAATAACCAAGACAGAATAAATTCAACAAAAGTTGAGAAAGAGAGGAAAGGAATAAATTAACAAAGCGCAGGAAGCAGGTTTTGTGAGACTTTGAATGTGAATGCGACTTCACATAATCTTTTTAGACTATGGTACTTCCGTTGCAAATCTGTTACAGGGGAAAAGGCTGAATCTAGAGACACTAAAGCTTTAAAAATAATTCTTTGGAGCATCTTTTATAAACCAATTATAACTTATTTTATCAAAAGTAGATGTATATGTTATCTTGGGTAATCAGATCAAAATCATTATTTTGTTTCCTTATGGTTTCTTTTCTAGTTGTAAATAATCTTTTTTATTCTTAAGTAGGGTCGGTGCATGACTTAGACATTTGAAATGAAAGAAGCCTATATCCTACACCCTCTTATCTGTCAGCTCACACCCCTCTTTCTCAGTCATTGTGTACCCTCACTTCGACAGGATTTCCTATGATTTCTAGTCAATGACCAATTTCCCATTTATTTTCTTGATTCAAGCCCATCCTTATTCTATTCCCCTTTCAGAAAATGTTACAACTTAGCTCTTTAAGTCAAAAGCCCAGAAATCACCTTCAGTTTTAACACCTCCACCCAAACACCGTTCGTCTTGTTATTCCATCTCCCGATCTTGTCTGTTTAGTTTTTGATCCCACTTTCCAGGCAAACCTCCATATTCCTGGCAGGGTCTAATTAAAGAGCAACTCTAACTGCATCATTGTTTCTTTACATGGTGGCTCTCAAGAGTCACACTCTCCATAAGCTTGCACGATAAACCTTCTATCAACTTCTTGAGCCTAGATTCCTCCTTTGTCTTCCAGAACACATTTTGCTCAAGGGAGACTCTTGGTTTCATTTTCCTAGTCAGGGAGGAACTTCACACACTGATGCTCTTTTGATATGTGCCATTCATTCCTGTCTGGAGTGTTCTTGTTTACTCCCCTCTGCGGTGAAGGCCTTAGTTATCCTTGCACAGCTATTACCTAGTGCCATCAATTGCTCAATGAAGCATTCCTTAGTCTCCCAGGCAATTAAGGATTCACTTCTCTATCTCTATTTTACAGACCTTGACCATCTTATTTTTTTTAAAAAAAGTATGCAATGGATTATATTGTGATTTGTCTTTTTCCATGTCAATCTCAGGACCAGACAGTGAGTTCTCGTAGGAAAAGACATCCCTGGTCCTTATCAAATGGCTTGTTTACTAAGTGCATACCCAGTACAGGTTCATAGTAACTGTTCTTTAGATAGCGAATGCACAAATAAACTTAACAGTTACACTTTTTAACAGGACAGACTAACCGAAAATAATTGGGTAACAGTGTTATTTATTTGCTATAATATTATTACATCAATCTGCAAGGAGTTCATGTTCTTGAATATTAAAGCAATCTCTGTCATGACTTTATGACTGGTGCTCAGGATGCCCCTGTGGAGCAAAAGTTGCATTTTCCATAGTTACACTTGGTCAAGGCCTAGTCTTTATGTTCCCAGCTCTTGAGCTTTTGCAGCTGCTGTAATGTGGAGTTTCAGAACCAGGACATTTTGAAGTGCTAAGTACTCCGAGACATGTCTTTGTGCATTCTTTGTGTTTAGGTTTCCCCATTGCCCTTGGTATCCACTGAAAGTCTCAGGTGCTTGGGGATCTCTGGTCTAACACCAGCTTATCTGAAAGGCGCAGGACATGCAGTGCTTTCTATGAGGCAATGAAAACTAAAGACTTGAAAAGTAAAGTGGAATTACAGCGAGATCTGAGAGTAGTTATTAGGTTTGTGTCCAGGATGATCAATGCTTTTACCTCTACCAATGCTCACCACGAAACTCCGGACCCCCATTCTCAGACATGAATTAAATTATAAAAGGAAGCAGTGGAGATCAGAGTCAGTGCAGAATAGGGCATGTAGCTCTGTGGTGGAGTACTTACTTGCCTAGCTTTACTGGGCCCTTGGAAAAAAGAGTTAATAGGTCTATTTTATGCTTCTCTAGAACTGTGTAATTAATATTTATTTCCTGTCATCTGTGTGCTATCTCTATTCTTGTTCCTATCTCATTTTCTAGAGTATAAGATTCTTGAAGACAGGAAGTCTCTTGAGGGCTTTCTGTTCTTGGCAATTAGCAGAGTATCTGACAGTACTATGTTGCAGCAAATCAGTTAACTCTTCTGGACAGGCATTCTGCAGGGGAAAAGTGCTAATGACAGCCTGATGACATACAGCAAGGAGCCTCAGACAGCCCAAGCAAAAGCCAGCGGCTAGAAATCCAAGCTTCCCATCCGTACATGCCAAGCCCTCCTTTCAGAGTAAGTAATGTTAAGTCTGTTGACGGCAGTAGCCTTGGTCTCTCGCCCTTCGTTTACTATTTTTTTCTTTCAGTGTAAAAATCTCTTCTGGGGTTTGGTTAATGTAGCATTAGTGTTGTCATTTTATTGCCTGATCTACTGGTTAACTTTCTGTATAACAGACAGGGTCTGAGTTACAATGAGTTGGTTGATGATTGGTTAGTCAGGTCAGTTAGCTAAGTGTAAAGTTAGAACATGTGAAGGCTTCATCAGATTTGGTCTATGAGCAGGAAACCAGGCTGTATTCCTTAGGAAGAAAATGCCAGAAAAAGTCTGCTGGATCTCAGGGATCTGGGGAAAAGGCTGCATGCAGGTTCAGACTTGGGAGGAGAGACTGTTAGGTTTACAGAATGTTGTCAGTTGGTGAGGAACAGACCTCCATCTACCCACACTCACATCAGACATTAAGGAAGTCTGCAGTCTGAGCTTCTAAAAGGTACAGCAGAAAAGATGGAACACCTCTTCTTTCTTTTCTACAAATACTGTTATACTGGCTTCTACCTATCCTCTTTCCATCACACTGTAAACCATAGTATATGGATTTACAGGATGGAGTCAAGTTTGTAGCTACAGATTTGTCTCATTACCACAAATCTATTGTACAGATTGGGAACAGGTGATAGATTTTTTGTTCAGTGTTCTTGGAGTAAGTGTCCAGTAGAAGAAAATGTTATAGGATGGTGCTCTTTAATGATCAAGGAGCATCAGGTAAATAAAAAGTTGCTTAAAGATAAATATGCTATAAAGTCTTCAGATAGTTGCTCAACTTCAGCCTTCCTCTTAAAGCTTCATCTGCATTTACAAAGCACATCAACACTATTCTAGTTGCTTTCTTAGTTCCCTCTCTGTAGTCCTATCTGAACTCTTCCCACTGCTCTGCCCCTGAGTTCTTGCCTGTCTCTGTTCAAAACCCAGGTATGCTTTTTAACTGAGTATTCCTAGTACCTGGGAACGGACTGGTTCCTTAGAATTTCGTAAATTAATGGAGATTTTAAGTTCATTCGTTAAAGGATCACGATTTGCTTCCTTAACAATACAATTATTTCCACCTGGCCCCAGCTAAATAACTAAATTTCTAGGACCACCATGAGAAATGCAGGTAGCATTTCTGAATTACGACTCTCAGTTCAGCTCTGCACAGGGACTTGTCTATAGTTTGCTGGCTCATTTGTTATTTGGAGACTGCTATCTCTTGTACTCATACTGAAGATCCTGTTATTTCATTGGATTAATGTGAAGAGTAACTTTTTATTAGCTCAGGTGATTATGAATTGAGTGCAATGATTAGAATAAATAGATTGTAATAGTTGAACAAAAAAAACACCTAATGCGTTCACTGTGGTAGGATCTTCTCTTCTAGATTAAATATTTATAAATGGAACGTATTTCATAATAAATATTTTGGAAAGCCTAGGAGTATTAGTATTCCGTTCTGAACCAGACCTACATAGACCAAATTAAATTACCTTATTAATTTATGATGACGTTGAAATTTTTCCAAATACATGTTTTTCAAATGAAGTTAATGATTAAGATGAAATTCATTTCAGTTTATTTTCCTTACCCTAAGAATGTTTATTCATACATGAATCCGAGGGTTCTAAAATGTTAAATCAAGTCATAGTTCATGAAATTACATTTTCCATGACTTCATTGTTTACACAGACAGTGATATTCTTAGGCTGCATTCAGTCACCTCCTACTTAAGAAGATGTTACAAAGGTTCGAGAGAGGATCTAGGAATGAGAAGAAGAAAGGCACAGAGAGACAGTGTTGAAGAAAAGGAAGTACAAGAGGAACTGACAAACACTGTCGATACATAGGCAAGTAGATAATGGGTGGAGGAGAGGAAAGGAGAGCTAGTGACAGAGTTTGAGTGTGTTGTGAAAGAGAGGGAAGGACAGTCCAGTCCAGTGAGTGTACCGAGTTCTCTGTCAGCATGTCAGCTGTCTTCTCCTGGCATTTGGGCTCGGTACTTCATGATATTACATAAAGCTTTATCACAAGTCATCAGCAATTTTGTTCATTCACTGCTGGCAGTAGTTCAGCACCTGTTGTTTAACTCAGGGGAGCCAAATGGAGGCTGCCAACCCCACAGACTACTCTGCCCTCTAGCCAGAGACGCCTTCTCTGAGGAGCTTCTGAGGGTTAGACGCCTCATCCTTGTAGCCGCCTGCTGCCTGTTTCAGTCTTTGTCCATGGAAATGTACTGCAACTGACTTTGAAGTCTGACATTTAAATTTTTCATAACTTACTAAATTTTTGTGATTTGGTTAGTTTATTGGTTAACCTGGAAATTTTCATTTGCACAATCATTTATTTCTTCCATATGCTTTACTAGGTAATTATGAAAACAATATTTCCTCTTCTGTGGCATGAAGAGGAAATTAAACTGGTCTTCCCTCACTATCAAAATATTAATTTTCCTAATGTTTTAATTGAATGTGTTCTTAGCAATAAACCAACCATTTATTGAGCACTTATCAGTGCCAGGAACTGAGCCTGCAGCTTTGCATGGGTCTTTTAAAAACGTCCACAACCATTCATCTATTATGACTGTTATTCTATGGATGCAGACAAATAGACATAATGTGGTTCAGGAACTTGTTCAAGTTCACCATTAGTCAGGAGTAGAACGAAACTTATGAAGCATGTATGGGGTCCAGTATTTACTTTCCAGATTTTAGTAGTGATTTTTTTGGACTATTTTGTTTCTTCAATAATAAAGATTGCCTAGGAGTTGGGAATGTGGTTCAATGGTAGAGTGTATGCTTGGAATGTATAAGGATCTGGGCTCAACCCGTCCACCAAAACAAAAATAAACAAACACACAAAATGTGCATAGAATATCCATGTATTTTTTTGAACAAGCTGCCTGACAACTCCCCCCCACCACAGGAATATATTTGTAATATAATTCATTTTCTGACAAGGAATCTTATCTATAATGTTTACTGTAATGACCACAGCATAGCGAGGAAAGCCCCTTCCACAATATTTTGTATATCTGCCTACTTAAATAGTATAAACTAAGGAAAAGAAAGGGTGTTGCATTTTTTGCCAGGGCCTACATTCTTAAGACAAAGGAGAAAGCCCTTTCTAAAACATGCAGGGTAAATCTTTCTGGGTAAATCCAAGTGCAAGATCACTGCAATTATTAAAATACTACTAGTAAAAAATTTAGGTATCTGTTACTAAGAAAAATATGCTTTTGTTATTTATTTTTGGGAAACCTATATTTTTTCACATTAAGCTGTTTGGATCTTTGCTTCAATTTGCCTAGACAGATGAAGGATGTGAAGCCCAGTGATTACAAGGTTTTATTTCTTCAGGGGTTGAGAGGAGAGGTTGGGGAAAAGAGAGAAATGTATATTTATATAGAGAAACTATTGATTTTCTCCAAACAAAGCTACGGGGCTGTGGAGGAGTCTTGTACGCACTATAAAAATTCACTTTCTAATCACAGGTACATAATTATGCTTTTCCTTTTCTTTTTTTTTCCTCACACAGATGCAGATAACACTGTTTTACTTTATAGGTCAGATGACAGGAAAAGTTAAGGAATTGAGTATAAAACTTGTCAATTTTCTTTAACAGTTAAGAAGGCGATGGAAAAAATACAATCTTAAGTGAAAATTTCCCAAAGTTGCAAGGAAAAGGGAAAATTACAAAAGAGCTTCAAGAACCACAAAGATGGGTTTTTGCATCTTGTCAGAAAATCCACACTGTTGGTAAAAGTCTGGGGACCTGACTCAGCAGAGAAAATGCCACCCACAGTCACTGACGGCCTCCGCAGTAGCGATCGCCCATGTTTTCTCTGGAGGCTTCCCACAGCTCAGTCAACACCCAAGTCTCTCAGATGAGAAACTGGATTTTTTGAAAACTGAAATTAGACCATGTTGTATAATATTTTAAAAAGTTTATGATGGTGATGCTTGGCTTTTTACATGGGCTGAAAGTCAATTTTCTGTTGAATAAATAGTATTAACCACATATTAACCACCTAATAGTTTCAAAATGCCTCAAACCTGCCACCATCATTGCTCTGAATAGAATCTCGCTTCTTTTTAAAGATCACTGTTAAAAGATGAGGGGAAACAGCACCATTAAAAGAGGAAGTAAAACGGAGTTCAAAGTCTGTTTCCATGAGGTAATGTGCATTATTGACTAATCATCAAAGAGATCTAGTCTATACTGAGATGAACCGAGGTTAAGGCAGGTGGCCGGAGAAGTCAGCAGTCTTTTCCAGCCTTATTCCATTTCTTTATTGTTGAAGCCAAACAGTTAGATGAAAATCAATGGAAGTTTGTTGATCTGACACAGGAACTTGTGCAGAGTGAAGTGGAAGTTATATATCAGAGTTCGTGTGCTGGGAACTCATGAAGGCTGGGTCTCACCCATCTGTGAGGGTAGCAGTGTGTGTGTGTGTGCCCATTTATTTACCCACCACGAAGTCAAACCCTTTGAAGGCATTTTCAGCATTATTTCTGTGGAGATGTATTTCCACATAGTGATTACAACCTTTTTTCCCTCTAAAAGGAAATAGTTCAATTTAGTAATTAGAACTCCAGGAAAGTCAGGTTGCTTCACGTTAGGATGTTTGCACACTGAGTAGTGGATTCTAATGACACACAAATTTCTTCCCCTAATTAGAACCTACCAATTTGCCATCATACAACTTACTAATATTTTCTTTGATATAAGTAAAATTTCCCCTATTTGAAGAAACTCAATTATGGAAAGTGTTAAAATGCTTCCCTGGGTTGATCACTTGTTTTCTGAATATTAATCAGTTGGTGCCTTGATCTCAGGAGTCAGAGGTCAAGCTCCGACTTTAGAACTGTGAGCCTGCTGCCCCTCCCATCAGTAAAGCCTTTTTCCCTATCACAATTCACCGATGCTAAGTCTTCACAGTGCAAAATAGGTGTGGTTCAGAACAAATATCAGTGGTTTAGAACTGATATTCTTTCCCCAATGGCGATATACATTGTGGGTGTATGACTGGAATATTTAAAACACCTGCTCACCTGGAACTGAGCCAAATGTATAATACATTAGCACATGCTTGGCTTACTTCCAATAGCACACACATCCTACTGCCATCAAAATACCAAAGGAGCTGGAATAGAGATACTTAAAAGTTTCTAGAAAGGCGATTCAGGATACACATATATTTTTATTGTTAACAATATAATCTCACTGTGCATTGTGGACTGGTTAGTATTTTAACAAAATCAACTGTACTTCTGTCAGAAAGGAATTGGAAGCATAGGGACACTTTCTCTTAGCTTTGGGAATTACTAACAGGGTTTTAAAAGTATACTCAATCTCTTTGTCACCTTAGTTACTTTCTTTTGTATATATATTTTTCCTAGTTTTAAAATCAGTATAGTGAAACTCTTCTATATGAAAGATTTCCAAACTTTATTATATAAGAGGTATTTATCTGGCACTGTATATAGGAATTTGCAAAATGACTTCCATCTCCTACACTGAGATGAACACAGGTTCTTAAATATACTAGGCAGGTATATTACCTCTGAGCTATGGCTTTAGCCCATAAATGGACATTTCTAAGATGTAAGAACAAAATATACTGGAGACTTCAGTGTCTACAAGGTGTGTGTGTAGGCGGAGGTGGGTGGGTGTGTGTCCAGGTGTATATGAAAGTAAAATGTTAAAAATTGTCTAAATTGTCATATACAGTAAGGAGCAACAGGAAAAGAAATGGCATGGTATATGTCTGAATGTCATGTATCTAGCATGTGCTAATAGTCATCTATGTTATTCGTTCATGTTCACAGAGACCAAATATGGGATTTACTGCCCTTCTTTACCATTTAGGAAGCTGTGTTCTAGTGGAGGTTTAGAAACTTGCCCAGTTTATGAAAGTGGTAGAAGCATGGCTTGTGAGACTCTAGTTTGCATCTCAGCTTCTTGTTTCATACCACACGGTGTAATCAGAATAAAGACGGGCTTTTAGGTTGCACATTTTTTTATAACACACAGAAAAATGAAAAGTTTTCATATCATATCTGACACTGTGTCCTATCTACATCCTGATCTGTTTATGTAGTCATTAAAACTGCACCTACTTTATTAGAAAAATTCCAGGTTTATTGGTTTTGATTTCTTCTTCAATTTAATCTACAGAAGCTTATTATATAGCTCAAAACACATCACCTGTAGTCTCTATAATTTGATTTTTTAGTATACTGTATGTGATAAATATTCCTCAGAGAGATTCATGTGTATTTTATCAGTGTAAATTGAAATCATATACATTTTCCAAAAACATTTTTTATATGTAATCACAGATATTTGCAGGGTGACTTAAATAGCTTAAAATAGATAGGTATGGTAAAAGATTTTAGGTTTTCTAGCACACATCTATGTATGCTGTTTACAAAAGTTAAACTATTTCAGCACTTATTTTTACAATTACACTGCTTCTTGTAGAGATAGTTAAGGATTCTAGTTGACACTTCCCCCCAAATTGGTTGTCTTTATGCAATTATGTGACTCCACAGTGCCCTTTTCAGATCCATTTGGTCATACACAATCGCACATTGCAACACTTAGAGCTCCTGATGGGACTGACTCCTCTTCCACTGTTACTCTTTCTCCATGCGACACTGCATTCACACCCAGCTAACGCTTCCCATGCCAGCACCCCCTTTCTTCTCTGGACCTTTTGCATCACTCATCTTTTGAGAGGTCTTTCCCCCATCCTCTTTATCAGTTCATATCCACCTTTCTGCATTTTACTTTTTTGAGCCTATTTTTTTAAACGCATACTATTTTTAGGTTTGAATATTCTACTTCCTAGTAGGTATTACTTCATCACACGTCATCTTCATCATAAATTTTACTATATGCATTTAATTCTCACAGTGGCCATGCACTGTGTATTTTATTAAGCCCATTTGAAAATGAAGAGGTTGAGACACAGGGCATCATCTACTCGGGGACATGCAGTTAGTCATGCGGTAGAAAGAAGCTTAACAGTCCAGACAGGATGTCTTCAGAATGGAAGCTTCCTGGAATGCTATGCTGCCCCCAGCAAGCATCCCACAGATCTTGCTGTGTAGCCCTGTCCAGCTGGCTCCCCTGTGTATTTTCTACCTTAGCTGGAGGGTTTTGAGAGCTCACAGAACACATTTTCCAAATTTCTCTCTCCTAGTATGGCTACTGAATTCTGTGCAAATTGGGAATTTAATCTTTATTGATTGAATAAAAATATCTACAGGTAAAAACAAAGTACATTTAAAAAATGTATATGCTGAAAGGCCATTTTAAGATTTGAGAGTGAAAGTTATTACATGCATTTTACTTTATTTATTGCATGTAAAATCCTCCATGCATTAATAATCTATAAAATCAATCTGATTCATTATCATTAATCAAAATGACCATATTGATCCTTGGCTATACTGTTTAATAGTTCTTTGCTGTCATTATAAACATTCGATACAAAAAAAAAGTGGAATTTCTCTTGTTTAAAGCAAGTCATTTGATCCTGGCCCTTCTACTATAGATAAGCAGTATTGTAGTTGTTTCAGATCGATATCGGCTACATAATACATAAAGGATGGATGCAAATTTTATAACAAAGAAATTAATAATTAATTTGTATCTGTTTATTGTAACGAAAATTTGTTGTCAGCTTTTTCTGAAGTTTAACAATGCTTGAGCCAAGACTGATAAATTATATATGAAAATATGCTTGTTTAAGGACAAAGTGCTTCTAATAGAATTGCATTTTTTAATGTGCATTAATGTCACATAACCTATTCCATGTGGTTACTCACACTGAGCTTTCCACATCATACCCCATCAGAGTTCCTCTAGCTCATATCACTATTTTACCTAGCAATGACAAACTTTTTATTTCAACAGTTAAACATGGTGTTTTCCACATTACAAAGGCTTTGTAGAATAGTAAAAAAATGAATACTATAAAATCAAAGACAATCATTGCCAAAACAATTTACCATGCACAGCACAAATGGCTGAACAACGGAAATTTTGTTTAAAAAGTGCACATGTGAAAGGCTTTGTCGCTAGAATCTAGCTCCGAGTGTCTCACTATCTGGGTTGAAAATTGTTATGCAGGATTATATGTCCTATTTTTTTCCATGCCTGCAGTAAAGATACAATATGGGAATTCAGTCTGGTAATTACTAATACACCACACAGACACAATTACACCCTGTATGTTGCATAAAGGAATCACTTGTGGTCTGCATCCATTACAAAGAGCTGTAGGGGGCCAACATGCAAGACGACAAAACGCTTTACAAGACGGAAGGAGACCAGAAGAGTCGATGTGCACAGATACAAGGGCCTTGATTCTTCTAGCAATGATTTAAGCCTCTTTCCATCAATTATCGTCCTTTGTCTCAAGAGTCTTATCACCAGCAGCATTACAGGAACTGAAAATAACAATGCTCAGACCCATACAACCCGATGAACTGTACTGACATTTCCACACCCTGTTGCTATGTTTGACCTGGTTATTCAGATTACTTAAGCAAAACAAAATGGGGGTGTATTACCATAGCAAAACCAGTTTATGCGTTAAAAGACATGGCTTACTCAGAACACCATTTCTTAACATTGAAAGCCATCCTCTTCTCAAAATGTTATTTTTTGAGGTAATTTCTATTCCCCTTAGGAAATTAAAAACATAAAGAAATCTGTTTGGGTGAAGATTATAATTGTAAGAAAGTGGTTAAATAGTGGTCTGTCAAGGGGACATATTCTCAGCAAGAGAATTCCATGTCTAAGGAGGCTAAAGTGAGTCAGCTGCTCTCTTAAGCTGCAGTGAGTCACAGAAATAATTTCTTTCTGTGAAACTTTAAAGTTTTGAATTTAATTGCAAGCAGTAAGTAGGGTTTTATAACAGAGTTTCCTGTTAATTATTACATGATGTACATTATTTTACAGCATTTTCATTTAAGATGCTCTTTAAAAATTTTTTACAATTATGAATTTTTAAGACCTTAAAAAAGTTACCTCTGGCAGTTTGTCAGGTTCTGTGAAACAAAGCCTTGTCTTTCAGAAAATGTTTACAACATACTAGGGGGATGGGGGAAATATCCCGGGGCTAAAATGTTTATTGGCACCTAGAAGTCTGAAGAGAGAGTCCGGCCTGTGGTTTTTGGAGGGCACTTTATCATCGCCTGTATTCTCAGAGGTTCCCTGAATGAATAGAACGGGATTACTCAGCCTCCTCTTCCACGCCTATCTCTCCATTTTCCTTGGCACGACTGAGAGCCAGGCTATTTTTAGTTAAGCAGTTTTCTATTTTTAGACAACTGCCAGTTAGAAGACATTTGTTAGGGATTTTTTTTTTTTAAACACACACACACACACACACACACACACACACACACACACAAAGGGAGGAGGGAAAGAAGCTTCTCTCTACATATTGTAAAGCAGCCTTCAACCTGTAACTCCAGGCATTTCAGCTGCTTTCAATCTTGGAAAAATAAAGAAAAATTCAGAGTTCAGGGTTTTAAAAATAAACCTACCCTCTGGCAAATAGACCAAAATACAACAAGCTGTTACTATGTGAAACAGTGACTACAAAAACAAAGAACATTCTCCAATGATTAAACTGAGAGAAAAAGTTGAAGAGCGATTAGGTTATAGGAATGTTACTGAGGCATGTAGCAATTTTCCAGCCTCTTAGCCAAATGTATCATGTTTTAGAATTTGGGGGTAGGGGACTCATCTGTCCAGTTAAACCAAGGGCATGGGATGCAACTGTAAGATTGAACTTTTATCAAACTTATCTTTCTGCATTTTGCTAATGTAGTATTCTATAATGTCTCTCTAAAATTAAAACCACCTGTTAACAGAGAAACTATATATTTAAAAATCCAATTGGGAAATCAGATCCCTACATATACATACTATATATAAACATAGAGATATGCATTTACAGTCTAGATCATTGCATTTATATAAGTATTTAATATTTATATATATTGAATGGCTATATATCATTAATCTTTTACTTTAAATGACTTATAGACCAGCTTAGCACATCAACTTCTTATTATTATTATTCAAGGTCATATTTTCATCTCAAAGACATGATTCAGTCAGTGGATAAGAGCACACACTGCTCTTGTCAAGGACCTGTGTTGGGTTCCTAGTACCCAAGTCAGGCAGCTTACAACTGTAACTCTGGCTTTAGAGGATGTGATTTGCTCTTCTGTCCTCCTCCAGCACTGCATTCACATGAACACACCCACTTTGTACAATAAAAATTAACATAAAATCTTTAAAATCCATTATGAGAAGCTTTCAGGTGCTCACAGCTGTCATGTCTTTCCTTCTGTTAGCCTATCCCACCCCACTGTGTTCACTGAAGGAGGTCACAGATGCCTATCAGTAACCAGTACAGTGATAGACAGGCACAGGAATTTATGTTCACCAATATCTGCTGCATAAAAGCAGTAAATACTGCACATGTTTAGTCCATACTGGACTACTGGTTCTGGGGATGGGCAGTGAACATGCCATAATCATTGTATTTCCAAGGGTACTCAAAGTCTTGCACATACATTGAGTAAATGCTTGTAGAACAAAATCAATTCATTGACTTTTGCTCAAACTTCTCAATTTATATAAGATGCTACAGTTATTTATATTAAATGTTGCATTATCTATTAAATGAGACATTTGTTAGTATAAATTTGTATGCTAAGAATTTATTGTTTCCTTCTGTTATCATTTTTTAAAAAATTCTATGAACTTTCTCTCTGACTCAAAATAAAACCAACTTTTATAGCTTAACAGTTTACAACAGTTTTTAACGCTAACATCTTTTACAACCTGTAACCCTGATTACAGCCCCATGAAGAAACTCAAGGTAAACAATGCTAACTCTGGGAAGGAACCTGAATCCCGGTGACGTTACATAATTTGTCTCAGGTCAGACAATGAGATGAGTGTATGATATTGCTATAACTATTTTGGGGTGGGGGTGTTAGGGATCAAATCCAAGTCTTTATGCATGCTAGACAGATGCTCTCCACTGAATTATACCTCCTCAAAATTCATTTAAACCTTTATTTATCCCTCAGTTTATGGGGTTTTGAATTTCTATTTCTGAAAAGAAGATGAGGTCTCATAACAGTACTTCACAATAATCTACAAAAATATCATCATGCAGTTTTCTCTTTCTTTGGGTGAAATTAACCAAATACAACCACACTTAAGGAGAACCTGTCACTGAAGCTTAATTGCTGATAAAATTCCATGCAAACCTAGTTTGGAAAAATCAGGGAAACTGGTACATACATGCTATATTCCCTCTCTGCGTGGATAAAAGGTTCAAAATAAGACTTGGCTTGTTTCGCTTTCTTTACTATTTACTTTTTATTTTTTTTCTGTCCCTTCTCCATTTTCTCTTCTGATAAATTTCAGGTCCAGTGTTCCTTCCATCTTTTCATCTTGTTCAACAAACTCACATTTTAACCAACGTTCTGTTCTGTGGAGCAAAAGCCCAGAAACTAATTCAAGGGTTTCTGTTTTACTTTTAAGATGAGGTCTCAGGCTGGCCTCAAACTCCTCGAACAGCTGAAGCTGCTCTGAACTCCTGATCCTCCTGCCTCTGCTTCCCCAAAAGTTCTGGGATTATAGATGTGCCTCACTACGCACATCTAGCTCAGCTAGCTTTCTTACTTGTTTCTCTGCCCAAAAACAGCAGCTAGCTTTTTTACTTGTTTCTCTGCCCAAAAACAGATACAGAGAAATGCCTGTTGCTGGTATAAAGCCAGAAATGACCAAGTGAACCTCTCCAGTTCGCATGTCCTTTGTTAGGTTGTATTCCCTGACTATGATGCTAACTACCTCTATGGACAAGAGTGCCAGACTCACCAGTTTACTTCTTACTATCCAAAGTTTCCTTAATTATGCATTGTTTTATATAGGGCAACCAATTATATTAGCTTTTGAACACTTGAAGTATGGCTCATGAGAGAGAGAGGAACTGAACTTTTAATTCCAATGTGTGTGTCTTCTGTATATGGTTAGTGGCTACCTCTACTGATTAGTGCTGATGTTTTTAATCTCATCTGAAATCTGGTTCTATTATTCAAGGAAAATTCACATGACAGAAATGATTCAGTTTACTATTATATATCATAGATGTTACACATATAATTTATTTACACATGTGTACAGTAGACCTGGGGACAGAGTTGAGTGGAGGGTGGTTCTCTAGAATGAACAAGACACCCTGGGGTTGGATCCCTAGCACCATACACAATAACATGCATAGCAACCTTGAAAAGTGTTTGGTTTCTGGAACTAAAAAAGTAACACGGATTTGGCTTTCGATTAGAAGCTTTTCCTTGTGGCCAGTGTAATCTGTTTCAATGAAATGTTTCCTTGAGATTGTATAAATAGCATTTGTTTACACCCAAGGAGTAGTCTGTATGTTTCTTTGAAAAAATAGCATGTAATTCAGAAATAAGGGTTACTATTATTAATTCATATATCTACATTTTTGTAGTACTTCTTGATGTGAGTACAAACACCTATTGTAGAGTTACTGTTTAGTATTTCCTCCCTTAGAACAGTTGCTCTAAATAGTTACTGAGTTTATTTACTAAAACATAAAGATAAGAGATTTAATTGATATGAAGAGGCTTTTAGAAACTAATTAACCTCCCAGTTAGTCATTAACTCTATGACCTTTAGAGATAATTGACAGAGAGTTTCTTTTGCTTATTCAGTCCATCTATGAGGTGGTTAAATTTCAGGCTAACACAAAATACGCCGGACACCACTGAGCTAAAACTGAATAATGTGCTAAGAACCTATTGATAGAGTTTATTTCCAATGACACAATCTACCTACCTATTCTGCTGTGTGTACATGCACCATTAATATAATTACACTTATTTTAATGATTAGATTTTACTATGTTTTCCAGACTGCCCTAGGGATTCTTTGGACCTCAAGGCTGATAAAGGCAGTGAGAGAGGTGTTGTTTCTCTTCTGTACCCACAACACTCACATCTGACCAATCACACGGCTTTTCCCCATTGAGTTTGGACTTGGACTGAGAATAGTCCACCTCTCCCGCTTGAGGAAGCCACTATGAAGTGATGGTTACTCACAGAGAAGGGGAGCATATTCCCATGCCCTGCTAACCCTCAGTAGGGCTCACAGCTGAGTCATAAAGGACTTCTGAAATGGCACTTCCTGAAGAACCTAACTGTCTCGCTTTAAAAAATTAGTTTCACTCAGTCAGTTTATAAGAATCTATGTTACTGGTATTATTCTAATAATCTATTTTATAATATGACTCTGGTCATGAGTAAAACTACAAAGAAGAAATGCTGAACAGATATATTTTCAAGTAATAGGCTGAAGACTTCTAGGGAAATTTGGTTCAGAAATCTGCATCAATGGGAAACATGTCAGAAATTCATAGTCCTGAATCTAGACCAATTGGATTGAAATAAACACGTTAGTAAGACCCTGCCAGGGATGCAAGATGAGACCAGAGGCATTCTGACTCACTGATCCTTCTTGCTAAATTCAGGTGAAAGCTCTGAAACTTACCTCATTCTTCTCCAGGAATCAATGTACATTGGCTTAGAAGTCACTATACACTCCTGGGTTTTATGTGCTTTTGAATGTTTTTTGTATGTATGTATGTGTGTGGGAGGGGTCCATTTGTGTGTGTACATGTGCATGCTTGTGCCAGAGTAAATCTTGGGTACTGTTTCTCAGGATCCATCAGCCTTAGTTTTTTGAGACAGGGTTTCTCACTGGGACTTGGGGGTTCTCCCATTAAGACAGGCTGGTTGGCCAGAGAGACCCAGGGATCCTGGAACTGGCTCTACCTCTCTAGTGATGAGATTGACATGGGTTCTAGGGACTGAACTCAGATTCTTATGCTTGAAGAGCAAGCACTTTACTGAAGGTGCCATTTCCCCACTACAAATTTTGTTTTCTGATGAAACAGCAACCTTTATTCCCCTCTGGTTTACTTGGGTCACTTTTATTATTAGAGCACATCAAACTTCAAAAAAACCTTTGTAAATTTATTTTTTATTATAATGACCACCAATAAGGTACTATATATTGAATGTCTACTGTGTGCTAATACAGTATTCTAACATGGTGTAATACCTTCAGGGAAAGGTAATGTAATTAAAAATAAATGAAAACAAAGCTCAAAACTCACCATCAATGCAATAAATATTTCAAAATAATAAACATTTGTTTCATAAAAAGAGCCATCTCTTCTTTCTGATTCTAGGCAGGAGTAAGAATTATTCCCCAAACTTCACTTTTAAATATTTCAGTATATACTGTGTACCAATTCTGGAGGAAAAATGTTATACCCTTTTATATTTTGCTTGAAACCTCTTAAATTCAAACAATGCAACTTTGACTCGCCTGCTACCACATCTAGAAGGCTATCCTTGATTCAAACAGGTTTCACCTACCACAGCAAGTTCCACATGCAATCAAACCTGTAAACATCACTAAAAATCAATGATTGTGAACCAGGCTAAGTCATGTTTTTCTTTTTTTGCTTCCAGGTATTAAGAAGAACAAGACATGAAGGCTTTGGTTTTCTCTAGTTCAAGAAGGTTCATTTAAAAGAATAATGATGACAAAACTCTAATGATTAATAGAGATAAAGAGATAGATTACTAACAAAGGCTGTATTTTCAAAACCACTGTCTTTTCTGTTCCTACTATTTAATGATCCTCTGTTGTCCTGTGAGACTAAGGTATAAGCCACTAGAGCTATGCAGTAACAGACAGTGCAGAAAACTCCATTTACTGCCTTGTACATACAGCTCAAGCAATCTAATGTGCACATTATTATTTGTTCAACAATGATTATTTTCTTAATAAATGAGATGTGAAGCAGTTTTTAATGTTTGTAAAATATATGCAAATGAAGTGAAAGAACTATTTTAGAAAAAAACATTTCTTCAAATTTGGTGTATAAAAGCCATTATAATACAGTTATGAGAAATATGAATACATTTTAAAATTGTAATTTCATTTGGTAGGATTTGAGGAGCAAATATAAATACGATTTGCAGGTCTGGGTAAAGTTTTAAAAGTATATAAACAAAAATGAAAATCTGTAAAATCATTTATAAAAATTGGTTTTTTACCTTTGTCTTTAGAAGTCTCAACACAGACTTAAATATTTATATGCTAGTATTTTTTTCACAATTCATTTTATCCATTGAAAAGCAAATCTATACTTGATTTTTTTCAGAGGACATGACAGGCTCCTGAGTCATTAGCAGTAAGAACTATGCCAGTTTTGTTTTATAGGAAATGTAAGAAAGATTTGTAATGTAACTCAAGAACATTATTTCTTTAAACTCCTTCATAAAGAGGACCTTTTCTGAATAAATTAATTTACTGGTTATAAAATTAAATAGTGCCCCAATATTTCACTGAGTGAATTTAAAATAGTAGCATTAAAGATCTATCTTTCTGTTCAAAATAAAAGACAAAGAAGAATCCATCCTCTGAGAGGTTAGTGCTCTTTGACAGCCTTGACCACTTGCAGGTGTTTTCTAACCAGACAGTGAGGTTACTGCCTGAGTGTGGTTACTGGGTTGGAGGTAAGCCATACTTTTAGTTTCACCAAGCATCGAGATCCAAATTGGTGTCTTTTAGAATGTTGATGCTCTGTATTCTAAAATTACAATGTTAGAGAGTTTGCCACTTCTGAAATACATCCTTCAAGTTTTATGTTGAAGAATAAAGTTAAGATTAATTGAAAAATTCATCTTGGTTATTAGTTTGAGAGCACACTTAGTTTAAATGTTTCTTCATATTTTCAGAAAGACTAGTGTGGTCTCATTGACCTTTTGTGATGAGCCTAGATCTTCCCTGTTCAGTATAGTAGCCACTAGCCACTTATGGTTACAGAACACGTGACATGTGACTAGTGCTACTGAGGAAATGAAAAGTGCATTTCACTTCATTCTATTTCACGTAATGTGAATAACCACCTGTGGCTAGTGGCTGGTATAGCAGAGGCGGCAGATCTAGAGAGGGTTTAAAAGAGTCTTCATTTTAATGGGCCGTTTCACTCATTTCAAATATTTTCATACTTGAAATGAATAACATTATTCTATGACAATGACTTTGTGTGTATTTTCCTATCTGCTTATTCTATTAAACATTTTCTGAGGACCTAACTATTCTTCAGACCTACACTTAACACTGTTGATGCTGATGGCGAGTAACTGTGCATAGTCCCTGTCCTTCAGGAGTTTAAACCTAGTGTGGAACCAGTGAGTAGATAAAACTTCAAGAGCTCTCCAAAAGGGAAGATAGAACACAGTATGATTGAAACATACGGAAGGCACGTAAAGCAAGGGTGACTGCTGAAGGACACAGAGTAGGGTCTTATTGGCAAGAAGGATATGCGAAAGCCAAAGATCTAGTACAAAAACATGAAGAGAACACAGAGTTTAGAGAGGCTGGAGGACAGGAACACGTGCTATTTGAAGGAAGCATAGAAAGGAAGCTGATGAGGTGGGTGAAGGTGAGTTAAAGGAAAGGTGGAAGGGAAACAGACAAAATCATACATGGCTTTGGAGCCACTTCAAGGACCTAGCATTCTTGATGTGCTTTGGTTATACTGGTATGTCAGGCATTCCACAGCACATAGTATACAGCAAGAATTCAACAAATCTTTGTGCAAAGAATGACTGAAGAAATGAAAATTGACAAATGACCAAACAAATCAATGAATGCGCTTTGACTCCTACCCATCTGCATGTAACATAAATCGATGACACACACTAAATAATTTTATAAATCTATATTTTGATAATTATAAAATATATAGTAGTTTAGATATAATAGATATCCTTTTATGTTTTACATCCAATCTCAAGTTTTGTAATACTGATCTATAAAGAAGTCCAATTGTACCCTTTACTTTATTTACTCTCCAACTAAAATCGGATTTACTAGTCTTTACCAAACTCTGCGCAAGAGCAATTAGACCATGTGCTGTGTGTAACCTACTGTAGCACTGTGAGGCAATAAAGGTTATAAGCTATTTTAAGGCCTTTGAAGTCCTAATTTAGGCCTCAACAATTACTGTGCAAGGAAACAGTTTTGTGGAACAACAGTTTTGAACAGTTTTGAGATGTCTCTAAATCCAAGTAGGATTCATGTGAAAGAAAGTAAAATTTCAGGTAAATTCTCTCTCTCTCTCCCTTTCTCATACACACACACACACACACACACACGTCATGGATCATTCTCACATTTAAAAATAAAAGCCAATAAAATTCTCTGCTGAGCCAGTTGTGATTCCAAGGTTACTTTCACAGGTGTTATAACTGTCTTTGTGCTTCCCAGGGAGCAGTGAAGTACCCTGTACTTTGCTTCTATTTACATATAACCGCTGGGCTTCTACCCCAGACTGGATGAGCAGTTGAACAGAATCACCAGTCACTGGGAAAGACAGCTTGCTTCTTGGCCAGGTGCTAAGTACACTCACATGTTGGTTTCATGCTTAGCAGTCATGCACTGGATAGGGGGAGAATTAGCCGAGAACTCTGTTATTCCAAGAATCATTTGGAGTGTTCCAGGATAACATGTGTGGTGTCCTGTAGTGTTGAAATGCTTAAAGTGCGTGCAGTTCAGTCACTTACAAGGCTCTGATGAAGTCATTGCTCCTCTGAGTTCCAATTGTCACCAAACTGGTGTCTGTGAATCTGCTTTATATCCTTCTTAAACAAGAATGTCTGCCTAATGTGTTCAGAATTCCTTGCACAGTGATGAGTGTAAGGTGGTGTTTCCTAATCACTAAAACATTGATTCACCAACATAAGTCTGTCTGGACACAGGTTGCATAGGACCTATGTTCTTCAGATTATTTTTAAGTCCTCAACTACCTTTCTCTTCAGGAAAACAATTCAACAGAAACTTACAGAGTTCGTTCTGTTAAGTGACAAGTAATGATGGAGCAGGTCCATCATGTTACTTGAATGTCAAGGTCCCATAAGGTAGCATTTATGTAAATATCTAGTTATTTGTTACAAAGCTATATAAAGTGGACTTCCTTTAAAGAAAGTGCTTTTAATATAATAAATGTTTTTGTTTCTTTTTTATAAGCAATGGATTAAAAATTTAACACATTTACTAAATCTGGCATATTTATATATTGTATCTAAACAGATATCCAAGCTGCATTATAATATGATAATAAAAAAAAACCATCTCAGTCTATCTGTTAAGGCTTTGTGCGTCTTTGTGCCATTGTAACAGTAGTGCTAATTATCAAGCAAAGACATGGTAATTACACAGAGCTTTTTTGTTAAAAGGAGAAATCTTTTTTCAATACCCACGCATTGCACAATTTCCTGTGACCCTACAACATTACTCTGGAATGGCCTGAAATTTATATTTCAATATCCACGAAGGAAATCATATTTCTCTTCTCTTTCTCCAACCTTTTCTTCCTGTGAATCAACTGTTTTTTAGAGGGTTAAGGGAAAAAGATAATGGTCCAAATGGGAAATATAAAACTAATGACCCTTCATGAAACATATTATGCTCCTCATTAAAGGTACTCGGTTAAATGTATTCCATTAAATTAAAATAAATAGGATTTAAAATTTTACCCAGGAATAGTAAACTATTTTCAACTTTGTGTTAGATTCATTCTAAAAGTGAATTCCTCCAAACCCTGATACATCAGAGATTTAGTGTCTACCACAATTTATGCCCCAGTGCACAGGCTTGAAACTTAGTGCGCCTAATTACTTGTGGGGACATGTCATGCATGCATTTTTCCACTCAAATCTCTCACCTACCAAGTACATCAACATTCTGATTTCAATGCTCAGTTTTAAAATGTACTACATGTTGAAGGTTATATAAAACTTTATCAATTAGACTCTGCTTATATTTTTCTCCATCATCACTGCTATTTCTAAAATGGTAAGAAGTCAAATTGTGAAGAATGTGCTACTCAGATAGTCAAGCAGGTCACACTTATAAAGTGTTAGATTTAGATGTTCATCCAAAAATTTGAGCCATAGACTCCAGATATAGTCAAAGAATTTCAGAATGTTGTTCAAGGAAATTCAGAGCTATGAATCATTAATATCATATGCAAGAAAATTGAATTGGAGCTTTACTGTTTTTTGAAATATTTCTTCTAAAAAGTATACAATTACAAAAGATCTTCAAGTTATTTATGTACAGCTGGATTTGAAATTCAGAGACTCTCATGTAATAACAAAAGATCTTTCAGTATTTGAGATGAGGACACTTCAGTCCAGAGAGGAGCAATTTACCCCTGCCACACAGGATGGTACCACAGTGTTCATCTGGCAGGCCTTTAAAGAAATCTCTCTGATATCCATCTGTACAAGAATATGAAAATCTCATAGAGGGCATCAAATTTTAATTCATCTAGCATAGTTCTCAGAAAAACCTCAGAATTTCTAGAGTTTAAACTCAAGAAAGCACAATCCAAAAGTTGACCCATTTTGTAACTGGTTCAGTATCGTTCTATGACATTTGACATTATGTTAGGGACTGAACTACAAGCCCAATGTCTGAAATATTTGTTGTAGTATGAGATGGGGTTTTGAGTATAATGTTCACATACCCAAAAGCCCTTAAGGCTTGACAACCAATTAGTTCCATTCAGTTTATGTTTATGGCTGTATTTTCAAATTTCTATGTATATGTGACAAGAGCCCTCAACAAGGCTGGCCAATTTTATGACCACTCAGAAATTAAAAGATCTGGGCAAGCACTGATATCATCAATCAATGAGAAGCTGAAACTACCTGTAGTGTCTTCAGCAAATCACAGTAGGACTACTTTCTCAGTGAAATCGTATGCTTGGCCTTGTTAGCATGCAATTAAAATGAAAATTTTAAATCAATCAACTTAGTGCTTTTGAAAAACATCCAAATAAAAGCAAAGACATCAGAATTAGTCTTAACTAATTATAACAGTTGATGTAATAAAGAGAAGCAGAATGAGGGAGGTGTACTCATGTGATCAGAATTAGGACTGGACTTTTTTTTGATAAGATGAGAGTAGTCTACAAGTAGCGAGAATGACTTGTACTCTGGCAAACTGACTGGCATAAAGGCATCTGAAGGGTTTATTTTTCTTTCCATTCTGGGAAATCAGGCACAAGCTAAGAAACCAAGAGTAGGTTATGGATGAGGAAAAAAAGCAGAGAGGAATAATTCTCCATTCTTTGGTTGAGTAGTCATTGCTTATAAGGCAACAGCATTAAATAGGATCCATGTTGAAAGCATTTAATGTTTCAATGAAAAAAAAGGTTTCAACCCAATTGTGTGACACTTTAGTTTTCCAAACACCTTAGAGTTTTTCCATGACTCTTAATTATTTCTGTTGTATCCAAACAATGTTGTAAATCTGACTGAGATATAATAGTGAGTTAACATTCAGAAATATATTTTCAGTTTATTTCTGATTCCATATCTATTAAAGTTTTCAATGCTATATTAAACGACATAATTTTGAGTAAAAACAAGAATGACCGTCTTTACTTTTCCTGGCAAGAATATAGTAATGAGTCAGAAAGAGGGAAAATGGGCCGGAGAGATGACTCCGAGGTTAAGAACACTGACTACTCTTGCAGAGAACCCATGTTTGATTCCTAGATTCCCAGTACCCACAGGGAGGCAACCGACTCTCCATAACTCCAATTCCAAGGGATCCAACGCCTTCTTCTGACCCCTACGGACATTTTACGACTTGGGTGCACTTATATACATGCAGACAATACACACATGTGCACAAAATTAAAATAATAAATAAAATATAAAAACAAAGAGGAGACATGATATGAAAAATTGGAAAATCGGAGTGGATTCATTTGAAAATGTTATTCTGTAGGAAAACTGCTACATACATAAAATTAAAAAAAAAATCTATAATAGTTTGTAGTTTGGACAGCATGTCCCCTGGCCACACTTCCCAACTCTGGTGTTCTGATACCCCATAAAAACTGTGCTCACTCGTGAAAGATGTGGCCACTGATCTGTCCCTGAACCCTGATTTCCAGGTCTTAATGGACTCATTATTTCATCACTTTAATTTTCATTTTGAGGGAGTCAAGGAGTGGTGCAGTAATAGCTGAAGTGGTATATGTGCAGACCTATGAGCATGGGAGAAGGGTGTGCGTCTGTCCTGAGCGAGCCCACCCGTCCAGCTCTGCAGAGACCGGGGCTCATGCAGCTCTCTCACCTCCACGATGTCGGAGTTTGTCCTGCTCTCGTGCGGCTCGTTGTACTCGGTGTACTTGAGCAGCACTTTGTCCATGTCGGTGCTGGCATACTGGAACAGCTTGTTGGTGCTGTTGAAGATGATCAGCGCAATCTCACAGTCACACAGCACACTCAGCTCATAAGCCTTCTTCATCAATCCAAATTTCCTCTTTGTAAATGTCACCTGGAGAAAGAAAGTGAGATTTTTAAAGACGGAAACCTGTGCATGCTGCATGTTTTTACAGTATTTTTTTTTTCTTTGAAAAACAATGGCGTATAGCTGTCAGAGCCTTGGGCACTAAAGCATTTGAAGAGAAAGCAAATAATCTAAAACTGATTTCTGCTTTGAATTGAAAATGTGTGATTTCTAGCTAGTTGTTTAATGCGAAACTGTAAATGCAGGATTTAATGCAGGATTTTAATGAAGGTGATTGAAGAAATGCTCAAGTTTCTTTGAACATCCTAAAATTCAAAAGAAATGCTGCACAGTTAACAATTTCCCAATTATAAATCTGGAGGTAGATTTTTTTTTATCACTTGAAGACTGTACATGGCATTATAAACTTGACATTTTAGATCTGTATTTAAAAAACCTGTAAAATTGTTTAGTTTTGTTCACTTAATTGAGAAGACTTAGAGCCTGATGAATGCAATTCTCAGGCAAGCTTGTATTCTGTTTCTACAATTTCACGATGGCATTGAGAAGAACTTTAGCCAAAATACTGTTGGGATTTTGGTTTCATTCTTCTGTGTATCTATTTTCCTTTCTCAGGTCAGAAACTGAACTGTTATCTTTGACTTTTTCTTCTTTTAATCTTATTTATTATTAGGTCTCATAATTCCTTCTTTCCAAATATTTCTGAGGTTCACCTGTGTCTATGTCCAGGTGGCCCAATCATTTGTGTCTTTATCACTTCACCACTGGACCACCTAGCAGCCTCCTGCCCTGGACGATCTCCCTGCCCAGAATCATTGCCTCCTCGATTCTTGTTCTGAAAAGCCTCGCTCCACACTGTCTTTCTCCTCACGAGCCGTCTCCATCTCCAACACTCCAGAAACCTAGCTTTGCAAGTTTTTTATCTGCTCATCCCACCAAATGCAAATGCATACATTTCACTCTTTGTTTAAACTTCAGCTTGTCATTCCTGCCTGCTCACCCAAAAGGCACGAACATTGTTAACTAAGAACCTGTATATGGTCCAGTATTTCCTAGGAGATTTTATATGGAATATATCCAAGAAGAGTTCAGTGGCTCCATAGGTTTGGGAATGAGGCATGTTGTTGTATCAAAGGTTGAGAAATCTTTTAAACATTAATTTGCTTCCCAATCCTACTGCCGACAGCACCATTTGTTCCTTTACTTATTTGTTTATTTTCAAAGGTTTTATGATTTTTCAGAAATAGATTTTTGAGGTCCAGAGTTTGGGAAATACTGACTTGTTTAATTTAACTCTTATTTTCAGTAAGACAATTTTTTTCCATCATCTTTAAATGTAATGAGTCTTGCTGAAATCAACTTAGTTATTACTATCATTTATTTGTAACTCCTAACTCTAGACTCCCAGTATTTTCTTTGTCTCCAGACACATAATATGATATTCATAAAAGCATTTTCAGACTGTCAAAAGTTCCAAACTCAGCCTCAGTGCAGACTCTAAGATCTCTCCCCTTCTAGATACCCCACCTCATCATAAGCTTAGTCACCCAAACAGAACCCGAGTGAGTTTGGGATCACTCCTATCACCTAGTAGATACAAACTGTGGACTGGGAGACTTTGTGGCATGAGTGTGTGTGTGTGTGTGTGTGTGTGTGTGTGTGTGCCTGTGCAGGTCAGAGGTCAAGGTCGGGTGTCTTTGACCACTCTCCACCTTATTTTTTTGAGTCAGGGTCTCTTATTGAACTTGGAGTTCAATGATTCTGCTAAAGTGACTGGCCAATGAACTCCAGAGACCTCCCTGCCTCCCCATTCCCGACCAGCTGGATTACAGACTTCTAATGCTGCAGACAGCTTTTATTTGGGTCCTGGGCCTTCTTGTGTGTGCAGTCAATACTTTAATGGCTGTGCCATCTCTTCAGCCCCAGTCATTCTTTATTTATCTCAGTGGCACTTATCATATTTTTATTACTGTTTATTTTGTGAAATGATACTTATTTAATGTATATCCTTCAACAACAATGCATGCTCCACAAGAGATTTAGGCCATTTCATTTTGCTCACTGCTACATCCCCAGTGTCCAGAAAAGTAGAGACATATGGAACAGCAATGATCAAAGATCTGTGGTAAAAAAGCACTTAGTAGGCAATACTACTGTTCAGATTATCTTTATCTTTAGAAATATCAAGTTAATGTATGGTATACAAAAAAATTTGATACCTTTGCCCATGAAGTTTTTCCAGAAAATCATACATAAAACAGATACAATAGTCACACACTTATTCTTGGATTTGTTGTGAGAACTGTATAAAATAAATATGCACAGTATAGGTACAGTGCTTGGAGTAAATGTTCTATACAGCTTAGGTCCCATCCAGGAAATGGAGAACTAAGAAAATACATGTCCTTGTGATCTTAAGAATCTCCTGATTAAGGTTACTTGGGCATCTTGTTATTCCTGGTGAAAAGCAAAGCTGAACTCTCCTTGCTGATCAACCTTTGGACCATAAAGCACTTATATTCCAGTGCACAGAATCTAGTCAATCTCTACTCAGATGTCACTTACATTTTACCTTAGGCTAATCTCTCTGTTGTAACTCTCAATGTCTCACCTGTTTATGGCTTTTCTACAGGGTTTATGATAAAATGTATCCAGCATTTTATTTTAATATCTGATCATTATATGACTTTAGGAAGTTTTATTTTGCACATATGGATGAGTTATAATTAGCACTAAGGATGGACTGGAGACTTGCTGGAATGGCTAAACACAATAATTACAGAGATCAATACAAATATATTTTAATGGCTCTTTGATATGCTATTTAAATATGAAACTATACCTTCATACTTGAATTTTATTCTTCTATAGGCTATAAAATGTACTCAGTACAGAAGTGAAGAAGGCACTGATGTAAAATAGTTTCATATATGAAACCACTTTTAATCAGACTTCATGACCACAAACTGTAGATGGAATGTCTCAATACAGTATGGTTTCTGTTGTACTCAAACCTCAGAATTTAGCACGTTATAACACTCGCCACCAAAGATATTTCAGAACAGAAATATCACCCAAACCACTATTTGTGTTTAGTCTTTGATGCTCCTCAACTTTTGTGTAACCACATAGGTTGCTGGATAATGCATAATTATTTAATAATACCTGTCAGAAAAAAATCAGTGCATATAGCTTCTTTTCATTAGAACTGCAACCTAAAATGATGACTATTTTAATGCATTTAAGAAAATATCTTCAAAATCTACTCTTAATTGCTCTAAATTTAATTCTGTATTATGTTCATATTCTTCCTGCATACTCAAAATGTATTTTATAATACTTTTTCTCATTGTTCATCGTTAGATAAAATTGTTTTTAAGCATTAAGCTTTCTAAAGAGATCTAGGATATTACTCTTCATTTAAAATATGCCACTCAATGCCAGAGATTGCAATTCAGAACTTTTATACTTAAATATAATAATATATTGTAATCATTACATTTTTCATAACTTGACAATAGCTTGTAATGGGGACAAGTCCATATTCCTATTTCAGTTGCATATTTTGAACCTTAGGTGATGCAGAAAGCTGCTTTTATAGCAGTTAAGTGAAGAGATGCTCTTTCCAAGTGTTTATATTAATCAAGGTACATTAAGAGAAGAATAAAGCCAGTATTATTTAAGTGGGCACTGTAACTCAACATCTAGTTTTCAGAATTAAAGAGATTTAATAAATATATATGCATGGAAAGCAAAACTACCCTGGAAACACTGACCACTTTATTAGTCACTGAAACTTTATACAGCCCCAAATGTGATCACTCTGATGGATGAAGATGCTGTAATAACTTTTATAGTAATTGTCCTAGCAAAAGTATGCATTAGAAATTCAAATTAGAATTTGAAGTTGAAAAATAAATATAACTCAATTGTAAAATAATCATGGGAATCTAGTAACAGAGACGGTTGTTCTCTAACAATTTCATCTATTATTTTTAGACTGACAAAAATTGCATACATTTGAAGTATATATTGTAGAATGCCTAAATCTAGGTGAGTAACATACATTACTTTTGTGGCGAGCACACTTAACTGCATCCTCTCTTTTATTTACTTAAATTATGTATTTATTATTAATTTCAGGAGTCTCACATCATGTATTTGGATCATCATTCTCCCCTTTTCCAGCTCTTTCAAGACTCACATCTCTTCCCATCAACCTTCATGTTCTCTGTTTTCTTACATAGACAGTTTTTAACTAAATACTTTTTAAAATGTCTAACATTGTAAGATAATATTTACTGAGTATTCAAGAGTGTTCTTCATGTTGAATATTTGTGCTGGATGCTGCTTTTGCACAGGACCAGGGTTCAGTTCCTAGCACCCACATAGTAACGAACAACTCCAGTTCTTTGGACTCCAACACCCTCATATGGCTTTTGTGGGCATTGCACAACACAGGTGCATTTATATATATACACACAAAAGCTCATACACATAAATTAAAAAAAAAAAACTAAATAAAAAATAACGAGCAAAACCAAGTTCTTCCTCATTTTAGTTTTCCAGTATTTATTGGTTGAATGCTCGAGACAAAGTCTTTCTATGTATCCCATGTTGGCATTAAACATTCCTATCTCAGCCTCTCAAGTGTTGGGATTAGTTGTGTACCACGTACTGGCTCCTCTAATAACTTTCACAAGTCTTTATTATAAAATATATTCAAATATTACAGAGTTGACTGCTTATGCATTTGTCTTTCTTGCTGGCTTTTGAGTTCCCAAAGACCCCAGATCAGGCCTCACACAAAGTAACTCCTGTTTACTGAATGATTGTTTGTGTTCAAATATATTACAAACTAGAAATGCCCTATTTTAAACAAATTTGATGCCTCAGTATACTTTCTGTTAAATGTAGATAATTTCTTTCTTTGCCTTTTGACAATTTAACCTCTTAAAGATAAAGAGATTCTGGGCTTGGGTATATATAAATATTCTAACACATTAATGTCACAAATCTTGAGAGAAAGTAATTACATTATTTTGATGTATACCGTGGAAAGTAGGGAATGTCCAGAACTGAATATATAGGTACAGATGCTCTGAACTTCGAGAAAAATTCAATGAATAGTGTTTTTGATTCTGTGCCTGGATGATGCATCATGAAGGATGGAAAAGTGTGAAGACAGAAGTTTATTTTTACAATCACAGACACACAGAGAAAGAAGAGGATCAAAGGAGGGTGGGGGAAATGTCTCAGTCCATAACTTGCGTGATATGCAAACATAAGGATCTGAGTTCCCAGCACCCATATAAAAGATGAGTGTGGCACACATTAATAACCCCAGTACAGGGAACCTGCGGGGAGACAAAGGGATCCCTAGAGCTTACTGGCCAGACAGCCTAGCTAATCAGTGAGCTTCAGGCTTGGTGAGGGACCCTGTCTCAAAAAAATAAGGTGGAGAGGATACTAAGACAGACATCTGAAATGGACCTAGCCTCTGCTGGCATTTCCATATGCACCCACATTCAGGCATATACACACTCAAACAAGCAAAACCCTCCCCCTACCCCACACATACAAGGAGGAAGATCAAGGGTTTGTGATGACGGCCAAGCAAAAACTGACTGTGCTTTCTGATGAGTTCCGATTTTTAATAAATATGTATTTGGTAAAATGGATGATGAAATTCTCATGCACAGTATTGTGTATCTGAGCCTGGCCGATCCTAACTGTCTGAAGGTCTACACTGAGAGAGACTGAGTTAACTGAGCAAAGCTATTTAAGGAGATCTCTGGTCAAGCACCATGGATTTCAGTTGCTTTCTTGTCCCAGGAAACATGTTTAGCACTGGTTTTCATAGACAGAGAAAGCGTGCTTATTAGATCAGCATGTAGCATAATAACTTCTGCAGGCTTTAAGAAGTTGAGTTACAAACAAGCTGAACCAAACAGGTGATTCTGAACTACATTCACAAATTTTTTAAACAATCACACAGCTCAGGATAGAGGAAAATTAACATGAATTAGGGGAAAAGATCTCTAGGGTTGTAACATCCTATAGTGGGAATTTAGTACTGAACTGACCCTTCTGTTGGAATTCTCTTTGGAGTCTCTATATTTAGTGATGAAAGTTACATTCTTAGAACAAACTTAGACCACTGATAGGATGACAAAGAGACTGATGCAGGGTCTGAGACTTCTGCATGAAGAGCCATTGAAGGAATCTGCTATTCTTAAATCTTTCCACATTCAGAATGTTAAAAATTAAATATTAAACATTTTCCAAGGACTGAAGCTTTAAGACCATATGAGGAGGAACCTGTATCTTGTCTTGTTCTAGAGAGCAAAATTAACAAGTATCACTTAATATCACAAGTTCAAAAGAAGGGAAATATCTAGTGATGAGGTCTAGGAGCAGATCTGCGTTCACCGTCCTCATTCATGACATATTCTACTGCAGCTGGTTATTGGGGTTCCATTTGTTGCATCTTCAGATTCTATACCTAGGTATTATCAACTTCTGGATACAGAAGAATATGAGTGATTGGTAACACAGTTTAAAACACACACCCTATACTGTACTTTCACACTATATAAATCTTACGCTTTAGTAACAATTTTACTGATGCAATATAATTATCAATTATAATTTCCATACACCAAGAAATAAAATTCCACTTTGATTTTGCAGTTAGGACCTGTACACTTGTGTTACCATCACTGACTTTCATCTACTTTAGAGTGTCTCAAACAGATAATGGACTGTCCTTGAAAGCTGGGTCCATTTTCTGTTCATTCTTGTAATAATAACAATAATTGATTGAATATTTCTAAATGAATAAACAGACAGAAGAAATGGAAGAATTATGTGATTTTTTTCTATACGATATGGAGAGTTCAAATTAAACTTTTGTGTATTTGCAGACTGTATTACTCTGAAACAAAACAGGGGACACGTTCACATAGTTCTGCTTCTGTGTCATTTTAACTTATAGTAAAAATACACATTTCATAAAATTGAGACGAGAAAACTGAATGGAGTCAAATTTTATGTCTGAGTTTGTTGATGGACTTGGAGCCTATTGTATATCATATAATTCTATTTTTATTTTTTATTTTTTGGTCTTTTTGAGACAGGTCTCTCTGTAACCTCAGCTGTCCTGGAACTCACTATGTCGATCAGGCTGGTCTTGATCTTACAAAGATTCACCTGCTTCTACCTCCTGAGTGCTGGGATTAAAGGTGTGCACCATGCCCTGATACCATCTCACTTCATATTCATATTACCTCTGAAGTCAGAATTCGGCAGTTTATCATTCCCATTTCTCAGCTGAATGCTCTATGTAAATTAGTAGGCAAGCTGGTTTATGTTAGGGCATATAGCTATTCCCTAGATGGACTGGAAAATACCCTTTGCAGACAGTACTCTTTCTGTCTTCAAGGTAACTGTCTATCTCATGGGATGAAGTGTTGGTACCTAGCCCAGTCTTAGCTGAGAAGTCTGCATGTACCATTTGTTTCTGATGTGTGTTACTTTAAGAATCATAAGCCACCCTGATAAGTGCAAGCAGAGTACTGTGTAACATTAATTCATATAAAGGTTGCTTCCTGTGTTAAAGAAGAGAATGAGAACAATATTAAGTTGAGAACAAGGTGGTTTCTGGGTTCCGCCAATAAGCCAGATATACTTTTGTGTGGTTCTGATTCTGCCGCCAAGGCTGCCCTTAGACACTCAGGTCATTCCTATGAAAGCTGGTGAGAACCACACGCAAACATGAGCAGCACGTACTATTTCTTTATTTATAGATATTTTGATTCCCCTAAAAGGGAAGTATTTTGGTTGGCAGGAAATACAGGTCTACTTGTAGCTAGAATAAAAAGGATGGATCTCTGATTTCCACATAGACGTTTCTAGACAAGCAATTTAAATAACAAGTTTTAAAACCAGAGGACATGTCCAGTGTCATTTCTCCCAGGGCAGGAAAATTAGTGCAGCTTACTGTGTCATGAATCGGGCATTTCACGACCTATTTCCACTCCCATTGTCCCATCCTTTCCTTGTTCCCAGTTGCCTCAGAAAAACTTCTCTCCACATTAACAATGGGCATCTTTGCCCCTTGCTTGAAAGAGGTCTGAAGAAATGCAAGAAAAAGAACTTTGGAAACAGTTGTTCACATCTCTAAAAATGATTGAGAGCTAAATATTGAGGATTTCAGGTATATCTCTAAGGAAATAAAACTAATTTTACATAGAGTCCAAAATACTTTGTTTTTACCCATCACAATACTTTGAGTCTAATCATAACGAAATGTTATACTGAATAAGTGGAGTGTTTCTTAATCACTTCTTTTTCTTTTTCTGTAGTGCTTGCTGAACTCAAACCCAGAGCTCCATGCATGGTGGGCAAGGACTCTACCACTAAATTAGTTTCTTACACAACTTCCAACCGTATATTTATCTCCAAAAGTAGTAGTGATTTTGTTGTAGAATACGTTGGGATTCATATATCCAACTTGTTTTATTTTCAGTTTTTTTACGTTTTGCTGTTTTCTCTACATGATAAATAAAACTCAATCTATGAAAGTATTTCAAACCTTATCTTCCTCAGGTTCCCCCCTCCCCCCACCCAGAGAATCGCTGTTTCCTCACAGTTAAGGAAGTTAAATGACTAATGAGTGACAAGAAGGACAATTCATAGAGACAATGTGCTCTGTAATAATCCATGAGCCACTAGGTCTTCCCATGTGTTTAACGAGTTAGGGATGGAGTCAAGAGTCTGCAACGACAATCTTTAATTGAAAAAAGGGAAATGGCCTCCTAAATAGTCCATCCCCCTGCCCCCTTGTTACTGACAGTAATGGTACAAGTGTTCTGAGTATTCCTCTTTAGTTTTATTTTGTTTAATTCAGTCTGTCATTAGAAAGGCTTGAGCTTTGGTCCTGATGATTACTCTTGGTGGGAGGAAGCAAGGGCACTGCAGACTTGTGTTGCAGACAAGCACTCCTTTATACAGTGATGGGGCCTGCCACCCTAAATGAAAGGCTCTTTAAAGGGCCGTGAGGGGTTCTTTTAAGCAGACTGCTACCATGTGCTTGTAACCCTCCAGCACAACTTGCGAGGATGAGACAGCAGTGTGTTCTGCTGCAAAGGAGACCATTGTCCTCACTAGCCTCAAGCATTTGAGCCATGTTTCACTGAAATACAGTAGCATTTCCAAAGGATTTTCAGGCAGGGGTTCTTGAAATTCTGAACACGATAAACTGATTTAAATAAGGGATGCAGAGTAAAAACAGCGTTCTATCAGCCCTTTACCCTAAGTCAACACCCAAGATATCAAAATAAAAATTTAAAATCTTCTGCATTACATAGTATTTTGAAGGACAGTAATAAATAGTAGATTTGATCTCAAATTATTGACTGCTTATTGAAGATCTCTAGTAATTAAACAGCAGAATTTGAGAATTGAAAATTTGCAACAGCTGATTTCTGATACATTTGTTTACATAAGGAAGGGGGAGGTTGTCTTAAAAATCATTAAATCTGTGAATGGCCACGTTCAAAGCCTAGCGATGCTCTACATTAAAAATTCTATAATTCAGTATTTTAAAAAATTTACATGTGCTCTTCAAGTCTGATTGGTTTCTTGCAGAGATGATTTATATCCTAATCCAGTCTGTAGCAACATCAAACACTGTCCCTCTATACGTCACCTAACCGAGGTACAAAATTTGAATCTTGAGAAGAATCAAATAAGCTAGATTAAGATTTTGGGGGCAAAACATGTTTACTTGTTCAACAAAGCCAGAATGTACCTAAGGTAAAGGTCAAAGAAAACTTCATTCCCTGCTGAGCAAACTCAGGAAGCACATTTGTCTATGTCTTCCTGTCATAACAGGAAGAGTATAACTTCTTCCTTTCCACAATGGCTTCAGTTTTACCTCCTAACTCCAATATTTTCTCCCTCAGGGCCTTCCAAATCAATCCTTGCGAGACAGAAGGCAGGAGGCTGTCTCAGTTATAGTTTCCAAACAGTTACATTTGTTGAAATGTTATTTAAATGTTAGTGATTTCTTAAACTAAACTGTTCCAATTTCAAATTAAAAGTTGAATTTCACAACATTTAAATTGGGTTCCCTTATTCTTATTAATGGCCCAACATCTTTTAAAAGAAATACAAATACACATTGCAAATGGGGAATTTTAATTTAATTCAACTTAGTTATGCTACTTTTTTTGCCATAGCTATTATTTTTGGGAAAGAAATGAAAATTTCCAAATGTTTTTTTGAAAGATATACAATGGGATATAGACTTTAAAATAATGCTTTACCATAGGAATGAAGGTGTTCCATTTAAAATGAATAAATTATGTGAAAGGGGGTTTCAAAGAACATAGATTTTTAAGTCAATAAGCAATATGCCTTTTAATCTATCATCTGGAAGAAACTTCTTGGTTTACGTGGCCTATTTGTATATTTTTAGTGTTAGCTTCCCAGTAAAACTATTTGACGTGTAGTGTGCACATATGCAAAGCAAAAGGAGACTTGTGCTGTCAGCCATCTACATAAAATGTTTGAGGTTTGATAAAGTATCAGAAAATTTTAAGTTACAATTTTGAATAGAAATTATGTAAGATACACAAATTAGAAATGAGACTATAAACAGCCTAAAGACATCAATAAAGTGCTCACTTCTTACATAAAGAACACTTAACACTTTCCTCGTGAAAAGTTTAACCTCTCTTGGATTTGCTACCGAAGGAAAGTAAATAAAAGATTGAAACAGGACTTAGGATGAAATCTTTCTGGCAACAGGGAGCAGATTTAGCTGACATAATATAAAACATCATACCCACAGGGATGTGTAAGGTGTGTGTCCTGTCTTAACTCTATGATTCAACTGCACAGCAGGAGACCATTTGTGACTAGTTTGCAAATTGCTAGGTATAAAACAGAAGGGAGAAACCCAGTGTCTTGTTAATCACACATATGAGCACTTGGGACTTCTCTGCTGTTTGTTTGAGTTTTCTTTATTTAGAAATTCTTGAAGGTTCAATATATGCCATTTTTTCCTTCTTTTTTTTTCCAATCTTTTCAATAATGAGTAATTTCAAGTCTAATTAAGTACTTTATTCCTTCATGATTTTAAGATTAATGGAAGAATGAAGATGTATGTGTGTGGGGGGTGGATTTTGAAGTAAGTATTCCCAGTCTGAGCCAGTATAACCTATAATTCAGTTCTGAGAGGTATTCTTTCTTAATATAGCCATGATATACCCAGATTTTATTTATATAAAATGAGTTGTGCATAATTTTTAACACAAGTGTATGTCAGGCAGTGATCTGCTAAAATATATTTTAAAAATATCATAAACATCATTATGAGGTATGTACAGACATGTGGATTAAGACAGAAAAATCAACACTTTTTTACATTGATCGAACTTCCTTGTAATATCTGCAGCATGCTCCTTAGATTTCTTATAACACTGTTGTATTATTTTGGAAATGGGAAAGACAGAGAGACTGCATTGCCTTTCAGGTCAGAATACAGAATTCATCACAAGCCCATTTTCTCAATGCTATTCATTTACATTTCTCAGTTAGCTAGTTCTGTAAATTTAAAGAGGGAATCAACTGTACATTCAACACATTTTGTTGAGGTCATTAGAAAGCAATTCCCAAATTTAGAATTTTTAAATGGAACTAACCATTTTTATTTCTCCATAGTCTGGATGTTCCCTTTGAGGGAAGTTACATTAGAAATTCCTGTGAAATTTTAGGTAAAACTTTAAGAACTACACATAGTTGAAAGGAAGGTTATTTCTTTTCTTTTGAAAAAAGAGTCATTCAAGGGAACCAACACAACACTTTTTTTTTGGTTTAATGCAGAATATGCTAGATTTAGCTGAAAAAAATTTCAGTGTGTGCAAACTGTCAGAGGTCACATCTACACTGAACACATTTCTTTCGCTCTTCCCTAACTCACTGCATGTACTGCGGAGGTCATGTGAAGAAACAGGTAGAGGCTGGAGATGAGGAAATCCTAAAACAATTGACAGCTCTGAACCCTGTATTCTTTTTAGTCATGAGGGGAGTCTCCTGCTCCATCACCAGGTGAAAATCACTAATTGTCTTTAATGTGTACTCCACTTATTTCACTGACAATTCATGAAACTGTTTACTGCCAAAAACAAAAAGCCAGATTTGAAGGAAGAAAAGAAAACTTATGGCATTTAAATATATTTATTTCTTAGCTTCCCATTTTAAGCCCTTGCCAATGCTATCGGCAAATATTTCCCCATTGTAGCTATTCAGTATTTAGATGTCTTTTTATAACAAGCTGCACAAATGAATTTGACTTTTCTTGCCATGTCCTGTTCAAAGTGAGAAAGCTGAAATCTGAGTGCAAACAGGCTTCAGTTTACTTAACATTATGAATTTATCTATATTTCTCTTCCTAATGGAATTGATTTCTAAATATATATTATTTGTAACACGGGAGTCGCATAAGGATAATGCTCAATTTAAAAATCTGATAGTTTCAAAGATCAAATTAAAAATTTGTACTATATGAAAAATACCAACACTATATAATAATAATAGCAATAATAATAATAATAATAGTACAAGTTACAAAAATGAAAAAAATGCAGATGTAGAAACTGAAACAGTAGTTACCATAATAAGCTTGAAGCCAAAAATGATAAAAATGATGACAAGTGTTTTAAAAACAATTGAGTCAGTAAAACACACATGAAAATAAGTCCCACAGGACTGAGGAAAGCACTCTCCCTCATTCTTGTCAAAAGCCATGCACGGCAAACACCCTGTGCATAAACCTCTTTTCTAAGACAACCAGTCCTTGTTTTGTATCACACTCTAGCAGCATGTCAGCTATGAAGCTCCTTTATGTGCCTGCTCTCCAATGTTCCATCACACCCCACCCACTGCCCATTTTCCCAGCATGCTTTTACTCTTTCCTAAACTCCCTTGAAATGAAAGTCCAAGAACTCTCTCTTCTTTAGCATACCTCACAGTACAGGAGCTGTTTTGACAGGAATCACAATGACTAAGAATTAATAGTTTAAAGAGCACAAATCTGAATGGGAAGAGCTAATTGGTGAATTTAGGGAGCACTTGTATCCTAGGTCTTTCATACTTACCACTTCAGTTCATTATCTCTGTGATGTAATGAGGTGGTTACTATTTTTTAATCCTCATTCTACTGATGAAGTTCAGGGAGGTTAAATAACTTGCCAGAGAGTTATACTATTTATGTGTAATATACTATGTCGTACGGGTAAATTGTTATAACTGGAAAATTCTACTAGTACATATAGAATTATGTCTAGAAGCAGGTTCATAAATAATAGCCAATGTATCTTATAGGACACAATATGGATGTAACTGGAAAAAGACAGACAGGAAGTAAAACCTTGTTCAGAGCCATTAAATTACATAAATGTATCATGGCATAATTTTAAAAGAAAGCTGAGATCAGATCTTGGACATTTTTCTGGTCTTCACTATATGATCTTGGGCAGATGTTTCTTAACTGAAGAAGACTCTCTAAGATTTTCATGATGCTGCCTCATTCAGTGTGCATTCCTTCAAGACTCTAAAGGCATATACTAGGCTCAAGTTCTACTAATCTTCTGAGTCCTCAGTCAAGCTCTTTTCTATCTTAAGCTTTGCAGATTTGTTTCCTCTAGACTGTTGCAGTGATTGATTTTTGTGCTTGCTCAAAGAGGCTATTTTCTGAACCTCAATGGTAGATATAGCATCTCCTGGCTATTCTTTTATAATGCTTTAATATTTTCATTCCAGCACAAAATGACAATTTTTTATGTATTTTCAAAGTTTATATGTTTCAGTCTACCAGCAGTCTACAAACTATGGTCCACTAGACAAATGCAGCTCATCTTTGTTCTTGTCAATAAAGCTTTATTAAATATTGAATATGGTTGCATTCAAACTACAAAGGAGTTCAGAAGCTGGAACCTATATGGCATAGCTCATGAATAAATATTTTTATTTTGCGTAGCTCATGCCAAAAATATTTGCAGCATGATCATTTATACAACACTTTGCTCACTACTGTGACAGGCAGGAATCCAGATGAGATCTTTATTCACCAAGAATACTTACAGTTGGGCACAGTGCAGTCAAATATAACTTGTTGATTTAATAAGTAAATAATGTTCAGTTATAAGATTACTAAGGATTAAATGGAATAATCTACATGCCAGTTTTAGAAAATAATTGTTAGCTACTTTTATCAAGCTTCCTGAAAATGTCTGTAGGATAAACTTACAATGCGTGAATTTGTTTTATATATTAACTTGAGAAGCTTATTTCTATTATAAATAAAGACATCTGCTTTTATGAACTTGGAAACTGAAAAAAAATGTAAAATACAAAAAGGTTAATTTTTATCCTTCTTAAACTATTTTATGTTTTTCCCCCAACATCTGTTTTTTTGTTTTGTTTTGTTTTTGACAGGGTCTCCTTAGTACCAGCCTACCTGGAACTCATGACGTATATATACCAGGCTGCTCTTGATCTCACAGAGATCCACCTGCCTCTGCCTCTTGAGGGCTGGGATAACTTGGATTTCTGACTTTTAGCCTTTGTATACTTGCATTAAAAGACATAATAAAGGCAAAATTGAATGAAAGCAGCTATGTTGTCTTAAGATAGTTTTATTACATTATGAAATATAATGAATCAGTAAATTCCGCTGCTTCTCATTCCTTACTTTAGGCCAGCATTTCTTTGTCTGCTGGAAGCACACTATTCTGTAGGTAGCCAATGCAGAAACACAGTGGCAGAGCGGACGCTGCTGCCTGTGAGAAGAGGAGACAGGGAGTCATTGAGTACATCTGCTAGAACACCCACAATAGCAGCTTCAGAAAGAGCCAAACTGCTAACATTTTTAAAGGAAACCCAGGTTAGGGACACCTCAGCTTTACATCACTGCTAATGACAACCCTTTAAAACTGTCAGTAGTCATCTTATACAATCACTGAAACACAGCTTAAACGTGGCAACTTTCATTTTCACTAATTAACTTTAACAGTGCTGAATTAAGAGGCCTATTCTACATACAGAAGAAAAGAATAAATAGAACTTAAACTCTACAGAATAAAAGAAAAGAATCCATCCTTAGTAGTTTGTAAGAAGTCAAAGTAAGCTGTATTTAAATACCTTTTCTCCACCCTAAAATGATCCATAGCTTCTAATGTGGGCAATAGTAACAAGAAGTACAGATCAACATAACTATGTGCAAACTTTCAAACTTGTCATCTCAAGAGTCTGTTGCAAAAATTTCTTCTGTCCCTCTGGATGTTCTGTCTCCTTACACAGAGCATAATAAAAGCCTATGAATACAACCAGCAAAAATTTTCCTCTACATTTTTAAATGAAAAGAAGTTATAACGAATCCAAAGAAGCTAAAATTAGGTCACATTATTAATAAAGTATAAATGCTGATTTATGTAATTTGTTAACTGCAATGAAAGGAGGTTGTAGCCCAAATAACAAGGTCTAAGCAGTCAGTGGTATATGATCAATATTTCAGCCTTGATTTCAGTTTCAAACTACAAATCAATGAAAATAGTGGTTTAATACTGACACGATTATTGCTTTTTTTGTCTTGATCTATGGCAATGGTCAATCCACCGAAAAACACTAAAGAAATCCCTCATGAATCTTTGTATTACTCATTGTTTAACTCAGTGCTTTGCCCAAAGCAGCTCAAGTCCTATGTACCTTAACATACATAATAATTTAAGGAAGTATAATCTTTAAAAATTATTCTATGTGTATTAATGTTTTGCTTACATGTATGTATGCACATCCATACATTGTGATGCTCACAGATGGAGTCAGCTGCCACTTGGGGGGTGGGAACGGAACCCAAGGTCCTTTACAAGAACAATCAGTGCTCTTAACTCCTGAGTCATCACTCCAAATCAAGAAAGTATAATCTTTAAAATTCAGAAAATCTTCTTAGGTCTTAGAGGCTTACTGACTTTGATGTAATAAATAACAATTTCTATTCATGAGTTTATATATATATATATATATATATATATATATATATATATACATATAAAAGAACACTGTGGTTTTGAAAAAATGAGTCTGTATTATGTCATAAGAGGATAAACAGGGACCTCAGAGAAAATAACCGTCTGTATTTGGGGGAACTATGTCTGGTGGGCCACTCCCCCAAACTATTGTTACTTTTATTCAGGGTAGATGGCTGCAGACAAAGCTCTCTTCTCACATACTGTCCACATATAGCAGTGGGTATCCAGGTTCACTGTGATTTCCCTCAAGGATTATTATTTGAGATTGAACAGTGGGATGTGTCCAAACCACGTCACCACTCTAACAAAGCCTAACTGACTTCACTATTCTCAGTGTACAAACAGGTGAGTCAGATTACAGGCCCTCAGGATGTACAAGTTTTTAATATGGGATTGAACATTTGGATGAGTGAAGTCTTCAAAATAGATTATGTCGTATAGACATCATCACTGGAGTTGTAGCAAAAATTATACATCATCTGCCTCTCTGTTTACAAAATTCAGAAGTTAGAAAAAATAATATGAGTTGACTGAAAGCTCTTGCGTATATGTTTCATGTTACTAATATCTTATGTGGGTGTTTTCTTTGTTGTTGTTGTCAGTAAAATCTTGAAATGTTTTGGATATACTTCAAACTCTCCTTTGTGGTAAAAAGACAGAAAACTATTTTTAAGGGATATTTAGCCTATATTATAAACTTTTAAGTGGATGACCACAGAAGGCCTAGTTCCCATGAATATAAGAATATCTTTGTTTAGTGATGCGTGCAGTGTGGGAATTCTATGCTTATTAACTCCTAATTATCAAGCCATCTATGTCACACAAGTACAACTCCCATTTAGAATTCCTGAGGCTGAAAAGCAAACAATCATGAATCTTTTATAAAACACTTTTATAACAGTTAAAGTGATTTTCTTTCCCAATTTGCTTGTAAGAGACTTTTGACACTTAAAACTGAATGCATTTTAATTCACAGAATTTCTCTTAATGGATGTTTACAAGTTCAAAATGTTTTCAGTACCTTTAACATATCTAGGGAAAACGTAATTAATACTTGATGTAAATAATGACACCAAAAATATGTCGACCCTACTCACCTGTCTGTTACGTTCATCCATAATCCTCGTAATCTGAATCTTTTTTCTCCCCATAGTCCCCGTTTTTCTTCTCTCTCTCGTTCCTGAAATTATGTATTTTTTCCTTCCTTTTCTTTCTCTTTCCTGTTTCCTTCAAATTTCCTTCTTCAGCACGTACTCAGCTCAGTTCCCAAATTCCTGCATTCGTTCCTGCTGAACAAAATGAAAAATGAAACAATCCTTTCACAGCAAGCAAGTTTCATAAGAAAGATCATAGTCTTACTTCAAGGAAATAAACTGCATGAAAGTGAAGCAATAAAATTGGATGAAAAGAGCTATTTGTTACAAGTACATGGCCTGTCATATGTAGGAACATACCAGGCAGGAATGTCTTATTTTTATATTTAAAACATCCTCATCTGTAATTTAAGAAATCATTGAAATGATGAAGATTATGCTTTGAAACCCAATGCTGAAATGAACTGTATTTTTTCTAGAGAGTTTCATAATACTTTTAATGAAATTAGATGACTATTTTCATCCTTCTGTTATGAAAAATTACTTAAATCAGGAAGTTAATGAACCTTTATGTACCTGTGTATGCTAAGTAAGACAGCTAATTCACTTCTGAAGGAAAACAATCCTGTGTTTTGACAGTAGAGGTGATAACGTCCCTGGTTATGCAAATAGGATGGACGATTATGAAAGTGCTATTTGATATATGAAAATGTCAACTAATTTAAAACTAAATCCTCTAATCTTATTTTGAGATCACTGCCACGAGAACACAGTAAAAGTAATATGGGATATTTCATCTTCCATTTTAAGTATCTGTCAGTGTGAGAATTTTTCCTTTTGAAAGCCCCTTATGATGTATGATAAAACAATCATAAAAAAGATGATCATTGATAAAGAAATAAATGGTTCAAAAGTTAAGATTATAATCTCATTTGTAACTCTAGTTTTTAATAATAGACCATCAGTCCTCTAAATTTAAATGTTTAAAAGAGACATATCATATGTCTTTAGGGAATCAGATACAAAATTACAGAAGCTTGATATTACATACAGGAGAGCTCTAGGTCATGAATTAAAATTAAAATAATGATTATCAATTACATGGCAAACCCAAGGAGCCCAGAATATTAAAAGTCTTTATTTTACTATATTTAAAATTATATCTAAAAATATTTGAACATAGTGGAAGTGACTTGCTATGAAATGTAGACTTTAACAAGAAAACATCCCACAATGGTTGCTTCATTTGCAAGCAACAGTTTCTATTATTTTATCTCCTGCTATATCAATGGATGCAACTACTTTACACACTGCTCAGAATTTCACTGTTTACTCTAGTTGGTGTCTGACAACAGACCTGATAAGTTCCCACATGTATTATGTAACGCTCAGCCACTGTCCTGGCTATTTAATAGATTATTTGGCTCCAGTTCAAGGTTCTTGGAACAGGAAGGCTGTTAAATACTTGTTCTGATCCTCACCTGCCTTTAAATTTCTAAATTCTTTGTCACCTTGAGTAAATTTTTTCACTGTAAGTTTCGGTGATTATCTGATTGCAGAAGCTATTATGATATAATTAGTTCTGGTGGATTAAGCACTGCTTAAGCACTAAGACCATCCATTCTCTCTGCCCAGCATCATTCTACTAAACTGCAGCTCAGTTCTGCTCGCAGGAAATACATGAGTTATATATGATCACACTGTACTTATCAAACATGATTACTCCAGCTATATTTTTAAATGTTAGAAGTACTTCAAAAGTTTCATAAACAACATACATCAATAACATAAAACACTGACAGCAAAAATGGCTATAAAATGTATCAAAATCACATATACAAAATATCCACAAAGCAAAATAGCATCACATATTCATTCAATGCTGCTGAACTGCCCACCTATCTATTTTTAGAAATGGTCTTAAATATCACCCAACTGGGAATCTTTTCCTGTATTTCTTTCTAATAGTCTTACCTCAGAAGCAAGCAGAACACTAGAATGGTATTTCCCACGCACACTCAAGACCCCTGAAGAGACAAGCATCCTTGGTAAAAGACTTGGGAGATTCCCTTTCCTTTGATTAGTGAAGGCCAGTGGCACTATCGGCTTACAGGACGATGCCTAAGTGCTTATTCACTTTGGGTGGAAGGTCAGGGTGAGCAGATTAGAGTGCAGGGGCAAGGCAGACAGGAGGAGAATGACTGCAGATCTTCCTTCAAAATGTACAGAACCAAGCAAGCAGGGTCACATTCCCGGCAAAAGTCTCTTCAGAAAGACGAAGGGAGCTCCTGATCACCAAACTCAGAAGAGTCCCTCTAAAACACCAATCAGAATTTCCCAACTTTTAAACAAGACATACTTTTTAGAAGGAGCAGAGCAAAGTTCCTTTTTTAATTCTTAAAACACAGGAGGAAACATTTTTCTCGAAATACATGTGTGAATATGTTTACATGTGCATATATGTGCATACATATAAAATTGTTGGGTAAAGATGCCTTGAAATATATTCCTTTTGAAATATGCCAGGTAGTGGAGAGAGATATAAATTTAAATTTCAGCAGCATTTAGAGTTTTTTTATTCTAATGAGCATTTTTAAACCATTGTTTTCTGAACATTTATAAATGCAAAGTAAGCGACTGTAAAGTGAAATACTCCTGACACAGACACCTGAACATCTGATTATGTTCACCACACCTCAAGGATTTCAGTAAAAATCCAAAGAATCAGGAAGGTCCGCAATGGCTCACAATTTTTTTTTTTTAGTATAACTATTTCTCTAATCTGCTTTCTACACAAAAAGCACTCTAAGTTTTGTTTCAAGTATTAACTCAGGGGGGCTAGAGAGGCAGTGAACGAGATTACATCTCTTTAGTAACCTGTTAAACTGTTTTGCGCATATATGAAAGAAAGAATATAATAACTAAACTACACGTAGTAGAATTTCAAGTTGTACTGAAAACTTTCATTACATATGATCAAACATAGGCTTATAATAATTCCTGCAGGCTGGTGCTGCATTTTTCTACATGAGAGAACCATTTTTGGAAAATGACAGTTAGATGTGAACAATCAATAACTTAAAAAAGAAGGTTCAGAAATTCTCTGCTACAGTTATACTCTATAGAGTTACAGTCTTCTACATCTTTCCCCCCTGTGCCAACTTAATTAAAAAAAAAAAAGCATAAAAGCAGGTTGCTTACTAAAAAAAGGGGAACTTCATTACAGCAGGCTTCGGTTCACTTTGAGTTTGGCCTAAATGTATAGATGAAGGCAAAGTGGTTTGAGGCCAGAGTGCAGAAGAATTTCTTCGGACAGATGCTAAACATCATTCTCCTCTGCCTCTCTCATTTACAAACAGCCTGGCTTGATTGACACACGCCTCCCCCTCCCTTCTCTCATTATTTCTTGCCCTCTTCCTCTCTCCCTCCCTTCAACAAATCCCTCCCAGTAACACAGAAGAATCTTGACAGAATGGCAGGAAACACGCACAGACTGGTCAGGGAAGGATATGATGTCAGCAGCCGCGAACAATAAAAGGTGTAAAGGTGCTTCCTTCCCTAAACTGTTCCAGAAGTGTAAAATGGGAACCAAAACTCTCCACTTCCTTCTCTGAGCAGAACCGGCTGAGTGCGCCCTGGAGCGCACCCCACACACAGGCCTTGTAGAGGTTCAGATAAGGGGCAATAAGGGAAAGGCAGCCCAGAGGTACAATTTCTATCTTCCAAATACCTGAGAGAGAAAACCATTCAGCTCTAGGCTAATGTTTTGTTATGATTACTTCAAGAATGAAAATAAGAAAATAAATAAACCTAAGTTGACTGTGGTGGAGCAACAGCAAATAAATCTCAATTAACATCTACCCTCCCTTACAAAAATCATCTTGCCCAGTAAATGTAGCCATGTACTCTGGATTCACTCTTTGAAGCAAATGAAGATTTCTATACAAGCAGAGAAGCAAAACACATGAATTCCAACGTCTGGAAAGAACTGAATTATGATGGCCAAAAAAGAGAAAAGCAACAACACCACCAAAAAAAAAAAAAAACACACCTCAAAAAAGTTTGTCAGTAAAATGCATTGATTACCTATTTACTCCCACATTGGCAAAAAAAAAAAAAAATCCACTAGTGAAAAAAAATTATTATGTCGTTCTGAGCTTCTCAAGGTTCTTTAAAAAAATTCAAGCCAAAAATCAAAGCAACTAAGGTAAACTTTCAGCCTATAGTGAAACTACTTTAATCTCATTACTGCTTGGGTCTTTCTAACACAGAAATAAAAGTCTACTACCTTAAAGTTTCTGTAGGAAGAAAACCATGTAGCAATTGGATCTGAGTCACTGTCAGATTTTAATCTTCTTCCCACAACACTTTGATTTAGAAATTAAACAAAACCTTCATTTATATGTTTGGATCTTAGCAGGAGACTCATTTGCCACATTAAAAGATGTAGGAAAAAATTCTCTGCTCTTAAAATTACCTTTGTAAAGCATGTATATTGCTACAATGAGTGCAATGCAGTCACTTAAATAAAAACAGCCTATGAACAAAGATAAAACATTAGAATATGTAATGTCAATTTGCAAGGAAAGAATTCTGCTTTTTCCTTTATTCATATTGGCAAATAACATTTTCATTGACTTACATTTGCATCAACATTAGCATTCTCATAAAATGTTTTTTTTTTTTTTTAAAAAAACTTCAGGCTGAAAAGTAGGCACAGTGTATCACACAAGAAATAACACTGTTAAATAAATACAAGCTCAGTGCATACCAAGAAACAGAAATGACTGTAAGCCCATCTCTGCAAGCCTGGTGGTATTATGGATTCAAGCAATTCAGTGCTTAGCTATCATTTTAAGTGGAAAACTTTGCTCATTACATTGCATTTAGATACATTTAACTTTCTACTTTATGGTTTGTTTGAAAGACATGAGGCGTGCAATTATACTTTGGTTAAAAAGAACAAGCAGAACATACCTATTTTCCCTTAAGAGCTATTCTGAACTTCAAATGAAATAACCCAATTATTATTCTTAGCAGTGCTTGACTATGTGATGAGAAGTGTTTCCCTGCTCCCGAAATCCACTCCATTTTTCTCGAAGTTTACCATATATTTTACAGAATGTTATATTATTCTGGTTAGGAATGTAGTTAATCTTAAAGTCACCTAGCCCCTCATCCTTTTATGACTCTAAAAGATCCATTCTTTCCCACTGGATAAATAGCAATAATTGTGCCAGTCATTTCCAGTGTATTCCAACTTAGGATCAAAATGAAGACATCTTCACATCTCACTAACATATTATACGCAGAAAAAGCAAATAAAATAAAATTGGCTCTTCTAGAAAGTTGTCACCTCTTCCAAGCTGCTCCCCAGCACATGGCATCTGTATATCAATTCCTTCTGTCTGGAATGTTCTTTGCCCTCTGTGTCTCCTTAACTTCTCTTTCCTTCCGTTTTAGCTCCTGTTTCCTACGGAAGCACTTCTGGATAATGTCTCAAAAACCAAGTCACTCTCCTTTGTAGCCCTTGAAACATTAAAAATCAAGTGTTTTGTTTGTATTTCCAGGATCTATCCCAGTGTCAGGCATCCAAAAGGAATTCATAATTACCGACTGACTGAACTTTGTTAAGGTTTGAATCTCTCAGCTGAAGTATTTACTTTCTGTTTTTAATAATCTCTACTAAGAACTTTCTCTTCTATTTTTCTTATATAGAAATAAACTGATAACCTCAGTTAATCTTTTATCATGTTAGACGGTATCTCATATGTGGAGTAAGACTAGTTCACACTGAGAAGTGAAAGCTGAATGAATTGGGATGTTCGGGAGACTGGGGTTTGGACTCTAGTTTGGTACTTGGCACAGTTCAATGATAAATCCCTCACAAATATAGTTTTCATGTCCTAGCCCAAACTGGGAAAATACTTTTCCATTTGTAAGACGGTTGCTACCTTTCAATATTCTACTTACACGAAGTGTGGAGTGTTCGCTGATGTCAAGAACATGGATTTCTTGCTACTTGTAAGATCACGCTGGCATTGACCCAGAAGTTATGGAGAGAGGGAGCAGCAAGTGAATAGTGTCATCCCTACAAATACACCGTGAAGAGCTCACTTCCTAGAGCTGACCACAGCGCTTCATTTACACTGTTAACAATAATCATTATAGGAAGAAAAATTTACAGTGTCATAAAATTAAGAACTTTCTCTTAAGTATCAACCATGGAAGAGCTTCAGGCTGCAAAAGTAGAAATAACTAGGGAAATATATCAATTTTCCCAATGACCACGGCTGCTGGAAACTCTAAGTTAATGCTTCCAGTCCTACTTTAATATCTTTCCCCAAGGACAAAAGGAGATGAAATGTATGTCAGAAATATAATAAGGCTAAAAGGGAGCTCATTCTGAAAACCCTGCAATTGATTTAATAAGTGGGCCTAACCTGCCACGATTGCTTACATAAATCATTTTATTTACACAAATCCAGAATTTAGGAGAGACATACCTTCAGACAGCTGTACACCATTACAAACAATTTAATAAACATAAGGAAACACGGCTTCCTTGTCACAGTTATACATGCCATATTCTACCCTGGCCATTCCCACCCCGCCCCCTCCACTGTAGCTAAAACAGCATCCTGCATTCCCTAAGCCAAAATAAACTCCAAATGGGCTAAATATATCAAAAGCCTCACATTCCTCAATGACCTGACAGTTTTTAGTATTTCCACATCAGATTAAGTAATTAATTTCGGGTTCTATCATGCCTTTGTTTTCCTAAATTTTCACAGTAGTGCGGCCACCATGTTTTCAGAGGCCACTTAGGGATGTGGTGAGGCTTACCACAAAGGTAAAGCCAGCACTGTCTTCAGCCTAAAGTCAGCCAGAGCTACTATTTAGCATCTCATGCATTGCGTTCTGTGCTCCAGCTGTAACCTCTCAGTAAGCACATGCAGCTGGATTTTTTTTTGCTGCTGTTCCTGAACAAAGCAAGTTAAGCACTGCACAGCACCACCAGCTGTGAAACCAAAGCAAGCTAGGCTTGAAGTGGGACACGTTGCTATTACACATTTTCATCTTATTAGGATAAAAATCTGAATTCCCAGGCATCTTATATTCCTGTTAGGAAAATATTATGTCCATTATTTCCTTGATCTTTAATATATATATTTCATGATTAAGCTGGAAATGCTCTATAAATATTTTCTTGTCAAAAGTTTGTATGTACAGAAATGGTGACAAGGTGCACAAGACCTATGTTAACTCAAACCAGACAAAAACTAAACACAAAAGTGGGGAAATGAGCCCGAAGTCCCAGCCTTAGCTGAGGGTCTACTGCAGCTCATCACTGCCAAGTGAGGGAGAGTTGGTCTTCTTTAAAGGAATAACACTAAGGTTAGCTTCAGTGGATGGACTCACACCGAGAGACATCTGGGGACTTAGGCCTTAATATATATGACAGAATGCATGAAATCCAGTGTGCGTGTGGGTGTTTAAACATGATCAAGATGTATTGTGTGAAATGAACAAAATTCAGGAAAAGAAGAAAAATAAAGCTTGTATGGACTGGGTAAACTTTTCAGGCTTATTGATTTGTTTCTGTATGTCTCTGTGTGTGTATGCACAGCAAGTGGAAAAACATTTAGTCATTTGAAATACATAGATGAACAGTGTGCATGTTAAATACTTGAGTATTATAAACAATCACTAATTTTGATATAAATGGCTATAAAAACATTCTAAGTGGACTATGTTCTACTATCAGACAAATTTTATATTAAATAATTGAACATTTTATTCTTGAAAAATAGTATATACTGTCAAATGATTTGTATAAAGATGACAGAACAATGGGAAGACAACTGTCTTTTCGATGGTATTTCTGCTGAGCATTAGGAAAAAATACAGGCTAAATCATCTGGTATTTAAATTGAATCACTTATTTTTATTTACAATTAGACATTTTAGAAAGTTTTTATTAAAAACTTACAAGTTAATCTGTATGGGGTGAAAATACTATAGTAATCCCTTAAAATATAGATGATATTGCTATAATATGGCTCAATATGGAATCTGGTGATTCATCAATTTTTCTGTCTCTTCATCTCTTTTACAGCATCCTAATCAACCTAATTAAGGTTTTGTTCATCTGAAACGCCTGATGACAATTTGTTTAACTCTATCCCACTGTGGTCTTCTCATAAGGAGAATTAAATCTGATCTTCTGACAGCAATCATTAAATGATCCCAACTGGCCCCAATTAAGCCACATGGCTCACGGGCTTCCATACCGCCAAGTGCCAAGTTCTCTGTTTCATTTACACATTGTTCTTTACCTTGGTTTATTTTCTTAGAGCCAATTAAGTACGTGTCTTATCAAGTGGAACTAAATTTCCTTGTGTATACTAGCTCAAGACAGTGCACAGACTGACTTCACAGTCCCACTGAAGGACCACACAGGACTCAAGAAGCCACTCTCTCTAGATGTGGTACCACTGAGGACAAAGAAATTTTACATTGATTTACTCCTGCCGAGATGACTAACCCATGTACAGCCTCAAAATAATATACACCTTTAAACAGCTCTGGCTGATAAAAACAAATAAAATTTTTCATTTATATCTGCATTTAGAAACTGAGGGTTGACATTCTTTTTCTTTTACATTTGAAATGATCTCTTTTACTTCCCTCATTAAAAAAAAAAGCAATACTGAAGCAAGACTTCTGAAGTTAACCTTTTTTACCCTTAATTTCTGCTCTAATTTTTTCACATATGCTCAGTTGTGAGCTCTGTAATGATGTTCCTAGGCCTTCCTGTGAGCACAGGTAGGCTCAGGATTTAGAGCTCATTGGCTGTGTGCTACCCCAGGGAAATAGCTGATTAAAAACAGCCTCCCGAGGAGAAGCAGTGCCTATTCACATCTGGCTCTATTCACATCTGGCTCATCCTATCTAAACTCCTGATGCCTACATGGGAATAGGCCTCTGGTTTTGGCTTTGGGGAAGCTGCAGTTTACGTAGAGCCTTTCATGTGAGATGTCAAGGCAGAAACAAATGAATCTCAACACCACTGATGTCTGACACAGGCTCTGAAGACCTTAATCAATTACCCTCACTACCCTCACTCTTTCCCCATGATTATAAACAAATGCATTGTATTTTTGTATCTATTCTAATTATAGTCATCACTGATCATCTGTTAGTATTTGATACACGCTATCTGTCACAGTTCTCAGAGCAGACGGATTAGCACATTTCTGTTCATCCTAATCATACATTAAAGAGTTGACATTAGGATGCAGAACTGGACTGGTTACACATCTTCCAGGACATTAACCTTGATGGAACATGTCACTGTTTTTATTTCTAGATTGATAGATCTCATGGCAAAGGAAAAAGGAAATACTGTACAAGGGAGTTTTTAAGATTCTGATATATGTGTCAACACCTAGAAATAAACACATGTTCATTTTCTTTATAACAGTTGAATACATACCCGATCAATTCTTTAATAACTTTGTTCCCTCAAAAGGGGAAAATTCAAAATGTCTGTTACTAAATGCTGCTAATGGAGAAAATACTGACCAAAGTCACAACTGATTGACTTAAAAATGTGTAATAATGTGCTGAAATATCAGTAAAGCAAAACAGACGCCAGGGTGCTGTCTTATGAAATATTTCTCACTGTATTATAGGAATCTCCAAGAAGATTTGATGTTAATTTTAGAGCATGCTTCTGCTAAAAAGGGCAAACCCTACAACAGATTTAGTACAAAGAAGCTGAAAATATCCTGTGGAAAAAAAAATCTGTAGCAAAATCAGCCAGCCCAAATCCTGCCATTACTCAGCACTGTAGTGACGGATGTTTGTAGTGGTTTGAGAAGCCAGCAGGGGTGGGAACTCTACGTACTCGACTCCAACATGATTGCAATTGAACCTCATCAAAGTAAGAGCTCATAATTTGTCACAGAAAACAGCCAATTAACATATGTTAGAAAAAGGCTTCATAAAGATAATATATGATTAAAGACCCAGTGCAGCTGTTGAAAATCAAAACTATGCATTTAAAAAAGAAATCTCAGCCCAAGCTTCCGTATGGTTAAACTGATAATGGCTACTATGATTTTTTTCCCCAAAGTAGAAAAATATAATTACAGTGCTTCTTGTAAGTTTGGGGTTATGGCAACGAGAGCTGGGTACTGTGGCGGTATTTACCGTGCCTTACTCAGTTCTATAAATAGTTGGAGCCCTTGCCAAAACTCTGTAGTTACTTTGTTATAGTGCTATTTTAAAACACAGACCTTCATTGTGAGCTAAATGGCCTTCAGGATGCACTTTGTAGTTATAACATTCCTCTCAGAACTGTATCCTTCCTTTATCTGTGCAAAACTCCAGGACAACCAGACTCTCCTCACTGTAAAACATGCCAGAGCTGTGTAACGCATGGATTTTTAACACTTTAGAACTTTTGTCAGGAGTGCCGGTCAGGAAGGGTGACAGCAGCAGGCAATACAGACCCTCTCTCAGGATACAGCCTAGGCTCTCGGCCACAGCTTTGGAGAAGGTTGACTATTGTAATGCATTTGGTGTATTCTGATTGTACATTTAAAATGTACTAACAAATTAGCTTGGGTGACACAAAAAAATCAGTTCTAATTTAACTATCATCATACATGGGACATGATGGACCAAAATCATGGTAGCTAATATTAGATGCATGAAAATATGTTATGGTTACAGAGACCTAAAGACAGGAAGTAGGATAACTCATGCCAGGGACATCATTGAGAACACCACTAAGAACGCTCTTCGCTCTATGAAGCTTATTCCATGGGAACAAATACATGAGCTCACTAATAGCATAAGTGAGCTCAGACAGCAAAGTACTACAGACACAGTACAGCAGGCTGGCGGCAAGCGAGCAGAAAGAGAGGAGGTGGGCATTTACTGGGCAGTCTATCAGGGCAGAGCTGTTTGAGAAGACAACAGGATGAAGACTAAACCATGAATGAAGCATATTATGAGGATGAATACCCCCATCCTCTGCCTGTGGTGGGGTGTTCAAACTTTGTCAAATTATTGTCTCTGAAGCTTGTGTATAAGAGTGAGAATTATAATAAATTCACTTTACTAGGTTTATGGGGCTCACATAAAAAGAGAGTCACAATCATTTGCAAAAATTCATTGGAAAGCAATTCAGTTGCATAAATTTGTTGTGTAAACTTCTTTTATCATTGCAATATCATATAATTTCAAAAAATCACAAATATTTTGAAGCACTGATAATACAATGCAAAATCAAAAGCTTGACAGCAATTGAGTTCAATGGCACTTCTTTCCTTGAAATGTAGTTATTTCATGAAAGCAGTGTCAAGTGGTTAAATTCATTCTTTGGAATATAAGTTCACGTTTGAACTGTAAATATGGATAGTTTCAAGAAGAGTCTGACAACTATACTGCAAGCTTTCTGCAAATGCAAAATCCTGAATTATAAAAAAGCCTATTTTTTCTTTCTGAGATGAACAATCTTAACAACATTAGTAATGTAATATAGTGGTTGGTTACGTTGATTTATTTTCTCTCTCAAAGGACCTAACACCCATGCAATCAGCAGAGTTTTTATTAAGATCTCAGTAATATTTGACAATCCCAGTGTCTCCTGTATTGCAAATATTCACGTACCTTTAGGCAGCCTAATCTAATGAGAGACATTATACAGCCTCAAGCCAAACAGATTAATTTCCAACTCAAAATGAAAAGACAAATTGAATTATCTACTACTCTTTAAATCAAAGCATTTTTAAGAAGGGGAAAAAAAAAACAAATGGAAAGATTTTGACTTCTGATAAGTAGACAGAGTAAGGACAGTTGGTTCACTTTAGCAAAAACAACTGAGAGACAAGAATGCCCCACAAAGAACTACAGAATTTGGGGGATGGGCGCAAGATTTTCCTTCATAACAGAACTTTTAAGAATATGGGGCACACGTTTTTAATTTTCCCTCCGCTGTAGTTGTACAGATCTGATCCTTTATTGTAGGCCAGTTTCTTTTTCTTTCCTATATCATGAAGATTATCAATTTTCAAATAAAATTTTACAATCTGTCATGAGGCCTAAAGTCACACGAACTTATTTTTATTTATAAGGAGTAAATGTCCTGAAGAACTGTAAACTTGACAGTTTTTAGATGCTAAAAACTGCATTTTCTTGCCTAAACAAATGACAGAACACATATATTTTTATAGTGAAAATACATAGTTTTACTTTACTCCGAATGCTACCTGATATTTGACACTGCATTTTCTCCTTCCTCTTCCCTATCCACTAAAATGACCTTTAGGATGCATTTGCTTTGCCCTCCAAAACCAGTCACAACGGCACATAAAGCAGCCGTGTGAAAGGGTTTCTCCCCTTTACTTGCAGCATTCCCACTCCAGTTTTTCCATTTCATCACCTTTCTTTATCTCCGTTTCCACATGTTTAGAACTGAGGGGATATGGCGAGTGAAACTGTCAAAGATCTAGGAATAGAGGTGTCCTCAGACAAGCAAAATGCCTCCTTCATAATATCCAGGCAGAGGAAGGGCTAGAGTGCGGCAGAGGAAAGAGCCTGGGCCAGAGTGGAGAGGAGACAGCTCAGGAGGCCCAAGGCCTGGCAGGAGGCTCCTTATCTCAGCATGTCTACACATTCTGTCCCAGGCTGTTTTCAAGGATAGCCCAAGTCATCCTTGGCAGATAATACTAAATGGAAAGTATTACAGTACTTCCCTTGGCGCAAAAAAAAAAAAAAAAAAAAAAGTCTGCTAGCCGAGATCAGAAATTACCAAAATGGGCTGTTATTTCAGTCTGATTCTCTCTAGTCTGGAATTTAAAAGAAAATACTCCTAGGTGCAGGCAAGTTCATGCCTCTCCTCAGTGAGCTCACAGCATCTACGTTAGCACTCCTCAAGTGGATTCCATAGACAACTAGATCCTACAGACGCTAACAAGTTGCAAAGCAGCAGAACATCATGGGAAGAAATCTCTACCTGGGGCTTAGTTAAGATCTGCTACCCACTAGCTGAACCCCTTGGGCCAGTCAGCAACTTTGGATATCATTTGCTACAGACATAAGAAGAAAGCTGAGCTCAAGTTTTAAGATGCTGTTCAAGTTCCAAAACGGTATGATTTCAATAAAATTGTGAAAAATGAGATTGGGATGCTCCTTAAAAGGGTGTCATCATGGAAGACAATAGGCTGATGGTGATGTTTAAATTTTTGATAAGTTTCTATTTTCTTTCCTTTTCTCTATTAAAATGTTCACTTCAGACTGAAGCAACAAAAACAGTAAAGAACAAGAGTGTGTACTTGGAATAACCAATCATATTTAGCAGTTTAATAAATAAGCTACATCTAGGAATTAGAAAATGTTAAGGCACTAAAACTTTACAGTAGCTGACTAAGAAGGGACTAATCTGAAAGCAGGAGGATAGGGAGGTGAAACAACTTATTGGTATTTATACAGGGAGTCCACTAATGCTATCATTTCAATGCATAGAAATCCCATCTCAGACTCAGCACTTGAACTATACTTAAGAATATTTCCTTGAGACAGGGTTTCAGTCTACAGCCCTTGCTGACCTCGAACATAAGAACAGAATATGTAGACCAGGCTGGCTTCGATCTTACAGAGATCTGCCTGCCTTTGCCTCCCAGTGCCGGGATTAAAAGTATGTGCCACCACACCTACTTTCAAGGCTATTTACATATTTAAAGTCTGTGCAGAAAATAAGATGCTCAGAAGGATCAAATCAGTGTTCTTAAATTCATCTAATGTCCATTTACGTTCTGACAAGAAGAAAGTTTACTGTCTGTGTCAATAGTGGAATAGGGCTATGAGCCCAGCAGTAGCAACTCTGTCTGCTTCTACTTCATACAAATGAAAGTGGCTTCTTACCAGGACAGCCAGGTTAAGAAAGATACACTGAACTTTGAGAAGAAAATTCTGAAAATAGGGGCCTTCTTGATAATGGAATGCAAGAATTGTTTGATTTATGATGATTAGATTCCGAAAACTATTACAGGCATTCTGTCTGAGGCCTGGGTAGGTGTCTCGTTCCCTTACAAAGTACTTTGAGTAGGTTTCCAAATGAGACTTCATCAATTTTCATAGTACTTTAGCCTTGCCACTTTTCTTGTTCTTCCTTCCAGTTTTGTATATGTTTTTATTCCTTTTCCTTCATCTCTCCAACGATTGCTGATATTCTACTTACAATAGAACTGTGCTTCAGAGCTTTATATGTTTACCTATTTACTTAAAATTCTTTGTGTTCGAGAGCTCTGACTCTAACTATGCACTTCAAGCTCTTTTAAAATAACTTCAGATGTACTTCATGGCTATCAGCTTTTGAAGGCACATACCTAATGTAAAAATTATTTGAAAATAGCTGTAATATTTGGCAAGATGCTTTGTTATTGAAAAGTTATATACTGTAGTGCTGTATACAAGTCCACAGCACTGCTTCCTTCAGAGCAGTGGTGTAGTCTTGCATTATGAGAGCCTATAAACAATGAGGAAGTACTAGTTTGCATATTTTCAGCATGGGTCAGACTTTTTCCTACCTTCCTGGGCAAAACACCATACCATCATAGATATACTAGTTCATACATATCATTACTGTACTGACAGATGTTATTATGCTAGTTAAGGAAAACAGTTTGTCAAAATCATTGAAAAACTGCATAGGTAACTGTATCTAACACCGAATTCACTGTATGATGCCAAGAGACGACTCAAAATGGCTGTCTCTTTACTCCATGTACTATAGGAGCGTTTTCAGTAAACAGGAAATCTTGATGTCTGTAGTTGAGTAAGCATGGCCTAGATGTCAAATACTGCCTTTCAGAGTGAAGAAACCTCTGGAATAATTTTTGTATGACTTGCTGGAGGGTCCAGTAACAGAAATGTTTCAGAAGGAGAAACGTTAACAAACATTAATGACTCAGACTCTACAAGAGTGAACATTGTTATTAAGTAGTTTGCATAATAAACTGGTACTTGGCCACATCCCTGAGGAGTCTAAAATTCAAAATGATCTAAAGTGTCATTTTTATGTTATAAACTAGAAAAACAATGTATACAGTAAACCTTTTATCAAATTCCTTGAAAAAATTAGTTACTACTTCTATTATCTAAGTTTACTACAAAGATATTTTTAGGGCAGGCTCAGGCATTTCTCTTGTGTTAAAATTGATCTTTACAAGAAGGGAAAATTTTGTCATGCCAGAAGAGAGGTGTGAAACAGTCCATTTTTTAAAGGAGACATGTCTGTATCTGTATTTCCATTCAGGCCAGGTGAGCACAGAGATGTCAGATATTAGTAAGGGCAGAGGCTCAGTCATGTCATCTTTCCTCCTCCAGATAAAGCCATACACAAACTATTTCACAAAGATTCCACCTCTCCTATTTTTAAGACCTTCCGGAAAAGGAGCAACATAACCTTCCTCAGAAACTATTTTGATACTTCACAGCTCCGGCTCTCAGGAAAGTCTTCCTTGCAGTTAATCCCTCACAGAACACTTGACCTTTGCTCCTCTTGTTCTGTCCTCTGCACAGAGAACAACATTTGGCAGGCATGTCCTCACTCCATACACTTGAAGACTGTGTACTGAATTGTACCTATTCTTTCAATCCTTTCTTTAAGTTCTGTTTTTCCTCCCATCTTTGAAGCTCATTTCAAATTATATACTTGTCTTTAGCCCTGAAGTCCAAAAATATACATAGTCATAAAGAAAAAAAATTTAAGCTGGGTGTGGTGGTGCATGCCTGTAACTCTAGTATTTCAGGGGGTGGAGGCAGGAGGATCACTGAGTTTGAGGCCAGCTGAGGCTACATAGCAAGGACCCGCAGCACACATTACATAAACCTTAAAGTACAAATTACTTTTTTATTTACTTTAATTTTGTATCTTTTCTCTTACAGACTTGTTTCTAGCCCACTCTTCTACATTTTGTATTTAAAGTTTTTTTTTTTTTTTCTTTCCTTGGCTTCAGGATATCTTACCACTTCTTGTCTTTACCAAGGTCTTGCTGATTTCCCTTCCTATATTTCAAAACAAAAGACTCACTGCACAGGACTCATCAGTAGTCTGTTACTGACTAAAGTACTTGTTTTACTCTTCCTGTTGCTCCCACTGAGATCTGTGAGTCTGGGAGGATGTTTTCTCCATTTAGGGATGAGGATATCATCCTAAACAGAATCGTGCCTAGGAAAGTTGAGATTATGCCAGTTTCTTCTTCATTATACTTCAATAATAAAGAAGGAAATATTCCCATTGCCCAGTCACTATTATAATATGCTATTATGTTAGTTTATACTCACAACCTGAGTTTCATGGGACGGAAAGCATATAGAACACATTCGACTTTACAAAGAAGAGAGTTACTGAATGGAGTTTCCAGGGTCACCTTTCATTTTCTTGAAAAAAGTTTTCTCTATTATAGTTACCTACTGCTTTTAATTTTTAGTAGTTTTATTTTATGTTGTATGAGTGTATTGCCTGCATGTTCGTTCGTAAGTGCACCCATGTCCTGCAATGCCCATGGAGGTCAGAAGAGGGCACTGGACCCCCCGGAATTGTAATTACTGATGATTGTTAGCTGCCATGTGGGTGCTGGGAACTGAACCTGGGTTCTCTACAAGAGCAGCCAGTATTCTTAACTACTGAGTCATTCCGCCAATACCCTTCCTAGCTTTTATTAAAAAATTCTTAAGGCTGATAGTTTTTAGACTTTCAATAGCAAAAATTCCCACAATAAAATGCCCAGGAGGCTGTCCATGAAATAGATTTCATTTCTTAGTGTCACTTGATTCTATATAATTCAAATAATCATGTTACACCTCATGCATGTGGTCACAAGCATGAGCTTGCTGCACTGTTTAATAGAGGTACAAAATAAAGTTAAGGAATATTTCATTCATTCCTTAATCCAATGAATTTTTGAAAGTAAGTACTGTGTTCCAAGGACTATTCTACATAGTATGTGAGGGAATGGATAAAGTTTATGTCCTCAGGAAATTTACACATTCCTGATATTACCTTTATATACACTTTCTCCTCCTTAATATTAAAAAGGGGTTACACTTTACCAACAATTTTGGGTGAAACTAAATACATTTATAAATATCTTCTTAGTTTTTAAATCCAAACCTTCACCATGTCTTAGAACTTTGATTCTATTATCATTTTTTAATTCTTGCTCTCTTTCACATTTTTTTTTGGTTTTCTATTCTTCATTCAGATCTTTCTTCAGCCGACCAAACATCCCCTTCCTTTCTAATACATCTGACCAAAACAATGTTCTCTGACCTCTTGTGTAATGTTCCTTCATGTGTTCTATGTTGACTTTTGCAAGGGTATCTTGTAATAGACCCAAGTCCTTTGAAATATGCTCTATTACAGTCTTTATTTTCTGTTGTCAAATTCTTCAAAATTTTAATTTATGTTTGTATGTGGAACTTAAAAACCGTGAATCTTTGGCTTACCATCAGGTTTGATGAAAAACTTTTTAATGAATACACTATTTTCCTTAACTTTGTTGAAAGAAGAAAAAAAAAAAACCCAATGGATCAAGAAAGGCAATGCAACTTCATGTTTCATGGTGTTGTGCAGCTGGATGATCTGTGACAGTAATATTTAGATATTTCTATTACGTTGAGATGAGAGCAAGTGATCAATGACTATCACATCATAGAGACGGTGGATTAGAAATGAAGTGCAATTCCAGACATCAATCATGAAAAAATAAAGTCAAAGATACATAGTGAGAAAAATCCTTTCTTGAGAATTTATGAATATGGAATAAGCTGTGAAATTACAGTAAATAAAGAAGTGAGAAGTACAGTGATGATTTCTTTGTCACAATTGTAGTTTTCATTAAATATGTTGGAAAACTCTCAGGAGGATCAAATAGTGAGATAAAGCAGAATGTAGTGGTGTCGGTAGGCGTTTGCTGCTCTGTCAGGTTCCTCCGTAAAAATTTCAGGTTTTTATGGAAGTCTAAATACTAATAATCATATGAAAAATGATGATAGTCCAAGGTAAGACCTCAACTGGAAGAACTGAATGAAATGTCTTTGACTTACTTTTACCTTTATTTATCAGGGACAGGACCTCATGCTTGTGGCTTCTTACATGGAACAATTATATCTGTGAACTCTATGGAATCAAGTGACAAAATTTCCTCTATGTTTAAAGATTCTTTTCCTTTTCCACAAGTCTTGAAATTGGTGGGCACCATTCTGGCGGTGAAACAAGTGCACGCAGGACGATGCTCACCATTGCCACCGCCTATTAAACACGCTGCCCGTTCCCAGTGGTGCTGAGGGAAGGACTTGATGGAGACAATATTTCAGTAGCAGTAGCTGGTGTTTCACAAGATGCCCGTGAATGAGGTGTTGATATTCTATCAACCTAAATGTAGTTCTTTCCTCATTTAAAAAAAGATCTGGATGCAAGACTGCAAATTCTCTTTAGTTTGTTTTTCTTGTGTGAACTCACAGCACAAAAAAACATTCCTACTTAGGTCTCTTTGCCTTTTCTCAAATTTTAAGTATATTGTGTGCCCACATAGCCAAATGCAGTTTCATCACCACTTAAAATTCTGTGTATGGGTATATTATTGAAATTTTATGAAGACCCTTCCCTCCAAATAAGAACTCTAAACCACTAGAATTAAACTTAAAAACACAAAGAAAAAATAATTAAAAAAAAAAAACCCTCCAAAGTCTAGCTCTTGAATTCTACTGACACACTGCAAGAATATAAGGCAGATCATCAGGCAGACAACTGTATGCTACACAGTTGCAGGAAAGCTGTGCTTTTCATAATTCTGAAATCCAATTTCAGAATTTAATAGTATCTACAAGTTGTGAGATGCTATGTTATATATGTTTTCTCTATTTCTAAGTAAAGATGTGGTGATTTATGAGTCATTGACTACCAACCATGACTTTTTATACCCAGATTATTATGCTAGTAAATTCTATTTCAGATTTGAAACACTAGAGAAAGAAGAAGAAGAAAGTTTGATAATTTCTTCTTACTTTGTGCTTGACAGCTCATTTCTGTGAAACAATTGTCTGGTGATAGGGAGAAACAGAATAAACATCTCAAGATGTGCCTTCTACTATTCAATCAGACAGGGTACCTGGGTAAATTCACACTGTCACACTCCTACTGCTTATCATCTTTCTGTTGAGAAAATAGAAGCACAGAATAAATATACAACTTGTCCAACTCTTCACTACAAGAAATAGTTTTAGAAATTGGGATTTGAGGTAAGGGATAATGATTCTAGGGTCTCAGTTCTTACTTCTGCTGTCCTGCAAGCTACAAGTATCTGCATCCTACTAAAGAAATATTTTCATTTTGTTACTCCTATTTACATGTCAAAGCCCTCATCAGTTGAAAGTGATGTATATCGAATTTGAATAAATCTATAATCTGTGCTTTTATCTAATAAGAAACCTTAAAGTTTGGTTCTCAGTAATTAGAGTGTTTTCTTTTTATTTAGTTGACCTTGTCATACTTTGGGGACTGGATCCAACTATTTTCCTATTTGCAATTGAAATATAATACATCAAAAAGCCAAGCAAATATAGATGTTCCCATGGTTCAAATTAAATTCCTTAATACACTATAGCCTGCTCAAGAACAATTCTTTTTTTCTGTGGTTAAGATTTTTCATAGTCTTACAGGTGATAGCTTCTTCTTTTCTTTTCTTTTTTTAAAGATAGGGTCATACTATGTAGCCCACTCTAGCCTCACAATGATTATGTGAGTCAAGCTGCTTGAACTCAACAATGATCCTTCTGCCTCAACCCCACTCCCACCCCCAAATGATGGTACAAATATGCATCACCATTTCTGGCTAGGTTTTAAATAGTAATTTAGTGGGGCTTTAATAAAAATTTACTTGAAATCCATAGCAAGGAATAAGATGTCTCTGACTTTCAATTCTGGGTATGCCATAGTAATATAAACACAATTAGGACTTCTGACTACATGGAACAGCGTCACAGTGGACTGTATATAGGTGCTACAAGAAGTGAAATTTATAGCAGTTCTCATGAGAAATGCAGCATTGTCCAATTTACGCAACTACAAAATAATTCTGTCCCTTTTTAACAAATAATTCTTAAGTGTTCTTTGTGTGACAATAATTCACACAGTCTATGTAAAATGGCCCACTAATGGCAAGCAACTCTTAAATACATGAAATGCTAAAACATGTCAATGACCAGTAGATTTTCTTCAATGCTACCAATTAATTCATTTAGAATGCATGTAAAAATTTAGCACGACTATCACAAATAACGAACACAACTGAAATTGTCACATTCTCAAGTGCCAGTGGTACCTACAAATATTATTGTCAAGAGCCACTTCTAATTTCCAAAGACCCCTGAAACAACTCAGGGAGGAGTAGTTTTTAAATGGTTCTACACCATGGGGAAAATTCTCTTCCTTTATAGTCACTGATCATTTCCTGCACGGAAATACGACCTTTATGCAACAGTATGTAACAAACTGTGACCTGCTTAAGGGCTTTTTACTAAAACCAACATTTCGGCCCTGACATATTACTGTCTGATATCATAGTAGGAGGTTTTAGTATGATTCTAACCTTATTCTTGGCCGTGATCTTTTAAATATCTACCTGAATGTCCTGTGTATCACAATTCTCTACTTGTGTGGTGAACTCCTCTGAAGTGGGAAACGGCAATGATGGATTTAGAATTTTATTGCAAACATCTCAGGAGTTGAGAAAAAAATACATGTTCTACATAACCCAAATAAATCCTGGGGCAGTATTTTATGGTGTTGAGGTTGTGTGTATGTGTACGTGTGTGTGTGTGTGTGTGTGTGTGTGTGTGTGTAATCCTCCAGAATGCTGTCCACCTTTAGACAGGGTCTCCTGTGATCTGTAGCTCACCAACTAGGCTAGTCTGGTTAGCCATCAAGCACCAGGTATCTACCAGTCTCTGCCTTCCCAGGGATCAGATTATGAAAGTGTACCACTTTATACATGTGTTGTGGCTTGAATTCAGTTCCTTCTGCTAGTGAGGCAAACTACTGACTGAACCATCTCCCTAGACCCTGGTATTAAGAATTTTTACCAAATAAAAACTAAACTTTTAATAATAAAATTGCTTTACAATATCAAATTTTCAGCACATGTCTTCTCTACATATACTTTCTGGTCTTTAGAACTTTGTTTCTGACTAGTATAATAAAATTTGGCTGTAAATTTATAACTATATAAAAATAAGATCAGCTTTAATGCCTCTGAAAAGTGCTACCAAATGAATGGTAATTCCCCACAAGGAGAGAAAACCAAAAGCTATAACATATTGGGGTAAACTGTCATTTGAGGGAGCAAAAGGAAAAAAAAATCAGTGTAAGAATAATTTTTTAAACACTTTTGTTAGAAGAAAAGAAAAGTAAGCAATAAAATTCTAATGAGAGTCTTTTTTTATTGTCCTCTACATGACAGAAATATCATTCAGATCCAGTTTATTCCTGCAGGAGATTACCTGTGATGCCAAGGTCACCGCCAAGCTGTATTAATGGCATGTTCAGTGGATGTCAGTCACATGAGTTAGAGCTGCCTTCTTCTTTTTCTACTGCATAATGACCAGGCTCAATGCTCACTGACAAACTGAGGCAAGTAGATGTGTTTTCCTAAAATGTGGATGGAAGAATTCCTTTCTCTCACGCTTCTACTTTAGTTGTAACAAACGTGGAATGCATTAAGTCTGGCGGGAAAGAGGTTTTTTTAAGAATTATATTTTGAAAATTGAACTATTTTTGAAAAGGGCACTTCGCGTCTAAGGAGAATTATTTGAGGCAGCATTATGAATTTTCTTTCAAATGCACATTTGCTTACATTGCTGGAAAAGCACAAAATACTTTTAAATATGGGAACAATTTTTCTAAATCAGAAAATGTCACTGGAACACACAGTAACAGAATGATTTAGTATTCAATACTTAGACTCTACTGAAGATTTGTAACTTTATTTATCAATATTATTCATCATTTACAGAAGGAATGTGAGAGTGCAGGCATATTGTTTCTGAATTCATTTTCTGACTAGAATGTAACAGACATATTTATGTACTTAGAGCAAAAATAGACGAACACATCTCCTTTAAAGGGTTTATATTTAGATAGAATAAATCACATCATCAAAGAACAAATGATATTCTCATATGTTATAATAAAACTTGTTAATAAAAGACTTCTCTATCAAAAATTTACTGCTTTAGCCCTGCAATAACAACTTAGCCCTGGCCTTGAGATGAGAAGTATATTAAAAATATCTAGGGGATTAGCAATTTTAGCTTTCAATTCGATATTAAAAGTCAGGGATGATTTCTTTGTTTTACATATGTCCCTTAATTCATCAAGAACATTACTGAGATGACTGGAAAAGAAAGAAGACATGAGAGAGAACTTCCCTGCTTACAGAGCTGACCTGGACAATATTTTAAAACTATACTTAGAAAAACATCAAAAGAGCTGAGTACAGCAACAGTTCCCTGTGCCAACTTCCTCTATCGCCACTTTTTCTTTTCTTGTTTGGCAGCTCATTTCTGAGACAACTGTGCTTAAAAATTAATCACAGGACTTCGAGATAGAATTTTAGCAAGCTGATTAGAAACAATTAGTTAGGAGACATGACCAGACAACCATCTATATCTTCCCATAAGATAACTATTTCTACATTGTTTATCTCATCTATATTTACACATTTTTTGTAATGAGTTGAAACACACATGCATTACAAAAGAGTTTCTCAAATTTGAATCTGAATACAAATACTTATTATCTAAATTACAAAAATTAGATTCAAATAAATTCCACTTATAAAGTACATGGGTAAAAACCGGCAATAAACAGAAAGAGTACAAATAACTCCCGTTCGCAAACTTAGAACTAGGAGGGGTCAAAGGTGATATAAACAAAATTCATATAGAATATCTTATGAAAGATTTATATTGCTTTGTTATAAAATTTTTTTACAAAGAACAACTTGCCAATAATAAAAATTCTCCAAAGAGGTGGGAGAGAGAATCTGCCTGATTTAAAAATAATGTTCTGGATTTGGTGGTCAAAATTTTGTTTTTAAAGATAGGGCCGAAAAATATAGCTCAGGTTGGCTTTGAACCTGCTACGCAACCCAAGCTGGTCTAGAACTTACAGTCTTCCTCCCTCAGCCTCTAGGGTGTACCAAAACTATTTAAATACAAAACACAGTTAGCTCAATGAATTTGGCAGAATGAGTACAACTTTCAGTTATGTAACTGCTCTTACTATGTAAAATGAAAAGTAACCTTAAATGAATGAAAACCACCTTTTTAAGGTAAAAATTTCCATCTCTCCTCATAGTAATAATTGGTGCTGTTAGACAGTAACTTGGAACTAGGGCAAGCACATTTTTAGACAGTAAGAATCCATATTTACATACACTGATGGGAGGGACAAACTGATGAAAAATACAGAGATTCGGTTTTGATGAAAAACCAGCATTCCCAGGCACAAAACTTGTGTTTACTATTGTCAACATTCTCTGTGAGACTTGGTTAAAAGGCTTTCTCTGTCAATAAACTGGTTATTTAGACTCTATGTGGGCCATATGGGAGTATCATACGTTCTTGAATGACACAAAAAAAATTATTAAATGTCAGAAAATACTTTTTTATAAGATGATCATGCCAAGTACTTTAAAAGATTTTTAGTCTACTTATTCCATAATTGAGCAATTTGAACATAAAAATTATTCATAAACTCACATGTTCTTTTGTACAAATCTTGAGATTTGCATACTTGAAGTCACCACACATGATTTTGGCTTTTATTTTTGCATCCTATTGAAAATACCTTTGTGTACCCAGCAAGGAGCATAAAATCTGTTTGGTAAAAATAACAGGATCATATACACATGATAAACATTCTAAAAATGGCTATGATATAGACTAATACAAAATGTTTTCCTCAACTCAATCTACAATAAATATATTGATCTTATGTACTATGTGTCTAAATGCTTAACTTGGTATCAGTACACTAAGTGATTGATCCCCATTAAAGTTTTGTTTCATGTTCCCTAGAGATGAATCTGCAGTTTCCTTCAGGAACTTGTCTACTACAGGCCAGGTGCAGTGGTGTCCACCTTTACTGCCAGCTTTCGGGAGGCAGTGAGATCTCTGTGAGACAGAGGCCAGCCTGGTCTACATAGTGAGTTCTAGGCCAGATGAGGGCTACAGGGAGACCCTGTCTCAAAATGCCAAATAAAAACACAAACAAAGAAACAAACTCCGGGGCTTGAGAGATGGCTCAGTGGTTAAGAGCCTTAGCTGCTCTTGCAGAGGACTGGGGTTTGGTTTCTGGCACCGACATGGCCACTAAAAACTCCAGTTCTAAGGAATTTGATGCTGTCTTCTGACCTCTGTGGGCACTGCACATCACAGGTGCACTGCCATACATGCAGGCAATATACTCATAAAATAAAAATAATAAAGTATTTTTCTAAAAATAAACTGTTATTACTATTAAGCAACATTTCAGAACTGAGAGAATTTGAGAAATGAGTAGATCTGCTTTTCCTCAGGTACATCTGTAACAATTTGAATTGAAAACATTAAGAAACCACTACAAGCATTTCTTAAAACTATGGAAATCTCTGGGTGTGGCATTGTATGCCTTTAATTCCAACACTTGAGAGGCAGAGGCAGGAATCTCTGTGAGTTCTAGGCTACCCTGGTCTGCATAGCCAGTTTTAGGCCAGTTGGGTCTACAAGGAGGCCCTGTCTCAGAAAACAAAAACAAACTAGGAAAACCCCTGGAAATATAAAATAAAAATGTAAAGTTGCATTTAGTGCCTTTAGCTTTTAGGTAATGTAGGATTGTACAGGTAATTAACAAAATCTGTATCTTAGAACTTCCTCACAAAAGATAAAAAGCAGCAGTTTTTTGGTTGTTAAAGAATAAGAATAGCTAATCCTTTCTTGAAATGCTACACAGAAAAGGTGCATTTACATTGCACATAGGAACTCATTTAATCCCTGTAACAGCCCTGTATGTCATCATGTCCACTTTACAGGTAAAGAAACTCAGGCAAAAGGAATTCTCTGGGCTAAAGCAAGTGTGAAACTTTAGTGTTGGAAATGAATGCTATCACTCTAGTGTCTGCTGTTGGTCATGCTCAAAAAAGATCCAACATGCTAATTTAAAAAACATGGCTACCATGCTTTCTCTGTGAATGTTATCTGTCAAAGAAGTAAAGAATGTAGAAGAGCTTGGTAAATGGAACAGACCCTGGTAGTCACTGGTCTTCGGGCACAATAAGACAGCCTTCCTTTCAATGTGGGGCAGTCAGTGAAACCTCCAGGCCTCGGCTATATACTATCATTTTAGTGATGTTCACTTTGGAAAAATAAAGAGTTTGGATCTATAAGGAAGAAATTATACGCAGAGAATTCATTAATGGCGCTGGAGAGATGATGGCTCAGTGGATAAGAACACTGGTTGCTCTTACAATCTGGTTGTTCAATCCCAGCACCCACATGGTGGCTAACAACTGTCTGGGGCTGCAGTTCCAGGAGAACTGACACTCTCTTCTGACTTCCTCAGGCACTGCATAATATGGATGCACTTACGTGCACATAGGCAATATACTCATTCACATGAAATGAAATAAGAAATAAAAATGTTCAAAATAATTCATAAATGAAGAATGTGTCATTTTGCTTCATCTTTACAACAGGGCCATGCCTTTGTCAGATCTTCTCTCATTTTGATGCCACTCAGCCTCAAGTTGAGCACTCAGTACAGGTTTCATCAGTTCACTTAGTGTGAACGACCTATGTTCGATATGGACTTTATGAATTCATTTGGTGCAAACAACTATCTGCTAGGGTTGGATAAATTTTTCTAGTAATTACTGAATTCTACCTGCTAGCATTCTGTGAACCATTATTGTAGAAAATATTCATATTCTAACTGATCAGTTGACAAATGCAACGTATAAAACTTCAATAGTAATGTATACTCTATATTTCATATTTTAATTAAGACAATTTATACATTTTTATTTATATGAATAGATATATTTGTCATGAGTACTTGAAATTACAAAATCTATTTTAAGCATCTCAAAAGACTAAGGCATTAATTACACTAAAGTGTACTGACATGATTATTACTTAAAGCTTTATAATGCAATCAATACAATCTGACTAAGTCCATAAATGCTTTAGGTATCTTGAATATAAGTGTTATTAAATGTATTTATATTTTAAATTGCAATATTCCATGAAAACAAGTAGGAATTTAGATGAACAAAAGTGAAGTATCTGTCACTAACATATATAGAATGATCTACATTCCTAAACAGTATAAAGATAAAATAACTAAGTGAGCTTCTCCTTAGATATACAAACATGATTAAAACAATTTTACAGCTGTATACTAAAGTGTATGCTCAAAATTCATTAACAACTGGACTTAAAATTAAGAGTTAAAAATGCACATCTTTTAACCATAAACTTTCAATTTTTTCTATATAACTAAAAAGTAATCTTAAAGCTAATTCTATGAACAAGTACAGGGAAGGCACAGATCAGAAGGATCAGTGGCAGAGATGGAAGTTGAGACATAGCAAAAGTTGAACGAAAAAGTCAGTTTCTGTGAAAGATTGTTCAAGATAATTTTCAATTTGTTTAAATACTGGATTTTGGCTCTATAAACCATCAACTGAAATATGTGAACTATAAAAGAAAACTTTCTTTAACAAAGATTTTTATCACAATTATTTCATTTCCTGACTGATAATTAAAATGATACACATTCTGCTCCTAAGAATGTGACTCTAGCTAAGGTGGGTACCTAATGGGTAATGAAGTTTCTATGCTGTACTTGTTATTTGTGAATAAAAGACAATTACCAAACAGTCTTGTGCATGTGGTAACTAGCTCATCTTTCATTAGAACCACTAAGAAGAAATGTTCTGTTAGCTACATAATACATAGATATTCAATAAATTGAAAACAGTAGTAAATCAGTATAATTAAGTGAATGCAGGTTACTAGAAGGTTCCTGAATAATTGAAATTTATGCAAAGTGGAAAGTGATGATTGTTTTAGAGAATAATATCATTAAAACAAATGTGTCATGAAGATTTCCAGCAAAGAGCAAAATCTCATGATTTAATTATCATTTTGATTTTTCTTATCCTCACCATCTGCCGATGCTAACAGTGGAATGTATAAAAGTCACAATTTACCTGTTGTTAGGTATCGACATAATGGGTTACAAGCAATAAAAGCCATTTTCTTATGTACTTGAATTCCTTAGGTATTTACAGGAATATATTAGATGCTACTCACAAAATGAAAAAGCAATGTACACAAATAAGATATTACAAAGCTTAAATTCCAAACAGTGCCAATAACACGTACTATGCCTTTTAATGACTCTTACATAAATCCCTCAACAGTGTTTTGCAATTACAACAGTATTTTTATCTCATGATTTTTACTAGGTACATAAAAAAGAGTCACAATCATTTTATGCAGGGGAAATTCTGAGAAATGGAAAAATGTACTTCAAGAAATGTGTAGAAGCATTATTTCTCCACTATGTGATTAGAAATGAATTAGAAGCAGCATTTCTTGTAGCTATAAAAGAGCTATGCTTTACTACAGACCATGAATGACTTCCAAGGCTCAACTTCCCTGGCTACACAATGCATACTACAATACGACATAAACCTTTTTGCTATGACTTCAGAGAGCAGCTATGATCATCATTCTTTAGTCAGTCAGGTGTTTATATCTGGTGCAAAAAGTAACTTGCTAGTTGAGAGAATTTAAATCCACCAGGGTGTAGATCCTGAATACAAAAAATGAATAAAACTCAATCTGTGTTCCAAAGAGCTGACATTGTGTCATGCTGAGAAAGATGCTTTAAGCATTCATTTTAGGAGTGCCAGATAGAAATTACTAAATAGGTATATAAAAAACCCTCTAGAAGCAGAATGTAGGAAGGCTAACTCTACTGGGAGAAGCCTCATGGTGGAAGACTTCAACTGGTCTTCCAGGCCCCTCTCTCTTTTGAATTAAGACAATTATTACCCCCCATTCATCTGTTCAATATAATTCAACAATTTTGGAACTTCTATTATGTGTAATAGGTTCAGTTAGTCAAGAGGAAAAACAACGATGAGTAAGGCATATTCCCCAAGCTCAAGGACTTTACAATCCTGTGTGGGCTAAGAACAATGTGTATTAAACGTTATTTCCATTTTACAGTGCTACTGCTCATTTATTGTTCACTCAATCCTTGAAAACCATGGCTACAGAAGTTACAAAACTGACATTCTTTTGATTGTGATATGAAGAGGACTGCAATGAATCAAACCTGTCTTCAAGGTTTGACTTTTGTGTTTCAGAGAGCTGAGATTCATTCTAATTTTAGTGTTTATACGAAAGGACTGAACCATTCTAGAATAGCTACTGTGTGGTTCACTCCCTTAAGTGGCTCAAAGTGCAGAAAGGCAGCAGAGCATGCTGGGAGCCACCTGGGAAGAACCACAGTCCTGCTGCTGTCCTTGCTGAAGACACCTGGAGAACGTACAGATTTGAAAAAGTCCTTTGGAATTCTTTCTCAGGCTTACAGTTTATTTTTAAATTGCTCTTAATCTTCTGATTCAAAAAAAAAAATCGTGGTAAATGAGAAACAGAAAACTTTAGAAGAAACTGTTTCCAGTCCTCAAATTTATTTAAAAATAATCCCAAAGTGTTCCGTCTCCAAAATAAATTACAACTTGTTTCAGAAAACATCATTGCCATTATCAGGGTACTTGTACACAGAATAATAAGATGATACCTTTCTTTTAACAATTTGTGGGATTTTTCATTAATTCTTCAAGGATGCTTTTTTATATAAAAGAACAAAGTACCTTGTTGGGGTGATAAGTAATTGAAAAATCAGTAATTAAAAAATGCACTATGCACTGCATGGATTTTCATTCTGGTTTTTTAGGTTTCCTGTGAAGTGGCTGAACACGTGTTCAAACAGTTCAAGCCAATATGAGACAGAAAAAAAGAGTTCTCAAAAAACAACAAAAAAAAAACATTTTAAGCCAGAAACTGGGGGAACGTGCCTTTAGTCCCAAAATTCAGGAGGTAGAGATGGGAGATCCCATGATATTGAGGCCACTCTGTCTACATAGTGAGTTCCAGACCAGCTGGAGGTACAGGGAGACCCTGCTTCAAAACAAAACAAATAAAAACAAAAACAAATTTTAAAAGTAAGTTAATCAAAAACTAGTAAAAATTCTTCAGTTAAATACATGGAGTATTCTTTTTGGCCTCATAAAGTATACATTAAACTATTCTCTTCATATTAGCTTAATTTTAGCAAATGGAGGTTTATCTTGATAATAAAATCTAACATGTGACTACCTAATTCAGATTAACTCAGTATATACACATCTACCCGTGCAATACAGGATCTCCTCCATCTTTCTTTCCTCTGCCCTACATATGCAAATCACTTCATAGGAGAAACTCATCCTAGAGTTTGAAAATTCAACCACCCCCCCAATCTGTTTTATCTCTCCCTGAGTTCATTTCAGTTCACTGAGAATCTGCCTGTACCCCCAAGTCACCTTCCTAGGCACTTCCAGGGAGCTTAAAAGCAGTATGTGGTAGGTCCTAGGGGGAATTTCGATTTCTTGTCACCTAGTATCCTCTCTTTGGACTGTAGACTAACTCTACCACTCTGTTCCCAACAATATAGTCACAGCCCAAGTGACAAATATTGTGTGTCTAAAAGTGTTTAAAATTAATCTAGGGAAATAGGGGATTTGTTTTTCATAGGGACAGTATTGGAAAGAAATTGAAATTCCTCCTAGGACCCGACTCCAGAGTGTTATCCTGGTTGAAGTGATTCCAGAATCCTCATGTAATACAGACTAGAACTTAAAATTTCCAAGAATATAGAACCAACTGGGTATGGTGGCACATACCTTTAATTCCAGCACTCAGGAGGCAGGGACAGGCAGATTTCTGTGAGATTAAGACCAGCCTAGTCTAGCAAGTCCTAGGCTAGCTGGGGCTACAGAGAGACCCTGTCTCAAAAAGACTCATATATATGTCCAACATGTAAGAAAAACAAAGGATAATGTTGTTTAGCACAGGAAAGATCTTGTGCTAACTAATTAAGACTAAAGTGTTCTATATTAGGAAGCTAGCATTTGCTTTTTTCAATCTCCTGCATAATACCTAAGTTCAGCTAACAGCAGGTGTAATATTGTATAACTACTGATACCTCCTCGTACAAGAAGCCAATAATTTTGAACCTCACTGATAATTAATCATACACATTGGGAAGTTCTCAGAGAGGAAAAAAAAAACCTCTGTGTCAATATGCCACAGGCATAAAGCTAGCTAATAGTTTTCTATAAGCAAGGCCCTCAGCTACAAACATACTGCTCATTTAGGAATGATTCCAAAATTAAAGCTCTGTAAGATAATGCTATGATAAAGTTTCTTAAACCATATAAGTGTTTCTGTTTTGTTAAATACCATATACCAGAAGAGAAAAAAGTACACTTTCTGCATGGAATGGAAATAAGTTACATTTTTAGGGCCAATTCAACATTTTAATAATGAGCACAAACACTAGTGAGATGCTGTGTTCAGCAGAGAGTAAGTAAGGGAAACAGTTTCTTATATATAATAGAAATAAATTGCATTTCACAAAGGAGTCAACATTCTGATGTTGTGAAATGCTGCTGGAATTAACGAAGTACCTTCTAAATTTTTCTTTACTTATTTATTTTTATTTCATGTGTATGAATGTTACTCCTGCATATGTGTAAGTGCTTCCATGTAGTGCAGAGTGGTTGGAGGACAGAACATGATATTGGATCCCTTGGAACTGGAGTAACAGATGCTTATTAGCTGCCATGTGGGTGCTGGGAACTGAATCTGGGTCTTCTATAAGAGCAGTGCTTTTAATCCCTGAGCCATCTCTCTAGCCCTGAAATCCTTCTAATGTTCTTCCATATTCTTATAGCTAGAGAAAGAATCATCTTGTCACTTCTAATATGGGCAGGGGAATATAAGAATCAACTAGCACTTGGTAGGGTTATCTTGTTTTCTTTGTCTTTTTGAGATGAGGCCAGCCTTGTCTGATACAGGGGCAATGCCTGATACTTACTGTGCTGAGAGCTATCTGCTCCCTTGTTCCTTTAACATCTCCCCATTTCAGCCATACAGAGCAAGTGAAATGTGTTTCATTGTTTTGTTTTTAGAAACTGTCAAAATATAGGATATTTTGTGTATGATTTTTTAAATGCCATGCTCTAGAGCACATCTTTCAGACACAGCCTCAGGTCATGTCTGTACAGTCAGCTGGGCAGCAGATTCAGTCTGCAAAACTGACCTGCTCTGCACAGCCAGCAGCCACGACCTGGAAATATTGACCCTACAATGTACATGACACCAAGATGATCCAGAGCAATCTTGCAAGACTACATTTTATGTAGAGCTTCCAATTTGCAGTGGTTGGCATGACCTATTTGGCTCAAAAGGTACAGTTCTTTTTTTTTTTTTTTTTTTTTTTTTTTTTTTCTCCTTTCTGGGTTTCACTGACTACACCTTGAAAAGAAAAAAAAATAATGCTGTTTTTTTTTTTTTTTTTTAAAGAGATTCTTATTCTTTTCTTTCTTAAGGAAATTTAGGGATTTTAACAACTGTTGGCCTTTGGCTAATCCCCAAACTAAAGTCTTTTTCCAGCTTCGCCTACATCTTGACCCCTTATGCCAAATATTTTAGGCAGTCTATTTATAAAGTTCATCACTTCCCCTGTTACTTCATCTTTAGAAATGCCAATAATTTAGAAACTGGAATGATGCAGCTGGTCTCATAAACCAGGGAAGGGAAGAGTCTATGGAATGGATAACTCTCCTGTGTTAAATTAAGAAGTCAGTTTATTTTCTTCTAAATTCTACAGTTAGAGGAAAGCAATACTGCGGTTCGCTTCATAGTTCCTTCAGCTTTGTGTATAAAGATGCTTCAGTGTTTTAGAGATTTCTAAAGACCTGTTAGCCATAGTTCTTAGCCTTATCTCGCATTTCAATTACTTTGGCCACTAAAAAACTACTGATCCATAGACTCATCTCAGACCAATGCAATCAGAACCGTAGTTGCTGGTTTCCATGTACTAATATTTCTTTTTCTTTTCTTTTATCTTTATTTTATGTATAGGAGTGTTTTGATAGCATGTATGTGAGTACTCATGAATGCAATGCCCACCGAGGTCAGGGAGGATGTGAGATCTCCTGGAACTGGAGCTACAGACAGTTGTTAGCTGCCATGTGGGTGCTAAATACCTAACCTGGGTCTTCTGTAAGAACAGCCAGTGCTCTTAAACTCTAAGCCATATCTCTAAGCCCTATTTATATTTCTTGAAAGCTCTCCAAGAGATTGGAAACTGAGCCTAGATCTGAAATCTACTTACCAAACTTGCTTAGGAAGATAATATCCCAGGTATGATTTTGCAGTATTTCATTTGGATGTAGTGTGCTGTTGAAAGTTATAAGCTGATTCACCTGGAAGAGCTTCTCAGTTTTTGCATGAGATAAAAGAAAAAAAATTCATCTGGAAAATCTCACTGATTCTGGACAGACTTGTAAGTTACTGTCACAGGAAGTTCTGTCTCTCTCTCTCAGTTCAGTTCTGATAAACAGACCCTTTTCTGTGGAACCAGTATTAGGGACTGTCAGGAGCTTAAAAAGGAATTGTTTTCACCTAGATTATATTGAACCTTTGGAGAATTTCTAGTAACATTAAAAAAAAATAAATCTCACCTTGGTCTATTTACTGACTTGTAAATGTCTAATAATACAGTAATTGGAATTCCAGGTTGCATACTTGATTTTGCTCAAGGTGCTACTTTTTTAACTGCATGTGTGATATTAATGCATTGCCTATTTGAGATTAAATTCACTACATTTTATATCTACCAAAAAAAGTCGGCCTATTAGATGCAAGTTCTCAGTCTTTCATAACTAACTTGATTCTCTATTACAATCATGGGGAAATGTTGTTATCAGGGTAATGAAACCTAGTTCCCCACTTTTCTCCCAACCTGTAACTGGCCTTATCTTATTAAAACTCTTATTTTTGGGGGCTGGAGAGATGGCTCAGCAGCTAGGACCACTGGCTGCTCTTGTAAAGGACCCAGGTCCAACTCGTAGCACCCATACATGGCTGCTAACAACCTTCCAAAGTCCAGTTCCAGGGGAGACACCTTCTTCTGACCTCCTCAGACACTTACAACATGGGTGCACCTACCTACCTATTTGCAGGCAATTCACTTATACACATAAAATGAAAATAATAATGTATTTTGAAAACTCTTATTTGTTTCGATAATATTGCTGGGACCGAAGGCTGGAATTTTGTTCCACTATATAATGGCCATCACCTAGCCTAACCTTCCATATGTTAAACCTAGCATATCTGTTCTGTGATAAGGTTTTCTATGAACTAACGAAACACTTTCCTATGGAAACTTGTGGCAGTGCTGTTTGTATTTGATTGTCAGATCTTGTCTTTTGTTATATATACACATACAAATACAGTAATATGTATGTGTGTGTATGTATGTTCGTGTGTATTTTGTATACTTATTTGGTAATGTAATAAACAAGTCCTTACATTTTGTGTATCTCTGAAGACATGGTTTTCTGTTATAGACTTATTCTCTTCTACTGTCATACCTTTAATAGAGTTCCTTTAAAATACACAAGATTCTTTCCCCTGAAAATAAAATACCCTTCAGGTACTTTTATTTATTTACTTTTGTAGAACAAGAAAGAAAAAAGAGAAATGCTGGCTGAACTTAAAAAAAATATTTTGTGTGAGATAAAAGTTGAGCTCCTATTATATAAAGCATTCTTGGGGCATCTCCCTGTTGGTGATCTTCTCTCTTATTCATAACTGTTCTATATCCTTTGACAAAGCAGTGGATTGCAGAGGAGGACCAGGCTCAGGCCATCCTTCCTTTCAGCTGTGTCTAGGAAATAGGGCATGTGTGGGAGCAGGGGAGCAAGTCCTCCAAGTTATCTCGAGATCCCCAACAGGGAGGGTTTTGGAGCATACCAGAGAATGGAAAGAGGACTGGCCTTGCTTGCTCTACCTCTGGTCCATCTTCACAGCTTCATTAGTTGCCCCGATTTTTGCAGAAGCTAAAGTCCTAAGCTCTAGCCCCCCGTGCCCCAATCACCTTTCCAGTATACCACCAGGACTTGATTTCATCATTTAAGATTCACATTTAGGAGTCCTTTTCTTTACTGAAACTAATCTGAACAGTTATCTTTAGAAGAGGAGCATTACTTCACATCAGCCTTCACTTCATCTTTGACATAATCTTAGTACGGTGTTGAGTACATCAAACTTACAACTGTTATTTTCATTTGCTTAGGAGACTGACTTCCTCAGCGGCAGAGTTACCATCTTTCACTTTTATATCTCAACCATCCAGAATCACTTTCCACTAACCCCTGACTGCACTGACTTATTAGTATGTTTGTAGTTGATTTTTTGAGAGGACATGTTGGAGCATTAGGATTATAAGGGCAGAACTCAAACTGCCATCTTTATTAGTTTCTGTCACCTTCAGAATACAGAGCACTACATGTCCAAGTTTAAAATTCATATTTATCATTTAGTTAGAAGTTCTTATGTCAGTCTTTACATGAAAAGCACCCAGGCGACTTCACAAAACCACAATATCCAGATGGTTGCACAATTTAATCCGAACCTGGAAGTGGGATCTGGGCATCATGTTTTTGAAACATCTAGACAGGATTGAGAACCTGTTATCTAAACTAACTGCACAAAGAAGAACCTAGTGTTATAGACTTATCACCCTTACTTAACATGCCTAAAGTCAATTACATTACACAGATTTTGAAGGGTTCTGTACGTGAGAAATTGTTTCTTGATGTTACCTCTTGGATGATTACATTTTTCAGAAAGGCTTTTTCAGAAAGGATATTACCCATATCGTACCCCTCTTCTGGAACTATTACTAATAACTTATTATAATCTACAGGATTAACCAACAGCTATGATTGCTTCCTTAGGCTTTGTGCAATGCAGGCATTTATAAATGAATTCCTATTTGGTGTACATTTAGAATTTAAAGAGATTCTAAATATAAGTTTGATGTTTTAAAGAGTCCTAAGAGTATGCTTTACAGTTGGAAGATTCCAAAGAAAGGGAATTTAGAAGTTCTAGTCCAAATCATGCTAGAAAGGAGAGGCAACCACTCTCCTTAGTGGCTTTGTTAGAAAGAGTGAGTGCTGACCATTACAGAAGCACTCACATTGCACAGAGCAGAGCCAACCCCTGCCAGCAGACACCAGGGTGACAGGGAAGCTGTTTATCTCTGCAGCAAATTAATTTCAAACAACATACTGAATACTCAGAGTTTCAAAAGACATTTCTAATAAGAGCATTTAAATACAGAGAACATCATAGGTTATCTTGGTGTTTTCATGGTAATACAAACAAGTGCTTCTTTCTCTTCAACAGAGAAAGCAGAAGCAAATGTAGTTACTAATATGAACTGTGGAAATCTGACAAGGAATCCATGACATTAAAAATATGGTAGCTATTAATTCCAAAGTACTAAGCTTATACATTTGGTAATTCAGAAATATCTGAGTCCCATTTGACCTCTGTCAGACTCTCTGTCCTCACTTCTATTCAACAGCAAGGTGGTATTTTTGTGAAAAAAGAAGAAAACTGTTTCCTAGAGGAAAGAAAGTTCATACTGTTTCTTCATGGTAAAAAAAAAAAAAATCTAAAAATGCTCCTTTTCCTTTTTCAAAGGTCCTTTACTGCACCCAGAAGTACTAGTTTAAAACTTAAAAGCCACATTTGAAGAATAAACTCGATATAACAAGATCTATCCTAAGCTGTCAGGATTTGTCCCACATCTAACAAAGGTTTTAGGATTTTTTTGTTTGTTTTTATTTTAAACTATAAAGAAAAAGTTAAAAGGTTTAATTGAAATTGAATTTTTGTAATATCTACCTGCACTAGTTAAATTAATAGAATAATTCCTGAAATCCATTTAATATCCACATGTAGACTTTCAAACAACTCACATCCTTAAATTAAAACTATAAAAGTTACAACGATTCTTGCAAACGAAGGTTAAAGCGGAGAACAGTACAAGAAACTAAAAGCAAAGTAGAAATCTGTAGACAATGTTGAAAAACCAGATGTTCACATTTCAATTAAAGTTGATATTATAATGGACGAAGTACATTTTCACAAACAGTAATTAGATATTCCTTGTTTACAAAAAAGGGTATCAAATAGCTGGTAAAATATATTGTTTCCCTTAAAGTTAACAATATAGAACTATACAACAATGAATTAATTCTGTTCTCTTTAGAAATAATACAAACATATTTGTAGTAACATAGTAATTGCATCATCCTGGAATTACTGAACATTTTTGCTTAACATAACATATCATGCAAAATTTAGATTCAATAGTTGAGTCCTTCCTTCTTACCTAACAGGTGTGATAATGTGTGTGGGTTTTGGCTTAGTATGTAAAAGAATGGGCTCTTGAGACTATATGGGTTAGAGTTCTGTGCTGCCACTATTGGATAACCTTATGCAAGTTATTTTAAAAAGTTTTTGCCTCAGTTTCTTCACCTGTAAAATGGTAAAGGCAACAATATTCAACTCATTAAGGCTTGAGGAATAAATGACATAATTCTAACAAAGTTTCAAGCTTTCAGTACGGTGCCCAAGCATATAGGAGGCTCTCTAAAAATGTTAGAGACTATTTCTTATTATCAACAACAGTGACGGTACATGATACTTTCAAATTAATAATGGGAGCTGTTTATACATAGTCTAAAAATGACAAGAGTTATTAGAGTTCTTAGAGATATCTTGAGCAGTGAGAGTTCAGAAAAGTAGAAGTGGAATTCCTAAGTCACAGTTGAAAGCATGAAATATATTTATAGAAGATCAGTCCTACCTCAAACCACTAAGCCAACAAGAATTGAAAACCAACTGGTCAACATATGTTGGTGCAGATGGAACAAGTACATAACTGTCTTTAAATTCTCTAAAGAAAACTGAGGGGAAAGCCTTCTGGTCACTGCAGTCCAGCCTATCATTATGCATGCAGCGGGGGGGGGGTCTGTGATGGATTTCTTATTCTATGAGTAATACATATTTTGGGGACAATTTCAAAGAAAATGATCTATCTTTACTCTAATAACACCCATGACGAAGCAGATGCAAATAAGGCATCGCCTCCTAACTACAAGGAAGGGTGGTATCCCTGTTCCTGTTGGAAGGGTGGCATTCCCGTCCTTTTGGAAACTGTGGCCACTCCCAAACTTTTAAGAAGTGTTGTTAAAACAATAAATTTCCAAAGCTCATTTCTTAGGTAACCAGAAATTCACATAGAAAAGTATACTTGCTTTAGTTTCTAAAAATCAAGTTAGAGGAAATCGGATTACTTTATAAGGAAGGCATTAATACAAAAAAGGCCTATCATTTTGGAAAATCCAAGTATTTCACAAGGCAAAAACCTGTTTACAAATATTCAACCTCTGTGCATCATGTGGAGTAAACCTTTAACTTCTCCATGACATTTAAGATTTTTTTAGTACTGTGAGTGATAAATACATTTCAAAAGTTAAGAGTTCAGGATAGGTATGAATAAATTTGCTCATGGAGTTTTGTTTTGAAATAATTTCATGTTTCATATTGTAACAAAATTAAAGATTCTGGTTATTCTGTTTCCATAAGAGCGCTTTCTCACACTGACAGTAGCTGGCCATACTAAGTCTATCCTGACACACACAACAGTTCTCCACCCCACTGCTAACAGTTAAGGAGACATAAGGATGGGGTGATGGCATTCCATGGGATTCAGTCCAACTTGTCTTATTAGTTCACCTGTGGTTCTAGGCCCTTTATGCCAAAAAAAATATTCAAGGCCACCAAAACCCACGAAATTCAAGCACTCATAAATTAATATAGAAAGTAAGATTACCTGACGTGGAAAAATCATGGATAAATTAAAATGCTGGCAGGGAAAAGTACACTTCAGAATTGTTCTTTATTCATATCCGTTCCCCCTTCCATCCCTTCCCTTCCCCTCCCCTCCAAACTGGTAGGCCAGTCTGGCCTTAACCTCAGGATCCCCAGCTTCAGCCTTTCAAGCACTGGGATACCACATATGTACTACTATTCCCGCTTTTTATGGCTCATCTTCAATCTATGGGCTATGTCCTCATCATCAAAAACATTACAAAGTCAGTTTATGATACGCACATGTACACACACACACACACACACACACACACACACAACTTTCAAAGTAAAATGATCAAGGATTGCTTCTGAGAATTAAGAAAACACCAGGTTGGGTGTGGTGGAACACCCCTTTAATCCCAGCATTCTGGAGATAGAGGCAGAGGTGGGTGGATCTCCGTGAGGTCAAGACCAACCTGTTCTACAAAGTGAGTTGTACCACAGGTCAGCTGTGGGTACAGGGAGACCCTGTCTCATAAAAGATCAAAAAACAAACAAAAAAAAGGGGGGGGGGGAAGAAAAGAATACAGCAGTAGCTGTGTGGTTCCACTCTAGAAAGAAAACCTAGCAATTAGCACTTATTGTATATATTTATATAGTTTCTGTGTTTATGATATATACGTATATAGCAGTATCAGTGAGTTCTCACTGTAAGTTAGTTTCTTGCTAAGATGTTCACAACTGTTTTATAAAGACTGTGATTTAGATTACATGAATTGTCTATAAGACACTAACAATGTCATAACAGCAACAAAATTTTTTTTGACTATTACACCTGAAGTATACTTCATAAATTCACTTTGTGTAGAAATGTAAAACTAATTTTTCTAGATGTATACTTTATATAATGCTTACCTATGTGCTCATTCCTTAACACAGTTTTTAAACCGTATTTTAAACTTACGTAAATTTTAAACTTTGATTAAGAAGTTTGATTTCCCTGAATTTTAAGCTAAAGTTAACCAAAGTTAAAACAATATTTTAAAAACCTAAAATTGTTATTCAAGTTGCACTTAAGTTTAAAATTCTTGGAGATACTTAAATATCATGAACTGTCCACAAAAAATGTAAATATATGCAGTAACTTTGTATTTGATATCCATATATGTGGTATATATACATAAAACAATTCTGTTATATTATTAAATTCATTAACTTAGGAATGTAAGTACCTTCCATTACTCAAATTTGTTTTTTTTTTTTGTGTGTGTGTGTTTTTGAGACAGGTTCTCTCTGTAACCCCAGCTTGCCTGCAACTCACTATACAGACCAGGATGGCCTCAATCTCATGGAGATCTTCCTGCCTCTGCCTCCTGAGTACTGGGATAAAAATGTGTAATACCATGCCTGGCTCATTACTCAAATTTTTAGATTTTACATAAAACCAGAAAAATCATTTTCAGTGAAAACAATATAAACCTGGAGATTGTATTAAGAACAGTTGATGGGAATAGAGAAACATTAATGAACAAAAGTCAAATTCAGAAAACTTTATCTGTTATACTCTTAAAATATGAACATACACAAAGCAAAATGTTTTGCATGGGGAGATTCTCAGATGGTCTAACTACTTTTGATTAACTTAATGATGTTGAAGAATTCAGGAAGACAGAGCTATCTATTAGATCAAATAATTGATTTTTAGGATTATATCTTTAGCATTCTATCAGAAAATAATTTAAATAAAGTTATGATTTAGTAGGTAAATAGACTCAAGTCAAGTACTAGAGTAGATATGTATTTAATTATGTTGGAAATGTGATAGTTTTATCAAAAAAATCTTTGTTTTATTTGAAACATTCTTATAAAAATCTACTTTTAAATTTAACCACCAAATATTTAAAAATTATAGACATTTGTGCATGTCTAAGATTTTAATTTTAATGGAAAGTAAATATTTGGTCAAAAAATGTCTGGAAGAAAGCTTTTGGTCTATTATAAAACTTTCTTAGAAACCTCTTAAGGGCTGAGTACAATAAAACTAGGGCGATGCATATATTCTCAGTTACTCTTTAAAAAAACCTGTAAAAGTGACTATCGTGGCATGTTCTGACACATTCTTTTCATAAACCGAACCCTGTTAGTGACAGCGGAACAGATTGTGTGCATCTGCTGGGAACGAGCCAGATGACAGTGGAAAAACGCACATGGATACCTTGGCACAGCAAATAAAAAATGGAGAAAAAAAGACCTGGAAGAGAAAGTGCTCAACTTTAATTGAAACATTCTTTCCAACATGATGAACATGATCCAACCACCTCTTGTAGTCTGTCAATTTTACATATAAGAATTTGTTCTAAATGGATCCTTTGTAAATCAGTGCTGATTTGTCCTCTCTTAAAACTAAATATTGATTCAAGTATTGGATTATTTATTTGATTATGGCAAATGCAATAAGCATGCGGGTAGAAAAAGATGCCAAACCGCTCTGCCACAGTCTGGTACAAGAAAACTAAACTCCTGAAAACCCCTTCAGGTTCAAGTCAAAATTTAAATATTCGGGTTAAGTTTTCAAATTATGTAGTTATTATACTACTAACTGCCAAGGGTGCCTCCATTCAAATATTCTGCAAATGTGAGTATTGTAAATGGTGCTTGCACTCAATAGTGCTAGGATATTTTATTTTATGATGATCAACCACAGTATTGTTTAAACAGTTGGCTGAATAGCAGAGGAGAGGTCCATACATAAAAACAAATGTGTTGTTATAAATCATATCTGGAAGTTCTCTTAGATGCTCTGATTACAATGAAAATTTATTCTATACAGTATACAATGCAGATTTTAAACTGGAGACGAAGTTGTTTAATAGATTAGTAGTCTGACTGAAGCAGCTGCAGTCAAAAAAAAATCCTGGTGATTAACAGCCATTTTGCAGTAATCATAACCCTGGAAAGGGCTACTGAGTGGGGGAGGGGTTGCAGATGGGAATAATTCTCTAAGCCCATATGCCTTAGAGGGCTCCATCATCTTCATGCAGACTTATTATTATTATTATTTTTAAATTAAAGCTTTTAGAAGCGCCCTTGATTGCAGTGTTGGGAGCTGTCCATGCTGTTTTACCACAGGGAAGTCCACTCTGCAAGTATTCCTTGCGCTGAGCACTCTTTTATTCAGGCATTAAAACAAGGTTAGAAAAGAAAGCTGAAATGCAAGGTGCACACCAGAGGGTCATTATTCAAAAGAAGGAAGACTATTTCAAGCAGACCAACTCCCCAGGTTGTACACACTGGGCAAACCTGATCAGTATTACCTGTTATCAAAATATGATTTCTTTTTGAGAAATTAAGCAGATATCAAAACTGAACAAAAAGTGGCAAACAGTTGCTGATACCAGAAATATTCTCATTTTCATTCAAATTTTACCTGAACGTGTCTATTTGTCGTGTCAAAAGAACCGCAGTATCAAAATCTTAGGTAAAATTGTATCTTTTCTATGTTCTATTTTTCTTCTCGAATGAAAATAAATATAAATTAAATTCATCTGTTTACTGCCTCAAAGTAGGTAAGCAAAAGTTACAATTGATAATCTCTGAGGCTTCACGAGGGAAAAGGAAGGCATCCACTAGTATTTTAACTCTTCAAAGAACACATTGTAACTTTTTGAGTCAATACAGTCCATTCACTTATTTAGCAGGTTCCATAGAACACCTATTATATGCAGGACTGCTTGTGAAGGAAAACAAAGATGAGTTAAATCACATTCAATTTCATAAATTAAGTCTATCATCATGTACAACCCACACTGTACAGTAAGAAAAAATAATCAAACAAGAATTACTGAGACTTCTGAAGACTTAAAAAAAAAAAAAACACCTTAGAATCTTAGTGAGGTTGTTTTCACAAAACATCTAATAATTATGCATCAAAGACTTTCTCTTAATTGCAATTTTATGGAAACTACTACTACAAATCAATATCTTATTGACATTCAAAACTTTCAATAAATGATTTTAAAAGTCAAGGATAAAATTATTTTATTTCTTTGGTTCCGTTTCTAATTCTGAAACAACATCTGATCTGTGAAAGGTTTTGATTTTCTTCTTGGAGAAAGAAATAATAATGTACTTAACAATCATTAGAATTGACCTAACATAGCATCAGAATAAGAGATTTGCCCGGAAAATGACCCAATTTTAATGGTTTGAAAATAGTACTGAAAGAAAAAAGCTCAAAATATATTATTTAACCAGGCATTATTAAATGATCATCACTAGGAGAAAATAAAGTTATTAAAGTACAGAGTATTACAGCCATTTTATAATTACTGAATTTTTATCATATTCCTGTACTATGCTTTTATATGAACTTAACTGTCACAAAATTCCAAGAGATGGTTGTTATTGTCCCCATTTTATAGACTCTGTAACTGAGGCTTCTAGAGGCTAAGTAACCTGTTAAAACCACTGACCAATAAATGGCAGACTGGCTTTTGAACCCAGTGTTGGTTGTTGCTCTATATCATTATTCCTCATAGTTTATGGGCCCATTAATTATGTAGCAGTACACATGAATAATCAACGGACAGCAAATAAGTATTGTACAAGGTTCCTCAAACCCTTCAGGTTTGCTTAAGTGATTGTTTCTTTCTGATACATCTTCATCCTCATTCTTTGCGCTGGCCTTGTCCTCTGCTCTCTTCTACCTTCACTCCCTACTCCTTAAAAAATACATGTACACACGTTCCCACACATACACACACACACATACACCACACACACACACACACACACACACACACACACACACTAGAATTTTGGTCAGAGACTTAAAAGAGTCTCAAAGAAGCCATAATTTGCTCAGCTTGTTCCATAAATGTGCCATATCTCAAGAGCTCATGAAGCTATTCATTTTTGCTATGGATGTAGCATCTACTGGCTTTAAAGCCTTGGCAGTTCCTGACAAAGACATCATCTCATCAACCTTGCTTTTTCAAGATCAGTTCTTAGAGCTCTTTGTGATGTGGTATTGTATGGTTTTAAACCATCTCAGTCTTTAATGTGTAAGGAGATATACCTGAAACAATTCTATGATCTTACATGAGAAGTTAAAAGAAGTTAAAAGTGAACTTGTTTTTATAATACCAAGAAGGGAGCTTCCCAAGAAGAGAGCTCAGACAGAGGAGAGTCCAAAACCAATAAACACTAAAGGATAAAAGGGCGAAGTCAGGAATTCTGGTTTTTTGTCTAGAGCTATAAAATGGAAGAAAGGATAGATAGTGCTCACTCTTACTCCAGCAATATCAAGAGCTGCTGTTGCTGTGTTTCAACCATTGGGCCATAAAGAGGCCAGCAATGGATACTGAGGATCTCATGAAATCATTTAGAAATCTACTCACATCACTGTGGAAATTTCTTTTTGATTTACGTAAGGGGAGAAAAATTCAAATGTAAAAGAAAAAATATAGTTAACATTATTTCCTTAACCTCTAACCTACACAAACTCCAAATGAGTTTCCCATAAATGAAATAAACTACACTTGTTCTTTAAGAGCCATATTTGTTAGACTTCATCTAGTTAAGAAGGATAATCCAGATGGAATTAGATTTGGATTTTTACCTTTTTGACACTAATGACTACACAAGAACGGTGAAAAGATCTATTTTCTAGACTATATAAGCCTTTACATGCATGAAAATCATGTATCTTGAAGAAGTTATTGTTTAACACAGTTTTAATTGTCTGAAAAGCTTGACAAGAGAACTATCCATTACGTACATCTCTAACAGATTTGTGGTTTAAGATCGAGTATAGTTTTATAATATTTAAATAGCAAAATAGTTATTTTTTATTTAAATTTTCTGTATAGTAAACACGATCAACACTTAAAACTTGACAGTGGATCAAACAGTGCTTATTAAGGGGTGTGTTTAATAGTCTCATAACGATACCTCTTACCATAGTCTAAATTAAATCAAAATCAAAGGTTGATATAATTTTAATGAAACAAATGTCGGTATATACTCCTGTCTATATTTATAATATATGAATATTTCAATATTCAAGATTTCTTATCTATTACTAGTGATCTATGAAGGTAGAAGACATTCATCCACAGCAACTATTGGAAGAATAAGACACTGATCACGTTCCTGTTTGCTAATGTTTATACTTTTTAATAGTATTTTACATTAACTTCTTAGCACTTTCTTGGAAAAATATTTGTATAGACAAAACCATAATTCCTTGACTTTTAAATAAGATTGAAATAATCTTCTTTATATATTTTAGAGAAAAATAAATGTATTTAATTGATGGTGTGTTTGGTAAATGTTATTTAGGCAATTAATAATTGGTTTAGTTTGTTAGTAAGATTTATACCCTGTTCGTACACTGTTAAACCAATAATTTAGTTTAAAAATAAAATTGGAACAAATATTTATTATATAGTAACACTTTTTCCTGAAGGGTCCCATTTAATACATTTCCAAAGGAGAAGGCTAGTTTTAGAAAGGTGTGCTGGCAATAATCAGATTACACCTCTTACAAATGAGAATTCTCCTGCCTAAAGGGAACTATGGCAGCTAGAAATGGTCTTTTAATAGGATTTATAGAAAAGAATCACACTGGTAGCCGTTCAGAATGTAACTGGTAATTAAAAGCTACTTTTAAACAATTTGTTACTTCATATTTCAGACAGAAGTCTAAGTTTTCAGACCACTGCTTCAAATGCAAGGAACACACATGTGCATATTGAGAAATCACTTTATTTTACGTGGCACCCATCATGTTACTGCACCATGCTTTTTAAATGAAGATAAACCAAGTCTGAAACCTGAAGCCAGTATTTTCTCTTTGTACTCTGTTCTTTGACCTAATAATTATTTAAAGTGGGAATGTTTATTAATAAAAATCACTGCAGCAACACATATGGTGGTGAAGCACAGCTATTTCCCGAAATTTAAAAAAAAAATCTACCTTCCAGTGTTAATTTGCATCACAAAATGATCTAATGTATCTGGAATATAATGCACAAGCTTCACTAAAAAGAGATCATTATGTTTTCTTTGTACAACAACAACAAAACCCCACAGACATCTGATCTGGCCTTCCTGTAATGTGCAGGTAGGGGTGGGGAAAAGGCCTCATTTTCTATCTCACACCTATTGTTTTATGTATTGTAAATTGCTATATGGAAATAAAAAGAAAACATCCTGAATCCACTTTGCAGTTCATGTCTTGGCGACTTAAGAGGCAGAATTTTCAAGTTAAAGAAGAGAAACATTACGCCTTTCCTTTCCCCAAGTCACTGCTCAGGAAGAAGGCCCTCTGCTGCTCAGCCTACGCAGGGGGAAAAAGGACATTACTTAGGGCTGAAATCACTCTGAGACAGAGGAGGGGAAGTTTACGATGTGGCACTGTGCACTGTATCTGGTCTGTAGCCAGGAAGTTTTCATTTTGTAGCCCTGTTGCTAGTACCTGCCTTGCATACTCAAGAATACAAACACACCAGACCTCTACCTCAGAAACTGTGGATGTTACAAAGAATTAAAAGAGTTTATTTCTATTTCTTTATCCAGAGCATAATTACTGTTTTTAAAAAAGAAAGCTGAAACTATAGTAACTGGAGATCCTTTTTTTTTTTTTTTTTTTTCTTTTTAAACTCTTCAGACTACCTTCACATAAGACCGTTTAAGTTAAATGGTACATTTAAAGACTCACCTACAGGAAGGATATAGCTTAAAGCATCTGCTTAGATACATATATTCTGTTCTAATATTAAAAGAGCAATTTTTAAATATAGGGCCATTATACTATTAAACTATGTATTCTTCTGTGTGTTCATTCATTAAAGAGATCTTTGACTGCAATTTAGATTGTCGGTCCCATAAAGCCTTTCTTGTGTGACCATGATTTCTAAACATAAAATGCTCCGGTGAATATTGCAGCTACATGATCACATCTTCAAAATTACCTTAAAGAAATTTCAACCCCTCGTGTTGCATTAAGTAATAACACCAACTTTCCATAGTGGTGTGGTCATATACCTTACCAAGGCCAACAATTAATTAGGAGATTAAAAAAAAAGTCAACTTTATCCAAGTATTAGGCAAATTTCCTTATCTGTCTCCACTTATCTCAGTACATCTATTTTCTAATTTTGCAAAGAAATAATATCTAAGTCAAAGTTGCCCATCTTTAGGGTTTGGAGAAGGTAGGCATGCTCTTGTTATGTCTTTTAACATGCAAAAATTACTTTTTAAAAAGCATGTGTAGTTTTGGGCTGGTTTTTCTTTGGATCACTTTACATTCCAACAAAGGACCATATTATCACTTTTAAAATTCAATATGCTGGATACACATCGTGTCAGAAAACAACTATGAAATCTCCTTGTGCATCTTTATCGATCACAAGATACAGGAAGAAAACCAAACTATGTTCAGGACGCGGTTTGGAAAAAGCAGGTTCCCACCAGGGGTTGCTTCAAAGATCGCTTCCTCCAGCCTCTGAAACAAGCAGAAGTTTAATCATCACCTGAAGACCTGCACAGTCATTCTACACGAATCGCTATCACTAGCAGGGTGAACAACATTTTGTTTCATTCACTTCAAGTTTACAGTATTAAGAATTAATAGTCTCTCAAATCTGTACATTGTTAAAGAGCACTGATTTCAAAAGAAATCCCCTTGTAATAGGTTTTCTGCCTTTACTGCTTGTAGTGTCATCAATTTCCTGTACAGAGTTCTCAGCAGATTATCTCCATGTGTATTCTGAATTTTGTTTACACTGTATTTAAAAAATAAATACAGAGACTGAACTTCGGCAACAGAATGGCAAAGTATAGCAAATTCATTATGGTGACTACAAACCTTACTCTTATTGCTAGTGAAGCTATTTATATAACAAGTAACACACAGTTTCCATCTTTAATAAGAATATGCCTTTTCTGTGTGCAATGAAAATAAAATCAAAGTAATCTGAAATAATATTATATTGAATTATTTTTTCTTTATTCTTATATTTTACAATAGTATTTTGTTATAGACATTATTTTTCTTAAACATACAAGAACGACATAGGAATGCTAATGCTATCTATGTATTCTTAAAATAGGGGTAGGGAATGTAAGTAACCACCACATTTTATTTCTGTATTCCTTAATACTCCATGCAATGTGATAGCTGTCAACATCATTTGTGTGCATTTTTTAGTTGTGGTGTGCATGAACATTGAAATATTAAAATTAAAAAAGTTTCATAGTCTGCTCTCACCACTGTTAGGCCACTAATAGGAGCTCTATTTCTAAAACAACCTTTCTTTGCTCACTGTAGTAGATGATTGTAAATTATTTTGTTTCTCATGCTGCTATTCTCTTATATACTGGGTATTTGCTTCAACTCTCCAAGGGAAGAAATGTGGCTCCTGTGGGAAAGGCCCACCCCTTTCTACATATTTGCTTCCTTAAATGAAAGGAACACACCCCCTTACATTCTTTGAATTTTGTCCAACAAACAGAGAATTGTAATAGTACTGTATCACTAACTTAGAAGCAAATAATCAATAGTCAAATATTGCTAACATTTTGTTTATTTTTAGTGAGGAAATTTAATGATCTATACATATGTAATAAGTAATAATAGTTAATTAAGCTCAGGTCCAGCATTTGTACTTGAATGCTCAGAACACGTTAGTGAAAGTCATGAATACTTGTGTGCACATGTGGGCTGTACGAAAACTCAGGAAGAGGTCCATAAATGCTACAAGTTTTTTTGTTTTTTTGTTTTTTTAACACGTCCCTCAACTTGAGAACTATTAAGAGAGTGTCCCCTTTCAGAAAGTATAGTTAAGAAAAAACAAACTAGGAAAATAAAATATTCATCTTCCTGAGTGGAATCAGAGTTGTTAGAAACCACTGACATGCAGAAATATCATCGGTCTCTGCTTTTCATTCTAAGGACAGAAAACTTGCTCTGAAGTTGGTGTCCACTAACCTCTATCTCATTAAAACACTCTGTGAGCCATGAGAAATTATGTTCTAATAAGCCTCCCTTCCCTTGCATAGAACCATTTACTCCCTCATTGTCTTTCTTCTGCTGTGATTTTCTAATAAAGCAACATACCCCATTTGTAGAAATTTCAGCACTTATCTTTACTCTTATGTCTAAAGCCTTTCAGATGTAAATGTTTGCATAAAAATTTGCAAGTGTAAAGACATGGAGTTGACAAAAGTTGGTATCTCTTGAGGTAGCTTTGTGTTAAAGTGAAAGGAGGAGTCCCTTTGTCATTTTTTTCATTGGGTATTTGATGACGAACTCAGCTCTATAATTTCTGGGCCTACGAAATGGAAGATGTATTTTTCTTTGGAATAATAATAAATATAAGCAAATATTATATGAATTGTAATTGGAGGTATAAACTTATTACACTTAGTCAAAGAAAACATACATGTACCACAAATCCACAAAAATGCAACATCTCATTCACTGTAGTTTCCTCTTACTGTAGTAACGCACAGAAAATTAAACACATAAATATTAATTTTATGTATCACAGAAGATGTAGGCAATGAAAATGCAATGTTTACATTTATGGATGACTCATTAGTATTTTATTGTGTGAGACACTAGGAGGCATCAGTTGGGTAAAAAAGGACTTCATTTTAGAAGAAGCAAGAAATTATTAAAGAGTTAGATGTGTAGGAATTTGAAGTTTTCAAAATGCTATCATGTAAAACAAAACTTTACTCTCTGATGTAAACCCTCAAACCATAATATTTTGTCACAAAGAATCATTTTTATATAACATTCATGGAATATACATATATAATTTCACCAATAAATCCATATCAAGATGTATTTTTAATATATTTGTTCATAGTTCCATAATTATACATTTTGATAAAGAATATATTTGGTAACAGAACATATATTGAATATTGGCTATTATGTATTTTCTGTCCAATTAGTACCATGATGGTGTTTTATTCCTGGCAAATTCTGCTCTGCATTCTTTAAAACACTTCTGAAAATGCCCAGTCCATTTAAGCTTTACGATAACCACTTCACATAAACAGACAACTTAATGTCTGTTCATAAAGAATTGATGGAACTTAAATTTTAAGCAATGAAAAAGGACATATTTTCTCTTGTTGAACTATTGAAAGCCTATTATTTAAAAACTGAGTTTTCGACTGTTTGAATGGTTCTTTATAATGACGAAGCAACAGGGTTGTGACATACTTATCTAGCAATCATTTGAAATCAGTGAGTCTTGCCGATCTTCAACAATCGGCTTTTATCTTTGCCCTATCAGTATAGCACGTGAACTGTGTAATCTGCCTTTTGTAAGGTGCACAGACTCTTGTTGCTCCTGATTTTGTGAGTCGCCTCTGTAATCTGGTTTGATTTCTTAAAGGTGACAGATCTCGGTGAAGAGTCAAGCTTTACTGAATGCAGGAACATCCATGTGCCTATGAGATAAAGGTAGAGTGCTGAGGATGAGGGTCAGTTACCTCTTCCCCATGTGGCTTATTCACTGAGCATCAGGGACTAAAGCTTTTCATAAGGTCCAGACTATCACTATATATGTGTAAAAGAAAGATGCACATCTTTGTAAGTTTTAGATATTAACCTGAGAGCTATTTTCTCAAAAGATTCACTTTTAATAAAAAGGGAATAAAACTGAATTAAGAATCTTTTTGCACCCTCTTTTCAATCCTTAACTGTTTATAAATTCTTCCATGTTGCTTTGAATCATGCTCTGAAAACCTTGGTTCTCTGTTTAAAAGCTATTTACTTTTGTTAGGTAGTACAATAATTGTTGCAAAGATATTTCCCCATTTTTGTCATTTTCTGAGATTTCAAAGACTCAAAACATATTGCATTAAGAGTTGGGAAATAAAACCACAAAATATACTACAATATACAGAAGAAAGTTTTAAAAGATGATGTTAGCATATGCCAAAGAGTTATATAGTCTAGTTCTCTATAAAAGAAACTTAAAAACAATGAATAATTTATTAGTAAGATATATTTGTATGTCATTCAATTTATTGGTTCAGTAGGGTGAAGGCCGAGAAAAAAAACCAACAGATATTTGAAAAACATAGAATATTAACACTTTTTCAGGATTCAATGTTGATAGCTACTTTCTCATTGGAATTAACAATTATCCTAAAATTAAAAAAATAAACCTTTAATAAAGAAAAAAATTGAGGCAAGGTGCAGCAAGTCTTTGTGGCTCAAGTTTCCTATAGTTATTTAATATTTCCACCCGAGAAAGTTAAGGTCTGGGAGCTCACACCTTCTAAATATGACAAGCTTTAGAAAGGTAGAAATTGAGCCTTTTATAACAATGCGTTCTATTTGATATTTACACCAATATCAATAACATTAATATTTAATCAATATTACACCTTAATTTTATCTTTCAATACATGCACAGCAATCAAGATGTAAATAGTATAATTAATGAATGAAGTAAAATACTGTTTATAATAAGGAGTCTGAAAAATATGCCAAACATTCCAAAGCTCTGTAAACTATATTTGTAAAAACAGCAGATTTTTAAATAAAGTTTAGTACACTTGTAGTAAACATAGCTGGAACTACTGTCTCTTAAACTTGATGAGGGGACCAATTTTAAACAGAAATTGTATTTAAAACATGTTTTGATGTGCACATTTAAAATGGAGATTGGAATTCAATTCATGGTTAAATGTATTTTCCTACAAATAGAAAAAAACTCATAGATTTAAGAGATTTTTCTCTTCTCTTTAGATAGGATAGAGGGACATCTCATATTAATCAAATTGCTTTAGAGCCACTTTTTAAAAAACTTAATAATTTTATGCATATTCTGGAAAATAATAATATGGTTTGTTGCCTGCATTTCCTTCAGTAGACAAGCAAAAACACCACTTGTGCCATATTGATACATACTGAACAGTTTTGACTAGTCAAAACTCACATTATTTTAAAAATTAAATGAGATACTGTAGTTTTAAATTGGAGATTGTTGATCGATTTAAAACTAAAATTGGTATGCCTATGAGGTTAAGCGTGGTTCACAGGTGGTCACATTTCCATGTCTGAGCAAGTCTCTGGGGAGTAGAGTTATTATGCTCCACATAAACATCTTTACTCTTCAACCACAATTCCATTGCAAGGTGCCAGTGAAAAGGAGTCTGGTCTGTTTTTTGGATTGGCATGAAGTTTTCTTTATAGCACTTAGAAAACATGCAGTCACTAAGCATTTCATAAGACAGTTACTATTAGAATTACTATCAGATTTACAATAGTAAAATGTACTTTGTGTCAAAGCAATTCTCCATTGAGGACTGGTTAAAGAACTGGCAGAGAGCCTGATTCTACTTACACTGTCAGCATTTACATATAAAGTATTTTATACAAAAGAAACCCATTTCTAAAATATGAAGAAAAAGGCTTTTCACAAAGAATAACTGTGGAACCTAAATCAGTAAGAAAATGTCTCAAATATGAAATTTCCTTTAAGAATTAGTAGCATGCTCTGGAAAGGAAATAACATTAGCATTACATTTAAACTCTTGCATAATATGTAACAATACAATAAACAATGTGCCCTGTCTATATATACTTCCTTTACGCCCAACTTTGTCACTTAGTTTGGTAACTTTCATCCAAAGTCCAAACAGAAGGCAATCTAAGTGACTTAACCTTGTTTGTTTTTAAATAGTTTAATATTTGACTTGATCTAAACAACAGTGCATATGCTGAAATCCAGACCTGAGCTGTGAAATGTATAGACTACCCTGGCCAGGGCACTACTTTTGTCCCCATCAATTAAGAGGCTATCAAGCTAGAGCTTTGGTGAGGGAAGAGCCACAAAGGTAGACTCTGACAGACAGCCATGCTGTAGCTGAAACTAATCCTAAGAATTAGTGGCTCAGAATCCTAACCCAGGGCGAACCAGTCTTTGGGGGCGACTCATGGGAACATCCTTTCACAGTGACCTAACTGCTAAATCTTAAGACATCTACTTCAAGGTCACAGAACATTCTGTGAAATACTAAAATTCACCAGGCTCCACATTTTTTACCCTATCAAAGATGCTAATGACGTGAACTAACTTCATGAAACTTTAAACACACTGATGTGACAGGAGCGAGTCAGAAGTGATTCCAGTAATGATGGCAAACGGATACCACTATCTGAAAAGTTACTTTGAGCAACACACAAGGAAATCATGGAATCTAAGGAGAAGAATGCACAACATGCCTCAACTTTAGTCTTCAAAAAAGGAGCCAGGAGAGACCCTCCGCCTTGAAATAGATTGGTGTAGATTTCATAGACAATACCCAGGCTATTTCTATTTTTTTTCGAGAAATGTCAGAGGTACTCACATGAAGGAAGATCCGACCAGATTAGTCCTTGGGATATTTTCCTTTCTTAAGAGGGAGAGAAACAAATAACAATAATCTTTACTTCGTCCAGCCTTGAAGTGCTTCTCCACCTGATTTAAACCTGCAGTCACCGCGACCCACACAGAACCTTCAAAGTCAATCCAATAGCAGCCCGAAGATGTCTGGGTGTACGCGTGTGCTCAAGTGTCTGTGACTGCGAGCAGAGCGAGCAGAGAGCTGGAGACGATGTGTGCGTGTGCACGCGCGAGGGGGGCGCGCGCGAGGGGGGAGGCGCGCGCGGGATCGCGCATTTGCGCGCGCCGAAGCCGCACTCGGAAGAGGAGGAGGAGATAGGAGGAGGAGGAGGAGGAGGAGGAGGAGGAGGAGGAGGAGGAGGAGGAGGAGGAGGAGGAGGAGGAGGAGGAGGAGGAGGAAGAGGAGGAGGAAGGGAAGGACCTGGAGGTGGAGAAAGTGTGGCTCTCTGTGGCCGGTAGGATTAAAAGTAACCAGACTCGTCCAGAAAACTGCGTCCAGGAAGGAAGTGACAGAAGACGAATGGGAGAAGGAGAGCAGCTCACAGCCTTTGAAACATCGCGTAAAAAGGCGGCGGGAGGGGGTGGGGGATGCAAGGATACAGGGAGGGGACGCGGGGGTGGCAAGCCACACCGAGCACACGGGGCTGGGGTTCTAAGCACGTAAGCTCCAGGGCCTTCCCCCCTCCTTTATTTTATGTCGTTCTTGCCTTTGCCTCGCACTGCCTTTTTCTTTCCTCTTCTCTATCCCTACAAGCCCAAACCGTTGACTCTTCCTGGGGAGCTGGGGAAATCATCAGTTTCACTCTTGCAAAAGGGGGGCGGGACTAGACCTCCGAGCATTTTAATAAAACAAACATCCAACAGCTCCCTCCTCACCCCTCCAGTCTCAACTAGATTGATAAATTACTCCACTACACTACTTTAATTATGTATATAGTATGCAGAATAAATCACTGAACATCAGCACCTCAATCAAGCACTTTTAAATGATAATTGCATCTTGGTGAATCAATCTTTCCATTCCTGACATTTTGCTAATTTTAGTTTTACGGTGGGGTAATGGCACATGCCATACGCAAACCTAATGACAATTCTTTATTTCACGAAAGGAAGACAACACGGGGAGCGGCGACTCCCTGCTTCTCTGCCCGCGCCTGCAGAGGACTCTCGCGGAGGATAGAGTCTCTCGCAGCCGCGCGCTCGCTCCCCGGGGAGGCTGAGAGCCAGCCAGCAGCAAAGTCCTTCTAAAGTCCGGATCTTTCCTCTGACCAATAGGAGCGCGACCCTAATAGCTGCTCTAGACTTTTCTCCCCTTTGGAGACGCGTTAGTCACTTCATCTTTGCACCGGTCCGCGCGCGCCTCCGTTACTCACACGTAAAAGCCACGATCCAGGATGTCTGCAGCCCTCGGTGCCAGCATGCTTTTCCTACCCAACCAGATACACAAGGCTTTTAGCCCTGGGAGGCTGGAGGGCTATAAAGTGAGTCGAAATGATTCTCCAATGTTAGTAATAAATAATACGAAATAATAAAATAATCACTACTATTTGACTTTATCACGGGGCCATGAACTTTCCAAATCAGTTTGGAAATATTTACCGAGGTGGCAGCTTCCTGGGAGAAGTACCTCTTCCACACCTTACTGGACTTTATCCAGGTCATTAACTTGTAAACCAAACCAACTTCCCAAATGCATTAGGCTAGCCGATAGCGGATGACTTCACTTATCCTGAAGAGTTTCAGCTGCACAGGAAGCAGAAACGGAGACTGATAAGGAAGAATACTTAGGCTAAGGTTTAAGCCTATTGGACACATTTCCTTAGCAAAAATATAGGTTAAAATTCGGTATTTAGGAAAAGGTACTAGACACCTCCCCACCCCCAGCCAGTTGCACCACACCCCAAAAGCTAAAGCTATCTGTATACAAATCACAAAAAAGGCAAGATTATGTTAGTAGGACTATAGATTATACAAACATTAAAAACAAATTGATTTTTAAAATTATGAAAAATGAAAAAAAAGTTCACAGTGGACCATAGCACTGAACGCACAAAAGCAGACAACAGTTGTTTACAGAAATAAATACCTAGCTAATTAAAGATATTTCCTCACTTAAAAAAATGTCTTTCAGCACTATGTGTTTAACCCAATGACTAGTTGCATTTCCTCTTAAGCTCTTCTGCATGCCTGTAGGCAACTATTTTAATGCAGGAGGGCAATGTGGTTCAAAAAGCCCCCTGTTTCATTGTGTGGGCTATTTGAAGTTAGCAGCTTCTCTCAGAACAGTGGGCTCAACCTTTAGGCATCCTCTGAAGGCTTCACTGGAAAGTAGAATGCTGATTTTACAGGAAAGTACTACATCTGAACAATCTTCAAACTTCTGGCTCATTACCACTGACTATTAGTACAGCCGAGTATGTCACTTTTATTATAGGCAAGTATGGCAAGATAACATAAAGCAAAAGTCTTCTGGGATAGTATGTTTTTACAGATTATTATCTATCCTATAGTGTACTAGCCTCTCTTTCATATGGGAAGTTTGTGACTGCTATAAGGTCGTCTAAACAGTATGACAAAGAGCAACTTCAGAGGTACAGCATCTGAAAAAATTCAAAATTTTAAAGATGCTTAGATATTTTGAAAACTAACACATATAAGATATGGTGATAAAAATGAACATTTAGGTTTTTTAAGGTTTACAAAGTTCCTCACACAGCAAAGCATTTGAATGGATTGCCATATTGCTTTAATTTAATATGATGAACTGCAATGGTCTATGTTACATGAGCAAAGAGATACAGCCAATTTATGAATTTCAGCCATGTTGTTTTGGTTAATCATAAAGAGTATTTCTATTTACCACAGTTCACTTCAGTTTTAGATTTATTTCCCTTTAATTGTTTTACCTTTTCCCATTCAAGGAGTTATTTTGTCGTAAACATGATAACAAATCCGTATTTACCAATAATATTGACAAATTAAAGGCATGCACAACCCCACACTGAAGATATTTAGAAAACTGGGGTCTTGAATGAATCAAAGTTGGCCTTTTAAAATATGCTTTTACCCTCAGCACATTTACCTTCTTAATTATGTGTGACCTATTAGCATTAGTTTTTCTCATATAAGCTTTTGTAGTTTAAGTGGAAGAGAATTCATTATCTAGGAATATACAGTAGCCAGTCACTTGAGTTTTAAAATTACCGAGTGGTATTCCACGAAGTGGTTAATTCAGAATGTGTTCTGTATTCTTTAAATAACTCTGAACTTTCATTAGTTGTTTACTTAAATTTAACAAACTCTCCTAATTCTTACTACCTAATAGTACTTGGTGAGGATCAGCATATTTTCCCATCTGAGCAGTAGCTTGGTCCAGGTATTCAGAAACTTGGAATTCTCTATTCAGGTCAAGATTTATGCTGGGGGATAGGACTCAATGACAGGATACACGTACTTCCCTGGCATGCACAAGGCCTTTGATTCCAGTTTGATTTTCAGCATTGAAAACAAAAACAACAAAAAAAAAGTCTTATTAATTGATAAATCCGTTCTAAGCTTCGGTTTGCTAGGTTAAATAAGCTCTCCAAAATATTCCAGTTCTTTGCTTGGAAAATCTTTAAAAATGATTATACCTTTTAAATCAATCAGAAACCAGGAACCATCCTATTAAATAAAAGGTAACTTTCCTTTAAGAAAAAAGAATGAAATGATGCCTGGAATTTATGTGCTATTAAACTCTCTCTCTCAGTGTGTGTGTGGTATCTAATCACCAAATATTCTTACTCCTTCCATTAAATAATTACTATTACAAGTGCTTTATTTTAAATGTAAATACACATTATTCCCCCTAAAGGATTTGTTTAGCAATATATTTAATTAAAGAACTAAAGAAGTTATAGAAGCATGATGATTGATGTTTCAACTCTAGAGAAAGGTAATATTCCCATTTCTATTCCATACCATCTTCCTCTCCTCTGCTTCCCTACATTAAAGCAGCAGTCTACGAAAGCCCTGTGCACTGGGTCTGCCTGCTTTTAAGCCTGGCCCACGCTGGGTGTAGCTCTTGAAGTGAGCTTTAAAAAAATTATTTTAAAGTGAGCTGGGGCGGTTGCCACAGCAACCTACCCTGAGATGAAGAAAGGCTATAGATTAATCTACCCTCAAGATTATTCAAGTGTATGGTATTTGTTCTTCAGTCACATACTTTCAACACAAATATGAAAATTAAACATGAAAGTTTAGAAGAATATAAGGAACATAGTTAGATGAGCATCCTATAGCATGAAACATATCTGAATGCTTTTGCAGTTGTCCTATAGATGAGATGCGTAACTTCTTGTGAAACAGATACTTGCAAAGGTAGGTTATGAAAGGAGATGGGAGTGTTAAGCAAAACGGCATAGCACTGCTTATAGTATAAAGAAGAGAAGAATTCTTTAACTGTGACACTGTCATACATGTCAACAGTGTAAATACCTTCAGGACAAAGAAACTGCTGGTTTTACTTTTAGGGTAACTTTGTGGTAGATGAGTAAACAAATGCTAACACTCACCCCCTCCACTTCTTTGCTGCCACAGTCATTTGCCTTCGGATCTTTACTTCATCTCTTCATTGTGGTTACTTCACAGTTTACAACTCTTTTTTGGCACCTTAAATGTATAAATATAAAAACAGTAGTATATAGTCTTTTTTTTTTTTAAAAAAAAAGCTGACATTAAAGTTGATCAAGGTGATGCATTTATAAAACTTCTAGAATTACAATAATTCTGTTTTTAAACCCAAACAATGTGCATCAGAGAAAGCAAATAAAAGATCAATTGTAATCATGACTGTAATTGTTAAAACAAATAGTGCCATACTTCTAAATTTCAAAAATTCATTAGGTATAGCTTTAACCCACACAGATTCTCTGTCACAGAGAATGTGACAAAGAATCTGCAATATATAAAGGATTTGGCTTATCAGGGAGAAGTTTGATTATGTGCTTCATCTCATACATAGTGAATCTATATCTTGACTTTGTACTTTTAATTTTATATCTGTTACAGAACAACAAGAAGGAAAAGTAAAATTCATCATTTCTCAAGCTAACAAAATTTGTCAAACTGGGAAATATTTGCAGGATAACTTAGCTTGCTGAAAAGGCTCATTTTATGTATTGCCTAAAGGCCCACTTAAAATACTTTGGGATTAATGATGTGGGTTCAGTACTGTTTATGAATTCTATTACTAAGAATACCTTATCCTTCCAAGCAGTGTTTAGCTGTATGGCGTATAGACAAGTGCCCTTGTGTTCTAATCTCTGCCTTAAGACTAACTTTCTATGACTTTAGTACACAAACGAATCTTTCCTTGGCTTCAGAATGGAACTAGTTTCAGACACAGCCCACTGCAAGGGCCAATACCCATTTTTCCCATTTGTATTAGCAGGAGGACTTTTCATAGGGAAGAATCATTTAGAAAATTTCTTTTTTGGGGGTTGCCATCTACACGGTTTATTCTTATTATGTGGTGTCAGAGTTGGAGAGAAATGAAGAATTTGGGTGGGTTTTGTTCAAAGGTTATGTTAACTGAATTTAATTCTTTCAAGCCTAGGCCACAGTGAGTAAGCCTAAACTTGATTTGGTACTCAGTACCAAGTTTTCTGGTCAATTCCTTTCTTAGTTTGGCTTGCTTTTTAGTAAGCAGGAATCTTGATACATATCTCTCAGGACCTTTTCACCTTACAGAGACGCGCTCCTCATGAGTTAATGTCTCAAAGATGCCTTAAGGCTGAAAAAAAATTCAAAAACCAAAACTCCACCTCTAAAAATTATGATACCCCCCCCCTTCCTCTACAAGCAAGTCCAAATAAGGTTTAATTGGTAATTCGCTCACAAGTGTGTGGCTGATTCAAAAGCATCTACATACACTGCTAAATTTAATGGGACTTTACAGTTACTCACAAAATTGTTAAATGCTTATTGGAACATTGGTTCTACTCCAAGAGACCTTCCATTTAAGGAATGGGTTTTCACGCCTCCCTTTTAACCGTTTCTCTTAGATCTTACTAGGTCTCTGCCCTTTCATTTTAAAAGATCGTTAACAGGGGACGGAGAGGAAGTGTGGGGTTAAAAATCTCGTCCGGCATTTTGGTACCCACTTCTTTGTTTGGGAAGCAGAGGGCTGGGATTCAGTCCGCAGGGCCCCTGAAGGACCAGACAAGGGACGCCTCTGGTTTCAGCAGCTCACTCGGCTGAATTATTGATTGGAGGCAGCAGCAATCCCTCCGCTTGATTTGTGTGGAAAGTGGATCCGCGCTGGCTGGGCGTTCCGGAGAGGCGCAACAACCGCAACGCCACCCAATTACTGCTGGTCCTCCCCTCCGACACCGCTCTTCCCACCTATATGCTCTTTCTCCGCGGGTGGCTACTTCCTCCCACCCACTTTACACCCGAAGGATGGAGCTGAGGGGGTGGGGGCTCTTTCTCCTCCGAGTTTCTAGAGCACCGAGGCTGCTAGCAGGGGGTGAGTGCGCCACGTGCGCGCGCCACGGGCGAGAAGGAGGCGGGCTCCGGCCTCCCGCGGACCTGCGGGGCCTGGGCGGCCCAGGGGGTGGGCACACTGTCTTGGCGCGGTACAGGAAGGGGTGTGGCGGCATGCATTTGGCTGGGGAGGAAGGGATATGTTGGCTGGGGGGGATGTGCGGGGGAAGGGGAGCGACCCGTGGCGTCCTGATAAAGAGGACGCGTAATGGGCTCTAGGGAATGGAGGAGGGCGCAAAGGCAATGAGTGGGTGGGCCTTGGAAACGTGCGGTGGCAGAGTTTCTCTGCTTCTCTGGCTTTAGGCTCCTAAGAGTATTTCTCCCAAAGAGCTGGAGATGAGTACCCAGCGACCTCCGGAATCGCACAGGCAAAGTAAAAAGAACCCAGTACCCACACACGGTGCACAAAGCGCTGGCGTGATGTTCCTGTGTGGCTGAGCATGCTGCCCCCTGTGCGCCAAGCGTTTTGCAATTCTGTGAGAGCAAGGGAGACTTTGGCAGGTCAAGTTGCCGTCCTGTCCAGTGACATCCTTGGTGTTTTGTTTTGTTTTGTTTTTAAATCTAACAGACCAATAGGACAGAAGAAGTTCTACTATTGGATTTAAAACCTGAGCACTAGGGAACTACAAAATTATTGTTATTAGTATTACTGTTTTCTTTTTTTGTTTGTTTTTTTGTTTTGTTTTGTTTGGAGACAGAGCCTTGCCATAGCTGCAGTTGACCTGGAATTCACTATTCGCTGTGTAGACCAGGCTGGCTCGAACTCACAGAGATCCACCTGCCTCAGCCTCCCTATTACTGGGACTAAAGGAGTGCTCCACCATGCCTGGCCAGTATTATTTCTGAAAACTAAAAGCCTACTAGCTGCCCCTCTGGATCTGTGCAAGTCTTGGCATAGGAAAGGTCACAATACAAAGAGAAGTGGGATGCTAGGGAGACGCACAACCAACAGGAAGAAGACTTTCCTTCTTGCACAACTTCAATGTGTTAACTCTCAGACAGTGCTGATATTCTGCAAAAACAACCATCAGGAAATGCAGGAACTTGTTCTTTGCCTGTCTGCAGTGTTGTTCCAGGGGCAGCAAGTGTTCAGGAAAGAGTGGCTCATCAAAAGCATGGTAGAGCACAGGAATCTAGACATCCAGAGCACAAAAATGCTTTTTGTCCTGTTCTTGAAACCCCAAGCTGCTGCTAATAAGGTAGCTTCTCCACGTGTGGCCTTTTAACCGAATTAAAATTTAAACCAAAAAGAAAGTTCATTGTCTCAGTTACCTTGTCTTTATTTCAAGTGTTTAATACCCACCCCCCCACCTCCCGACATGGGTAGTGGCTACCTTTTACGTGGGAGATATTGAATGTGGCCATCATTGCATGTAGTTACGTGGAGAGCGCTACAATAGAGTTTAAAGTTAGACTATTGGTTAAAAAGTGCCTTATGTTTGATAACAGCCATATTTTAGGGTAGTCTGCTTTTCTTTTTACACAACAGTGGCACGAAAGGTTGCAAAGTCAGCATTTCAATATCCTTCATCCTGAAAATATTCTGGAAAACATCTAACACAAGCACCTGCTTTTTTTCATAGGGAAAGGAAGTAAAGCACAGAGAGGCAAAGTGATTCCCCCAAAGATGATCAGAATCTCTGTTAGGGTCCAGTACACTTTCTGTCAGACTAGGGCACCTTGCCTGGATGGCTAGGAAAATTGACTCTGCAGAAAAAAGTGCATTGATGGATTTTAGGCAGAATTATCGTTTTCAAAAACTGCTAAGTGTTCATCCCAGAGGAAATTCCATTTAATAAAGTATAAGGTGCATGGGGAATAATACTGTCTCCCAAACTTAAAATGTCTGATCGTATCAGACATCTGTATAATATCGTTCTAAGAGAACAATTGGGAGGTAAAACTGTGTTTACTTGTACTTAAAAAATTTCGAGAAATTTACAGTATACTTTTAAAATAAGAGCTAAGAAGCAATATTAAAGTCAGAGAGAAAAGTGTTATTTGAGGTGAGAATTGCTGGCAAAGTACAGTCTTCCTCAAATTTGAAACAAGTATCATCAAATACATTGATTCTACTAGGGTGAAATTTGCTCGAAAATGTTTACAACATAAGCAGAATGAAATCACAAGTGGTACTGTGTGAGACATGTAAATAAACAGCATACATCATGAAATGTTAGACCCTGCCGGAACTTTCTAACTTTGTTAGTGGATATTATTTTTTCCATTTTGTTCACCATATTTTTTATTGTTGGTTGGGGATGAATGTTGGTATTAATTTGCTCGTTTACAGTAATTAAACTTTAATGAAGAAGATCTCAGGGTTCACATAAGCGTACTCATGAATGGTAAACAATTTACAATAATTCTTTTAAATGTTGGACTATTGAACTGATCTGCGTTTGAATTACCTTCTCTTTTTCTTATTGATTTACCATTTTCTGATGTTGGGAAGGATTCTTCTTGCACTACCTGAAATACAGTACCTTAAGAGAGAATGCTCAGTGCCCAAAGTGCTTATAATGAGGTAGAAGGCCTAGGTCACTTGTAGCTGATAAATGGAAACACTGATGGACTGCTTAAGGGTCATATGGCCAAAACCCAGTTGATACTATCACAGGGTTGTACTATGATTAGCCACATTTTGAATTTCTCATGACTCAGTTTCCTCATCTGTAAAATGTGAAGTATAATGTGGTATCCTCAAAACTTGGTTATGAGGATGAAATGAGCCATTCAACACAGAACACAGGGCTGGGAAAACAAGCTGGATGGAGAACATTCTTAATGCTATGTGATTAATTTCCATTTCCATCCACTGAGTTCCCTGTTCACTCACACTGTGGCTATCATAGCAGAAAGAAGTAGGTCATCAGAGAGATGGGAATTGATTCAGGATGAGAACTGCTCTTGAATTTGCCTTTGAAGAAGTGGAAATCGTTTTAGACTTAAAATTCTATGGTTTAGTGGGTCAGGTTGTGTTCTTTTTCAGTGGCCTGGAGTCTCTAGGCTTCTTTCAGACTTAATATATGTATGCTGCCATCTGCTTGTTAGTTGCTTGGTTGCCGAAAAGGCAGTGGAAACTCCAAGTCCATCCTTTATTCACCCCAGTTGACCTTTGGAATGCAGTTGTCGGCCAAGAAGACATTGATATCCTCAGTCTCCTGCTAGCCGAATTCTTTAGGGCAGTGCCTGCTCAGATTGTCTCCTGATGTCATTCCAAATGTCTGATGGCCATCTATGGCAACTGGGCTGGGCATAGGCCTCCTGGGAAGGGAGAGCTGATGGAATGCACCATGAAGCATTCTATTCAAGATGGACCTACCAGTTTTCTGTTGCATGTGTGATTGGCATCCCTGCTGTGTTATGTAGTGGTACCATATGAAAAGCAGAAGTCATAGTCACTTTGCATTTTTTGGTTTTAGTAAAGTCTGACATGGGATGTTTATAATTTCTATTGATTTCATGATTGGTAAAAATATATATCACAGAAAAAAACAGACATAGCACATTAAAAACTTTATATGTACTATACATGTACATGGCAACTTTCCTTATTATGAACATTCATTTAAAACAATGGGGTTTAGAAAGGAGAGAATATCTAAGATAAAACTATTGTAATTCCTCTATCTTTCTTGGTAATTTTCAAAATGATTATATTTTATTTAAATGAGAGCTTACATCATTTAAAAATATTTTGCTTATAACAAAAAATTTACAATTAAACTGAATAGAAATTATTTTTTAGAAAAAAGATATAATGCATACGTTTATATGCTTCCAATATGTAATAATTTTATGTAGACTTAAAAATAAGGATATAAGTAATTACATTTATATTTTAACTTGCTAGAAAGAAGAAATATTACTTTTAATTGTTTGGATGACATCTCCCTAAGTCATTTGGAGATACAGGGAGAATGAAAAGTAAAATGCAAAAAATTGTTTTTAATTTAAACTTAAAATAGTGATTAAAACCAGTTTGTTCGATTGGAATATTCATTGAGTCAAAAACCCATACCGAAGGGCTTAATTTCCTATTATACTACAATGTTTATAATTGAGTCTTCCAAATCAATTATATTCATAATTTAAATGCAGTATTTAGCATGCATATGTAAAAATAATTGTCTTCTTAGAATATAGGTTAAAATAAGTATGTTCAAAATGTGTAACATTTCATGGCCACTTGCTGTTTTCAGACTGTATTATTTGCTTCACAAACTTTCTTTAATCCAAGCAACAACCCCTTAGAGGGCTACTATTATTATCTCCATTTAACAGATTTAAAGAATGAAAGCTTAGAGAGAATACTTTACCTGCATAGACAGTTCATGAAACCAAATATAATCATTTCTAAAACTCTGTCCATGGCTATGATGCTTTTACGTATTCAAATTTGCTCAGTAGGAGATGATTATAATCAATATATTTCATTTTCTTCACTGGAAAATACATCAGAGAAGCATGCCTGGTTGCATGTTTCCTGCTGTACAGTGGCTACTTTGGGAAGCTACTTCCTCCTGGATGTTTCTGCTCAGTTCTGTTTAGAGGTCTTAGACATTTGCTGCGTGTTCATCAGAACCATCTCAGTCATCTCAGTGTTGGTGAATCATGATTGTTAAGGTCTGAACTTTTTGGTAAAAGTAAGTAAACCACATCTTAGTAAACAGGGTGAAAAGTAAGATTTGATTGTAAAGTCTCAAATATTTGGCATTTGGAGCATAAGCAGACATTAACTACAGATACAAAATGACAATTTCAAGCATATTCCTGACATGAATGTTGTCTTTAACCACAAAGTTTTGATGTGCAGTGTTTGTAAAAATCTGAAAACATTTTAAAAGTCGGTGCTGCTAATTAGTAACCAGGTGTCATGTGAAAAATGTACCGGAAATACTCTTTTTAGAGTGTGTCAAAGGCACAGAAATGTAAACCAGGTTTTAGATTAGAATCCATGCTCAGATTTTTAGGAATCACCTTGGCTTAGTTTTCCAAGTGTCGCTTTTGGAAGTGAGGGAAGGAGCAGGACCTACCCACGATGGGCAGTTTGCTGAGAGAAGATCTTGAAATTTTGTTTCTGGAATAACTTAGTGCCTGGATGTAGAAAGTGCTTAGCAAAGTATCACAAGTTTTTAAATTTCACTTTCAAGTATTTTCTCATATTCCTGAAAACATCTTACTGTCATAGTTACTTAATGACATTTTAAAAGATGTTTACTTTCCTATTAGGTTTCATACTCCCAAAGAAGTTTTTATTTCATGATAGAATATTTGATATTCGAAACAAAACTAATTTATGATAGTGTGCTGACTAAATCTGTATTATACCAAGATGCTTTACATTTGGGGGCTGATAATATATATTATTCTTATCAGTGTTCCATAGGATATCTTTTTCAGACAAACTTTGGTAATCATACTGGATTTTATCAAGCACATGAAAGCAATTACATGTATGCCCAAAGTAAGTCTCCAGGATTTTAGTTTTTGACTCGGACATCTTATAAATTACTTATTGAGTATATAATTCTACACTTGAATTAAAGGAGCCTGAGCATAAGACCATAGGTTTGGTGACTTCCTATCAGTCTCAGTCTTTGTCTCCTTCAGAGTCAGCGATCTCACCGGTGGTGTCTAGGCAGCTTTGTGGAGTTGCTGAGGATTGACTTCGCCCCTTGCCCTTCCCTTCACCCACCTTCACCTGGCCCTTCTTTCACCTTGGCACGCTCAGCTCACCCAGCAGTGATTTTAAAAATCAATAGCAGCTTCTCTGTGAGTGCCTCCATTTCCTCTCGGCCTCCTACTGATGTCACTTACAAGGTCTTTGATTCCTCAGCAGCCCAGGTGTGCCCCAGAACTATCTTGGATTACACTCTGTCAGATCTTGCTGTTTCAGCTGCCTTATCCATGATACACTTTCAAAGTGTTACCTCTTTAAGTGAATATTTTAAACTTTTCAAAAAAAAAATGAGTTTTTAATCCAAAAGAATTCTACCAAGGTCCATGAACTCCTTGCTGGGTTTCAGAAAAGGCATTTAGGGAAGACTTTCAGTGTGCCTCAAGCCCTTCTTGTTGCCCGGCACTTCACTATGCACTCAGAGGTGAGGGCAGATGCACAGGGACTCTGGTTTTTCTGTGAGGAAGAAATTTTGCTGCTTCTGAAATACTGGGATTGGAGGATGAGCCCTTAGAAAAGTAAGTGAATTCTCCTTCAAGATTTTTATGTGTCCCCCCGTGCCCCCGCACCCCCCAAGATGCTATGGATTCCCACTATTGTTTTGGCCGTTTTTTGTTTTTCCCATTTCATCTTTGTACATGAGCCACACACTGATTAATGTTAATAGCGTGTCATAGTTTATACTGCTACTCAGAGTTCTGTGTCTACGGTCTCTTCTGTTCTTTAAAAGTCACTAGAGATGAAGTTAGAGATTATCCTGAAATGTCTAGGAGGGGGGATAAGTGCCCTGTGAAGATAATACGTGCTACTTCTTGATTGAAGAGCAGTGTAACAGAGAGTGTCTTAGGGTTGAAGGGCCAAACTTGCTCTGGTCTTTATCTCCTCTGTAAAATCACAGGTATTTTTCTGCGTTGAATGAGGAGGGGTAAACAAATTTTCGAGGTTCAGAAGTAAGGTTGTGCATTTTTAAGTAAAAGATTTTGAACACTACGTATGATATGAACTCTTTAACAACTCCCCTTTTTTTCTTTTGTTTCTGTTTTTTGGGGGACAGAGTCTCTCTGTAGGCACAGCTGGCCTGGAACTCGCTATGCAGACCATCCCAGGCTGGCAATCCACTGCCTCTGTTTCTGCCTATGGAGGACTGAGATTAAAGAGTTTGATACAAAGCCCAGATCTTGTTCCTTTTGACTCCTTTAGCAGAAACCAAAGAGGTAACTGGTCATTTCCGTCTCTTCTACGTCTTCCTCCCTCACTTCATCCTTCCATCTGTTCTGCTCCATCCCTTCACTTTCAGTTGTAGATTCCTTACCAGTTGTCAGTATAAATAAAGCTTCTACCTCATATTAACAACTAATCAATTTTTTCTTTTCTTTATGAACTTAGATTTTCTGTTTTAAAATGGTGGGATACTAGTAATAATACTTTTCTATGTTTTTCATCACAAAATAAAACACCACCCCAAAGAGCTTATTCTAACAATATAGCCATAGAAGAACTTCTAGGATCATTTTGTTATTAATAACTAGAATTACTCTTTAATGCAATGATGATTCACAATGAACAAGGCCTATGCTTGTGTCATGTGAAAGATTTATGCTCATCCATCCACACATTCTCACCTCAACCTTACAAAGCTGTGAGATTCTACTCTGTGTAGCCTATGGCTATAAAATAACTCACCCACAGGAGAATTAAGCCTGTGATTTCCCTCACATTAAAATTAGGCTATAGCCTCTTAAACTCTCCAGATCGGTAATGATTAACTGAGTATTCCTAAGTTCGTGAATGTGCATGCATACTTCTATCAATCGGTGCCAACTTTTTTTTTTTTTTCTAAAATAACTTTCCTGAAGAAGCTGGTCATTTTTATCATATTTAAAACTGCATTATTTAGTGACTTAAATGAACATAAGACTTGTGAATGAGTTTTGGTTTTCCTCAGTATTGGGTGATATTTGTCATTTGCCAATGCAAATAAAATAAATGAACTCCTTAAGCAGGGTAGTCCTTAGAGAAGAAATAAAAAGGGAAAAAGAATGTTTATAGCTGTGTCTGTATGTTCCTGCTGGTCTCCTGGGACCTGGGGTCACAAAGTATGAGTTTTCTGACTGCTTTGGGACAGGAGAAGTGACATTGTTCTAGAGAAGGTTTGTGAGGGTGTGAAACTGAGCACCACAGAGGACAGTTAGTAGAGTGGTACAGAATCAGCAAGGGTGGTCTTTAAAACCTAACTGTCAGAACCAGTTTCTGTCCTGTGGTTCACAGTCTCAGGAATCTGCATTTTTAAAAATCCAGGACATCTCAGAATTTAACCCTGGCTAGCCTAGAACTTTCTGTGTAGAATAGACTGGCTCTGCCTCAAGAGTGCTGGGATTATAGCTGTGAACTGCCACACCTAGTTCAGAATTCTGCATTTTAAAGGGCTCCTTAGAAATCTGCTGTGGTGACATCTGCCTATAATCCAAGAAAACTGAAGAGGGAACATTCATTGCCTGGAATTTGAAGCCAGACCTATATGGTGAGGAGGGGAAATAGGAGAAGAGAGAAGGAAGGAGAGGGGAGAGAGAAGAACGGGGAGAGAGACAGAGAGAGAGGGGGAAGAAGGGAAGGAGGAAGGAAGGGAGAGGGAGCTCACTGGGATTTCTTGCTTAAAATAGTTTGTTATATGTCTTTGTCTTATGATAATAATGAGGTGATGTCCTTCTAAAGCCATAACTTTCCCTTCTTCCCTTCTGTTTCCTGCACCTTTTGTCTTAATTAATACTAGCAAGTGTATAATCACAGTTCACAACAGTAAGGATGAAAGTTCAGAATAAAATGAATCTTTCTGTTACTTGGTTTGGTTCAAATTATAAACAACAACAACAAAAAAGAAATGATACATATAACAATGCCATTGACGATTGTTCAATGAAGAAACTCATTAAGCGGTACGGGGACCTAATTTTTGTAATTTTTTACTCCAGTCCTTCCTCTTCAGTTATCAGAGTGATAGCCCTTATCTTTTTTTGTGTGTAAAATCTGCTCTTTGGCTCCTTTACCTCAGCAAAATCTGCAAAGTAGATATCTAATCCAGGGTCATTTAGCATTAGTGAGGAATGACACACAGGTATGTGCATACTTTGCTGATTGCCAGCTGCCTGTGAACTTAGATGCCCTGCAAAAAAGTCTAGCACTGGTCTTGGGGACTTGAGTAATGGGAATCTCTCAGTCAAGAAACTTTCAAGCAATACAGATGTTCCTTTTTACCTTGGTAATGACCTCTGTCTGTGCAGCGAGCATAAAAGGCCTTCACAACATCATCACATTTAGCACTTCAACCTCTCTCCATACTTATCTGCTGTCATTATCCTTCTTGAGTCCAGATATTCTTATTATTTCAGAATAAGACTTCTCCAATGTTCCTGTTTCTTACTGCAACTGTTTTTTTTTTTTTTTTTTTTTTTGGTAAAACAAGCATATTTACATGTTAGAGTATAGCAGCTATTTGTCATAATTATTGTTTAAATTACATGTTCTCCCACTTCATAAGCTGAAAATATTAAATGTTTATTAAGGAATTTCATCCAAATCAATCATCAGTGCATACTAAAAGCTCAGGATTATAGGTGACAATGTAATTTTGAGAGTGAGATCTTTCATGTTACATAACCAGGACACACTTGCAGGAAAAATTATGGCCTGCTCATGAGCTGTATTCAGTAGAGCGGTTTTGTCTCACCCTTTCACTTCCCAGGCTAGACACTGCATGGATTTTAATGTACTTGGAATGCCCTTATGGTGGACTACTTACAGCAACTAGAGAAAGAGAGGACATGTTGTGTCTTTGCAGCTAGCAAGCCATCAGTGGTCCACATTCCTTTGGGACATCCGCCCAGGAAGCAGAGAATTTCCTTTCCTATGGTCCGTATGTTACTCACCACAAAGCCTCAGTGCATTCAGTTGCCTCACAGATTAAATGCCTTCTTTTCCATCGCATGAATACCTAGCAGTGAAACTGAGACTACAGCTCTGCTCATTCTACTTCTGCTCTGTGGTTCTTTGGACATTATTTGTCAGCATGAAAGAGAAAACGTGTGATTCTTTAAAAGCAGACAAGGGGAAATTCACTATCACTAAAATCCCTTTGAGATACAGGGAAATGATTGAGCTTACTTGAACACCTTGTGATTTTTGCATATTTTGCTTTGAGACCACTGTCTTTCATAATAGTTGGAAATGGGTATTATTTACTGATTAGTTTGCTTGCAATTGATTTGCATGCTGTTACTGCATATTGTTGAATGATTTTCTGATTAATGTCTAATGTTGATTTGGACTAAATGAAATGGAATAAGTAAATAACATCTGTAAAGTTAGATATGTAATTTCGTTGTTAAATAGTATTGTTAGTCATGAAACCATTGATTACTTTAGGCCAATATTTTAGAAAGAAACAGTGACTGCCCTTTTCCACATATTTTTTAATCAGTATTTTTGGCTCTTTCTTCTTTTTTTATATTTGCATGTCTAGGTAGTAAAGCTACATTTCTTTTAGGCAAATACTGTTCTGAAGTCCATAGATAACTTAAGTTATTCTGAAAATCAGAATCTGGTAGTTTAACCTAAACAATTTCTTTTCTAGATGGCCAGGAGATGAATATTTGTTTGAATATTGACATTTTCATAATCTTGACTGAGCCAGTTTACTGTAAGCATTATCAACAAATAACATATAACAATAATATGATCAATGATTACTCACATTCATGTACTTATATTAATAAAAGAATATTGAATAATGGGATTTCTGAGCTTGCTATGGCATAAGATGATGCCTCTGGGGTCCATTATTATGGTTTGGTAATTAATATACACACACACACACACACACACACAGGTAATTAGTTGTTGAATCAGTTATTCAATTTTTAAAATGTTTCACACGAGTTTTTCCATGTGATTCTTTCAGTTTGGTCATTTGATTGTCCACATGTTTAAAGTCAAAGAAAAATCAAAGAAAAAAAATATAAATAAACTGAATATAAAATTGAGAGGCAAGCCCAAATCTGCATCTAGATTCTCATATCAGAGACCTTGCGTTAGATTTATTTTTGTCCTTCAGTGAAATTTCTTTAAAATGAGAGGGGAGAACTTCAGAACCTCCTTCGAATGACTCTTAAAGATTTCATGAGCTCAAAAGTAAATGTGATTCAAGGATAGGTATGAACATCATGACTTGGATGCTCGGTATTTCATAGATATGCGACCTCTAAAAATTGTTTTTAGGAAATTAATTCTCCCTACATGTGAAACATGCATGGATGTATAGAAACATGGGACAAATAAGAATAAAAAGGGAAATGAGTTAATGTCAGAGGAGGACTGCTAGGCAGAAGGAATGATTCTCCTTTTATTCCTTTCGTCTATAGTCTAGGTATTCTGATTTGTAAACTTGCTGGCACCAGGTATTATCAACAGGGATGAGTAATATGTCATTTTTATCTTTACTGAGTTACATTTGGCCCATGACAGGTGACAGCTGTCAGTCAGGTGTCTTGTCAATGAGAAGATACATATAAAGCTGCCAAAGTATTTTTTGTTTCTTTAAATACTTACAAGTAAACCATTTCATACAAAAACTCTGTTGTTCTTAAATTAAATAGATTTAGATTGACCATCCAATTTATTAATTATTTTTAATTGCTGAAAGAATCAATCATTTTCCTGTTAATACACAAAGTGAACAAATGTTTTTTTGAGTGAGTTTCTGAATAAGGAGACATTAATTTTCCTCCACTGCAAATAAATATCTTTAAGCAATAGAGATATATTGCAACTAATACTTAAAATGCATAAACTTTAAAATTAAAACCTCAAGGCAAATATGCATCACTGCCATTTTAAGCCAAAATTTCCTGTTAAACCTATGAAAGGAACCTCTCCTGATATACTCAGGGTTGGCATTGGTATTTTTGTCACATGATGTTGAAGTTGAAGATTTCCTAGGAAGGATATATGGGTGCTTCTAATTTGTGGATTCTAGTAATTAAGAATTATTGACTTCTAATAATTAAAAGAGAAACATCAAGGAATTTTCAGTGTCTCTGATTCATGACACAATCAAATGATATACCTTAGGTAGTTATACTCTAACAGTTTTTCTAATAGATTCATTAAAAGCTGAGAGAGTCATAAAGAACAGTTTGCCAGAAGTTTTTGTGCTGTTTCTACTCAGTGTTAATAATAATGTGATAAAGATAGCCAATACAAATACAAAAACTTAACACATGTAATTTTGAAGCTGGCCGAAGAAGTGTATAGGTTTTGCAATAAATTTATGATCCTCAGAATTAGTGCTCTGATTCTTTAAGAATGTAGTATTGAGTAAGCTAGAAAAATTATCTAGTTGTAGATACTAGCTCATTCTTTAAGAGACTAATGAAATTAGATTTTTAAAAAAATCACTGAATCTGGTCACTCTTGTGTCAGAATCATTAATAAAATGTAACAAAACATCTGAGAAAATAGCAGTTTGAACCACCGTTTTGATAGACTGAAGAATATGCTATGTGTATTATTCCATATTAAGATGTAAATTTGAATCTGAATTGAATGTATAGGTTCATGAAGATATTTGTAGATGAGAGTATTTTTTTAAGAATTCAATTTTTGCTTGTGTAGAGCATTTCTGGTATTTTAAACAAATATTTCATATTTTTAAATACAAATTAGGCCTCTGTATAAATTTATGCCAGGCCCAAACCATGTTTGATTTTAAAAAATTGTTTTAGATAGGATAGTCATCAACAAAAGTCATATTTTATATTTTTACCACTTTACAAATCTGTATTAAGCATGTAGATTTGAAATTATTTATGGTACCATCAAAAAAAAACATTTGCTTCATAGTCTTAGTAATTTATATTTGTAGGCACTTTTCTAAGTACCAATCTTACCCCCCGCAGCCCAGAAAATTGATTTTAATACATAATAATTTATAGCATTCTTGATCAATGTATGCTGTTGTGTCTTTTACATTCATTAGCCCATGTTGCTTGTGAATATGGAATTTGCTTTTTAAAATGGTTTCATATGTTTACTATGTATAGTCTTGAGCTTTGAGCTGCTTACTTGCTTAAATAAATGTTTTCAATTTGCTATAATACAACAATTTGTTGAGAAATGCTGTGAAGCGTAGTTAAAAGAATGAGTCCTTGAAATAGAATCACTTTTTAAAAATATGTCCTAACATGTGGTCCCATTTTTCCCTCTTTGCATTAATTAAAATCCTGTTCTGAAAAAATATTTTTACCCAACTTTTGAATTCACAAAATAAAAAATACCAAATATATAAATGTACTAATTTTGGAAATCAATGATGTAAAAACATACTTTATTATTCCCTTGATTGTTTATTCTAAAGATTTTGTTCTTTAAAATCCTGTTAAATAAGGAGACATTGTTGCTCCTTTTAATTATTATTTTGTTCAATTACACTTCAAAAATAAAGTTATTTCATATTCTCTGTAATCATATTCCTATAATGTTCACATACTTAAAATAACAGCACATGGGTTTTTGAAAAGAGCATGTACCATTTCACATTTTGATTTTGTAGCTTTATTAGAAAATGACATTTTATGCAGAGAAGATTATGACAACTAGATTAAAAGGAAACGAAAATGCTATTTATTTAGTCTGATCTAATATGTATTAACTCTTTACCCTTTAGACATTGAAGATAGTAATCAGAGACCAGTATTTAAAAATACAAATTATTCTTTGACATTTTTTTTTTTTTAAATCTCAAAAGTTGTCTTGTGGTAACGTCCCTATTTTGTGCGCCAGGCAAACCCACTATTAAGTTAGTTGGCTCTGATTCCAGTGGTCTCATTAGCTTTGTGAGCTCAGGTACCTCAGCAGTGCCTCCTCTAAGATAGCAAAATCAACTTTTAGAGATTAAAAAAATATATTTTGGCAATTGAAACTCACCAGTGCCTTTCTGCTTCTCCAGGAAGTTGTACCCGTCAGCACCTGCTGAGGGCTTTGTTGTCCAAACTCTGACAGGTAAAAAAATTCCTGTAGAATAAAGCCAGACCAGCTGGCTTTGAAGAGAAACCCCCCAGTTTGGGCTGCGTTTGCCTCCTCTCCTTTTCTATGAAGACCGAGGCTTTGCCCCCTTGATCGTCAAGCGGTGAGATGCGTGATCCCTCTGCACAAGTGTCTGGCAGGCCAAGCTGCACCTGTCCATGTCACTCTAGAGTAAATTTAGCTGTAAAGGTATCATTGACAACCAGACCTTTGTCAGTGCTGGCAAAGGAACACAGAATTACCACCCCCACCCCAAGCCTGTACACTGCTAGTTCCAATGGAAAATATCCAATCGGAAGTCTATCCAAAAATCATTCCTAAAAAATGAAATTGCTTTCATATGGTATAAAAAAGTTAGGTTTCCTCATTTCACACAGGCTTTAAAATTACGTTTCCAAGAATAATCTTGGAACAAGACAAGTTTTTGTTCAATTAATTGTGGCTGGAAACTTTTTAATGGAAACATAGCACACACTTACTTCATTTCAGGTTATTAAATTGTGTTAAGCATTAAAGTTACTTGCCATTCTTTGCTGCAGTTCATTTGCTCTTTTCGATCCAAAGAAATATTAGAAGGTTAAAACTTATCACATAGGAGGGATTAAGCATGTTCCCAAAATTAGAAAGCTTGTAGTTCTAAGAGACTGAATGTCAGAATTGGATGGGCATGGCACTTAAACTATTGGGAATCTAGGATGCCACAGCACTATTTAAAATGAAAACTCATGTCTGTGGAAATCCTTGATATGTAGAAGCTGACTAGAGTGAGGGTTCTTACTGACTGGCTAAGGTAAGAACATTTATCATTTATTGATAGAAGAATTTGTAGGTTAATTTCTTTATTAGTGGGTTTGACAAAAGTTCCTTTTGAAAGAAAAGAGAGATAGGCACTGTTCATTAATATATCTGACATAGATATAATAGCACTGTTGTATAAAGCATCCTAAAGAGTAGCCTGGTCTGCCAGAGCATTCTAAGCTTCCACCTTAATAATTATGATTTATTAAGTGAAGTTAAAAAGAGTTGTGCAAAGTACTTGTCCTACCCTATCATTGATTTTTACAAGGATTGGGTATGATAAGAAAAGGAAATCTGGGTCAGAATAAAAAATGCTTTGTAAAATAAACAAGGTTCCTATTTACTTACTATGTATAAACAGCCACTCACTGGGCCTCGTTTCTCTGCAGGGCACCACTTTCAGATAAAAACATAGACCTGAATGGCATCATCCAGTATCCAAGGAAACCATGTAAGTACCTCTCTCACTGTGTACTTCTCTTATTCAGAGTTTAAAAGCTAGCTGAGTACTGAATAAGTGAGTGTTTTTATTTAATAATTATACGGGAGGTACATTTTTGGAGCTTGCTAAAAAGAAACAGGTTCTTGATTGTTCTGTGAGTCATAACAAAACCCTTATGTTTTCCTCATATTTCATAAAATTATGTGTTTTGTCCCAACCTCTCCATCAGTTCTCATTCTTACATACAAAACAGCTACTCAAAGTCTTAATGAATTGAGAGTTTCAAACTTCTCCAAGACCCACTAGTATCTGACAAGTCATGTTTCAAAGGCCTTGTGTCAGGAGTAGTTACCTAAGTGTAGTGAAGCATTCTTAAATTTTGAAAAGTGGAAAAAAAAAAAGGTTTACCCTAATATGTCATTGGTAAGTGTTGATAACAATTTATTTGGCTTCAGGCTTGCTTGAAGAGTGAACAAGTGGATAAAAATGAGATTATGCATTTAAATTCAGCAGAGAATTTTGAAAGTTAAGTGTAATTACCAAGATCTGTCTGTTAGAGGAAGGGATAAGAAATTAGCATATTTCTCCCTCTCCTTCCCTCCCTCTCTCCCTCTTCTTTCTCTTTCCCTTCCCCCTCCTTTGTTCACCCTTCCCTCCCTCTCTTCCCCCTCCCTTCCTTTTCTCCACAAACTAATGTTTGTTTCTGTTGATAATCCCAAAATACTAATTTATTTTGTAAATTTCATGTTATTTGCTACTTTTATTTTATGTGTATGAGTGTATCACCTGCCTGTGTGTAAGTGCACCCGTGTTGAGCCGTGGTGTCAGAGGGCAGAAGAGGAACTGGAGCTGTGGACAGTTGTTACCCATTATGTGTGAGCTGGGACTCAAACCCAGATCCTCTGCAAAGGCAGCCAGTGCTCTTAGCCACTGAATCGTCTCTCCAACCCCACTAATTCATTTTTTAAAAGCTTTGAAATCTAATGTGGAAATTTAATTCCCAAACAATAAATATATTGTTACTATGGAAAGGGGAAATTCCTAAAATACTTGAAAATAAAATGTAATTTCAACTAAACATTTCCTTATTTGGATTTCAGTTTTCTTAACATTACAATTATCTATATTTAAAATAAGCACTGTTTTAAATATTAAATTGTTTTAATATGAAATGACTATATATTATGTTTGCACATTGTTATGAAAATACTTAAAATTTAAAACAACTTGTAATTATAGAGTGTCTGTTTTGTCCTCCAGATTAGCTCTATGATTTATCTAATCTTAAATACAGATGAACTATTTTTCCTGTTGTTTTGTTTAGAACTACATTTTAATCCACTTAGTCTATCACCCTTCACACCTAAATACTTCCTTCAGTACATATATCCCAAGAGCCAAGACTTCTGTAATACATTGATAATCACACTCACGTTGAAGGAATTATTATCAGTACAGTAATATTATCCATAAGCCACTTAAAATTACATCATTTTGTAGTTATACCAAGATATCTTTTTTGGTTTTTAAAATTTTTATTGAATTTTTGTGCATTTCATACAATATATCTTGATCCTATTCAGACCCCTACCCTATCTTCACCCCTCTATAGCCCCTCTCCACTGAATTTCATGCATCCTGTCGTATGTGTTAAGGCCTGTCAAGTCAAGTTTGTGTCCCTAAAATGTCCTTTTAGTGTGAATACATAACTGGAGCCTGCTCAACCTATTTAAGGTCTCTCCCTTAAAGAAGACCAACTCTTTCTCATCCAACAAAGATCAGTTGCCAATAGTTCCTCAGCTAAATTTGGGGCTTCTTACCCATTTCCCCACTTCGATGCCGTTTTTTGCATAGGTTTTGTGCATACAGCATGTCACCACTGGTGTAAGTTCATATGAACAACTTCTCAGCGTCCTGGAAGACTCCATTTCTTTTGGTCATTCACAACCCCGGGCTTTTTTCAATCTTCCCTTCCTCTTTTCCCCAATGATCCCTGAGCCCTGGGTGGCAGAGGTTTAATATAGCAGTCCTTTCCAAGGACACATACTCTGCAGTTTCTTATGCTCTACATTTTGACCAATTGTGGCTTTCTGTGTTAATTACCACCTGTTGCCTGAGGAAACTTTGCTCATGAGAATTGAGAGATACGTAATATTCTCACTTCCTCCTCTTCTGCTATATCCCTGAGCCTTAATTATAGAGGTTGCACTGTAGATGTGTCACCCTGAGCTGGGCATCTCAGAGACACTTATTGTCTGTGTTTGATCAGTTGTGGAAATCTGTAAGAGTCTTCATCTGTTGCAAAAAGAAGCTTCAGTTGTGAGAGGTATACTTGTTTGTGTTTAAAGTATGCACATTTAGCATATAGTAAGAAATTACATTTGTCTAGGAATGTATCAGTCATAGGATTTTTTTCTAGGATCTGTAACCTCTCCTGCTATGTATTTGGCTTTGTTTACAGTACCACACATGAGTTCCCTCACACTGAATGGGTCATTTAGATAGTTGTTGACTACCCCTAAGATAAAAGTACCATTGCTGTACCAACATACTACTTTTATGCAAGGGTTTCTGGAGTTACATTTAATTACATTTGGTTTTACCTGGTGGCCTGGGAGTTTTTCACATTATTTTCATTGATTTTTGTTATTGGTGCCTATTGTTTTTCTTCTGCAGGATTGTTCTTCTCTAGGCATTCATAGATTTTTAAGACGATTCATTTTCAGTATCTAACTTAGCAACATTTCAGTTTATCATACAGTTACATCAAATTACACTCTTTATGCATTTTTGTATTTCCATGTTTTTATATGTAACAAAATTCATCTTTCTGAGTTAAGAGAGAAATAGCTGTGGTAGACTAAGGAAGTTGCTAGAACTCTGAAGAGGCATAAAGACCTTTGAACCTAAGAAACTCTAGGAAGTTAGTATTTTATGCTATTGGCAAAGTTTACAAGTACAGAGTTTGAGGTCTGAAGTACTGCTAATCTAAAACAAAAATTCTTTGCAGCAAAATGAAGGTTGAGCTTTTGTTGAGTAAAGTCTGAGGCAGGGAAAGGTCAGCTTAGATCTTTGTAACGAAAAAACACACCAGTTGAAAATACTGACAACTCTTACAACTTATTTCATTAAAGAACAGAAAAACTTTTGAGATTCTCATATAGTGATGGAAAAACAAACCAACACTATAATACTCTTGGCATAATTTTAATTGTTGATATTGGGATATATATTTCCTTAAACATCATTTGAATTTGACAAACTCAAGCTCTTATACCAAAGTGTAAGAGGACTTATGGAAAGATACATACATTTGACATTTTCTGTTCCTAGGCAGTGGACTCTCTATTGTGGACCAACATTGTTCAATAGAAATTTCTGTGATGATACAACTGTGCATCTACACTTTTTATTATGGTAACTACTAGCCACGTATGACTATGGAACATTTTAAATGCAGCTAGTATAACAGAGAAAATAAATTTTGATTTTAATTTAATTTATTGCAGTTCAGAATCTGTATATAACTAGAAGCTACTATGTTTACAGTGTAGTATAGTCCACACCATTTAAACTACATATCAACTACCATGACCCATGATAAAGATCATCAATGCCCAAGGGAGAAATTTGCTCTGATATATTTATTTAGGTGGATTTAAAAAATATTATCATGTGATTGGTTAAATTTCAAAAACTATTATTTTGCTTTCATCAAAAGTTAAAACACCCTCCTGCAAAGAATTTTAAATTCTTTGGTATTCTCCCTAAGTGCCATTTTTTATTTACTTAAATGTTTAGTTCAGCATTGTAGTATAATTTCTTTACAACATTTTCTGGAGATGAATGTTTTTAATATTGTTAATGGAAAGACATTGTAATATTGCTTTATAAGCCTGGGGTAGCAGCTTTAAAAATGACCATTATAAACACTATTGCATCAGAAAGATACACTAATAAAAAATTCTAACTATGTGACAAATATTTGGAAAAATTCAGTTATAATTTCTTTGCAAATAATTTCAAATATGTAAACAGCCTGCAAAGATGATAGCTAGTTTTGTTCCTCCATAACTGATTTCACTGCCAAGGCATGCATCAAGGTTTAAATCTTCTCCATAGCCTTTTTAGCATTCATTGAAATTGAGTATTAGATGGTATGATAATATTTGATTAATAATGCTAGTGCAACAATATTAGAGACAAAATAATTAATTGCAAACATATTTCAAATTTAAATTTAGGATATATTAAAACCATTCATTTATTTCTTGAGTGCTTGTTACTTATAAGATAAACTAGAGATGATGAAATGTCTGTTTTAATTGGAGATAATACCTATCCTTTCAGGAACTACATTTGGGGGACTTGGTTGTGGACTTTTGTTGGACAGGTTTTAGAGAAGAAAAGAAACTTCTTTTGGTAAAACATTGGACAAATTGCTCAAATGGTCCTTCCCACTGTAATACAGCTAGATTCTGCATAAAATATACTTTACAATGAATACTTGACTTGAAGAATACTTTTCATTTTTATTTTTTTGCTTATAAAGTGTGTGTTTATGTGTGTATGTATGTTTACATGTGTATGGTGTTCACGCACATTTGTGATGTTTTTCTTCATCATTTCCACTTTATTTATTGAGACAGAGTTTCTCCTTTAACCCAGAGCTTATAAACTCTGATTTGTGTTGCTGCCCAGTTTGCCCCCAGAATTCCCTGTCTTCCACCTCTATGTGCTAGGATTACAGGCAACGAATATGCCTCTGGACCTTGATGTCAGTTCTGGCAATTCGAACTTCAGTCTTCATAATTTCTGGGTCAGTGATTTATCCATTGATTATGTATGTATTGTATAGTATCTATTATTGTTGTTTTGTTTTGTTTTATTTTAAGGTCTCTCTGTAACACCAGTCTGGAGCTCCCTATGTAGACTAGGCTGGCCTCCATCTTACAGAGAGCCGTCTGCCTCTCCCTCCCAGGTGCTGAGATTAGAGACGTGCACCACCACCCCTTGCCCTCAAAATATTTTTGAACAGTTCCAAGGATCCTTCATCCTCACCTTGATACTAAAAACTAACATGTGTGAGTTGAAACTGGAGTCGACACTAACAAACAACAAGAAAGTCAGGATGACAAATTAAATTATGTAGATAGTATTTGCAAGGATATGTTGAATAGTAGACATATTCTCTACTAAACTTCTCATACATAAACTTCTCATATTTAAAGATTAGAAGACAGCTAATAATGACACTTGTAGACCCAGTATTTATTGTCTCTTTTTATGTCTTTTAGTGTCTTCAACAATGTAGCCATCTACTTTATTGACTAATCTATTTTCAGAAAACAAGTCTTGAGCTTACACAGCAACTATTCTGCATGAAGAAAGTTTTGCCTCTCTCAGAGAAATGTTACAAATCAAGTCTTTAATATTCTTGTAAAATATTGTCTCCAATATCAGAATGTCTGAAAATTTGTTTTTGTTTAGAACATGAACCCATAACTTCTGAATCCTTAATGACCTCCTCAGTTTACAGAGAAATAACTTTATCTTTTAACTATGAAAATCCCAATTATACCAAAAAAGTAGAGCCACTGGCCCAGTGAATTTCAGTAAGCCAACACCTGCTGTCAGCAGCTACTGTCTCACAGGAATCTTGTTTCATTGTGCTATGTTTCACTTTCTGCATTTGCCCTCAATTATTTTGAAGCTTATTCCAAATATATCATAATTTCATCTGTTAATATTTTGGTAGGAAATCTTTTGAAGATTGCACTACTTTATTTTTACTTGTCATACAAATGTTTTTTTTAAAATTTTTATTGTTTGAGAAAAATTTAAAATGCATATAATGTGTTTTGATCTAATCTACCCCATTTTCTCCCCAAGTTCTTCCTGTAGCCCACCACCATTTTTCCTCCTCAACTTCAGGTGCCCTTTGTCTTAATCCACTAAGTCCATTTAGTGCTGCCCTTCTGTGCATGGTTGTAGTATAATTTACTGGAGCCTAAGTAGTCTAAATGTAAAGTGATCCATATCTAAAAAGTCGATTATGCCTAATATATATTTCCTTATTACCCAGTAAATACGCTAAACCAGTATTCAAACCTTTGTCTAATACATTTTCATCCTTTCCGTTGCTTGAAGTGTTAATGCAAATAAGATTCATATCTTATGATTGGTTGCTATGCCTTTTTCCCTTAATCTACAAGTTTATATTTATTATTTTGTTGAGAAAACTGAATTGTTTGGTTCTGTGGAGCTTCCTGTTTGCTGTAAAAATACTCATTTCTGTGAAGTTGTTTAAACAGCTCCTTTGTCTTCTGCCTTACCTTTTTATTAGTAATTAGGAGTCTGAGAACTCGATCAGAATTTTTTTTTATGGCAGAGTAGGAAAGATACTGATTCCTGAATTTAAATTTTTTATTAATTCTTTGAGACTTTCATACAATCTGCTTTCAGCATATTCAATTCCCTCTCATGTCCGTTCAGATCTACCCTACCTCCCTATGGCCCCAATTTATGTACTCTCGTTTAAAACCTCCTTTGACTTTGAGTTTCCCAGACACTCTTGGGTGGGAGTCCATGCCCAGGAGCATGTCAGCCTACCATGGGTCACACCTTTCAACCGACTGTCCCTCTCCCAGCAGCTCTCAGTTACCAGTAGCCCCTCAGCAAGGGTGGGACTTCATGCTCACCTCCCCTTCCCATCTTGGATCTTTAAAAATAATTTTATTGGCATATATTAATTATACAAAACAATGGGTGTCATGGTGACATTTTAATAAATTCATATAACATGCTTTTCCTCTAACTTTGTGATGTTGGAAATGTTAATGTTCATTGCTCAAACTCATTTATTCCTTACGGTTTGCAGAATGGTAATGTAATTCTTTTTATTTCTGCTTCATTTATTAGCAGGAATGCTTCCAAAAGATAAACAAGATTTTAGTTGGAGCTATGCTTTATCAAAAAAAGTCAAGATAAATACCTACTTTTCTCCCTTTTTATTAGTTCTCAACATGACACATGGTAGTTAATACCCTCTAATGGTGATATCTTTTTCTAAAACATATCATTTAAAACATGTTTATGACACATTTCAATCCATTGGTGTTTGGTACCCCAGTTGTCACATCTTGGGTTCCCTGGTCTATTTAAGTTGGTTCATAACGATCTTTGAAAGAAACTGAAGCCTTTGAGAGCTTTCATGATAACTGATAAGAGAAAATTTGACATGATTGACTTAGACATTTCTTTTCTGAACCTGGAATCAGGCAATAACCCAAGAAGTCATAAATATTTGTCTTGGGAATGGTCTTTGAAAATAATATTCTTTAAATGAATGAGGGGACCTCTTTCCTACTGGCATTATCCTGAATCTAGGTATCTTCAAAGGAAAGAACTAGAACATATGTACTTTCAAAGTTTTATTTCTTTGTTTTTGAAATGCTGGGCATGGAACCCAGGCCTTAACAAATACTAGGTGAACACACTACTAATGAACTTCCGAGCCATTCCTTTTAATTTTAAGGATAAAATATACCAGAAATTCACAGTAATACTTAATAGACCCTAGGGGATGCAAGTTTTAATTTAATACAGTGTTTTGTGAAACACCATAATTATAAAGATGGAGATCATATTAGTGGCTGGTAGGAAAAGGAAGATGGGGGATGGGCTAAAATCAGGCATAATGTTAGAAATTTTTGAAGCGACAGTTGAGTGCTTGGCTGAGGCTAGCCGTTACTCATAGCTATGCATGTGATAAAATTACATAGAACTTTACACACATTCACCAGTACAAATGGATGCATGTATGAGCAGAGAAATCTGAATATGCTCTGTGGGTTGTACCAATTTTAGACTACTGGTTTAGATATTTGCAAGACACTAACACTGGGAGCAGAGACTAGGTGAAGGATGCACATTTACTTCATATTTTAAAAATTTCAATTATGTCAAGGTAAGCTTTAAAAATTTTTTTTTTATTATTTGTATTTTAGTGTATGAGTGTATTGCTTACATGTATGTAAATGCTCCCACACTGTACAAGAGATCTGGGGAGATCAGAAGAAGGCATTTGATCCCCTGGAACTGAAGTTATGGATGGTGGGTTGGCCACCTTGTGGGTGCTGAAATCTGAACCTGGGTCCTCTGCAAGAGCAGCCAGTGCTTTTAACTGCTCAGCCATCTCTCCCCAAACAAACTTTGTAATTGTAATTTTGTGACAAATACAGAGAACTAAGTTGATGATTACATTCCTAATTCCTAATAATAGTTAAGAGGTAGCATATAGAATACATATGAAGGAATACTGTATTTCATGTTGTTATAACAAAATACCTGCAGCTGGTTACCTTCTAATGCTTATTTGGTTTATAATTTTGGTGGGTGGAGGATCCCCAGAGCAAACCTCTAGCATCTTGGCAACATGGCATAGAAGCAGAAACCAAAATGGCAGCTTGAAAAGGGACATGTGCATGAGAGAGAAAGCCAGAGACAAAGGAGGGATTGGGTTTACTCTCTTACAACAGCCCGCTCCTGGGAGTAAACTCACTCATCCCAGACCCATCCTGCTTTCTATAAGACATTAACCTATACAGAACCCATCCTGCTTTCTATAAGACATTAACCTATACAGAACCCATCCTGCTTTCTATAAGACATTAACCTATACAGAACCCATGCTGCTTTCTATAAGACATTAACCTATACAGAACCCATCCTGCTTTCTATAAGACATTAATCTATACAGAACCCATCCTGCTTTCTATAAGACACTAACCTATACAGAATCCATCCTGCTTTCTATAAGACATTAACCTATACAGAACCCATCCTGCTTTCTATAAGACATTAACCTATACAGAACCCATCCTGCTTTCTATAAGACATTAATCTATACAGAACCCATCCTGCTTTCTATAAGACATTAACCTATACAGAATATTGAAGTCTGTCTGATCTAATCTTGTAGTAAGTCACACATTTTTTTAGGTTTCCACAGCCTCAGTATTGCCACCCTGGAGACGAGTACAGAAACCAGGAGCCAACATAAAACCCAATTACACAAAAGGCATCGTTCTCATATCTCTACTACTTTTATCTCCCTATCAGGTTGTGCTTCTGTCTAAGGGAAACATAGCATCATCCATGGATGAGCAGAATGAGTATGACGAGTCTTTACCTTCACCAGGCAAGATGATGGGCCCGACCTCAAAATACTTCAACAACAATATAAGGCACATGTTTTATAAGAAAGTGCATAGAAAGTTAACAAGAGGCTTCTATTCACACAACAGGATCAAATGCAAGTGCAAAGATCCACTCTTACTGTAAATACCAGCGAACTGGGGATTGCACACAGAGTAGTCTCATCCTTGGCCCTGTTCTGCCACCAGTGCTGATCAGCCAAAGCTGGGCTCTGCTTAGCAATGGCCTTTGTATGGGTTTTGTGCACATGTTGTTATTTGTATTGTAGCTTATTTTCATTGGTTGATGGATTGTCACATATTTTGAGTTTTCTTAAATTTTAAGTTTCTCTTTTTCTTCCCAGGACCTAAGTAGAAATATATTATTTCTGGATATTGGTGGACACCTTTATTTTGTTGGTATTAGCACTGGGAAAGCGACTTGATTTGAATTTATTATGTTCTTGTCAGATTATGGCAACTCAGTTGTCTTAGAATTTTTATTAAGCTGTTTCACAAATCCATGAATACCCACTCCTAACATGTAGGTTAGAAATATTTTGATAGGCTTTTCTTTTTGAAACTTTCCCTCCAGTCTCCACATTAGAATCATATCCCTCCAGCTACAGAGACACCAGGCCCACCTACTTTCCTCACCTGCCACTACTTGACTGAAGCTAAGTGAACTGAATCTTCTGCTATCACTTACAGCCAACTCCACCAGTTCCTGGATCACACCTAATGGAAATGCAGAATATATGTAGAGTTTGTGATTTTCTTTTCTTCTTTGGACACAGATGCTAGCCAAGGTACAATGGTTTTGGTCTCAGGTTACTGTTTATTCACAACTGGAATCTGTGTAGTTCAGTAGATCTATGATGTTATAACTGAGGTAACTGTCTGGGACCAGTGTGGATCCGTAGATATGGAAACAATCACTTTCTCTCTATCTAGAGCTAGAATTACACAAGGTTTCCATAGAGCCAATCTCTATGCCCTTCTACTCTGTGGTGTTTTCACATCATAAGCTTAGATCTGATCATGGCCAACACTTGCCTGCTTGCTGGATACTTCTGAAAGTCACTTCCACCTCTGTCTGATTTGATATCTTAGCTGCTTGCAGGGCACAGCTCATATTGTCTTTGTATTTTGTGCCTGTCTAACTCACTGAATCTGGGTGATAGCCATGGGTAGTGCTATCTCTGTATCTGTGAGAGCAAATGTGCATACTGACAGAAATTGCCTGCCACCCATCTTGCCTCACACTTGTTACATGTAGGGCCTCAGACGAGGTGAGTCTTCCTAATCTTTGGAATCTCAATGGCTGTACTACATAAGAGACTCACATACTCTTTCACTAGCTGTTTAGCTCTTATTAATTCATCAGTCCTAATTTTGTAATTTTTAGTAATCAAACCATTAAATCAAAGTGAATAATTTAAAATGGTGTGAAAATGAACCAGAAAACTAAGATATTCCACAATGCCCAGTAGTAGAATTATATTCTGGATTCACACTTTATGCCAGTCAGAGGAAAAGGGAGATGACCACCTTACACTCAGATCAGAGTGTAGCAACAGATCCCAGTTCATCAGGAGCTATGCTCTTGTTTTTCCTAATTTTGGAGTAGTATGCACTGAATGACTTATAATATAAAATTCTGTTTCAAAGAATCATATTAAAATATCAGTATCAGTTCTGAATGTCAAAATAAATTTAGTACTTTTTCCATTAAATATATCAAAAGATTATTAGATAAATAAATAAGATAAAATCATTAAAACATTTTACATTTGTATCAGTAAATCTTTGAAGTCTAGTATATCTTTTACATTTATAGCACAACTCAATTTGGACTAGGCACATTTCCAGTGTTCAACAGCCACATGTGGTCAAAGCTTACTATATGGCACAAGCTAGCCTTAGTCAGGTAAGTGAGGTAGAAATGAAGAGGGAAACTCCTGTTTATTGTAATATCCTCAGGACACTTTCAATCATGATATTCATCAACTAATAGTATCAGAAACTGTGAAAGAAAAATTCTTTAGTAATCCTTATCCTGGCAGCCATTAATTTGCAATTTATTTTGTAGCTCCAAAGATAATTTGACAAGAAGAGCAAATAGATTGTCTTTTTCAAAACAGGAAATGACTTATTCTCGGAACCTTTGAAGCTTCATTACTAGTGAATACAATAATAGATCCTATCTGTGAAATTCTTGAGCTGTCTTTATGACATCTGCTTCCTTCCATTATCTCCCCAGCTTTGTCTCCCAAGGTTCCAATGGGAAGTGGTTTGTGAATTTTCAATGATAGTCATGACTTTCTGCACCTCGTTTTAGGCCCTAGTTGAATACTAAGATATGTTGGCTATTTTTGTTCTTAGTCCTTCTGTGGACATGGAGCATAGTGCAGTCAATAACATTTGTTGAATGAACATGCCTATGTCTTCTCCACTGAGTTAAGGTCTGGAAAGCAAGGGCATGAGTTTGACTCCTTTGGTATATTTTTCATTGCCAACATAGTGTGTGCTATTCATTTGCTGCTAAATGAATTCTTGTTGACTGGATCCAGGACCTATAATTGGCCTCCTTGACCTTAGTTCAAACCTATATCCCTCAAACTGTTAAATTACAAACTTGAAAAAAAATCATTTTTTCTGGAGAAACACATACAAATGCACCTAGCTTATTCTCAAGTGACTCTAGAATTAACAATGAGTGCTACTACTTTAATTTAATATAATGAAAGTGTTTTCAACTTATTTGCCAGAAAAATAGTATGACGAGTGTCATACATCCTAAACTCTATCCTGAAGAGTCTAGTTGCACATGGATATTTGAATTATTCAGTTCTTTCATTTAGCAAATGGAATATGCCTGAGAATTTGAATCATTGTGTTGGGTGTGGGATAAATAAAAATATGTGGCACCCAAGGTGCATACATTTTATCTGGAAAGATCTACCAGATCATGGGAAGACCCCTTTAAAACATTCCTAAGTTTATAGGAAGCTACTAGTGTGGAAGAAGCTTCAGCAACATCCAATGTTTTAAAACTTATTTCCCTTTTTTTAATGATGACTGGTAAGTATTTTTAGAATAAATGTGTGGATTGTGGTTTGTTGTTTTCAAAAGTTATGTTATTTGACATTTATAACATTTTATTTACTTCCTTGATTGATTAATTGCAGTTAAATTACCTTAGCATTACAAGAACAGATTTTACAAATTTTGACATAAGATTAAACAGCATAAAGCATAACTAATGTGGTTTAGTGGCATGCTATGTATTAAAGCATAACATTTAAACACACTCTTCATGAGGAATTTTTGCAGCTACAGTGATTTAGAAAGGGTCAAATATTGGAACTACCCCATTTTCTGTGATAGGGAGGGGAAGGAGTTTTATAATTATGGAAGAATGTCCTGACATAACTGATTGACTTTAGTGATGTGCCTTGAAAGTTCAAATTCAAGGTGTGCACTTATTTCAGTCAGCTTATTCTGAATGTTTAAATAAGAAATACTATTTCTGGGTATTCTGAATAACTCGTTGTACATTTATTCCTAATAGTGAGCATTTGGACTAATGATGGATTACTAATGAGCATGTAAATGTACCACCTGATTACATTAATATATGATCTTCCATGACGAGGTCTGAAATGAACATTCCTAATATGTATTTCTTTTCCCCAAATGGCAATGTGGTGTATACTGAGCAGGACTGAGACAAGGGTGTTTTTAAGAGCCACTGATTTAGTCAATTATCAAAAATCACATTATAATAAATGCTGTTCTAAGAATTTTGATTAACCTTTAAATAAATGTTACTTTGCAAAAAAAAATCTGCCAAATGTGTTAACGATAAATTGTGAAGTGGTAGTAATTGCAAGTATGGTTTTATAGATAATATAGTTAATTGATACCAACCTCTCAAACATAGATAGCACATCAGCTGCTGTGAGCCTGGGTACTGTAATGGTATCTGTGGCAGTTTTGATGCATTGAGGATGACGTGAGTAAAATGGAAACTTAAGAGTGCCTCACCAGGATCGTTCTCTCATGGACATCTGATGCCCATGGTCAAGTAAATTTTTAATGACACGTAGTCACTACACACCTTTCAGCCTTCAGGAGAGGTAAGTGTACATTGATCTGTCCTAATTAGCCTTGCAGAGCACTTCAGACATCCCTGCAGGAACACGATTATTTAATAAAATGGGAGGGTTTTTTTCTTTCTTTTCACAACCTCAGCACTTGCTCCTTGGACGACTGTATTGTTTTTTCTATTTTTTTTAAAAAACAAGTGTCTTATGTCTCATGTTCATCCTTGGTTTTGTCTGACAATGTAGTATTAATGCAGCTGCATAAAAAGTAAGCAAAATTAAGAAATGGGTCTGATTATGAAGGTTCATTGCTATTATAAGCCCATAGGGCTCACATCCATTCTTTCCTAATGTATAGGATGCTGACTGCATAAAATTGCCTGGAAAGACATTAAGGATATACAAGCAATTCTGTTGAGGTGTGCAATGGGATGCATTTATGTTTGGCAATAAAGGTGACTCTGGAAAACCTGATCTGCAAAAAGGGTAGCCAAACAACTTGTAATTTCTTGTGATGGAGACATTCATATAGTGACAGATACCTTTTTTGTTTTATTTTAATGTTTTTACATTTACACTTAGTTATCATCCACTGTTAGAGTGTAAGACAAAAGGGGTTGATTTTTTCATATTTGTAATAAACCAAGTATTCTCTGTAATACTGGTAGCCTTTGGTGGTAGAGGTATTTTAAATATATCTGCTTATTACAATTATAATTTTGTCATAAATGGGATATAGATGGACTTAAATCCAATCCCACTGATCAGATCTATAGCCAGAACCCCTCAGGTTTATTGGTTGCTGGGTGTGTTTACTCTTAAGATAATGAAACGAGAGTCGGTCTCTGTCATGCTGTTGGGCTGGCCATGGATGACAATATCTGGAATTGCCCTGGTGTAGTGGGGGAATAAGGCTATTGGCTTCTCAAATGCCCACGGTATCTTCTTGTTGATGTTTGATGTTGCAAAATTAGAAATTCATGTCTTTGGCTATTAAAAACATCTCTAAACTTTATAACACTTTCTTCAGTTGAGAACATTAGGCCTCAGTGTGAATAGGCATAGCCACTCTTTCGGGTAGTAGATTTTGAAAGTGGAATGGGTAGAGAAATAGGAGAACTCTGTATCATTGAGAGTCATGTGGGTACTGGGTAACGTGGAAGACATTGAAGGAGGAATCTTAGAACTTTTTTGGTCTTTACAATACAGGAAAATTGTTTTAAAAAAAACCCATATTTTCTGAACATGCTTTAAAATATCCTCCAAAAATCTTGATTTAAAAGCTGAATTAATTTTGAGTTCTATGTATGCATAAAATTTATAATTTCATTGTTACCAGATAGTTTTATAAGAACTACTGTGTGCTAAATAGTGTGTTGGATACTGAAGCAAAAAGGCATCATATTTCTCTCCTTAATGTTTTCTTAGTCACTGTGCTCTTGCCTGCAGGTAGCAGAAAACCCAACTCCAAATGATTCTTGTTTTAAGAAGATAGGCTTGCTCATGCCACTGAAAGGCCAGAGATAAAGAAGTCAGGATTTTAAATGTGGCTTACATTTCTTTTTGTTGTTTGTTTTTGTGGATCAGCATCATCTGTGGTTAGTAGGACTATCAAGGAAAAGGAGCATTTCCTAAGGTTTTCTAGAAGAGCTAGAAAAACTCTCCCTGAAAGTTCAAAAACACTTACTTTGGGGGCTTTGATAACTCAATAGAACAAGATAAGAGGGAATTCAAGATGGGACATGCATGAATTTATAGGTTTGGTAACATGAAGAAGGTATCTCATCTGAGTACAGATGTAGCATCGAAGGAGGTAGTCATTAAAGAGATGCTGCCAAAATCGACTGCGTGAGGCCAAGGAGCGAGGAATAAGGAAAGATTGTAGGGTGTATCTCCGGTGTGAACAGAGAAGTGAGAGGGCGGTTACCGGAAGTGACTGCAGGACTCAAAGCTAGGTTCCAGCTTCCCCGCTTCTCCCCCTGGAGATTGAGAAGATCCTTTCTGTGGCTTCACGGTTCTCCATATTTATCACATCCTAACTTTCATCACACTTGTTATTTATTCTATTCCTGTTACTGCTTTCCAGGAGACTCTTTGAGAGTTCATGTCTGTCAGTTCTCCTATCTATTTACGGTACCTAGGATAGTGTTTGGACCATAACAAATGGTTAATTCATAATAATCAAATTTATAAATGAATGAATATTATTTTAATAATTGTAAGCAGCTGGGTCTTGTAATACAAAGTGATGATAATCTCCATGGCTCTCCTCATATTTCATATTAACAATCATTAAATATAGGCAGTAAAACAGTCTGAAGAACTTTTTGACCCTCACATCAGAGGTTTAAATTCAGATTTGATTATTTTGCGTGTATAATTTTCTCAAGAATAAATATGTATGTTCATACACTGTGAAATCTCCGTAGTGTGAAGAGTCCTTAAAAATCATCGACTTCCATTTGGTGAATGAACAAGTTTTTATGAGTTAGAGAACCGAATCTCTGCTCATAGTTTTTAAAAGACTAATACTGTAATCATAAACCATCAGCTTACTTTTCTTTCTGGCGTTTCTTCTGGTTTTATGATTTTTGGAATTTTAAACTGAATAAGCACTTGTTGAATTTACTGACTTTATTAATGAAATGGGTGAAAACAGATGAAGTAAGAGAAAGGATTTTGGAGAAAACTGTATATAGTGCCTGCCGTTCATTACCATCAGTATTCTAATTGTAGATGTAACAAAGGAAGAATATTGAAAATTTGAAAAAGAATATGACAATGGAAGGAAATAAAATGATGTCTCCTGATGAGATTCAGGTTACAATTCTGTGATTCTTAGGTCCTTTGTGGAACAACATGGTTGTCTACAGTTCCTTTAAAGGTCTCTAACATATGCCTAGATTTTTGTCCCTTATGTCTTTCTTATGTTGCTTTTTAAACTCTTTTTGAATTTATTTGCCTTTACGAGCTTGAACTCTCTTAGCTTAATATATTCCTTGTAGCGTCATCTACAGAGAATAGTTCTAGTAAGACTTTAGTTTTAGCATATATAGCTTTGCTGAAGTTATAAAAATTATTTTAAGGTAGAAAATCATTGTTGCTTTTCACTCATAAATGTTGCTTATTCTTTAAAACCTCCACCTGTAATATACTTGAGACACCTCAGTGGAAGTTCTTTTTGAGTGACTTGTGGAACATCACATGCATTATAACCTAAAAGTTCTGGTTCTTGGGAAAAGTGAAGGGGCAGTGTCGACATGACAGTAGTACAAAGAATTGCAAAAGATGATGTCACTTAATTTTTCATTTATTGACCTCATCAAGGGCAGAATTTGTTTTCTATAAAGAAATGTCATATTCCTGGACTAGAGAGATGGTTCAGTAGGTAAAAGCCCTTTCTGTACAAGTCTGAAGATCTGAGTTTGATATTCTACCATGGAAGGAGAAAACCAGTTCCTCAAAATTATCCTCAAAACTCACCAGCATGTCATAACAGCCACATACCTGCATACGCATACATACACACAGCATACATACAAAAATAATAATAAATATTCCTTAAAATGCCGTATTTGTATAACAAGTTCTTCATTGTTATTATAATTAACTTTCAAGTTGTGGTTATGTAGTTATGTGTAAGGAGTGGAAAGATTTTTACAAATAACTAAATCTTGAGAAATTTTGTCGTTCCAATATAAAGATCTTATGTGATAGTCAGGAGGTGAATGATTTCAGCCATTGCAAAGTATTTTGCTTGGGGCATCTCTAGCTTTACAAGCCCCGGAAGGGGAAGGAAAAGGAAATAACATTTATGTTGAAACATTTGGAACTTCTGCTGTTTGGAGTAGAATCTTTGGAAACAATCTTCAAGAAGTGTCTGGTCCAGGCTTCTCTCTTCACAGGAAAAGGGCCTTGAGCTTTGTGAGGTTAAGGGACCTGCCTGGAGCCAGGCATGATTAATGAGCCTTCAGAGGCGTGGTGCTTCTGCCTGCTCCTCCAGATTCCTAGTGTTGGATGTTTTGCACAATGTCATGTTACTTTCTGAGACTCTTCAGTTGCTTTAGCAAACCTTATAGTGATGTGAGGAGAAAATTTCTTTGCATGGTTTCATTTTAAAAAGTATTACAGTGGTTTTGCAGTTTTACAGGGTAGAGATTTATTGACTTAAAAAACTTAAGGAGTTAGTTAAGCCCTCAACATACTAACTGTATTTGTAATTTAAAGAAACAAACAGACTTGTTTAGGAAACTTTTCCTAGCAAAGTTTACCAGAATCCCAGGCTGCTCTCATTAAGAAAGCAGGTTGAGACTGCTCCATCAGGCTGTGCATGGTGTTTTTCTTCTCTGTGAGCTCAGGAGATTGGCATTGCTCCGCAGTAGTGTCACAGCCCGCAGTCATTTAATGCCTCTTCTTGTGAGGCCAGGATTCCACGCCCAAGTGCATTTAGTAGGTCAGTACAGTAATTTTAAATGTCTTTCTTTCAATCTTTTGCCATCTTCAATTATACCTTTCCACCCTACTATTTGTGTAATTTTCTTCTGTCTGAAGTCTCTTTACTGTTGTTCTCTATTGCACAGCATGACAAATTACCCATCAAGCCATATCTTTTCAGCCCAGAAATGCGCAATAACACGGAGTCATGGCATTATCGCATGTTGTGCACTTTATTTCCTCACAGTTCATTCAAGTGTGTCACTTTATTTTCCTGGCTTCCTTTTGTCATCATGGAGATTAACCATTTTATCCTTCCTAAACTTTCGAAACAATTAGAATTTCATTAGAGTGGGAGCTGAGAGTGAACGCTTGCTCAGTACTATACGGAGTGTACTTTTCACATTATCAGTGGTAAAATTAAAGCCATGAATCCTGAGTCCTTTGCGAAGGAGAGACTTTAGAGGTTATTATACAGCTGAGTAACCCTGGCTCTGGACAAGAGAATTATTTGAGGCTGTGGCCGCCAAACACATTAACTGTAAAAACCATTTAGTCTGACATTGAGTACCTGATTCTAATGTCCTCCTAGGAATTAGAGAACTCTTGGGACTCATGTGTTCTGTACACAAAATCTTTTTTTCTCCTCTTAGCTTTGGCTAAATACCAGTAGTGTACAGTGTGCAATGAGACACAATAGACATTGCTACTACGTGTTAAAAAAATCAATTGGTATTGATGCTTTAATCAGCAGGGTTGCAGCTGGGATGTAGACACACTACTGGAAATGGTGATTAAGATCGTATTCAAACGCATTTAAAAAAAACCCACGACATTTAGATCACTGTTCCAATAGATTGCTGTTTTACCAAGATAGTAAATGAGTTGGGTAGCCAGTGGTACTTCTGGACTCTCCTAGATTCATCTGTAAAATGCTTTGTGGCAATATATTTTGTGTTTATTTTATCCCTTCTTTTAAGTTATACAAGTACCAGGTATACAAGACAGTTGCAGGCAAACAAAAAGTTCAAAGCTGTTTCTCTATAGCCACCTTTCAGTTTGTCAGGCAGTGACTATGAGCAAAATATAAGAGAAAGGCCAGAGGAGGGAGGCACGTGTGGTACGGCTGAGCTTAGTCTCAAAGCTTATTTTATGCAGAGACTGAGGGAAGCAAGAGCAAGGAAGAGAGAAAAAGAAGGGATGGAACTAACCAAAAGAAGAGCGGCAATAAGAATCATTGAATGGCAAAGAGGATTTTTCAGAATCAAAGAAACATGCCTGTAGAATTATGAGTTAGGGTTTCCTGCCTATTAACAAGCAGTTAGCCAAAAATATCAACCAGAATTCTTTTTAGGGATAGTTCAGGATAGAATGAGACTCCAGTCATGTTCATAAAACTTTTGCAGTGGAGGTTCATGCTTTTCCACAAACACCTTTACGTTGTAATGAAAAGATGCATATTGAAAGTTTGACCATATGTGTATATAGTTATGACTTTTTAACCTTTTTTTTTGACTTTAGGTAACCCCAGCTGATCTGGAACTCACTATGTAGACCAGGCTGGCCTCGATCTCACTGAGATCTGCCTGCTGCTGCCTCTCAGGTGCTGGGGCTACATGTGTGCACCACCGGGCCCAGTTAAACTATTTGTATAAATAAGCAGAATATTTAAAATAAATGTAGGTACAGAGTTCTTGCTTTCTATCTCTATGTATCCTTTCTACAAAGCTAAACACTATTCTGGAACTATCTAAGCATAGCTAGAAGATGGAAGGAAACCAAAACTAGGAAGATGCGTGTCCTATAGAAACAGACTAGTAAAGAAAAGGCAAGCTGTTGCTATACTACCTGGGCTTTTATGAAGGTAAATTGTCATGTAGAGGAAGAAAAGATTGCAAGCATTTGACAGTTTTGAAGTCATAAAATGTAGGAATTTTAACTGGTAAGAACTGAGTTCTTTTTAGAAAAATGGAAAGTATAGGAATTTTGGAGAATGGAAGACAAAAGAAGAATTTTAAACTGTTGAGAACATCCTGTTTCAAAAACTTCTAAATGTGATTTTTCACGTGATACAAACTGCAGTTCAAACAGGACAAGAGTTATTTCAACCCATTTGGGAAAATGAGTTATAAAAGCAAATGGACAGATGAGTTCTAGTATCTCAAAAGCTCAGTATCTCAAAAGTAGCCACACAGCACTATTGAATGCTAGAAATATGCCTTGTTCCATTTGAGATGTGTTAACAAGTGTAAAAATCAACCAAATTTTCAAAGACATAATACAAAGAAAATGAAATGCAAAATATGCCATTACTAATTTTTAATACTGATTATGTTATGGATATGTTGAGTTAAATAAAGTATTTTGCTGAAATTCATTTCAGATGCTTCTCTTTGATTTGTAACATGGTTACTAGAAAAGTTAAAAATTACTTTTGTTGCTTGCATTTATAGTTTGCATCATATTTCTGTAGTTACTCTGGCCTTGCCATTCATTACTTTTCCACAAAGCAGATAAATAAAAAGAAAAAAAGGACATCTGAATATTACAAAGTTTCAAGGAAAGCATTTGACCTTCTGCGATAAGAGTATCAGTTTTTACCTATCATTTTCAATTCCATTAATAAGAAAAGCACCAAATCAATAGTATGTATGAGATTGGTTCTAAGTATGATGTTGAACTGAGTTTTGAGGCTCACAGCAGAGAGAGTTCTCTCACCGTATCCTCAAGGAAGGAAGCAGGAAACCTGGAAAAAAGAAGGAACCTTTTGTAAGACATTGGCAAATCTGTTCTAAAGAAACCATGGCTAGTGTCAATGTGAGGAACTTGAGATGTTCTTGGCTGGGTTCATATCTGGTATCAGGCATCCAAGGGCATTTTGGCATTTGTGCAGTAGTATTTGTGGTCTGTTATACAAGTATGTTCAAGCTGACTCCACCCACATGGAGGAGGACCTTGGCTGAGGACATAGGAGCAAAGTACATTAAGGAATAGCTGTGAAAGAAGCTCTTTGGAGTAGGAATAAGGAAATGATGAAAAAGTCCTGGACGAGGATCTCTGTGATTGTCATTGAAAAGAAACATCGTTAAATAACAGCGGTGTGCACTCCTTTAGGAGTAGCTTATTACAACCACTCTTATGCTCTTTATGGAAATACACCCTAGTTCTTGAGAAAACGATGAACCTACCTTTGCTAGTGAGAAGACTGCTGCTTAGCACTGCAGATTCAAGTTTCTGGAAATAGTAATAATTTTGCAGTAACAGTTTTGAAACTTAAAAAGCAACAAAGGAAAATTGAAGAACTGGTGTGATTTTTCAAGTTTTGAGCCAAAAGGTAGTGTTGGGGATGGTGGGCACACACTCATGTGGTTTATGAAATGAATTTCCACTTGAAAAATTCTAGTCCTAGCTGAAATATGTCATTTTTTGAAATTAATAACTGTTTTCCTTTAGCACAGTCTGTGTAAAGAAACCCAATCTACTTCTGAACAGTTCTCCTTCCTTCCCAGATACATGGAAATTCACTACTGTTGCTGACAAACAAAATGCCACAAGATTTGTCATACAAATCACATTATAAGAGGTTCCAAAAACTTGACAACGTTGACAGTTGTTTTCAGCAAATGGCTGCTTTACTCTGTACTGTCAATGTTGATGTCCTTGTGCACATGTAAAAGAGCAATGTGATTAAGGCAAGCTTGTCCACGCTATATCTGAGCCAAGTTTTCCGTCTCTGCGTGGCACTGAAAGATTGCTCAGCTGTTGCAGATAAGGCAGGAATAGCTAGCAGATTTCTGCCATTTAAAAAAAAAAAAAAGACAACATTCTCTGGGCATGCATTTCTGTAGGAATTTACCAACATCTGCTGCTGACCTAAAGTTTTCTATAGAAGTAGCATATTTAATTTGTATAAGTAATTCACAATGATATTAGTCAAAACTTATTTCCTTACAAAATAATGAAATCTGTTCACCGGGAAGATAGGCTGAGACTTAAGAGCACATGTATTTTCTTAGTCGTCACTGGAGCTTCAGGCCTCATACTTTTTGGCCCATCCTAAATTTATTTTCTGCATGTTCTCTAAATTATATTTCACAAGAGAAACTTTTTAGAAAGAAGAATAAAGAGCTAAGAGATTTTGGTGATTCCACAGAAGGCCTACACTTCACACTTATCTTTTTTTTTTTATAGGCTCTCTGAAAATGTTTGATTTTTGGAAGCTAATTTATTCTGGAAGAATTTTGTAGCTGAATTTTAGTGTGATTTAAAATTGTCATATGTGCTATCCTTAAAAGAACATGCAGAATTTAGGTATTTCTTGTTGTCAAGGTAACCTTGATAATCTCTTAATCCTTTGATTTTGGACAATAGCTAGCTACCATTTTATTTACTACTGCTCATTAAAAAAAATTCTTTGTTCTGAAGTATGAACGCTCTTCAGGTAAAAATACAGAACTTACGTTAGTTGGAGAAGTCAAACCTGCCTCGTGGCAGTGCATTTGTTATTTGATTCATCTATTCTTATTCTTGGTCACCTTCTAGTACAGCTGCATGCATTAACTGTCTGGCTTGTCTTTGAAAATCTTAAGCCACATTCTTGGGAACAGTTGCTTCATGTTGGTTGAAATTCTCGGTGGCACTTTTTTCCATTCTCAGGAGCCAACAGCCTCCAAAGCAGACACATAGTTTCCAAGAACTTAGACATGTTTCATGATTCCTGAATCTCAAACATTTCTTGTAAGAAATGGAATACCATGTACACTATCTGAAACCTTTATGCTATGACTTACAATAAAAAAGGCAAGGTTTTGCTGTCAAGTTAAACCAGCGTAACTAACTTTAAAATATTCTCATTCCTAGAAGAGAAGCACAGTTTGGAAATCCACTCCTAAAAATTAACCCCATGACTTTAGCAAGCAATTATTTAAAGATATTAACTTTAAGATTCCTTTAGGAAATATTAGAATGAAAAGAGTTGTGAACTTCAAACATTATATGTTTTAATAGAACAACTCTGTATTTTCTAATCTAGATTCATGATTTCCTGTGCTCATCTTTAAGGTTGTACTAAAAATACGGCAATTGAAAGTTCAAATTTTAGGTCCCAAATTACTGCCTTTCATATCCATTGAGACATCTAAAAAATGGGTCAAGATAACAATGCATAATTTGATAAGTTAACAAAAGTTGCTAATGGAAATATAATGAAAATCAATATAATTGTGATAACCTTCAACACCTGTCTTTTCCCATTGTCAGCCATACTTTTCAGGAAGCAAAACTCCTTGTGGAATATTTGCAACAGTTTGCATTTTTTATTTTTATGAGGCTAAGGGAGAAGAATGGAGAAATTCCCTATATTGTGTTTAGAACTTCTGACTAAACCACTGATTTTTAAAAATGAAGAGTTTGGTAGCAAAAGTCTTGGGCCCTCCTAGTGCATGCCCACTTTGGCTCCTTGACTTTTGTAACATTGACTTAGTACCTACACTTTTGGCTTATCTGTCACACTGAACTCGGTACCAGGTAAACCCAGGGCTTACTGTTTCTGGGGATGGTAGCATGACACTTGTATGGCTCTGTGGAATATCTGGATATGGAGAGGTGGTAAGTGTTATAACTCAGGGTTTCCTAAACTTTTCCACTTGTCACCTTTTCGTACCCAAGGAATTTTTACATGACTCTGGGTATATGATTATATAAAATATATATATATATATATATATATATATATATATATATATATATATATATATAAAACAGTTGCTGATGATAAATCATAAAGAAATTTTTGGTATGTATCATTTTACTACTTAAGAAAGATAAAAAGCAAATTTGCAATAAAAATGAGTAGCTTACAAAAGAAAGAGTCAAGTAAATATGAAGGAACAGAATGTACATCAACAGAAGGAATATGGGGGCGGGGAGACACAGACAAGCGCTTGCTCTTGCTGTTAATTTTCAATCCAGAAAATTTCACCAATTTTCATTTTGTGAAGTTTCATTAGGGCTTTATTGATAAAGACTCTGTTGTATTGAAAATATGCTCAAAATAAAATGATAACAGATAAATTATGAGATTTATGAAGTTCTGGCATTGGCTTTTTCCTTGTTATTGATTTTGTTTTCAATTCTAGAAGTCTAAAGTCTGCCTACAACCCAGATCCTCTCTCTGGTTCAGTCCATTTATAGATAATGCATGCCATTGGAGAACAAAAGCAGACTGTGAGGAAAATGAAAACAGTCTCTGTATACTTAGTTTAAAAAGAAATGTCTTTCTCTGCCATATACTTGTAATAATCAAAATTTTCAACAAAGTATTTGAATTTTCCACCTTCCACAGTAATTTTTAAGAAATGAGGACAGTAAGTAAAGTGTCTTGCCTGGACTTTTGTAAATACTGGAAAAGTATCACGGGTCTAGCTCAGACAATAGTATTTCCCATTGTCCCAATATTCCATACAACCATAAAACTCCACTTTGTAGGTGACTGGATTTGCTAGAGGGTGTGAAGCCTTCTCATTTGATTTTGAACTTTCTCATGATACTGAGAATTTTATGAGACAAAATTGATGTTATTGATGATGCTGTAAACTCATACATGGAGGTTTTTATTCCTAGGATTAGCAAAATGAAATTCCATTTACTGAATATTTCTATAGGATTGGGAAATATTTTATTGGTTGGTTGGTTTCTGTGTCATGTGGGTGTGCTGCAAAATGCCACTCAGGTTTGGCAATAAAACAGACTATTAAATACATGGCCTCCTGGGAACCGGAGTGTCTTTCTCTCTGCTGCCCCAATTTTCCATTAGCAGCCCATGTCTCTGAAGATGACAATATACAAAGTTTTGGGAGAGAAGTGAGGGAAATAAAGAACATAAAAAGCCCTAAACATTCTATTTTGTTCTTTTTACAAGGTTGTCAAGTATGTTCAGAAGGTATAGTAGCCTGCGGTCTCCACAAGATACTGTCTCAATTCTTTGGCGTAACACATAAACTTCACAGATTGTCTACATTTCATTCTTTCACACCATTACCTAATGAATACGAAAATGCTGAATTATTAGTAATAACCATATACTGCCCACAGCTGGAATGCCTTCTGTTAGGAAAGCATTTCTGTCTTAGGTCCTTCAGTAACAACTATTCACTTTTTCAAGATGGGTTCCAAATGATATCTCTTTGGAGATGTCCCCTCACTCTCTAATGAAATTTGTAGGTCTTTCATTTTGTTTTCTTTTTTAACATTTATTCACAGCCTATCACATTGTGTAGTACTTAAGGATGAGTTTATGAATCTTTGGTACAGTGAGATTCTATCGCAGTTATTTTGTATTTCTTAGACTTTGTATAGTACCTGACTTGTGAGAAGTGTTACACAAATATTTGTTGAAGGGGGTGAGGCTGTGTATAATAATGGTGATCCAGATTTGGCTTTCTAGTAAGAGTCTACTTTTCGGCAAGTATGCTGAGAAACATGTCTACAGCTGAAACACTCCATGCATACCATTAACATTCAAGAGTCCTTACAAGGTTCGTTTACCTTAAACAATGTTTGCTTTCATGTGAAGTTCTGTTTGAGAGCCATCAATACTGCTCATCACATCACATTTCACAAAGAAGAGTTAATTCAGTGCATCGCAACACACAGAGAAGCAGCAAGACTATGCACCACCATTTTACGTCCAAACTTAAAGTTGATAGAGGACGTTAACAATAAGGTCTGGGAAGATTAATGCCTCACATAACAACTGGTGAACATTCCAATCATTCAAACCATATTTGGAAATGAAGAAGTAACCAGAGGAACCTAGAAATGCAGTCCATGATGTTCTTAATGGTCAGGGAAAAGTCCATTATCCTTTTATGTAGGCAGAGCCTACTACAGTTGTGTTTTGTTCGAGCAAATGTTTGATTATTTCCACAGTATTTGAAAATTAAAGGGAAAATCACTCAAGTTTGTGGTCATAGGACTTAAAGAAACATGAAAATAGCTCATGATTCTAGAATTTATGAAATTTTTTTTTCCAAAAAATAATAAACTTAAGTTGCTATGGGATATTTAAATATAGTTCTGCCTAATTTAGCTGTGCCTTTGAAATAAATGCCAGTCTTATCTGGCATTCTTTTCTTCCTTCTCTACCCCTTCAAATAACTATCCTTTTCTCCTGCTCTGTTTTCCCAGTACCATTACAAAGCCCTTGTTATTTTAAGCCCACACCACACCATACTCTCTTTCTAGCTCTTAGTGGGGCCTTTGGATGTGAACATGCATGAAGACATAAGCCCGGAACCAATGCATGACTTAGTATCTGAGTATCTCACTGCTAAGCCCTTTCCACATTCCTGTCCCCCATGTGCACTACATAAAAACTGATTCTGAATATCGGAGGCACTCAATATTTTCCCATGAAGTTTCTAGATATATCCAATTTTAACCTGACTTATTGCACTCAATGTTTAATTGATTCCATTGCCTACCCTGCCAGACCACTGGTTTGCCTTGTCTGAGAGCATGGGCATTTCTTACATTCCTCCTGCTGAAAAGTTATGGGCAATCTGACTATGAAATCTCCAGAATAACAATAGCTTTAGAAGTTGAAATAGAGCAGCTAAGTTTGCTACAGAAGTTACACAATTTTCATAACAATATGGTCCTTCAGTCTATGAACCACATGGACACAATCTACCTATCCACAGAATGACTCTCCTCTTAGAAAAGCACTGTGTTGTGACTTTCATGATTTCTCTCATGAATTGTTATGACTCCCCATAAACAGAATTCTTCAGGGTGGAGTGCTTGACTCTGTATTGGCTCTGCCACCCAAGTGAGACTATTTCTGCGACTTTCGTTTTCGTTGTATCATTTTGCTGACTATGAATTTTTAACTACTACTGTTAGCTCTTTCATTTAGTGATAATTTACTATTCTAGTCTCTGTGCTTTAGATCAAGTTCTTATAGTACTGTTTAGGCACTTTTATGTGCATTCCTGCTTGCTTAGATAAAATCACAACATATTGCTTAATTAGTAAGATATGTATGTTCATCAGGACAGGCACACACCGTCATCTCTTCCCCTATGCTCAGAGAAAGCTGCATCATGAAAATGTTGCTTTGGGAAAGTAATGGTGCCATTCCTCTTATTTATAATTATTTAATAGTTCTGTGAAGTAGACTTTTAAAAATTGATCAATTCTAATGAAACTCTACCACATTTTGGTTCCAAGAAGCATCTTGAAAATTCAACAGTTTCTACTATCAAGGCAGTCACAAGTATCCTGACCAGAGAGCCACATTTGAAACTCTTTAGAAACTAAACATTATTGTCATTATTTATCAACCATCTGACGTCCTTATAGTTATTATTTCAGGGCCTAAGTACTTGCAGTCTTGGATGGTCTTGTGTAACTTTCTTGGGGAGATATAAACAAATGTCTGTTCACTCATGATAAGGCCCTGATTGTAGAGCAGAGTTTACTTATAGGGACATAAGTGACTTGAAGTTAGCTGTATCACTGAAAAAATTCTACCCCGGCGCAGGTGATACCTTATGAAAGCTGTGTCTTTGAGGCTCCCATGACAACTTGCAAGCAGCTCAGCTTCAGGGATCCTTTTTTCCCTGGCAATTTCTCACTGTGTTTATAACCTTAGAGAGGGACATAGCAAATCTTGTAATTTTCTGAACTTTGAAAGTTTCATGTGCTCCCTGAGACTTACAAGCTTCATTTACTTCATGAGTCTTAGGAGCCTCCCTCCAGGAGGGAGTGACTTAATTCAGGACAAATGGCTGTACAACATTTCACCATTTCCTCCTGCTTTCACATCCTTTCTGCCCCATCTTCTGCAATTTTCCCTGAGAGCTATGTTTGGTTATTTTCTTCCATCTTTGGCTGGACATTGGGATACCATGCCACAGCAATAACCACTTATTCTCAGGAGCTTGGTCAGTTATGAATCTCTGCAGCATACTGCCCATTGCATAAAGAAGTCTTCCTCCATGACTGACCAAGGTTGACATCAGTAGTAATGAATAGACATAAACACAAATGTTAGAAGACAATTTGAGAGGCATACTATATGCCACTTAATAAAATAATAGCAGTGGCATGCCCACTGGGCTTACAAACTACCAAGACATAGGTTTTTGCCCTGGCTTATAACACCAGATATGAATTCCCTCCCATGGAGCTTGCCAAAGGCCAATTAAAAAACAGTTGGATGCACTTATAAGTCTCATGCTTCATTTGTGCTGATGGGCAAATCTTGCCTGTTATGTTCATACTGTAGCATGCAGGTTCCACATTGAGCAGGACTGTTAGAGATGATTATCTACCAGAATCCTGTATGGTGCCTTCTGGCACTATGAAAGTCAGCCAGCAGGGCTGGAGCTTTCCTCTTAGACCCAGCCTAATTTCTGCATGTTCTGCAACCAAAGCATGCAGAATTTTCAACAATAGGGACTTACCTTCTAGTTCTAGCATACAATCAACAGTAGTGGTAATAGCTTAATGGTTTGGGAGACATCAAGGCCCTCCCTGGGGTAGCGGGTAGCTCAGTTCTGGTACCGGGATTTTCATTTAACTGTCGTATGGATCTTGGGAATGCCTTTTCACACTGACACAGAATTCCTTCAATTAAGTTTCTTAATTGTTCTCTTTATTGTTCTTTTAGATGCTTTTCCAAATTTCTAATACATCCAAAGGTTATTATTAAACACACGCACACACACACACACACACACCTTTTTTTACAGAGAGTGGCAGAATCTCTGAAGGTCTACCACTGTGTGCTACAAGTGAATGTCAATGGTCGTGGATAGCTGAATGAATATCCCCTCCCCCCCAAAAGAGAAATGTTAACAAGTTCAATATAGCATAAAAAGATCCCACTATTTCTGTCATTTGTGTCATTAAAAGAGTCTTGTTGGTACAGCAGCATGAATTGAGGATGTTAAAATATCTAGTCTTCCATAATCCAGTCTTTTTGCATGAGCCATCCCGTCTCAACTGAGGGTATTGCTTCTGCTCTGGAGCTATTGTGTATCTTCCCACTCCTGACAGTATCTGTTGGTCCTGCTTGTGTTTCTTGGCCTGGCTTGGGTCCTTGGGAGCAAGGGCAAGCTCTAGCCTATTGTCCTATGGTGGTTTGAATGAGAATTAGGCTCAAGTATTTAAATACTTGGTCAGTTGGTACCACTGTTTGGTAGGGTCATGGAACCTTGAAGAAATGTGGCCTGGCTGTGAAAGCATGTTACTGGGGTGGGCTTTTAGAGTTTATAGCTTGACCCCACTTCTTGGTGCTCTATTTACTTCCTGCTTGTGCTTGAAGATGTGAGCACCTGACTTTCTGCTCTGTCCATTTCTGTCGGCATGCCTCCCAGCCATAAACGACTCACACCTGTAGAATAGTAAGTCCAAGTAAACTAACTTCATTCTAAGTTGCTTTAATCATGATGTTTTATCATAGTAACAGAAAAGTAACTAATACATGTACTCACTGATAGAACTGGCTTTCTTGTTCAGGCAGGCTCTGGGTCAACACCATGGCTCTTGCCTTTCTAGGAGGCACTTCTGGCTGCTGAGAGGGCTCCAGTTTGCATGAACAATCTCCATCTAAAATATACTTTCTGGGAAGAGAGAAATGTATAGCACATATTCTAGGGAATAACTTCCCACTCCTAGATCAAGCTTACTATTCTTAATATGTTGTTCTAGAAACATATTAAAAGTGTTCTAGAAACTCACTAGCACAGCATATGGCTTTAGTAACTCCAGTTCAACATAAATCTTGCTATGATTTCCTTCTGGTGACCCCAACAGACCAACAGACCCCTCTGCCTTTGATTTGACTTCTCTTATCCCCCCTTTTCATTTTATGAACCTAATTTGCATACAAATCAAAGTCATTCAGATCTCACAGAAGTTCCCCTGTCTCATATAGATCACCTCTCATCATGGAGCTCATTAAAGTCACTAAAACATCAAACCAGTGCCAAGGTCCCTGCTGAACCAACTTCATTTTACAATCTGTAAACATGGTTTTATCCCACTTGCTAAATTGGTCATGAGATACCACCTCTCTTATGCTCAGTTCTCTCAGTTATGCTTGTCCTTTCTCTTTTGTCTTTAAGTCCCTAATCTCCTTTGTGAGCTCAGCTGGTGATAATCAAGTGTCTTTATCGGCTTATTTGAGCCAATCTATCAGGGCCTGATTTCCCTAATATTGTCTCAGGCTATGCAGCCTTTCTCTCAAGGATGGATGAGTATTTGGTTTCTCTTCTTTTAGAAAGCTCAGACTGATTGCATCTACCCCCATGTCCCAAGCCCCATGAGCCAGTCTGTGAGAGGCTCTTTAATTCCTTCCTTAAAAATGTTCCTGATTCAAGCAGTGTGGATATAGAGTATTCTGATTGTCCTAGTTTCCTGTACTGGGCCATTACTAAAGACTCTATCTGCATGTTGAATCATGAACTATGGATTTTCCTTTCTTCTGTAGTAAATGTTGAACCTGAGGAATGTTTTCTGTCACTTCTGTCTTCATTTCTCTCTTCCCATCGGTTTCAAGTTTTTGTATCCCAGGAAAGGTCCTTAGTACACTAATTTGTGCTCTCTTCACCTTAGTCCTGCCAGCTGTAAAGAACCCAAATACACCTATTCCTTCATCCCTTCCTTCCGTTTTTCTCTTTCCTGCCAAATCAGAGGCTGGTAGTGGATTAGTCTTCTGCATGTCTTTTTCCTTAGCAATTTCTCCCTTACATCAGCAAATTCTTTCTGAGAAGGCAGCTAAACCTCAATTGCATTTCTTATTGCCCATTACAAAGGCCATGCAACTAAGGCCATAACCTGTTTACAGATATCACAATGAGATCTGTGGTTTGGGAGACATACTTACATGGTAGACTCTATTTAACAAGGAGAATGCCACCCCACACCAAGTAGAGGAAGATGGAAAATCTGAAATTCTCCATTAGGATGCTCCACTATCAGATGGCTTGGTCTTGATGGAGTGTTCTATTTGTGATCACAGAGAGAACACATTTATACTACTTCAAGGAGGCATAACAGCTTGTACCACAAGGCAAGATTTAGACATGTTGAGATTGCCCTTACACACTGATTAGCCTCTCTGTTGAATGTCTCAGCATCTATTTTCTGGGCCCTACTATAATTTCTCTCCAACTGATCTTTGATTCTATCAGTACTTTTCAACTAACAACTGTATTGTGTGATTTTTCATAGACAGTCATAGACTAATGTTATTCACCCAGCTAGGGCATTGATGACAAACTAAAGAATTTATTTCACCCATGTTTAGTCTAATGATTTGCTGAGTTTATTAGGATTGCTTACAGGAATATAGGTGATACAAGAACATAGTGACTCAGTGACATCACTGAAAAACTTAGCCCACCATGACTGATGATTCACAAAAGCTGCACCCAACAGTTTTTTTGTACAACTTGCAGGCAACTCAGCCAGTCAGAGTCTCCTTTCCCCAACAACTGTCTACTGCCTTTAGAACTATGAGGTGGTGGGCGGGGCGAGGGGGCGGGGGCGGGAGAAGCTCTTATAGTTTACAGAATCTTTCCAAGTTTCATGAGTTCCCTTATCCTTGTAAGTTTTGTTCACATCACTCTTAGGAGCCTCCTTCCTCTGTCCAGGGGGGAATGTTTCATTTGGATGAAATGAAATGGCTACATGATAAATGGAAAGACCAGTTTCCAGGATAACATATTATACTGCTACAATGAATGGTTTAAATGCAATGAAAGTATGCTCATGAAATTAGCATATAAATTTTTGTCTAGAAGTGACAAGAGTTTGAAAAAGAAGTTCTGAAAGTGAGGGACTGATGCCCTAAAGTGTATTATCCATTTATCAAACTTATTTATCAAACAGTTTTATAATTAATTTGCCAATTCATAATACATCCATACTTAAAATTTAAAAAATAAGTTAAATTTTATAAATTGATTAAAAAAACAAATAGATTTAGAAAGAGTAATAATAAGTCTTTCCCATCAAAGAAAAGTTCAGGGTCAAATGAATTCATTACTAAATTTTACTAGATATTTAAGGTAGACCTGGTACCGATTATTCTTAAATTATCCTAAAAAGTCAAAGAGAAGCTTTCATATCTAAAACAACAAAACTGTAAACAAACTCAATGAAAAAAATGCATGAGACAAGGGATTTCAAGACGTTGGACACCACTCTCAAAGGGAAGGAGAGTCATATACGATGATGGGAATGCTATGATCACACAACAAACTGCCTCCGTAGCTTCCTGACAATGGCATAGGAAGTCCTTGAGTCAAAGAAACAACTGAAAGTGGGGGAAGAATAAGGTGGTCATAGCCTGTAGAACTGAAAACCCAAGAGTAGAAGGCTGCTGCATACAGGATGATCCCTTGAAATCTGAATTCCTCTCAGGAATGTAGCAGAGTGCTGCCTTGGGTATATGTTTGAAGAAACTTCGAGTCTAGGGATAGAAGCATTTGAAGCAGTTATAGAGAGAAAAGTGCCCCCCAAGGGGGCTTGGGATTGATCTTTATCCATTAATTAGAATGGGAATGTTTTTCCTAACTTGTGTGTAGTTAGCTGGAATATCTACGTTTGGAAATTATTTAGTCTAGATTTTATGTTATTCTAATCTCACCTAGCATTGTTTGTTTTAATTTTTTTTTTGAGACATGGTCTTACTGTATTAATCATGCTCATCAGAAAATTGATATGTAGCCCAGACTGGCCTTGAAGTCACCATCCTCCTGCCTTCTGATGCTGGGATTTCAGGCATGTTCCATCATGCCTAGTTCCATCTAATCTAGCATTGTAGTCCCTACAGATTTAAATTAAAAAGAGCCAACTGTAGCTAATGCATTCTATGAGACTAACATTTCCTTGTTATCAAAATAAGACAAGGACACAATAGCAAAAGGAAATTATAGTCAATATCCCCAATGAACAGAGATGCAGAAATCTTGAGCAAAATATTAACAAACTGGATACAACATATTGAGAAGCATATTAAAAAGTTTATTCTTCATGAGAAAGTGAAAGTCATTTCAGAGTTGTGAAGATGGTTCAACATACACACCAATAAACATGGCACAGAACATAAACAGAATGAACAAACGATATGTTCTCACCTAAATAGATGCAGAAAAGATATTTGATAAAGTTTAACATCTATTCTTGATAATGGCTCTGAATCAAGTAAAAAGAAATACACCCAGCATAAGAAAGGCCAATAAGCCAACAGCTAACATACCGAATAAAGAAAAGTGAAAGCCTTGTAGGATGTGGAAGAAGACAGGGCTACACCCTTTCACTAACTTTTTCCCGCATGCTCCTGGATGTTTTAGACAGAATGATTAGGTAATAGAAAGAAACAAAAGACATCCCAAATGGAAATGAAGAAGTAAAACTATCAGTTTGCAAATGATGTGATCTTATATATAAAACACAGATGAAAGAAATCAAAGAAACATTAAAACATGTTATGAGGTCTGGAGAAATGGCTCTGAAGTACAGAGTCTCTAACTGCTCTTGTAGAAGATTTGAATTTGATTCCAAGCACCTATGTCAACTCACAGCTAGGGGATCCTACCCTGTCTTCTGACCTCCAGAGCTATATGCACATCACACACACAGAACCAATCAAACAATCTCTCTCTCTCTCTCTCTCTCTCTCGGATTGCAAATCAATATTAGAATTTTCAAACCACTGAAATTATCTACAGATTCAATACAACCTCTGTCAAAATACCAATGACATCATTCTGAGACACACAAAAAAATCTAGAATTTGTATGGATCAAAGAAAATGCCCCTTGAGCAAAAAGAACAATGCAGGAGGCATTACATCTGACTTCAATACATACTACAGAACTGTAGTCATCAGGACAGCCTTATAATTGACATAAAAATAGACATATATATATATATATACCAATGGAAAACAGAAATCTAAAAGTAAGCACATACAGCTTACCCACTGATTTTTCTCAAAGGTGCTAATAACATAGCAGAGAAAGGAGAGCTTTTTGTCAATGGTACTGGGAAGTTTGAACACCCACTTGCAGAAGAATGAAACCAGGAACTGTTATACATATACACAAGGGAGTACTATTCTGACATATAAAGAATGAAATCCTGTCATTTTCAACAACATAGATGGAAATAGATGTCATGGCATTAAGTGATAAGCCAGGCACAGAAAGGCAAATATGGCATGATCTCACTCATGTGGAATTTTAAAATGTTGATCCCATAGAAGTTAGAACAGTGTTTATGAGAGTGTGGCAAAGCGGGAGAGGGACTGGTGGGGAGACTAGGAAGAGGTTGATCAGTGGGTTCTAAGTTACTGTTAGACAGGAATAAGAACATCTGATATATTGTTATGCAGTACGGTGACTAGAGATAAAGTGCTACACATTTCAAAGAGGTAGAAGAAAGAATTGTGACTGTTTTTGGAATTAAGTAAAGATAAATGTTTGAGAAGATAAATATATTCAATCTGCTTAAAAGATTGCGTAGTATATTTTTCTTTTAATGTGTATTAGTTAAAGTAGCAACTTAAATAAAAAAAAATGAAACAATAAGGCTGGTGAGATGGCTCAGTGTGTAAAGGTGCTTGTTGTTTAACCCTGACAACCTGAATTCTATCCCTGGATTCACATGGTGGAAGAAGACACTGACTTCCTCAAGTTGGCCTCTGACCTCCACATTTGTGCCAATGTACTCACACTTCTACAGCGTACACATAAATCAATATAAAAAAATGATGTGATATTTCTTAACTTTTACTCCACGGAAGTAGGTGACTTCATCACCAATGACCCCTTCCATTCCTGTTGGCCTTGAACACTTATGGTTCCTATTTGTATTTTTTTTTCTTAGAAAATTTCTCAGGAAGTTTGGTTCTGCTTCTGATTAGAATAGTGGTGTTGAGGTGACAGCTTATCTCTGTGGTTGGCTGTGTGGTTGCAGCCTTGATGGGAGGCGCTGATTCCACCAAGATAACCATTCAGAATAACATTTTTTTCTTTTCGGAAGGACTCTAAGATTGAATTATATTTGGCTCAGCATATGGCATTGTATATAGCTTTACTTGCCCTTTTCTCTATTGTGTTTTTAAGTTTTTAAAGATTATAGGAAGCATCAGTGCTTCCTATTATATTTCTTAAATTCATTGTCAAAAAATGCACTATTTAGACCTAATGAAACCGAAAAGTCTTGATTTAAAGAGCTCTGTGCATATTCGAAAGTGCTTTTCTTTCCATGCGAGTAGCTCCATATCTCCAATACTGGTGCAATGTCTAACAACATTTAGAACACTGGAATTTCAATAAAGCATATTAAAAATTTCTACAAAACTGATTAAGTTTATAATTATTGTTAATTTCACTTATGTAAAATATATCATGAAGAGTAGATATTTTGCTGTGCCTTTTTAAAATAAAAAGGAAAGATATATTTTTAGAAGTTAACCATTAGATTTCAGTACTTTACACATAGATATTATAGACCTTGCATCTTTTAATAATTTAATAGCTGGAATGGAAAGTAAAAATATAATATTATCAAAGAAATATATTATTTGTAGGAATACTGATAAGATCCATAGATTCTAATCAATAAAATTTTCATGATTAATTTCTAGCAAATTAATATTTGCTAATTATTAAAGAATTGGTTCAGTCAGTGTGACTTCTAAATATTTAAGGTACCATCAAAGATGTAAGAAAGTGCAAATACTTTATTTTGTATTATAAGTATGCTTTGAATAAGTACAGAAAAATCAGCTTTGCTATTTTGTACAAACAAACAAAGCAAAACAACAGACAAACAAAGAAAAAAAATCCATTGAGGCAGAATTTGGAACTCATAACAGATTACAAATCTTTTAGGACAAACTTTTTTCTATGGCTATACCTATAGCGCTAACCTTATGTGAAGCTGAATTATGTGCTTTAAATGAAACTTGTTTGGACTGTGTTGGGTATATGATGTGAATTAATGCTGCAGAGTTTCCAGGTCAATGCTGGTAGTACAGGTTCCCTCGAAGGAAGCTAGGGAACGAGTTTTCAGAGAAGCAAGCTTTTGCCTGCAGTGGCTTATGTGACTCACTCATGTTGCAGGGGGATAATTTCTCTGCAAGCATTGGGAGATTTGTTATTTTCCTTCTGAGAGAAGGAACAGAGGGGTTTATTTTAGGTTCTAGGCAAAGGGATCATTAGTGGGAATTCGGCAAGAAGCTACCCAAGCTGTGACCTAGACAGGAATCATTCATATTCTTAAGATGCTACTTCAAAATATAATTACCCTTGAAATCTTAGAGTTCCTCCCTGCCCCCCCCCCCTTTTTCTTTGAGGGTGAAGGAAACACTTAAAATAATGACTAGGGACAGTGGTATTTATAGGCTAGGATTGTCTGGCAGTCCCTCTTTTCATCTTAAAATAAACAGATGACCATATGTAAAGTCACCATTGAAATTCTCTGAGCATTTTAGATCTGACTTTTATGTTTGGAACGCCTACCATCACCTACAAAAGCTAGTGCTCCCTCCCCCAGTCTCCTGCTTGAGTCTACAAAAGACACTAAAACCTAAGGCTACGTTGTGTGGGTTCCTATCTTGCAGTCAAGCAACTTACCTCTGGGACCATACGCTCAAAGGCAGGCTGTCTGATGCCAAAATTGTATGTAAACTGCTTGAGATCATTTGGAACTCAACTGACAACTCAGAACATTCCTCGCTTTATAGCCCCCTGAATAGCTCTGACCTGTTGCTGGGAGTCAGGCACTATATCAAAAGAAGCACCTCATTTTTACGGGGTCTGCTTTGTTCCCTTTCCTACAACCACTGGTTTTCCTTTTCTACCCCTAATGCTGCTTAGGGTCTGCTCTCTGAAAAACACATTGATACACTTGCAGCTGGAGAGGGCACTCTTTACTGCCCACCGTGGAATGCATGCCAAATAAAAACCATCATGATTTGAAATAGGCAATCTTATATGCTTTTCAGGTTACTCAGATGTTCAAACACGCATAACCAACCATCAGTATAGGAAATTCTCTTCCAAGCTGTTAGTGTAGTACAGTTTGTGACTTTTCAACTCAGAGAGTGATACTCATTTCTCTCTCTGTCCCATTCAGAACAACTGCTCCTTTATTGCATTTAGAATGGTGTAACTGAAAGGCAATAAGGAAAGGCAATATCATAGAGTGGTTCACATTACGCTGAATTTTATTGTAGTCTGACATTGTGAGTGAACCTTTGGAATCTTTGAAAGCAGCATAAAAGCAAAGCCTGCTTTTAATGGACTGAAGAAAAATATTCCGACACAGTGATAAGTGGGGTGACTTCTAGAAATCATGACTTGGAAACATTTTCTGAACAAGTGCTATTTCTGTTGTCCCAATTCACAGAATGATATTAAAACAGCCTGCCGTGGGCCAGAGCCACTCAATTTTCCCCCCAAAGGACAGGGTTTCATTTTAAAAGATGTCTAGTGATGCACAGCTCCTCCAAATTCCAGCTAAAAACACTTGCCCACATTCTCCTCCAGCTCTTCTCCAAAGCTGTTATCTCAGAGCTTTGTGTATTTAGGTGTTATGACAAAATGCACTTTAATCTGCTTATTCTAATTGTGAAATGAACACAAACTTGGTGTTAGAGCTACAAAATTTGTCTTTATTTTTATAAAAGCAAAACGCATTTTATCCATAATTATCTGACCTCTGAATCTGTGGAGTTGTGTACTCCTTTTGTTTGAATTGTTTTATACAATGCATGTATATGTATTTTTAAATGATTACAAGAATTTGGGCTTGGGTCGTAAAGGGCCCACCAGCATGGTGACGCTGTCTCAGATAGTATGGATTAAATTAAAAAGTGAAGCCAGGTACAATGGTGCACACCTTTAATCCCAGGACTGGGGAAGAAGAGACAGGCAGATCTCTGTAAGATGGAGGCCGGCATGGCCTACAAAATGAGTTTCAGGCCAGCTGAAGCTATAGCAAGACCCTGTCTCAAACAAACAAACAAAAAACCAAACACATTTATTATGGCCAAGAACCTAGACTAGGAATCAGATTTTTGTGGGATGTCGGGAAAAGAATCTTCTCTTTTATAAAGAATACAAAACAAAATATTTTCTATTTTTGTTCTCTTTCCTGCCTTCTTGGCCACTTCAGTGTTCTTTTCTACATGTTTCCCCAATTAACCTTTTCTGTTGTTGTGCCTGGCACATAGTAGGTGCAGAGTCAATATTTGTGTGTGTATGAATGAATGAATGAAGGACGTTCAAGCTACAAGGGTTTCTTGGTTCACTTGAGTCCACTGGCTTTTAGCAGCAGTCAGTGTATAAACTGGATGTGTTGCTGACAACTTTCTTCTCTCTTTGTGTGCATAAGCTAAGAATAAACAGCACTGAAGGGAAGGGAGTGCTTCATTCATCGGGCAAGTTACACCATCATAAACTCACCAAAATGTACCACACAGAGCCAGAGATCACAGAAGACAGGCAGCCCAGGCCCTGTCATTAAATATAGAAGCCTGTCTTCACTGTTTTTGTCCAAACAGACTCTATGTATTTTGGAAATTTCCACCACACTTCCTTCTGAGTTGCTCCTTCTCTCAAGATACCAAGATGTAAGCTTTACAAAAGTAGACTTACTTGGTCAGGGAGCTAGCAGAAGATCGCTGTACATTTCCTCTTCTGAGGATTGTACAGTGTTAATGCTTCTCCGTAACTGTCTATATCTGAACATTTTCTCCCTACTCGTCTTTAATTATGTTTCTGGCTGAGATTATTTTGTGTGTTTCTGTTATAAAATTCTGTCTCTCCTAGGTGAAAACACCAAATGTAAGAGCATGTGCACTTTACAGTCACAATTGCAAAATGACTAGAAACTCTGACATTTTCTTTTAAGGACTGAGGTCAGCAACTACTTGATTCCACTCTCTTTGGACTGAATGGTACTGATAATGTCTCATGTGGATGTTGTAATTGGGTCTCAGTCAGATAGCAGCTCAGTTAGACTATGTGAAGTTATTTTTGAATTACCAGAAATGTTTCACAATCAATTGCATATTACTTTCATTGGTAATCACTGTGTGTGTTTGTGTGCATGCACATAAATATATGCACAAACATTTGCACAAATGGGTATTGGGTACCAACTCTGGTTTTGGTTGTTTGAAGTATGAGGTATTTGATGCTTCATATAGTACTGGAAATATTTTAATGGTTATATACCTTAAAATCCAGTAGACTGAGGTTGAAATCACAGCAAAGGCAGAAACAAGGGGAGGTACAATGTAGTCCCAGTAGCTTCCCTTTGCTGAATGATACTGAATATCCATGGAGCTTGTTATAAAGATGATCATGCTCTTTACTTTCTTATAATGGCTTATACGAACATATACTGTCTAGAATATACTTTCGAGTTATCCCCCCAAACCCAAATGTACTCATGTTATAAAGGTAAAATGGAAAACAGCAAATACTATGTGTAGAAGTTATTTGGGCTTTGTAGAATAGATTTCAAATCTGAGGTTAAGTTTCAAAAGCTTAAGATATAAACCAGTGTCAAAACTGAAATGTTTTTCTAGGCAAATTTCATTTCGTGGTTGGTCAACTTAAATTTCTGTTGCAATATGCATTCTTAGACTTTTTGAAGTAGTCTAGAGGTAGTCAGATCTTACACCCTATAATAACTCTTTACTTGCCTGAACACTGGGGTTTGGACAATTTAAATACTTTGGCAGAAAACATAGGGAATGTACACAATCATTTTCCATCTAGAGTTATGTTGATCATTGTTAATATAAACTGGTGACATACTTAGATCTCCTTTTCTATTTCGGAGAAGATTGTGAGAAAGAACATGAAATGCTGTTAAACACAGGCACAGCAATAGCAAAGCCTAAGCCGAGAACCAGGAACAGAAAGAGAAAGCCAGTAACTGAAAGTACACAAGAGACGCAGGGAATGCTGCAGCAGAAAATTTAATTTTACCTTCTAAAACTTATTTTATGGAGGTAAGCACATACACATCTTAGAAACTAATGAAAATGCTTAATTATTTTGGTAATGTATTCAAATATATATTTTGAAAATGCATATCTGGGCACATATCATTACTAAAGTTGTTCTATATTTAGAAATCAAGGCTGTCTTTAGCCACTCTCTTAAAGGTGACTTTCCTTATGGTCTTTTTAGGCTTAATTATGAGGTTTTTATATAAACTAAAAGCATTATTTCTAGGTTGAAATTATTAAAATATTCAACAACAGTACAAGAGTAGATACATGGGACATCTTGGAAAATACGCAATAAACAACTCCTGAAAGAGCTTCCTCAGTTCCAATTATTGTCAATATGATGAGGATGTAACAGGTAAAACTCTACTGAAACTGTGCAACCAGAAAACCTAGCTTCCTACGAATGAATTTGAGAGTCCTGTAGCTATCATAGAAAGCAAGGTTTTGATGTTTCACTGATAAAAGTTACTTTCTAAATAATATTTTATGTTATATGATTCCTTTTATTCTTTCTACATCACAACTGCCCTCCACAGTGAATGCTTATCTGTTTAAAGTGAGAAACTAGAGTTGTTCTACCGAGAATGTCTGTGGCTCAGCTTGCTATAATTTGATGATGTGATATCTTTACTCTTCTTTGAAACAATCCTTCGCATTTAGGAAACCTCAAACTACTACAAACAAGACAACTCCACCAGTTCCCCAGGGTAGTGGAGAGCAAAGATGTAGCTATGAGAGGAATGCGCACACAGCCTTTCTTCTTTTTCCTTTCTCCAGGTCTGGGTACAGATTGTTAGTAGCTAAGGAGTTATAAAAAGACTTGATTGAAACCATTTCATCTTCTGCGTTCTGACTAAGAATGATGTTTAATGTGAAAGCCATCAGTATAACAAAACTCACTTGTATTAGAGCAAAATTTGGGTAACCGGTGAAGAACATCTTGAGAAGACTCTACCGGCGATCCTAAAGCTATCGATGGTTGTCCGCTCAGTTCTTCAGTTTGGTCATCTTTGCAAACTCTTCACTTCCAGCAAGTTGATGCTGTCATTCTGTGTTACTCAGTTTGTGCTTAGATACTGAATGCCAAATAACATGCCATTTTATGGAAAAAGTGCATTAGGAGGGCAACTGCATATGAAACTACCCTCCAAGTTTGACCCCATCCTTAGGTTTTATTGCCTGAGTTGGCACCAAAGAACCTTCTTGAAAATAACACATTCCTTGTCCATTCAGTGGTTAATGATGCTTAAAAAAAATCACAGTTTGTGACTGTGACCTAAATTATGCCAGAAGCTATAAAATCTTTTTTTTTAAATGCAAGTTTGACCCACATGCTTTACACCACTACACTGACCCTATAGTACTGTTGTTGAGTGTGCACACATGTATAGACACAAACACTCACACACGCATTAAATGACTTGATAAAAGAAATGGTATTTTCAGACTTCCATGTTAAAGGAAAGGCTCATGAAAGAGTCGTAAGTGAGCTTTAAGCCAAACATTTGTTTGGCTTTCCTGCAGCAGGCTGCAGGAATGTAAACTTTTTTTTTCTTCAATGACTTCAGCTCCTAATTTGAAAGCTAGGATTTTTAGGAGTGAGCAAGAGACTATATTTGGCCAAAAAATTCTACTGGCTTTACTGAGCCAATCTGCACATTCAAAACAATACTTCTTTATCAAAAAAACAATAGTCTGTTTTATTCACAGCACATGTAGAAGTTGGAACATCGACTAAATTCCACTTTCTTCTTTCGCAGTGTGTCTGTAACCAGCTAATGAGCTGCAACAGAGCCTGGCCTTCATTTTCAGCAAATTAAGTTCATCCCCACAGGAATTGTGGTCTGGCTGTGGCACCAGTCTTAGGTATGGGTGGGATTTGTTTCTTCTACCAGTTGTAGGTTAGCCACATGGGTACGTGCTGTCGCACCACACAACAAAATTTTCTCTATAATAACCAGTCTAAGTAGCCCTTTACCCCACAAAAGTAGAGCCCATTTAATTTACTTTGTGTTTACAGCACTCCCTCTTAAACCGCATCATTGGCACAGACTGATATTTATACAACTTTTTATTTTAAACTATTTATTTAGAGTTGAGACTTCAGTAGCATTCTCTGTCAGATTCATTGAACATGCTTAAATTCAGGATGCTGAAATGTAAGTTGAGAGGAGTGATGTGTGTCTTTGGGATTCTCTTCTGTGGAGTAGAGACACCACATATCTACATATCTATCATAGAAGTAAAGGAACTTTGTGCATGTGCTTTGTAAGACACACTGTTGCTAGAAAATTTCACATTCATGGCAGATTAACAATAAGTGTCTGCCTATTGTATGCCCACATTCTTTGAGAGAAATCTTTAAAGTTGGTTTTGAAACATTAAATTTTTAATTCAAAACTGAAAGTGTTGTTGGGGACCTCTTTTCACACACAGAAGAATAGTCTGTTTTACAATTCTAATGGAAGTCTACTGTGAAATAGGTACTTGCTACAGTAAGGTAGGAAAATACTTATAATTCCTACTTGACTCTTGCTTTGCAGCCTTGCTCCTTACTCCAGGACGTGATTTTTCTCAGTCTTTTAGTTTCTTTAGCTTTTAAGGTGAGATAATGGATATAAAACTTCAGTAGACCTTTAGCCATATAAAATGTAATGTTATTCATTTTCCACTCATGGTGGGTGTGGCCTCATGTAAATGACATCTAATACTCATTTTCTGTGAGACGTTATACATCTGTGAGATGTATTGTTCTATGCTATTTCATGATATTAAAAACTGTTGGATTTATTCTGTTTATGGGCAAAGCTTCCCTTGGATTTTTGATCCTCTTTGACTTTCTTCTTTTGGTGAACACCTATGTATCTTCAAGACTCAGTTCATATGCTACCTGTTCAAGATAAAGTTTCCCTCATTGCCAAAGACATGGACTGATGCTTGAAATGATGCTTTTGAACTGATGTCTTCTTAATGCTTCCTATAACCTCTGCCTTTCTTCCATGTTCAGGAAGCAAGCCCACCTCAAGGAACGGACAACAAAGCCAGACAAATGACAGTAGGGGAGGTCACTATATTTTTGTAACTCCAAGGCCCAAAGTTTGAAAACAGGTTTGAAAGAATAAAACAGTGACTTTCTGTTTAACCCTCCTCAAGCCAGGTTAGATAAAAATTTTATCGGTCCAGGGTAGGGCAGAGGGCTGGGAAAAAAATAGTTCTGATGCTGACAGCTACCTGACTAAGAGTCCAAACAAATTCTAGAATGGAGAGGCAGCAGCGGAAGGTCTGAGGGCAGAGGAGCCACAGCTGTGTGAGAGTGTGATCTATAGAATCTTGCTCATTAAAGAAGAGGGCAGAGACTAGCACACAAGGGAGCCAGGGAGGCATAGCACGATGACCCTAAACACGGTATTCCCCCCCCCCCCCCCCCCCGTCTTCTCCAGGTTTCTGGTATTTTAAGTCCTTGGAAACTAGGGGAAACCCTTGTAAAAAGCTGCTAAAATGAAGTCTTATTTTTGACATTATGTGAGTGGGAACTTCAAATAAACAAATTATTACAGAAATAAAATGATCTGTATTTTGCACATCTGTATTTGATGGCTTTCGGTTTGGGAACATCAGATGAAAGAATTGTGCCTTCCTTACTGTTAGGGTCCAGTGTCAGCATGCTTAGTAGGTATGTAATAAACAGTTGTTCTCACAATGAATCAATATTGTAGAATAGACATTCCATGCCAACTGCTCCAGATCTTTGATCTGGTTTCTGTGTTGGGTCACATTAAAACGTCCTGCCTTATTGTTGCCTGCTGCATGCCAGCTTGGCCTGTTTACTCCTGTGGTTTCCCGCATTCCCAAACAGTGCGGCATTGCTTGAAATTACACTTCAGCGTTTTCTGGAGTGTTTCTTCTGCCCACCATACTTGCAGTGACTCCACTTCAGTTCCCTGTATGCCAGCTGCTGCAATAGCTTGCTGTCACTAAGCCTCGACAAGCGTCCACCCCAGAGGAGTTAAGTGGGACCACATCAATGCTGGGGAACTGGCTGTCTTCCAGAACTGCACTGTGGGTCATTCTGTCTTGTGCTTTGGTGAAGTCTATTTTCCCCATTGCCTTTCAGTGGAGAAGGGGGCCTGAGATGGGATACAGGCTACAAAATAGAAACAGAAAGCCCAGTGTGTGGGTAGAAAATTCCCCTTTCCCTCTTGAGCAGAGGAGACCCATACTGAGGAGATTCTGCTTACACATTCCCTTCTAGTCTAATTTCTTCCCAAGCTTTTCTGTTTCTGACACCTGTAAACCACATGGACTATCCACTGACATACTAAGCTGTACAGGACAATGAGGTTAATTCTGTTTCCTCCACCAACCCTTGCAAAGACATTTGATATTTTTCTTGTGCACTTTTGAGCCCTTAGTATCTACTTCTGACTAGTCTTAATTGGGGGATCCAAAGCAACCCCCCAACCTTAAATTAACTACAAGCATCATTTGACTTTACACCTAAGATTGAAATACATAAGGAAGTTTAAACTGCTCTCATCTGTACTGACATGCTTCTCCATGTCTGTTCATATATTTTGGTTGTAAGTAGCAGAAAACAATTCAAACTGGTTTAGTAGGTATGAAAATGCCTCTTAAGTGACAGGTAGCTCCCCTTAGGTATGGAAACTTTGATTATTCTGTGTACTCTGCCTTCTAGAACCTCCATTATAGTCACAAAATGATGGTGAACAGCAGACACCTGGTTCCCAGGTTTCTTGCTCATGTTCTGTACACATGGTAGCTACTAAGAATCCTTTCCCAGAAGTCCTGAGTAATATGCTTACATTTGCTCTGTCCAGCTTTGAAATATACTTCATATGTGTGTAGCATATAGCTCTCCTTTCTTCATAATATCACTTCCTTAATTTATTTGGTTATACCAGATAATAAAGACTTACAATAAAATGGACCTCATGGCATTGCAGTGAAGAATATACCCTCAGTGGCACAGGCTCCAGCTGCTTGTAATTAATCATTCTCAATTAGTCAATCAATAGAAGCTGACCAGAACTGTGAAGAGAGGTTGGAAAAGCTGTGTCTGAGCCCCATCAGTGTTATTTTATTAGATATATAATCCCAGGCTATTCATTTAACCTCTCAGAAATCCAGTTTTCTTGTAAGATTTCAAAATGCCAGAAATTATTACTGCTGTTTTACATCAAACAAGGAAATTTTTCTTCATTATAGGAATCACTTTCAGATCTATAGTAAAAGGTTTTGTAGTATATCAGAATATTCATTTATTTAAAAACAAAGTTTATGACAATTTGAACTAGATAAGACTCTATGGTAGATGTTGTGTCTAAATAATTGTTAATATTAATTGTAGATAAAATTAGTATAAAATAATATAGGAGGTTTCCTCATCTACTATATGTCTAGGAAATGTGTTTTTTTTTTCTCCTTGACTCATAACTGATTTTTTTAATCCTCTTATTTAACTTTCCACATTTGAATAAAGAAAAAATTCAGTTAACAAAAGTTTTAAACCATTAATTAATTAATAATTGTTATATATTAAATAGCTAAAATTCTAATTGCATACTATATATAAACCAAAGTTTCAATTAATTTAAATATTGAAAAGCATATACATATATTCTCATATATATATGATGTTAAAATTGTTCACTATGGGGCGGAGAGATAGGGTAGTGGTTAAGAGCACTGGCTATTCTTGCAGACCTGGGTTTGTATTCCAGCACCTACATGATGGCTAACAACTGTCCATAAGTCCAGATCCGGGGGATCTAACATCCTCTTCTATCCTGATCAGGCATCTCATGATAGGGGAATGACTGGGATGCACTTACTTGCAGGTATAACACTCATATGCATAAAATAAAGATAATTTTAAAAAATATTCACTAGGTGTTTCCAATTATATAAAAATGTATTAATAATATGTGTACTTTTTAGAGCAGTTTTTTTTTTTTTTTTGAGACGGGTTCTTCTTGTAGTCCCTGAGGCCCTGGAACTTACTATGTAAACCAGGCTGGCCTTGAACTCACAGAGATTTGCCTGCCTCTGCCTCTTGAGTGTTGAGATTAAAGGAATGTATACCACCATGCCTGACTAGAGCCGAATTTTTAGCACTTCCATAGTAAACATTTTTTTTCTGTTTTAATTTCAGAGTTTTGAAATAAGAATGTTAAATATGAAGTTAATGGTTTTAAAATTCTGAGTTAATGACCACTCAAAAAACAGTGCCCTCTTTCCAAGTTACCTGTAAAGTCACAATTAAGCTAAGATGTGTCTATTTTATATTCTTCTTTTATTTATCTTTTTTTCTCTTTTCAATTCATTCTTTTTCTGATTTACTTTCAGAACCTTCATAATATATATATAGTTAGTTATTATAAATTGTTTCAGATTTCTTATGGTCATTGTGGTTGGAAGATAAAAAGTAAATTCAGGGGAATGGAAATAGAGAGGCTGTTGAAGACAATGGCAGGCTTAGATGTGAGCTGCAACAACAAGAGAATCTACTGAAAGTAGGTGATTGGTTAGAGACTATTGATGAAAGAAGAAAATGATCATTACCAATAGTCACATCAGTGAGAAATAGATGTTTCCATTCTCTGCAGGTGAATGACAAGAAGACTTGGAAACTCAATGGTCAGTGTTGGGAATGCTGTTGACAGAAAGTGGCATGTCAAGATGCCAAGGGTCTGACCCTTGCTGAAAGGAGTGGAGAGGAAATGGCGATGCCAATGCTAGCTATGGTGTGCATTGGTCAGCCTCCCACAGCTGTGACAAAATACTCCAATAAATAGCTTAAAGGATTTTTTTGAGTATGTTTATGAGTGCATGCATGTCTGCGTATGAGTGCAATCCATGTTTGTGTGTGTTCATTGTGCGTGTCTTTGTGTGTGAGTGTGATGTATTCATAAGTATGTGTGGGTGTGTGCACCAGTACGTGTGCACATTTGGAGGCCAAAGGAAGCCTTTGTGTTTTCAGAGAGAGAGAGAGGAGGGGGGGAGAACTGAAATTTCCACCTGTTCTTTTTGAGGCAGTTTAGTTGCTGTTTCTTTGTTTTCCTGTCTATACTGGAAGGCAGCAAACCCAATGATACTCCTGCTTCTGCACCTCCTCAGTGCTGGTATTACAGGTGTGCACAGAACACCCAGTTTGTTATGTGGATGCTGGGATCCGAACTCTGGTCCTCATGCTTGTTCAGCAAGCACTCTCAACTGATGAGCCATCTCTCTAGTCACAAGAGGTTTATTTTTGATTACTGTTAGAAGTTTCAGTTTATGGTTACTTGGCTTCATCATTTCTGGGGCCAGGGTAAAGCATAACATCATTGAGGGTAGCATGGACTGGAGTAAAATTGCTCATCTCAAGGCAGCTAGGGAGAGTTCCATCATGTCTTTCAAGAACACACCCCAGTGATCTATTTCCCCCACCTAGGTCTCATCTCTGAAAAGTTCCAGCACCTGCTTAAAACACTATCAGCTGGTAGGCAAGCCTTTAGCTGGTGACCTTTGAAGGATCCAGACCCAAAACATAATGTGATGTTTACAAAACATCCTTAACTTTACATAAATCATTGTACTTATTTTCACAAATTACCATGGGTAGTAATAGCATTGTTCAGATGAGCAGAAAGAGCAAAGAGAAGGTAATGGGAGGGATCAGTATGATCAAAGTAGAATCACACATATAAAATGCCATCAGAAAACCCACCACTGTGTGCTAATTATAGAATAAAGTTATAATTCTGGCATACATACATGGAAAAGCACAAAAGAAAACCAAAGTGACTGTTTGGCCTTTTAAATTAACACAGTTCTCACATGTAGAAATTTGGGTCACAGAAAGCTCCCTCTTTCTTCACCAAATGCTGTGCTGTGATCTTGCATGTGAGTAAGATGTGTTTAGAGGGAGAATTATTTTTACTAAAGAAACTTTCTTCATTGTATTGGTTATATAACATTGACTTCATGCACACAGTAAGTTGAGTGTCCTTGGGAAACAGTTCCATTATTTTGTCTATAACTATTCTGGTTCTCTTATAAATTTAGAGCCCTTTGCATTTTAAAATTCAATCCAATTCAATAATTAAAGCCACCCTTTTAGGTAATGCTGTCTGTTTAGGAAAACATGCTTAGTCTCCCAGATTTTTCAGCCTTCTGTCCACTTCTGGGCACGCCTTCAAGTTAGTGTCTGGTGGTTTTACAGTCTTAAGCGTGGTGAGGAAGAGCTGGCATTGCTGGGTGTGGCGTCCTACAGATCCTCTGGGTTTCCTGGTGTTGTCCCTTGTCTATTGGTTTGGTAGGTCCTGCAGCTGATGTGGGTACCTGGTATCTTGGTTTGGTCTGCTTGCCAGCAAGTTCGTTTGGCTAGGGACTCCAAAAGTTCAGTCTCTGCTTCGCTTCATTTCCTAGTAGCTCCCTTGTGGAAGCACAAACTGGGCCCCTGCCATGCAGGCACCTTGTGTGCCAAGTCTCAACACAGCTGCCTCTTCAGCTCTTCTTGGGTTTGAGAGTTGGGTGTTATGGGAGCTCCTTGTTTCTATCTAGGCCATATTGAAACCAAGAGGAATATAGTAATGCTATTGCTCAAAGCTGAAAGATGATGTCTCAGGAGCTTACTGTGTCATAGTAGTTTTAGCAGATTGTGCTCTAGAGTTAGAAGTGGAGCTTGAGTTTGCACTTCCTTTGGGCTTCTTTGAGTACAATAACTAAGAAGAATGAAAAATGAAAGGGAAATTGAGATGCAGTCTCATAGCCACCCAAATCAGAATGGCTTCTGTCTTTGTACTAAGCCCTCCTATCATCTTCGAACAATTTGATGACCTAGAGAGTTCATAGGTAGAAGGAATTCTACTTTCATAATGAGAATCATATGACTGAGTTCTCTAGGATTAAGTCACATAATGTTAAGTAGGTTCTAAAAGCATTTAGTAAATCTATTTACTCTCCACAAAGCCTTGCTTTGGAGCTAAATACTTATCTTTTCCTGATCTAGGGCAGTAAGATTTCTGGGTTGGCTTTAGCAAAAAGAAAATATGATTTAGGGAATGTCTTGAGATACACTTATTTAATATTTGCAAAATATACTTCCTGTGCAGTGCAAAGCCTGGAAATATGCAGTTGTATGTGAAATTTGTACACTCTGGCTTCTGGTAGAGTTAACACAAAAATCACTTTGAATACTTTTTGTCTAGCAAGTAGAAAAGGTAGAACGCTGGGTTTATTGTGAACAAAAGTGGATAAAAACTAATAGATTATATTTAGTATACAGTCTGTGAAAAAGGAGAAATAATTACAGCCAAGTTGACAAAAATCAGACAAACACTTCTTTTATCAATAAATAACGAATTAACAAAAGGTGACTTTTACAGTGCAATGTTCTCGAGCAGTTTAAACTGGCATTTTTAGAGATTGTTTCCTAAGTGTTTTGTCAGAGGAGGAAAAACAAGATTTAGTAATTTTTTATGAATGCTACAGTGCTTCTGTCTTACATTATAGCAAAATGAACTGACTTCCTCTATCTAGTCTTCTTTTCATATCAGATTCCTTTATTTGTAGCAGACTCAAAAAGACATGAAAATCAAACTCTGATAATATAGAAAAATATACCTAAAAATCACACACGCTCTGAACAAAGGTTCTGCATTTGCTTTACGTGGAAGAATATTTTCTTCGTGGAGCAAATGGGTAATTAGTGGTGCTGAATTAGACCTTTGTGAGAAATAGTAAATTGCTTGTGCTAATATTGTATTGTATTGCTAAATCTTGGTATTCTCTTCTAATTTTGAGCCAAAATTTCTCTCAAGTTCAAAATTCATGATAGAAACACATATAATGACCACATTTCCTAAAATAGTCCCTGAAATTATGGACATATTTATTTGTGTTAATGTGAGGTTTGCATTTGAATTTAGATGATGGTGCTGTAGATTGCTTTCTGAATAATCTCATTTAAGGACAGTTTGTAGAAATAGATATAACCAAAATTGATTCTAATGTAAACTCTCCTTTTTCTCTCCTGTGTACAAGGAACACCAGAAGTCCAAACCCTTTTCTTCATTGTACTTGTCTAATATTAATGTTTGGAAGTTTCTTATTCGCATACATACTTAGGGAAATATAAACTTGTAGGTAATAAATGCATAGAAGAGCAGAGATTCTGTTGACTCCCTCTTCAGTATTTGTATGCACTTCATTCATAGAAAAGTTAGATTGGTAACTGTTTCAGTTGTGTTTCTTAAAAGATGCTGATTCTATTTTTTTTTTTTGCTTTGCAACCTAGAAATACAGATGTGGTATAATATGTAATGTAGCTGCAGAATTTTTCTGTTGTTTTTAGCTGCTTAATTCTAAAAATAAACCTTAGATGAAATAACAATTTAAATATATTTAAAGCTTTTCTACTTCAAGCAGAGACTTATGAATATGATATTTCTAAAAAGCAGTCTGCTTTGAGGTATATGGTACATTTTTTGAATAACGAGCAGAGGCCTGTTGAAACTATGTTTAAATGTGACATAGAAATTTTGATTTCAGAAATATAACTTGTCATGATTTCTGAAAACTTACGCTTCTTTTACTTTTGGAAAATCAATTTGGTTGACTTCTGCACACCAGGTAATTATTGCTTTTAATGGAAAATAGAACTTACCCTTGAGATTTCTAGTCACCACAGCAGGACATCAAGGATGTGCACTGGCTCTCTTTATCTCTCTGAGAGAGTAAGCAATTGTATCAAATCCACAAATGCATCATTACTACTTTTTGTCTTAAATAGACATAAAAGTATAGTTTCAAATACCATGCTTTCATATTAGCCTTTCTTTTAAAGAAGCACTAAAGTGAAAAGGAAGAAGGCTCTCCCTTTTAAGTACTGTCCTTTAGGGGCCCAACTGGAAATTAGTTAACATGATTTTTAATTTGTCTCCAGGCCTGTGGAAAGAGGCTGACTTTCTGCAATGTACATGTTTGAACATCAAGCAGAAATAAATATCTCCCCCTTGGAATTCAAATTGTATCTAGTAATACTATTTTTATGCCTCTTACTAGGAAACGAAATACCTCTAAATTTAGTGCTTTGGAATTTTATTTCCACTCAAATTTTCTTCAGATATGTGAGCACCATAGTAACAGCTTTGCGAGCTGATTCTTCATTACAGTTTCCCGATAAGAGCTTCACTCAAGACAGTTCCTTTGGGATGACTGAAACTGAAAATCAATTCTGATAACATTAGACCACATTTGAAGACACATACACATACACACACACACACACACACACACACACACACACACAAATCAGGGAAAGCATATATTTTATGGATAAATAGAATTCCACTTTAAGAAAGTTTTTGTTTTGTTTTGGATAAAAGCTGAAATGTATTTCTCAAAATTTAAAAATTTACTGTTTTATTTTCTGTATTGGGAGAATTTTCCCCCTTTAAAAATAATTCTTTTCCTGGGTGTGGTGGTCCACACCTTCAATTCCATCCCTCAGGAGGCAGAGGCAGGTGAATCTCTGTGAGAGCAAGGCCAGCCTGGGATAGTCTACACAGTTCCAGGGAAGCTGTGAGTCCCTGCCTCAAAAAAATCTTTTATCAGAGATATGAAAATTCAGTTGACTTTACTTATGGCCCAAGTAAAGTGCTTATACCCTTTACAATGAGGATACTTTGAAAACTGCACAGGTAAGTACTGGGTATGAAGAGATAAGTGCAGTGATTCTATTTTAACAAAAAGATAATAATCAATTCATTGTTTTCTAGAAAATCATTTCATTTTGAAAAAAAACGTGTAGTACAGTAGGCTGAGCCCTGATCATCGTAGAAGGAAGCCTGTCAAAATGAATCAGTTTGATAACTGATTAGCAGAACATGTAGTCTGTCATTTTTAAACATGTGCCCAATTTCTTCACATAAATCTTACCTTTAAAATCTTCAAGGGGAAAATTTATTTTGGGCACACTGGCCATGAATATCAGTTGACATTTATACAGTGCACAGAATTTATACTGTGGGTTAGGATGTCGGCCATAATTCTAGGCTGGTAGTTTGTAAAGGGAAGATTCCATTTTGTACTGTTTATAAAATGTTATGCTGCAGTTCCATGCTCCAAGACTAGCAAAGTCTCTCCAAGTACAGTCAGGCACTGCAGTTTAACTTATTGCATTCATTAAACTAGGCTTAGATTGTCCTAATTATATGTTATCAACAATTAAGAAATGGATCACATGCCACAGACTGGCTAAAACATTCTGTATTCTTGGCTGGTTGCCAGTAGAGGTGTCAAGTTCCATTCTACCTTGTCATCAGCTGCATCTCTGCTTTTGCAGAACAAGTAGCAGCTGTGCTAGACAAAATAATCTAAATTCTCACATGTACTTTTCCTTTAGGAAACAGCTCACACTGAATCGCATTTCTCCTGTGAACAGTGCTACACCTGAGTGAGTTTGTGCTGAAAAGGTATTTTATGCAAATATAATTTTTAACAGATACAATCTTTCATGGCTTTCAAATGCATTTGTCCCATCAAAATAATGGTCTTAGTTTTCATGCTGAAATTATTACCAAATGGATTCTGTGGGCAGCAAAGTACTCTTTGCTCATTCAGCAATGATTTTCCTATACCTCAAATTACCTAATTTTATAGGTGCTCTGTTTCAAAGGAAAACAATCTTTATTGATCCAAGCAGTCAGAATTAATCGTGGATCTCTGATCTCAAAACGCCTGGCAAAATCCTTTTATTCAGAACACCCATGTGCCAGACGTTCAACACTTCACAAATCCTTGTGGGATGATGGGTTTTTCAAACAGTCTGATTGTTCAATCTATTGTGGCTTCTGAAAGCAGAGATTCAGCGAGGCTTCCCCCTGAACAGAAACAGGCTCAGTCAACTTTATGAAAAGCTAGATTTGACCTGGCTTTTGCTTCAATTGTCATCTTTGTTCTTGATAAAGTAAAAATGGATTTTAGAAGTTGCTCTCCTTTCCTTGTGTCTGACCATAGACCCTGGAGCAGCAGGTGTGTGTTGTAGCAGGATCAGACTGTGACAGTGGCAGGATTGTGTTGCTGAGTCAATAAACCCAACAGCCAAAGGCTATTTGTTCTTCAAATAGAACCTGTATTAGATAATCGAGGAAAGCTAGGCCCGCAAGAAGAAATGACTTTAAAGTCTCCAAAATGTTTACATACACGAAAACATGTGTTTTCAGTTATCAGTTTACTTGTATCTTAAAAGTTTTACTGTCTCAGGTACCAATCAAGACGGAAGGGTATAATGACTCCTTAATTAGAATATATCAAAGACATGGGAGAGACCCATACAAGGTTTCCAATTTGCATGTAACTCACCCTGAGCCATTTTGTAATGAGATCATTTTTTACTGAGCCACTAGTTTTTCAAGTTTTATTTCATACTAGGATATTCTTGCAGTTCTTGTAGCTCAAGGAATATGCCAAGATTTTCTACTCTAAAAGAATAATAATCTTTGATTTTGTAAAAGATTTGTGTGAATTTCCTTTCTTAATATGAGTCTCTAGGAATTCTGGCAAGCACTCTCTAGAAGGTATCTATTCTGATCTAGGTATCATAACAATACTGACTGGAGAGCCAGCCAAACACTCTTATTGTCTCTATGTTTCTTCTCCTGATCTTCCTCTTCCTCCACTTTCCTCTTCTTTTCTTTCTTTTTCTTCCTTTCTGATACTCAATGCTTTGCCTCTCTGCTTTTGGTTTAATATTGTACACAAGGCTACTATAAGATACTCATTTCTAAATGATCCATTTCTTTGGCCATTGTGTAACGTGGTTCTGGTGCTGTCATGAGCTTGCCAATTTTGGACATTCCTTGTCCTGGCACTCAGAGCAGTGTCTATACCCAGTAGTTGTTTAGTGACTGAGATCTATTATTTTTTTTTCTTTCCTTGTCACCTGATTACCTTTGTTTCTTTTTAGTATTTTGAGAGCTTTTCAAGAGATATTCAATAGTTTTTTGTTTTTACAAAAAAAATTCTTGCTGAGTTTTTCTTCTCCTGACTTTGTCTTATCTTGTTATTAGAAATAACTCCTCACTGGGCACTTCTTTTTGACCTACTGCTGACTTTCTTATATCTTTTCTCTTTTGGGGAATTACTTTTTTCTCCCTTTATCAGCTTTCTTCTGTCTCTTTCTACTGTTTTATGTTCCCATTTAGGTTCAGCCTAAATTGCTGGGACAGCTCTTTTCTCCAATCCTTCCTTCACTCTGCTAACCATGTCTCTGACTAGCAGGGTGTGGTGTCTTAAAGGTCTTCCAAGAGACGTGTTTCCAGTGGAAATGCTGGAATAACATTGTTGAGTTGTAATTTGTGATCAAACATAAGAGAATTCTAGTAGTTTCAATGATTTTGAGGTACTTTCACTGTACTATGAAGTGATTATTAAAAATTTGAATCTTCAAATGGGGCCTCATTAAACTAAAATCTTCTGTAGAGCAAAAGAAACAACTAAGGAAGTGAAGAGAAAACCCAGAGTGGGAGAAAATCTTCACCAGTGGCACATCTGACAGAGGATTAACATTCAGCATATAAAGAACTCAAAAAACAAAGAATCAAGAAAATAAGTGACCCAATTAAAAGATGGGATAAGGATCTGAACAAAGAGTTCTCAAAACTAGAAATAAAGATGACTAAGAAAAGTCTTAAAAAGTGTTCAACATCATTAGTAATTAGGGAAATGCAAACGAAAACCACTTTAAAGTTCATCTTACTCCAGTCACACTGGCTAAGATCAAGAGGACAAATGATACCAAATGCCGGAGAGGATGTGGAGAAAGGGGAATGCTCAGTCGCTGTTGGTGGTTCTGTAAACTCGGGCAACCCCTATGGAAAGCAGTGCGGAGAACTCTTAAAAACTAAAAATGAATCAACCATTTGACCTGGTTGTACCATTTCTTGGCATATAATCAGACTCATCCTATTGCAGAGATATTTGTATGTCCATGTTTGTGACTACTCTTTCACAATAGCTAAGAGATGGAAACAACCTAAGTGTATCTCAACTGATGAGTGGATAGTGAAAATGTGTTGCATTTATACAATGGAGTTTTACTCAGTGATAAAGACAAAAATCACAAAATTTGCAGGTAAATGGAATATAGATTCAGAAACACAAACAATATATGTTCTCCCTCATATGTGGATCCTAGCACCAAAGCCTTGTATCAGATCAAGTATATCCCAGTCACTATTCATTAAAGAAGCTCCTTTTGCACCAGACAGAGACTACTGCAAATAACCTCAACTGGTGACACACAAACATTGTCTGGGAATTGCTCAAGCCTAAGTGGTGCATCTACAATGCAGCTTTTACAGCTAAGGTTTGTGCAGCATAGAACAAGGTATGAAGAGGACACTAATGAATCTCTCAACTCTCATTAATGAAGCTCCCTCGTACAGCAAAGGGACAGTAACACAAAAGCTCACAAATAGCCAAAGAGTGGAGATTAGGAGTCTGCAGAGTGTGAGTTCCTGGACAGGACTCTTATACTAAGTCTCACTCACCCAGGTCTCAGGGATCTTTGTGGAAGAGGTGATGGAAAGACCATAAGAGCCAGTGAGGAGGTACATGATAATATTGAAATAGAATCTTATATGCTCCCAAGACCCTGCTGATATGAACGTACAGCAATGGTTTTGGCATGCTCAAGACCCATGCAAAATCAAGCAGACAAATTCAGTTCCCCATAGAACTGGGGAAATGGGTAGAAGACCCCAATCCTTGCTGAAGAAATATTGGCAACTGATTACTGTTAGGTAAGGAAGAGTTGATCTTCTTAAAGTGAGGGACTCTGAATAGTCTCACTAGACCTCAGTGGAAGAACTTGCATTAAGGAATGTACAGGGATACTAGCTTGACACAATAGGCCTTAACACAAATGACAGAGTGTATGAATTCCAGTGTGGGGGCTGTGGGAGGTTATCAATGAGAAAGAAGGTATATTGGTGATTAAGATTGATTGAGATGTTCTGTATAAAAAACAAAAAAATTCAATTAAAATTTTTAAGCATTGAAATCAATCTATCCCATATTAAAAGTACGTGTGAATATGTGATTCTAACAACACCAGAAAGAAGCCTGTGCAGCTATCCAGTTTATTTCTCTCAAAAAGTACTAGACTTTATCTTGTGTTTTCTTAAAACTCAAAGTATTTATTTATTCCTCTTTGGTCATAGAACTTTAATAGTTACTAAATTATTTGAACTAAATCCTATTCTTTCATTTCATTACCCTTTCCCTTCTCAGGCATATATGTAATAATATATTGAGAAATAGATTTTAGTCTTTTGTGTCATTGGAAGAAAAATATTTTTCAATCGAAAGAGCGGTTATTTTATGTTTGCTTCAAAATGCATAGGACTAAAACCAAAGAAGAGTCAATTAGTGCTGAGAAACATGTTTATATTTGATGCAAGAGGCAGTGAGTCCATTTTGAACTCACTCGTATTCTTCTCCATTTCATTAGCAGCCTTCTCTTTCAGCTTCTGTGTGGTAAAAGTGTTTGCAGTTAGTGTCTAGTGCTTCCGTAGGACATGCCTGACTGCTTAGAAGAAATGCATGGGACACAGGCAAGCCCCTTTACACCTAGAGCCAACAGGACAAATCACTGCAGTCCACTTAGATATTCAGAGGGAATATCCTGAGTTATTCTGAAATCTCAGAAGGACTAACAAAGTTCCTTCCATTTGTCATTGAAATTTGACAGTGATATAGAGCAAAACCTTTCCGCAATGGGGGCTGGCTGCACCGAAATCTTTTTGCAACAAGGAAATTAGGTCAGCAGAAATTTAGGTCAACACCTTACAGAGATGCCCTCTTGCCTGAAAGAAGTCAGGAGACTGTGAAATGTTACATACAAGAAGGTTATTGTTTTTGTATTTAATTTGAGAAATGGTACCTTCCGAAGCTTAGTGTGATTTAAATTCATCTATGATTCAGCAAAGAAAATTGCCTCTTGCATCACTGGCAGCACTACTGATAAATTTAAGAGCAATGCTGAGGTGCTTCTAACGGAGCCTGACTGACCCAGTTTAATCATGCAATTCAAGAAATATTTATCAAGCTTTCATTATATGCAATGAGCCTATTTAGATAATGGAAACGTTATGAGGATGAGTAAGCAGCCACTTCCCACCCCCTCCCTTTTATGACTAAGAAGCTTCTAAGCTGAGGAAGAGAAGGCTGGAGGTAAATGAAAGTGCAATATAGCCCAGAAGTCATTGTTTCATTGATTGGGTGATCTCCTGCTGTGTACCCAAACGATAAGGGAAGTGATTTTCCAGACGTAAATCCAAGTGACTCTGGAGAGACAGGAGAATGATCAAGTCAGTCCGGGGTGGAAAAGAAGGAACATTTTCTTGAAAAGGGACAGATTAACTGAATTTGAAATGAATATGATTTCAACAGACAGTAATCTGTAAGAGGTTCCAGAGTGAAAGTGGCAAAAGAAGGACACACGGCAGGAAGCAAACAGAAGTAGCTCTGCAGGAGAACTTTAGGGGGAGGGATGGTAGGCGTGAAGACAAAAAGGGCAGAAAAGATTAGGTGGTATTTGTGCAACAGAACACAGTCCTTTTTGACAGTATGAAGCACAGAGACAAAAGCTGAAGTATGGATGTTTCTCAGTTTATGATGAGATTTCATCGCAGTATAGCTACAGGAAGTTGACATGAAGTTGAAAATGGATTGACTACACACCCTACCTAGTTTGGCAGCAGTCCCTTGCAGAGTATAGGCTACTTACACTCATGACCACATGGCTGACTGAGACTACAGCCTTGTTGTTGTCACTCAAAATCTCCAGAGAGTCTCACACTGCATAAAGCTAGCCAGGAAAAAGGACAAAATTCAAAGCATATTTTTAATACTATTGTAAAACTGGAAAATTATAAATTGAATCATCCAAAGTTGGGAACCATCTCTAGTTAGAAAAGGTAAAGTGGAATTTTATTTGGCTATATCTTGCATGTCAGACAGTGGAGGGTGTGATTAGGCTTTGTGGAAAGAACTGGAGATTTGTATAGCTCCAATTAGGACAGATAAATAAAGTCTAGCAATGTGAAACCGTAGACCACATCTATTTGCTCCAGCATGTCTAGATATAAAGGGACTTGATTGACATCTAAATTTAGAATGTATTTTCTAAAATATATGAGAAATTTTCCTAACTGAAGTCTAATTTGGTCTTTGGCCACTGTAGACAAAAATTGAATGGGAAATAGAAAAATGAGTGTTTTTAAAAAGTTTCATCGGTTATGTGACCATCTTCTCACTACATACATCAGTTAGCGAAGTCTTCTTTCAACAGTGGAAATTTCATTATCACATCTAATTCTGGTTTGGTAGCACATTAAACTTTCAAGCAGTTAATGACTCTGGTTTTCTTTCTGCTCAGCTTTACCTTTCATAAAACACCGGCAAGAGGAAAGAAATGACAGTAAGACTGAATTATGAACTTTAAAAAGTTGAGAACAAGTAACTACTTGTACTGTGAAAGCTGCTCTCTCTACTCTTGATTAACTGTCTGCAATAGGTCAGTGGTGAGAGCTGTGTACTGTAGTGATGATTGTTGTAACAGACAGGCAAAGTAAATCACCAGGGTGGGTGGGGGGCCCAAAGGAGGAATTTCTGTTAGGTTTCTATTAAATACATAGATTACTCCAACGGCTTTCATAAAATGGCTCATTTCCTAGACATATTTCTAATATATTCTGGATATCATAATTTTAACAAAAAATAAAACATTTACCATGAAGGACAGATTAGTTTCCTAACTGCTCACTTGACGTTCTTTGGAAATTTTAATAAGTAGAGACTTTCTGAAACCAAAATAAAGGTGTGTGTGTGTGTGTGTGTGTGTATGTGTGTGTGTGTGGTGTGTGTGGTGTTTTGGGGGAAGTAGTGCACATATGTTTATACTGTAACTATATATATATATATATATATATATATATATGCACATTTATAATTTTTCAATTGTAGAGAAATCAAGTAATTGATATGATAGGCATATCTCTTAGAATCTAGGGAAATCGTGAAGTCTGAAGACAGGCTGCATCGTGCTCTGTCCTAGCTTGCTTTTTGTTTCAGTGATAAACACTGTGGAGAGAGAAAGATTTATTTCATCTTACAACTCAGAAGTCATAGTCCATTGCTGAGGAAACTCAGGGGAGGAACGCAAGGCAGTTGCTTGAAACAGAAACCTTGGAGGAACACTGCTTGCTGGCTTGCTCACTCTGGCTTCTGTGCTGCTAACTTTCATATACAATCTAGGACCACCTGGCCAGGAGTGGCCTCTCATGGTTGGATGAACCCTCCCATTTCAATCAACAATCAAGACAATTCTCCAGAGACATTGCCACAGGTTAATCTGATCTGTTTTGGACAATTGCTCAACTGCCTCAACTGAGACGTCTTCCCAGATGACTCTTGTATTAAGATGACAATAAAAACTAACCAGGACATGGCCTAAGTCCAGAACCCAGGCTCACTCTCTCTCCTTTCTTACCTCTGCCTTCTCTTCCTTATACTTGCTTATCATTGTCAAAATGGTTCAAATGAGAAAAAGAGATATCTGCATATTTAAGATACCACATAGTCCAAATGAAGATCAAGCTAAGAGGAAGCATGAGATTAGCTATGATTTTAACAGCTAAGATGAGTACATTTCTTAACAATCACGCTAAAGGACAAAGAAGTCATTCAATTTGCAAGCCAGTGGTCCAATAGTTACCTCCAAACAGTACTGTGGTTTTCTGAGTTTCAAATTATCATCTTTGGTTAGCATGCATGGTAGAGATTGCTGATGATCCGGTTTAATTTCTTGCATGGTTATTATAATCTTACACACAGGTTTTTTTGTGAGGTACATACACAGACACCTCAGCACAAACACAGCACTGGGCATTGGAATGATCCTCACTCTTCCTGGAAAGATGGTCTGCTAGCTCTAAGGCATAATTGCCTTTGAGGGGCCTGATCTAAACACTGTGCTGAGAGTGCTTACAATGCAGTCATGTCATGGGCGTGCATGTGTGTAAGTGTCGTATGGAACTCTGTTGTACTTCTGTCTCTTACTTTGACTGGTACCCTTTCTTATTTATTCTCACTGTTGTCGATGAAAAGAGTCTTTCTGTGTGCCTGTTAATGACAATTATTTTGCAATTCTATATTGTTTTCATTTAGATACTCTAGGAATGGAATCTATGCTACTGGAACACTTGTAGTCACAAATGAGTGTCACTCTGTGTCTTGGTTAGCTGAGATGAATCACAGATCAATCTTTAAGGAAGACTTTACAGACAAAAATCTTGCCATAGAACTAGAAAAGGAAGGTGCAAGTCCCTGTGCTTGTTCTAAAAGTTCTCAGGCTTGCTTTTAGTTTGTAAGAAGTAACCTTCCTATTCATTATGTTCAATTGTGTGCAGTAGTTCTCCAGTAGAATATAAGGCTGCTTTCTCTCCAGTCTTTCTTGATATATATACTCTCTATAGGAAATCATAATTATGGAAAAATTGCTTTTCTTCTTTATTAAGTGCAATTTAGCACAAACTTGCTGTTTATAAAACCATACAAAAATGAGCTTGGCTGGCTTGATCTTATTTTTAAAGAAATACTGTCAATTTAACAAAAGAGAAAGCAATACCAACATATTCTTACATCCATTCCAAATCTAACATTCTCCTGTAAATCAGAGAATCAGGCTCCATAAAAACCACTGAGCAAACTAGGTCAGAGATAACAAGGTGGCAATTAAAATGACTATATCAATTATTTGCTTAAGTTATTTCCTAATATTTCACACTGTAGGATCTTTTATACAGGACCCCCATTTTATATTACATTGTACAAAGAAAACTAGTTTTTAACATTAAAAAAACTATTTATAGTCTCATTTAAAAGATGATGAATAAGAAAACAAGCATTAAAAAAAGAAGTAATGGAAAATAACAGAGTGTTGATTTAGAAATAACTCCAACTAAGATAACTAAACTGCAGTTCTTGTGGTAATGAACTTTAAGACATTGAAGAGCATCTTTGGGACACTTTAGTTTCCTTTACCGCTAACCTAGGTAATGTGCTTCTTCAAATGGTTGATTTCCTGATATACATTATACTACTGTTTTCCCCATTGTTATATCTTTCCTTCTTAAGCGTAGATTAACCTATTAATTTCACAGTCTGCATCTCTCCCAATATGCTAGGAAACCAAGCCTAAGCAACCAGAGAGGTGCACAAATGTAATCCACTGTGCTCTCCTTACTCAACTTCCTTATTTGCCCCTTAGAATTGAATTTGTATGCCCTTCTAGAAGACAAAACCATATACTTTGAATGTTACTACTGACTGCATCTTCAAGTGAATTGTTTTCTGATTCCCAGTATTCATAAATCTCTTCGTGGCTTTTTGGAGACAGTTTCCCCAACATTAAGGAAATCTGTTTGCAATGTAAATCAAGAGGAGGTTTCCAGATACATTGGAAAGCTGACTATGATTCCACTGATTCAACATATGTCCCTGTTGCACTGGGTTCACTGGTGTATATTTTCTAAAAAGTTTCAAGGTAACTTTATCTGGTCAGATCTCTTGCTGCACAATGGAAGAGGCATGTTTGATCCCCGCTCTTGCACAGTTCAAAGGAGAAGCCATATTGAGATCACCAGGATTGGAAGTGACTTGGGGGTGCTGGTTCTTACAATGTAGAGCCAATGAAGGGGAACAGATCCTCATTGTACTTGGATGTGCATGCTGAGGGAAAGGCAAAGTTGTGGGCAGCTTTCCAGATGAGACTACAGGTGAGACCTGTGTCATTAAAACTGGGTTGTTTAGGGTAAGAAGTGGAGGAGTTAAAAGTGGGAAAAGGAAGGCTTCCTAGTCTAGGTGGTGTTTGAGATAAACCCGAGAGAGAACTCAAACGCGTCCTAGAAGTCTGTTCCTCTTCCACTACTTAAGGAAGTTGTTTGGTTTAGGAAGGAATCTAGCCAATGCTAAGCAGTTTGGAACCATCACTTTAACTTCTCTTGTCTTTCTTTGTCTTTTCCATTGTAACAAGGGATTGTGGGCTAGAGTATCATCAAGGTTTGTTCAGTGCTCTGATATTATGTGATTTATATATTTAATTATCCTGAAAGTACCGAACTTTATTGTGTTTGCTATTAAAAATAGATGTTATCTTTAGAAAACAATAAAAATGTTTCTTTTTAAACATAATTTATAATCAAAATCTTGGATGACTACACATCTTTCCTTTAATGTAAACTGATTGCAATTGGTTTTACAAGGATTTGTTTTTCCTGGAATTTTCCAGAAAAGAAAAGCTCATTTACATATATACTAAGCAGAAGCTGTGATTTTCCTGTCACACTTAAAATCTGAGATTCTTCTGAAATTGGGAGAAGATTCAAATTATGTTGCAACTAGTGAATCATAAATTTCTTTTTTCAGAGGCATTCCATACTTTTACTATTGCTATACACTACTTTTGAACTGTGAGAATAGTTAGTGAACTTTGAAGCTGTATGTTTCCGTAACAAAGTTGATCAGGTAGGATTGCAACTAACAGCCACCAGCCAAGGAAAGCCTGCTGTTCCAGGCTGCTGTGTTATGTATGAAATGTCAACGTGCCTCAGGATTCCTCTAGATTTCTTCTCCATACTGACAAAAAAATTTGAAGCAAATGGAGTCCATTTTAAGCAGGAGAACTGAGAAGGGGGGAAAGTGGCAAAAGTGGATGCTAGTGGAGACACTCACCAACAGCTTCTGCTCACACGTCTTGGGTAGACTTTAGCCACAGGACTATCTACCACATGGAGGCTGAGAAATACAGTTCTTAGCTGACCACATTGCAACTCTCAATTCTACTGGGCTCTACCAGCAAGCAAACACACACCATGGAGCTATCTAATCATCTTTGCTATAAGTCCGCATATCAAACAGACATTTGGCTCAGAGCTTCAGAGAACAGCCAAAATGTATGTCAACACAGAAGACGATACCTAAGAGGAATATCAGGGTCATTGTCTAACGGTTCTATATAATGAGTCTCTTACCTACTTGTTGGCTGAATTCATTCATACCACTGTGGGGCTCTTCAATAAAACCCAGACCAGCAGTTAGGAAAAAGAGGTTCTGCTCTCAAGCCTGCTATTTATTATGTTAGTAATTCTACCCAAGTTTCATACTAGATTGGCAAGCTTTAAATTTTCCCACTAATGCATGAAATACTGTTTTCAAACAGATGTACCTGTAAGATACTTAGCACTACTGAACTGAAACTGGTGGCAAGGGAATATGGCAGTGTTGACTCTGAAACCTTATTCCACTTAGAGAGTTTCTGAGCTTCTTTCTGACTTTAACATTTCATGTGTCATCATTATGACAGAGAGCAAACCCGAGTTGTCCTGAGAAGCCAGATGGTATCACTTAGAATATTTCTAGTTGTTGCTGTTGCTATACATGAAGCATACTTTCCAAAACATTCTCCTTTTTTTGTGTTTCATCAAATAAATTACTGTCTCTTTCTCTATTAGTTATTTGCATGAGTCTTTGTTCTATTTCTCACTACATTCTTTTCAAAATATGGAAATGGTGTGAGGCTCTAGGGAAATTCTCAGAACTTTATAATTTCAATTTTTATATTTTCCCCTAAATTTGTATGGCCTCCAATGTGGATGCTTAGTGTTTTACAAATAAGCCTAATAGTTCAATCATGTCACCAATACTACACATAGACCATAAGGGTAACAGTAATGTTTTTGCTTCAAAGGTCATCATATCAGGAGGTCAGTGGAAAATCAAACATGACTTGAAAAACACAAGAACAGAGAGACACCTACAGAACTAGGCATGTGGATTGAGGCCTAAATGGGTGGCTAACCCCATCCAAACACTCCAGCAACTGTCCAACCACATAACAGACTAGGAAATCCAAAGCTGTTAAGAAGTCAGTTTTGTTTTATTTAAAAAATTTTAAGGAATTCTATTTCTAGTCACTACTATCAAGAAGCAGAAAATATGCTGATTTCCTGTGTTATTCAATTTTGGCCTTTTATAGAGGTGATTTTATGAAGATATGAAATGCATTTACATTTTGGAGTCTTATGAACCTAAAGTAGTGTGATAATTTTTGGTATACCAATTAAATTCATCCCAAATAATATTTAATTTTAGCATAATGCATTTGTAAAAATGGAAGCAAAACTTTTAATGAGAAAATAGCATGGTTCCCTTAACTAATTTTAATAGTCTAAGAAGTTTAGATTATTTTTCTCACTTAAAATTTACCTGTTAAATCAAGACTCACTGTGGTGGTATTTCCTTTTTTTTTTTTTAAATAAGTTTTGGAGTTAATCATACTTTTACACATTTCAAAGTTTCCCAAATTGATCTGGAAATTGAATTTTTATACCCAACTGCATAAGAAATTGTTGCATCCTGACAGTTTGGCTTTTCTTCATTAAACAAAAGCCCCAGCATGTTTGCTTGGTTACTATTGCTGGGTAAATGGAGTGTTTGGCACGCATACCAATTTATATATCTTGGTCATTCATTTTAAAAATAGAGTTAGAGGGTCTGGAGAGAAGTCTCAAGTTGCTATAGTGCTTGTGAGGACCTCTTTTAGAATCTCAGCATGCTCCTGTAATTCCTGTGCCGGGGATGCAGAGACAGGATCCCTGGGGCTTGTTGACCAGGTAGTCTAATTGCACAGGTGAGCCTCAAGTTTTTGTACAGACCCTGTCACAAAACAAAACTGGAGAGAAATCAAAGAAGATACTTGGTGTCGATCTTTGGCTTCCCACATGCATGTACATACATGTGCAGGTGTACTTACCCCACATGTACATAGACAAAAAGTTTGAGACTTAGAAACAGCATTTCTTTAACATGCACAATTTAAAGCATTTAAAAAATATTCCTTAGTTTGTTGTTTGAATTATAGCAGAACATTTAGTAGCTTAAAACTTCTTCCCACTCTCTAAAAACATACAGTGTAACGCCTTGACATATTGCTATAGGATAAGTAAAAGTATCAAAAACTTACTTATTCAAGATAATTTTCCTATAGGAAAACATTGCAAAGGACTTTATAACATAATTTTAAAAACTGTGCAGCTACTTGTGAATTTTCTTGAGCAGAGTAGACTGAATTAAAACTTCAGGGACCAGAGTGCTCCTCCTCTCCCTCTTCTTGTGGCTCTTTGTGGGGTGCTGTCCAATGAACACAGCCCCGGGGAAGGGTATGCATGGCTTTCTATTGTCTCTCTCCCACCAGATTTTCCAATAAGCAGATAATTAGGACACATTAGGACAAAGTTTTCTTTTCTCCTCTTCCTTTTATTCTTTCTTTTTTCTTCATGTAACTTCAGACTAAAGTAAAAGTGATTGAAACTCCAATAGCAAATTTTATAATGTGGATAATTCAGACATAAACAAGCTCAAACAGCTAGATTTATTACTAACAGCTAAACAAAACCTAGAGTTAGCAGTAGTGCAGGCACTGTTACCTAGTTATTATTTCTATTGACCAGACAGTGAGAATATCCAATTTAGAGTGAAAATGCATATGGTCTTCCAAGGCCCAGGAAGCAACGTTTTATACCATTTCAGTAAGAAGAGTGCTGAGGTCAACTTTTTAGAAACTGATTCTATCATCTTTTTCTCTTTCAAACAGATTCATTTCCAGGACTCCCTACCTCAACTACACCCCAGTAGCTGATTCTCCCAGCGCCTTTACTCTTTGGCCAAGATGACTTTTTTGAAACACCAATATAATCAAGACTCTTGCCGTCTAAAATTTCAGAAGTATTTCCTCCTCGCATTCAAGGTGAAAACATAAGCACAGAGCCCGACGCTGTTGACCATCAGGGCCTGTATACCCTGGCTCCAGCCGTCTCAAGCCTGGTGTTTTAAACACTGAGGCTTTCATGCTCCAGCTTCTGTGGTTCCTGCTGGGGTCCTGAGGAAAAACTAACTTAAATATTTCCTACCCTTTTTTATTTGGGGGAAATAAAAATTCTGAGAAAATATTTGTCTTTATTATTTTTAAAAATGATTGAATCAGACAGAAAGAAGGCAGGTAATCTTTTGGAGAATTGGCTGATAATTTTAACTGAACATCGTTTACTATATATGTATATTCACTGCCTATCTATCTATCTTATCTATCTATCATCTATCTAGTGACTCTCCAACAAGTGAAAAGCAGTCGTTGTTACTACCCATGTAGTAACTGTATTACAGGTTCTCTAAACTCGAGTATGCCCGTAGGAAAGATGCTGAGTGCGGAAGACTATTTAAAACAACTGGAATTTAATTATGACAAAAGGGTAAATGAACATTATGCAAAATCACTGGGCTTCTCGCTGAATTTCTCAGTGGTGTCAAGCAATTCTCCTTCAGTTCCAGTTCCTGATAGGACCATGATCCCCTGAACCTCTCAGGACTCTTCAGTTTCCATCATATAACTATTAAGCCTACCTAATTCATAGGAGCTTCCGTTCAAATTGCTTCATCTGTTCTCTCCAAGAGAAGAGCCTTTTAAAACATAACATTCAGAGTCCTGAAAAAAAACCAGATTCATTAAACCTTCTAAATCAATGTGCTAGACCCTAATCATGGTCAGGAAATACAACCAAAACAATTTTGTCTTGGTTCAGTTATTTAATTTATTCACAGCCTAAACTGTTTCAATCATACTACAAGGTACCTAATCACTTAGTAGTAGAGATAAGTGTTCACATAGATAATTTTAGACCAATGTTATAAGGCTCAAATCAAATTTATATGAATGAGTATATGAAAAAAGACTTTGCAAGGAAGATCTTACTGAAGATGTGAACACTGTAGCAATGCTTCAAAGGAAAAATTCCCTAGGATTCTGCAAGCAGAGGAGATGGTTCAGAAGGGGTTCCAGGAAGAAAGGAAAGTGTGGGTTAAGGCTCAGAGGTGGTAAATACTGTGCTATGGCCAGAGCCCAGGAGCATAAGGTTAAGTAGAAGGGAGAATTAGAAAGGAAGCAGAGGGCAGACCAGAAAGATGATCCCAGATTACAATACATGACTTAATAGTTATTTGTTTACTAGAATACAGTAATACATTCAGTACTGTAGCTGTTGTGACCACATTTAGTTTTAGTGTGGAAGATGGACACAAGTGGCTATGAGTCCAGAGGCAGGAAGTACAATCAGGTGACCATATGCTAGTCCCTGTGATCCGACAAGGACCTTCACTAGTCCAGTGATGAACATAACTTCTTAGTAGCAAAGGTGTGATCATTATATATTTGTTTCCTTACAGTCGCACCCCACATATAGTAAATCAGTGTTGCAGACAATCTTTTTTTTCTTAAAATGCTTTCCTACTTCTGCTGGACTATGATGAGATGGGAGTATCTTATTTTATAGCTGTCTAAAACTCTTTATGAAGGGGCTGAGGAAGTAGTTTAGTTAGTTGCTTGCCAAACAAATTTAAGGACCTGAGTTTAATCCCCTAAACTCATATAAAAAAATGTAGTGGCGTGTGTTTGTAATTCCAGAGCTTGAGGAGGCCAAGAAAGGCAGGTCCTTCACCTGGGTTGTCAGTCCACTTGGCCTATTTAGTGAATTCTAGATTAATGAGAGACCCTGTCACAAAATACAGCATGGATGTCTCCTGGAGAATGACATGTGAGGTTGACATCTAGCCTCCATATGCACACCTACACACAGGCAGGCCTGTGTACATACATTTGTGCACCCACATGAACACATACCACATGTGCACACAAGTACACACATACATGTATGTAAATACATATATATAGAAAACTAGATGCTTTTTGAAGATAACTTTTGTATCTGTGCTAGAAATTGTTGAAATTATTTATTTGTGAGTCTCAATAAGAAAATTCAGAGAATATTTCACTTATTCAAACATTTGTTATTTGGGGCTGGAGAGATGAGATGGTTCAGTGGTTAAGAGTACTGACTGCTCTTGCAGAGGAACCGGGTTCAATTCCCACCACCCACATGGTGGTTAACACCTGTTCATAGCTCCAATTCCAGGGAATCTGATGCCTTCTTCTGACTTCTGCGGGCACTGCACAACATGGGTGCACTTACATACATGCAGGTAATACACTCATACACATACAATAAAAATAATAAAATATTAAAAAAATTTTTCTTCATTTCTTTATGTGGTTTGATATGTATGTTTATGTATTTTATATATAGAGAGACATTGAAGCAGAGGAAGACAAAGTATTTTGCGTTGAATTTCAAGATAAAATTGATCGATCACATAATTCTCTCTTAGCAGTGTGTGCATTAGTGCACTAGTTTTTTCCTCAGACTAGCAAGAAATGTGTAGAAATTAATATATATATTCTCATTGCATTCCTGTTGTATAAAAATATGCACAACTAGCTTGTATGAACGACTAGGAAAAAACTCAGTCCCTGCTTGTGAAGAATATTTATCCCTGTGTCCAGTGGAAATCTTAAGTGAATTTTATAGCATTTTCATTCATTTTGGTGTAATAAAAGAAGTATTCTGGTCACTTAAGTAATAATCCTTTTTTCAAAGTGACTAGTTCCCATTCAATAATCGGTAGTTCCAATTTGTCATTGAATAAAAATCTGTGATTCTTATTTTGATTACATTGCGAATGTAGAAGATGTCCTGGCATCTTCTTAACTACCAGTGTGTGTGGTATGCATGTGCATGTGTTTGTGATGTATGTACATGTCAGTGTGGGTGTGTGCACATGTGTACATACCCTTGCAGAGAGGTTGATATTAGATCTCTTTCTCCATTGTTCTCCATGTTATTTATTTTTTTGGTGAGCTAGGGCTTCTGACTGAACTTAGAACTCACTGATTCAACTTGACTGGATGGACAATGAGTTCTAGCAATGCTCCTGTCTCTCCTCTTAGTGTTGGAATTACATGTACACACTGTCACACTCAGCTTTCACATGAGTGCTGAGGATCTAAACTCAGGTCCTCACGCTTGTGTGGCAAGCTCTTTAGCAATGGAGTGAGGCATCTCCTCAGATATCCTTTTTTTAAGTTTTCACCAGTGCTTAGTGAAGAAGGAAGGAGAAGTAATGAGGGTAAGGTACACTAATGATCTCTGCTGGATTATGGGACACTCCTGTGAATGCCATGGAGGTACTCCCACCACAAACAATCAACCCTCTCTCTTCTGCTCTATTGCTGTGAAGTTCTTCAGCTTCTTCATCATATAGTCCATATCTCCTTCATGTTAAAATTGCCTCATTCTTAAAACAGACAAATAATCATTTAAAAAGAATCCTGGACCCAGTTCCTACCCAGTTCCTTTGTAATAGGCTCGTATTTGGTCCATGAACACACAAACTTCTGTTGTATTGTCAGTGGAAGTACAGCTAGCTCTATGTACAACTCCAGAGAAGGATCCTTTGCCTGAATATTTTCAAAGATGGACTGAACATTTGACCCATCTGTCCTCCATACGTTATAGAGTAATCATCAAGTCGTCTAAGTTATGCTCTGTAAGCCTCTCTCAAAGATGAGGGAGATGAAACTTGGCCAGAGCTTCGAACAACTTTCTTCAGCAAAGTTCAGTGTTAACTCTTTAAGCTGTTGGTCTAGATGTGAAGCACCAGGCACTGTTGTTCATTGCCTTTCAAGACTTGTTTAAAACTAACAGCACCTCATTTTGGAAATATGAGATAACTTCCTATCTATTGTTTTGTTTTTGATTTTTTAAGAGTCATCTTTTAAAAATTGGAGTATCTGGAAAACTGCACAAGCCTCACTTAAGCTCAAGTCAGACAAAATCCCAGCATGGAAGTACAAATTGGATAGAATTATTGGCAACTGATAGCTGCTGGGCATGTGCGGGGGTCAATTTTCTTTAAGTGAGTCTTTTTGGGTAGGCTAACCACGTGCCAGTGGATAGACTCACATTGAAGGACACTTAGGAACACAAATTGGACATAATTGGCCTTAAAAAAGATACACGTGCACGTGGGGGCGCACACACACATGTATAATGGAGTGCATGAAATTGGGGTCAAGGGTGGTAAAGGGGCTGCAGATAAGGGAGGGGATCTAAATATGATCAAAAATGTATGGAATTTGCAAAAATTCAATTAAATAAAACTTTAGAAAGTCACTGAGATGAACTGGAAAAAAATAGAATCTCTCTATACCCTGTTATGAAGAAAAGTGTGGAATATATGCAAATCATTGCCATACATTTGAATAAAACTAATTGGTTCGTGGAGAATTCAAATGCTTATGCTTGGGAATATTGTCAGCACTATACTGATACATAGCACAACTGTCTTTCATTTTGAAAAATGTGAAAGGGGGGTTGAAGAGATGGCTCAGTGGTTAAGAGCACTGACTATTCTTGTAGAGGATGCAAGTTTGAATTCCAGCATTCACATGGCAGCTAACAGCTGTCCATAACTACAGTTCCAAAGGATGTGACAACCTCTTCTGACCTCTTTAGGTGTTAAGCAACATGGATGCATTTTCACACATGCAAGCAATACATTCACACAAAAAAATTTAAAAATAAAATATTAAAAAACAAAAATGTGAAAGGAAACAGAAATAAATTAGTTTGACAATTGCTCACTATTTCATGCCAACCTAGGTGTTTGATGCACAAAGATATGAAACTGTATTTGTTCAAATCATCCAAGAACTAGCTGTGTGGTCAGAGAATCAAACGCTAAAGTATATCCAAAATTGTTCACAATGTTTTTAGCATTCCAGTAGGAAGATCTATAGTCTTATGGGCACAGAGCAATTTGAGTATCTGAATTTAATTAAGAAAGGTTTTGCCAAAGACATTTAAACTGGATCTTGAATGAAGACTGAACTTTCCTAGAGAGAAAAGAAGAAATTCCGCACTCACAGACTTCAGAAAAGTGAGAAAAGGATGGCTCAGATGGTGTGGTATTATAGACACTGGCACAGCTGGCACATGAGACTGGTGCAATTATGACATGTTTTAGGGGTTGCAAAGAATTTGTTTTGCGATAAATACTTCAAACTTCTTCCTCCAAGCAATGGGAAAGTCATAATTATTTATTGATCTCTGTTTTGCTTTTCAAGTGTTTAAAATATACACACAAGGTAACATGCATAAAGGTGATCACACATAGCCTTTCTTTCTTTCTAAATTTCCTTCCTTCCTTCCTTCCTTCCTTCCTTCCTTCCTTCCTTCCTTCCTTTCTTTCTTTCTTTCTTCCTTTCTTCCTTTCTTCCTTTCTTCTTTCTTTATTGAGACAGGTCTCCCTGTAGCTCCAGCTGACCTAGAATTCAATAGACCAGGCTGACCTACAGAGATCTACTTGCCTCTGCCTCTAGAGTGCTAGTCCTAAAGGCGCACCACCACATACTTTCCTCTTTTTAACATGAAAAGACTCCTCCCTTTGACTCTACTCATTCATGCCATCTTCTTCTTTTCTCCATATTTTTCCTCTTCAACTTTTTAATATTCTTTCTTTGTTTTATCCTTGCTTATTTAATCACATTCATGTATGCAGTGTATGTATATTCAAGATTGCTATAAACAGCTTTTGGGGGCATTGTGTGCTTCATGAAAAAAAATGCATCTTGCTTTTTCTTACTCAACTTTTAGAGCAAATGTTTTCAAGTCATTTGGCTAGTTTATTACAGGTTCTTTTGATTTATTTATTTGGTTCTTGGAATTGAACCCGACACATGCTAGTCTTGTTCTCTGCCACTGAGTTAAATACTTATCCAGAAGCTTCTAAAAAGAGGATTAAAATGATCTAGAACATTGTAAACAAATATTGGATCATATGATATTAGAGTGAATATTGAACTTAAGAGAATATAAAAATTGGAGGAGGAGAATAATTGAAGGGTTATCCTCAGCCTGTGACAACATATTTGTCAAGGATATATACCCCAATACTTAAAAGCCTCACATGAACCGTCACCATCTACCATGTTTTAATAAAATCCCAATATCTATTAATGTCTAAAATTTTGACATTAGAGAACTTAAAGGTAAGATCCTGTTGCTGAAGATAGGGCATACTTTGGACACAGGACTTAGAACAATGAAACTGGAACTGACCTGGAAGCTACTTCACTAAAAGCTGGTTCTCATTGTCCTAGAGGATACTATGCAAGTTTCTAAGGAAACATTATTAGTTGATGGCCCAACCCAGCTTTAAGGCCTAATAACCACAGCAATGACCATCACAGAAAACTGTATTGATGCAGTAGTGGAGTAGTGGCATTTTTATCTTGGGGGTAATCAACAGCTACCTAATTGGACTTAAAGTCCAATGGGAGGGAACTCATGTGTAGTACTGTAAACACAGCCAAATATACATGGCCAGAGAGATCATAGATCTTAGAAAAAACTGTAAGGCTGTCACATCCCTAGACAAATGTAGCTTCTTACTATATGATAAGTATGGATCCTTATATTTACAGACAAGTATGCCAGTCACCACTCATCAAAGAAACTTCTTTTGCAACAGATGGAGACTGTTACAGAATCCCACAACTGGTCACACACAGAGAATAAGTGTTTATGAGATGCCTAATCCTAAGTGACACATCTACAATGGAACTTCTACACTTAAAGCTCACAGAACATAGTGGAACAAGGGGGTAGAGAGAATACTAATGCATCACTCAGTTCTCATCAATGAAGGTCCTTTGTGCAACAGAGGGCCAAGAACAGAAAAGGTCACAAATGGACAAAGTGTAGAGAATAAGAATCTTCAGAGTTTGGGTCCCTGGAGAGGACTGTTATTACTTCACCAACACAGGGCTCAGAGATCTCTGTGCAAGAGGGGAAAGAAAGATTGTGAGAGCCAGAAGAGGAGGTGCATGACTACATGGAAACGGAGTCTTATAGGCTCCTCAGACATTGATCATATGAACTTACAGCAAAGGTGTCAGCATGCAGAAGACCCGTGTAAACTTGAAGTGGCAAAAACCTAGTACAGAGCTGTGGAAATGGGCAGGGGTCCTGATCTTAGCCAAAGAACTATTGGCAGTTGATTATTGCTGGGTGAGGGTGAGCTGGTTTTCTTTGTGTGAGATACTCTTAGTTAGGCTGACTAGATCCCAGTAGATGAACTTGTAGTGAGGGACATCTGGGCACACTAATTTAACTGTATAGACCTTAACGTATATGACAGTATTATGAAATCTAGTCAGGGGGTTACTGGGAGCAGTTCAGATTGGGATGGAGCTATAAGGATGATTAAGATGTTTTGTATGAAATGCACACAATTTTTTTAAAAATGTAAAAAAATTTGACTTTATAGATTCTTTGAACATACTGCATAGTGGCATAAAAACATGGACTACAAAAGAAAAAGCAGTTTAGTAAAAGAACATCTCCCATTATATCAGTTCACATTATGAGTAGAATGCCTTGCAAAAATGAAACAGGTGTAATCTGAAATAACATTTGAACTGCTTAATAAGTACCGTGAGCTTAGAAGTTTTAGAAAGCTACATTATCCTTTCCTTTCTCCACATTCTCCTCCATTCTTCACATTTTCCTGCAAAGTGCCCTGCCATCAGTAAAAGTTATTGTGAAACTCAAATGGTTAAATCCATTATGAGTTTATTTTGGCATTCTTGCCTATGTTATCTTTTCCCAGCAAGACTATAATCTTCTTTCAGGTTGGTCCATATTGGATATAATACCGTGTTTTCCTCATATTGTATTTGATGCAAACATGTGACCCATTAATCATGCTATCAAGTGGTATTGCAATATATATTTTCACAAGTGTTCTCTAATTGTAAATATTTTGTCAATGCCACAACTGGGTAATTATTTCATTGGAATATAGTATGTTATTAGAAGTCTTGGTAAACAGTTCTGGTCATTCTATGGATACAATTTCATTATCACAATTATAAAAATAATATGACCTCTTCCAAACTCCTGCAACCCCAACGACACTTTTAATATCAGTGTAGTGATAATACCCAGAAATATAAAGTTTCAATTGCTCTTAAATTGCTTTTAAACTGCAAATATTTAAGAACGACCAATAATAGAACAGTCATTGCTAGAACCAGTAGCGGTTAAAATTTAATCATTTCCCACCTATCACTAATGTCAGTGTCATTACACTTTTCCTGTCCTTGTGAATCATCTCTTATCAATTTGATGTGCATTTTTCTTGATCTTAAAATTTCAACAGATATTTCTATCATCAATAATTTTTAGCTTTTGTTTTACAGATATTTCTATTAGTTGCATTATCATTTTCACCTTCTTTTTCTAGTTAGTATTATTTTGAAAAATAACCATACAAAGAAAACCTGTTTGGTAGGACCATCAGTACTACAGGAATTTTCTGTTTATTTCCATGGATATTCAAACATTGTCTTATTGCCACTATTGGCTGAATACCTACTATTTGCATCCATCCTTAAATTCGCTACTGAAGCCTTAGCCTTCAGTTTGATGGTACGTAGCAGCAGAGCCCTTGAGAAGTAATTAGTTTCAGATGAGGTCCTGTGAATACTGTCCTCATGATAGGATTAGTGTCATTGAAGAAGAGGTAAGAATTCTCTCTCTCTCTCTCTGTCTCACTCTCACCCCTTTTCTTTTCTATCTCCTCCTCCTCCTTCTCCTTCTCCTTTTTTCCCCTTTCCTCCTTTTTTATTCCAAAAAAAAAAAAGAGGCCATGATCATACACAGTGAGATATTAACTGTGTTATCCAGGAAGTGGGCCCTCATCTAGAACCAAATCTGCTGATACTTGGTCTTTGGATTTCCAGTCTCCAGAACTATAAAAAAAATGAATGTCTACTCTTCAGCCCACCCAATATGGATTAATTTATTAAGCAGTTATAGCCAAGGCAACTAGAAAGCGGAGTTGCTTTACCGTAGAATGTACACATATCCCCGTATTCCATCAAAAGTTTATATACTTCCAAGTCATTCCTCAAAGTGACTATGTCAATTTACACCCTTTGTTTTTAGAATGTCTGTTGTTTAATATTATTTTTCATCAATGAGATGGGGAAAATGGCATTTCATTATTATTTAAATTTATACTTTCATGATTATAGTTGAATATATCTGTATGTTTAGAATCCCAATAGAAATCTTGATTTGAATTAATACAATATAATGAACTGAGAATTGGAATTCACCAGAGAATGAATCCATGATATTGGTATTCCTTGATTTATTCCCCCAAATTAAGAAAATTTTCAGTATGCTAGACAATGAAAGTATTATGAAGTGAAATTTTTATAGTCTGGATTTATTAGAGCTCAAGTATTTCAGAGCATAAGTCGGAGAGGAAAATCTGTATTTAAGGTAAAGGACTATTTGGCTATGAAATAACAAAATTAAAGTCAATGTGAAAGGCAATTTAAAGAAAGTGAAATACTGGTCTCAAGTGGTAACTGAGCACATCTGTATGAGATCTTTGCTTTGCTTCTTACCTCACAACTAACTGAAACAGTGCAAAAGAAAAGACCATTATAGAAAAAGAGTATCTCCCATCGCATCAGCTCGTATGCTAAGAAGAATCCCTTGGAAGAAAGGAAGCAGGGTTTGATTTGAAATGGCATTTGAACCACCCTTAAATAATAATTTTATCTTAAATGAAACTTTTGTTGCACGAGAAGAAACGCTCCTGTGAGGGGAAAGGAGCCTGGGGAGAATACAGGAAGTGCAGGGTGGTCCTCTGAAAGTAACGAATCACTATAACCCCAAGTGCGACTGATTCTTTATGAAACCTGAAAAATTGTTGCTGATTTCCAAAAATAGAATATTTCTCTTATAGCGGAAAATTTTGACTTTCTGTTTCATGGTCAGTAATTTGCTCATTTTTAGTTCATTTTGTACTTTAGAGAAGCTTCATGAATAATGAAGAAAGAGGGGAAAGAAAGAAAAAGGAAGAAAAAGGAAGGTCAGGCTGCAGTTTTGGCATAGAAACACACTGATTCCATTTGTATCACTAATTTCCTTCATTACTTTTCTCAAGTAGCTTGAATTTTCTTGTTTTTATTTGGAAAGTGCTGGTAGTCCCACATAGTTAATAGAGTCTCTATGATAGTGAAATAAAGAACTCCATATGACTTCTGCTTGCCACACATAGTACCAAATTTAATGACCCAAAGGGGATTAAAAATACTTATTTTTAGCGACTATAATATTAAAATGAAATAGTTCCAGAAAACAAGTTATTTTGTATGAATTCTGATGTCCTATTTTATGTGGCACAAAATTCTAGTCTTTGATCAAAACAATAAAACATCCTTTTGAAATCTATTCTGTTCTATGCAGTTGGGCTTTGGCAACATTTCTCCACGTGTGTTCTCTGCATGCATTAATCTCATGGAATCTTTCTTACAAAGAAACATTTCCTTTGTCCTCTAAATTCTAAGTGTGCTTGACTTTGTCCTGTTGCCCCTCTGAGAAGTCTTCCAGTCAAGAAAGCTTTCAAATTTGGTTAAGTTTGCATTTTCTTGCTTTATTTGACCATGGAAAGTTCTTTTCTAGGTGACTTCTATTTAGAGCCCATGGAATGCATTTGTGAATGTTCATATAATTGATCAGATTTGCTTCACCAACCATTAAAACAAATATAGTCATACTATTTTTTTTTAATTATAAAGACTTCAGAGAGTAAATGCTTGTGAGATGCTCAACTCCAAGTGACACATATACAGTGGAGCCTCTACACTTAAGTCTCATGGAACAGAGTGGAATAAGGGGTAGAGAGAATACTAATCCACCTCTCAACTCTCACCAGTGAAGCCTTGTCATGTCACAGAGGGCAAGTGACAGAGAAAGCCACAGCTGGTCAAAATGTAGAAAATAAGAGACTGGAGAGTTTGTGTGCCTGGATAGGACTCCTTAATAAACCTCACCCACCAAGGGCTCAAGGACCACTGCTGAAAAGAGAGGAGAAAGGTTGTAAGGGTCAGCAGTAGTGGATAACTTCCTTCTAGGAACTTGTTCATATGAACTTACAACAATGGTGGCAGCATGCCCAAGACCCATGCAAACTCAAACAAGACAAAACCCAGCTTGGAACTGGGGAAATGGGCATGAAGCCCCGACATTAGCAGAGGAACTACTTGCAACTGATCACTACTGGATGAGGGAGAGTTGGTCTTCTTTAAGGGAGTGACTATAGATAAGGTGACCAGGCTCCTGTGGATGAACTCACACAGAGGGACATCTGGGACATAAACTTGACTCGATAGACATTAACATATATGACAGAATGTATGAAGTCTGGTGGTGGGAATAAGGAGGTTGTATAAATAGGGGAGGAGGTCTAAATATGATTAAAATGTATCGTATGAAATGCACAAAAATTCAATGACATTATATATTGAAAAAAAATGGTGAAGACTTGATATGCCACCGAGTTGGGACTTTATTGTAGTTGGTCTGCATCTCACCGAGTCAATATCCTATCCTCATTTTCTCGAGTTTCCTAATAACTCTGACATTTATTCAGTTAGAAAAGAAGTTTTCATACTTCCAAATGTAGAGAAGAGTATCAACTAAGAGCTTGATTTTTCTCTGTTGAAGTCTGGTGTCAGCTAGCCCAGGAGTGAATGCAGAGTCTCTGTTGTCATTCCTGGCATAGATCTTGTGCTAGTAAGAGATTGCTATCTCAGTCATTATTCAGCTACAGTTTCATAAAACAGAGCATTCTTCAGAGTCTCTTTTTGTATTCACCCATATCTTGAACACACGTAGGTTCAAGTATCAAGCCTGGGTATCCCAGGCAAAGTTCTGTTGCTGTGTCAATGAGTTCCGGCCTTTTAGCCTTACTACTCTTTTGTATCAGAAGATCAGGTACTAAGTCACTTTAGTTTAATTTAACAGTTTGTGTAACCTCACATTGTCAAAGAATGTACGACATGAAGTCTTTGTAAGTTCTTCACTGAAGGGTCTTGATCTCTTGATTCAAATGTATTGAAACCCTCCTTAGAAATCTGAATTCCAAAGGAATAGTAATGAAAACAAGGACCACTGAGGCAGACCAGGAACCAATATAACTTTTACTGGGATGATAGTGTGTCCGTCCTCTGTATTTTCACAATTAAAGGGGTCATTCAACTGGTTCAAGATACTAAGTATCAATCATAAACCAGGAATTGTTCCAGACCTGGGACATAGATATAAACATAGATAATGCTTCTGCTTTCTTAGAATGTGTGTCTTAAGGTAGAGAAAATGACAGTAAACACATAATAGACATTAGTTAGTGATGAGTACCATGAAGGAAAGAGATGGGAATAGAGAACGTAGGAAAACATTTCAAAGAAAAAGAACAATGAAGCATTCTCAGTTAGAATCACATTTGAGCACAGGGCATGAGACGGTGAGAAAATGCCAGAGCTATTTTGAGGAACTTCATATAAAAAAGAAATATAAGGATGCAGGAACATGCTTGGAATACTTTAAGAAAATTTAGACATCCTCAATTAGAGGACTGATTGATCAAAAATTGTTGGGAAATGAAAGGGCTTGAAATCAGAATTTGAAGTGGATTTGAAGAAATAATTTAGGCTCCTATGCTCTGTGATAAGAATGACTTGCATAAGGAATGAGATGGAAAGCTAATGGATAATTGTTAATTTTTTGTTGTGATATTATTTTTAAGTTTTATAAGGATTTTTAGATACTATAGAGGATTATGATTTGCAAGCCACTGCAATACTGTAGGTGACAGATGATAATGATTTCAATTAAGAGGTTATAAGTATTAAGAAACATTGGTCAGGAAAACATATTGAGGGCTTGTAAGACACTGAAAAATCACTTGTGAGGAGTGGGATGGTCTTGGTCTGTTTGAGCTGCTAATCATAACAAATTTTTTTCTAATGGTTTTGGAAACTGGGTATCCTGAGATCAAGAAACCAGCATTCAATGTCTGTTGAGCATGTTCTTGAGCCTTCATGTGGCAGAAAGCAGAAGGGCTAAAGGGCATCTAGCTAGTCCTGTATATTCACTTTATGAGATCACTGACCCTATTATGGAAATGGCACCCTTGTGGTCTAATTACCTCAATGCTGTTGTGATGGGGATTGAGTTTCTAGCATGAACTTTGGTGGAACATACACATTCAAGTTGCAACAGATAAAAAAGAGAAGTCTTTGATGTTGTTGAAGTTATGGAGAAGCTATTTGTTTAGACAAAAAGTTAAATGGAGGGCTAGAGATGACTCCTCAGTTAAGAAGACTTGGTACAAAATCCATGAGGACTGGAGTTCAGATCCCAGAACGCACATAATAAGCTGAGCATCCCTGCAAATGTCTGGCCTGTAACCAAAGCTCTTAGGCAGGGTAAACAAGAGGATTGCTGGAACTTGGTGTTTCTCAACAAAGTAGGAACTTTCCAAAGGGCAAGTGGAGGATGATAAAGGAAGACACCTGAAGATACCTGTGCAAACACTCACACAGACACATAATAAATAAAGAAACAAATTAGAAAGTAGGAAATAAATATATTGGTAGAAGTAGAGGTGGGAAGTGTAGAGGAATCAGGAGTTTGAACATTTAAATTTGACTTTCAGACACCAAAGCAAACATATCAAATATTCACTGAATAAATAAGTTGGGATCAGAAAATAGATAAGAGATAATAAAGATTGAATCATTAGCTTATGCATAGTATTTACAGTTATACCTAAATGGTGTCAATAGAAAATAGAAGCAAAGAACATCACAGACTGAGTCTTGGCATATTCCAATAATTACAGTTTAGTAAGATGAAGTCGTATCAGTGAAAAGGGAAAATTTTATCCTGTGAGTCAAAAAAGAATACATTTGACCACATTTAATATTAACCTTGAAAATATGAAAATAACTGATTATTACTTCAAGAAAAATTACAACTGTAGAGATGAGTTCCAGAAACAATGGAAAGGGAGGAAGTAAATCAGGAAATATAGATAATTTTTTCAAAAAAGATTCATGTAAAGAGATCAGACAAAAGAACATGTAGTTAGAGGAATCTATGGGACGAAGATAGTTGTTTTTATATTGATAGATATAAAGGCATTATATTATGGCAATGGAAATGATTTGATAGAAAATATAGTGGAGCAGGTAATAGAAGGGGAAACTGTACTTTAAATAGGTGTAAATCTTACATTATATAGTTGAGAAAGAATAATCCCATGTCCAGTGACTGTGTTGGTATTAGGAGTTCATAACACTGTTCATTGTATAGTTTTCAGTGTTGAAGAATACAAGAAAGTAAGAGTATGTAGTTTGGTTAAAGGAAGTGTCCATTCATTCATCTAGCAGATGTAACATCTGGCAAGTGCCAATATTCTAGGTATTTTCTGAGATATTAGTGATAAAATTATATAAAAATTTCTGTAGTTTATTTCTAGTGAGTAGTGAGAGAATAAAACAAAATCAAAAATTGAGCATTAAACATAATTGAAATAAATATATCGAACTCTGAAACTTTGGGAATAATTTATAAACATATACTTCTCCATCACTGTTCTAAATTTTTGGGATGATCATGTGAATTAAATAGAGAAAAATATAAGTATATGGCAAGCAGTGCAATTCTCAATCAATTTTCAGTCCACGAAGGACTTGTATTTATAAATTACCTCCTTGATCCTGTATTTCTTCCTATCAACACATTCTTGAAATCTCAAAGAGGAGTGGAAGGCATATTTCTTTAGTTGAGGAAGATTCTGAAACAGTTTAGGAGAAGCAGGGACAAAGTATCAAAATAACAGATCTAAGATATATCTGACAGACTAGCTGTTTTATTTTTCCTCTTTGCTTTTTAACATTCCTAGATTAAACAAAGATTTCTTTGGGTTAAAAATGAAAATAACCTTTTACATTAGTGAGGTCTGAATAGCCAAAAAAAATACCCAAAACAAAAACAAAAAACAAAATCAAACAAAAAAATAACCCCAAAAAAACTAAGCATCTGACTTCTCTGAAGTCAGAAGCCAGATACCTTGGAATCTGTGCCCAGCTCCATTATGGTCTATGTATAAGATGGTACAAAGATCTTAAGTTCATTGAGTCTTAATTTCATTCTGTGAAAAATATTAACAAAAGAATCTGCTTTTCCTAGCTCAAAAAGCTATTAACTTTTTAACCACAAAGATCAATATGTTCTGGACATTTAAAAACACATGAGGCAATTGAGTTTTAGGTCAAACAACTTTTCTAAGAGAATATCACACATAATGTTAAAGCAAATGTTGAATTTATGCTTTTTTTTTTGGCTCTAAAACCCAAGCAATTAGTATGTTTTGCAATGTACAACAAATAAGGGCACTCAGCTGCACTCAAGAGGACATGAAAATGCTTGGTAAATAGCTTTCATTCTCATGTCAGCTTCAACATTTCACTTTAACACTGGTTTCAGAAGAGGACTGAAAAAACATCTCTTCATACAGTCTAATCATGGAGCAAATGTTTCATTCTCCTCTGGAAACTGCCTTGCTTTGAATTGCTCCATTTACCTGCTTCATAGGCCATATATAGTAGGGAACAAACATCTCAGCAGTTGATTATCAATTTCCTGTAAGTTAAATGGAAAAGCTGAGTAATAAGGTTTTTTTTTCTCTTCCACTATGAAGGGTTGAGCTATGAAGGGTTAAGCTGGAGGACAGCAGTACACTTAAAATTTATAAATATGCATTTACAAATTAGTTTGCTGTCAAAGTTGCTTATATTTGTAACATGTTTAATGCTTTGATGCTTGGTACCTATGTTATGTGAAAGATAGAAGAAGAAGTATTTTCATGCTAATATGCCATATAATGGCTTTGCTAAATAAGCAATTCCTTTGGTAGTAAAGCTTATTTTTAATAATTTAGAAGCATTGACAACGATAAAAACCTTTTGAGCTGTATTAGTTAAATGATAGAACATTTGCAGGGTTAAATCTACAGCAATGTATTATAATGGGGAGAAAATGCCTAAGCAGCAGGAAACTTTTAACACAGAACTCCATGGGCCACTTAAAGTGTAATCTGGCTTTCAAGTTGAGCATTCTAAAGAAACTCTATGAACCTTGCTTTGGGGTTTCAGAGAATTGGAATGATATTGAGGACAAAGCTCTGTTCTGGATCTACTTCTCACTAAAACGCTCATGCCGCTCTTCTACAAAGCCAGGTGGGATCATTTTTCTAGGAAACATCAATTACTTCTGCTTTTGCTCAGAAATGGCACAGTTATTTTTAGATGTATTTTTCACTGGTCTACAAAGTATTACAATTGCCATAACATATTGAATAGTGTCATAATGGTGTAAGAATACCACAGCAAAATAAGCCTCACTATGATATTGCCATATGCATGTTTGAAATGTAGGGGGATTATATGTCTTATAGCTTCCTGTACAGCTAGCCATGTGTCAATATCAATGGAAATGGCTACAGATTTCGAATATAATTATATTTTCAAGATTCTCCCTTCCCTTAAATCAACATTAGCTTATCGGGTTTAAGGTTTGAAACAACTGTATCTGAATAAAATGAGACAGGTTCTTTTAGGGACTAATCAAATCTCTGATAGTAGGCGAGTCACCTTTGGAAGCTGCTTTAACACAGCAGTATTTTAGTAGATTATATTCTACTGATTTGACTTCAACTAGCACTTAATTTAAATTGGGAAATCACTCCATAGTATGGGAAATCTAACTTGTTGTGACGTGGTTACTTGTGATATAATGCATATGTCTAGTTAATACATTTGAAATAAGGGTTTTGTTAAAAATATATAAAAACTACAATTTGTGAGAATAAACCTTGTTTGTTTTGAATTTGTTTTTCAGTATTGGAGACTGAACCTAGAGCTTTGCATATGCTAGGCAAGGGATCTATGCCCCCAACCTACTTTTTACCTTCTTTTTCTTTACCTTTAATGAAGGAGGAGCTCACTAAATGGCCCAGGGTAGTCTTTAATTTGTGACCTTCCTGTCTTAGCTTCCTGAATAACTGGGATTATAAGCATACGCCACTGAGTCTATCTGAATGTAGACATCTTGATTGGAGAATTAGTACCCAGAATAGTGACATTATTTTCTTTCTTGAAGTCTCATTACGTTTCATGCTTATGTTAATGTTAACATAGAAAATGAATTGTTGTGTAATAATCTTGAGGGAAAATATCTCCAGTTGTTCTCGAAGCTGTCTTCAACCTACATAGGGTACATTTTCAAGCCAGCTACTGTAAGAGGAAAGTCAAATGCTTGGGTGTTTTGTTTAAAAAGTGTGCTGTAACATGAATCTTTGAATGATTTATCTATCTGTCTACCAATTACTCAGTCATCTATTCATCAATTCATTATTTTAACTGTAATTTCTCAATAACTTCAATTTTAATAGTTTTTAAGTTATATTTTTGGTTAAAGAATTTCATATATGCACATAATAGGTTTTTCTCACATTGCCTCACTATCACCTCCCTTCCCTCCCCTCCAATTCATCTCTTTTACCCCAGTACTTTTCCCTCCCTTCTCTGTGTACTTTTTAAAAAATAACAACCCAGAATCCACTTAATGCCACCTGCATGTGCTTGAGTATAGGACCATTTACTGGAGCATGGGTAACTGCTCAGAGCCTGTATCCTTGAAGAAAACTGACTCTCCCCCAGCACCCATCAATTGCAAATAGCTTCTCAGATGAGAGGAGGTATTTATTGAAACCCTCAGATGGGGGGGGGATTTTATCTGGCTTGTTCTTGTGCATGCAGTCCCAGCCCCTTTGAGTGCATGTGTGCAACTCTACAGCCATGTCTGGCAAATACTTGATGGGATGGCATTATTGCTGAAAAATTCACATACTTGAGTCACAAGACATGGAGGAGTCAGCTGGTACTGACCTGAAAACTTCATTCTTACTGGCTAGCTCTTAAAGTATGGGAAGGTTTTGTGCACACAGACAGGGGGAAAAAGCCATCCACAGTGTGAATCAGCTGTGAACTCTGTAGGCTACAATAACCATTGACCTGCCTAGACATAACCACTGGTGCAATAGTGGCACAAATGTTATGTGAGCAATCAACTACGTTATGATTGGATTTAAAATCTGCTCCTCAAGTTGGAATTAATATCTGGTGTAACTGAATATGGAACTCAACAGGGCCAAAAAGCCATGGCTGGCTAGGTTGTAGGACCTTGGGGAGAACCTCACTGTTATTGTTGTTCTGCAAAATGGACATAGTAAATGGCTTCTAATATCTTACCATTCTTATCCTAGAAAATGCATTTTTCAACCCTCATCAGGGTTGAAAAGCTTCTTTTTGTAGTTGATGGTGATTAATGTAGAGAACTACAACTAGTCACTCCAACAACCAGGCTCAGGTATTTTCATGGAAGAGGAGGCAGAAAGCTTATGAGAGTCCTATGGGTAGACATCTGCAGTGAGACATTATTTCCTAGATTTTTACCCTTAAAACAATAAAAATAGATAATTAGACCATAAAAGTTACTAAATCTTATTTTCATATGAGATATTTGGTACTAATTTTTTTTTTCTGATGGGGATCAGGCATCTCTCTTTTGTAATGTCTAGCTAAGGTGGTCAGTGGATTACTGTTCTCTAAAACTTGTCTTGGGCAAGCTCATTCTGAACTTGTATTGTGTCTGGATATTCTCTACCTAACCTTTGTATAAATAGAAGATTTGTGCTCCAAGCCTTCCAGCATTTTACTAGTTAAGTACACTCATATTCCATTCTGAAAACTAGAAGCTTTGCTCATAATTCAGCACTAGGAAACAGGCTGAAGTTCTTAAGCCAAAAGAAATGATTGTACATGCTAGCAGGGAGATGGTAACATGTGAATTATTTTTATTCATCTTTTTAGTAGGATATTCTAACCTCTATACCTAACTCATTCTATACGTCTTCGTGTCACCATTAAAAAAAATTATTGCCTTTATTTGTGTATGTTTGTGTATATGCAGGCATACATAGAACCAGCTCAGATTATTTGGTTCCCTCCCTTTACCATGTGAATACTGGGCATCACACTCAGGTCACAAGACTTGGAAGTAAGTGCTTTTTACCCACTGAGCCATTATGCTAGCCCAGTGTCTCCATTTTCAATAGGATAAGCTATTTAGTATGCTACCAGAAGAGAAAAGTAATCATTGACCTTACCCAACTCTGAATGAACCCTGTGATCCACAATAATAACTACCCTGACAAGACATGACCACTGGTCCAACAATGGCACCGATGTTAAGGAGGTAATCAATCACTTTTTGGTTGGTTTTAAGGCCAACATCACAAGATGGAGCCCATACTTAGCATTGTTATCAGGGCCAAGAATCTGAGGCTAAATAGGTCATAGGCTATAAGAGAGAACCTACTACTACTATTTTGCTAAATGGACATAGTATTAAACTGACTCCTGATGGCTTACTATTATACCAATAGATTAATGCATCTCTCAACTCTCACTAGAGAAGCTTGTTCTTTCAGGAGATGGCAATTACCACCAAGACCTACAACTGTTTAGCATGAAGAGACTTAATGACTGTGGAGCTCTGAGACCTAAGTGGGACATTTGTATCACATCCTCTCCTCCCATGGCTCAGGGATAATTTTGGAAGAGGGGGCAGAAAGAATGTAAGAGTCAGAGGTGGTGGATGATTACAAGGAAACTGTGGCTTCCAGAAACAACAGGACAGTTGCATATATTAACTCAAAGTTCTTGTAACAGCATGTTCAAGGTCTGCTCAAGCTCAAGCCTAACAAAAATCCAGCATTGATGGGGGAGGTGGGCAGGAAGCCTAGTACTAGTTGAGATTGGCAGTTGATAGCTGCTGGAAGAGGAAGAGTCAGTTTTCTTTAAGGGTGTGATAGGCTCGAAGGAATGGACTCACACCCAACAGCATTTGAGAAATACAAATTAGACTTGATAAGTCCTTAAAAATAAGTCAAGGGAGCGGTAGTTAAGATGGAGACAGGAGTATAGATGGGGAAGGGGTTCTGAATATGATAAAATTACATCCTATTAAATTTGCGAAGAATCAATAGAAATATTTTTTAAAAAGAAATGGCAAATTTAATTCTAATTAAGCAACATTAAGTTGTGAAATACATTTGATTAAATGTACATATGTAACTTACCAAATAAATATACTTATCTACTTTAATTCACTGAGAGGAGGATTTTAAGGTCTTTTTAGTTTTACTGAAGCACAGGAGGATCTCTAAGTCAAAGCCAGAATCTAAGATTCTAAAGATGATGCAGGTAAAAGTAAATATTGGCATCAATTGTTTCTTAATTTTATGAGGCTGTTTTCCTTTTAGCTGTTGGGTAGCATTCATGCTTACTGATGGGTCCAGCTTAGATTCCTCAAAGTATGTTCATTGTCATTGTCTGGATTTGGGATATTTCACTTCTCTGTCTTCAGAGTGAGATCTGACCGTTTGATGTGGTTTCCGAGGCAAAAGACAAGTGGGAAAAAAAAATCTTATCTCATCCATCCATGTAATGTGATGACTTTGTCTTATAATAATTTTTTCCCCTCATATTATCATATCAAATTTTATTTCAGCAAATCTTAAATTCCTTTTTCATAACTCCTTCTGGAGGGGGATAAATTCCTTGATTTGAGCATCAATTCATCAGCTTTTGTCTATGCCTATGAAGGATTATTTACATTACCTTAACCTTTGAGCATATCTGGGAGGGATGATCTAGATTATATTAATTATGGATGGCACTATGGACTGGGATCCTAGACTCAGTAACAGGAGAAAGTGAGCTGAGATCATTTTTCAGTGCCCTCTACTTCCTGATTGTGGGTGCAACCTGACCTGCTGCCTCAGTGGCCCCCAGCACTTCCTCACCATGGTGGACTAGAAGTGTGAGCCAAAATAAACCTTTCCAATCTGCAGCTGTGTCTTGTCAGATATTTTCTTATACCAGTTAGAAAAGCAACTAATACAGATACTGAGAATCTTGACCGTGTTCAGGATATTTTGTATGTTTTGAATTAAGGGCAATTACACAGAAATTCGGAGTTTAGGGGACAGCTGGCACGGTGAGCGGCGGGTCTCTGGGTTTGGTGTGGAGCTTTATGTGTCGATGTGTATAAAATTCCGGAGTATCCACCAGAGATATTTAACAATTCACTGCTTCTGGAAGCCAAACAATTTTCCAGAGAATTAATACCTCAAACATCTTAAATTGACGAGTTGAACTGCTTAAAAACCCAGATCTCTTTCTTTTAGTTAACATTCAAAAGCATGTCCTTTTCGGCTTTTGATAATTCTTCAATAATGACGAAGTCTTATATGTTTGAAAGGCTTATGCAGGACTTATATATAATCTTTCAAAAGTGAGGCAATTAGGAACACGAGTATTGGCATGTTTTCCTTTTTGAAAGGTTAACCCCTAAATTATTATTCTTCTGAGAGGACTTTAGGGTTTATAATTTTTTGCTTTTCCTTGAAACCTGGAGCACACTTTTGTTTTTAGCTTGAAGCATTTAAGGTAATGAAGAACACCAGTACATTAAAGCAAATTTGTGTCAAATCCCCAGGGAAAACAGATGTCATACATGCAGATTTTCCTGCAGACATCTGAAATCCAGCATCATTGTTCTTTCAATCTGTTTTCTAAATAAGTGAAACAACGGGAAATATGCATAAATCTTTCTATATTGGTGTTTAAACACATTTCAACTGGAGAAGTTCAGAGCTAACATTCAGTAAATTAAAAGCCAAAAAGCTTAAAACTTAGGGAAATGAGAATTGGAAAAATGTATATCCACAATGGTTATTCCACAATTCTGTATTTACCCCGCTAACCATCACAATCTCTGCTAAAGTAAAAATCTGAAATCTTCTAAGTATGAGTAGTTATATTTCAACATTTAAAATAATATAGGGATGTCAAAGATGAGAAACATAACCTAATTCTTAATTTATAAACCTGCCATTGCTCATGTTTTTCTTGAGGCAGCATCTCCTTTGCAGCCCACACTGGGCCAGACTCACTAGGTGGACAACCTGTCCTGGAACTGGAGTCATTCTCCTGCCTTAGGCTCCTGAGTGCTGGGATTTCATGCATAGACCACTCGACTGACTCCATTTCTCAGATTTTAAGAAGACTTAATAAGTTTGGACCAATGAAAATTCTAAATTTAAGAAAATCATTTTTAGTAAATTAACAAAGTTTGTGACTGTGTGAGTGTACTGTATATGAGATAAATAATGTAAAAAGGTAGAGCCATGTGTTCTTTAGCTTTACATAACATTAGAGAATGGAAACATTGCTTTGTAAGAACATTTCTGTTTTGAGCCAGTAAGCACTGAAAATGAAAGTTACAGCTCTACCAGAACAGGTATTTAGCTCTGATCTTATTATTCTGAGACGGTTAGGTATTTGGACAGACTTGTGTCTGAATAATCATGTCTGTAGCCACATCTCTTGATACAGTTGTATTCTTTGCATCCCAAACACCAGACCAGAGGATTGCATGCTGGCCTCTTTCTTCCTTTCTTCCTTTGCCAACTCTTCCTGCTGCGTAGCTTAAGCTAGCTCAAACTTGTCACCTGCATGACCTTGTGTACCTAAACAGCAGTAAGGTTGCATCAGATACTGCAATTCTCTCTTTTATTTACTTGTTGCTATGTTTGCTTGTTTGTTTGTTTTTAAACAGGGTCTCTCAGTAGCACCAGCTGGCCTGGAACTCACTATATAGACCAGGCTGGTTTCATTCTCACAGAGAACCACCTGCTTCTGTCTCCCTAGTTCTGAGACTGGATGCATGTGCTCCAGGCCTGGAACAATTCTCTTTTAAACAAAACATTTGAAATCCATGAATGCTAGAGCTACAGCCAGGTTAATGGTCTAAGCCTCGAATTTATATAATTCCTGTTGACTTTACTTTTTATAACAGACCAACATGGAATTCCCAGGATGCCTGTGGCAAGGACACCACAGATGTGACAAAACCCACAGTAAGTGGAAACCTTACATACATTTTGAATTTCACAGTACAATTTTTCTCTAGGGTAACTTGGGTCATTATTCATTTAATAAACATCATTCTGTTCACAAAACTTTGTTTAAAAGTGCTGCTGAGAAAACCATTTGGTATTGAATATTTTGCTCTTCATAATTTGGATCAGATGAGAGGCAAGGAACAGGTATTTTTTCCACAAACAAGGAGAAAAGTATTAACAATAAGTATTTCATGATACCATATCTCTAAAATAGTGGAGATTTTAACAAGTGTTTGCTGTTTTTCCACACTCAAATTGAATAAGGTTATTTTTTAATCTAAAAATTTCAAAATCTAAACTGTTTTTAAATATAAAATTTCTAGACATGTATGTCTTCTATATGCCTCTTATCTGGTCAAAGATCAATTAAACAGCTATTTTCCATCATTAACTTGCTTATAATGTTGCAGAATCATATGTTTTAGGGTGGTACTAATGCCTTGTCCTTAAATATGGCCCATGTTAGCATGCTTATACACATGCACACACACACATACACACACATACACATGTTAAAAGCTAAAGCTGATTTTGGAAACTGTTTTTGTGGGTCTGTAAAACATGAAAACGGCAGGACTAAGTGCGCAGTAGAGAACACATGCCTTGCACTAATGAAGCCCGTGGTTTACTCCACAACACTGCAAACAAAAATCAAACTTAAATAAAATCTATAATGAATGCTTGTTTGAATGACAATACCTTTACATCAGTGGAACTCTATTAACTTTTATGCACAAAGGCTATAGAAAACATTATTTTAATTTAGGGGCATGTATTTGACATCTTTGCTAATATGTAATGCTTAATTAACTTGAATCTACAGATATATTAACCAATGAGCACTGAAAATAATAGTGTATTTTTATTAAGATTTTAGAATTTTATCACTAATCTGGGAGAATGGAAATATATACATTTAAAAGCAGTGTTCTCTGTTAAGCAGGAAAAAAAATAGGATCAGCAAATCATAGAAGCTCAGAGAATAAATATCTATAATTCAAATATGGACCTTTGCTTGAAATATCTCATGACAGTCATGGTTTCTCCCTTTCCCCTTTTACAAAAGCCCAGTGTTGGAACCTATCACCACCTCGTGCATGTTCTCCCTGTGATGGACTTAGATTTTGAAGATCTGATTTATTGTGAAGAGATGGTTATGGATTTTCTTAGTATGTTGGAATTTTCAATTCTTATGGGTCATTTATGGGTTTCAGCTTTCATTAAACTGTGTTTTAATTCTGTGACTTTGTGGGGATGATGTTGGGCAGAAAGTGCAATGTGTGCCATGCTGTTCTGCTTTTCCTATCTCGTATGTGTGAATTTCATGTTGGGGGGGGGAGGGAGAAAATTAATTTAGTGAAAGTAGTGAACTGCTTCCTTTCTCCACGTGCTCCCCCATCCCATTTCCCATCTCCGGGCACAGAAAGATGAATAGGGCTAAGCATGCTGGGAAACATGCTTCATGTCACACCGATACTTCTCTGAATGCATGAACTCCTATTCTCCATTTTCTACACATCTTTACATAGAGCTGATGCTCATTTTTTTTTTTCTAACCACCAACTTTACTTTTCTTAATTCTTCCCTGAAAATTACCCTAGACACACAGGACAATAGAACCTCCCTCAGTTTTCTCTGTTGTTGCTGCATTTTCACATAGTGACCTTGGAGGATGGCCCAGCTTGACTGAGGAGAGCTTGTTGAGAGGCTCTTGTATGAAGTGGATCTGGCACAGCAGCAGGCAAGCATAGCACAGCCACGCTCCCTGTTTTCATTGTTCCTGTTGCTGCTCTACTGCAATGGCCTTTCCTGCCTGGGCTTTATCTGCAGAACAACTAGACTGTCAGTCCCTGCAGAAGAGGATAGGGTAGAAGTATTTAAATTGATGGGAGCATGACACTTTTGTTTGTAGGTTGTTAGAATGCCACTATGCTAACCTTGTTTTCTTGGTTCTAGTCAGCAAGTGTATCAAGGTAAGCACCTTAGCTTAGCAATGTCAGCAGAAGTAAGTTTTCATGTTTGCCTTTGGGTTAAGTAAACTATACTGTATCACAGAAACAAGAACACAGCTTTCTTCTAAGGATTAGAACAACCCTCACATTTCCTAACCAAGGGTGTCACCACATAAAGCCCGTGAATTTGCTGGATTATTTGATTGGCTTTGTCTACTATTTGCTATTTAACATAACTTAAGTTAAATTTTGAACACAGATTCATGACTTTTAGTGTGCATGAAGAATATAGAGCTATTTCAATCCATGCTCCAGACCTGTCCTCAAATGTTTGCCACATTCTAATGAGACAAAGGATACCACAATCTCAAGTTGCAGAGCATATATTCCTCCCATACTTATTCAATTAGATGTTAGTCGAGAGCCATTTAAGAAAAGAATGAAATTAGTAGAAGATGGTGAAGGATAGCAGACAGAATACGATTTTAGGATGCTATGGTGATTTCAAAAACCAAAAATCTTCAAAGTTCAATTTTTAATTTGTTGAATATATCACCACTTTGACTTAATGTGCCAATACCTTGTACTATTTTCACCAGGTTAGGATTATTTTGTGTTATTATTTAATAGATACATCTCCTACAAATTCTCATTCTCAATACAAGGTTATGTTTTTCATTAGTGTGGATTCGACTTGAAGAAGAGTTTTGTGATTCACTACTTAGTCAAGGCTTTGTTTCCACATTACTGGCTACATACCTAAGAACTATTCAGTATTGTTGATATCCTAGGAAAACACACACTGCTGGGTCTTATTGCTTAAATATTCCCACTTCTAAAATTACCACTACACCATTGGGGGTGAATGAATACACGATTACAATTTCAATTTGACAGTTTTAAAGGAAATGGCATGGGGATTTAATTAGACCCTCTCCATGTGCTTCATTGATTCTCAGATGGGTTTTCATTCTAGCATAAGCAGATGTGGATTTTAACATGGAAGTTAGGCTTTCTTATACACTGGCTGGCATATTTAAACCAAACCAGTGTAGCAACCAGTGGTGCCTGGATATCCCATTCTCAAAGCAAATTAGCTTGAGAATTCTGAGGAGTATTATCACTCTTAATCTCTCTCTTTTGTGAAATAAGAGGATTGAACTCATCAAGAAAATAATGATTTCTTTTTGTGTGTTTGTCTCATGGCCTTTATGCTATTTAATGAAAGAGAAATTAAACCATAGTTAAATATTTTCATTTGGGGCAGTAGAAGAATCTTCCTGACTTTACTGGAAAAGAAATACTATAAAATCACCTCTATCTATCTATCTATCTATCTATCTATCTATCTATCTATCTAATTATCATCTATCTATCTATAATTTATTTTATTAAGAGGGAGTGTCTCCCTGTGTAGACCTGACTGGCCTCAAACTTGCTATATAGACCAATCTGGGCCTCCAATTCACAGAGATCTACCTGCCTCTGCCTCCCAAGTGTTGGAATTAAAGATATGTACTATCACACCTGCTAATAATTATATATTTCTGAGCTACGTAAATTGCCTAATTGAGAGAAGCATGAATCTTTTGTTAAAGTTCGTGAAGAGAGATAAATAATTCTTAGATGGTATGAAAAACTGGAAGGAAATGTATTAGTTCAAAGTTCTACTGAAAAGTATCCATAGAATAAATATACAAATGTATCTGTATAGATAAAGGCTATGTAACAAAAATCACAGTGCCAGGCATGAGAAACTTTCTTTTGAGTTATTGTTCAGGGTTATCGAAGAGACTTCCAATAACACTGCCCTTGATTGTCTCCTAGAACCTGAAGGTAAGACCCTATTGCTGAAGACAAAGCTATACTTCTGACACAGGACTTGGAGCAATGGAGCTGGAATTGACATAGAAACCTTCTCCCTGAAGACTAGATCTCATGATATCAGAAGATGCTATACAAACTGCCAAATGAGAAAAATCAATTAATGGTCCTACCCATCTGTATAGCCTAATAAAAAATGATGACTGTCTCAGGAAACTATTTTTATTTGCGAAACAGTGGCACTTTAATCTTAGGGGTAATCAACTGATGTTTAATTGGCATTAAGGTCTGCTCAATGGGAGAAAAAGCATGTGTAGTACTGTAAACATAGCAAAATATAATACACATGGCTGAAGAGCTCATAGATCCTAGAGAAAACCCTAAGTCTGTCACATCCCTAGACGAATGTAATTTCTTATATTGTTCTAAATATGCATCCTCATTTTTATAGAGAAGTGGAACTTTCACCTCTCATCCAAGAAACTTCTTTTTGCAACCAATATAGAGTGTTACAGAATTCCAGTACTGATGAAGTGTAGAATAAGTGTCTGTGACATGCTTAATCTTAAGTGACATATCTTCAGTGCAACCTTCACATAAAGAGTGAACTTTCACAAGAGAAGTATCTTACGTAGCAGATTGTAATTAACACAGAAACCCATAATTGACCAATATATAGGGAATAAGAGGCTGAAAAGTGCTTATCTCTAAATAGGATACCTTTTCAAACCTTTACATCCTTATACCCAGGAGTCATTGTGGAAGAGGAGGCAGAAAGATTGTAAGAGCGAGAGGGGTTGGATGACCACAAGGAAACAGTTTTCCAGACAGCTGGTCAGTTGCTCATGTGAACTCAGAGCAATGATGACAGCTTGTACAAGTCCTATGCAAGCTCAAACCAGACAAAATTCCGGAATAGATAGGGGGAGGTGGGTAAGAAATCCCAATCCAACCTAAGGAACCTCTGGCGATTGATAACTGCTGTGAGGGGGAGAAAGAGTGTCTTACGAGGATGAGAGTCTTTGTTTGCCCGGTGGATGGACCCATACTGAAAGACATTTGTGGACACAAATTAAATCAGATGGGGCATTGAGGGACTGGAAGATAGGGGATTGGATCTAAATATTGTAGGACTATATTGTAATATAAAATTTAAAAATTTAATTAGAAATTTTAAAAGTCAAAAATAAAAGAATACAAATTAAAAAATAAGTTCCTGAAGACTTACTTGAGTGGAATGTATTGTAAACCTCTGAGGATTTTTCTGAAATGTGTGTTTTCATCAAAATTTAAATGTGTCCTCATATAAGAAGTCTTAATTCATACTATGTCTCCCAATAAATAAGTATTCAAATTTTCCAAGAGTTGAATTTAAATATAAATTAATAGTAGCAAAAACTGATTGAAACTCACTACAGATGTCTGAGAGGCACGTGCCACCAGCTACTTTACTGGTTGAATAATTGAAATCACCACCATATACTTCATGGTATATCATGAAGAAATAGGAGGTGGCAACTGTCTAACCGAAGTCATCAGACCCTCTATAGTAGGGCTTGAACTGAAGTTCTCTTGTGACTTCCTGGTGCAGGGTGAACCCAATTTCACAAGTCTGTTTTACTTCTTTCCCTCTCTTATACCCTTCCAATTGCCTTTTAAAATTTTCATGCAAGACTTATTTATTTATTCATTTCTTCTTTTTTTTTTTTTTGCAGGGTTGAATATTGAATCCAAGGACTGCCTCACACACGCTAGCCAAATGCTGCACTACTGAACTACATACAAGGTCCAGTTTTAGACAATATGTATACACATCATCCTGTTTCCTGTATACCTATACACACTGTCCAATTATAAGTGTTAAGAAAGTTGCTTAAACAATTGTGGGCTTGAGTCTCTGTTGGTTACTTATGAACTATACAGACACAAGGAAGAGCTCAATCCAGAGATAGCCTTCATTTTCATATGTCCAAACTGATGGGAATAAAAGCAATACATATCAAAGAGATAGGAAACAAAGAATAAAAATCAAATAGCTTGTAAAAACATTCCTGACATTAATAGGAAGGGCAGATCCTTGAGGACGGAATAAAGAAATAAAGAAACTGGAAGCTCTGAGGACAAGTATCACCCATGCTATCACCTTGCCTGAAACACACTCCACAATAGGGTCACTCTCTTCAATAACTTTTCACTTTTCTGTCCCCAAGATACAATTTATGCTGATGCTTTATGTGTTATAAAATATCAGTAGACAGGGATATGGGATACTTGTGTTCCAGTCTTAGGTAAATCAATACTTGATGGGCCCTTTTACTTTCCTCGAAGCACCCTCTCCAAAATTAGAGACTAAAGTGAAAGGATCTTTAGGATATTTCTGTCAACCTGATATACCACTCTAATTTATTAAGTCCCTTTAGAGGCAAGCCTGGTGGTATATGTTTGTATTCTCACTATTCAAAAACCTGAGGCAGAAACATTTCCTTGAGTTCCATGCCAACCTGCGTGACATAGTAAGACCATGTCATAAAGCAGGCAAACATACACAAATAAGTTAACATTATTCTTGATTGTTTAAAACTTAGATATAATGGTCAAAGAACTACAGAGACAAGCTACCACATTATAGTAAAGCTGAACTCTGATTTCGCAAAACTTCTTAGAGCCTTGGGTTCAGTTTTCAGTTTCTGCTAAGGTGTCCAAGAACTACAACATTTTTTGTGCTTTTGAAAAGAGCATTACATTGGACAACAGAAGTACAGAGATCAACTCAGTTGTGACACTAATTAACAAGACAACTTGGGTTAAGACAAATGACTCCCTTTTGGGGGTCCTCATTTTTCCTGTCTGTACAATGAGCCAGATGTTGTAGATAAAGTTTTAAGTCTTGTTTTAGCGCCAAGATATTCAGTTACAGCCCCAGTTAAAACCATCTAATTGATTGATACGTTAAGAAAAAAGTTCAGTTTGGAAGCTTCTCCATGATGCGACAAAGCAGGTCAAATTACAGCTTTTTAGTAAAAAAGATTCCTTGGGGTATCACCACTTTAACCACATGTAATAGTTTTTATTTCATGAAAAGAATGATTGTCATATTGTAGATATAGTATTTAGTACTTGAAAACCAGTCCCCCAAACACACAGTGTGTTTTATAAATAATAAGTCACCCCCGCACTGCGCGCCACAACGTTACCTAATTTAGCCTGGAGAAGTATTCCATATGGTTTCAAAAGTACAAGTGTCTAATGGCTAAGATCACTACCATATTATAAAATGTTTCTTCTTTGCTTCTTTATTCTTTTGCCATGGTTTTATAAAAATAAAGGAGGAGCATTGCTAAGGGTCTATACAAACACATATTTTATTCATTTTATGTGTGACCTTATATTTACTGATTGGATTATGTCATATATTTTATTATTATTAAAGATTTTTGATGTGTGGCTTTATATTTAGTGATTGGAATACCTTATGCATTTTATTATTACTGAAGAATTTCTTGTCTAAATTTCACCATTAATCAGTAAATATTCTCAAAAGAAAATAATATAATATGTTAAAAGTATATCTTGATTACAAGTTGCTGACTGATTTTAGAATTGATAATTGTGAAAAATATGTATCTTGACTATCAATGAAATATGGTTAATCATTCAAGTAAAGACTTGTATTTGAAACATTATTCAGAAGCTCCTGATTTTCCCTGAACCTACTGTAGTGGATCTTTCTGTTGAAACTCTAGGATATTCTGAATAGCAACAGGTGGGGCTTCTTACCTGAGCCTCTCAGCACTCATATACCAAGCTTATTTCACATATTCTTATGGATTAAAGACAGATGTATGATCCTACACTCTGAAAACTACTAATGGAAATACAGAAACAATGTCTCTATTTCCCAGGTTACAAATCCCTAGATTTTAGTGCATTGTGAAAATAAACTCCTTTCCCATAAGAAACAAGAAACAGAGCTTTGAGAAACAGATGGGTTGAAAAATTATTGAGGAACAGATAAGAAAAGAGGCAAATAAAGAACAAACAAATTTTTTTAAAAAAAATTACCAATTTTCCAGCAGGGAACACTATTAGGGAAATTTAAAATATTTTATTTATATTATTTGTTATTTTATGTGTATAAGTGTATTGCCTGCATGTATGTAAGTGCACTCGTGTTTTGCAATGCCCACAGAGATTAGAAGAGGGCATTGAATCTCCTGGAATTGAAGTTATGGATAGTTGTTAGCCACCATGTAAGTGTTGGGGGTGCAAACCCAGGTCTTCTGCAAGAACAACCAGTGTTTTTAATTGCTAAGCCATCTGTCCAGCCCCCTGTTGGTGAGATGTAATTGGCAATATTATGTGTAAGGTAGACTTTGTAATCTTTATGATCTTGAATAAAATGATCAGGAAGCAAAATTAAAGTTTCATTTTTCCAGAGGCACTTCATCCCAGGTGAACGCTCATGTTCTGGCAACTTTGGAGATGATAGTAAGTGGGCAAACTATAAATCAACCCAGTTCCATATGTGGTATTGGTCATTCAAGTTGTTAACCAGTTCCTCTACTTTCCATCTCAGCTCAGTTTTCTTCTGGACTCAAGATCCAGCTGAAAAAGTTTCCTTCTCTACTTATTCTGCAAAGATATAAAAACTAATTGTAAGGCTCTCAGATGTTTAAGAACACTTGTGGCATAATCAAAATGTGGAAAAAGAATTGCTTATCATAGTAAACATCCAAGTTATGTTTTATTTGTATGTAACCTGATCAGTCTCCTCAAGTTGCAAATAATATCTCTAAGAACTGTTTCCTATCAGGTTTTAGCAATACACTGTTCTGTAAATAAGATACAGTAGAATACATTTGAGGCAATTAATCTAGTAAATCCATGAGCTAAAAAAGATAGATGCCAACCCACTCTGAACTGACCAGTTACACAAAAATCTAAAAATTATGAACAAGTAATAATTGGGGAACTATGGAAAACTTCTTTTTAAAATAAACTTGTCATTTATCTGATTGAAGATTTATTTAAGAGGAGGAGTTTGGAGAATTTTCTTCCATGCATGAAGTGAGCTGATTGTTTGTTTTAACAGACTTTTAAAAGAAAATAGCTACATAGCTCAGCTGTTCTTTGCTAAACCATGAGATATTGTACTATAATTTGTAAGACATAAAATAATACAACTATGCTTCCAAATGCCAATTCATTGCTCTTCAGTGTTCAAGCAACAAACGAAACAACCGGAACTGATTAGATTTTATTCATTTGTAAAAAGCATCTAGGGAAATCACTGATTTTGTTTATAGGAATGTTTACCTGCTATTAAAATTAAATTAGAAATCTGTAGATGGATTTTATCTCCAAACATAAATATTTCTTACAGTTTGTCCTTAAAAATAGTATGAGAAAAAAATGGTTTGAAATACTCCCTAGACAATGAAGCAAGTCAACAGAAAAGAAACCCCAGAAAACTCCTCAATGCATTTTTCTTGCACTGTGAGAACTGAACTTACCTTACAATCGCTGGAGTAAGGGCTCAAAGAGTTTCCTAAATCAACAAGCTTATGGGTTGTCTTACTAAGAATAATAGCACTTTTTATTACCTTTATTTTCCTTAGTCCTTTTACATTTTGTGGAGAATTTTAACTTCTTGGTAAAAGGTGTTTTCATTGGAATAAAAAGTGGGATTTTCAGATGCCTGTCATTTTTCTAAAATGCTTTATAGTTTGAGTTTTCTATATATATCAAAAAAATTAAGAACTTCTGAATAGCATGTACTAATGATAAATTTAAGATTTCAAGAATCAACCTACATTATCGTTAATAAAACTGTACCTGTTATTGACATCACACAGTCAGCTTTTGTGCAAGTTTCTTTTGCGACAAGTATTTATTATACTTACCAAATGGCAGGAAAAAGACTCTGAATGTTGATGGTATTGGACCAATCATATAATGTGGTACGAGTGCCAAGAGGTCAAAGCAGTTGGAGAAAATGAAAGGCATTTAGGAACGTGAGACTATTCATCAGCTCCCCTTTTAGAGAAATGCAGTAATTGTATGGGAAGCCTGAAGGAAGGTGCTATGACAGATAGGATTCTAAAATGAGCCCCAAGATTCTCTTCCTCTGGTTATAATCCCCTCGCTCTGAGTATAGACAGGACAAGTGAGAATGATGGGATGCCACCATGGGAATTATTATATTGCATGCAGGAGATATTTTGCTAATGTAGTTGCTATTCTTAATTATTTCAAATTATTGCAATCCAAGGATAGGAAAACTTGGACTAATTTAAATAGTCAGGTGGTTCTTTCCAAAGGTCAGAGATATTTGAAGCATTAGAGAAACTCTATTGCTAGTCTGATGGCATTCAAGAAGTAAACTGCTAAGTAATGAGAGCATCCACGGTGGTGGACACAGGGCAAGGACCTGAGGGTGGGCTCTAGAAGCTAAACGGTGGAGTGCTTATAAGCTAAATGGTGGACTGCTTATGAAACTACAGGGAATCAAATTCTACTGTCATTGGTGAGTTAATAGAAGATCCTAGAGCACAACATGTGATTTTTAGCCTCTTCCAGCAACATTAGTTAAGGCACAGAGCAAGTGGTCCACTAACTTGGCTCCATACTCTAGAGCAAGGAAACTTTTAGGCAATAAATTTATATTTTTTTACGTTTATAAATTTTTGGCAGTAGTTATTCAATGATAGAAGAATACAAGAGATATTTCTGTTTCAATGTGGACAGAATAGCTGTAAAGGTAAAGATGGAATCATAGGCTAGAGAGCTAGCTTTCAGTAAAGAACTTGCCTTGTAAGCATAAGGACCTGAGTTTGTTCCCCACAACTTATGTCAAAAAAGAAAACCTGGGTTGGTGCATGCTAGTAATTTCATTGCAAGGGAAAAGTGGAGACAAGAGGATTCTTGGAGCTCACTGGCCAGCCAGTCTATCCTAATTGATGAACTCAAGGAACAGTGAGAGACCCTGTCTGAAAAACATGAATTTTGATGCCATATGTACATCATATGTGGGTATGTATCCTGATATTGCTGCAGGAACCAAGAAAATGGAAAGGAACCAGAGAGGTAAAGGGAAAGAAAGAATGTGAGAGAGACTAGTAGGAGAAAGGTGTTACTAAGTGAGAAATAGATAAAAGGGAGTATTTAAATAGGAGGCAGGAAGAAGGGTTAAACAAGGAGCTATAGGGATAATGAGAATGAAGGAGCTCAAAAGAAGTGTGGCCATAGGAGACTGGTATTATCAAGGGAGAAATGATAAATAAGGACACTTTAAATTGTGAAGCAGAAGGAAGGTTGAGAGAAGAAATTGTCCTTTCAGTTGTTAGCCAGGATGGTCCAAGAGACTGCCCAAATTATACAGGTTACTGCCACAGCCCTTGATTGCTTCCCAGAACATGAAGGTAAGATCCTACTGTTGAAGACAGTACATACTTCAGCAACCAGATTTGGAGCAATGGAGCTGGAACTGATCTGGAAGCCACTGAAGGCTGGTTCTCACAGATGTGGAGAACCCTTTGCAAATAGCCAAGGGAGAACATCAATCCATGGCTCAACACCAGCTTATTGATCAAATAACTACATCAACAACCTGCACAGAACTTGACACTGGAGCATTAGTGGCACTTTTATTTTGGGGTCAATCAGTGGCTACCTAATTGGTCTTAGAGCCTGCTCAGTGGGAGAAAACTCACGTGTGGTACTGTAATCATAGCCAAGTACACATGGCTGAAGGAGTCATAGATCTTAGAGAAATCTCCAAGACTGTCACATCCCTAGGCTAATGTAACTTCTTACAAAGTGCAAAATATGGATCATTACGGATCATTATATTTACAGTCAAGTATCCCAGTCACTCATCAAAGAAGCTTCTTTTGTACCAGATGGAGACTACTACAGAGTACCACAGCTGTTCACACTCAGACATTGTCCATGCATTACCTATACCTAAACTGCACACCTACAATACAATCTCTATACTCAAGGCCCACAAAACATGCCATATAGCTTATAGGCCTTTTATCTAAAAATTCAAAACATTCATGCAAAAATAAAAGTTTAATTATCAAAGATAAGTAGAAATTAAGTGACACAAACTGCTTACATTTAGCAATGGAAAAAGAATACTTTTAGCTCTTTATATTGATGAGAAGTAACCTATAATCAAACTTTGTTTATTTTTTACAGGTTCATTGACTGATACTGTAACACCTGGAATTTGATATGCTACAGAAAAAAATGGTAACACTTTCTTGACAAAAAGTGTGTAGACATCTAATTTAGTTCTTTTCTTCTGTTGCTGTGTTAAAACATTGGCCATAATCAACTTTGGGAGGAAAGTGTTTGTTTGGCTTGCAGTTTACAGTCTATCACTTAGGGAAGCCAGTTAAGGAACTGAAGGCAGGGCCCTGGAGGCAACCGCTGAAGCAAAGACTATGGAGAAAGGCTACTTGAGGGCTTTCTACCTTCTGGCTTTCTCAGCTACTATTTTTATATAACCCAGGTCCACCTCTCTAGGGGAGGTACCACTCACAGTGGACTGCACCCTATCACATCAATTATAAATTAAGAAAATATCTCAAAGATATGCCCATAGGCCAGTCTGATGGAAGAAATTCACCAGTTGAGGTTCCCTCTTCTGAGGTCACTCTAGTTTGTGTCAAGTTGACCAAATATGACCAACACAAAATCCAAAGTTAAGAGTTCTGAAAGTGTGCATAACTTGCAGCACATTATAGTTTAAAATTCTAAAGTCAAGATTTAATATAAGAATCATATTTTATGCAAAAATTTAATTTGCGATATTTAGACTTTTTCAGAAATAAAAACCCAAATTAGGTTGATTTGGCCCACTGGTATAAAACTTCTCAATGACATGTTATATAACCATTTAAACATATTAAACAGTAAATTATATGTAGTGACTTTAGGTATAATAAGTTAAGAGGAGAATAGTTATGCAAAATTACATCTACTGTGTGATTACACTGAATTAAAAAAAAATCACCAAATTCAAATGCAATTCAAAATCCTGGATGGAAATGTATAACACTGTTTATAGTGATCTTCTTTAGATGACAAATTCTGGGGAATTTATTTTACTTTTTTTTGTTCTCCATTTTTGGTATTCTAAGAAATGACTGTATGAGTATAGATGCTTTAAGACTTTTTTGACGACACGAAGTGCATAATTGTCCATGGGTAAGGGCAGGAGAGATTTCCTTGGAGGGCTGTCAGAATGCAGGGATGTGAAGGGAGAAAGGGGAAGACTATAGTAGGAAGGACTAAATGATGTGGATAATGGAAGGGCATGGTCATGGAGGGAGTAAGAGAAGGGGTAACACGAAAGTCCTTTAAAAAAGACATATGGGAACCTACTCCTATAGAAGCCTCTTCAAGTCTATACATATATGCCACAAAGAGAAGTTAAAAACCGTAACCCCCAAACAGGAGGACAGTGCTATTTCTAGACATCATAAGCTAACAGAAGAACTCCTCAATGCCAGGAATGGACTCCCTCACTAAAAACTGTTGATGAATGGTCTGATAGACCATAAAACAATACCGGCCATGGTCCCTGCTCTTGGTTTCTCACCAGAACTGGATGGCAAAACCTTATTGATGAAAAAAGTACATACATGAGCTATAGAACAAACAGGGAGAAATTAAGCTGATATTGACTTCAGAGTCTTATCTTTACTGGCTAGTGTTCATAGTGCTGGAAAGGGCTATGCATGTTACTGTAAGGAAAAAATAACCGTCAACCTTACCCAAGTGTGAATCCTGTGAACTAAAACAATAATTGGCCTGGCAAGACATGTCCACTGATACAATAGTGGCATGAATATTATGGAGTAACCAACCATTCTTTAATTGGATTTGAGATCTGCCTCAAAGGATAAAGCTCATACCTAATAGTGATATCAGACTTAGGAACCTGAGACTAGACAGGTCACAGGACATAGGAGAGAGTCCAATACGAGTTTATGGCTAAACAGGTATTGTATTAAATTGACTCTTAATGACTTATTGTTACACCCACAGATTAATGTGCCTCTCAGTTCTCACCAGAGAACTTTCCTTATGTAACAGATGGTGATTAACATAGAAACCTATAACTGTCCAATGTGCAGAGAACAAAGGTTACAGAGTGCTTATCTCTGAATAGAACACGCACGTCAAACTTTTGCCTCCCAAGGTTCACGGATAACTGTAAAAGAGTGGGCAGATAATTTGTAAGATTGAGGTAGTGGATGACTACAAGGAAACAGAGTTTTTCAGAAAGATGTTCAGTTATTCATACGAATTCACAGCAATGGTGAGAGCATGCAAAAGTCCCATTGAAGCTCAAACCAGACAAAATCCCAGCACAGACATGAGGAAGTAGGTAAGAAGGTCACCTCAACCTAAGGAACTTTTGGTAACTGATGGTTTCTGGGAAGGGTGGAGACATTCTTGATGGGACTCTTGGTAGATTAACATGGCATCAATGGATGGAACCACACTGAAGGACATTTGGGACACAAATTTTATATATATAATTTGGCAGGGAGCAATAAGGGGAGGCATGGATCAAGGAGGAATATAAAAACCATCAAATTATATTGTAAGTAAAAAATTCAAATCAGAAACAAGAAAAGGAAAAAAGAATAAATCTTAGAAAACATGAACCATACTCAGAGATTGTTTTTTTTTTTCAAAGAAAACAGTATTTAACAACTTTTGCCTTCTAAGAATCAGCCTGTGGTGATTACTGTAATAGACACAGCAGAAGTTCTTGGAACTTCAACTTGGTTGAAATGCAATGAGATGCTGCCACATATTTTACCTATGGCTTAGGAGACCTGTGACAGAGATATTAGACTGGCAGCCCACAGGCCATATACATCTGTAGCTACATTGTGCAGTATTTTAAGAAAATTTGAGATACTCATTTAAAAGCTAGAGAATTTTCCACAAAGCCCATCTTTTGCATCTTGTGTATTTATTTGGGATATGTCAGTATAAAACTTATATTCTTACATGGCAACAATAGTTTGAGGATGGGAATTTCATGTGGATGGGAGCTCTATCTTCCAGTTTACCACAGACCCATTGCTCCATATGGCTGGCCTGACACATTGTGCCAATTGCTAGTCATACTCTTTTGCTGTTCTTAGTAGAAAAACATTTTGTATACTTATTTCTTTATTAAAAGTAGAAAATAGAAGTTGGAGCTCAGAGTATTCTTTGTTTCTCAAACCTAGTCTACTATACTCTTATTTTTTGACATCTGAAGATATATATTGATAAGAAGTTCCTTGTTTACTTGGGCTAGATGCTTAACAAATACGAGTTTATTTCTATGTATCTTTCCTTTTAGTTGCTTTTGAAACATTTGAAGACAGAATAAAGTGTTTATACCACAGAAAATATTGAAATCAAGCAGGAGAATCAGAAATTGCATGTCTTATATCGCAGAGAACAGGGAGAGAGGCGGCACCATAGCCATGTAGCTGACCTCGGTGTTCTCATCTCTCTACTGCTATCAACTGGCTCTCCGTATTGGGAAGGAGAGAAAGCCATTTCCTGCTACAGTGTTAGGTTTTTGACTGCCTGCATGTCCCTGGCCTCCAGTGAGGTTAACTGTTTTGGAGAAATCTACATTTTCAGAACAGCTCAATATATTTTCTTGCTAAATCATTTGCAAGACACTAATTTCATTTCTTTCCTGGCTGTGTATAGGTGAATTAGCAAAACTCCAGTCCTGCATTGTTTCCCAGTCTTCAAATGAAGCCTAATTAAAGAAATATATAGTTTTTATTGAGCTGCAAGAAAAAGGGACATGGGGCACAATTAAGTTTGCATAAATAATTAAAGACATGAAATTATTAATGTAGCAAATATTACATATTAATAAGAAATATATATTTTGTCACCAGCTGCTGCATAAAATCCTTCCTCCATACTTATAATAAAGAGAAATGGAAAAGAGATCTACAAGAAAACATTATGTTATAGCCTGGGTTTATTGCTGTTAGAAATAAAATATTTTCTACATTTCAAAGTATTATTTCTAGGGGTCAATTGTTCTGATTCAGTTTTAAAAAGTAAGGAATAAAGACATATTTGTGATTAAAATTTATTTTATATAACATGAATTTTATTAGAGAGGTAAAATACTTCTTAATATGTCTAATAATTTTCTCTGGATAGAAGACTATAAATTCAACATACAGACAGGAGGCTCTGGGCTTCTCCATCCTTGTTTCCCATCTTTTCTGGCAGAGCTTGATTTACTCTTTTAGGAGATAAGGATTTGACATCAAAGCTACCTTTCTGTTTCATGGATCCCTACTTAAAAATTTTTCTTCATCATTGAAAATTCTTTGAAAAAATTAAGAAATGAGGATATATCTAGCTTAGCTCCTCCCCGAGTATCTATCATGCACTTTTTAAAAACCCAAACTCTATAATCTGCTACTCCAATTGACTGTTGTTGACTTTCATGAGCTGTATATTCTAATACAGTGTGAGGCACCACTGATTATTTAAGGAATAAATGAATGAAGAGGTTGTTAGCCCAATGGCATAGTTTTTTCTTGTATGTTAAAAAACAAGAACAAAAAAACCTATGTGAGTGGGGTCCAGAACCAAGCTGAAAGGAACTTTATTGAGATGCGTAAGTCAGGAACCCCAGAGGTATTACTGTCTAAAGATTATAAACTTCCTGAAGAAAAATGATGGTCACATATGTACATCTTGGGCTGCTTAGAAGAGAGGGACTCCAGGGAAGAGAACAAAGGTCAGGTGCTGATGCAGAGATTATCATATGTTTTCATGTTTTCCAGCACAAATGTTTCATATTCTGCTAGATATTTCATCATCATAATCAGAATAGGTTATTAGGAAGAAGAGGCATGCTGCTTTAAACTGTATTTATCATGCTTTTCAGTTTGGTTTCAACTTGATCAAGATTATAATCACTTTTGCAGCATTGCACATGCTTTATATTCTGGTTTAAACTGGATGAGGGTTTATGTTTTCCATTTTAATGTCCTAGTGATGCTATGTTTATAGGATTAAGCAAGCAGAACACAAAGGTAAGATTAGTGAAGCAGAAATTAGAAGATCACAACAGATAGATGTATGGTTTGTTGACCTTGGCTCTTGAGGTTACTCCTTTCTACTAGAATGGCAAAGAGTTGTTTTGTCTGAACCAAGGTAAAAACAGATAACTTACAAACCTGTCAGTTTGATCCCTATTGGTGAGTTCAGTTTTTAAGCAATACATTTTCACTGTAGGCAATTTGCTGTAGATGCTATAGGTAAAAGAGCTGATGCCTTTTGCTTGATAATCTAGGAACAAAAAAAATAGTATCTAGGTATATTTTGTAATTATCCCAGAGATGAACTAACAAACCAAAATGGAAAATTAGAGGTGGCAATTTAACACTTCGTCTGAAGAGTTAGAAAAAGCTTCACAGAAAATGTGACATTGAAAATTATAGTAACTGACTGGGAGGGATCTAGAAGAAAGATTTAGAGTGGCTGCATACCATGAAAAATAGTATAAGCAAACAGAGAAGAGTGTTATCTTGTTAGGAAGAACCATGTGCTCCTAAATGGTTAAAACAATTTCCTAGAAAGGACAGGGGGCAATGACTGTAGAGCTGGATAAAGTTGAGGTAGCCTTTGGATCAAAGACTGGAAAGTCCAACAAACTCTGTGAAGGATTACTGCTCGCATAATATGATTTCAGAGTTGACATGACTTTCATTTAGTTTCTTGTCATATGCTCATTTTTTGGTTGATTCTTTGGTGCTGAGGATTTTTGAATCCAATGCTTCGCCTGCTCTACTGCTGAACTAGCTGTACTCGAAAACCTACTTTTGTGCTTTTTGTATTACAGTGGTCATTAATAAATTAGCACTTTAAGTTGGTGTCTCTTGCTTCAGTTTATTTTCTATCTTCTTTCATTGTTCTTTGTTTAGAATACGTGTTACGTGTTAAGGATCAATTCAGTATTGATTCTTTTGATTGCTGTATTTCTTATTTTATCACAGAGAAAATATCAGCATCTACTTGAATTTGGATCTTCAATGTTCCACGAAAGACACATGTGCTGAAGGTTTGTTTCCCAGTCTGTGGCACCATTTATTGGAAGGTAGTTGAATCTTTAAGAGATTTGACCTAGTGTAAGGAAATTATATCATCGGAAGTAGTTCCTTGAATATGATATTGAAATCTAGGAACTGTCTTTGTCTTCTTTCCCCTTCCCTGCCCAGGGAGCTATCAGCTTAATAGCTTGCTCCTCCAAGCAGTCCTTGCTGTGAAGCACTGCCTTTCTACCAGCCTCAAAGCAGTAAATCGAATTAATGAAGGACTGTTTCCTCTGACAGTATGAGCTGAGATAAAACTCTATTCTCTCTAATTTTCTCAGGTATTTCTTAGAGTATTAACTGTCTTAAGAATGTCATGGACTAAATATACTCAATCAATAATTAATTGGAATATATTTGCAGAGAATTAAAATTTCAAAGATTTTTGTTTTCTGATGAGACTAGAACACAGTTATACTCATTTCAAATAGTGACCTTTTCCTTTTGAAACCACACCATTGTGGTTTCTACAGCATGAAGACTTTAACACTTTGTAAAGTCAACTAAAAGCCTGAAAAGAGAGTTCTGAAATAATAAGAGAGAAACCAAAGAGAAGTTCTACCTGACACAGTTTTATGTGCCACTTTGAGCCATTTGTTCAGTGCAGACTTGTTCATCTCCTACAAATTTCTTTTTGCCTATACTATACTTTTGTATTCACTTATTTTAATAGGATATTTTATGAAATACATCAACTTTATTTTTATGTGCATGAGTTCTTTGCCTACATGTATGCAAGTGTATCCTTGCAGGCAATGCCAACAGAGGCCAGAAGAGGGCATCAGATCTTCTGGAACTGGAGTTATGGATGGTTGTTAGCTGCCATGTGGGTGCTGGGAACTAACCTTGGGTCTTCTGCAAGAGCAGCCCAAGCTCTTCACTGCTGAGCCATCTCTCCAGCCATACCTGTACTATACTTTTTAATGTCGTCTTCATCTGTACTTTGAAAAAAAGACCTATCACAACTCTTACTTTATTTTTAACTGATACCTAAAACACATCAGTTTTGCTTACTAAAAGAGTGCTATGCAATGTTAGATTGTTATAGACATGTATGTAAACATTTGAACTTTATAGAATAGCAATATTGGATCATTATGATGATAGCTATTATTTGTCATAAATTAACTTCTTGATAATCATAATGCAGTTGCTTTATAGTTGCTTTGTGGTCTTTAAATCAATTTCAAAAGGAGATAAATGTAATTTCTCCACATAGAAATTAAATTGTATACATTGATGGTGTGCAGCATAATGCTTTGTTGTTATGTATACACATACATGCACAATGAAGTTAACACAACATATAGGTATAAACTCCAGTCACCATTGCACACATTAAATCTCAGAAGTATGTAAGTGAAACTTCATACCCTTTGATGAATAACTCCCCACTCTTCCTCTCCACCTAGCCTCTGGCAACTACTATTCTAGCTTTTGCTATTATGAGGTTTACTTTTTTAGGTTTTACTTATAAAACTTGTCACATAGTATCTTTCTAGGTTTGCCTTTAGAATGTAACATGGCATTTGATACTTATCCCTTTCCCCCTACTTCTAGAACAGATCTAGGAACATGTCTATGATATCCAGCCTGGTCCACTATGTCCTGAGTACATGGTTTAAATAAAGCCCTAATCCTGTTGCTCTAGGAAATAAGATACCTTGGAAATCTTTCACCTTCTGTCTATCTTCCAAGTATCTTTGTGTATCCAATCCTAGCTTAAATGCTGAGAGACTACTAAGGGATAGCAGTAGAAGATAGGCTCTAAAAACTTGTTTTTGAAGTTTTTTACTACTTTTGTCATGATAGCAAAATTCTGTATTCTAGAAGAATAGTAGAAAGGGAAAGGCGACAAGAGTAAGATCTTGAAATTTAGCAGATTTGAGTTAGGAGGAAGGAATGGGCATTTGGTAGAAAACATCAGGACAAAGTTGTTATCCAGTGGATGTCTGCTTGCCCAGTGTGTGTGAATCAATTTTATTCACTCTTGGTTCTTCTGAATAACAAGTCCTAAAATTATGTTTGAGAATTTCTCTGTGATCATGAATTGTGTAGTTCAGAGCAAGATTTAGAAAAGCCTAAGCATACTTCAGTCTAAAATCAAGCAAGGCAGTCATAGGTACAAAGGTAGAAGAGACAGTTATGGGCAATGCAAAGATAGACTTGTGCTAGACAGTCATTCTAACTGAAAATGCTATTCTCAATCTGGTTTGGCCTAATTTAATGTGTGGGTGAAAGTGTGAGATTTAAAATCTTTTGAAGTGATTGGGGCAGTATTCAACATCAAGAGAGTGTAGTTTCTATTGTATAACTTGAAAATTAGTGTAATTACAACTTGCATATCACTTGCTATCTAAATCTGCTTGATGAAAATATCATAGGATTTCTTGCACTCAGATGCAGGTCTCTTGTCCTATCTGATCCAGGGTAAAATAGTCCATGGTGTTAGTCTTGCCTTGTTTCTTTTCCTCCTTTTTTTTCTTTTCTTTGTTTATATAGTTTTTTGTGAGGTAAAGGAATGTCTAGAGACACTTGGTTTTTTCACAACTCCTGCTGCTCTCTGTCTTCATGTTTTACCTGTAAGACCTTTTCCCCCACACGTAGAGCACTGCCATAAGGGTTGGCATTCAAATAACTTGAGGAAATGTCAGTGCCTAAGTTCTCTCCTCAGACTCAGACTGAACTAAAGTGAGAGGCGTATGTTCTACTAGGGCCTCTGGGTGACTCTAATGTGCACGTAGGCTTGAGCGTCATTGATTTAGCGTCTTCATATTTAGAAAAGTAGACATAGCGAGGATTAACCATGATATAAATATCATAATGGAAAAGGTCATCACATTGAGCCAATATGAACTTTTATAGGAATACTGAAAAATGTCCCAGTAGGCTACCAGTTCCACATTATCAAGAAGAAGGCTTTTTCAAGTACTGGCTGAAAGACTTGTAAAATAAGAACTTAGGTCTTCCTCCTAAGTTCTGTTTGTTTTCTGTCAGGTTCATTATGTATGATTTGCTTAAACACAGCTTTGGAAAAGACTGTCTTTGGCTTCCAAGCCAACATAGTCTGCTCCCTACTCATATTACTGTTTCATTTCATTTTTGCAAAACACACTCTCTGAAATCCTCTTGTTTATTATTTATTTATTATATCATGTTTCCTACTGGGATATAGTTTAACAAGAATGAGACCTTTGCCATCTTGTTCACTCTTGCTGCATCTTCAGAATCTAGAATGGTGATTTGTGTATAGTTGTTGAAGAAACGAATGAGTTAGCGAGGACTTTGCATTCTACAGATATGCCAATTTCATCATGCACTCTGTGTCTAGATGACGGTGAAACAGGGATATCTTTAACAGGATAGGAGGTTTCTCAGAGGAGTAGCTGCATTTGAGGCAGAAAATCAATTTATACCCTGGATGACATTTTCAAAAGAAGTGTATCTGGTAGCATGGAATCTTCCACTTGACAGGTCTTATGTCAAAATACTACGATGCCTTGGTGAGTGGCCCACTTTCTATAGAGAGTTTGTACCATTTACAAAGAGTCCCAGAATTGCACATGTAATTTAGTTCTTGTTCAAACAGATTCTTTGCCTACACATATAAAAAAAAGAATCAATGGACTTGTGAGTATACTTATGGTCAACAAAGAATGTGCCTGTGAATACATACATGCCAGACAATTTGTAAACTTGGTGAGGAGAAAAATGTGGAATACTGGTTCTCCAACTTAGCTAGTATTTATATTTTTTGGTACTTGTATGGAATAGGCCTCTCTGGTGTGCTCTCAAATATTTGAAACACACCTATTTCACAATAAGATGGAGACTATGTCAGAAAAACACGTAGTAGACTATTAATCAGAACTTATGAAAGAGATGTGAAATAAAAGAACTGGCTATACATACCGTTCTGTCTTTTTTCATGCTCTTTGCTACCTGAGATAATCATTGCCAAAGCAGCTTAGCTAATTCATTTCCATGTTTGGAATTAAGCATTTTAAACAGTTATCTACTTCCCATTGTCTTCCTGAGACAAGCCTCACACTGTCAGTACTAAGCTGACTGCTGTCAAAATTGAGATAGGACCGTCAAGACTCCAGTTGTAAACTGGGGAGATAAAGACAGGGAAGCAGGATGATGCCCAGGACTCAAGGGAAGAGACAAGGGGACAAGTTAGTGTTGTGTGTAGATGGGACTAACAACTACTTATTCATGCCAATATTTTAAAAAATATGTGGACTTGTTGTACTTCTCCCTCCTTCAACTCTCCATCAGAATACGTATACACAAATATCACATATAATATCTTTAATAAGGAAGCCAAGCTTCTATTTTATAAGTAGAGATGATATTGAAAATTATTGATCAACACTCTCATGGATTTGAAAATAACTGATAATACAATGTTTACTGAACTGTAAAAATAAAGGAGCAAATAAAAATATGGACCTAGTTCTTTCTGTATTAGAATATTGAAACATAATTCAAATTTTCATTAAATTTTTAACATAGAAAAAGTTTGATGAAAGCTTAGATATTTGAATGTAGGCAGTAGTAGAAGACTTAAGTGGGAGATCTTTTCTGGACAAACTTGGTCTGCTTAGAATTTTCCTTGGGACTGGATAATTTTCAAAATATGAACACAAGCTTCAAAAGTATCTAGACTTCTATCCTTGAATCACCACTGAGAATGTAGCACAAAAAAATTAATAAATATTAATATATACATTAAATGTAAAACTCTGCTTAAAATAAATTGGAGTAACAATAAAATACCATCAGTAAGTTATTGACTATAGAATTATAAATTAATAGAGGTGGCTCCTTTTGACCTACCCTAGATGTCATGTCAATTGATTAAATGCTCTGAGACAAAGCAATGGAAAAAGACAACTTTATTATAATGCTTCAGGCAGAGAATATTTTTATTTTGCTATTAGGAGCACATCCACATGTCAATGACCAATTCCATTTGGAAAAAAGACACTTTGCGGGATATGTACAATTAGGAAAAATCTCCAAGGTGAACCTTAGGTGTGAACAACCACCTCTGTTATTTTTAGGTGACATTAAGAATCATAAAAGATAACATTCTTAGGCTTTATTTTGATTCAGAGCTGAGCTTGTTGGTTCCTTCTGCTTCTAGGTGTCTTGGGCTGGCTCCAGTTTGCTAGGCTGGCAGCCTCAGTAGATCTTGCTAAAAGAGTGTTCTGTTTGAGCCCCTGCCCTTTATAACATTAAGTAAAATAGAAAAGGTGTCAGAGAAGTAGTATATTTTCCACTGCCTTCTCCTGCTAGCCATTCTGGGCGTGCTTGGGATGTGTTTTCTTCCAGGTAATTTGGCAGCTGTGGGCCTGGCTTCTGGTACAGCTATTGGTGATTCAGCCTGTCTATGGTGATGGGGACATTATAGAGGGAAACGGGAGAATTTCCTTCCTTCCTTCCTTCCTTCCTTCCTTCCTTCCTTCCTTCCTTCCTTCCTTCCTTCCCTCTTTCTTTCTTCCTTTCTTTTTCTTTCCTTCTTTCTTTCCCTTTAAAAAAACAAGAGCTGTATCTTCATAACCTCCAAGTAAGGCATGAGAAACCTCGGATGAGAGGTGCATTTGATAGTTGAGAATAGTAGGTGTTAAAATAAACTTGACTGAATACCTATGATTTGATCATCTACACAAAAAGCTGATTCCCTGGCAGGCAGAACTCATTCCCAAATCACTTGAAAAGTATTCTGTGGAGTGGATCTATAGACACACACCTCTTATTTTCTATCTTGTCTGGTCTAGGCCTATTGCAAAAGGTAGTGAGCAAGCAGCATGTGGTAGAAATCTCGCCTGCTCTGTCTGAAGCTATGGCTTAGGTCTTAGGAAGCCACTGCAGTATGGCATAAAGTTTCATTTCTTTGGTCCTGAGCCCTTGCTTCACCTGACCCCTATGGGCTATGTCAACCCTAGAACCTTCCTACCTTTACCTAAAAGACCCCGCCTTGAATTTTCCCACCTTCAGTAATGGCCAGACAGGCCTCCCTATATCAACCTCTGCCTTGATTTCAATAAATGAGCTGTCCACTGACACAGTCTTGCAGGAGTTCTTTCTGGTAGCACTCTGAGCTCTCTGAGGACCTGTTCCTTAGCTCTCCCTCTCTGGGATGACTGGTAGGCAACAACTGCCTTGTAGAGACGGAGACCTACACTATCTCACATCTGTTAGATCAGGACGTTGTTGCTTCTGGGGCACCCAAAACTTTACCATAACACATAGTTCTGCCCTTTCAAGGAATGACAAGCTCTTTTGGATGTCTCCAGAAACAATGATTAATGAAATACTTTTCATGTTTTCTTTAAATAATTATATTTAAATAATTATATTTCACTGACCTTTTCATCTGGATTTTTATTCTACAGCTATTCATTTACCGATTGAAGCAAATTTTCCTCTTAAGATTGTAAAGATCTAAATAGAACATTTAAAAAAGAATTTATAAAGTTTGGCATGAGAGAGAAATGGAGGGAGAACCAATTTTCTTTAATGACAAACTCCCTGAGAGGTTATCTAATCCCAGTTGGCAGCATAAACACAGGTATACACATATACCACTAAGTGAATTCATTGGATTATATATATATGTGTGTGTATGTATATATGTAAATGTATATATGTATGTATGTGTAACAATAATCAAAGAAGAGAATAAGAGATTGGTAGAGAGTAGGGGGCATAGGACAAGTTGGGGAGATCTGGGAGGAGGTGGAAAAATGCAAATATAATGCTCATGTATGAAATTTCCAAATACAAAAATCAATAAATAAAATTTTTAAAAAGGAGAGGAATTTCTGACTTGTGAATTAATCTACTTAAAAAAATATAAGCTAGTTAATTGTCAGTTTCCAAAATCAAATGCAGTGTTGGATCATCTCACCCCTACTATACAGCCTTGGAAACTAGAACGTCATTCATTCACACATACACAGTGGTTCTTTGCTGACTTGAGTTTTATAGTCAACCTGGATATGATTGGCTAATCAGATAATCACAACCCAGTCAGATATTTTTGTGTGTTATATATGGTTAAAAGCATCTAGGAATGATGCAAACAGTGAGTCTAGTCTTCCTGGAGGAGGTGCTGTTGAATTTGAAGACTTCACACCTCCTGTGGGGCAGAATGGGTACAATGATGGCCGAAGGATGGACAGCTCCCACTGTAGTCAACTTAAGATGTGTTACAGGTTTTTACAACTTTAAAATAGAAACAACAGTAGGATACCAAGTGCTGACAGACACTTTAAGCTCTGTCCTTTAAAAACTTACTTTTGAACATTTGTTGTTTTGTCTCACTCATAATTTAAAGGAGCATTTGCTGTCCTCATTCACAACTGATTATAATAGCTGCATTGCTCTTTTGGGGATCGGTCCATTTTTTCAATAAATATATAGGATGCTTAATAAATAATTTGCTAGTGTGTTTAGTACAATCTGTACTAAGATGAAGAATTCTAGGAAATCTTTGAAAATTATGTTAGCCTAGAGACAGCAAATTAGAAGAACAAATTATTTGGCAAGTAATTTGAAGCAAATGGACAGAGACATAAGTATTTACTGTGTTTATAAGTTTTGTTAAGACTATAAAATGAAGCATTATTCGTCTGTAAATCAAAGCTTTGAAAAGTGGCAGTTACGAATGTAGTTGGTTGCAATATCAAGAGAACAGGGATTAAGAATGTAACTTAGATTCCTTTTGTGATAAATTATCTAGCTCCTGGCTACCGTATATGAGCTCTATTAACTGCCTGTAAATTGTTCATCATAAAATCTAGTTCATTCTTGTTAATTAGGCCAAGGCTTTTAGAAAGACATTTTTTTCTCCTCTCTGTGAAAGCCTAGGCTGACAGGAGAGTAGCTCTATGAGAATACCAAGAAAAGAAGGGATCCTCTGCTATGCATGAGACTGTGTTTCTTAAAAACCAATGATTTTTAAAAATTCTGAATAAAAATAGCTTCAACTTTTACCAGTGGAAATGAAAATCACTCTATTACAGTCATAGAAAGTTCAATAAAGCCAAAATAATTCTATCTCCTCACTCAACATTCTCTCAATCAATAATCTGAAAGAAGAAAAAGGTGTGTATGTATAACAAGTAGGTATACTCATTGGAATTACTAATACCAAACAAATTCCAGAAGGACAAATAGATATATCATATTCTGCCAGCATGCCATTCTACATCATTTTATTTTGCATTTTGTCCTTGAAAGGGTTCTTTTATGTAAAATTATCTTTGAAGAAGTCTTGTATTTGTTTCTGATCACCATATTTTTCTTTCTGCTCTATTTTGCTTTTTGTGGTGCTCACATAAGTGATCTACTGGCAGGCAGTGAATGTTATGTTTATATTATCTCATATTTTGCATTGCTAACAGGCTCCCTTGATACCATTTAAGGTGCATCCCTAATCAGCCCTCACACTTCCCACTTCCCTTGCCAGCACTGGATTTTATGAAGAGTAGACATGCGGTGCCCCAGTTCTGGACGCCAAAATGGTTGTGACTTTAGGAAGTCCCAATAGTCAGAGCCACAGGCTGAGTCAAGCCATGTGATTGCTCCCCTGAGATGCAGTTAGTAAGCCTCCTTGACAGAGGCCAGAGGCAAGGAACAGTCAAAGGCTAGGAAACTGTATGTTTGCACACATTCCCATGCTTAACATCCATTAGGGTGCAATTATAAATGTCCAGAGACTTCACTGTATTTATGAACCCCAAATAATCACACAAGTTGGGGAGAAAATTCAGTTCTAACCAAAAAGAGGTAGTGTGTGTTTAAAATAATGGGATTTTTAGCTTATGTTACTGCATATATTCCATTGCAAGTGCTAATATTAGCAAACAGTTAAAGAAATTGTAAAACAATTAGGAAAATTATTAGTGTGTTTCATTTCCAAGATCATTTGGGCACATTAAGTTTGACTCCATCCTTCCTAGTTCATATCTTGACTCTAGACAGTTTCCCGGTCCAGCTTGTGGATACTGCCAGTTCTAAGAAACTGCAGTAAAGCGCTCATATACATTCATTTTAAATCAGATATTACCCAGATAATGCCATTCTTTGCACCCCACAATAGTGAGGGTACCAGAGGGTCTTTAGTTGGATGGTCTGTGGTTTAAATCCGTAACTTTAAAATCAGGCTACACCAATGCCTCGGCAATGAATGCCTTGGGGAGAATAAATTGTATAGATTTTAAGAACCTTCAATTTCTGGTTATAGAGAGATTTCTAAAATTCTATTTAGCTCAGAATTAATTGAATATTTTTCTTTCTTTTTGAAAGTCTAAAATGAGACTTTAAAGTATCTGTTTTAATAAAAATTAAAATAATATATACATATTTTAAAAAGAAACAATATCATCCCTTCCTATCATCACCATCATCACTATTCTTATTAAAATCAATGTCATCATTAGTGGCCCCAGTTTTCACCAGATAATCAGGTTTTTTATTAGACTTCTCTTTAAGCTTTGAGTGAAAACTTAGACATGAATAAATGTGAACTGTAAGGGAGAAATCTTCCCTTGGAATGGAACATCTTCCGAATGCAGTGACTGGGATGCAGGAGTGACATGGGCATGTGAAGAAGAGCCTGGCAGATGGGAGTGAAGGGACTGTGGAGAAGGCAAATTTTTCAACCATTTCTTCTCCAAAAGCACATACCATGTTAGGCTCATTTTTCTTTGACAATAACTAGTCACATGGTATCACCTACCTGTAAGGAGGCCTGAAGAGTGGAGACCTTAGCTGAGTACTCACCTTCCAATAACGACTGTGCACTGTGCAGAGGAGCAGACATCTTTGGTGGCACAACACTGTTTCTGTAATGTTAGAAAATGCCTTTACAACTATAAACTCTTCAAATTCTAAGTCTATTTATATAAGTTATGCACATTTCTTATCAAGTACTCATTTAACTGAGGGAAGTAGGGGTCAATATAACAGGTTGGTTGACTGGATGAGCAAATATTTGGCTAAGTAGAAATGGAAACCACGACACTGGAAGTTTGTGCAGAACTTTTATTTAAGTAGTACATCTTAGCTGGGGTAAACTTCATTATTAGTGTATTTTCTATATACTGTCATCACCTTTCCTGATTTACTTTCCCTAATTCTATCTAAAATGCTTCCTTGTCCCTGTTACTCATCAAAATGCTTCATTTGGAGCTTACCTTTGAGTGTGCAGACCAGGTTTGTTTAAGGATCTTCCCAACACAAGCTAGTATGTGTGTTTTATTTTTGCTGTCAACATCTGATAGGATCATTCCAGTAGAAAAATCTTTTAACTTTTTTAAAAAAAAATAAAACAACTAATTTTTTTCCATTTTCATGTGATCGTGTATGTGTGTGTGCGCATGTGTGTGTGTGGTGTGCATCTGTATGTGTGTACCTGTTTGCATGTGCATGTCCACAAGTGTGAGGATGTGTGCATGTGAAGTCCTTGGGGGGGATTAGTAGTAGAGTGCATGTGACATGGAAGTGGAATGGTGGGGGACCTGGGGATGGGAAATGTCAAACTAATATTCAGTTCTTTTCTCATGCATCCCCACAAAGCATCTGACTCAGTTTTTAGTGAGATAAATAATAAATGGTGAGTCATAATTCAGTGTTTGATTTTAATAGTAGTAGTGATGATAGTGATGAAAGGAAAAGATGATATTGCTTATTATTAGAAAGAAGATTATTTTAGGAGAGACAATTTTCCTAGTTTTCAGTGCTTAGTTAATCCATTAGATAATACTCACTTTAATTGCATGTGAAAAGGGGATCCTTTTCTCAGTAAATTAAAAATGTTCTGTGAAAAATCAAAAATTTAAAACAACAGTTAAATTGCAGAAAGAAATGAAACTTCCAACATAGAGAAAGGTATGGACACAGCAGAAGTTCATATTGAATATGAATCAGCAAAATTAACCTGGGCATTATTTAAGATTTTGGTTCCTGAAAGTTGTAGGCCAGGAATGCAGAGTTTCACACCTTTAGGTGAAAAAGCAAAAGGACTGACATTGGCATGAGAGGATATGGTTCTTTTTCTTTTAATTCCAGACCAAACTGAAACCTGAGACGTTTGAGCTTGCTTATCAGAGGAGAAATATCATGAGCTATTTGCTCTCTCTGCTGCAACAGCTCTGGCAAGTCTGGAAGTTATGTTGAGATCGTCAAATCTATAGTCCAGGACCATCTTTGTGAATCATGAAACCATATGCCACTGGTTGTCTGAATTGAAAAAAAAGAGAGAAAGAAAGAAAAAGTCATCAAAAGCCCTAACTCTATATCAACAAAGCTCGTGATATGATCAGATCATGCCAAAGGCCATTTGACCGTCTTATACCTTCTCTATCTACGTATTTAAAAGAATCTTTGCTACTGCTTGAACCATGCAAAATACCAGAACTCCTGTAGTGCTAACAAGGAATAAAGATCTTGCACCAGATGGTGCCTCTTGTCTCCATCTATCTCTAGCCCAAACAATCTGCCAGAGTTTTGAAGAAAAATGTGATGTGATCGTATTGCAAAGTATATGAAGAAACAGTATGAAAAGTAATCTGGCTGAAAGCAATGGAACCCAGAAGGAAGGGGAATATTATCAGCCTTTGAGCCTGTGCATGAGGGTAGTACTATCTGTATTTTAGTTCATAAAACAAATGGTATCCTGAAGTATCAGCATCTAGCTGAGATGTTTCTTTATGTCTCTGCAGCATACTAACATCAGCAAACATGGTTACAATTTTAAGAATTAATCTGGATTTTTTTAATGTAACACAAAATGGTTTTATGATTACAAAAGTGTTTGTCATAAAATGATAGTAGACAGAAGTTTGCATCTATATTGCTTTTCAGTGATAATTTGCCATCTCAGTGATACGAACATGGATACACGTTGTTATGCCATTTTTGCAGAATAGGTTTAGCATTTTTGTAATCTCTTGGATGAGTTGTGTGTTTATGTGGTGTGGTGTGGTTTCTACTTCTCTATGAGACTTAGCGACCACAGTTTTGTTGAACATTCTGCTCTCTTACACTTTGAACAAGCTATCAATCTTTGACAATTTTATTGAACACCTATGGAATTTTAAAGTGCTTTAAAGTCAAATGATATTGAATAGTAGAAAAGAGATATTTTCTAAGATCAGCCAATCAGAACATAACAAATAAAATAATTTATTTGATGTTTATTTTCATTGCTTCAGTAAAAATGGTGTAAATGGCGAGCCTAGAAAATAAGCTTGATTGGATAGATAGTAGCTTATAGGTGTGCTCCTCTGTTGTCTGGAGACTGATGGTGATAGAAAACTGCCAGAGATCTGAGCTGAGACAAATACAGAAGCTGATAGACTTTGGAGACTTTTGCAGCAGCTGTGATAGCAAAGCATGTGATCACTTATCCAGCATTATATTTTATGTTAGTTTACAAAAATATGAGTTCAGGATGGATCATGGGAAATCAGAGCCTGTTCGCTACCGCAGATAGATAGTTTAGAGGCACCACTTAGAGCCTAAAATTCCATCATTTCATTGAAGATGACTAAAATAGAGACAATGAACCTACCCAGGAAGAGGAGGGTATCATGTACTTGTGTGTTAATCACAGCACAGGAGATTCAGTGGTGGTTGTGGAAAGGAAAGAACACATCCTGGAAACAGTGTAACAGAAAAGGAAAAGGGTGAAGTCACAAGTTGAATAAGCATCATTAAGAAGGCACAGATTTACTCCAACCCAACATCAGCCTGGATGATGGATTCAGGCACAGAGAAGCTTCATCAGACAGGAGGCTTTGAAAACACTGGGCCAGAAAATATTTCTGGCCTTTTTAGTTTTGAATTAGCAATAGTAAAATAAATATCTGTTTAGAGATTCACACTGAACTATGAGAGACTGTGGGCTTCAACAGAAGAGTTCAGTATTAGAAATTTAGAACAGATGGAAACTCTTCCAGACAGTCTTACTAAGAAAGAAACATTATCTTCTTTGCATTTTTCAGCACTTGAGATGACACTACCTGCACCTTTTCCTTTTTCTTTATTACACTGCTGCAACAGATAGGAAGGGCTGAAGGAAAGGCTCCTGGAAGGGCTGAAGGAAAGGCTCCTGGAAGGGCTGAAGGAAAGGCTCCTGGAAGGGCTGAAGGAAAGGCTCCTGGAAGGGCTGAAGGAAAGGCTCCTGGCTGCTCCTGACTTTGCAAGTCATGTGGTCAATTCCCAAATGGTTGAGGAAATGTTCTGGGTGGAGTTTGCAGACAATAAAAGTGACAAACTCCCGGTTATCAATGATATTACTAAATGAAATTCTAAGCACAAAATTTTGGGATTTAAGATTTAATTCCCATCCTCTCAATAACATTAGAAATGACCAGTAGTTGACTCTCCAGGTTATTTCCGTAAAACTTTTTTTTGTATTAACCTGTTAGTAGACTTTAATATAATCTTAGTGCTAGTGATAGCGTCACTAAAGTTTCACATTGCATTATTAGTTAATTTTATGGCAAACATTCTGTGGTCACGTGGAATTTTTATGAACTGTGATGATGTCTATTACACACAATTATGATTATTGTTGTCACACACACACACACACACACGCGCGCGCGCGCACACCACAATGCCAAATGATCTCGTTTGCTTCTTGGTACAGGAGGCAAAGAAAATGCTTTTACTCAGATAATAATGCATACTTATTTCCAGGCTTGGGAAACACTGGATCTTACCCCAAATACAGTGACAATTGTTTACTTTTAAGATAACTATTGTAGATGCTATAACTTCACAACTGAGAGGAAATACTTGCTCTTTTAACATCTGACATCAAATGCCTGATCCATTCCTCATTGTTCAATGAAGGGGACACATTCTACTTACTGTTGGTCACCGAGAAGAGTAGAGAATGATGAACTCTGGGAAGCATGTTACTGACTGAATGTGAACCTGTCATTGAACTAATAACTGGCCAAAATAATGTCTAGCAAAAACTTCCACCTTTTACCTCATTAACACATACAAATGCTGAAACTTTTATCATTCACCTTCCTTTTCTATCTTGATCATTCTCCTAAAACCCCACTTTTCCTTTCCATCTCATGTCACTCACTGCATTCTTCCCTGAGCGGGGACATCCTTTGGTGGGCAGAGTGCTTGCCTTCTCACCGCACACTACTGGGTTGTCATCTTGTGTTCTGGTTATTTCAATGGGATTGCATCTCTATTCTTCTACTGTCAGAGGTGGCAATGCTGCAGACAGGAATGTTTGTTCCTGAAACAAACAAAGCATCTGGTGTTATAGATTTGTATGCAAAACCTCCACAACACAAAACTAAGTAGCTATTTACTTTAAATATGTCAATTAACTGTTACTAATGTACAATACACTTCTGGGTTAAGGATGATTGATAGTAACACGCAGTGAAATGTTCTTAAACTACAGTCAGGAAATGTAAATGTACAAAAGGGAAAGAACCAGCAGCTGACAGCACCAGTTACATGTTTCAAAACAACACTTTCAAATCATTCCTTTATTGTTCTTTCTTCCTTTCTTTACTATGCACTTGTACAGACTGGTAGCCAACAAAATACTGAAAAGCAATACTTTGGTATGAAGTAAGCATCATGGGTCTAATCTCATTTTCTCCGCTCAGGCAGGACTCTAAGGAAGCACAGTGGGAGTTTTGCCTGAGTGAAGAGAATAGGCTTGTCTCTTTTAAATGTCCATCAATGAATTTGTTGCAATTGCAAAGCTAATTAAAGGGAGAGTTGGCTCTTCTCTTAGTTCTTATGGTCTATCTCACCAAACAGTCACTTCTTCATTTGCTCAAGACCCATACTATGTAGTAGAAAAACACAGACACAAGTGTTAAACATAGGTATAGTTTAAATTTTTTTCTGAAGGATGAACTTCAAAAAAGTAAAAGAAAACAGAGGAAGTTACCATTTTAAAATTATGTGTATGCAAACCTTTATCATTTTAACATAAAATCAATATAAAAAACCCAACAAGGTATGTTGAATTCTCTTATTATATTTCATGTTCACATCAGATGCTGATACAGATGGGCCACAATTCAAGTGTTTGGTCACCCTTCATGGCTAGTGTGGGATAGCATAGATCTCTGTGCTTCCATCTGAGGGTCAGGACAGTGTCTGGCTACATTATTTACTTTGGAGAGTCAGGCAAAGCAGGATACATGTCTTGAATCAACACAATGGCCTGATTGCTGCTCTGTTTTGTCAATTACAGTTAAAACCTGCCATTTTGTTGAAATTAGTTAAATTCATGGACTCAGCCAGCTGACACGATTTTATAAAGCTACCGGCTGTTAACTGTAAAAATGTTTGTGCCAGGGATACTATATAAACATTCTTTTAGTCAAATATCAAAAGAGAAAAGGAATTACTTAAACAATTCATAGTTAATACTGAAGTCCATTTGATGTACATCATTCAAATGTCCACTTGAACATTTTCATAATGCATTTCATGTTTTTCTCAAAGTCAAATGAGTGCATGTTTGCAAAACAGTCACTGAATGAGGGTATGGTCAAATTAATTGTCAAAGAAGGAAAGTTAGATTTATTTAACACTAGTTAACTGGTAGTACCAACTGTAAGCTAAAACACATAATGCAATATGACTAAGCAGACACTAAATGCTATACAAGGAAGGATTAATTACATTTTTTAAGATGACACAAATTGTTGTACTTCAATGTCTCGTGTGTGACAGGTGGGGAAATTCTGCAGAGGAAGCTAACGGCAGCAATGAAATGCTGTGCCATGTTCATTTCGATATGGAGAAGTCATTTATACACAGAATAACTTCCATAACAAACTACAGTGAGTGGTCTAGTCTACAGGTAAGTAGCTACACCTGACTTAAGGAGAACTGTGCGAAGGAATACATAGCTGCTTCTCCCTGGCTCTGCCTTGTCTCTCTGCTGCCTTCATTTCCAGACTTTTAGGTAACTTTGCAGTGGAGTCTAGTCAGCCAGTGAGAGAGAGAGAGAGATGCCTGAGGGAGAATACAGGGCTAGAAGAGGAAAGCTGGATTATTCTCTCAGTCTCTCTGTCCTCGGGCTCTCTCTCTGCGGTTTCTTCACTTGTAGTCCCTCTAGGATAGCTCGGACACCTGCTCTATATTCCTGTCACAAACCTAGACTCCTTGAAGTGACTCTTCACTTCTGTCCTTGGTGTAACTGGCTCCTGTCTTATCTCCTCCAGCCTCAGCAATGCTGGTGGATTCCAGCTGTCCCCGCTGTCTGACTTGCCTTTGTACCGTGTTCAGTAAGCTTTTCTGTCTCTTGTAATCAAATCCCTGGGTTACATCTCCCTCCAATTTTAAATACTGAACCAGGATGTTTTCTCCTTTTGGTTGAACTGATAGAGAAGAACTGATTCTGTAAACAAGATGAGTAAAGTTCCTAGCAAATTATTAAACAGATTTTTATGTACACACACAAAAGAAGGCAGTGATCACTAAGAGCCAGCAAGCATTTCTTAGGAGCAATCATGATCAATTCTCTCTCCTTATTTAATTGGTAATTGTAGGAATGCTGGCATTCATACATGAGCAAGGCCTTTGAAGTAATCTCTCATGATGTCCTTGTGGTTAATAGATACATGTGGGCTGGATGATACAGATTTAGTCAAGTTTATAGGCTGTACTGGAAAATACCTAGAGGGAATCATGGCTGCCTTTCAATATTTGAAGAAGGATTAGATTAAATCTTTGAAACACTGGAGGCTGGAGCCAGGATCAATGTTTGAAGTTCAGGGAATCTGATTTTGGCTCAATAAATGGAAGTGCATTCGAAGAATTAGACTTCTGGAATGGAAACGGCTCCCAGTGAAGAAGATGAATTTTGCCCTTGGTTATGTTGAGGTAGATATTACCCATTAGGGGTCAGGGAAAGGAATTCATGTGCTGATAGAAACTTGAAATAGAGTATCTCTAAAGTCTCTTCCACTCTGTAGGCCTGAGATCTCATGAATGCAGCTATTCATGCTTCCTATTAGCATAGTATCAAAATGATTCTCCAAGGGAAGACGCGTCAGAACTGGTAGAAAAACATTACTGTCTCAATGAAGAAACCATGATAGTTTCCCCTCTGCACAAGTACAGGTATATCTTTTAGTTAAGAAAGTAACTATTTTCTCTTATTTTGAGAAAAATGAACCAAAGAAAAGCACAATGCAAATACAAATCAGTGTATAATAATAAGTAATGTTTTAAAAATAAGATATAAATACAAGAAATTTTGAAGACTTTAATGAGGAACAATATCCAATTTCTGTGGGTTAGTTATTTGACAGGATGAAACTTATTTGACAGGATGAAACTTGTCTTCATAAGAAACTTTGTGGAGAAGATTATGAAATTTTATTAGATATTTGTATTCTCTGCTTGAGGAAAACAGTTAAACTTCAGCTCTAATCAATTGTCATCAATCAATCAATCAATCCACAGCTTTTATCATCTATGTGGTATATGTTTAACATCAGAGAGCCAGAGGCAACAGTTTCGAACAGGAGAATTTTTCTTTTTTCTGTTCTTTCCTGCTACATGGTATCATACTTTTGAAAGATTTCAAATAACTTTTAATCACATACCTTCTACTTTTCAGGGATGGATTTGGTAAAGTACTTTTACTAAGCAGAACCAGATATTAAGCAGTTCTACTTACTGAGCTTAGGTGTGAATGGGTATATGAACGAGGCTTGGACACTAGGTATATGGACTAACTTCTAATATGAGGATTATCCTTGTTTATTTCAGATGAACATTTTTTTAGTACTTAAATAAACACAACTCTGAATAAAATGCATATTGTCCTTACTTAAAAAACCCCCAGGAGCATCGTTATAGACTCATGAGCACAGGGTTAATTATCAGTAAGTGCTTTGCTACAGGTTTTCACACAATGCTATGGAAATCCGGAGGGGCATGTGATGAATTTATTAATTCTGGTGCAGTGGAGGCTGGGTGAAAGGAAAGAGCTGATAGAAGAAAACTTCATAGAAGAGATGACCTTTAAACTGGAACAATAACAACAACAAAAATTCCTCTGAAAAGAAGAAGAAGAATCTTACGCAGAAAAAACAGTTTGTGTGGAGGCTGAAAGGTGCTGCTTTTTAACCACAATAACTAGTGATTAAAAAATTATTTGTGGGAATTTAGGGGACAATTTCTCTGACAGATTTTTACATAGAAAATTGTTTATTCTCACTGGTCCACAGATTTAGCACGTAATATATTTTCAAAATATAAATATTTAAATAAATATTTAAGGCTTATAAAATAATTCTTCCTTTCAAAAACAACTTATGCTGGTACAGGTCTTCAGCAGAACACTCATTCTGTATAAGAAATCCCACCTACATTACGGTGTATAATATTAATGTTATCATCAGAATTTTTCATGCAAATTTTGAGTTAAAAAGCCAGTTACTATTTCTAACATTTGGATCTTTTAGCACTTGTTGACTTTGATGATAACCCGTAGAACAAATGTACCTTCTACCCATGTGGCTTTGCCTTCCCCAGCTCAGAAAGAAGTGTTGAAAAGAATAACTTTCAGGTAGAAAAAATCAGGGCAAAGGGACTGGACACTAATGCCCAGTGGGATTTACTTCCCCAAACCTACTGGACGATTGATTTTCTGAGTTCAATATCTAAAGTTTGAATAAAATTTTCAGTTTACAAGAAATAATCAGTTACAATGAGATAGAGAAAACTGAGAACAAGATATATAACTTAAGGGCAAGGAACTTACATAACATGAGCAAAGGCCTAGGTTCAGTCCACAGTGACACTGTTAGAAGAGGACAAAGAATGAAAAAACTACTAGGAAAAAAATTAATTCTACCTAGAAAGACATTATTTTAAAAAATTTCCCAGGATTCCTGTGTTTGCAAATAACTTTATAGCAAATTTTAATTTAGCTTTCATTTTTACTATTATTAAAAATTCCTTCTTTATATCTCCTGATTTTTCCATCACAGAGACAATGCCTCTTTTTTTTTTTTTTTTTTTTTTTGCAGGGTGGTTTAAAAACCAATAATTTAATCCACATTCTACTAAAAAATTTAATGCAAGTGCTTTACCCAGATGTATCTTTCTTGCTCTAAAAATCTGATTTTAATTGTTAACGTCATTTAAAAAAATCAATTCAATGAAAAAAAAAATGCTCTGGCTTTCCCCTACCCCTTCAGCTCGAGGGAAAACATTGATGAACAACAAAAAAGCACTCTGTGCAGAGTCTTCTTTAATGTCCCACTTTGGTGCTGTATAAAATCAAAACCAAATTGTTTGAACCGGCTACAAGTTTTATGTTTGAATTATCCAGAGCGCTTGTGCTCTGCAGTCCTCTCTTGTGATGATTTTATTTTGTTCTTCTGGTATGCACCATCGTATTAACACATGCTAAGTAAGGGACAGTTTTAAATAGACATGCTTTTGTTGCTAAATCTGCCTCTAGTTTTGTCTGGGCCAAACGTTATTCTGAGTTTCTAGTAAGAATGGTTAAGACAGACAAAGTGGACAGAGCTCTCACAGAGGCTACATGAGACAAACTGGGATTTGTCTTTTGTGACTCTGCTCCTTTGGGTGGGTATGTGATATTTTTCTTACTTGACTATCTCTGTAATGCACAGATTTTAAGCAGTTTTATCAAGCACATCAAAGAACCTTGTTAATTTATTACATATCAACTACACATATTACAGTGCAGACAAATAGACTGCATTTGACCTCTACAGCTTACTGAAATTATCTGTCATATAGTTACTTCCAGTAAGTGATTGGATAAAGCCGATTGATTCGAGATTACGTGTTGGCAAGAGTTCTTTTTTTAAGTGGTGTTTTTTCCCAACACTACAACACAAATCTCTATCAGACCACCTTAACTAAAACATAAAAATTTATTGTGAAGATATCGCATTATGTGCAAAGGCAGGGCATGTATCAGTTGGGCCTTGCCAGAGACTGTGACTTGAAATAGAGAGAATGTAGGAGATTCTCCCTTGCTTGTTCTCTGGGTCTGGAAACAACTCTGCTTCAGTCTTTTCTCTCTGTTGATTCTCTATGCCTTCTTTACCACAGTGTCCAAATTTACCTGTCCTCTTTCTCAACAAAGAAGCATTTACTTCAGATTTGTGGAAAAGACAGACTGACACTAGCCTAAAGTAGAGTGTTGAGTGTTTGCCTTTAGTTAGCCAGGATGACTTGAACTCTCATGTATAAATATGGTTAGTAGATTTCAATTTCCATGGAGAAAAGTGTTGGTTTCAGAGTGAAGGAATGTACTGGCAGGGGGAAGAAGGTAGGAGAGGACCCACAAAAAAGCCAGCTCATTTTTAAATGTTACAGTTCAGTTCATCTATATGAACACAGGTACAATCTAATTTTTCTATAACTGAAATATACTCACTAGAATGTTACTATGTAGAATATTTAAAAACATATTTTGACAACATACTTTAAGAAATTTAGTATTTGTTTGGTTCTTATATTTTGTAAGCTTTAGAAAATAGGTATCATTCTACTTTCACACCCCCAGTTTTGGCACCCATATATTGGGATACAAATCTACAGAGGAATTATAACAGTTAACAAAAATACATGGAAAGTGACTGAGTGCAACAGAGTGTCATTCATGCTAATATAGTAAATGGAGCTATTATTAGTATCTTTATATTTAGTATGATGTAGAGTCACATAATCAGCATTTAAAAATCAAATGAAGTCATATATTGTTATATCAAGAGGCGCTACTTTAAGGCATCCCCTGAAGAACCTGAAAATATAGACATGAACTTTATTTTCTCAAAGTTTAACTATAAAGCAAACTCAGAATGAATCAGAAATGCAAAGTCAGTCTTAAGCTATCTTTCCCAAACTTCCGCTTCCTCAAACTCTTGATATACTGGTGATTGCTAATTAACAACTAAACCTTATATAATGTCTGCCATTAAATTCACTTTATATCAACTTATCATTTTAAATCATATGGCCTCATGCTTATACTATTATTTTTGAAATTAGGATGTGTGTGTTTGTGTGTGCGTGTATGTATTCGTGAGTTGTGTGTGTGTGGGGTCTCTACTTGCTCCATGTATGTATGTATGTATGTATGTATGTATGTGTATTTGTGAAGGCCAGAGGTTGACTGTTTTTCTTAGTCCTTCTCCACTTTACTTTTAATACAGTGTCTCTCAATGAACTTGGAAGTCACCAGTGTGCTAGAATCGCTGACCAACAAGCTCCAAGGAGCCTCCCGTCTCTGCCTCTCTAGCACTGAGATTACTGGTGTGTACCACAACACCCAGATTTTTGAATGGGTGATGGGAATCCTAACTCAGATCCTCATGCTTGCATGCCCAACAGTATCAACTGAGCCATCTCCTTAGCCCCTAAAATTAGTATTTGGTATGGTATTTATATACCTTTTCCTAACAAGTACATAATTGAGCAACGACTCATTCTTTTTCCACATAAAATGAGCTTAAGGAAACATTGACTTCATAAGACAAAATGACTCCAGAGCAGGCAAAACGATGCAAAATCTGAATGAAGGTATTCCTTATTGAAGGAAGTGAACATGCCATCAGAAAAAGAGAGTTGGCTTGCCAAGAAACAGGAAGAAATGAGTCTTTATGGCAACTGTTAGTTGACAGCCTCAGCACTCTGTGGTTGCCCTGGCAGCCTATGAGATCAGCTCTCTAATGAAGTCAGGCAAATTATGCTATCAGAAAAAGCCATTTAAATTCCTTTTGATTCAGTTTATTTATCTGTATAGTAGTGTTATTATATTCTTCTCAAAGCATTGACTTGATAAAACATCAAAATAAATGTCCTTGCCACAGACAGTTTGAATCTTCCCTTTCTCAATTTATAAATGGAATCCCAATTCCCAAGTGATGGAATTTGGAGGAAGAGTCTTTAACAGTTTGTAGGTTCAGAAGAAATTATGACTTCAGAGACCCTGTGTTGGGATTAGTTCCCTTAGAAATTATGTGAGGTTAGAAGAAGAAGTCAAACCAAAAAGGGGCCATTTTCTAGGATTGAATCATTTTGTACTTGGTCTTAGACCTTTTAACATTCAGGATTAAGTATTAAATTTCAATTCTTTAAGTTGTTCGGTCTATGGCATTTTGTTATAGCATCTCAAAGTGACCAAAATACCTTCAATAAAAGTCTTTGTAAATTAAAAGAAGTTCACCTTACTCTAGTCCCATATTGTGCTGGACAATATGACTTATTAGACTTCCTGCATTAATTTTCTCATGGCATGTTCTAAAATTGGCAAGGACAGCTTATATATCTATTTTATGTTTTGCTAGACAACCTCGTTAAGTTTAACTCTGGTAGTTAATTCAATTTCAATCCTAGGGACGGACTTGATCAATGGCAACTGTATCAAAGTAAATTCTTTTCTAAACTCCTGGTGGCCAACTGAATTCTGGAGATATTAAGTATAAGTGCTTCTAACTCTTGTGCTACATATTAATCATTTATTTACAGAACTCCAGCTCTAAATATGACATTGCCAATTAGAACATAAATTTCTGGGTTTGAGAGTTTATAATCTAATTAAGGAACTCACAAGGGCTTTCATGATATTTTTCAATGATGAGTGATTGTTCAGTGTTGTAACTGAATATAAAATCTAAAATCCAGAATTCTTTACCTAGTGGCTCAGGACAACAGGACTATCTCTCTGAAGTGTAGGACCCATCCCCCTTCCATAGACACTAGACATTGAGTAACTTCAGAAAGCATGCAGAATCTGCATTTTAGATCTGTATTAGTTAATTTTCTGCTGTGGCAAAATACCATGACCAAGGCAACTTTTTGATGGAAGAGTTTATTTGGCCTTGTGGTTTGAGAGGAGTTCTCTGTAAGGGCAGGGAGGCATGGCAGGCAGGGAATGAAACCGAGAGCTCGCATCTTCAGGAGCAAGCTTGAATCAGAGAGTGAGCTGGAATTTGGGCAAGGCTAATGAACTCTCAAAGCGCATCCCTTGTGACATACTTCCTTTAGCAATGTCACACCTTCCAAACCTCTCCAAATAGGATTACCAACCAAGGATCCAGTGTTCAATTACTTGAGCTTATAGAGAACATTTCCCATTCAAACCATCACAAAATTGCATCTCTTTTTTTGTTCAAGATTTATTTATTTTTATGAGTGTATATATAGTTACATATATATATGTACATATATATATATATATATATATATATATATATATATATATATTTGATGTGTGCCATGTCTGTGCATATGTCCAGGGAAGTCAGAAGAAGGTGTTAGATCCCCTGGAACTGCAGTTACAAGAAGTTGTGAGCTGCCCAGTGTGGGTGCTAGGAACTAGGCTTGGGCCCTCTGCACAAGAGCAGTATGCACTCTTAGTCACTGAACCATCTCTCCAGCCCCAGAAAAATACATTTGAATAGAAACCTCAGTTAAGTCTCATCCAGATCTTCTGCTTTGATAAACACTACATTAGATCATGTCCCAGTGAAATAACCTTAGTGATTCAAACAACACATCAAATATTTTAAGACGTCAGAGAACTAAACTGTGTTGGGAGGCAGGAGATGGGGCTGAGCTGGGGAAGGGATGTGAGCTTTTGTGCAGGCTGCTGCTGACCAGATACACACAGAGGGGACATTTGTCTTATGTTCTTTCAGTTATTTGGACAATGAGCAGTAGTTACTACGTTCAGTTCACACAAGAAATCCCAGGAGGATTTTTCCCTGGAATTGGATTTCTTTTTTTCAAAATAAAAACTGGATGCAAAATGTCTTAAATTAGGAAAGAATTCAGCATCAAATTTTCTTTTTGCCCTTATATGGAGTTTTCTGGAAACTCTGTATAAAATACCATTTTCTTTCTGTGCCATCCTCATTGTGAACACAAGCAACAGTACTCTGGCCTTGGATAACTTTCAAGGAAGACACAGAATAAAACAACAAAACACTTTATGTTTCTTTTCCGTGACACAGATTTTTATCATATGAGGGTCAGGTTTGGGTTCAAAATGTTGCTCATTTAGGAGAGAAGAATCTCTGTTTCTCAAATGATCTAAAAATCACAGACAGAGTGGATGAGGCAGAGTAAAACACTGATAACTACTTTGCAATATTTCGAGCTAAAAACTTATACAGATTGCGTGATATCTGGGTGAACATTTAAGCATGAATGGTTATCTTTAATTCATATCTCAACCTCTGGCAACCAGACCTCTATTCAGAGGCCTGGCTTTCAACATAGCCACTACTGTGTATAAGGAAACAGTATGGGATTTCCCCCTGAGGGGCATGGAAAGTGGCAGGAAATGACCTCTCAATTGGGCCATTGTCTATGGAAATTTTTCAACCATCTTTCCCTTAGCCTGGAGGGAGCCACATAATCAACATATTTGTGTGGTAAAGAGGGAGCCCGTCCTTCTTCAAGCCGCTTCTCTCATTTATTCTTCCTTCCTCCTAATTTTTATTTTGTTTTGAGAAGTCCCTGGGATTCAACACTTACATATGTGGGTACTATTGTACCTCAAAATAATATTCTCTCACCAATATGAGATTCTTTGTGATTTCCCACTGAACACATTCCAGAAAGTAGATACCCAAATGATTTCTGGATGGAATCAAAGGAGGGATACTTGCTGTACGTGGCCTGTGCTACTCCAGTGCCATCTCTTAACCCTGTTCCTCAATTTTCATATGCAACAACTTTTCTCCTAAATGGGGCATTTATTTTGGGAGGATGTACCTTACTCATATAATTTTGAAAAAAAATTTTAGTTCAAAGGTTCATATTTAGTGGTTTCTGAATAAATTAGTCAATAGACATAGTTGCAGCCTTTTCTTCCCATACCTTGTACTCCAGGAGGTCATTTAAGTTACTTGAACTTAAAACCAGATCTTGCTTTGGCCTTGTCTACCTTTACTTCTAATATAATGACAAGGGTGATCCCTTGTACACCTTACAACCTCATCATGAGGTGGAAAGACAAGAGCAAAGCAACATAAGAAGGGGAAAATCACAAAGAAGGAAGATTGGTACTCAGTCTCTTCTACTGCTCTTGCCCAAGAGCAATCATTGACTCCATCTTGGTAGTAGTCCTTGTTTTCTAGTGTGTTTTGTGCTGTGTGTGTGTGTGTGTGTGTGTGTGTGTGTGTGTTTGAGTGTGTGGTATATTTGTATTTGCACGTTCACATGTGTGTTTGCAAGTCTCTGGAGACCACGCCTAAATTTGTCATCAAGTATTGCCCTTAATTGCTTTCCACTTATACACTGTGTTAAGAGTCTCTACTTGAGCCAAAAGTTCACCAGTCCCGCTAGTCCAGCTTGCTCTACAGATCCTGTCTCCTGCACACTGGAGTCACAGGCAGATTACCACGCCCATCTAGCTTTTATGTGGGTATTGATTGGAGTCTGAACTGTGGTCCTCAAGAGCCAGCTCCCAAGGCCCCCTTTTACTGTTTTTAACAAAAATGCCCAATTGTTCAAGTTATTTGAAATTGTTCCTTTCTCTACATCTGTCTTACCTATACTCTATTTCAAATGCCTTTGGACCTCACTCTCTGCTAAGTGACCTGGATGAGATAAAGTAATCTTTGCTAATATAAGCACTAGCCACTATGGTATCTTTTTAAGAGTCAAAACACCCATCTCAGTCTAAGGACCTTTCAGAAGTTATTTATGCTAAGCGTATTGATTTGCTCTTACAATCCTTAAAGCTTATTCCTTCTTTCATGTTTGTGCTGTGACTACACTGTCTCTGGCAAAGGCTTCCAGAGATGCTTCCTTGACTCTTCTTTTACCAGCGCATCCTGTGATCTGCTGCCAGATTATTCTTAGAAAATCACCTCTTTTATCATGTCACTCTTGGCTAAAATTGCCTTCCTTGACCTGTATTGTTTATTTTGCCTGAGTGGTAGACACAAGTCACACAGGCCACCTCCTATTCCTCCTTCCCTACTGCAAACAGTAACAGTCAATAATATTTTGTTTTCCTAAGAGCCAGGAGTTCAAGAATGGTTACATGTTATCTACTGAAAGACTGTTAATGGGGAGGAGTTTTCTAAAGGGAACTTCCTTCTCACACCCAGGCTGTTTCTTGCACAGAGAAAAAATCTGTTTTTGCCAGATTATAGCACAAAATATTGTTCAAAAATGGAATATTTCAGCAGGCGGGGGAATCCTTAGACTTCAGTTAGGGCTGAAGAAGAAACTTCTGTTAAAACATCCTGCACATTTTCCATTTTAAAAATAGATACATTAAAGAGCTATTATGTCGTAGACCTTGTGGTAATCATCTGTGAAGGGGTCCTCTTACTCTTCAACTGGCCTGTGAGGCGAATATTGTCATGTCTTCAATTTTCAGACGGGAAAAACTGAGGCACAGAGCACTGATGTAATGTGCCAAAGGCAACATAAGCCATATGTAACTGACCTGGGATTTCTGAATGCTCTCTACTGCATAGCCATCAGACTGTTTTCTCTTAAGCAACACAAATGCCATCCTTTAATGTGAGAGACTTTTTTAAACACTGATTTTTTGCAATTTTCATACAATAGAATTTGATGATATTTTATCCTCTCCCCTGTCCACACACCTCTCTCTCTCTCTCTCTCTTTCTCTCTCTCTCTCTCTCTCTAGTTTAACTTGTGTCCCTAAATATCCTTCAGTATGGATTTATCCACTGGAGCCTAGTTAACTTGCCAAGAATCCGATGCTTGAAACTGACTGTCTTTCCTTAGGTTGGTATGCAGCTTCTTACTCAATTGACTATGACTGTGATGGGATATATATTTTCTGGTTTGACCTTGCATGGGACTTGTGCATGCTGTCACCAGTGCTGTGAGTTCTTATGAGCAATTGATCAGCTGTCTTGAAAACTCTTGCTTCATTGTGGTCATCCACTACCACTGGATCTTATAATCTTTCTTCCCCCTGTTTTACAATGATAGCTGAGCCTTGGGAGGCAGAAGTTGGATTCAGGCATCCTATTCAAGGATAAGCACTTTGCAGCCTCTTGCTTTCTGCATGTTGGACGGTTGTGGGTTTCTTTGTTAATCACCATCCGTTGTATAAGGAAACTTCTCTGGTTAGAGTTGTGAGATGCTTTAATCTATGGGTGTAACAGTGTCTTCAGTTAATATGATGACTAGTAAGTAAAACACTAGTAGTAGATTCTCCCTCATGTCCTGTGACCTGTCTAGTCTCAGGTTCCTAAGCTTGATGCTTAAATCTAATTAATTAGAAAGTGCTTGGTTATTCCTACCCATAGTATTTGTGTCATTTTTACACCAGTGGGCATATCTTCCCAGGTTAGTTGTTACTATGGTTCACAGGATTCACAGCTGGGTAAAGGTGATGACTTTCTTTTCCTTCTGGCTGCATGCATACTACCTTTAAGCACCATGAAAGCTAACCAGTAGAGATGGTTAGGCTCTGAAGTCAGCATCAGCTTGATTTCTTGTTCTATAGCTCATGTATGAGGTATCTTCAGCAATAGGGTCTTAGCATCCATTGCTGGTTGGTAACTAATAATAGCGGCAATAGCCAGTACCATTTCAGGGTATATGGAGCCCTTGGGCAACAACTTCTAGAGAGGTAATCCATTCCTGGCATTGAATTGAGGTTTTTGTTTTCATTTGTCTATGATGTCTAAAAGGGCAGCGTGTCATAAAATAACTCCTTTTTAATCTTCTTTTATGATGTATATGTGTATACTTTAAAAAGCTTCTGTAATGATAAGTTTTCATATGTTTTTTTCTAAAGGCCTTTAGGGTTTCTATCCCTCCCCATACTCCCTTCTCTGCCCTGCTCTCCCATTCCTCAGCCCATTTAACTCTCCCAAGTCCAGTGTTCTACCTTCTCCCTTCATATCAGTGCATCCTATCACCTCTCCCAGGAAGACTTCGCCTAGCCGTTCATGGACATTTATTAGATTCTTGATCTCTCTGAATCTTCAAATTGAATCATGACTATCTAAGATTTCAAGGCTAGCATCCAGCTATGAGAGAAAAGACATGACGTTTGTCTTTCTGTGTCTGGGTTATCTCTCTTGGGATGATTGCTTCCCTTCTGCCCATTTACCTGTGAATTTCATAATTTTGCTTTTTTAAAGAGTTGCATAATATCCCACCTTCATTATCCATTCATCAGCCGATGGACATCTAAGTTGTTTCCAGTTTCTGGCTACTAGGAAAAGGAGAAATACGGGTGTTCATCCATGTGAGAGACTTTTAATTTTCTTTTTCTTTTTACTTTTTATATTCTCTCCTAAAAGATTGATTTGGTGAAGACCTCTAGGATTTTAATGAGGAACATGGAAATGAGAGAAAATGATAAATGTTAGGATGATAATATAAAAGAAATATGATTGTTTGCTTTGCCATAAATGAACAGATAGTGCTCAAATATTGATATGAAATAATGGAGTTGATTAAGGAAAACAAAAAGAGCGGAAGAGACTCCTGTAGATCAGGCTTGAGAAAAACAAAAGGAAGGTCTCAGAACCTTCTGTAAAAGCCTGTGGCAGAGGAAAAATGAAGAATGAGTAGAATATATCAGTATTTTAAGTGACAACATGCTAAGCACAGAACATCATGAGAAAATGAGTGTCATGGAATGGCCTTCCTAGATGCCTTAACTGAGTTCATTTCATACCCCATTCTTCTACACTAATAAAACTGTGGATCCTTAAACTATTCATATACCTGTTCACTGTCAATGTCTATGAAGCCAGAGTCAGGAAGGGCTGAAAGCTGTGAGTAACCCCCCTCGGAGAGAGGTCATTCCAGTGTTCATAGGTGGGCATTTGTACTTCTGGGAGAAATGAGAGTGTCTGGCTGAGTGAGTTTACGGTTGGGCTTCTCAGCCTTGTCTTATAACAAGAGCTCCAAAGAGTCCTCTTATATAAGATTGGTCTTAGAAGCAGACCTTACTAGGGAGGAAAAGGTAAGGACACGCCTCCTGTTCTTTGATCCTAGTAGTTTTAATTGAGTCTCAGGTGAATTTCCTTAAAGTCAATGGTTGCTTCTTGTCCCAGAGGGGAGAAGGAGAGTGTGTGAAACTAGAGGAGAGGTGGGACTATTATTCCCTGAACTCATCTGACTTCTTTTCAGGGCTGGTCAAGGATAGAGCTATTTGTTGTAATAAAATACCCAGTAGCAGGAAGTTGAAACAGAGGATATTTTTTCAAGCTAATTTTAGCCCATTCAAAACTCAGTTTCAGGTGGGGTGGGTGGGAATGCTGATCTGCCAAAATTCAACTCATCAGGTAGTAAACTACAGTGTATTGTGAAGTTGCTTGGGATAACAGGGAATCAAAAGTTATCCTTGGGAAGGCTTTTCCCCTTGCATGTGGCTTAATGATTATGGACTTTTCTACTGAAAGCACTTTGTAGATAAGGAGTGGGTCTAAAAATCCTGACCTAAGAGTTTACCCATTTCATTTGGCATAGAGGTACCTCTTGTCAAAATATATTGAGTGCTGAAGACTATAGTTATTATAGCTTAAAAGCTTTTGCAGCTATTGATCTAGACACTAGTGTGTCCCTCCTTATATAGACAAAATACTCCTGGAGACTTGAAGGAAGTGTACCAGGAAAAGGCAGATAAACACTAGGACCTCTTTTCTTTTTGGCTAATATGGAGTTCTTTTCTTCTGACCAGGAATAAGATGAGATGAATGTTGCAAAGTCTTCAAATGGACAAGGACTAGTTGGGTGTGCCTGTGCATAAAGGTCCTGCCTCCTACAACAGCTCTGTGCAGGAGGTGGGCAGATGGCAGGCCAGCTTGGGGGATAATTGGAGAACAGAATGAGAGGACAGAGCGTGTGTATAATGCTAAGCTGAGATAACACATGCAGAAATCCCCAGCTCAATGTCTGGCACAAAATAAGAACTAAAATGTTCATTTGGTGTTTCTATTGTTGTAGTCATATATATTCATTTTAGTTCAATTTTCAGAGTTGCTTTATTGCTGTACCAAAGAATCTTGACTTACCCTTCTGACTAGTAATTCATATATATGCACAATGATACTCTTCACATAGGCATTATAATCAACACTGGCCTTGACAGATCTCTCTTGATTTCAGAAGAGTAGTAAACATGTGTCTTTCAAAACTCTCTTTGAGTCCCATGAAGTGTAAATCTGAGTTTCCTTGAGGCTGATCCCTCTGCCTTCCATCTGCACAGAAGTTAGAAATTGGTCTTAAAGGGGCATATGAGAAAACACAGAACCTTAGAAATCTGGATTAACTCTATGTGAAGAGGCTGTTTTCTCCATATCTACAAAACTAGTTAATGGCAGAAGAGAGATTAGAGGCCAACTCTTGATTTCTGAGTGAATATTCTCTTTCCTCAATATAAGATCAAGATGTTTATTTCTTGTCTAAATCTTCTGGGCAGTCTTCTCATACTATGTAAGCTGTAAGGTGGGAAAAACATAGACTGCCCTAAAAAGGCAGCTTCCCTTCAAGGCAAGTGGGAGCGAAGAAAGTAGGGGTGCATTTTTATTGTAATTTTTCCAGACCTGTTTGCTGGCTGTTATGGTGCTGTCCCAGAAGGCTAGACAGCTGTGCATAATTAAGGCTTCTATCACTGGTCTCTCCTGGGACCAGCAGACACTGGTCATATAACCACAGGTGAGATTTTTCTTATACTGCAAATCAACTATGAAGAGACTTTTCTGAGTGGATATAGCATTCCCTTGGGGAGGCAAGTAAGATGGGATGCACAGGAAACTGGAAGTTCTCAAGAGTTCCCTGAGATTGTTTGGTAATACTGTTTATTTCTTTGCTCATCTTCAGTCTGTTTTAGCTTTTCAGGCCACAAAAGAATACATCATTGCCTGACTCAGTGTTTGGAAGTGTGCAGAGGGAAAAGTGATGAAATTATTTTCCTTAATTTTACACAGCGATTGGAAGATTTTATGGGGAAAGAATGAAGAACATACGAATTGAGAGATAAAACAATACATAAGAAATAGAGTTAAAAATTTCAGGTCTTTAATTATTACAAAAATGATTAATTCTTAAAAAGATAAAAACGCAGATGTGATCTGGAGCAGCTGCATCATCGTAGCACCACAGTTTCTCCTCACTGGATTTCTATCTGTAGAGTTAATTAGCCCAAACTATAGCTCCTAGATGCTTTAGCTGTCTTCAACTTGAGTTTTTCTTTTGTATTTTTTTTTTTTTGTAAATAAGTTTAAAAGCTAATTATGATACACCTGGGACTTGGGGCTAATACAAATGCAGTTTTCCTCTGGGGATTTATTTTCTTACATACCAAAAAGTTTCAAAAGAAAGAAGGTCAGAAGAAAAACATTAATCTATAGATAGGGGCTGGGGTACGTAACCATTTCAACAGAGTAGACATGAAGGTGAAACAAGCTTTGGCTGGAACAGCATGCTCTGTGCTTTTGTTGAGAAAAAGCAGTGAGAAGCCTGATGAAAGGTGGGTGGAGGAGAGGGCTTCCAGGTGTGTCCAGAGAGCACCTGCCCCTTATGCATTGAGCAGCAGCTCTAACACAAGGTCTGATGTTACTGGCTGGTTGACAAACTGGAAATGGTCTGTTTGGTTTTACAGATCTGTAGAACAGACTCAGCAATTGTAAATGAAGGAAGGGTGTAAAGCATCTCAGAACTCACAGAAAAGGAAGGCAGGAGAAGAAATTGCAACTTAAGGGCTTATGTCTACGGGATCTGCTCTTTCTGTCTGTTGGACAGAAGTGTTAAATATTTTTCTAGTTTAAAAGTAAAACCAGCTCTCTATTCCTTTTCTTCTAGCCCATGGTCCTAGAACATCAAGAGCCTCTTTATCTCTTATTTATAACATTGGCCGTGAATTTTTATATTCTTCTTAATACTAGACCTTGTTCCTTTGTGAGATTCTTTCCCAGAGCTGTTTAGGTTGGTGGCTCTCTGTCTACCTGGCTTTTCTGGACAGCATCTCTCAGTTTAAATCTCTGTATGGGTAACTGAGATAACGTTACTGGGCCCTTTCAGATTCTCCTGAGAAGCTATTCTAAGATTAATGCTCTTCTTTTCTCTGCACAGAAGAGGGCTGCCCAGGGTGAATATAGACGCTCATGGAGACCTCTTGTCTGCTTTCTAGAAAAGACCAAAGCTGATATCTGCTGTGTTCCAGTGAAGACTGAAACCTGTTTACGGCAAGTCAGTGCTTTATAAGAGAGTCATGGGATGTGGAGTTCTGGAAGACTTACTTTCTACCATCCCTTTTTCAGAAAAACAATAAGAAAAGGCTCAGTGTCCAATATTCAGAGCAATGCAGTGAGGAATGATAATAGATGTGGAAGTCTAGGAATGTGGACATGGGAGTGGAGAGGTAGAATAGTCCTGCTTCCAGTTTCATGGTCTTCCCACTACCTATGAATGGCCACAGAGACTCTTATATCTCTATACTGTAGTAAGGAAGGAAAAATCCAACGCAGTGTCTGACAATGATATACTGTTGAAAAGTTCTGCCTTCTATAAGCACAGAAGACTTGTATATAGTTGACTCTCCCCAAGGGGGAGTTTGGGAAAGCCAGGGTGTATTTATCAGCTCTATCTTTTTCTCCCCTACCTGCCCCACCCCATAAGAGGGTTTGTGGTTAATCTCTGGCTTAGAGAATGCTTGGCCATGGGAGGACCACCCAAGCTGCTTAGCCTGTGACCACTGCAGAGTCACCACAGCAGCAATAGAAGCAACAGGAAGAATGGGGCAGGCTTTGAAGTTCACGGATGAGAAGACCAATGCTATTTTGGGTTTGACCTGAGGTAACTTATATTTCGTGCAACCTCTACTCCAGTACGGAAATACTGGGGGCATCAGACTACCGACTATATTTTAAAAAGAAAGAAAAACTATAAATCAAAGAAAGATTTGTAGTATGGGTGTGTAATCATGTTTTTTTTCTACTTGCTTCTTAAAGGGGTGGCAGCAGAGGTGAGGGGTTAGTAACTAGCTGCATGCTTGTGAAACATTCGGCCTCTTGTGGAACCTGAAGGTGATCAGCTTATTTCCTTCTCACATTCCTTGGGAAAATCTTGCCACCCTTCGCATTTGCAGAAATAGGAAGCTTCCTAAATTCCCCAAAGTGACAATTCTGATTTGTCCCACCTTAAGGAACAGCAAAACACCCTGTAGATGTGCAGCACTTTGATGGCGCTCGATTGACTCCAGAGCTGTTGCTAGCTACTTCTATGACCTTGAAAAATCTATAAAATGGAATTGATGATACTTCCCTGATATTTAGTGACATATTTTGCACAGAGGTCTAAGTACAGTGAGGGATTCATAGAAATGGTTAACACACATTGATTCTTATTCCTTGTTAGTTAGGCAATTATGGTTCATTGTTATCAATTAGACTAGATTTCTAGTGATCTAGGAGGCCTATCCCTGGATGTGTCTCCAATGGTGTCTCTAAGGAGATTAAACTGAGGAGGCAAACCTACTCTAAAACATCCCATGGATTAAGTGTCTAGACTAAATAGAAGGAGAAAAAAGAGAAAGCCTGATAAGGAGGAGCATTCATCTCTCTTCTCTATTACAATGGATTATATCCCCTCAACTCATGAATCAAATGCATCCTTCCTTAACTTGCATCTTGTCAGATACATGGTCAGAGCCATGGGAAAAGTAGCTAATTCAGTGGCTTTATTATTCTGTCAAGCCTTTTGTGACAGTAACTCTTAGTGTGTGGAAGTCACTGTAAGTCCAGCCAAGCTCAAGTCCAACCAAAGGGATCTGGTTTGGCTCCATTTTCTAAGCTCTGAGCCAGGCTGTCAAAAAGGATTGAGCACATATTAGCAGGAAAAATATATTAAGTGATGAGGTGGGTGTGGCCGAGACCATGAAAAATCAATGCCACAATATTATTACTGGTTTGGCTCTTCCTCATTTATAAACACTGAGCTTGCTTGAGTGGTTCAGTTTCAGTCCCACTGACAGGTTCTTCATTTTCCTTTAAAAGTCTTGGGCATATTAGGGAGAACTTTTGTATATTTTTTGAACAGGTTTTTTTGTAACCCTGTGTAAATCAGGCACACTCTATATCTTTGTCTTGCATTGTGTGGAGCAAGTCCAGGTTTTTGATCTAAAAAAAAATTGGTTTTTCAAATCAAATGGAAGTTGAGAATGAATTAGATAAAACAAAATGAAATGGCATAACTACACAGTACCAGAATTTAGAGAACATAAGCTTTGCTTTGCTCCTTATTCTGCTCCCAGAGTCTGTGCTCCTTTGCAGAAATCACAATATGGCAATGAAAGACATAAATACACTCTTCAGATGAGAAGCATTGGGTTTCAGTTATCTTGAACTTGAAACCTAGGGGATGTCAATCTTTAGGTCAATAGCTTAAACGATAGTTAGGGAGAAGAGAAGTAAAAGTGACCCTGACTTAAGAAAGTGAGGCGTTATCTCTCACCAGTGAAGTAATCAAAAAATCAGAGAGAATACAGGTGAGAAGTCAGCTTTACACCAAGAAATTTTTTAATGTAATACTTATTATATTGTAATAATATTTATTTTTCTTTTTAATGTCTTTCAGCAAATTTCTATAGATTGTTCATACTGTTATCCTCTACCCAGTAGATTAACACCCAGAATCTGGGGGTTTTTGTGAGGAGGACACAAAACACTAGTCAGCTGGTGTTTGTTCTGCTTAGTGCTTAGTGTGGTACTTGGTATTTACTGAACTGTAATCATGGATAAAAGACCTTTTTACTGATCACAGACACACATTATGAATTATTGTATGAGGTTTTCCATACCCACTGGTCTTCAGATTATTTGTTTTTATATTTTAGTTCTCTTCACTTACTGTTCACATCATGTTTTAGAATAACTCTGGAAAGAGAAAAAAAAAACTTTGTTATCTAACCAGACTTCTTTTATAATATTCACATCTTAGCTCAATTCTTTTGTTTTTATCTATAGATGTGATTTTACATATCAAGTATTTGTTAGTAACAGCCCAAATTATTAATTTTGTTTCATACGGTGCTAGCACCAAGTTCTCTCACTGCCAAAATACGGATTTCATGCCGTTCCATGGTCATACCTACCAAGGGGAGATTATGCACACAGTTGCCAGGATTCTGCTGGGACTCCTGACAAAGGAATTTTATTATGCTCACTTTAAATTGGTTGCAATGAAACTCCTGCCAGGATCACAACAGTGGCCACGAGTCATGCTTGACAATTCTGTGTGAATATACTTGGGTTTGTACTTGGGAGGAAAAGTAGGCACCTGGTGTTAAGGTGAAGACATCTGTCTTTTGTGCAGGGGAATTACTGCCATGTGGAAGCAGAAGGAAGCGAAGGGCTTTCCCAAAGTCTTTAGACAATATTCTCTGTCTTCTGTGTTCCTATGCAATGGTGCCTGACTGTGAGAATCGCATTCCTCCCAGAAAGTTTACTCCAATTGCCAACAATTTACAAGTTGAAAGTCAAATATTTTTGGATGCTGCATGAAGTTATGTATTATAATCAGGTTGCCTAAAGGAACTCAATTGGTAGAAAATGTTGCCCAAGTCTGGTATGTATTTAAAGTTACCCATCCATGTTAGGAGTACGTTCTTACATTAAATCTATTCACCTCCTCTTGTAAAATGACACAAATCATTTTAGTAGGAATATTAACTAATATTATTAGTTTACTGTATATTTCATGAAAATCTGGAAGGAATCCAGAGATGTTGATCCCCTTGTAGAGATAGTAAAATTCAAGCCAGAAATGCTCTCCACATGTGATGCAGGTTAACAAGCTCAAAGGTCTTTGAATACAGTTTCAAAGACGACGCCATGTGGAAGTCAGTAGACATACTGACTGTCGGTAGATTAAGGGCAGAAAGAAGTACCCATTACACAAAATAATTATAGAAGGGGGTTATACTATACACAACAGCTGGCTAATAAACTCAGCATCTCGACTGAGTCAAACTCATCACCATTTATGTATGAAAATAAACATTGTTCCAATTAAAAATCAGAATATTTTGTTTGGGAATTTAAGACCCATATACTAAGCATGATATCTCTGTAGCAGTTCGCATTGTCTTTGTACTGTCATATTTTCGTGAGAGGGAGAGGAATCACAATAACATATAGACTGCATCACTGAAAGTATCTGGAAATTAATAAAGTGCTATCCTGAGGGTTTCTTTTGCTGGTGGTGAATACTCTCACATCTTTCCATGAGTAATCTCATGTCAAGTTCATTCCTATGATTTTTTAAAAATTTCTTGTATCATGTCTTTATGTTTATAAATACCATAATAGGATCTGTTTTACTTTCCAGAATAACAGAAACATGTAAAAGGGAAGTCCTTTCAGAAGCAAATGATAACTATGGATCACTACAGCATACTACTTCTAAAAATTACCAAAATGTGAGCATTCTTTCCACAATATGTTTGAGTGGACTTTTTATATACATTGTATCATGTGTAATAGGTGCCTATTGGTGCTCAAAAACATGTGTGTGTGTGTTTACATGTATATGTAGTCACCTACTACATATACCAGGAATATACAGATGATTTCATATGCTCACATCTACCCTTTGGAGTAGAACTGGTAATCATCAACTGTATAACAGATTATTAGACTCACAAACCTCTTTAAATTTACACTGAAAATCCAGTATTCTAAACCAAGATTTTCTTGTTCTTTTCTAACAGTGCTTTATTTATTATTTTTATTTTTTTATGTGTATGAGTATATTGTGTACATAAAGCATATATGTAGGTAGGTAGGTGCATCCATGTCATGCATTGCTCATGGAGATCAGATGAGGGCATTAGGTTGCTTGGAACTAGAGCTACTGACAGTTGGTAACTGCCATGTGGGTGCTGGGAATAGAACCTGGGTCCTCTACAAGGGCAGCCATTGCCCTTAACTGATGAGTCATTTCTCTGGTCCCCAAACTCATGTTCTTTTGATGACAGTATTCACCACAGGAAATTTAGATTCCTTGACAGAAATGAATTGAAGCGAGGCTATGCCTGATTAGGATGTTAGCATACTCTAACATCTGCTTCATTAACACAGGTGAGACTCTGCTAGCTGATTTAGTTTTGTATTCATGCAAATTCAACATTAAAAAGAGTCTTAATAAAGCCATGTATGGCGGTTCATGGCTGCAATTACAGCACTTGGAAGGCTGAGGCAGGATCACCGCAAGTTCAAGGCTAGCCTGTATAGTAGATTCTGAGCCAGCCTGAACTACACTACATAATAAGAACCTGTCTCAGAAAACCAAACCAAACCAGAATAAAGAGCCTTAATTTCTGACTTAGTGAAACTTCCAAAGGTAGTCTAACTTATGCCTGGATGTTGCCTAAGTTCTTCTGAGAGAGTATAATCTTCCTCAATTAATGAAAACCTCTCAGTACAGCATAACTTCCAGAAAGTTGTTTATATTTACCTAGACTAGCTTAGATGATAAGCTTAATCTACCCTTCAAGGGAGAATATTTCAGAAATATGAAGGGGCATTCAAATTCCCACTATTTTTCTTTAACTTCTGACTCCAACTGTACTCTGTAGGATATGGTTATTTCCCTTGTAACTCATTTTATCAGCCCTGAATGTTGTACAGTTTTGTAAGGTAGATTCAGAATACAAGCAAATTATCTCCAGGATTTATTTAACTAGTGCCAGCTACAGTGAGAGCACCACACAGAGTTTTAGATAATGCACAATTAGGATTACATTTGAAATGCCATGACTTAATTGTGAACAAATCCCCTTCTTGTCTGTCCCTCACTTCAGTAAAGGTGGGTCTCAGGTTTTATTCAAAATTAACATTCTAAAATCTTGTTACAACTTTAAGGAAGAATTCTCAGAGAAGAAAATCAAACTGTACTTAATGGGTTCCAAGAAAATAGGCAGAGTTTAAAGGACAATTTTTAATGTAACGGGTGTGTTTGCCACTTAAATCAGTCATGTTTTACATAAACCTTAGTGCAGATCAGATGTGGAGTAGCGGTTTGAAGTAAGTGAGTAGAAGTAGCTGTATTTACCTAGATGAGAGGTATTATTGAGAGAAAGAACATAGCACTTCTTAGAGATTAGGGATCTTGCTTCCATGATAGCTCTTGTTATTCTTAGGGATACAATTCACCATAACCATGATGGATTTGCTGTGTATAGGCATGATCTTTCTAATTGACCCTTCCTATAAGTAAGAATCTAGAATGTGTCTAAGAGAATTTATCATGTTGTGTCCTATTCAGAAAGTGGAGAATTTATCATGTATATTCTTTAGAGACATATCTGGGTAGATTTCAAATGACAATGACTTTATGACTTGCCCTTTTTGAAGTTGGAAGATGATATAAAACATTTTTTTAAAAAGTATGAGCATAGTAAGTTATGCTCTACTTCAGTTATAAAATTTGCATAGAAATGTAATGAAATATTTATTTTTGCATTTATTTATATATTCCAACTAAGCAATTAAAAGGTTGTAATACTCTCTGGATCATATTTAAATTAGTAGCCTAGTGTAAAACCTCCTGTCTTGTGTCATGAAACAGATCAATGTACTTAAATTTCTATGATATAAAATGTAAAATAAATCAAATTTCATATTTTAAAGAATTATTTTAATTTTTTATAACAGGATGCGTCTTTCAAGATCTCAAGAATAAATAGGAGAAAATGATTTACATGTTGAATGTGAAATGTGAACATTTTCATGTCTTTTATATCTTTTACTCTCTCATCCAGCTAGAGATGAGCTAGAAAAGCATATATGTTCCTATTTATACTGAAAATTTTCATGTTTTTTATTTTTATTGATTATCTTGGTGAAAATTTCATGCATGTGTCCAATGCATTCTTTCCCCAGTACACGTTCTTATCGCCCTCCCACTCCATCAACCTCCCAGTCATCGCCACCAGCCCCTATTCTATAGTCCTGACTTTTGGTTCTGTTTAATGATTCATTCAGTTTAGTCAGGGCTGTTCATGTGACCATTGGATTAGAATTATAAGACTTTTTATGTGGAGGCAAAATAATTGTGCCTATTAGAAGAACAACGTTCTATCACCTGGATTTACAAAAATCAAATTCCTGTGTTTCTTTCCTCCTCATACAGGAAACTTCTTCACTGTGTACACAAGTACGCATCCTCAGAAAGATGTTGAAGAAGAAAGTTCTTCCAAGACACAGAACAAAGAAAGAAGAGCGGCTCTAACATTAAGCAATAATGTATTAAAATCCATCAGAATTCATATAGGGGCCTTTGTTTTACTTTGCTTTCAGGTCTTGGTGTTCACTGATGACAGGAGAATCTTCAGTGGTACCAAATACAACCTGCTGGAAATTCCTCACACTTACCTTCTATAAGGTAGTGAGCTAATTACAGTATTGATTCTTTTAGAGATCTTCCCTCTGACTTTAAAGGTGTTCAAATCAAACCATATCCATTCCTGGGACCCCAAAGTGGCTCAAGAAAGTAAAGGGGGCATTTGGTTAATCTAAGTGGTTTCTAAAGCATATGAGTCTAAAGGAAGAGCATAGCAGGCATAGGGAGTAGTGAGTAAACTGAGAAAAACCCTTAAATTTTAAATTATAAATGTGTTCCTTTGTACTTTATATCTTTTAGTTCTGAACAAAGAGTAACTACATCTTTTTTTTTAAAGGAGAAGCATATTTCCTCATGCAGTCAATATTTTATATCTGAGTATGAGGTCTAGAGTAGGTCACATCTTAACTTATAAATTCAAAAGCACTGTCTAAATTACTCATGACTATGTATTTGCAAACTAAAGCATGCACTAAAATGTTTCTGTCATTGTTCTAGGTGATTTGAAATGTAGCTTTTCTATAGACTTTGTAGAAAGAATTTGCTTAATTAGTTGATGATATTCCTTCTACATTCATATGTGTAATATAAACATAAAATTAAGATGAATATTCTGGAAAATTCAGAGCAAAGTGATTTAAATGATAAATATTTGGATGTTCCTAGAGATTCTGAATTTTTAAAATTAGGGCAAATAAGCTAATTACTAGATAGCCTGAGCTTAAAAAATATATGTGGTAGGTTCTTTTTATTTGCTTGGTCTTCAATAACATATCCATGCTTTCTATTCTATTCTTTCAAGTATGGAGCAAAATGAATCAAAGATGCTCTGTACTCAAAGCTAACACCAGGGTTGTCTTTTTTTTTAACATTTCAAGAGTTTACCTCAAGTGCTATGCCATAAATTTACAATATTTTTATTAAATTATAACTGAGAGGAGCTGATTTTTTTTACATAGCAAACAAAAAATTCCTTCATGTAAGGCTATAAAACCCATATTATTTACCAGAGAGACTTTTCCTGTCTCCCAGGTAAACACTTACAGTGTGCAGACTTGTGTAAATACATATTTAGGAGTAGCTAAATATGGAGAGGTATTTTTAAAGGCATATTTACAAAGCTGAATACATATACTGGCATTTTGGTCTGTGTCAGCTATGTGTGCTGCACTGCTGTCTATTCAGAATCCCGCCAGGCCTGTGGTAGACACATGTTGGATATACGGGCAGAGTTTAAAACATTCATCTTTAAGCAAAATTACGAAGGACAGGTCCCTAATTGTTTTTAAAGTGTGAAAAGTTTCAACTAATGAAGAACAAGGTTTTTTTTTGTTGTTGTTTTTTTTGTTTTTTTTCCAGGTTGACCTGAGGAAAATTATTTCAGAAACTTGGGATTTGTTCAAGGAAGGAAGTCTACTTTCTGAACATCTTTTTGTATAAAATAACTGTCATTCTATATTCAGCTCAAAATAATGTATTACAGAATACTAGTACAGTCCATATGGAAAAATGGATCAACTAGGAAACTTTAATTGTGGGGCTGTATAATTAAGATATCAAATGACTGTTAAGAACAAATGAAACTATAAGTTGGTTCTGCAGCAGTGACAGGAAGCTGCCTGTGATAACACAGTGAGACTCTCTGGACGCTGCACAATGTCTCCATGCCACTTCTCTTCTGGGAAAGTAGCTTGTCTAAGAAGAAGAGAATGGAATGGGAAAAAAAGGTTGTAGATGCTTGAAGGAGGCGCACTTGTGTTTCTTTTCCTGCTTGCTGTTCTTCAGAATGAATAAGGATCTGACCATGTCGCAGCTCCTTGGAGACAGAGAAGTTGAGAACCTAAATAACTTAAAGCTTTAACTAAAGAATCCTTTATTTCATTTTGGCTGTATGGTACTATTTCTAAAGTTCCTTAATATCTCACGATGGGATAATTGAAAATCTTTTTATGGTAAGTCATGTGAGGACAAAGACTATTTGGTTTCTCCATTAAGAATAAAACTGAGCTGAATTTTTTAACTTTAAAAAAATATGTATCGCATGAATTTCTTTTTGACAGTATGATCACTACAGATTTTGATTAAATATTTTAGCTTCAAAAAATGTTAACAGTAGTAGTAACTTAAAAATTCATTATGCCGGCATTGCAACACTTCTGTATCAGAGAAATTTTTAACACATGTGCTGGCACAAAGCTAGCTTTAACTGTCCATGGCGGCATGCTATGCATACTACTTGCATCACTGTTTGAGAGCTGAGAAACAACCTTTCCCAGCAAGTGACAAACTTCTTCAATATTTTTAAGGTCTGAGCAGGTATAGAACCATTTTTATTGGTTTCTTCCACCCTTAACTTTATTCTGTGGCTAAGTATCTCATTTCCATGTAAACTTCCACTAGGAACACGAATTGCTGACACCACATCTACTGACAGCAATGCCACAACATAAATTACACCAAGAAAATGCTGCTTTGGGTGGGGGACCACTACAGAGGGAATGAAGCTAGATAAAAAGCCACTGTGCTACTGCCCAGCCTGCAACCCTGTCCCGCTGACCACTGATAAAATTTATCATCGGGCCACATACGGGAAGGCAGCTGAAAGAGCAGTCGCTTGTGGTAAAACGTGTAACAGCAAAACAGCTAATGGAGCATTATTACTTTATTGGGAAGCAATATCTTGATGCTTCATTTTTCAAGTCCTTGCAAAACTAGGGACTCTTCTATATGTAGAGGAACTGAATAGTGGTAGTGTGTATCTTCAGAGTCTCCCAGTTGACCCTATCTGTCCAGTGCTCTCAACCAGGAGAGAGCCCCAACACAGTACGAATCTTTACACAATCCGAATCTTCATTTGTAGAACAAATGATTTGCTCTATATAATGTGAAAGGAGTCTTTGCAAAGAAGCACTTTTGCACGTTTCCAGGCTAAATTTTTGTCAAAATTCTGTTCTGGTTTATTGAAAAAGAAGAGTACTCAAATTTTACAAATAAAATTAAAAATTTTTGTCATGGATGAGACATTTATTCTTTAGAGGTTGAAGGGCTTATATATGCTTTGCTTTGAAAGTCACATTTTTGAATAGTTTTCAATAAAAATGGTCAGCTTATCAGAGGATTTGTTCTTTTTATCATCTTTGCTGTCTGTAAATCATACCATAAGATACCTATAGATGGGTAGGCAGAGTGTACTGGTCCCTGCCTTTCTCAAACAGCATGTACCTAAGTCTCTGAGTGTTGTCCATTGAAACACTGAAAAAGTGCTCTATTTTGGACAGATGGTCTTTAGTTAATGTTAGAGAAATGCATTGTTAAGGATTACTTCACACTCAGCCTGACAGCTGCAAACGATATTAATAAATCCAACTTTTCATTTCTTATTGTCAACCTTAGAAACCAGGAACTTCATAAAAAATCTTTTGCATCTAAGTCTATTCTCTATGACATATTTACATTACCTGGTCATAAAGTTACCTGTGTATCTTGCTTCCATTGTTCCTTATGCTAATGGTTGCTGTTTTCTACACGTAATTTGAAGTACCATTTTATGTCGTCTAACTTAGAATTGTTAGGTTTTAAAGAAAATTATTTAAATACCCAATACATCAGAGTTTGGTAAATAAGAAAAACATTGTTTATTATTGGATGTCTGCTATATCCTAGACACTGCTTAGGAGGTTTCTATAAGTTAACTTATGCAAGCTTCAAAATTTCTTTGCAAACAGTTTTTATTTCATTTATTTTATAAAGGTGGAATTTTAAATTTACATATATCTAAACAATACCTTCACTGTATTATTACACTTTGGATTATATATGAAGATGACAGATACATTTCAAGGTTTCAAATTTAAGGAAAACATAAAATGGGCCTTTGATTTTTTACTTTCACAGGCACAGTGAATGTGTGTAGAGGTGTGGAATGCTTGTTTCTTTTCATGATTAACAAAGGGATCTTCAAAAGTCATTTAACTCTGTTGGATCTCAGTTGCCTTAAATGTAAGAGATAATCTTTTAACAGTGAGGAAAGAGGGAGAGATAGGTTTGTCTTTATAGTTTCCTTAAACATTTTTAAGATGCTTCTTATAAAACAACTGAAAAAAAAAATCACATTTGTTTTAAGGTAGCAAGCCGAGTCACCAAAATCTCCTTCAGTGTCTGGCATTGATTTTGCTACTGTAGTCAACAGTACAATGTAATTGAAAAATAGTTGCTTTATATAAATTGACAAAGCAACCCAGGAAAGAAAAAAAAAGAAAAATAGGTAATGAATCTGCAGAGAATACCAGTTACGATAGAGTCAGCATCAGCTGACTCTGGAGTCTTGATCAATGTGCTAAGCCAGTGTCTTTAAGAGTCTCTGTCTTGAAAATGGAAGATGAAACTGATGATGGAACACTTAGCTGTTGTAAGCCAAAATGATTATTAATCCTCTATAAGGAGTGAGTAATGTAGACTTTGGGGTACCTTCTTTCTAGCTGCACGGATCATTTTTAGAAAAACAGAGTCTTTGTGCCAAATTTTATTATAAGAACTAAAACGAATTTAGGATTCTGAAGAGAGATTTTGGTAGACAAGATTGATGGTTATTGCTGGGAAGCCTGAAAAGGACTCACTCTTTGACTAACAGCAGCGGCAAATGAAGCCCGGGTAGCAAGGAAGCTACATATCAGCTCCCATGCTTCCAAAATAACATCTCAACAGTTTTCCTTTACCCCACATTCTTGCATTCATTCTTTTGCATTCTTCTATAGCTTGTCTAGAAACCTGGAACTTTAGTCTTTTTCAGTCAGAAGAAAAAACGATGACAAACAGAATAGAAATGCATGTTCAAGGAGGATTCTTCAGTCAGCAATGAAAGTGGTACAGGTTATCCCTTTCACGAACCCTTAACAACGCTTTGGAGTCAGTGCCAGTGGTGCATGTTGGTTATCCTTGCATCCTATGTAGTCATAGATGTTTACTGAGTCACTATATTTGCATGTAATGGGGAGGAAATATACAGATGCAATTTGGTCACATAAACATAAGAACAGATTATTTACATTTAAGGAGGAACAAAGACAAAGAGGAAGGATCAGAGAAAGGTTAAACAATGATAAAATTACAATGAGACAAGGCTAGAAGAACCTGTGAACGTAGGAGGATAGCAGAAAAAGAAACAGAAATAAGCCATAGAAGTATTCCTCAGATTATTATTTTGAACATTTTTACAATAATCTGGCTTTTTTTTCTTTTAGTTAAGAATTTTGTGAATATCCTAGGAATAGCATATTGTAGAAATAGAAGGAAGGAGAAGTGTCCTCATTACACATTTCCAATGCACTGTGAACTTGACCCATCATCACCAGAGATTTGCATCTTACTGAGAAACTCAAAGCATCCCACATAAGCACCCTGGAGCCAATCAGCACCCTGGAGCCAACATTAGCTATCTTACTCTTCTTTTAATTTAGGAAAGATAACCTTTGAAAATCAGATATCCAATGCTAAAATAAGGATCATAGACAAGTACAGGCCTATAGTCCATCCTGTGTCTCTTGTCAGTGGAAGAGAATTATAGTTTCTCTCTGAGGTGACAAGATAGACATGACAGAACAGTAAGGCTTGGAGAGGTCCTGCTTAGGATCTTAGAATTGTCCCAGGGACAATGTAACATCATTTTGATGTGGTCAATGTAACATTAATATTGGAAAAAAACTTATTTTCTTATAAATGTTTGGCTCAACTGTTTTTACTGCTTCTGTGGTTAAAAATAAGTCACTGTATCCCCCTGTTTCTTGTCAGTTGTGTCCAGACCTCCTCAAATAATTCTTTATCTAAAAGAAGAATAGCACATCTTTGGACAGTAACCTGTTTAGAAAGCACATGGAACTATCACTGGAATTCAAATTATGGCAAAAGGGCAACTATGCCAAAGAAAATTTTTGAGGTACCTGAAAGCATTGTTGATTTTTCTTTTAAAAAGTGAAAATATTATTTTTTCAGTGCTGGTTATTAAATCCAGGGCCTCACACATGCTGTGAAAGTGGCCTAGCTCTGGCTATAGTTCAATTCTATACTTTTATTTAAGTGAAGAGATAGAAAGACCACTAAACTGAAAATTAGAATGATAATGGTAACTGAATAGACGGTTTTCTAAACTGCCTCAGAATTACCAGACCGTCACAATTTTATTTTAGTTGCTATTTGACTTCAGAGATCATTCTATGTTTATAAATCTGATCCAAAGATAGACTTTCTAATTATTAATGTCTGCTCATTTGTTTATAGATACTAGACTAGTGTGGCAAGTCATGCATGTAACACCTGTTTTAATCCAACAGTAACATGTGATATACTACAATAGGTAAGACCATGGCTGCACACTCTTCCCTAAACACTCTGAAATGAAAAGTATGGGAATTTCTTCTTTTTATTTCACACAAGCCAGTAATACAATACTTCACAGATGTTCTGAAAAGAACTTGTTTGGTGATTTTTTTAATTGAATTTTTGAAAAGTTCATGAAGTATATTTTGATCATATTTAGAACCCCTCCCCATCTGCACCCCCTTAAAATCCCTCCCTCCCAGATTGCATGTACTCTGTCCTATATACTGAGGCCTATTGAATCCAGTTTGTATCCCCAAATATTCTTCAGTGTGTATCCATCCCCTGGAGCTGAGTTAACCTATCAAGCATCAGACCATTAAAGAAAACCAACTCTCCCTCTCCCAGCAGTGATGGGTTGTTAGTAGTTCCTCTGTCAGGTTACGTCTTCTGATTTTTTTTGGGCAGGGTCTCCTTGTAATTCCAGCTATCCTGGAATTTGTTACATAGACTAGGTTGGCTTCTATCTCACAGAGATCCACCTGCCACTGCCTCCTAAATGCTAGGATTAACCGTGTCTGCCACCATGCCTGAGTCATAATTTGTTATTTGACTTGCCTTCTCGTGGCTGAACAGAGTGTCTACTGTATCAAGGCTTTATAAAGGTTGTTCTTTGTGGACAGTATTCAAAAAGACTTCATAAAGATGCTAAGAATTGAAAATGTATGTCTCTTACTTCAGTTATAAACATATATTAAAATTTCATTTAGATTAAGGAATATACCTACAATGAAAAGACATTGAATTATTTGCCTTTATCTTTGTCTTCTTTTTGTTGTTGTTGTTGCTACTGTTTTTTGAGACAGGGTCTCTGTCTCTTTTAAACCAGTTGGCCTGAAACTTGATATGTAGACCAGGCTGCACTCAAACTCAAAGAGGTCCACTTGACTCTGTCTCCCAAGTACTGGAATTATGAATCAATGATTTTGTAAATGAGAGTTTTCTTATCTAGGCCACTCGTATATATATCCCAGGATTTTATTTGAAAGTTTTCTTTGAGCTGTACAGTTACAGCATTCAGCTCCCATAATACTTTGCAAATAACTCTATTATTTACTTAGCACATAGTGTCACTTAAAATTGTATTTAGTATGTTCCCCCCACACACACACTCTCTGCATGAACCTGTGCATACCATGGTGTATGTGTGTGTGAGTCAGAGGACAATTTGTGGGAATCGATTCTCTCTTTCCTGGGGATTGAACTCAGGTCATCTGCCTTGGTGCCAAGTACCATCTGAACCACCCTGCTGATCCCTACTTTAGTGTTATTTTTCTTTCTCACTAAATGTTTTGTTTAGTAGACAGCCTGACAAGAAATGTCTGAGATTCTGGAGTACATATACATACATATATGGTACAAATCATGAAAAACTATTGCAAAATTAGTATTAGCATGCCTATATAATAATGTGGAACAAATGTACCTAAAATCACATGTACTTATGTGAATTATAATAGTTTAAGAATAAGTGTGGTTGTATTCACATGTTTTTTTGTGCCATTAGGCATATCTTCAAAACTCTGAATTACTAGAGCTTTGAGAGTCTTTATCTGCCTTTGTGATCCTACTGCACTTTTTGAAGTAAGAACTATATTTTACTTATTTTCATAATTCCCAAGATGGATGGTAGTCACAGGTATATAGAGACTTAAATATTGGTTTCAAAATGCCTAGACATTGTAAACAACCTATAAGCTACATGTGGTTGAGTAGAAGCTTACATTAAACTATGTGGCCTGGGAAGCAGTGATTTAGTTGTGTAAAATTTGGCATTAAGAGCCTCAAAACCTTAATGTGGGTTGTGGTTTTGTCACTTATTGGAGGGGTGATTTTTAGTGAACCATGCATCCCTCCAAGCAGCAGTTCTCCATCCGAGGTGGCATCAGTAGCAAAGATCCTTTAAGGAAGATTACAGAAAAATATGTTGAACCCAGGCATCTTACATGATGTAAGGCAAGACTCCATAAGAGTTGAATAGTGTTATTATTAGTAGTAAAAACTGGGAAAAGGGCCAGGCATGGTGATGCACAGGAGGAAGAGACAGGTGGATCTCTGTGAGATTGAGGTCAGCCTGGTCTCCACTGTGAGTTCCTGTACAGCTAAGGCTATAAGGAGACCCTGTTTCAAAAAGACAAAAAAAAATTAGGTAAAGGAAGCTTTAACAAAAATTATTCCCCCTAAAATATTTAACTCTTTAAATAGCATTCAGTCTTGTTAAGTAAATCTGAGAAGAGCAGAGATAAGAGGTCATAATATACAACTTTCTGTGAATTTTCAATTCTTACTAGCAACAGATTGGTAAAGAAAAAATGCTGGAGAAAGTCAGATTTTGAGGCTGTATGTAAATTTTTCAAAAAGTGATGGTGATAAAAGCTTTCTTATTCCTAAGATAACATGCATGAAAACAATTTGTGATTCAGGATAGCAATGCGGGCATGTCTTTAAGCCAAGTAACTCTTTGTGACACATTGTCCTTGCTTTCTAAAGTAGGCCTCATCTCACTTTTAATGTGTGAAAGGAGAGATTATTCAACACAGTGGTAGACACATTTTTGTTCTCAAGAACACTGCGATATCATTAATCTTCTGGCATGCCTGCAAAGGCGGGTTATGTGAATGCTAGTCTTTTGCAAGGCTATAAATAAAGTTTAAAGAGAGAAAGAGACAGAAAGAAAAGATGTTTTTCTGAAGCTTCTATTGCCACAGTACGGACCACATTAAGGATGCAATAACTTACCAGTAATAACACTTTTAAAATCCTCTTTATGGTTTTCAACATCTGTCTAGAAAAACTCAACCTAAAAATAGAATCTGATCTTGTAACACAGCTTTCTCATATTGGATTATCCTAAGCATTCTCCTCAGTGCATGGCCACATGTGACTATTTAGAGTTTATTTCTAGACCAACAATGCATCATCGTGTATATCTCATTTATATATTGGGACATGTGTGTGTGTGCATTTGCCGGTATGTATATATTTATGTATGTATGCATGTATAGGAAATAGCTCTTGAGGAATGGAAATGCTTCTGATCTGGATATGTATTTCTCATTTGTTCTTGTTAGGAATTTCTTTCTATTTGATACATGAATTGACCTAAGTTTTATAATTATCCCTTCCTGAAAATATTCTCATAAACAATGCTTGTGGACAAAATGTTGTTAGAGTATTATATAGAGTATGGAGAGTTAATATTCTTACCCAATTAGAACACAAGAAACTTTCTTTTGGGTTATAACAAAAAATTTTTTCCTGATAATTCTTCAACAGGCAAATGCTTACTGATTCTGGAAGATCAAGTACAAAGAAATGGACACAACTGCTGTCTAGAGGTATTCTGATTCAAACACAGAAATAAAGAAATAAAGTTAAATATTTCCCCCCTGCATATTCTCTAATTCTACATTGATATATAGCTTTAGCCACTTTTCTTCCAAAATATTTGGAATTTGGAAATTCCACGGTTTATATATAACTAATGAACGACACTGCAGTTAAAACCTCTTGTTACTCAAATTTTAAGGGAGGTGTGTTCCTAATTGAGAAGAACATTTCTAGCAGTTTTTCAGAATGAGCAAGCCTTTACATTTGTGACAGTTTTCTGTTACACCACTTCACATACCTTCACAACAATCATAACCGGACTTCAAGTGACTAAAGTCCACATGGCTCTTCTCTTACTGAAGTTGATTAAGCAGCTGTTTCTTCACTGGTCTTTGCATGTGGCTCTATTTACACCATCCACATCTGGGAAGTTCATTACATTCTGTAACAGATTAGGAAAGAACAGGCAATTTGAATTCCTCATCTAAGAAGGATACAAGTAAGACCTCCATGCCATTTGTTCAGAAAGCTGAGCAGTAGATCTGGCTCTTTTCATAAAGACAAAAAGTAGGATCCATAGGCGACTTTGGAAAACAACTCTTTGTTGCTATTGTTGTTGTTTTACAATATATACTTTGTATTGAATTTTTGTGCTTTTCATACAATGCATCTCAATAATATTTAGCACCTCTCCACTATCTGCACACTCCCCAACCACTCCACCCCACCCCCACTGGATTTCATGCATTCTTTCATATATGTTTGAAGGCCTATCAAGTCAAGTTTGAATTTTCAAATGTTCCTCAATGTGAGTTCATCCACTGGAGCCTGGTCAGCTTATCTGGAGTCACTCTTTGCAGAAGACCAATTCTCCCTCACCCAGCAGTTATCAGCTTACCTCACCTTAGGTTGGGGCTTCTCACTCATTCCCCGCATCTATGATGAGTTTTTGACTGGTTTGAGTTTACATCAGACTTGTGCATGCTGTCACCATTGTTAGCAAGTTTAGGAACTTGAGGCTTAACAGGTCATAGGACATAGAGAAGAGCCAATACTAGTTTTCTACTAAATACTTATCGTATTAAATTAACTTCTAATGGCTTATTGTCAAACCATAGATTATTGCATCTCTCAACTCTCTCCCATTCAATAATTCTAACCAAGGTTTTCTAAAAATGTTTAAATGAATCTCAGGAGCAGCATATGTGAAGGCTTAAAGGCCATGGACCAAATAACTTAACATGGAGAAATGTGGTCAGTCAGCATGAACCAGATTATGTTCTCTGCTTGGTGAAACTAGAGTGCTCTGGAGGCTCTAAACCGACTATCTAAAATCTTAAGTTCTCTTTATTCATTTCAAACTACTTTATTTGATTTCACTGGAAAGAGTAGCAAGACGAAGCTTCAGAACACTTGCTGAGGGATATGTTTCTTTTCATTACCCTTACATAGAGCTGCTTCCCATCAAAACGTGAGGGATCTGCTAACTGCAATAGAACAGTCACATGTCTTTTGGGAGGTTACTTTTGCCCTGATGTGTATCACATAGATCTTTATTTTAAAGATAATGGTTACTGACACACAGTGTTAAGGGAACTTAACTGTAAACTTGCTTAGCTTTCAAATGTGTAGAGAAAAATGTATAAGAAATAAAAGAATTTCTGAAAATTCATATAACATAACTAAAAACAAATCCATAATGTAATTACTCTGACACACCAATGGATATACTTTACATCTTTTCATACATTATTTCTGTGACTATTTATTGATATCATTTTAATCATAATTCCTATTTTTGTTTTTCTTCTAAAATGGCATAATCATTGCCTTGACTACTAAGCATTCTTCATTATTTAGAATGAGGTGTTATTTTGTGGGGAGAATGGGAATAGTAAGGTATTCTGTCAAGCATCTAAATGCAAAAATTATCTATAATACTTCCTTTTGTACATTAATGACAATGTAGTTCAGCCACAGATTTAAAATATCACTCAGATTATACAAAGTACATCATGGCTCTCAGGAGATGTTAATATTATTACATTTTAAGAATATTACAATCTTCCTAGTTAATCATACTTAAACAATGGATTCACTAAAGCTAATGTTTAGAAAGAGCAAAACAAACAAAGGCCACATGAAACAGCTAAGTCAATATTCAGTGGTCTTAAATATTTCTCCAAGGTTACTTAGATCTCTCTTGCACATATTCCTGAGAATTTCTTTTACACTAAAGAATGTCTTTGGGCTCTTTGCAGCTGTTGTAGTCTGGCCTTAACCTATTAGAGGTGATCTGTGGGAAGGGAAGGAGACAAATTGTGACACTATCCCTTATCAAAGGACCACCAGTTGTTTGCCACTTTGACTCCATGATGGATAGTTATCTTGAGTTTGATTGATGTAAGGCTAAAAGTTTAGAGAAAAACAGTGGAGGAACCCAGTAGCTCCTTGCTATTGATACTTACTTGGTAGCATGGGGTCAATCAATCTTCTTTATTGTCTTTACCTTCAGTTCTGTTTTCTGTCCAAGTGTCATTTTCCCCACCCCTTCAAACTGTCAGCCATCGTCCAAAAAACAAGTCTAGGGGGAGAAAAAAATAAAGAAGTCACTCAAAAGCACTGCTATGACAAAACTTCTGTTGCTGTGAGTGCATATGCTAGAGACAGACGCACACCCACACAGATACTCATTCTCAGTGCATAACGTGAGCATGCGTGTTTGCTTTAAAGTTTAAACCAGTGAATTGTGGCAGAAAGAAAAATAGAATTTTATAACCAAAAGTTCCATAATACTTATTGTGAGGAAATATGTGGTTCTTAAAGTATTTTGTTTTATTGACTAGCAGTCATACTAGTTTATTTTTCCTGAACATTTGCTTTAGTTTCTTGATAAATTTATACAATATTAACATCAAAATAATCGTCTTGGGATCTAAATTTAACAAATTCTTACCTGATGACTAAAAATGGATGACTCAGCATAAAGCCTGCTGCTTCTGACATGTCTGGAATCCTTAACGCAAGAGGAGCATCAGAGGCAGAGCCCGAGTTTTACCTTCCAATTAGTAGATGGAATACAAGAATCTGAACTGTTACAATAATTTTTTTTTGATTTGAAAGAATTTTTATCAGGTTTTCTAAGATGTAGCTTACGAAAATTTCACTAACTTCAAACATGCAATTCAATGAACTCTGACTAATGTGTCTGCTATTACCAGTCCGGCAATCATGACATTAAGCATTACCATTAACACCCCAACATTTCATTTTGCCCCATTGTAATATTTATCTGGTATATACTATGGTTCCTGGCATCCACTTAGGGAGAAGGCTGGGTAACATCACAATTCATATCATCTATGTGCAGAGGTTATGTTAAACTCAGTATTGGTTCTGTGGTAGCATGTCAGTTGTTGAGGTGAGTGTATAGTTTTTGGAGGTAAGATATAACTATATATTACTTTGTAAAGGTTGTACAGCATTCACTTATTAATTTATCAAATCTCCAAATCTTTTTGTTTGTTTTGTTTTTGAGATGGGGTTTCACTCTATTGCCCAGGCTGGTCTGGAACTTACCATGGAGCCAAGACTGGATTCAAACTCCTGGCAATCTTCCTTCCTTTGCCTCTTGTGAGATTACAAGTGTAAGTCACCACACCCAATGCAAGGAACTATTTTTAATAATAGAATGGAACTACACTGTTACTGTCATCCTGCTTGGAAAAGTCACCGATGCCAGTTGGCTGTCTGGCTCCTGCTCTACTCTCACATATAACATTTACTTTTTAAAAAAAGCACTGAAGTGTTCAGTAATCATTAACTTTACTTACCTAGTATTTTGTTACCTTAAGAATACCTTTTCAGGAGCAGGAGAGGTAGCTCAATGGTTAAGAGCACATACTGCTCTTGCAGAGGACCTGAGTTTGGTTGCCATGTTAGGTGGATTATAACTGCCTATAACTCCAGCTTCAGGAGATCTAACACCTTGTTGTGGCATCCATACGCACCTGTATTCACATGAACAAATACACATACACTTGATTTAAAGTCTGATTCACAAGATGGCGCATACCTGGCATTGATATCAAGCCTAGGAATTGGTGGCTGCACAGGTCACAGGTCATAGGGGAGAACCTACTACTAGTATTCTACTAAGCAGACATAGTATTAAACCGACTCCCAGTGACTTGTTTTACCAGTAGATTAATGCATTTCTTGGCTCTCACCAGAGTGGTTTCTTCTTGTATCAGATTACCATCAATACAGAAACCCACAACTGGTCAATGTACAGAGACTAAGAGACTGCATAGTGCTTAGCTCTGAACAGGACATCTATAGCAAACTCTCACCTCTGAAGACTCAGGGCTCAGTGCAGAAGAGGGGCCAGAAAGACTGTAAAAGCCAGAGGTGGTAGTTGACCACAAAGAAACAGTGTTTTCTATACAGCAGTGTTTTCCAACAGTTACTCATATGAATTCATAGCAACTCTGACAGCATGCACAAGACGTCTATAATCTTAAGCTAGACCAATTCCTAGCATAGAGGTGGGGAAGTTAGGAAGAAACCCAAACCCTAACTGAATAAGTATTGGCAGCTGATAGGTGCTGGGAGGGGTGGGGGAGATGGAATTTTCTTTAAAGATGCGACACAGTTGGCTCGCCAGGTTTAACCCACACCAAAGGGCATTAGGAGACACAACTTAGACTCACTAGGTAATAATAATGTTAATAATAGAATCAGATGGGAAGTTAATACAGGGGGATATAAATAGGGCAAAGGGTATGAATATGATCATAATACATTGTATGAAACTCTCAAAGAACGAATTAAAAATGAAAAACTACTATTTTTGCTTTTGCTGTTTTTTCAGCAAAAAGTTAATTGGATCCCTACCCCAGTTAACCATTTTGCTACAGACACACACACACACACGCACAAACACACCCACACACACACACACTGCTCTAAGCCTTGAAGAATTGCTATAAAACAGTTTTTCAATATAGAAGAGAAAGGTAAGTCATTTTAACTTGCTCTTCTTGTGTGGCAAATGACTAAAACAGAGGACGTAATGTAAGGAAGACTTTGCAACACACAGCACAGGAATTTAATTCTGTAGTATAATCACTTTTCCTCTATGATGCATGAAGAAGGCCTTTTAAGGGTGAAGAATATGTCATGGTATACAAATATATACCGTTTTTATTGCTGGATGTTAACAATATGTGCAGACTATGTAGATAATTATAGCTCTAATGACCATCTATCAGTTATTAGTTTGAAGTTTGTGTCTAAAACTAGAAGCATATACATGAGGCTAGAATACACATATGTATTTATGAAGAAAGACATGAGTGAGAATTTGAGGTCAAAAGTATGTTTTACTAATAACTTAAAGCCTGATTTTATCACTAGGTTGGTTGTATGTAGTTTGTTGTTCACAGAGATTTCTATAATGATAATACAACATTAAAACATTAATATTGAAACACAAAGCGTAGATATTTTGCTGTTTTGTTAGGTTTAAAATAATTTAAAGATATGATTATTTCTATACGGATTTCAAAGCAAATCTATAATGCAACAATTTCTAAGATTTAAGTTCCTTCCTTAAGGACAGGAAACAGTGTGGAAAGAGTGAACTTTGAATAAAAGCTTCAATACATTTTTTTTAATCCTCTACCTATGTACCGTTCTTCATTTATAAGCCAAATGTTCCAAAGAATTCCTAGAAACTTATGTTCTGTCTTTGGCAAGCACACATGGAAAATGTCAGTTAAACAAAAATGAGCACCTATATCACCTTTCCTGGAGTTATTTGGAAGTGGGTGAAATTTAATTTGCATTACTTTTGTTTATACATTCCAAAAAAGCTTGCTTCCAAAACCTCAAATCCAAAACTCAAGGTTTCCTAGTGATTTGAGAGTAGCAAGAAGTTCAAAGTATCTGAGAGCTCCAGAGAGCCTACTGCTATTATTTTCTCATTAAAACGCAAGAGCCTCCAGGGATACAATTTTATGTAGACAATGTTGGATAAATATCTGAACTTCTGAACATATTTGAACCCACAAAATGAATCACGAACAGTTCTGTCAAGCCTGGTTAGAACCTAAAGTATTTTGCTTTTCATCCGTATGCCTTTCTCCGAGTCTCTTTTTGTGTTCTCGGCTTTGCTGAGCTTAGAAGTATACATTATAGCAACTTCGGTGCTGCAAAGAACGACAAACACTGCTGAAGAAGGTTAATGTAGTATTTCCTGCAGCCGTTGTCCTTTGTGCCAGTGCTTGGCCACCCAGATCATCAGGATGGGTGTGGGCTACATCTGTTCCTCTGTCCCCGTGCCTTGCCTGAACAGAGGGCTTGTGAGTACGCTTTATTGCTGCCACATGGCTGGCACTGTTATTTCACAACCCAAAGCCCTTTATTATTTCCCTCTTTGCCCCGAAACCTTCACTCCTGCGTGTTCCCTTTCTTCTTACCCTGACTCTCTAACAGCTGAACTACATAAATGCCAAACAGCGACATGAATTCCTAAACAGAAGCTGCGGTAAAACAACACGGCTCCAACCAAGAAACACGCATGTAGAGGCACATGACTGACAGGGCTCAAAAGGCAGGTTTTACTAAATGACAAGCGTGAAGTTCTTATTGTTGCTCTGGTGGATGGTAGCTCATATTCCACAAAAAAATCATTCACATTTCAGAACAATTCAATATAACTGGCAGCTTGGGAAAGAAAAGACTTAGAATCTCTTAAAGACGAGGAAGACAGGAGGAACACCGAATCCAAAGCATTCTCTCACTTTGGAATATGTTGGCATCTTTTGATTGGGCTTAAAATGAGAATTTTGGAGAAGCAGCAGGAAAAGTCGAAATTATAAACTGGTTTTGCTAGGAAAATGAGAAAAGAAAGAACTGTTCATCTTTTACTTGTTCTTACAAAATTCTATTCAGCATCAATTAAAGCTGAAAATTGCATTGTCCTTTTGTACATACTATCAGTACTACAGGAATTCTATGACATGCACGCAGGATTATAGTGTGATGTCAGTTAAATTGTATGTCATGAGAGTTGCTAATAAAATACGTTACTTGACCAATTGCTTTTCCTCCATTATAATGGTGTATGAGTTCTTATTTAAGAAAAATGTAACAGTCCATATTTCTTATAAAATATCAAGGCTAGACATTTGTAAAAAATTTTTTTAATGATAGAATAGTGGTTTACTGAGAATTATCAGAAGAAAACCCAATAGAAATCAGAATATGCATTTCCTAAATAAAGACCAATTCATTATTAAGGGTAAAAATTACCTACAGTCAGATTAAGTATAGTGACTAGAGAAAGACCTAGGGGGAACTGTCATCCTAGAACTGATGGCAGCAGTCATTTTCAAAAGCAATACCTGTTGACAGTAGTTCAGAGGACTTCAAGGAAAGTACAGAAGTGTGTGGTGATGTTCACTCTCGTCTAGGATCTTCAGGAGCCTGTTACGAATATTTGGTGGCTATCACTAACCAGGCAATGCTATTTTTATTCATGGTTAGCTAGCTACAAATTATCATCTGAAAAATCATTATTTCATTATATGCCCCTAAAAAATAAGAGCTTTGGTATAATTTCAAACACTGAATATTTTAACCAAAGGTTATAACATTTCATTAGCACTGTCTGCTGCCCTTGTAGTCATGGTCATGACGTGTCTAAGGTGAAATTGAATCTAGTCATTCATGAAAAGCTATCTGAATTGCTTACAGTATCCTAAAAATGATCAATGTTGGCTAGAGAAATAACTCATCGGTAAAGTGTTTGTCATGCACTCATAAGAACCTGAGTTCCATCCACAGTATCTTTGTAAAAAAAGCTGAGCACATTGGTGTTTGCTTGTAATCTCAAAACAAGGGAGGCAGATCTCTGGCCTACTTTGTGAGAGTCAGTGAGACACTCAAAAAATAAGGTAGTTGGTGACTGAACAACACCTGATGCTTCCTCTGCCCTCCACACACATGCATTTGCACCCTCTACATGTGTTCTCGTCTATTGCATGAACACATACGACCACAAATGCACATGCAGACAAGATAATCAGTGAAAGATTCTTAAGTGAAGAAAATCTTAGAAATAAAGACAAATCTTTTCTTTTTTTGGCCTTTTTAAAAAGACAGGATCTTCCTTTAGCCCAAGTGTCTTAAAACTCACTATGTAGACTAGAATGTCCTCGAAATCATAGAGATCTACCTGCCTCTGCCTCCTGAGTTCTGTGATTAAAGGCATGCACCACCACATCCAGCTAAAATGAATCTCTAAAAATTTTATTATTTTTATTTTTAAATTTTATGTCTTTGAATGTACTGCCCGCATGTTTGTAAGTGAACTCATGTCATGCAGTGCCCATGGAGGTCGGAAAAGGGCATTGGATCCTTTGGAACTGGAATTACAGATGGTTGTCATCTGCCATGTGGTACTGGGAATTGAACCCCAGTCCTCTACAAGAGCAGCCAGTGCTCTTAACCTTTGAATCATCTCTCTAGCTCTAAAGATTAATCATTATACAATAATAATGAAACCATTCTAGTGAAGATAAAAAACAATAAATCATAAAGATATAGATCTAATCACTCACTGAAGAGAAAAATATAGCAACTATTTCTAACTCCTTTTTAATATTCTAAAAAACTCATCATTTTGATAATTTTTGAATATATTATATTTATCTATAGTTCTTAATATGGATAAAAGATTTTTTCATTATGTTTCATAATGATTTGAATGCTGTATTAACAAACTTGAACTTCTTATTTTGTAGTTGACGAAATGGCCCCAAGGAGAACAAATACTTATCCCTGTAGTGTGTCAAACTGCTTTGTTCATCAAATTTTCTTTTTTGTCCTTGATTGTAATTTGGCGTGGCCTTATGACTAGACAACACTCAATAAAATGTAGACAGAGATGATATACTTTGCAGACTAGGAACACAGAAACCTCCCTGTTCATGCTTGGTCCTCCAGGCTCTTTGTCTACCTGTTGGCTCAGACTGAAGAACTCAAAAGCTCCTTGATGTGGCATAACCTCAACAGAAAGAAGCCTCCATCCCTAGCTCAGTGTGGGGAAAATGGCTATCTTACAGCCTGCATTTGTATAGCACTGTTATAGGGGCAGCAGCGTAATTCTTGTTTATTAGGCTACTAAAATTTTGGAATGTACATATTCTATTAATTACTGCTATCTTACTAATAAAATGTCCTTCACAGAACAAGTATTCCTTCTTTTTCCTTGGTCCAGAAAAAGAAATCAGGCTGGGCACTGTGGCATCTGCCTTTAGTCCCAGCATGAGGGGACAGAGGCAGGTGGATCTGTATGAGATGGAGGCCATCCTGGCCTCCATTTCGAGTTCTAGTCCAGCTTGGGCTACAGGGAGACCCTTGCCTCAAAAAAGACAAAAAGAAAAATAAATCAGTATCAACAACTCATGATCAGTGGGAGAAGGCCGACGGCCGGCAGCCTCACCATCCGCCTTGTCTGCAGTGTTTGTCCTTGTCAATGTCCGCTCTCAGCGCCTCTCTGAACGCTCCTCTTTCCGGGCTCACTGGTCTGTGGTGTGGGTTTTCATCGTTTGAATTTACAGTGTCACGAGAAACTCTTAACTGGTCTTTGAGCTGTGAGAATGTCTGTTTTTTAATTTTTGGCTCTTGTCTAAACATGGCAAAAAACTGGAGAGCCAGAGGTCCCCCTTTCCAAATGGACTGAATTATATCTTCATACTATCAGTCTATCTGCCTGTCTGTCATCTATCTGTCTATCCAGCCACTGCTCAGCAAGATAACTTGACTACTTTCACTCACGGAAGTCATCAGTGGGAACAAAGCAGGCGCCCTTAAAACTTTCCCATTTCCTCATCTGTATTATTCAGGAATGGCTAAAAATCAGAAGTAATTAGAAATATATTTACCACATACATGCAAGAAGTAGAAGACAGAGAACTCTCCCCCCCCTCTCTGCATGAGAGAGGAGTTTCTCTCTATGTATGACAGAAAGTTTCTAAAAGAAATGGTTAAAGCAATTGTGATGGCTGATAAACCCAAGACAGACAAGAGGAGCAAGAAACTGGAGATAGAGGGGATTCTGTAGTATAAGATCTAGTTGAAAAGTGGGCAAAAGTGACAGTCATTTGTAATGAATAAAAAACTCCTAGGTTTAACAATTAAGATAAAGCGACTATAAGAGGTGGATTTAGGAAGAATGTAATCTATTTACTGTTGTTATTTAATTAGATTTTTACTGTTTCTTACTATATGCTTGGTACTTTGCTAAGCTCGTTGTAAACTCATTTAATCTTTGAACAACTCTTTGAATAACTAAATATGCTTTGAAAATTTGTGCTAATGAGACTCACAATGATTAGGTGATTTATATGGTCCCATGCCCAAGGTATGACTGAGCTGGAATTTAGATTCAGGAAGACTTACTATAGAGCAGAAGGCCTTAACTGGACAACCTTCTAAACTGTTCTCATATATTTAGGTATATTTTAAATATGGTACAATGTAAGTCAACATTTCAGTAAATTTTAATAAAACCATAAGAATAGGGAGATTAAAATATTTGTTAATATTCAGTGTCACTAAGTGAGTATAATTAAGTAAAACTCAGGAAGGTACACAATTACTAATGGCACATGTAACAGGAGATATTAAGAAACATAACAAACATCACTACATAGAAGTTGAGACCCAAGAGGACGGATACAGTAGAGGGAACTCCCAGTTATACCAGAGAAGCTGCTGTTTCTGTCCTAGATAATCTCATATTAGTGGTACAGTTTTTATTGCATCAAAGATCTCATAATCACTTCCATAAACTGAATAAAAACATGTACACTGAGGCATGACATCCTATTAGGAGAGACTACAGTGCTGTTTGGCACATTTTAGATACACAGAAATTATTTGAGGGAGAAGGAAAGAGGGAGAATGACAAGACAAGCTGGCGACCTCATAGGAAAATGAAGATAGAAATAACAGGATTTTTCTTTTCCAGATTACTTTCCTTGGAAACTTCAGAAGGCATGATCCTGGTTTAGTTTTGCATATGTCCTGCTACTGACAGCCTGGACATTAAAGAATCTAAATGTTAGCTGCTTGATATTTGGTAATATCTGGCTGGGTATGACTGATATTTTGCTCTTTCGCAAATGTTTTATTTTACTCATCCAGTTCCAAAATCGATACCTGACCTAATGTGGGCATGTATGGGGAGGAAGGCTATTATTTAAAAAGTACAGAGGGTTATGGAATATTTTAAAAGGATACTTTTTATCTCCCAACAATATACAACAAAAGGAATGTTGCCTTTCATTAGTCCTAGGGGTTGAGGATGCCTCTAAGCAATTACTATATTCTTAAAGTCTTTTCTATAAAATTTCATCTGTCCCAAAGAAAAATGCATTTAAGAGACTAAAGAACTACGTAGAACAGCTCTATCTTTCCTGAACAACAGTGTAGCATGGTAGGACACTGAAACCGTTGCAATGTGACTGAAGAGTTTGCTGTGGATGAAAATCTAGCCACTGCTCAGCAGGATAACTTGACTGCTTTTAGTAGTTGATACTAGTCAGACCCTACATTTGAATTTTACTAAGTATTTTGGAAAACAATTTACAGTACTTAGCCCCAAACAACATTATATTATATATTATTCAAAACTACAAAGACAAAAATTCTAACTGCCTGATTGTCATATATAAGTATTTATATATTTGGAGAAGCTATCTTCTAAGTGATTTCTTTAAAATAGAAAAATGTATATTTGATTTTCTAAAATAAATCAAGATGAGAGGGATGGGGTTGTTTGCTGTGTAAGAGACTGACTACATGGCAATAGCTTTACTTAACAAGTCTTTTAAATATTTTTAATTATAATTTTCTATTATCATTCTGTCTGCCTATCTATCATATATATATATATATATTCTATCTATCTATCTATCTATCTATCTATAATCTATCTAATCTATCCTCTCTCTATTATCTATCTATTATTTATCTATCTATAGATCTATCAATCATCTATCTATATTTTTATGTTCAGTTGGTTTGAAAGAATGTTTTCAGCTTTGTGAATCACTGAATATTCTTTTGATCCTTTCAGGGTGACTGAAAGCTCAAGGTTACTTTTAAAATAGTAGTTAAGATGTTGCTTTATTCTGTTTTCTGTTGCTAATTACTCAGTGCCACTAATTAGATAATTTATAAAGAAAAGAAGTTGGGCTGGCTCATGGTCCTGGTCTAAGGTCAAGGACCAGATCTGCTGATGGTCTTTCTTGAGCCATCCTGAGGTGGCTCAGAGCATCACATTATGAAGATTAGGGACCACATAAATGTACTCCATAGCATCTCTTCCTTGTCTTATAAAGCCACTGATATTTTGTCATGGGGGTTCCACCCCGATGATCTGATTTAAATCTAATTGAATCTCCTCGAAACAAGAGAGAACTACTGTTTTCACACAACCAGTATCTCTCAATATCTCTCAATTGAGACTATACTTCAACATGAGTTTTCAGAGATAACAGCCACTTTAAAGCCATAGCAGAAGATATTGCTGTTTCACAGTGTTGACCTCTAAAACGTATTATAAAAGTAGTAATGAGAAACACTTTTGAGTCTTAGCAGAAACTTAGTAACATCATGTTGTACACACATGTTGGGGGAAAGAAATCAGTTTCTTTTTAATATTGTCCTTGAAAAAAGCAATGTAAATGACTGACTTTATTATTTCTCTGTTCTTGAGTATGTCACTTGCTAGTATTCTGTGTGACAAATGAGATGTACATGCGAAGACTTCTGTTGGATCCAGCAGTACCATGGTTGTCTCCAGGAAGGATGGCTGAGGTATTGTTTGAGTTGCAAGTTAATAGAAGATTATATTACTGGAAAAATAACTGGTAAACATGTCATAGCAAGCAAGATCTGAATATTTGGCAGATATTTTCTCACAAATGAGTGAAATGAGCTTGTCAGTTCAAGAAACGGTTAAAAGTACTCTCTGTCAACGATAAAATTTGAAATTTTAAGAAAAAATTAGAATTTGGGAAAATTTTCAGTCACCACTAGAACATGAGAGATTTCCCTGTAATGAATTTACTGACATCATTAGTAACATGAATGGATCTGAGTATTTTATAGTAGGATGAAGTGTGTCAATATTTGGATGATTTTACAGCAGTGAACAAACATTTTTTTTTAGGAGATAACCAATACATGTGTTAAAAAATCATTCATTGTTCAAAGATTTAGTGTAGTGTACATAAACCAATTTATTGTAACTAAATAGGACACACAATACTCATTGATAAAATCTCAAGATTCCACACTGAGAATCCATTTTCAAACAGCTAGTCCTTATTGAGTTTGAGAGCAGTGTGTCTTCACATATCTGAAAACATTATTGAAACATCTCTTTCATTTTCAGCTTTTACCTGTAGTTATAGACACTCATGTCTGCATGAAGTTAGACCTTCAAGTAGAATTCATCTATGAGCACACATCCAAGAACATTCATTCAGAGTAGTGTGGAACTGCTGTGCTTTTAGGTTAGAAAACTTTGTTCTCTATTTCAGGTACCAGGGGGCACTTTGTTCTACCTCTCATTTCCCACTGGGATTAGGTTTGACCTCTAAATAATGGGTGTATCAATATTGCCATTGTAAGGCATGAGCCATGGTGTTTATAAGGCAACACTCTTTAACTCTCAACAATTCATCCTTTCTCATAAAAAAAAAAAAAAACTGTTGATTTTTCTAAACTATATTTTGGGTACTTGTCACACTAGCAATAATGATTGTTGCCAGAACAATTTGTATTCTTTCTACTGGTAGTGCCTTGAATTTAAAGTTTAAGAAACTGAATTTGTAAAACAAGTTAAAAACAAGAATACAATATCAATGTTGGAAAGTTCCCTGAGGATTATTGTGGCTAACTTAGCTCACAATGTTCTTTGAAACTCATCACTTTGATGGCTTAGTCTTGATTTCCTTCAGAAATGGGGAAATTATTAGTTAGTTCATGGTTGGGGATATAAATGAAATAATAAAATAAGTATTCTTAGGAATGTTAGTTTTTCCCCTCTTAGAATTCCTATAAAATTTATTATAAATTTTGTTGTAGTTACCAGTAATTCATTTTTATTACCGAGTAGTATTCTATTACAAAAATATACCACATATGTTTAACAATATGTTAGAACTTCAAATTGTTGTAAATTTGGGTTATATTTTTGTTTAAGTATTTTTAATTGATACATATATGTTTTTGTTTCTCTTAGAAAAATACCTAGTTGTGGAATGCCTAGGTTAAGTGGTAGGTAATTATTTTTACAAGAAACAGAATATTATGGATGCAAATCCTCTATCTGATAAGTTTTTTGCAAATATTTTCCCCCAGCTGATTTTCTGAATTGTATCTTTGAAAAAGCAGAAAATGTTAGATTTGGAGAAGTTTGCTTGATGAATATTGATATTTTATATGGCTGCATTTGTTTTTGAGTCTTCTTTCTATGATGCCCTTTTCTATACCAAGTTATGGAAATATTCTATACTGTCTTTCAAAAGATTTGCAATTTTAGCTTTCTCAATTAAACTTATTATCTCTCTAAAAACAGCTTTATGTCTGGTGTGAGGTAGAATATTAATTTTCTTCCATACGAAAATCAACTTTTAGTACCATTTATAGACTCCTCCTCAGTTGGACTACTTTGGTTTTGACCTTGATAAATCAATTATCTGCATAAATTTATGTCTACTTTGAATGCCATTCTCTTTCATCAATCTCTTTGAATTTCTTTCTGAAAATACCACACTGTTTTCTTACCGAAGTTTTATGGGAGATGTATTCTAATACATAATATAATTTACTCTAAAATAGTATAAGTTTTTTCTTCCATTTTGGTCTCCTCTTTCAAGTTATTATGGCTATTTGTAGTGACCTTTATATTCATACAAGTTTTAAAAAAGCTTGCAAACATATTAGAAGTCCAATGAGGTTATAGTCAATATAAAGTTAGATTTATGCCAATTCTGGAAGAACCACTTAAAATATTAAGTATTTTAATACATAGATATGTTTTTTGGGCTGTTTAGCTATATCTTCTTTAACTTATGTTAAGAACATTTTGTAGTATTAAGTATAAAATTTTGAATATTTTCAGTGAATTTTATTTCTAAATCTTTTTGTTTATATGAACAATGTTTGTATTCATATGTTTTGTGTATGTGTGTGTGTGTGTGTGTGTGTGTGTGTGTGTGTGTTTTGCAAGCCTATGAGTCCTGAGTGTGAACACCAGTGCATGCACATGTAGAAATTAGAGCAGAATATTGGGTGTTTCTATCACTTATTTCCTTGAGGCAGGGTCCCTTATTGAACTGGAAATTTGTCATTTTGGGTAGACTGGTTGGCCAAAGCTCTCAGAATCCCCGTCCATACTGCCTAATGCTGGAATTATACAGCTATGCCTGTTTTTTTTACATAGATGCTTAGGATTCAAACTCAGATCCTCATACTTGAAGACCAAGAGCTCTTGCCTATTGAACCATGTCCTTAGTTCCATAAATGATATTTTTAAAGGATAAATTCCAAATCATTTGTTCTGAATATGCAGTAGTACAATTGAGTTTTATATGTCAACCTTTAGCAAGAGATTTGCTAAGCTCATCAATCTCTAGAATGAACTGTGCAGATATCTACTGATATCTACTGATATCACTGTGGCAGGGGTAGTTACTTCTTTTCACTTTCCCCTTCTTTTTTTTCTTTTTTATTAGTTCTTTGAGATTTTATACAATGCATTTTGATGATGTTCACCTGCCACTCAACACGCAGATCCTCCCAGGTCCTTGCCCAACTTTGTGTTCGTTGTTGTGGCTGAACTATTACACAGTAATGAAAGAGACCAATCTTGTCTTGTTCTTAGTAAAGAAAATGCCACATAATGTGTGGCATCATAAAATCAGGTGTAATATTTCCGTTGATATGCTTTCTCATATTATTATTTTTTCACATAAAATTTTGACAGAAAATTTTATTGCTTAGTTAATCCGTCAGTTGACCCTAACTATCTTTGTACATTTCAAATATCCAGTCACACTTTAATATGATTTGTTGGGGCTTGCAAGATGGCTCAGCAGGTAAAGATAACTGCCACTAAACCTGATGATCTGAGTTCAGTTCCAGGCACATGGCACATGCATGACAGAAGGAAGAAACTGACTCTTATAAGTTGTCATCTGGCTTTCACATACATGGAATGGCACCCACACTCACACACATTAAATACATGTAATACATTCATTAAAAACATGACAGGACACTATGGTGTGGGCAGAAGGGAGAGCTGAGTGTACTCAAAACACATTGTGCAAAACTCTCAAATCAATACAAGTATTTAAAAATCGGATTTGTTGGTATTAAGGATTTTGTAAAATATGGTTTATTAGTGGTTAGTAAAGTGCTTATCTGCAAAGAAGAGGCTATGAGTCAGAAATGTGAAATTGTGCATTTTACTCTAATCTTCATTGAATACCCTTTTATATGTTTTGAAAATATTATAATCATACATTTTTCAAGTTATATATTCAGATATCATCATGTTCAAGTTTCCCTTGATTGTTACTTTATTATTACACTAGCTATAAGGGTAACTAAAATATATATGAAAATTAAAATTCATTTCTCTTTATCCTCTATATTTTCATATTTGTTTTGTGACTTGAATTCTGAATTTATATATGTGCTTTAATTTTGATAGTTAAGTGTGATGAAGTTAAAAGAATGAGTCGGGGAGATAAGCACTGCAAGCTTGAGGACAGGAGTTTGAATCCCCAGAACCTGTGTGAATGCTGAGTGGGCACAGTGGCAGTCTCTAATTTCATTCTCTGAGGGTGAAGACAGGGCATCCCCAGAGTGACCCGCTTAGCAGGACAAGCCATTCTGGTGAGCTATAGGTCTGATTGAGAAACTCCGCCTCTGTGACCAGGGTAGAAGAGTGATCAACAATGATTCCCAGCTTTGCTCTCAGGCCTACACAAGCATGTACACACATTCACACCCACACTTGTGCCCACACACATTCATACACATACATACATCTATGTATACCACACAAGCATGACAAATGGGAGAGACTATAGTAAAAATCCAAGTGACCATTAGTGGGATAATAAAAAATATAAGGTATAGTCCTATATTGGGCTATACAGCAGTAAATATTGCCTTGATATACAGCTATACATAATAGCAAAGATACATCTTAAGGACATAGCATGAGATAAAAGAAATGAATCTCCAAAAATGTTTACAGATACTTCTTCAGAATCTTCAAAAACAAAGTAAAAACGAGCACTCCATACTGTATACAAACACACTTGTGTAATAGAGCAGGAAGTTAAAGTGACCTCTAAGGAAGGAAAGAAGGGGTTGGAGACAGAATGTGTTTTAATAAATGAGAGGAGACTTCCAGAGACCTCATGGGACTCACCGGTCTAGAAGAAATGTCAATATATGTGACACAGATAATTTTGAAGGATTGCACAAGATATTTAATAAGTTTTTTGCTTTAGTTTTCTTAAAGCAGATTCTCCCTGTAGTCCTGGGTAACCTGGAACTCCCTATGTAGACTAGGCTGGCCTTGAACTCACAGAGATCTGCCTGCTTCTGCCTTCCGAGTGCTAGGATTAAAGGAATGTGCCACCACCCTGGCTACTTTTTATCTTTATTGTGTAAGTTATAAAAATGTAAAAAAAGATTTCTAAGAATCTCAAAAAATAGTGTTTCACAAGGTAGATGCATTCATGTGTAAGAAAATAAACATATTTATGCATGTGAGTTTTCTCCTTTTCATAGAAAAATATTCATGTCATGCTTATGAAATTTGCATATAACTTAGTTATTAGAGATAAATCACATCTTAGTTGACAAGCCAGACATTGAAAGAATCATTTGTATAGTATCCAAAACAGTCAAAATGAATGGAATTGGACATATAAAATATTGAGAACTATTAAATTATGACCATGAAACACCCATACTTAACTATAATTGAAACTTAATATTAGTTACATTAGTATAATGCACTTTCCAGCCTCTATATTCCTATTCTTGAACCTTAATTTTTTAGTTCAACTGGTAACTGCTAAATATTTCAAATGACATTTCTGTATTGCATTTTTAGTGCTGGAGATGGATTGGATTAAAATAGAGATCTTTTTAAAACACCAGTTTCCCTGCCGTAAATACGCAGTCTGCATGAGTTACTACAGTAAACATCTAGTGTTTCTGGCAGCTATCCGTGTTGGCTGATCAAAGAGAAGATGACTTGGAAGAAAGGTAAAGAGAAGAGTGTCCCAGTGGTCGACTAGACTGAATGAAAACATAGGAAAGGGAAAAAAGAAAAAGAAAATAGGGCATCAACAGAGCCCACAGTGCCCACCTGCCTTCCATGCAGTAGTGGACACTCAATTGACCAGAATGATAGCCTTGGTGAGAGAGAGGCATGCTGTCTCCTGATGGTTTCCTGCAGAGGTTATTCTGTTGCAGGCCATGTAATCTATGCCTGGGATTAAACAAAACTTTGAACTTTGTTTCCCTGAATGGATCAAAACATTGAAATGCCAACAGAGATCAAAATAATGTAGTTCTAAGTTTACCTTCTGTATTAGCAGCCATCAAAAAAAGCTTCCTGAAAAATGTAGTAGTTTCTTTGGAAATTGTGAATGTAACTGAAATATGGTGCTTGTGTAATCCACCAATCATATCTAAGAGATACATAGGATAATTTAGAATGGTTTAATGAAGACATAGAATAACTCAACAGATCTCCTTTATTGAAGTTTTTCTTCTTATTTAATAGCTAATCCCATCAATCATTCATTTTTTTGCATAACAATCATCAGATTAGTAGAATGTTTAGTATCTTTAGTTCATATTTTTAATTTTGAGGGAATATATTTTCAGGACCAAAGAATATATGCAACACAAGGTAGGCTCATGTCTATTGACTTACCTACAAGTCCAGAGGGTGTGCTTTGCAAAAATAAAAAGTATATTTTTTATTTTATAAGATTCCCTTTTGGTTATTCTGTGTATTAATACAATGCAAGAAAATATTGTAAATAGTAGGGATACATTGCCCTGAAAACCTTGTATTTCAAAATAAAAGGTTATTTTAGTAAAAAGGGTATCAAATAAATCAGATGATACATATATTTTCCATTTTCAAATGTTAGAGTTTTACTTGATTCAAATTCTTTCATCACTATGAATTTGAAATAGGAAAACATTTACGATGGCATTTCAGATTCATATTAACACTATCTATAAAAATTGTTCTCCACATGCCTTGTGCTCATTTTATATACCACATGCCTAATTATATGGTTACTTATAATGGCGCAATTCTTTAAATTGATTTTTCAGTCCTATAGCTTTGCAGCCAAGTTAGTTTCTAATTTGTAAAGTCCCTTTCCTTCTTGTATCAATGACTCCTGTGCGAAACAGAATTTCTCATTAAAGGTTCCCATTCCCTTTGGCAGTCAGGATAAAACCTCTAATCAAGCTCTAGGAAAGAGCCAGAGTTCAAAGATGTCACTGGGTCTCAAGGCCAGTCTTATGTGCCTTGTTGAAGGTTCTATGGTTTAACTTTTTTTGTGTGAAGAGAACTGTCAGGGTCGAATACTCCAATCAGCAGTCAAATAAAACACATTAAATGAGCAAAAGAGGAGAGTGAGAGTTTTAGAAAAGAGAACATAAAGCTTTAATACTTGATTTAGAGTTTTTACAATTTTAGCATCTGCTTCCCATGAGTACATTGGTGTACTAGGCTCAGAATCTCACTGCTTTTGGAAGAATCTAATCTTTAGCCATAGTGACCACTTTTTAAAATTTTCCCAAATGTGATTCTTCATTCAACCCTCTTTTCTTTCCTTCCCATTTTGCTTCTTCTCTCATCTAAGTAGTACAAAGTCTATGTATGTGTGTTAACATGATCTTAATTGATTTATTCCTATAGGATTAATATTTTCAACTATTTTTCTGAGAATTGATATAATTTTTGAGGCTGTAAAAAGACAAACTCTTTCCTAGGACCCCAGGAGAACAATATAAAACTAGCTTGTATTTTGTTTCAGGACAAAATGTAACAAAGATGTGTATTGCAGATGTCAAATCCAATATTTTGCTCCTCGAAATATGTAGGACTCCCAGGAGCCTCTCTTATAGGGAAAAGGAATAAGAGGCTTACCGCCCATGATATAAATATGAGCAAAGAATTTTGCCCATAATTTTAGCTTAGCATTTGGAGAAAGAAGTTTCAATTTAACCTTAGAGAGTAGATTATGTCTGTTCCTCTTCCACAGAACAGTGATATCAGTATGAATTACATTTGACTTCATAATGTCCATAATGAAATGTTTTGTATTTTATGATCAAACAAAAAGAAAAGAGATACTTTGCATTTTAACACATTTGAGATCTTTACTGTGGAGGATCACTAAAGCCCCTTTTCACAGACTAAATGTGGCCACAGTTCATGGGTATAAAACTCATTCTAAGGTTCAGCATCAACACATACTTTGTTGCAATGGTCTTGACTATATAATTGGTTAGATGACACATTTCTGAAAAGGTAAAACATAAAGACTATCTTTGTTGCTGTTTCTTTTAAAAAGAATTTCCAACTGCTTCAGTAAATGCCTCAGAATTTATTCATTCCAGAATGACATCAGGAAACATTTGACCCTGGCTGTCATGGTTTTCTGATGCTGGGATCTTCAATGAAGATATTTCTTTGTAAATCAGCAGTCCATTTATTACCCATAGTATTTCTGTGAGTCAAGTGGCTTGTTTACGGCACGGTTAATGTTTTGTGAATCCTGCCTTCTGATTCACTTCAAGCACTTTATAATTATATTCCTTGAAAACAGATGCTTTTAATATTCAGCCCGAGTGTTTTATAAGCTATACAAATATTTTGTTTGTGGTATTTTCTAATGCTTAGAGCCAAAACATGCTAGTCAACATTTTAGAAGATCATTTTATAACTCAAGAACCTGGGGCAGTTCAACTTCTGAAGATTTTCTACCAAAGTGAGATGCTTAAACATCATAATATGTTTTGTTGCAAAAGACAAGAACTCACAATTTTAATTTTTTTTGAATAAATCATGATAAAACTTTGTCAGATATGGCCGAGTAATTTCAGAAAATAATAATGTAGCTCTTGTTGCAGTTCTTTCTTCCTTCTGTTGGGCTAGAGTTTTCCTCAAGCCTTGTAAGGAAGAAGGCCCAATTAAAACCACTCATTCTTGTACCACTAAAACCCACACAATGATTTGAAAAAATACCCCTAATTTGAAGCTGTTAATACAGCTGTAATTTTATTTCTTGAACATTGCCTCTTGTAGGGTACTGCCAATCTATGAAAACAAACCAGTAATAGCACCATTTGAAAACTACCCAGGGCCAATTGTCCTCTTTTCTTTTTTCTAAATAACCTATTAAAAGACTCCTAGCAGCTATAACAATAACTAAAGGACCAGCAGTGCCTATTATGCCCGGGTAGCAGTAGTGGTAGCACAGCTCCAGTCCCAGAAATACTCCAAACCAATTGTCTGGCAATTTTCCATGCCCACAGTACTCAATCCAAGAGATAGGTTGCTTGTTCTTTGAGACAGAAGTATATGGTGATATATCTATGATTTTTCAAGGTTTAGAATTTTAAAGACAATTTATATCTAATTTCACAATACTTAAAGTTTTAATATTTGATATCTGACCTATTTTCAGCTTTGCCATAGGACACACTGCACACATGGGTGCAGATATGGACAGATGGCGAACTGTGCAAGGTTTGAAACATCCACATAGTGTGTGTACATTTTGACATTTGTGAGTAGCTATTGTTTTTAGGAATTACTGATTTGAAATCAGTGATGTTGAGAATTCTGAAGTAATAAAACAATTTTTCATCCTCTCTTTTCTGGGCCACCATCTCTTTTCTTCTTTTCTTGAGTATAATCTTTTGTGTTATGGCTACATGTTCTGTAGCACACTCTCACCCAGTCATCATCATGAAAGCCTGGTGAAAGCCTGGTATGTGTTATATCTCTTGAGTAAAGGAGCAATACCTTGTATTTCTTGGGTACTTTTTAATACTTGACATGTTTCAAGGAACATAGTAAATACTAAATAGATAATCACATAACACTCTATGGCTAAACTTTACATATTATTGGTTGTGCATGAAATTTTACTGTTTATTTTTGATACAGATTTCAGTGTTACTACTGTATTTTTAGTGTATTACAACAGAAAAAATACATTGTCTGGAATTTGGAGTTATGCATTACTCTAGTTAATCAAATATTCTAGCTAATAAAGATTTGCTGTCAATATTGTCATAATAAAACCACTTTGTATAGTTAATACCTATGAAGGAAAAGAATATTCAAAATTATGATTTAGACACTTACTGTTACTCTTAGACATTCAATTATAAAAATAAAAACTATTATAATTTTTGTCCAAAGATTTATTTTCTACCATTTTTAGATTAATAATTTTAGGAAATGTTACTGCTGTGGCATATATTTTAACATTAGGCCAAAAATTGAAATTACATCTTTAATACTCAAGAGATACTTCTTTGGTCTTGGTTAATAAAATTAGTAAAAGCAAGATAGTCTTTGCTGATAGAGATTTTTAGTGTGTAGTAGCAGATTGGAAAACTTCTCATTATGTGAATTGATTTTAAAAAGCTGCTAAGTTATAGAAAACAAGAAGAATGTGGATGTATCTATTCTGCAAAGTATTTTTAAACTCAAGAATATAAAATTACTAGTCGTCTTAATATCATTCTAGACTAACTTTACTTTTGTTTTGTACACCATATCATCTACCTATGATCTCTGATTTATGCTTGAGGAGAGAAGGCAAGAGGGGAAAATGTTATTACCTGGTAGATTAGTTCCTAGGTCAGCTGGTAGTCATTCTAATCTTAAGGCATGCAAAAGCATCCGTGTAAATGCATACATTCACATAGAGGCTGCTGCCTCTGCACAAAGAGTCACCAGAATCCCCTGAAGAGATGCCTCCTCTCCCATCCACATTCAAATTGTCCTTAGCTTCCTGTCTGACAAGGCAGGATCAAATTGACTTGAGAAGTTGTCCAACAGCACTACAAATTACCTTCACTATCTTTTCCTGACCCTCCACCTTACTCCTAGGGGAACACTTTATGAATGAAATTACCCCAGGAACTACTATCTCTCAAAGTGGAAATAACAAGAAGAGGATTACCATACAGACATACACAGATATTATCTATAGCACAGGCAGGCTAAGTCAAGGCTTTCTTTCTTTAAAGGATAGTGAGGGATGGATGTGTAATCTCATTCTGTCAAAAATGCTGAAGATTTTCATACATCACAGTGTTTCAAAATAAATTACGTGCATAGTAGTGCTACATTAAACCAACATCTAGCACTAAGATGGTTCTTTACTAAGTTGCAATGCTTTTTTATCTCTTGAAATAAGAAACACATTTAACTTGGTTTCTGTGATCATCCTGAAAATAATGCTCTCTTGTTTTGGCAGAAAGTAAAAACATACATTTTTAATCAAGAAGTATGCTTTTCCTTGGGGGAGGAGGGAGAGCTGGCACCTTGGGCCGAGTTTAACGTAGTTCTGGAGGGCAGACACGGCTCACTTCATCCAGAATTCCACGTGCTCACTACTGACACCAGGGCTGGCTTCAGACAAATATTACCGTGGGAGGTTTTGCTCCCTCCTGTCAAATCTCCTCTCCACCTTGGGATAAAAAGAGAAATGTCATTTCTTTGCAGCATGGGTGCCACGTCCAGACTTATCCCACAAGCTTTATTTTTGACTTTTACCTCCTGCACTGCAAATGGGAAATTGCCAGTAGTCTGACTCTCTCTCACTCCTATCCCATCAAATTTTATTTTTAAGCTAAATATGTATAAAAATTTTCATTGAAACATGCCAAGTCACAGCTCGGTAGTCCCTGATACTGCACACTGTACGTTGCAATAAAAATAGGTCTGAAAATTCTGAAATTACTAAAATGCACCCATTTCTGTAAATCCTATGAAAGACATAAGGAGATTTATAGTATTTGGGGGGAGACACCCTCACCAGTCTTATAAAATTTGGTAGCTTGGGGGTCACTTCCTAATAGGTGCAATTTCCTCTATTTTAATAAAGGTATTTTAACACCTGTATTCCATGCCAGATACCATTGTCATTTTTTCCACTGACTGGCTCAAATAAATGCTGGTGGGGGCCAGACACTCTTCAAACACTGCTGCTTAATGCCAAACACAACTAACATGCATATGGAAGAAGCCAGGGAAAGCAGTAACCTCCTTAATTATAGCCAAAGGCTCCACGTCCAGAAAGCAGACAGGAACTTTTCACTCCTGGGTGGATGGGGGTCAGGAAGCCGCTCCACCACGGATTCCTGAATTGGCAGCCCTTCTTTCCCACCCCATCAACACAGTCATTTTTTGTCTGCCAAATTCTTGTCCAACCCCAATTCAAATCTATTTATATTCGCCTTTCCTATTCCTGGGCTCAGATGTTAGCCCATACGGTGTGTTGACCGGCACTAAATGTTACTGTGAGAGACCAGCGTTTGCCAGCTTACTTGGTGGCTGACAGCAGGGAGACAAAAGTTCTGAATATCTGGAGGGACATTAATCTTCTTAGCAAAATCCAGGCTTTAAAGAGGTGGTGGTGGCAAAGTTCAACTTAAAAGCACTAAGTATCCCGGAACTGAAGAATTCAAGAGGTTAAGATTTGATGCTGGCTGGAGCCCTTTGGCAAAAATGTTAGCTGCCCAGCAGTGCACTCAAACAGCAGTGGATGTGAGCATCACCCAGGAACTGTGTTAGAAGTGCAGGGGTTCAGGGTTATCCTGCAGAGAGTCTTATTCGGGTGGGATAGGTCAAGCCCAAGAATCTGCTTTTAGTGAACCCATGGATGACTTCGATACAGGTGGTCTAAAACTCCACTTTTGAGATGCAACCCCAGGTCTACACTGCCCTCCCCTACAACATTCCCCTCCAACAGAGTAAGGGAATTGGGAACATAATTTAAACACGTTAGTGGAGTGCTGCTTTAATTCAGATTTATTTAAAGCTTTATAACACTGCACTTTGTTGTAGAAGTTTTATTTAAAATTCTGAGGTAGAATAACCTTTTCTGAGTTCAATTTTAACAAGGAATTCTATTTGAAGACTGTAGTCCTCAGTTTGTGAGGTCTGAGCATAAAAAGAAAATAAAACCCTACAAGTTGGACCTTCTTATGTAAAACTAGACCTTATTCTTTTTAAGAGGTGTGACCTCGGATCATTAAAATTTTTCCGAAGAGAAGAAATCTGGGATAGATAGCTTTCCTGATAAAATGTACAGTAAAAATTGTAAGCAGCCTATATGCCTCTCTGTCCTTTATGCTGTTTTAGAGGCGTTCTTAAATGAAACACAATGCTTTAAAGTTAACTCAGCTGAAATCTCTGAAGAAGAGAGTAAGCAATTCCTAGGGTGAGTAGATTTTGATGCAGTCTTTTGCTCCAGTATTTGGCTATGTATCAGGAAAACTGACTTTTTCCATTTTGTGGGTGATTGATGTCATTCTGTGCTTTGTTACCACAGGATACTAGACATAGCATATTTAAAGAAAAATAAAAATACAAGTATTGTCATACAGCAGTGCCAGTGGGATTGAATTCTTTGCTCTAGTCAACAGTTTGTGGTTTGGGTTCTTAGGATAGAAAGTGAACATGTAAACACCTAAAAAAGTTACGTATTGGTTGGGTAAAAAAGGGAATATTTGAGGACAGGACAAATATTTGTGCTCAGGACAAATAGTCATGAGACATTAAGGAAAATCATCTGTTTGGATTGATAGTAAAACCCAACAATTGCTTTCAGACATCTGTGATTAAGAAAGGCTAAGTAGGATTAAGTAAAATTCCTTCAGAGAAAAATCAGCTTTAATATTCGTGAAGGTATAAATTCACATGATCAGAATCATCTTTTTTGACATATGCAAAATATGACAACTCTTAAACAATGAAACACGACAGGAAAAAAATATTTTCAGTATAAACATCATTCAGATGAGTATTTTAACCTGTAGTTCTGTACAGTGTAATTCTCTCACTTCCTAATCTTTAAATACACATTGGATTTCCAAATAATGGGAGGTGCTCATACACTAGTGAATATAGTACTTTGATGAAATTTGGTCAGGGAACAAATGTACATCCCATTAAAGAAAACTGATAGATGAAGCAATAGCACATTTACTGCCAATATAAATAATAAATCTTTTCTTAGTAGGACATTGACCAGGGACTGCTGAATGTCTTTATCAGCACTGTCACTTGAACATCTGTGCTCTTTTGCTTTACTATTTGTGGATAACTTAAGGAAACAATGTTACCTTAAATCTTTCTGGAAGTGAGGTAAACCTGTGCTTTGCTCTTCACACCACACTGTGAAAATGAGAGCAAATGCCACCCACCCCAGACTGTTCAGTAATTTTGAAGAAATAATTTAGGTGACACCTTATTAAGATGGAAAATCTTCTTGCAGTTGATCATAATTCCAAATCAAACAAGTTTCTTTCATCTAGTGTTAATACATACCAGTGATAATACAGAAATCTGTTAAAATAGGGCTTATCCACTGATTTCTAGATGTCTGTTTTGCACAAAGAATTTATAAAGCAACAGCTTCTGCCTACTGCTCCGATACAGCCTGTGACACCTGTACTGCAGGGAGGTAGTCTGCTCACAGCAACGAGCCCATTATGCAAGTTGCTCTAACAGAACTCTATGGACTATCACAGATATATAAAATATTTAAAGACCTCTTCTTTCTCCCTCCATTTAGTATGTATTATAAGATAGTTGGATACACTACTAAAAGCATATCTCTGAGCCTTCATAAAGAGCTCTGGAAAGAAAGCAAAGACATTTAAAGCATCAAAGAGGCTGATGAATAGGGATGCCAGGATATTCAAATACATTTAGAGACAGTATTGTCAAGCTTGTTTTCTGAGCCATGATACTAAAGATAGTAGGAACCAGCAAAGAAAAGAACTCTGTAGAAATGCAAATCTCTTCACTGTTGAATCTATTAATCCACTGCACACTTTTTTCTGAATCATACTTACTCAGATGTACAGGCAACAAAAAGTATTTAGAATATTTGCATAATTTCAAGCACCCAGTTCATAAATTATTTATTGGTTGTGGTCAAATGAATGTTAGCTATTTCATAATTATCTTTTGTGCAAAAGGTTGCATGGTTTACAAAAATATTTCAATGGCAATTGAATATCTGTAGCTTGCTTAAACAGTACAAAAAATAAATGAGACTTAATTATGTAGCACTCATGTACATTTTATCCCGTTCAAAAATTCTGAGAAAAATTACACTTAATTTGTAGATTTATTTTAGATGAACACCAGATATTTACAGCAAGAAAAGAGAATGCACGAATCACACTCTAAGACTGGACAAAAGCATTAACATGACATAAATCAAATAAGCAGGCTAATACATGTCCTAAGCATTTGAGTTATAAAATCATAAAGCCCTAGAACAAGAAATTACTTTGCAACCACTTGTTCAACATCTCATTTGATGGTTGTGAAAATTATGATACATAATTTCAGTGTCTTTCACAAGACTGACAGATTATATCTATGGCTGGTGAGCTTCTGATTCAGCACATCTTTCCCGACACTATAGTGGTATATCATTTGAACAGTGATATTCTTTTTCATTATAATGACTAACATCTTAGAAATTTTGGAGCCTTATAAAGAAAAAGTGAACATGAAATATTTCATGTTTAGAGAAGGATAAATAACACACTCTTATTTGTGTAATAAACTTCAAACATATGTTCTCTACCATGAGCTAGAGGTTTCTATAGCACTAGACTGGAGACTTAAACAGCAGAAACTTTTTTCTCACACTCCTAGGGGTAAGACATCCAAGATAAAGACAAGGCTTTAGTTTCTGGTGGGGCCTATCTTCCTGGCTTGCAGGCAGTTGCCTTCTTGCAGTGTCCTCATGTGTCCCTTTCACTTTCTACTAAGGGCAGAGAAAGGAGTCCCTGGAATCTTCTTTCCTTCTTATAAAGACATCCGGCCATCTCACGAGAGCCCCATTATTATTCCTGTAATCATCTTCTTGAAGTCTCTACTTCCAAATGTATTTGGAAATTGGAGCTTCAACTTATGAACTTTGTCAAAATTTATACTATAACAGAATGAGAATATAAAAATGCAGAAATCATGATAGGACTTTTTTGCACTGTTACCTTGATGAGAAAGAATAGCCACGAACATGTTAGTAACATGAAAAAATGAACATTTACTTCACTACTTTTACTTGTCCATTTGAACAGATGTGCTTTACCATCTCATTCCAGTGTAGGACCAGAACTAGAGTGAGACAAGAGAGGTATCTACAGGACATGGTTTAACAGGAACTGCTCTCAAAGTTGTGCAAGTACAATGACAGGATACACACCACCCCGAGAGAGAGATTTCTTCCTTAAATGTTATGTCTTGGGCACCTCATTTGCTGCAGCCGGATCCAGGAAACTGTCGGAAGCTCAAGCTAGAGATTATAGGCACTTTTAAATATCCTGTTTGTATTAAAAATCAGAAGATGCCGAATAGGTGATTGGAGCTATAAGGTGTCAGGGAAATATGACCTATAGGTGTGTTTTCTCTAGCTTTTGGTACTATTTCAAAGGAAATCAAGCACTTAGGGGGTATTATCTGGCTTTGAAAATAATCTCTATGGGTTGGCTTTTTAAAGTTTTACCTGCTGCAATTTTGAGTGTTTTCTCTCTTTCTTGATTCAAGCCTTCTAAGGAAGCCTCTGCCACATGCCCCTGCCCGTATGAGCAGACCTGCTAGCACTGCCATGCCTTCTCTGTCAGGACGGGCTATAATTCTTTAAGACTATGATCCAAAAGAAATCCTTCCTTCTTTAAGTAACTTCTCTTAAATGTTTTGTGTCTTAGTCACAGAAAAGTAGCTTACATGGTGTCCTTGAAATTTCGGCTAGTATTAACACTGTCATTTCCACCCACACCGAACTGGTCAACCTAAGCCTAAGTTAGGTAGAGACTATGCAACACCAGACTTAACATTGCTGGAGTAAGGAAGCATAGTTTCTCATGGAGATGACAATATAATTATTGTGTATAACAAGACATTCCAAAGCACCAATGTTTAAAGATTTGGAGATTTGTTATTCCTGAGAATCTTATATTGATTGGCCTCACATGGTCAGTTTTCCCTGTTACACATAGTAGTTGCAATTATTTAATGCCTGCATTTGCTGGGAGCTCATTAGGGCTTGATTCTGAAGATACTTTCTAGTCTTTCAGGCTTCCCACCACAACATGACATAATTTAGCAATTAAGTCTGAGCTTTATGGAATAAAGAATTCCAAGGAGACACACCCCAAAGTGTTTGTATTGATAATATCTCATTGACCAACCAAGTCATATGACCAAGATCAGGAGCATAAAATAATGGTGTTCACTCGGGGAGCATCAGAACAGTAGACCACAGATAATCCTATGGTCTTTAATGATTCATAGCCCTTCCACTTGTAAAGTATACTACCTTCCAAGGTTACCAAGGTTAATTCTATTTTGGTACCAAACACAATCTTATTATAAGGACAAAAGGGCAAAGAGGACATAAGGTTGTTTCTCTAGCCATTTTATGAAGTATTAATCCCAAATTATGTTCTCATTATTTCATTACTTTCAAATAGCCCAATCTCGTAAAAGCAGTATAATGGAGCTTAAGTTACATCATGAATTTTAGAGGTGACACAAACTTGAAAACATAAAACACTTGCAAATATCTTTTAAATTGAATATGTTAAATATAAATACATAGAGGGTATCTTAGATGCCCCTTTTATATGTCTTAAATGTTCCTTGGCCCTTGTTTCTTAGTTGACAAAGATTTAGAAACTAAAAGGTCAAACTTCTACAGAATGGGACAGGATAATCACAGCAGAAGTTCACATTCATAAAAGGTTGAAACACATAACGCTGTTACAGTAATTGTGTAATCTTGTTTGTACACAAATTCAGTTCTTCATGTTCCGGGTTCAGGGATTTTCTTTCACTACACACTACGATTCCACATCCCGGGGATGCTTCTCCTCTCTACTTCATAGGACTGCATGCTGTTGATTCTTAGCTTTACATCCTCAGCTCTTGACTTGTCCCCTTGATTTATTCTTCACTTTCCAGAAATGACATAGCTTTGTAGTAAATTGAACAGCCCATTTCTTGTGTCCAGAAGCATCTTTTAATTTTTAACTGTTTCTGTCTCTGGGTTAACGCCTTCAAACAACTTAGAGGTTTTCTGTATGTCAAAGGACAATTTATTCAGGTGACTAAAGTCACTCTTGTAAGCTTGTTCCAGCCCTGCCAGTTTGTACCTGCCTGCCATGGAAAAGTTTCCTGAGACTTCTAAAAAGCCATTCTACCTAGCTATGAAGGTCTTTAAAACATTTCTTTAAATCATTTGAAGGTTTAACAAAGAATATTAGATCTTGTTCTTTCTTTGGTATTGATCTTAGTGCCATATTTTATGGTGGCACCCTGGATTTTTTTTGTTTTCCTTGGAGAATCAGAAAATCAGTGTTTTATTTTCCTACCCACACAGTTCTGGGTTAGAAGTGGGCACTTTAAATTCTATTGAACAATCAGTACATTCTATCTTTGTTCCTTTATCTTTTGCAATGCCTTACCCTAAGAGTCTGAGAAGAATCAATTCACGTGCTCAACATTCTACATGGAAATATCCACAGGTTTCCTAAGCATAGTCTCTATCTTCAAAGCTATCCTGAAACAATCCCACTTACCTTTTGACTAATAAAAGTCTCTTTTTAGCCTTCCACCATCTTACTGTCTTTCCTAATTATTTTCTACTGCTGTGATAAAACACTATGACCAAACCCACTTGGGAAGGGAAGAGTTTATTTCACTTTCAGCTTATAGTTCGTCATTGAGAGTAGTCAGGGCAGGAGCTCAGGACAGACACCAAAGAAAAGAGCATGGAATAATTCTGCTTACTGCCTTGCTTCCCTGGTCTGGGCTCAACCTACTTTCCTACACAATACAGAACCACCTGCCCAGGGGTGGCAGCACTCCCACGTGACTCAACAATCAAGAAAATGCCTTATAGACACGGCCATAGACCACATATGAGTTCTCTCCCATTAAGAGGGCTCTAAGTCCAATTAGATAGCTGTTGATTACCCCCAAGATAAAAGTTCCACTACTGCAATGCTATATTTTGTTGTGAAAATCATTGTTGTGGTTTTTAGGCTTTAAAGCTGAGTTTTGACCATTGACTGATTTTTCTCCTATAGGATCCTCCAAAACTATGAGAGGCAGTCTTCAAGGAGAAGCTTTCCAGGTCAGTTCCAGCTCTGAATCCTGGGTCTGAAGTATGTCCTAACTTTAGCAATGGGAGCCTAACTTCAAGTTCTGGGAGGCAATCAGGGATTGTGGCAACAGCCTGTATTATTTTCAGAATCTCTTGGACCATTTTGACCAACAACTTGAAGGAAGGTTTCTCCTGTCTGACATTGTTTCTTGTTACATAACCCTCAGGCATACACATGCACTCATGTTCGGATATTGTATGTGCATTTTCCAGTAGGCTTTTTAGCTAATACATTTCCCTCTGGGTTTTCATACCACCTAAGGTTCATTTATTTCATCTCTCTCTCTCTCTCTCTCTCTCTCTCTCTCTCTCTCTCTCTCTCTCTCTCTCTGTAAACTTCCTCCCTCTTCCCCGGTTAATGCTTCCCCATTTTCTATTTGATCATACTTGTCTCCTGTTATTTCCCCCTCTCTTGAGTTTTTTCTTTCCTTTTACTCCCATGGTTCCTTGTATATTTCTCCTCCTCCTTTCCCAATTAAATACCCCATTTCCCCATTTCCCTCATGGTAACATCTGTTTCTTACTATCCCCCATCCTACTTTGCTTCCAATTGTTTTGACAAAACACTGACCAATACCAACTTGGGGAGGAAAGGATTTATTATACTTACACCTCCCAGGTCATAGTTCATCACTCAGGGAGTGCAAGGTAGGAAGTTAGGGCCAGAACCTGGTGGCAGGAACACTACTTACTGGATTGCTCCTCTAATCCGTGCTCAGCCTGCTATCTTATACAATACAGAAGAAACTTCTCAAGGGTGGCACCGCCCACAGTGGGCTGGGCCCTCCCACATCACTCAACAATCAAGAAAATACCCAACAGACATGGCCACAGACCAGTCCAATGGAGGCAATTCACCCGTTGAGGCTCCTTCAACCCAGGTGTGTCAAGCTGACACTAAAGGTGTCCAGCACGCCCTGTCTCTTGGGCTCTTTCTCTTTTTCCCTTTGTGATTCTTTTCCATTTTCCTGGCTCCTGCAGACACATCAGGATATATACTCACACATAACAATTTTCTGCTAAGGTCCACAAAGTAGGGAGAACATACATTGCTTCTTTTTCTGAGCTTGTGTTACTTCATTAATATAACAATTTCTAGTTCCATCCATTTACCTGAAAATATCATGATAAAAAGATCAATTTTTACAATAACAAATCATCAGTCTGTTCTAGGGATGAAGAACCTTAGTTAATGTTTCTTTACCTTTCCTATAGAAATATAGTCAAGCCTATTATTGCTTAACTGATTTTTGATGCAAAAGAAATAAAAGAGAGAAAATGCTAGTTATTAATTTATACTTCAGAGACAGTTGTGATTGATATTGAATTTAAAAATTAGTTACAACAAAGCTGGTAAAAAAATTTGTTTTTTAATAACTTGATTTTATTGCAAGGTATAGTTTTGATAACTCCCTTATCATAGCTACTTATGGCTGTGGTCACAGTTGCATTTGATGGTTCCTTGAGCTCAAGTGGATGCAGGCTTCTCTCTGAGTGGTAGGATCCCATCACCAGGATCTATTCCAGCTGTGCATTTCAACTGTGTATCTTTTGACTCTCATCATCTGGACTTTCTCAGTTATGCTTGTTTATCAGCCGTGGATTAGATTGTTTACTGTTGCAAACTGCAGGGAAGTAAGAAATTCCCTTGGGGTTCTATATGACTCTCAGTGTCCCCAGTAGAACTGAGCCATGCAAAGATAAGTTCAGTAATAAATTTAGACACTTACATTTTTTCCTTACTCTCTTTTCCCTCACTCTTACTTTCTGTGATGACCTCTTAATTAAATGGAGTGCCCTTAAATCCTTGACTGTTGTACTCTTCCAGTGGAAAAAAAAGAAAATATTCATCTTCAATAAACAGATAAAAGTACCAATCGTGCCTGGAGAGATGGCTCGGCAGCTAAGAGCATTTGCTGCTCTTACAGAGGACCCAGGTTTGGTTCCCATCACCCACATGACAGCAGCTAACAATCGCCCATAACTCTAGTTCTAGAGGATTGTACACCATCTTCTACCCTCCGTAGGTGGGTAGACAAAACACTCGTTCACCTAGTACACAAAGATAAAACTAGTAATGTTTTTTAAAGTACCAATGATTGGGTGGTTTTAAAACGATTTTATTTGGGTTTCTTATAAGAAACAAGCAGGTATATCATTAATTTCGTTGCTCTCGTGATCATTGCCACCTTTACTCTCATTGTTGTTACAAGTCCTGAGGAATAAGTAACATATAGAAGCATATTTAAAGGTTTTCATACAGAACACCACAGCTTAGGAAAACTGCCTTTCACTTAGAAGAAGTCAGGAAGCAAAACTGCAGCTTTGAGACATGAGATTGAAACTGTTGTCTGAAAAAGACGAGGAAAAGGGTTTAGCATTTGTATAGACACTATTTTTCCAGTTAATGTCTTCTCATAACACATTATTTATTGATGATCCTAGAATTGTAGGTAAAACAATGGTAACTCTAAAAGTACATTTCAGTACACCCCATATTTAAATATTAGTAACCACGATAAACTCCCTTTAAAAAGATCGAATTCCTTCTAGGAGTATGTTGGCAAAATACGTATTATGGATGTCTGCCCCTTTATATAAAAAAGTAGCAATTTGCTTTTTCTGACAGGATATTAAAGCAAAAACAGCCCTGAAATTCTCTCTCTGTGACCTCATTATTATTTCTGGAAATGACAATACAATTAACATAGTATCAGGAAGGAATAGAGCTTCAATGTTGCCTCCTATGGTGTCACTCATTTCAGAAATGCGACTGGAAGGTATTGTTCTACGATTTTTAAATGTGTATGTGTGTGTGTTTATGTGCTCACCTGTATGTGGGCGACCTTTGAGGCAGAGGGAAGCATTGAATCCCCTAAAGCTGGACCTAAATGTGGCTGTTAGCCACAGCCTGACTTGGATGGTGGGGAACTGAGCTCTTGTCCTTTGCAAAAGCAGCAAACCTCTTAACTGCTGAGCCATCTTTCCAGACCCAGAACATATAATTAATTTAGGCCAGTAGAATTCAAAATCAACTTACACAATGAAAAAATGATATCCCCAAAACATTTTGTGAATACCTTTCTTTTGAACTCTCTAGATAATTTCTCATGGTAGATAGCTTCTAGAACATGGATATCTTTTCCTTTCCCTCAGAGTATGAGTCATATAAAAATTTAATGAAGCAAATGAAAGGCAAACATATCATCACATTTCTAAACTTCACTGTCAATATTTCACACCTGTGTGGAAAACAGATAGATGTCTGTCTAAGCCGTAGTTTGATAATATGTAACTAACAAGTTGATAACATCTAACATCTAAACTGCAACCCCTAATTAACTCACCTTTCGAATTATCTGAAAGACTCCCTAGCAACCCGTATAACCCATATCGGCATGAAGGCTAATGACAACGTGCATATTAAAAATACCAAGTAGGTGGTGAAATGTTATATTATTTGGTACAAAAGCTATCATCCACCTGTGCATAAGGGATAAGTTTTTCCACTTTGCTTTTAAAAAAAAAAAAATTGAGACAGGACCATGTAGTCTTGTCTAGCCTGGGCCTCCATGCCTGCCTTCCACTTTTCCTATCATAGATAACCTGTTTGTTATGCACTCATAGCTTCATCCAACAAATTATAGAACCAACCCAAGAAATAATCATTCAGCTAGAGGGATATGTGAACCATTTACCAAATGCATCAATTTATGTACTGATGGTGCATATTTACTATTGATATGTATTTATCTACTGATCATATTAGCATTATTATAAACAAGAAGTTGTCATTCTAAAAGGATATCTAGTTTTTCAATATTTAAGTTTCATGAATCACGGTAAACTCATTTGAAAAACTGAACCCATTCTTGAAGCGTAATAATAAAATATTTAATATATTAGAGAAAGCTAATTAAATTAAATTACCACATTCTAACAATATTTAAGTTCTCTTTTACTCAGGATCCAACACAATCTATAACAACATTTGTATTGTTAGGGTAAAGCCATCTTGTATACATTTGAGATTTGAAACAGAGAAAACTCATGCCGGGTAACAATTGTATAATGCAGGTAGTTGAGAATTTAGTGTGTCTCTTGATGAATGGACAAGGAGGCTTCACTATAAATATAAAGTGAGGACATGGTATGGTAGCCATTAAAATTTTATGAGACTGATTATTTTAAACATCTTGCAACAGTAAAATCGCCCACTTGAGGCTGTAAACATCATGTAAGTTTTTTGCAATGGTATTTCATCAGAAGTGATAGGAATTCCTTAAAAAAACTTTTTTCCAGCAGTTATACTTTTATTAATAATTAAATTAAAGGAAATTTAAGAGCATCTATTACACTGAACAAAGGTGTGTTAAGAATTATAGAGATTCAGTCACTGTGTACAATATACTCCTGCAACAGAATGTTGTGTAGCATCTGTGAACATGGCCAGAGTGAAGCATTAGAGAAACCAGCAAGGCGCTGTTTTGGTAGATTTCCCTGAGGGAAAGCAATTCTATAACTATTTATTTCACCAGAAATGGTATAAACTGAAACGGGATTTTCCCCTTTTGTTCTCCTCCATTTTCTCCTTTCTTCCTTCCTTTAATCTTGCCATCTTTATCAAAAAACAATAATAACAACAAAAATCATCATCAATATTTCTGTATCCCACCTTCAAGAAAAGAAGAGACAGTTCTCTTTTATTAGGTACTCAAAGGCAAAAGTCGTTTTATTGAGATAGGAGAAGGAAATTATCGTAAAATAAAATTCTGCGAGCTATGAAGTAGCAATTTTCTTTTTAACCTTCTAGGACTTTTAAAATTAAAATGTCACCCAGGAGTCAAGGACATTGCAGAAGAGGGGGCAGAAAGACTGTAAGCGCCAGGGTTTGTGCATGACCATAAGGAGACAATCTTACAGGCTCCTGGGGGTTTGCTTATATGAACTTAAAGCAATGGTGTCAGCATTCTCAATCAGACAAAAAAACAGCATGGAGCTAGGGGAATGGGCAGGAAGCCCCAGTCTTAACAAGGACCTATTGGCAGCCTATCACTGCTGGGTGAAGGCAAGTTGGTCTTATTTATGAGAGTGATACTGGATAAACTGACTAGGCTCTAGTGAATAAGCTCACACTGAGGGACATCAGCGTACAAAACCTTGACTTGATAGGCCTTAACATATACTCCATATTAACATGGAATGCCTGAAATCCCATGGGCAGGCTATGTGTGGGAAGGTACAGATAGGGGAAAGGGTCAAAATATGATTAAGATATTTAAAAAATAAAATCAACATTTGTTGTTTGAGTTCAGATACAAGCTCATAATAGATACTCCTAGCCTGTGTTTTGGAACTCTGTCCTAAGAAATCTGGATTCTGTATTGATAGCATCTACATTAAACCCACTGGGTTAGTATGGGACTGACTCTTAGATTGTGATGTGTGAGTGTGTGTGTGTGTGTGTGTGTGTGTGTGTATTTCAGTTCCTATCTCATATACTTTCCTTGAGTTCAAAATATTTCATGTAGCCAATATTTCGCTATATATTTATCCTAAGCACCAGCAGATACCTGTGGATTGTTGCCAGTTCAAAAATGCTGGGAATGAATATGGTCAATCACTAAAAAGATTATTTACATAGTGATATTTAAGAACATTGAATATGTTTTTATGGGAAATAATATTTCACTGCTATTAGTTCTGTCTATATGAATCTAGAATTTAAAAACACTTTATTTCATTGAGTTTTCCTCTTTTTTAGTAAAGCATTGACTGATATTTTTGCAATAAGTCACATTCAGTTCTAAGTTTTGTCCCTTTAAATGGCATTATACCCATGTTATGGTTTCTGCACCAAGAGTTTCTTTTTTCCGCTAACCTCTTGAGGTCACAGTGGTGGTTTGAAGTCTAAGCAGCAATTCATTTCAAAGAGTAACTCACAGCAGGGTGTGTGCGATAAGGGTGTTCTTGATTCCAGTATTCACATATATTCTATTTTATTTTTTAGAAAATTTGGTTCTGAGGCTACTACAAAGGCAACACCCTTAAAACACGTCATTCTCTATGTCTCCCGGTAGCAAAGCCTTATATAATGACACTGGAGATGTATTACCAGAATTTTCATCACACAAATACAGTTTTAAAGATACCCAGTGGAGTCCTTGATCCATCATGTGCTCTTTGCTCTGGAGAGCCTCCCATTCACCTTTGAGAAGGGATCCTGGGTCACCTTCTGGAGAGTGGAAGATAATATGCCCTTCTATCCTGGGATCCCAGCCACTTAAGCATTTATTCTGATGGTAGGTAAAATGTGATGAGTTAAATTTTGAAGAATGGAGATGAGAACAGGCATTCAGGACCTTTACTGCCTATATTTTAATTCTGCCTGAATTTGAGTCACTTTCTTAAGAGCTTGTACCTTGGTTTCTGCATTTGCAATGGAATCATAGGACTGCTGTGAGAATCAGCTGAGTTAATACAAATAACGGTTCATGCTTGGCATACCCAGGGCTAGGTATGCATATTGCCACCTCAGTGCATATATGGATCTATTAGGGTTTCTGAGCTAATAAAAGGGGTGCCTCAAAAGCTAAATAATGGATTTCTAGAAAGCTATAACCAAGATTTTATGCAACTGAAATAGGATAAGATTTTCTTGGCTACAATTGCATTACTGATCTACCCACTGACCAAACATTGATATATAATGCAAATTTTAAAACTTAAAAGCTTAACTGAAAATTCATTAATTTTTAACAAATATATATTGTGTTCACTGTGTAAAGGACAATTGCTGTTTTATAGTAGGCCTGTCAAACTGACTGGGGTAGAGATTATTGTAATCTTGGTGAGATATACCCATGGTTCAATAGAGACATTAATGTCATGGAGATAACCACTTGCTTTTTTATTTGACACAAGGCCTGCTCCACAAAAGGAAATACATGCCTACTAATATAGCTCTTGTTAGGGAGCTCACAGGCCCTGGGTATGAACCCATTACTAAATGGACATAGTGATATGTCCTCTGCGTTCATATCTCTATACCCCTTAGTAGTTCAGCTCTTGCATCACACCAGAAAAGTTTCTTTGTGTAGAAACTTTGGACGGAAAAACTCATACTGACTAAAGTGCAGAGAACATGTGTCAGTTGGAGTGCTCAGCCACAAATATGATATTCACATACATGCCCCTCCAGGACTCAGAAACCTTTGAGGAAGTGGTGGCATAAAGATTGTAAAAGCCAGAGGTTGAGAAGGACCAGAGTGAAACAGCGTCGTCTGGGCATGGTAGGACTACCGAACTCAAGAATTCACAGCAGCTCTGATTGCCTACACAAGACCTACATAAGATAAAGCCAGTCAACATTTTAGCAAGGAAGAGGGAGAGCTTCACAAGCCCCTACACCTACCTGAGGAGTCATTGACCATTGATGGTTTCTAGGAAATGGGGAGTCAGTTTTATTTAAGGATGTATCCTTTCGTAGATTGACTATGTTCCAAATGGAGGGCCTCGGACCCATGAGTATATGGACAGTGCAAATTGGACTTGGCATCTTATTAGAAAAGGGAGGAAATGAATTTAGGGGAGAGTGAGGAGGTGAGGATGAATTTGGGAAGAGTTAGGGAGAGAAGTGGGAGGTGAATATGGTCAAAATACATTATTTAAAATATTCTCACAGAAAAAACATATTAAAATAGTTTTCAAAGAGTTTACAGAAATAGGGAAACATATATTAAAGCACATGATAGAAAGAGAAAATTACAAATACATTTAGAAATTTTCTTTTTCATGATGGATTGGTAAAGGGCAGAGAGACTCTATTTAGTGGTGCTTGTGTTTAGGGCTGACACACTTGGCTAAAAACAAGAAAACAACTGACAATAAATGTTGTTGAGGATGTGAGGATAGGGGTTCCCACATTCACTGCTGTTGAGGGTGCAAACTGGTTCAGTTACCATGGAAAATGGTATGGAGGATTCTCAAAAATCTAAAAGTAGATCTACCATATGATCCAGCTACACCACTCCTTGGCGTACACCCAAAAGACTCGGTACCTTGATACCCAGATACTTGTTTAGCCATGTATTTTTTTTTTCATAATGATAAGGAAATGGAAGAACCTAAATGTCCTTTAGCTGAAAACATTTAAAAATAATTCTTTGGGAATTTCATAAAATGTATTTTGATCGTATTCCTTCCCCATGCATGTCATTCCAGATCCAACCCTGTTTCCAATTCCATGCCCTCTATTTATAAAGCCTACTCAGTCCAGTTTGTGCTACCCAAATCTTTCTGAGTCAGGGCCATTCCCTGGAATGTGATCTATGGACTATGTTCTAAGACTCAAAGAAAACTGACCCTCCCTCTCCCAGAAGCTCTTAATTGCTGAGTCATCTCTCCAGCCCTCATTTCTACTTCTTGGTTCCTGGATTAGTGAATCCTGGCTATGGGAGAAACAGCACTATATATCAGATGTTAATTCAGTGCATTTATAGTCCTCTGGACTGCACTGTTCTAGCCCTGAAAAGAATTACTACCAAGTTGGTATAGCAACTGATTCATCAAAAGCCATTCCACTGTTCTATCAGGCCAGCTGCTTCAGGATGAAGAAACACTGTTGAGTCAGTGATTTCCACAAACAGTAGTCTATTTCCACACTCCTTGCTTGGTAGAAGCTAGAAGGTATGTGGAATGTGATGAATGAATCGACATTGTGGAAGTCCAGAGACAGCAGTTATGGAAGAAACATTTCAAATGAATGCAGATCTCTGTTCCCAGTAATAACAAAAAGTTGCCCGTCTATGATGGAAGTGGTTCAATGTACTCAGTCTTCTACCTGGTAACTGTCTGACCAACCCAAGAAGTAGAACTGAATCAATGTTCATTTCTGATGCTCCCATGGTGTGCCCAGACATTTGCAAAATGCAGACATGATACATTGCCTTGAATTTAATTTTAGAAGCCATGTTTCTAATCCATGTTATTCTCAGAGTAGCTATCTACTCTCAAATTTTAATTTACACATGGAAAGAAACATCAGTTCTTTCATTCAATTATATGGCTTACTGTTCTTCTTCATAAATCAATAATTCTGAATAAAAGTTGTATATAATTGTAGAGAAAAAGCAAGCCTCCAGGTTCAACTGATTTATTCATTATACCCTATTTGACATTCTAACAAGAAGAAATATTTTGAATACTTACTCTGAGCTGAAATTTCACTGGGTACATTTTGTATACTGGAGTATATAAGAGCTTTTAAATTAAAAATTATCTAAAATGTCCACATAATATGAAAACTAGACTAGAACAGTCCCATGGCAATTCTCAGCCTTATAATCTTTCACAGGTAGTTTTGAATAGCTGTCCAAAAGTTTGTTTTAGCAATACCATGGGTTTGTATAAGGTGTGCAACTCAAGTAATTTTGCAGATTTAAATTTTGATGTGGACCTAGTGATTTTTAGAGCACTCATAGCTTTTAGCTAAATGGCTTAAATGGAGGGGAGATATAAAAAAGTAGTATTCATTTTTTGAAAATCATTTAATGTGATTAAATATTCTAAGATAAAACCCCCCAACACTTTCTCTGCTCTCATAGAGCAACCCAACTAGACTACAAATCAGTTGGATCATAAGGGAAGATGGACAAATCTACCCTATTTTAATCTTATGTCTGAAAGAAAAAGAGCAAAAAAAGGAACATGTAGAGTTTTCTAAGGAAGAATGTGAGTGTGCCCTGTATACCTACTTTAACAACACTTTTTCTTTCAGTGATGAACGGCATGGGGGATGTTTTCAAGCAAAGAATTCACTAGTCCTTTTTCATATTGTTTCTGTTTCAAAATTCTAGAATTTCTAGAAATTCTAGAAATAAATTTATTTTTGTCTTAGAAATGAGAGCATAAGAAAATTCAAAATGTCCCTCAGAAGAGAGTATTTAAACCATCTCCCTATGAGCTATTCAGGGGATTTTGGAGAGTGATTGGGACAATTCTTACTCAGCAGTCTTCATTGGGAAATGTGTCCCACTCTGTCTTCACCACAGCTGGTCTCAATCAACTGTCTTCAAGTAAGTATCTCTCTGGAGTGACATCTTTAAACAAACACCTAAAGGCTACTTAGATCTGACAATGTCAACAAATGTCAAAGCTAGGTTCTAAGGAACTCTCAATCCTAAGATGTCTGAAAGCAAGTTGTGAATTTCACTGACACTTGTATTGACAATAAAAAAAAAAATCAGCTATCTCTATCAGGCTAAAATCGTTTACCTAATTTATGTCCCATGACAAGTAGAAATGGTGTTTCCCCTTCTCAATTTCAGGGATGGTTAAAAGTCGAAAGTTCCTCCTCCAAATGTTACTTAGTCACCCCCAAAATACCATAATAAGAAAAATTGCCAAAACAATTATGATCCAAAGCTACAGAAAAATAATGTACTTTATCTCCCAGTTTAATTGCTTAGTCTTTGAGATATTTGCTGTTCTTTCAATACATGCATATTATTTAATTTGTCTACTAAAAGTGATGATGATGAAAAGTATGATGGCAGATGATACTGACTGATGGAAAACACCGTGATGTTAATAATAATCACACTGTGACCGACACAGGCCAGGCTGTATGTTGAATTCTATTCTGACTTATTTCAACATCACAGGACTACAACCATACTTGTTTTCCCGTCGAAGAAACTGAAGGTTATATAACTTTTTAGGGGCACTGGTAAAGCTGAGGCTATGACTTAGGAGGTATGAGTGAAGAGGTTTTGTGCTTTTACCTGTTGTATTTTAGTGCCATAAAATTTCAGGGACCAGAGAGATGGCTCAGAGGGAAAGGCACCTATTGCCAAGCCTGATGGACTGAATTTCGTCGCTAGGCCCCATGTGGTGTAAGGAGAGAACCGACTTCCAGAAATTGTCCTCTGACCTCACACTTACACTGTTGCTCGTGCCTTCCACTCCATGTACAGAAACATATGCATGTGCACAAAAGAATAAATACTGAAAACAATAGAAAAAAGATACTTTCAGGGTTTCCTTGACCTCTGTGGTCTGTGTACAATGATTTTCAAGAGTAGACAGGAAATTTGGTAAACAAATTTGTTAAAAAACTTGGAAGTTCTTATCCTTGTATAAAATACATTGACAAATCTTATCAGAGCTCATTTATCCTCTTTTTAATAAAACCAAAAAACAGGATCCTATGTATTTTAGGATGGCCTCAATTTCACTATACAGCTGAGGATGACTTGGAACTTATGATCCTCCCACCTCTGCCTCCAATTGCTATGATTCAGGCATACTCTACCATGACAAGACTGAATCCAGCACTTTGTGCATTCTAGGCAAGCACTCTTCCAACTGAGCCACACCCCAAGCTCTACATTTATTTTCTTAAAGTCAATAAGTTTGAATCATTTAAGTCACAAGGTCCACCTCTGAACCTGATGCAACATCTTATGGAATCAGTCTACTACGAACCAGTGATCATTCACAACATTACTTCTTAGTGTTTGTACAAAGCTCTCCTTTCTGGTTACTTATGCTAAAAAGGAATAAAAGAAATGTGAGAGGTTGTCATCATGTATCCTTTTGCTTGTCATTTGGGGTTAGGCAACCCTTTACATTATTTTTTTTTTCTGTATTTCAGACAAAACTGAAATTGCAGTTATATCTTTAAAGAATTAGGACTTGATTCCTTACCTAAACAAGCTTATGCTCCTGAGAAGAGCAAAGACTAGCAATCAGAGTCATTGAAACTTGGCCAGGAAAGTATAAGTATAAATAAATCCCAAATTCTAGGAGTTCGAAAACTGAAAATAAAGAAAAATCTTTCACTTTTCTGAGCATGTACTTAGTACTTTGCCTTAGATATCTAAAGAAAAATGACTCTTCACATTGAAATAAATAAGAACCAAGGAATCCACATCTACTGGAGATCTCTCTCTGTCTCACCAGTAGCCTCCAATTAGAAAATCCATCTGCACAAGAATGTGGGTAGGACTTACACTCACATAGTTGATAACATCAGGCCTCTTTCTAACTTTGCACTAGGTACATAGAGTTTTTAAAGAACTATATTAATTCAAGGGCCAGACTTCCCTTGATTATATATCCCAAAACTTTATATCTCAAAATTCTTCTACGAAATGAAAATTTCAAAGCCAATACAAGTTTAAATTATTTATATATTAAGCAATCAAATATGTACTTTTAATGTAGAGTCACAGGGTATTTGTTCACATTGTCTTTTTATAAAATTCATTTTCTAAGTAGAAATATACTTTCCTATGACAAGGCAGAAGTATCTGCTGAGTCACACAGTTCTCGAATGAAATGTGTTCTTTGATAAAGATTTTGTATAGCACTATTTTGTGTTTTGATACAGATTTATTTACTCTGGTCTATAAAATGTTATAGCATTGCCTCACTGGGCTCTTAAGGTTTTGTTCTTAAGGACTCAATGCCTCACTATGTTCCTTCAACAACAACAACAAAACACACACACTTTGTTAAAAATTATGTACCAAAAATTAAAAGATAGCCTGGTTTGGAATAATTTCATATCACACAAGACTGCAAAACAAATGAGTTCTTTTACCACGGCATATTGACAATTTCTAGATGTGAATGAAATAAAAAAGAAAGCTTTTACTGAGAAGGAACCCCATTGAACTCTCAAGGCTGAGTACACAGCTCACTTCAGTGCCAATGGCACTTGTGTTCTCACTATTGAGGAAACAGACTTCCCATTTGTTGTTTTCAGTATGGAATCCTGTATACCAATAAATTTTAAAATGTTTTTTTTATTTTAAAAAAATTTTAGATTTACATTACTATTTTAAAATTTACATGTTAAAAGGTCTTTGATGAATATAGCATTAAAACAAAAGCCACTCCAAACAGAGTAGATTTTGCTTTCTGATTGCAATAATTTTGTGTTTGCCTTCTAAAGTTTAGAAATGGCCAAAGAATCCATGTAGTTTTCATTGCTTGTAGTCTTAAAAAAATACATGAGCACAGAAAGTGATTTCTATTAAACTAATTTTACCCCTGTTTCTTAGATTTGAATATCTAAATAATTTATCTTTAGATCCTTTTAGCCCTTACTAATGTTCAAAAGAAAGTGCCTAATAAAGATATATGCAGCACATAAGGCCATATGGTAGCTTAGAATAGTCTTGCTATATTTCTTGGCTATGAAGCAGTTGAAATGGGAGATATTAGAGCCTTTCCAGCAGGAACAATTTTGGTAGTTTATTACTTGCCTTGAGCTTACAGTTGTAGAGTCTGAATTTATATTTCATACATACTCTCTTATTCCATAGTTAAAATTGCTTTTATGGTTAATCTCTATTCTATCAGAATATTATCAACAAAAATGTCAGATTTTTATTAAAGGAAAAGGATATCTAATGTAATGTTATGATAGTATTTTGAGACTAATTCGATTTTTTTTCAGTGTTGGGGACTGAACCCCAGACATAGTGAATGTTAGATAAATGCTCTACCACAGAGCTACATCTCTAGCCACAATGGATATTCCCTGTGCATCAAAAAAAGTGCATGTTAACAATGTCTCCTGAGGTGTTTTCTACTTTGTTTCCTTCTTTCCTTCTCTCTGTTCCCCCTGTCCCACTTAATATGTATAAAATATTTGATACAAGAATGTCTTCTAAGCCAGGTAAATGGCACACACATATATTCTGCGCATTTGGCAAGTGGAAGCAGGAGGATCCCAAGTCTGAGGCCACCTTGGACTATATAATGAGACCCTGCCTAAGAACTAAACCCATAGAAACAAGCAAATAAATACAAACAGCAACAAACTTCTATCTCCAGCAACATTTACATTTATTTTTATTAATATTTTTATTACTTTTCTATAATCACATCACAGCTAGATTTAATTCCACTAGAAATCTACATGGTGTGAGTTTATATGTATGTGTTCCTGTGTGTGTGTGTGTGTGTGTGTGTGTGTGTGTATGCATGTGTATATGTAGGTGTGCATGCATGTGTGTGCATGTTCATGTGGAACCCAGAGGACAATCTTAAATGATGTTCCTTGAGAATCATCCATCTTGTTTGTTGAGGCAGTGTCTGTCTCTGGCTTGGAGCTGTCCAGGTTTGTTATATTGGTTGGCCAGTGAGCCCTCAGGACTCTACTGTGTCAGGCTCTGTTGCTCTGTGATTGTATGGGTATATCATCACATCTACCTTTTCATATGAGTTCTGAGTTTTTCTGTGAACTTAGGCCCTCATGCTTGAAAGTTACGTACTTTACTAGTGGAGCTATCTCATCAACCTGAGTTTCTTTCTTTCTTTTATTTTTTTTTTTAAAGCAAGAATGTAGGAGGATTGATTTGGTCTCTCTGGCAATTGTTAGCAGATACTTCTGTATGTAAAGAATGGTCTTTAAAATGCTTTTAAGTATGTAAAGTATAAAACACTGAGTATGAGAAAAGAACAACGCTTTACAAAGGGCTGATCAAGCAGATGGTTTACTGCTAGATGTCACTGGAACAGCAATGGTGAAGCACTGACTTTAGGGACGTGCTGTACTACCCACAGAGCGTTATGATTCAGTGGAGAATAAACTACCTTTGGATCTGAAATCAATATGTGGAAGAAAAGCAGTTGAAAAAAATCATTATTTGTGCTCTATATGATCAAGCCTTAGATGAACTATGTTTTAAAAATATTTGTTAACCTTGTCTGGATACACAATTTATAACAGGTGAAACAATGAAATTTCAGTTTAATAAGCCCATCAATAATTTTAATATGATATAGGTTGCTAATTTAGTAGCTTAATGTGAAAAAATTCTATAAATTCTACAGTTATTATTAATGATTTAATGACCTTATAAAATTTATAGATAGTTTCACATGATATCTCTTCTCAATTTTTGATTTCTTGTGTTCCTGGTATTCTACTCCAATTCCTTGCCTATACCTATATCCTGAGGTATTTCTACTTTAGTACTGTCAGTCATAAAAATGAAATTATTGTGGAATTTCAGGAAAATAGATAGAACTGGAAAACATTATATTAAGTGAGGTAATCCATGCTCAGAAAGACAAGTATTGTATGTTTCCTCTCATTACAGATCTTAGCCTCTAACTGTTAAATATTTGTATCTAGGTGGAACAAATATGAATAAAGACCATGAAACTAGACCCGCCAGACTGGAGAATAGAGATGTTAAAGGAGAGAGATGGGAAAGCTAACAGAACAGAGTGGAGGACAATGCTGGGTATGAAAATGTCAGTGGGAAAAGGGGCAGAGTGGTAAGACAACCCAGATGAAAATGCCATATATGAGAATATAATACACCAAATGAGAAAAATCCATTACTTTGTACATTAACTGAAAATATAAAAAGAAACTTGAACTAGCAAAAAAAAATCATCAAGTGATTTTGTCACTATTTAATTCCATATTTCTCCATTCCAAAATTTTTATAACCAGTTCATACAAATGTATAGAAAATATTGTAATAAGAAATGAACTCCTAGTATTTAATTTGAGGAACATCTAGCCTTTGCCTTCTACTTAGCTACAATATTGCTGCTTGAGCAGTTAATAAAAACCTACTATACAGTAAGTAAAGAAATAAAAGAAATCACAACTTTCTTAACTTCATTGATATTCCTTTTTAAGACAGCATTGATTTGGGATGATAGAATTTGAGGTGTGGGAATAATTCCTGTTTTTAATACTATCAGGCTTAAATTGACATTGTGGGGTAATAAAGTTATTCATGGTACTTTTGTGCATGGCTGTGCATATGTATCCTAAGTGCTTCTATATAAATAAAGCTAAACAAAAAAAATGTAATAAAGCAGGGGACAAGCTGTCTTTCCAAAATTAGTATATTGGGTCTTAATATCAGCTGTGTCAAAAAATACCTGTACTATTAACTACAAGAGGAAAGAATGAGAGGATAGGGTTATTGCAAAACACACAGCAGATTTTAAGATGGCAAGGTCTTTTGAGTTTTGTTTTTTTACAAAGTTAGCCTTGAAAAAGCTTGTCCTTAGAGGCACAGCTGCAGTGGCCTTGCCTTTGTGCTGGAATTGTTTGCAGTTTCTAGGAAAATGTGTAAGAAATGTAGGACATTAGATATAAAAGCAGTGTTCTCTACTGTAAACCATTAAGACTCTACAGTTGCAACTTTATTGTCACATTGATTGGTCATTGCAAGTAACATGATATCCCAGTGGAATTTGAATATCTAAATTTTTGGATCTATATATTTTAATTTACTATTTATTTATTTTAATGTATTTTATTGAATTTTTGAGCATTCCATATATCTTAATCAGGTTTAATCTTCTCCCCTATCTGTACTTCTATAGCCCATCTGTCACATTTCATACATTTTATCATATGTGTTAAGACCTCTCAAATTAGTCAAGTTTGTGAACCCAAATGTCCCCTCCATACGAATTCATTCACTGGAGCCTGGTCAGCCTCCTACCCATTTTCCCAGTTATGTGCTGTGAGTTTGTATGGGCCTTGTCCCTGCTTGTCATCATTGTTATGAGTTCATCTGAGCAAATTCTCAAAAGCCTGGAAGACTCTCTTTCCCATGGTCATGTAATATACCCTGGCTTTTACAATCTTTCTACTCTTTCTTTGGCAAGGGTAACTGAGCCAGAAACACACACTCTGCAGCCTCTTATTGTCTATATTTTGTCCAGTTGTGGACTTCTGTGTTAGTTCCCCTCTGTTGTATGAGAAAACTTCACTAGCGGAATTCAGAGATGCATTACTATGCGCTCTACTTCTTATTCCACTATGTTCTGGAGCTTTAGGTGTAGAGGTTCTATTGTAGATATGTCACTTAGTGCTGGACATCTCACAAACTCTTATTCTCTGTGTGTGACCAGTTGTGGAACTCTGTAATAGTATCTATCTATTGCAAAATAAAATATCTTTGATGGTGGTAAATAGTATAAATATAAGGATTCATGTTTAGTATACAATAAAAAATTACATTTTCCTAGGGATGTGACAGACATAGGTGTTTTTCTAGGATGTATTACCTCTGTAGTCTTATATATTTGACTGTGTTCAGAATACCACACATGAGTTCCCTCTCATTGAGTGGGCTTTAAGTACAATTAAATAACTGTTGATTACTCCAAAGATAAAGTGCCACTAGTGCACCAGTATAGTGTTCTGTGCCAGTCATTGTGGTTATTAGGTTTTAAAGTTAAGGTTGCATCATTGATTGATTTTCTCCTAGCAGTTAGCACAGTATCTTCTAATAATATGAGAGCTAGTCTTCAAGGAGGAGGCTTCCAGGTCAGTTCCAGCTCAATTGCTTCAAGTTCTATGTCCAAAGTATGTTTTTTCTTCAGCAATAGGGTCTTATTTTCAAGTTCTGGGAGGCAGTCACGGGCTCCGACAATAGCCTGAGTCATTTTGGGGAGTCTCTTGGAACACCCTGACCAACAACTTGAAGGAAAGCGTCTCCTGTTTGACACTGTGTTTCTTGTTAAATAGCATTCAACTATATACAAGCACTCACGTACAGATATCACATGTGTTTTTTAAGTGGTTTCTTGAACTAATGCATTTACCTCTGGTTTTTCATACCATCTAATCATTATTTATTTCTCTTTCATGTCTCTCTCTCTCTCCATCTTTTTTCTCTCTCCCCTCTGTGTAATTCTCTCTCTCTTCCCCCAGCTAAAGCACCCCATTTCCCCATGATAATGCCTGTTTCTATTACCCCGCCCCATGTCACACTACTTCTTCCCTTCCCCCTCATGTTTCGTTGTCCACCTGTCCTTCCTCCTTCCCAGCTAAATATCCCCGTCTTCCGCATTTCACCCTTGGTAACGCCTAGCTCCTACTCTCCCTGTCTCTAAGGCTTCCTCTTTCTTTTAGCTTCCCTGGTTCCTTTCCATTTTCCTGCCTCCTGCAGTTACAGTAAAATGTATACTCATATACAAGGATTTGGTGCTCAGATCTAAAAATTTAAGAGAACACATACTGCTTGATTTTCTGAGTCTGTGTTACTTCACTTAGTATAACAGATTCTAGTTCCATGCATTTACCTGAAAACTTCATGATTTCATCTGTCTTTACCACTGAGTAGAAATCCATTTTGTTTTTTAAAAAGTTTATTATTATGATTATTTTATGTTTTTGAGTGTATTGCCTTCATGCACGTGAGAGCACCTGCATTGTGCAATGCCCATGGAGGTCAGAAGACGATGTCAGATCTCCTGGAAACGGGTTTTCAGATGGTTGTTAGCTGCCATATGGGTGCTAGGATTTGAAACCAGGTCCTCTACAAGAGCAATCGGTGCTATTAACAACTGAATCATCTCTCCAAACTCCCAGTTTTTAAATGTACCACATTTTCCATACTCATTTGTCAGCTGAGGGATATTTAGGTCGTTTCTTGTTGGGTATAATACAAGGTGGGCCTAGCCAGGCTACCTGCTAGGAGGAATAGAGAAATGACCCTTGTGGGTGTGGTGTTCTGCTCTGGCTAGTTGTGAGACCAGCATCTGGAAAGTACCTGTCTACCTGGGGACAAACTTACTATTGGCTGTATTTGGGACCCCACCCCATAAGGTCATTGGCTCTCCAGGCCTATAAGAGCTTGTGCACCTATTCAATAAACGAGTTTACAGTGCCACGTGCTTGGCCTGCTTCCCGTCCAACTCCCAGAGTCTGTGGCTTGACTCTGCGTTTACTCATCCCCAACCCCTCGGGCTGACCCTCCAAAGTCCGCTCAGGCTGGCCCTGAGTGGTGAGACACGATGGTAACGGACACGACTATAGTTTCCAGTTCTTAGTTCTTGTGAAAAGAGCATCAACAAAGATGGATGCACAAGTATCTCTGTAGTAGGTTGAGTCCTTCAGGTATATGCCAAGGAGTGGTATAACTAGATCATATGGTAGATTCAATTTTAGTTCTTTTAAGACTTTTCCATACTGATTTCCATAGTTGTATGAATTTATAATCCTAACCAAGCAGAGTAGATGTACACTATGTAGCAAAAAATTGTAGCTCATCTGTGTGCAAGGGAAACAGGATGAAGTCAGCAGGATCTGGGTTGGGAGGCTAGTTCAGAGATCACAGGCTGGAAGGAGAGGAGAGGGCCTAAGCCCAAGGCTGGAATGGGGACAGCAGAGGGGCGGCGTGTCTATTTACTTTTATTTTATGTGTAAGAGTGTTTTGCCTCCATGTTATGTATGTGCACCTGTGCGTGCAAGGGCACAGAGGCCATAAGAGGGCATTAGATCCCTTGAACCAGAGTATTGGGAGGTTGCTAACGTGGGTACTGGGACAGAATGAGGGCTGCAATAGCAGCCAGTGCACTTAACTGCTGAGTCATCTCTCCAGCCCCACTTAATTTGAATATCTACATGATCTTTCAAAGATTACTGTAAAATTATTCCCCAAATCACCTTAATTTTGTTGAATTGTTTGCACCCTTCTTATGTGACTTACTTGCATAAGAATGTATGCCAGATTTTCAGAGGAATCCTTGACTTTTGTTTTTAACCTTCTAATAAAACTTTCAATATAACTTTTGGCTTTGGAAGGAAAAAGCATTGACATATTTTAAATGATCTGTGTGTAGAAGATTCTATTAAGTAATTCTGTGCAGAGGATGGGCATACAATCTGGGACTTTGGAATCTCCTCTATGAATTTCTAGAACTGAGAAAAAAGCAAGGAGTGTTAAAATCTAAATTTTCTAAATTGTTTGGACCAAAATATGTCCCCTCCCCTCCTCTCCCCTTCCTTCTTGTTCTTTCTCCTATTGTTCACTTTTCCATTTCTTTATCCTTTTCCATTTTAATTGTCTGTTAAGTCCAAGAATATGGCATTATAGCTTTGTTATTCTTTTCTTATATTTCTTTTCTGGGTAATTTTCCTATGTATAATACAATAAATAAAGTTCAGGATGATTATAGATAATGATAATGTACTGTATAATTTATAAAAAGAATACATGATTTTGAGTGTTTTTTTGCATAAACAAGTAATAAATACTTGAAGATATAATCTCACAATGTGTACATGTGTCAAAACATCACATGGTATTCCATAGAGATGTACAAATTTTGTATCAATTAAGAAATTAAAAATAGCCATGAGTGACATTGCTCACCTTTAATCCTAGCACTCCAGAGGCAGTGGCAGTAAGATCTCTGGGAGATCAAAATAAGCCTGGTCTACATTGAGTGTTCATGCCAGCTAGGGCTATGGGGAGTCCCTATCTCTAAAACAACAACAACAATAACAACAACAACGACAACAAAATCATTAAAAATAAAGACAATTAAAAGTTGAGGTATGCTATAGTGGAAATGATTTAATTCATTTTAATGTACATCTGGTTATAGTTCTGTCATTACTGAAGAGCCATAGCTTTTATGTCACATCTTGGCCAGTTACTTAGAATTTTCATTGAGCTGTTCATATTTATTTCCCTAAATGGAAAATAATCTGGTGTTGAAAAACTTCTATTCTTTAGAGCAAGATCTTTTAATACCGTTATTTAACTTTTATAAAACACAAGGTGTTATATATCTGTTTGATTCAGTAACATATCTAATTTATAATCATTCTAAAATATTTATGTTGCTTAATGAATAGATCATAAAAAGGTTTACTAAAACATCATTCATTGATTTTTAATTTTTTCATATTTTGTTTTGAATTGTCTCTAATTACAAATTCATCTGGAAGTTTTGCTATGTAAAACAATTTAATCATGACATTTACCACACTCGAAGTCCAGTTAAGCTCATTCTACAGTATGTCAAGGAGAGAGCACATTGACATGACAAATACAAATTTTTGCAGACAATGTTTAGCATTTATCCTTAGAACAAATCCTCCTGTATAGATGTAGAGAATGAGAACTGGCGAGAAATTTCTCTGGATTAAAAATACAATAAAAATTAGTGTACATATGACTGTTATATATCATTCAAAGAATTTAGTACAACATTAAGACAGATGACATCTCAAAAAGTCAGTCTTGTTTATAATCTTATCATGGTATGAGAATCAGTATTATGGACAGACACATGTAGTTGTACATGACCCAGAAAAAAGCTTATTTCTTGCCCATAAACAGACTTGTCTAATTTTATTTGGCTCAAAATTCTAAGGAGAAAAAGAAGGAGCGCCAGAGAGACAGAGACAGAGATACCAACAGGCAGAGAGACACACAGAGAAAAGCCTCATGGTAATTTTAGTTTGCTGATCATAGTTTTAACTGTAGAGTGGTAGAAGGGTGTGGTTCCTGAGGGTGGATAACATCTGTGGTTGTCTTTACCACAGTCAGTATGGGATGCAAGGATCAAGAAGGGCAGGATGATATTCAGACCCTGGAAGCTAACAGGGCATGGCTATTAGTTAAGTTGGTGACTATGGTTCAGAATTTGTGAGGGACAAAGTGCTTCAAGCTTCTGAGAAAATGAAATCTTCAAGCCAAAGTCGGCAGCTTTTCAATCAGCTAAGTGTTTACAATTATGTAAGTTTCAATCCTATCTATGAAAGAGGATCATTTTCTAAAATTAGAAAGTTGGACTTGGTGTTAGTGAAGCTGTTGTACAGAGCCAAACACCACACTTTAAGATGTTTTTTAAGATGAAAAAACAGAGATACTACACCTCAGTTTTAGAAGGTCACGAGATTGAGGCGATCCGATCCTGTAAGAAGGAATGTGAATTTGTAGCACTCTGGATTGGAGTGATCGACAAATCCCTTCCCAAGATGAACAGGGCATTATATATATATATATAAAATCAGGATGCTAATAACATGGTTTCTCAGCGAAGGAAGAAAATCCAAGCTGGAAACAAAATCAGCTAGCTAAAGGCTACATGAAACAGAACAGAATGCACAGTACCTCACAAGGAATAAGCTGCATGGCAATACTTGCCTTTGCATCACAGCTTATGACTAGAAATGCTCTCATCAGACAGGCTAACTGGATGATACAGGAATGGTTCATGACATCTCTACCAATGACATTATTCATCAATTGTTATGACTCCTGATACTTGAAATTAAATTGTCAAAGTCAAAGACACTTTATTTCCTTAAATGTGAAAAGCTTCAAAATAAAATCATTTCAAGACTGGATTACCACATGTGCTTATTCTAATAGTTGTCATTTAATTGCCTTATTATAATTAAAAGCTTATCTGATAGCTCCTTTTAAAGTGTCCTGGAAGTTGCTTGAATTGGTTGATTCTATAATGGAAGTTCTTTGCAAACACATACTTATGTACTGAGTGATCAAATATCTTCATAGTGAAAGGAATTGTAAGGTGAATTAAGGGGAACTGGGAAAATATTGAGGACCTTTGGTCATATTAAACTGCCAAACAAGGAGTTAAAATTTGTTGAGGATAGACCATGTTTCTGGAGACCAGAGAAAGTGGAAAGGTAGATGGGGTGGAGGAGGAAAAGAGGTAAAGAAATAGAAGCCTGTTCATGTATGTACAAAAGTCCATAGTTTACAATCATGGATTTTAATTTTTGTTTATTCAATGTAATTTAATTAAACATTTACCAGATACCAAAAGACTTATGAATAAATCCAAAAGTGATTTAGACAAATTTCATAATTTAAAGAGCTCTAAAGAAAAATAAACAGATATATGAAAATTAGTAAATATGATAAGTAGGGGCCCAAACACAATAGCTAATTTATCTTTTTTGAGGTTTTGAAGATAGTGGATGCTTTTCAAGGAAAGGCTATGGTAGAAGACAACACAGTAGGTCTCTTACAGCCAGAAATGAAGAGAGGATGAGAGATGCAGGCAGAATCCATTGAAGACTGGATTATACACAGATAAAAGGCTGGATTCTTGAGAGTGATGGTCCTCATTTCTGAGGCAATTCACATTGCCCCATTGGCAAGAAGAAGTCACCAGTGGCTTTGAGTGACATGATCAGAATTTTGTTGTAAAATAACTACTGCCACAATGTAGATGAAAGGTGGATGCTGGTGACAGAATTCCCTTACAAGGTTACAGAAGGCAAAAAGAGGGTCTTGACTAGGGAAAATGGAGAAGAATCAAATGGAACTGAGTTAAGAGTGACATTTTTGTGAAAGACCCAAAGATTTTAGAGAGTAGAGATCAGGGAGTATTCCAAAGTTCCGAGCAAGAGAACTAATAGGGGTGATTAACCTGGGTGTTCAAACAGCAAACTTTTCTCAGATGTGTATACCTCATTCAGTGTTCTGCAAAGTGGTTTCCTGAGCTTATTCAGAGGTAGTCTTCATCTCTCTCTTATTTTCTCTCACTGTGAATTATAGCTACCAAGACTTAGTGGCACTACATCTTTTATGTCTGGAGAAAAGACATTTTTTCTTTTTAAGGATTTTCGATATCTTATATAAATGTTAGGTGCCTTTTGGAGAATAGAATTGTGTAAACCTTATCTTATTCCATTAAATATTATGCATCAATAGGACAGAGTGTACTCTATAATTTATGGTTTCCTGTGAACATTAGAACAAATCTCTCTAGTTAGGATTTGGTGGTGGGTCATAAACATTTTCAGTGTCTTCAACCAGTAGTCTGTGATGCATAATTGAAGTTATCAATTCAAAATGAATGAGAGGAGGCACTGGGTATTTATTTTGTGAAGTGTAGGCAATAGTTTGAGACGTGAACAAGATTTTAGATAATTAGAATAGACTTGTTTTACAGTTAATACATTGTATACTTAGGATACTAAGGAGAATGGCACTTTAGATAGAGGGAAGGTTATGAAAGTGAAGCCCATGGATAGAATTTTTTGAATACATTCTTTATCTAAATCTGTAGTCATGAAACATGAAGAAAATATTCACAGGTTTAGGGAGGGAGAAGGGAGAGGAAAGCAAATAAAATAGTATGACTGTTGTAGGTATTGCAATAACTAGTTTGTTGCTCATTGATTTGTGTAAAAAAGTAAAAATGTCTTGAACAAAACTAAAGATGTGAACTCAACTTTATAAAAGGAAATTAGAAACAATTTATAGGATACACCCTATAAATTTCTCCAACACAGAGACTTCAGAGTCACTAAATATTCTAGTTTGCTTTCAATTGCTATGACAGAACACTGACCAATACCAACTTGGGGAGGAAAGGGTTTCTTTCTCTTCCATCCCTGGAGTCACAGTTCATTACCGAGGGAGTCCAAGGTGGGATCTCAAGGCAGGAATCTGGAGGCAGGAGCTGAAACCCAGGCCATAGAAGAAAGCTGCTCATTGGCTTGTTACTCTGAGCCATGCTCAGCTTGCTTTCTTATCCAATACAGAAGAACCTTCCCAGGGGTGGCAGCGCAGTGCTTCTGAATGCTTCCGCATCACTCAGCAATCAAGAAAATGCCCCATAGACATAGCCACGGGCCAGTCCAATGAAGGAAATTCTCCAATTTTGAGCCTTACTCAACCTGTGTTTGTGAGGTTGACAACCAAAGCTATCCAGCACACCAAACAATAAAAGGAAACAATAATGGAAAGTTGAAAAGGGTGGAAAGACAAGGATTATTTTGTGAACAGGTGGTGTGGATGAACCAGTCATTGGTTTAGAAATGAAATTATCTTACAGGTTTGACTCAATTTGCTCCAGGACCTTACTACTAGGAAACAAGTCTAGGCCAGAGTCCTGTTGGTTAATAGAACCAGGTACTAATGTGGCACCTTCTAGATGCCTGCACTTTTTCTGTCTCATTCTAGGACTTCCAACACAAATGTTTATTTTTCACCAAACTGTTATCTTTGTGCTTCACCTCTTAATGGTCTCTGATGTTGTTTTAAAAATTTTTGAATTTGATTCTCATTCCTCCTTTTTTTGCTAAAAAATATTTTATTGATTCTTTACAATGTATTTTGATCATTTTCAACTTCCTTGCTATCCCGTCTTCTCTCAGATTCACTCCCACCACCTGCCCTCTATATTTGTTTGAGATCTATCAAATCCAAGTTGTGTTCACCACATACTCTCGAGTATAATTCTATCTATCTGTTGGAATGTGGTCAGCCTAACTAGTATCACATCCTTGAAGAAAACTGGTTCATCATCTCCCAGTAGTCAACGATTGCCAATAGTGCCTCAGCTAGGATTGGGGCTCCATGCCAATCTCTCCTGCACATACTAGGATTTTGTCTGCCTTGGTTTGTGCTGGTCTTATGCATGCTTTTTTTAACCACTGCAGGTTCATATGTGCAATTTCCCTTTTATGTCTGGAAAACACTGTTTGATTTTATTCACATAGCTATAGTAATGAAAACAGCATGGTACTGATATAAAAACAGACACAGTAGATTTAAGTTCATGTACTTATAGCCTCTTTATTGGCAAAGAGGCCAAAAATACACCTTGGGAAAAGACTGTTTTCAACAAATGATGCTAGACAAACTGGTAGCTAGCTACATGTAGAAGAATGAATTGATATCCCTCTCTTCTCTATCACCCTGAAGAAAACTTAACTCCAGATGGATTGAGGACCTTAACATAAGATATAATACCCTGACTCTGTTAGAGGAGAAAGTAGGGAATGCACTGGAACATACAGGCACAGGAAAAGCCCTTCTGAACAGGACTCTGGAGCATAGACATTAAGACCAACAATTAACAAATAAGACCTCAGGAAACTAGAAATCTGTATAGCAAAGTACACTAACATTCCAATGAAGAGGCAGTGTACAGAATGGGGGCAAAAACTTTACTAACTATACATCTGACAGTATCTAAAATATAAAAACACCTAAAAAAATCTATACATCAAAGATACAAACAACCCAATTAAAATTGTGGCAATAAATAGAGTTCTCAAAAGATGAAGCACAAATGACTGAGAAGTGTTGCTTAAAATATTCAATATGTTTATCATCAGAGAAATGTAAATTAAAAGCACTTTAAGAGTTCATCTTATTCCAGGTAGAATGACTCAGATCAAACAACAACAAAAACAAGTGATGACAACCATTTATTCATTGATGGTTGGAAGGCAAACTGATGCAGCCACTATGGAAATCAGTGTGGCAGTTCCTCAAAAATCTAGACATAAATCTACCTTAGCAGAGGAACTATCTACAGCTGATCACTGCTGAGTGAAACAGAGTTGTTCTTCTTTAAGGAAGTGACACAAGATAGGCTCCAGTGAATGAACTCACACCCAGGGACATCTGGGGCCACAAACTTGACTTCATATGTCTTAACATATATGACAGAATGCAAAAATCCAGTGGGGAGTCTAGGGTGGGGTGCAGATAGGGGAGGGTGGTTTAAAAATAATTAAGATGTATGAAATCCACAAAAAATCAATAAAACTATGTAATACCAAAGAAGTAGATCTCCCACATGATCCAGCTTTACCACTCTGGACATATACCTAAGGAACTCTGTATCCTACTTCAGAGTTATCTGTCATCACTGCTCTGTTTACCATAGCCAGGAAATGGAAACAATCTAGACATCTATCGATTAATGAATGGATAATGAAAATATGGTACATTTGTACAATGAATTATGATTCATCTGTTAATATGAATGAAATTAAGAAATTCACAAGTTCATGCATGGAGCTGGAAGCAATCATCCTGAGTCAGGTAAACAACGCCCAGAAAGAATACATTGCATGTTGTCTCTCATATGTGGATGCTAGCTTTGAATCTTTAGACATGTGTGTTTAAATTAGAAAATACAAAGAGGTTAGGCACCTAGTAAAGGACCATGGGAGAGGGTCTTTATGCAAAGGGGAATAGAATGTAGTGATCTAAAGCAGGGAATGGAAACAGTGGCATATGAAGGTATGTGATGGGAGGGCAGGGGACTTTTGCTTATTTTTAAGCTTACCTTTCCCATATGGCATCCAGCTATCTTCCCTCTACTGATCCTTGCCACAGTCTCTCAGAAAGAATTTCCTGACTACTTAGAGAACATTCAAATACTTCATTTTTTGTCCTGTTAGACAATATTATCAAAGACATTTCTATAATGGAAAGTGGACACTAGAAAACTTGACTGTTTGCTAAAAACCTATCTGAATGTTCTGATGAATAGACTTCATCAGTTTAAAATATAACAGTTTACTATATAGATTTTGCTCACTGAAGCACATCATTGCTGTATTCAACACCCAATGTACAGACTGTTTAATTGGAGACAATATTTCACTGTATTCTTTAAGTCACAGAAGGGTACTTGTTGTTTTAGGCACTATAGTTAAGAAAAAGTACTAGAAGGAGATGAAATTAATAACTTCATCTAAATGGATTGGGAATATAGTGTCCTTGGGTAGGGACAGGAGTGAAAGCCTACTTAATGTGACTGTTTATACTCAAAGGTTAGATGACTGATAACAACGCATTGTCTGGAGGCTTTTCCAGTTCAGGTTCATGCTATCAAATTCTCTCAATTACACCAATACAGAGCTGATAAGAAACCTTAATGGACCTTTCATATCTGTGCAGTAACTAGGACATATACCATGTATGGTTCGAAGACTGTTACCTGTAAGACTTCGTTCTGATAACAACTTCCTGTCAAGTGATGTATTGCAGAAACTGCTTTGAGCTTCTCATCTCTTTTACTATATGCCCCAAGATATTTTTTGAGTTATCAATTTTTAAAGCTCTGCATGAGCTTCTATTACTAAATTGCTTATTTATTTTTATTACATATATATAATGAAAATTTAAAGTGTAACAAAGAAAAAAATCATAAGTACATTGGTTGAAGATGCATATATACACCAGAATTTTTAAGTTGAAGATAGTTCAGGAATATTGCTTTAAAAAAAAAACTAGAAGAATAAGGCTTATTTTCTTTTGAAATCACTATTTAGCTTTGGAAAACATTTACAGATATGTGATATTTATCATTTTTTCTTTCCACTTAGGGATTTGATTTTATTCAAAGTTTCATGAAATGATGTCCAGGCCTGACCTTTTTCTGTGTCTACCTGAGTTTCCAGCTGCCTTGTGAGCATTTGAATCTCTCTGACAAATCCAGAGATTTGCATTCCATGCTAATATCTGTGCCCTCCTATTTTCCCCTGCTCTAAACACGGCCTCCCAATATTCTACATTTCTAAGCCTCTTTATGGTGCCCTTCCTGAGTCCCCACCCTCTCAGTGTTTCAGTTGGCCCCTTTTCCTCTTCTTACCTCTTTCTGCATTTCTGGCTCATCAGTTTCCTATCTCTGTGACCTGCTAGCTTAGCTGCTTCACTAGCTTTTTCGCATCTGTTTCTTTGTTGCCATTCCTACTCTCAGAACATCCCTGGACTTTATCAAGTCTATTCTGAATTTCCAAATGGGATCCACTTTTTCAGTCTTTTTCCTGTATCTTACTATTGACTATGTCTATGGTGCTATTTTTCTGTACTCACAAAACAACAAAAACAAACCACAACAAACATCTAATTGACCCCTCTTTCTTACTGAATAAGGTCAAATGGTCACAGTCTTGCATTCAAAACTGTTCATGATTTGATTTGTACACTGCTCTAGAGTCACCACCCACGGTTCCCATTCATATACCTCACAGTCAGGCAAATGACTGTTTTCATGGCTGTGCAGAACCCAAGCATTTCCTACAGAATGAATGACTACTATATTTTGAATGTAAGTGGTAGAGCTGTTTTTCAGATATGTATATAAAAGCTTGAGATTACAACACATAAGTTATATTGACACTATTATAGGATAAACATTTTCTATAATTGTGTTCTCCCTCCCCATTAATTGGGTTATAATATAACAGAAGAAATGCCAATTATCTTATGTGCAGACATCCTTGAAAAGTTTACCATTAAAATGGGGTCCTGCTATTTGAAATTCTTGGAAACAATTGTCATACTGTTCACAAATTCTAAAAGAAACCACTATTTAGTGTAAAAAATTGTGAGCTTTACATATAATAAATAGGTTGAGAAACATTTTTTTCTTTATGATATCTCTGTATAGAAGACATTTAATTATATAATGGCCCGTGTGTCTCATGACCTCTATAGTCAAATGGAAAGAATGCACTTCTAAAAACAAACAAACAAAAACCTTCCAGAGTACATATATAAAGAAGAGAAAAAATAAATATCAGCCTGTTACTTTGGAAATAAATTTTGGCTGAGGAAATGGTATAGTGTTAGAAGCTGCTGGTCTGCACATGCAAAGCAAATAATTATTATATTAAGAATTACAGTTTTAAAAACATTTGTTTCTCATCTGGCATCAAATAAAGTTTAATTGCAAGTTGCTTTGTGTCATTTTCTCATGGGGATAGGTTTTCAAAAAGATACACAGGCGGCTCATATGTACACACATCTCATTATGTCTCAGTAGGACTCATGTTTGTTGCCACCTACTCGCGATTGGAAATGCATACTTGAATGTCTCTGAGTTAGGCTTGTACTAGGCTTTTATAACAATATAATTCTTATTTTGCTACATGGTTCTGTAGACTGTTTCAAATGAGTTTCCAAATTGCCAAAAAACAAACCACCCAACCCCAAACCCTTAATGACTCTCAACAGTTTCCTTGACATATTTAAGCAAAATATTCTGTTCCCTTCAACAAAAAGGCACAAAATTTTGGGTTTGGGTTCGAATTACATTTGGCCAGCAGCTGCTTATAAAATTGAGCAGCAGACATTGCAATAAAAACAGATTATATGTGGATTCTATTTCTTTCCTGGACAGCCTGTCTTGTAAATATTTGCTTTTACCATCAGTAGAAGAGAGGAAAGCATTAGCCTGTCTCTACAAGTTAGAAATGGCTATGGAGAAACTGTAAATTAATCTTACAGGCATACCACAATGTGCCCTTCTTAATGTCTTTGATTAATACAATTAAAAAATATTGAAAAATGTGCTTTGTGTAGTGGTAAAAGAATTGTGTACAGACATTCTCTGTGCAGAAAAGAAATGAGCTGTTTTAGGTTCCCTTGGCTGTAGGTCTGTACTGAACTTATTTAGTCAAGACTTTTAGTATAAATAAGAGCAAAGAGTATCTGAAATTACGTATAATGCCATAATTCCTGAAAATAATGGGAGGCTTTGAATTGTTGACAAGGGCAGCAACATTGAATCACATTTCCTGGGATTTTCTGATTACAGTTAAAATATGTCAGTGGCTTCCTGTTGCTCTTGGGCCTTGGTCCTTAACAGAGCTTACAGGGCACAGAAGGAGCTGGCCCCTTCCCAGCTGGCCTCCTCATCTCTGAGAGCGCTGCCTGCTCCTTAGCCTCCACCCACACTGGCTTCCTTTCAGTTCCTCCTATCTGCCAGAGCTGCCTCCCAGCATAGCCTGTTCCACAGGCTGTTTCCTCTGCTGAGATGACTCTCATGCCCTCTTCTCTAACCCCCGACTTCCTCCCACCTCTCTATTAAGACTTCTATTTGGTACTTTTCTTCACAGTATCATAGATCTTTCTCTTAGCATTTATCAACATTGCCATTCCTAGGTACTATAGGTCACAAGGCTGTGAGCTCTTTTTTGGCCACCGTGAGTACCAATAATGTGACTGGTACATAGTAGGTACTCAAATATTTGCTGAATTTCTAAGAAAAAAAAGATTCCCACAGTATCATTCTCTTCCAGATCCCAATAAATTTACCAACACAAGTCTAATTTTCTGCCTAACACTTGCCTTCCTTGCAAGTCCATGTACAAGTTCCTGCTAAAGTAGGTGCTACTGTGTTTGCCTATCCATGGCACACGGCATTTTCAGTGTCTTCTGACGCGCTTTGTTTATGAAAAATAGTATACAAAAATAAAATCTTTTTCTGTTTTAATTCAGCATTCCATTTTGTATAAGATACTCAAAAATAAATCCCTCTGAAGGTCATTTTCCCTCACAGTAATTTGGCAAATAATGATTCTATGGCAACACAGGAAAACACTGCATTATTTTATGAGCCTTGCTTCATTTCTCCAGGCAGCTATATTGTGCTAAATCCTTGGTGCCTCAAGGGGATCTCTGCCAGCTAGAAGCCGGTGATTATAACCTGAAGCCCTGCAAATGCTATCAGAACAGGCCTGTCAATCTACTTCCCTAAGTACTCACCTTGGGTAGTTAGCAAAGGTCATCAATTTAAAATAAATAAATAAAGTGAAACAAGGCACTAATGCAATGATCTAATCTGGTGAAGAAGGATTAACTAAGTAATCATTACTTAAGACAGGGCTTGCTCTGTTCTGGCTTACATGGGACGCACATTTCCACATGTCAGTCTGTCAGCCTTCTTTTCTTTATTATTGTCACTGCAGCTATCAGTATACCCCTTGCATTTCTATCTTATCTCCTACCTCCCTCTCCCAGTCCTTATGCATTTGGAATCACTACCTAGGAGCTCTGGTCCTAGAAGGCAGAGTGGGAGCAAGTGACTGCTTTTCTAAAACCAGCTGGATATAATCATGAGAACAGAACAGAAGCCCTTTGGCTTTCTCACTTTGGAGAAAGCTCTTGGAAACATAGTTCTCAATTGCCAGGCTATTGTAAATTCCTGGTATTGTCAAAGTGGCCAGTCAGAGACATGAAAACAAAACTGTCAAAATATTTGGAAAAACAAGCATGGACTGAGAGATTTTATTGGTAATGGACTTTAGCATTTTTACTTCATATTCTAACCAATGGAACCTTTCCCAAGAAATAAAGTAAAATGGACTGTCATTATTTCACAATTAATGTCAATAAGAATAATTTTTCATTGTTTGATTCACTTTTTATATTTCCTTGTTTCTATGCTTGTAGAAAATGGAAACAACACTGTTTATATGTTTATGAAATTTCAAGATGGCCACTGCCATCTAAATGAGAATTCTGGCTCATTTCCAGTAGGTGTACAGTCCTGGCCCTTTCTTTAATAAGAATAATAACAAATGCAAACCTACAACAGTTTGGTCTTGAGTTTGCATTCCATCCATCTTCTTTGAAATGTTAAACATCTGGTTTTAGGGGAAAAAATCAACTTCAACATGTTTGGAGCAAAAAAGGCAGCCTACAAAATAAATCAGGGTCAAGTGTTGTTATTTCATGGGTAATTATAAAGCCGTCTAATTTATTAGTAAATCTTGCATCATGCTTACTTATAGCCACAGCCATTCATTGCATTTTTTCTTTGACTCTCCTTGGAAAGTGCCTAAATTACAGTGTTCAGGAAAATAAGGGGCCAACTATTATAGCAAAGAATGCCATGTGGATTTCGTATACCTCAATTCCCTAAGTTTTCCATCTTGCAAGTGAAATTTTGTCTTTGTTGTTTATTTTCCCAATTAATTCATGATTTTTTTACCAAGAGTTACTTGGAAACAAAAAGACGCCCACAGTAAATTATTGAAAAGAAAATGCTTGCTAGTTTAATTGCAGAGCAGATGTTTGGCTCAAAGGGTCTTCTTTCAGTGTTTCAACAGCACAGCAAGGAAGAGGGGCACAGGTTGCAGTGGCCTTGTTAAGTGAATACGAGCGATGTGGAGGAGGATGAGGCCCAGCACTCTGAGAAAGTCAGCTTCTTGAAACTGGAATTATAGATCAAGATACACCCCAACCTCCTTTTCATGCAAAAGGGTTGACAAGATGCAGTGTACCCAGAATGGGCTGCAAACCTTTCAGACAGGCAATGCCAGGATCTAAAGCAAAGTCAACTTCATTTTTATCTGAGATCACTGCATACAAATTCATGTTAATGTTACTGGATCTGGAATTGTTCTGTTACTAACTCTTGAATATTTGGGAGCCTCTCCAAATAACCTTCAGTCTCAGATTTTAGAGTAGAGTTGGGTTCCTAGCTCTCTAAGTTATCTTTTCCTTTTCCTATTGTCACAGATTCACCCAGATTAAGCATTGGCAAGAGGGAAAATGGCAGTATAGCCCTTAACTCAAAGGACATTGTAACTCAGGTCAATTTAATTTGCATTAACTTGGGTCTATTTAATGTGGGGTAAAAGTTACACGTCCCAAGGCTGGTGTTTCACCAACTCCCTTGGCGATAGTCCCCTGGGACTTTTATTAAGAAACTGACTTCTCAAGGTCTTCTCCAGAACTTTGGTTAAGTATGTGTAGGATAGGATGCAGGAAACTGTACCTGACAAACAATTCAGGGAGTTCTAAGTAGTGTTTAAGGAATGTAACTTGAGCAGTAGACGTGCTAAATAATATGCTTCTTTTTTATTAAATATGCAAAAGGGTGGTTTAACCACATCACCTTAATTTTTTTTCCAACAAAGGGATGTCTAAGAGGCAAGTTTCAGTAGTTGTAGGATTCACTTTGTGTTACTGGCTATTCCTTGACAAATTGCATGTTGGGACTGAGTAGCAGATAGAGAGTCATCTTGAATGAGGACAAATGGTTGAGCTCATGAATGATATGGTTTGGATTAAGACTGATAGTATTCCTGAATGTTACTATTATCAAGCAGGGAATAAGTACCTGTAAAGAACATGTTACCACTTCATTATATTTCTATAGATATCCAGTGATTAGACATGACTAGAGAGAAATAACTCCATGAATTCATGAGCTAGAGGAATTTATAATTGCATTTTTCTATGTGGTTCTGGAGATCAAATGGGGCCTCTTGCACTCCACCATCAGGCAATGCTCTGAGCTCTATCAATCATTGCTTTATGATTATGATTATTATTTTGAAACAAGGTCTCATTATGGAGATCAGGCTGGCTTCAGTCTTATGGAGATCTGACTGCCTTTGCTGCCTAAGTGCAGGAATTATAGTTGTGAGTCACTGTGCATGCTCAGTTTATCATTGCTTTTGAATCCAGAATTTAATGTTCTTAACAACATCAACCTAGGTATGAAACAGCAACTGTTGTGTTATTGCATTTCCTTAGACGGAAAGTGATTGAGCCACTTCTATCACGACAACTTCACATTGACATGATCTCTATTTTTACGACTGTGGAATTATAAAAATAGTTTTTAGCATTTTTCTCACTTCTTTTTATTGAATATTTTAGCAAGTAGTTACTGACTTCTTTCATTCCCAAATCTTGATATCATTCTGGAGTGGTAGGGGGTGTTTCATATCTATTTGGATGACCTGCCTATCCAAAGACCCAGGCGTTCAAGTCTTCACTTTTGATGTCAGTGTGACCTCTATCTTCAAGCCACTTCCTGCTCCATTTCTGCATGCTAGATATTTTATAACTACAAACTTCGTCAAAAGTGTTAAATTCAACCGTTCTACGCCATTATGTCTGGGTTTTATGTTCTCCCTGCACTCTTTATTCCCTTAGTTTCTGAGAGTCATGAGAATTTTTTACTTTTTTTTCTCCCATTTGCTCCTCTGAAAAAGAATGCATTTGTCTTTACACTCTACCCAGCTCAATATGTCAATATCCTTAACTGTCCTGCTCTCGTTTTTCTGGTGTGTCTTTTCTGAGGAGCCTCAATGCTGTGTAAATCTTATTGGATTAAACACAGAACAGTAAAGCTTCACATTTTGTGAAAATAAAGCAAACTTAAAGATGAATACTAATAGATATTCATATTCTCTATCCTTACAGGGCCCAACAATATTTTTAGCAACTGAGAGGTGGCTCCCCTGACTGCTTTCTAAGTGGTGTTTGAACACTTTTATATATTCTTCTGAATCTCTGTTTTATTTTCGTCCTCTGTCTGGCCCCCTATTCTGTCTCCAACTTCAAAGACCAATAGGTTGACTGTGTTAACTATGCACTATTCTTCAATTATGTTAATATTGTCTTATTTCTTTCTTTAAAATATTTTATGTATTATTTTTATTACATGTGTAGGCATATCAGTGCACCTATGTGGTACAATGGCCACAGAGGTCAGAAGAGGGGGTTGCATTTCCGTGGGACTGGAGTTTCGGATGGTTGTTAGCTGCCATGTGGATCCATGTCCTCTTTAAGAGCAGCCAGTGTTCTTAACCACTGAGCCATCTGTCTAGTCCTGACTTATTCCTATTATAGTCTCTGTTGGTTATTTGGTGTGTACTTAATGGTTTCTCAGGAAGTCTCTTCCTTTCTCTTTTCACTTCAACCTCTCTCTGCTGATTTGTTTCATAGTTCAAACATTTCTCATATAAAACACTATTCACACATCTTTTCTACATTGACATATATCTCTTCTATAACAATTATTAAAGTTACTTAGTGAGTTTCTTTGCCTTTGTATGACATTATACTTGGAACTCAGGATCTAACTTCTGCTTCTAGTATTCTAATAACTATTTTTTGTTGAGATCATAGATATATATCTTTATTATTAAATCTAATTAACAGTTCTTAATCTGAGTTTTACCGTACAATGTGTGTGAACATGTTCATGTGCATGTATGTGTGGGGGAGTGTGCATACATGTGTGTGGAGACCAGATGGTGATGTCAGGTGACTTGCCACCTGATTTTTTGAGATAGGTTCTCTCACTGAACTTGGAACTCACTCATTCTTCTAGACTAGGTGGTCAACAAGCCCCAAGGATCTGCTTTTTTTCAGCCTGCCCAGCTCTAGGAATATAGGCACATGCCATTGTACCTGGCTTTTAAATGTGGGTGATGGGTATCAGAACTCAGGTTTTCAAATATGCAAGGCAAGCATGAGCCACCCAATCTTCCGAGACACCCTGAGCCACTAAAATTTACCTTACTTTCTGAAAATATTGGACACTGTAAAAGTTCCTTTGAAATATTCTATTTTTTTTGGCTTTGGAGCCCTCATCCTCTTCCTGCTCTTCTATTGCTTCTCATAGTTTTTTAAGTCTCCCTTAGCTCTTACTATAGTTAAAGTTGGCATTCATCTGGTCTGTTATTAACCCTTTGCTTTTTTACTCAGTATACACCTCTAATACTGCAGTTTCTATGGGGTTTATATAATTCACAGAGCAAATCTTCAAGCACTCTCCCTCTAGAGGGCTTATGTCGTATATGATTAGTTTCCCTCTCTGTATGGAACATTTGGTTATAGCTACCTACTATCACAGTTGCCATCTAAAGCACAGTTATGCTTCACCCAGATCTCTAAAACTCCTTTCTATGCCCTCTCACCCTTTTGACTTGGCCATTCCTTACTTATGAACCATTTTAAAAGCAAATCTGGTTCTTAAGTCTTATAAAAACTTCCAGTACCTTTCTACCACATTCAGGATCCTAGATTATGATTTCCAGTTCTTCAACTATCCCAATCCCCAACCCAGCATTTACTTAGTTTTCCTACAGTGCTTTCAGTGCTGTAAAATGCTGTCTTGAATGCAGTACGGTGCGTCTCATATCTAGATCGTTGTGTACTCTATTGTTGTGGCGAGATACTTTTTTTTACCTCTGCTTCCTACTCCACATTCTTCATGTCTTAAGCTAAGGTCTTCTTGCCTCAAAAGTCTCTTAATCATTCAGTTCAGGCTAGATGATCATGCCTTAATATTCCCTTAACAAATAAAAATACCCTTTTCAGTATTCATCGCCCTAGTTGAGCACACTCCCTGTGATATTTTTAATGAGTATTGTTCCCCATGTGCTCTAAGTATGTAAACACTTGATCGGATGGTGGGCTGTTTGGGGAAGGTTATGGAGCCTTCAGGAGTTGTAGCTATATGTCACTGGTGGAGGGCATGTGGATACTCATAGCAGCATCTCATTTCATGTTTGTCTCTTTACTTCCTGTGCCTGCTTGAAGATGTGAATGCTTTCTGCTCCAGCCACCTCCTGCCATCCATCCTCTTCCTTGATGGACTGTCTCACTGGAACTGTAAGTCCAATGTATTCTTCCTTCTATAAGTTGCCTTGCTCGATGTTTTATGGGGCAGCTCATTAAATCAAAAACTTCTTGGGAAAAGTGAGTAGCTATTCTGGCCATAAAAACTCTCCAATGAATCTGTGGGTGGGGGGAGAGAATCTATGCTCTTTTAAAAATAACTCATTTGCATGAATATGTTTCCAAATGTGAGAATTATTATATAAAAGATCAGAGGGGCAAAATGAGAAGACAGAAGAAGTAAAAAGATTATTTTAAAGTCTTATTTATTATTTTTATTATGCATATGAGTGTATACCCTGTGTAACCGTACCAGTGTCATGCAGTGTCCGCGGAGGCCAGAAGAGAGGGTCAGACTCGTTGGAACTGGAGTTAAGGACAGTTGTTAGCTCCCATGTAGGTACTGGGAATTGAACCCAGGTCCTCTGCGAGAGCAGCCAGTGCGCTTAACTGCTGAGCCTTCTCTCTAGACCTGAAGAAAGAAGATTTTTTTGGGGGGGGTTAGATTGTTGCAACTACAGTCCTTACTAGAAAGAGAGTAAGTATTATATCATTTCCCGAGCTGTTTGACTTGGAAATTTTTACAAGGCTTTCTCTTTTGGGGAAAAGACCACATGCATACTTGAAGGAAGATTTTAGGTGGTGGTTGAAATCTTCTGTTCACCTTGCATCATTAACAAAATACCCCAGTTTTCAACATGTAAAAAGAAGAGAGAATGTCACATGCCATTCCCCCTTCACTACCTTCCCATCCCCATGACCAGAACACCTGACGACTGAATGCCAGTCTTACTGTCTGTAAGTTTCTGCAGGTGAAGTAAATCTGCTAAGACAGCATGACTCCTTTTGAGGTGAAGTTTTAAATTATCTCATGATAGTTTCTATTCTTTTTAATGATATATTTTAAAATGTATACGGTGTGATTTTTCATAAACTATAAAGCACCAATGGGATTTTACAAATGAAGAGTAATGTGATGGTATAAGAAGATAAGAAGAGTCAAGTAAACTGAGTAGCTTTTTTTTTTAATCTGTTGGTCTTGGATCACATGATTCTTTAGTTCCTTTTTCTGTAACTGTACTAAATTATAACATTTCTCCCACTTCAAACACCTTGATCAAACCTCTGTCTATACCTTTTAATTTCCCCTTCCCAAGGGGAGGGTGAAACATGTGTTTGAAAGAGTTTTATCCTTAACGCAATCCATGTGACCTCCATGTCTTCTAAAATGATTTCTGGTGGGAATGCTAGTGATTTTTAGGATCACATGTAATTTCCTGCTGAGCTGTTTAGCATGTGCAAATTACCATTTGACCTCCATAGTGACATATTTGTCATAGCAATTTTCACTTCTAGTGAAACAAGTTAAACTGCCTCAGTAAAAGTGATTTTAAGCATACAAAACCTTTCACATGGATCTGCCACTATGTGTTTTAAAGATTGATACCTGGGCTTCAGATATTTCTTTTCATGTTGTTTTTAATAAGAAGCACAATATTTCCGTAACTCATATTTGGAATGGTTCCTGGTTTTGGAAGCAGATTATTAAAGCTGAGCATATGGAGGTCTTAAAGTAGAACCTTATGGGGGAAAAACAGTTGATCAAGTCTATTTTGTAACACTGAAAAATTAAATGCATGTAAAATCTTGGTAAAGCAGAGTTTATTCTTTGTAACTTTTAAGAACTTGAATTAGTGAACTCTCTTGTTGGGTTTTAAGAGGTATATTGAAAACAGTTTTGTCATGCAAAGAACCACATTTTCTTTCTTTTTTTCCTTCCTTCCTTCCTTTCTTTCTTCCTTCCTTCCTTCCTTCCTTCCTTCCTTATTTCCTGCATAGAGCAACCAATAGACTTTGTAAAGATTTTTAGAAGTATTGGAATTCCAAAAATTAACTTGGAAAGCAAAATATTAGAGAAAATGATGAGGTTAATTGGAACTAAATGGAGCAATCGAGTAAGAATTCAGTGGAGTTTACTTCACGCATACCCCCAAATTCAGCAAATCAGAATGCTTGCATTAGATTAACTTCTCTCTTCTGTGAACTTGCCATTTTCTCAAAGGGGTATAATCAGAAAATTGTATATGACTTAAGTGTGTATAAGGCAAGTAAGATACTGATTTTTCTTTAATTTCAGAAGCAAATAAAAATGAAAATAGAAAAAATGCAAAAGCATAGGAGTTATATTCCTGGAAGCATATATAAGGTACAATGGAAATACTGAACTTAAGAACTATATGATTAGAATAGGACATTGACAAATACAAGAGTCACTTATTTGTAAATAAGAACATTATGCTTTACTGTGGTTAGATTTCAGGATTTATGTTGGGGGCAATGCTGACCATGAAAAGACAAAACCTGTTCTTATGACCAGTAGCAAATGTTCACTGTTTTCAGAAATATTACAAGCAGACTTGTTCCTTGCTCCCAGAAAGATACGTTGAGACAACAGGACATACATAGAATGAAGGAAAGTGTTATAGTTGGTCTTGATTGTCAATTTGAAGAAAACTGGAATCAATTAAGAGACATACCTCTAGGTGGTTCTATGAGCACATTTTCAGGATAATCAAATGAGAGGAAACAGTAGAACATCTGCATAGACATGTCCATTAAAGTATAAAAATATAAGAGTCAGCCAAAATGAGCCAAAGTTGGGAAAGATTGCAATCATTAACACGTGGAAAAGTGAATTAGAAATACTCAGGGTGCAGAAAAGATACTGTGACTTGATAATTTGATATTTGCATCTTTATTTACATTTATAGAATGCTTAGATGAAGCCATTTGTCGCATTCATTTGGCAGGCAGGACAATCATAGGTGGGACTATTTAACAATTACTTTTAAGGAACTGTTAAAGGCATATATACCTTTAAGAGTTGGAGAGCTGGCTCAGGGGTTAAGAGCACTGGCTACTCTTGCAGTGGACTCAGCTTTGATTCCCAGTACCCATGTGGTGGCTAACAACTGTTGGTAACAACAGTTACAGGGGAATCCAACTCCCTCTTCTGACCTCTGAGGGCATTGCATGCAGTGGTGAATTTATATATATACAACCGGTGAACTCATACATATAAAAATATATAAAATATGAATAAAACAGAGATAAAGAAGCTGTGCAAAAAGATGTCACTAAGACATCACTATCCAATGTTGCCCCTCCAAGACTATATGTGGTCTAAAACAGAGATTGGACCTTCTAAGATTCTAGTAAATAATATGCAGACAAATTAGGAATTGAAAAAAAAAACTGGAGAAAAAAAGAAAAAAATGGATCTGATATAGAAGAAAATTCAAGGCAAATTGGAATAAACAGTAAAAAGACGAGAATTTGTGAGAAGAAGAGTCAGTGGAGGACTTGGCCTTTGGGAGGTTGGTAGTCTGCATCTGTGGGAGTGACTGAACCACAGTAGAATCTAACCTTCTTTACAAGTTTTCCAATTCATATATATCTGTGATGAAATTTAATTTATACTCTAGTCACAATAAAATATTAATAAGAACATCTCAGCATAGATCTTCCAAACTGATGCACATTTTATTTTCTCTTATTTATCATAAAATGTTTGTCTGCTCACTTAGTGAAAGCATCTTGCAGCTTCTGTTGGTATATCCAATTTGTAAGCTCCATTACTTCTATTCTTCGAGGTGACAGGCAATGGTTGCTTGAACACAACAATTGTGATACTGAGACAGTTGATCTGGTAACTGAGATGGCTTCTACGCCATTAACAAGCATGCTGTATAGAATGTGGATACCCTGGAAAAAATGATGATTCATATTTAATGCAAGATAAAATCAGACTATGAGAAATTTTATCATGCCATATAAGAAGATATGTAATTTAAAATCCACAAATACTTTGTTTATAGAATTTTTCTACTTACCATTTTTGGATTACAATGACCACAGGCAACTGAAGCCACGAAAAGATAAAACACAAATAGGAAGGAACTATTATATCACTAGTTTTAGTAATATCAGGAGGTGTTAAATTGTGAAGCAAAGTCAAAAGATAATAGATTTAGGAAAAAGAGACAAAAAGCTGCTACAAAATTTGTTGTGTAAACAATATGAAAACAATATAATAATAATTTGAAAACGATTAAGACGTTTTATGAAAAATGGAGTTTTTTGGTTATTTTTCTGAAAATGGCGGTGTGGATGGATTATTTTCAAATATTTAAGGGGAATGGGGTGGAGAAGGAGACAGTGGAGAGAGAGAGATTCAGTATGAAGGAGAAAGATGATTCTTTACAAGCTAGGGAGACATGTGCTTCATCTGGAGGAGACTTTTATCCGAATGAGAAGGAACAGTCATCTTTCCCTGAGACAAGAGTTGGTTAGTAACGTTCATAACCACAATAGGTAAGTCAGATCGGTCAATATCTGCAGAAAAACAGCAAAGACATCATTTCAGGCAGCTGCCATTTTCTCAGTGATAGCTGAGTGGTCAAGTGTTTGGAGAAAAGGAAAACGGTGAGCAGACGGTAAACAATGTGTTTCACCGTAAATGTTTCAGAGAACTGCTGTGAGGAGTCAAAACTGACTAGAAGACACACAGCGCATGGAGCAAAGCTGAGAGGCCACACAGTATTTTAATTTACAAAGGGCTGATCTGAGATCTGAGGCAAGGAAGGAAGAAGGACTGAGTGGGTGCCAGTGTAGATAAATTTACACATGCATGCTCAAGGCAAAGAGGAGCCTGTGAAGAGACAGGAGATACTGAGTGGAGGACTCTATCCTTCATAGCACGTAATTCCTGTGTCTTACTGCAGGCAGGAGATGTGAACAGAGAAGTGGGGTGGGGGTGGTGGGGAACTAGGATGTGGGTGAGACTGCTGACAGTTTTGAATCGCCTCTCTGGGGGCTGGAAAGGGATTCAATTAGCAACATGCAAAATGATTGTAGAGATAGGATGCTAAAACGCTTCAGATTGGAAAGCATAAATGTGTAACGCCACCAATCTGCTCTGTGTGTGTGTGTGTGTGTGTGTGTGTGTGTGTGTTTCAAAGATGGTAAGCAAACCTTGGTAGAAGGGGAGAAGGGGTTGAAAGTTTTAAGGCACACATAGAAGGACAAAAGCTTAAGAAGTAAAAATAGTCTGGTGGAGAAAATGAGGAAAGATTAAGATGGTACTTAAATGTATTTAAACATAAAGATCAAGGTGGCACTTAAATATTCTTCATGAACTTTATCCTTCGATAGTCCTTTAAATTAAAACTTGGAGGAATTTTAGTGCCTCTATTCATGACTACAATATAGGCTAATTATCCATGAGGACTTGGATCTTGTGTTTTTGTTTGTATCAAAATGCCTAAAAGTTACATGCAAAGAAAAGACAGTTACAAATTTTGTTTTGAACAAGTGCTATTTCCAAACGATTGCTACTGACTAATTACATTCTAACAGCAAACAAGGAAAATAGAGTTAGATATTGCAATTGTTTCACATTTTTATTTATGTATTTTTTCATAGACTTAGTTGATGTGAATGAGTTATATAGGTGATCACATGGTTGAATGGCTTTGGATAACTAATTCACCTGTTGGTGGTAGCACTGACTATAAACGTAGGAGAGGGAGAAGCATGACATTTCAAGCATAGCTATTCATGCATTCATGAAGTTGAGATTGAACAAATGTCCTTACTGCAAGAAAAATAATTTTAAACTGAGATAACAGGCTGGAAACTTAAAGATGAAGAAAAAATGAACGAGGATTATCAAATCTGATGTTAAAGAAAATGATCTAGTATTTTCCATTGTCTTTAAAAATCAAATGAGACTTGGAGCTGGAGAGATGGCTCAGTGGTTAAGAGTACTGACTGCTCTTGCAAAGGACCTGGGTTCTATTCCAAGAACCCACATGGTGACTAACAACCATATGACACCCTCTTCTCTCCTCCAAGGGCATTGCATGACATTGGTGCACTTACACAAATGCAGGCAATACACTGATATACTTAAAAAAAAAGAATCAAATGATACTTAAATTCTCCCCAGGCATCTGAACCAGAAATTCAGTTCTTCAGAATAAGATGAGGTTTGAATTTCCATCTGGGACACTGAACCTTAGACCTTTCCAAGAATTCTGTTTATATCTATCTATCTATCATTTATCTATCTATCTCTCTTTCTATCTATCTATCATCTATCTCTGAATGACTGGCAAATCTGCTAAATAGTATTTCATCAACATCTTAACTAAAATGAAAAACAAGTAGTAACTTTGAAGTTAGATATACAAGTAACAAATTGTTGGCTCATTGGACCAAAACAAGTCACCAACAATGACTTTAATTCCTATTTCTTTTCACTATATATGTAATAGGGTCCCTTCTTTTCAGCAAACCAAAAGAACATTTATATCTGACAATTCTTGATACAACGAACAGAAAATGATATACTTTATGTTATTTTCTGTATAGAGTGGCAGACACTCACATTTGTTGACCTATCTAGACAGTGTTTCTACTAACACAGTCTCCAACATCCACAACGCATGGAGATATTTCTCCTGGAGAGAACAGCAGAATAAATGAAAAAACAGCAAAGAAACCAAACAATGTAATGATTCCAATTAAGTCTGCTCTTCTCCATGTGCTATAAAAAGACACATGGTAAGCTTTAAGAGATTATGTCTCTGAGTCAAGGGTAAGCCTTTCTTTAAAACAAGAAATCTAAATAAAAGTAGAATATGATTGGTAATATTTATCATTGTTTAGGTATGTACCTTTAACCATGAGTTTTCTATAATAGAGTCCTTTTAACATGTTTCAGAATTACATGGTCAATTAAGCTCTTAAGTATCTAAAGCTTGGGTAAATTTTAATTGTAAACCTATAACTCAGCGAATTAACCACATATATATTTCTCATTTTTTCTTGGATGTATGTGAAACTTAAACAATGTGGAATGTGGAATGTTTCAGCATTAAGTAACTTAGTAATCAAAGAGATTTGATAAAACAGATTACAATTTCAAACATTGTAATGCTTTTTGGATTCAAAAAGAAGTTACTTATCTAATGAATTTGACAAACATGAGAGAGTATATTTTTTGTGTCAAAACGATTATTTTTTCAGTTGAAGTTTAAATTTCCACTTATACATATTTTGAGAGTGATTAATTAGTTACATTTGAAGATTTTATAACTTAGGAGAATGAACTACACAGCTGATGGTAAGAGAGCATTTTGTTACAGTCCTTCAAAACATGTGCAGTAACTGTCAGGCAAGATTTGGAGTTGTTAGGACAAAATGATACCTCAAAGGGGGTTTGAGTAACTTTTTAAAAAATGGCCTGAAAGTTGGGAAACAATTTTTTAAAAGTAAGATGAATAATGGTAAAGTTAGGATTTCTGTACATAATGATGTTTTGATCATGAATGTGCAAACATTTGTTCTGAGTCTGTCTTAATTTGTTTAAATAAATGACCAGAAATGGGGTTTCTGTATCATGATCATTTTGTGTTTAATGTTTATAGTTATCACAATTTTGGGCCTTATTATCATACTGTCACTTGCAATGCATCAAGATACCTATTTTTGTATATCTTTAAAAGAATTGGTAGTTTTTGAAACCCTTATATGTGAGTATGTATCCTGTTGTAATTGCAGGACTAGGTAAATGGAAAGGAACCAGGGAGGAAAAGGGATAGAAACAACCTAGGAGAGAAGAATAGTAGGAGACAGGTGCTACAGAAAGAGAAATAGATTAAATGGGGGCATTTAAGTTGAAGAGAGAAGGAAGTTATACATGGAAATATGGGGTAAAGGGAAAGAAGGAGCTCAAGAGAGGTGGAGCCACAGGAGACTGGTATTACTAAGGGAGAAATGGGAAAATTGGGGACACTATAAATGAGGAAGGCATGCAGGGAGGGTTAGATGATGAGAGAGAGAGAGAGAGAGAGAGAGAGAGAGAGAGAGAGAGAGAATGAGAGAGAGAATGCTTAACTAGTGTAAAACACCACAGGGAATTATATTAGTTTAACAACTTAAGGACAAATGCCACATACAATATCTCTACATAAGTCCATGTGCATAGGTAAAGGCTACATAACAAGAAATAGTGCCAGATAAGAGAAAACTTCCTTTGAGTTGCTGGCCAGGGTTGTCCAAGAAACTCCCAAAATTACACAGACTGTTGATACAGACCTTGATTGCCTCCCAGAACTTGAAGGCAAGACCCTATTGTTGAGGAAAAGACATATTTCAGAGACCAGATTTGGAGCAATGAGCTGGAACTGACCTGGAAACCACTTCCCCTGAAGACTATCTCTCATAGCTCTGGAGAGCACTATGCAAGTAGCCAAGGGAGAACATCAGTTGAAGGCCCAACATCAGCTACATGACAATTAACCACATCAGTGACTGGCACAACATTTGACACTGGTGCAGTAGTGGTATTTTGGGCCAATCAGTGACTATCTAATTGGGGTTAGAGCTCACTCAATGTGAGGAGACTCATGTGTGGTACTGTAATCATAACCAAATACACATGGCTGAAGAGGTTATAGACCTTAGAGAAACCCCCAAGACTGTCACATGTCTAGGCCTATGTAACTTTGTACTAAATGCAAAATATGTATCCTTATATTTACAGTCAAGTATCCCAGTCACCACTCATCAACCTCTACACCCAAGGGTCATGCAGTATAGAACGAAGGGTAAAGAAGTCACTAATGAATCTCTCAACTCTCATTAATGAAGCTCCCTCATGCAACAAAGGATCAGTAAAGGTCACAAATGGCTAAATTATGAAGATTAGGAACCTGTAGAGTTGTGGGTCTCTGGAAAAGTCTCATATTAAGTTTCACTCATCTTGGGCTCAGGAACCATTGTGGAAGAGGGGGCTGAAAGATTGTAAGAGCGAGTGAGGAGGTGCATGACCATATGGAAATAGAATCCTACAAGCTCTTGGGACCCTGCTCATATGAACCTACAGCAAGGGTTTCAGCATGTTCAAGATCCATGCAAAGTCAAGCAGATAAAAACTCAGCATGGAATTGGGGAAAGGGGTAACTGACCTCAAGATTTGCTTAAGAAATATTGGCAACTGATTGCTGTTGGGTAAGGATGGGCTAGTCTTCCTGAAGCAAGGAACTCTGGGTAGGCTGACAAGACCTCCATGAATGAACCTGCACTGAGGTCATTTGGGGACACTAACTTGAGTGACCTACAGATGAAAGTATATATGGATTACAGTTGGGGGACTGTGAGAGGTGCTGATGGGGATAGTGGTCTATTAAGATGACTAAGATCAATTAACATGTTCTTTATGAAATACACAATGATTCAAAAAAAACTGGTGGTTTTTGAAATGCTAGCTAATCTAATTGGTGTGTGTTTTTCTCAAAATCTGTGATGATGAGCATATTTTCATGCACTTGTTACCTATTTGTTTATCTTCTTAGAAGAAAATCTATTCATGTTTTTTGCCCATCTCTAAGCTGGGTCATTTCCTTTATCAAATATGTGATTATCTCTGTCCCATGAATTTTCTTTTAATCACACACAGTGTGGTATTTTTTTGTTATTGTTTATTTTGATGTAAATTGAATTTATTCTGTTTATTTCATTGCCTATTATTTGCTTTCATTTCTGAAAAATCATTGCCAAATCCAATGTCATAAAGCTTTTCGCTCATGTGTTCTGAGAGTTTTATAGTTTTATCTCCTGCATTTAGGTCTTTGGCCCAGTTTTTTAGTGAAATTTATATATGGTATAAGACCATATATTAATTAAATTAAGCATATATCAATCCTATGTATGTGGATATTCAGTTTTACCATCACCATTTATTGAAATAACCCTTTTCTTCTTCCAATAAATGGTCTTAACACTTGAAAAAAAATCACAGGGTCACTTTCTGAACCTGGAACTCAATATTTGGCTACCCTAGGTACCCAGCTTGCCTCAGGTGTCCCTTTCTCGGCTTCCTAAGTGCTTTCATGACAAGCAGGTCATAGTGCCCAGTCAACATTGTTTTTTTTTTTTTTCAGATATTAGGGATGAACTCCATGCTTACATTATCATGGTTTATCTTTTATAATTAAGAAAATAAGATTTCTTCATTATTATGAACTGAACTCCACGCTACTCACATTTCGCAAGTTTTTAAGCTAACATTCCAAGGACAATTTACATCTACTTGTCATGTCTTCTCAGTCGCCATTTATGTGGGACAGTTCTTCAGTCCTTCCTTATTTTTCATTAGCTTATGCATTGAGTTCTGACCAAGAATCCTAGTATGTTCTGTGTGGTGGTTTGAATGAGAATGTCTTTTATAGCTTTAAGTATTTAAACATGATTAATTGGCAGAGCTGTTTGGGAAGGATCATGGAACATTTAAAGGGTGTGGCCTCCCTGGAGAAAGAATATCAGTCAGTGGAGGCCAGCTTTGAGAGTTGATATCCTTGCCCCACCTCCAGGTTGGCTCGCTCTATTTCCTGCCAGTGCTTGAAGATGTTTGAAGATGTGAGCTGTCAGTTTTCTCCTCCAGCTGCCTCCAGCTATGTCCCTCCTGCCCTGATGGACTCATTCCTATGGAACTGAACCTTAAATAAACTCTTCCTTCTACAAGTTGCCATCATCATGATGTTTTATCACAGCAGTGAAAAAGTCACTAACACACTTCCAGCTTGGGTTTGCCCTGTATTTCCATCATTATTAGCCTGCAATCATGAGCTTTCTAAGGATAATTCTGTTATTGAACCCACCACTCTGCATATCATATCAGTGGCACCCAGCCTTGATTTGACCAGTGATGTTGGGTTTTATCATTTATTAAGGTAGTCTGTGTCAGGTTTCTCCACTGTAAGCTACTATTTTTCACATTACATTCTCTATTCATTACTAGTGAGTAACTCACTGCAGTCTGTACTATGAGGACCTGTGTTATGTCTCAATGATTCGAGGGAAAAATCTACTCTGTTATTCTGAAGTCCTTTCTAACCATTTGCTTCCCGTTCCATTGGCTTTTGGCTCAAATTATTCCCATTGTAGTCATCCTTTCTAGCTGCTTCTCTGTCCCCTTTGCAAATCACAAAACCCTCCATTATTCTTCTACAAGATGCTACAGGCTTATCTCATATTTTTCTTACCTCTCCTCTAAATTTGTTATTTTTGGAAACATACTCCATTCCTTCTTATTTTTGAATTTAAGAAGCAAGGCTGGAATATTTTTTAGCTATAAAGAATAATGAAATCTTGCTGTTTCAAGGGAAATGAATGCAACAGGAGATAATCATAAATGACTTCAGCCAGTGTCAGAAAGACCAGTATGATATGCTTTCTCTCAATTTGCAGTTCCTTGACTTCATAGAGGTATAAAATCATACATGCACATGTGACATTAAACTAGAAATAAAACTATCTATTGGGGGAACAATGAGACAAATGGGAATGCAAGGGAGGAGTCAAAGGAGGCTTGGGAGGTACAGGGGTTAACATGCACAATGAACCATATGCATTTATTGAAAAGCTTAAAAAATAAGTACTTTTAATAAAAAAAACAAGGTTGGCCTCAATTTATTTTCAGTGTTATTCAGTACCTTATATCTCAGGATGATGCATTAGTCTCTCATGATTAGGATACTGCTTTCTTAATTGCAATTTGGATCTGTACCTGATATAAACACAATCATGTATATATTTCCATATACACAAAATTGATACTATTAATGCAGATTTTGCTTGCATTGTTTTTCCAGTAGCAGTGAGGAATTGTTATGTGATCCATCTACACTGGGTACACAGAACTCATCAGGCTCACTTTTCAACAAAACCACAATCATTTAAGCGGTGAATTACTGATATAAGATAGATTTTCTTAAACGAAGAACTTAGAGATTCAAACACATTGTACTGAAGTTATTTATAGTTATTGGATTATTCACCTTTTCAAAAATTCCCGAAGTTTTCAGGAAAACTTGCTCTGAGGATATATTTATAAATAATTATTGCTCACTGGATACATTAAAAAAGTCTTTGTTGGAAGATTTGATTCAATAATGTTTTACTTTGAAAAACATGACAACTTAGTGGTAAGTTTTTAAAGCTTCTTTTCCACTCCTGCTTTTAAAAATTTGTTGAAACACCGAAATCCATAAATGTTCAAATATTTGAGCTTTAAGTCAATGTTCTTTTTAAACATAATGCCATTATTTTTAAATGAAAGCCATGATAATATACTATCTAGAAAATTCATCAATCTTTATTGATAAGGAATTGATAATATACAAAGAATTAAGGATGAAAATTAAGGATATAGACTTTTTCATGTTAGTACATGTGATCCATTCTATGCATCTGTGAAACTCAACTTTAAATATTTATTTTAGAGGAAATAAAAATATACTTAATTTTTAGATTACTAAAAATGATACGGAACACAAAGATAGGAAATTTTGAATCTTTCTAGACACTCTACAAGATCACATCTCTTTTTCCTCCTATAAAGAATGAATAAAGACTGAGGCATTTAATTTCTGTTGTTTCAGTGATTTAAGTATACTTAAATTGTATTCTTAAAGTCCTAAATACTGAGTGGGGTTAGGTGTAATTGTAGACTTTTTTCTAAAGTAGTCAGCATAAGTTATTTTAATTAACATGAACTTTGTAAACATTTTTAAAATGTTTAATTTTTTAGCATGGGTTTCTCATTCTTCCAACTAGTTCACCCAGCTTTACTCTGTGCACAGAATTCTGATATCTGTTCTCCAGTCTGCACTGATCTTACTCCATTAGACTGGAAAATATTCAGGATTGCATTAATCTGAGAAATAAGATATATAATAGCAATGATTGCAGTAGCAATGTATGTATCTATTGTGATTATCATTGGTTTGTTTATCTTTGTAATAGGAAGAGTTTCTTGAGGTTGTACAGCATGTTCAAAATCTAAAATCTTCATACAGTCTCCATGTACCTATTGATACATTATATACCTGAATTATTCATCCTGTAAGTACTTAATATTGCGTTAAGGACGTCTTGGGCACATTGCCTCTTGATTCAGAATTCTAAGATATATGCTACCAAATTATGTCTTGAAGACCATAACAGAACAAAATAAAGCTATACCTTAACTTAATAAGTAATATTGATGTGACTTCTGTAATCAAATTAGTTCCTATGTACTTTTGCTATCAAGATCAGTGGATACATTCAATGACCTTAATTTTGAATTGGCTTTATTAGAAATCAGAATAGTTGTAATTTTTTTATTTTCAAATTGATTCCTTGTCCTATAAGAGACCATGTTGTGTTGAGTAGCTTAAGTTGTCAACTTGACACACCTGGGTAGAAGAGGTCTCAACTGTGGAATTGACTCCATTGGACAGACTTGTGGCCATATCTGTGGAATATTTTCATGACTGTTGAGTGATGTGTGAGGGCCCAGTGCACTGTGAGTGGTGCCAGGCCTGCGCAGATGGTCCTATGTTATATAAGAAAACAGATTGAGCATGGGCTGAGGAGCAAGCCAGTAAGCAACTATCTCCCATGGGCTCTGCTCCAGGTTCCTGGCCAGAGTTCTTGGGCTCCCTCAGTGATGAACTGTAATTGTGGAGATGTAAGCCAAATAAACCCTTTCCTCCCCAAATTGATATTGGTCAGAGTTGTTTGTCACAAGCCAACTAGAACACACGTGTAATACCTCACCTGATGCACAGTCAAAGATTAGTCAAGAAAATGAATTGCGATGTATTTCTGTTAAACTCCTTAGTGAGTTCTTTTTATTACTTTACATAATATCCACCTATGGTGTTCTGCTGATCTGTAGATATGGTCAAAACATCAACCAGTAAAGCTATAAAAACTTGGACCAACTACCCAGGTAATTTTGCAGTTAAGAAATTTATGATTTCCCCAAATTCATTTTAATTGAGTAACTTCCAGGATAAGCAAAATATTCCGATTTCCATCAAAAACACAGAATACATGGGAAGATATGAATGAGTTCTTGGCAAGGAGGGCGATAGTTAATGATAGCATAATTGAGTGGAATAGATGCATATATAAATTTACAATCAATATTAATCTAAACTATCCATGTCAGTATATTCGTGTAAACAGCTGTACTACAATAGAATTACCAAGGCAACTAAATCTCAAGAGAAGGCGATTCATTAGAAATAAGGCAGATCTAATTATCTTCTCTGTTCTCTTTCTTTTAATCTATGTAGGCTATCTTACTACAAAGTGGAAATATTCCTACTGAATTTGACCTTAAACGTAATAGCAAAATATTTTGTCTAAGCCTTAACATGATGCTACTATAATCAGTAGGGTTTTAAAGTGTTTCAAAGGTTAATCTTAGTGAACACCACACTGCTCACTCTTATTCTTATTGGTTATATTTGTGGCAGATTGGAAACTTTCCTTTGTTATCTTGTTAAATCAAGAGGTGAAAACCTTTCAAGGTTTCTCTTTTTAAACATCTTTTATTAATGCTAATATGCCAGATGGGAGAAATTAAAATGGTTCTGTTCTTCAGGCTGCCATTACCCACAATTTTACCACATCATTTGCTGGTTAAGGAAGCGTATGAAAATGATAGGTAGAGCACACAGTTGTAAAGTTCCACAATTATTGAATTTCCCCATCTAAGAATAACCTTTATTTCACTACAGAAAAAGCTATCATAAACATACTTCAGGAACCTTGACAAAGATGAAATTAATATCCTTGGAACTTAGGCTATATCATTTGTTCCTGTTTCTCATGTTTACCTAAATATTACATTCCAGGCAGTAGCTAGCAAGGTGATTATACAAGAAAATCCACGATCTAAGAGGTTAATGGTCCAGAATCCCTAAATTCATGAGTGTTGCTTCTTTTTCAGTTCCTCCTTTTTGAGATGGATCACTCCTGTAAATGCCCACTTACACTTTTGCACATCTTGGGAAATTCTGTCACTTTCCCAACTACTTGACTAGGACAGCCCTTGCAATCCTTTGGCCCTCAGAGACACAGTCAGCTAAACTTTGTTTCTAAGAATGTTGGATTCTGAGTGGTTACTACACTTGATCTCCATGTCAGGAGAAGAAATGCCAGCTGCAAATGAAGGGTGGTTTTTCTATAATAAAATGAAATTGACTCTAAGTTTTGTATCAATTAATTGATTTGCAACTTGGGTGCATGTCTAATAACTGAATTGAATGTGAAACAAGGTACATCTTCCTGCTCACTACCTGATCAGGTCTTTCTCATTGAGAACTGTAGGTCCAGATAACTCCAGAAATGTTTTTAAAGGGAAGAATGGAGATCGGTAATGCTGTTGTTGCTTACATTGAAAGCCTAGTTAGAACTGAGGTTGAGCATAGCAGTTTTGTTTGATTCTTTTCTTAAATCAGAACATATTCCCTCTCTTCCTTGCTCCTAAATGACTTGGAAATTTTGCTGAGAATTGTCCTGGATAACTTAAATCCACAGAAGATGAGAATAATGGATTAAAGTCACTGTCAGTTTTGGAAACAGAACAAATCAGGAAGTCAAAACAAAGTAATGTCCAAATCAAGGTCTAGGTATTAAATTTTTACTTACTCATTGGCAACAGATAACTAACTACTGGTAGGAGAGTAGGTTTTCTTTAAGTGTATGCTACAAGATAAGTTACCCAGGCATCTGTGGATAGATGCACACCAAAAGACATATATGACAGAGTACACAAAATCAGGCAGAGGGAGATTATAAAGGCGTGCATATAGGGGAGGCAATCTACATATGATCAAATATATTATATGAAATTTGAAAAAAATCAATAAAATAAAATAATATCAAACTGGAAAATTAGTATTTATACCATCTGTTATTATTATTACTATACCATCTCAGAAAAGACATTTACTTTAACTGGGCTTCATTTCTCTTTACTGGCAACTACACTTTTATTCATCTTTATATCCATTCATTTAACCACAAATATTTTTGTAAACAAATGCTATGTTTGAAACTCCATTTCTAGTAAGTACAGTTTGCCTTTTGAATTGATCTTATGATTTAATTTCCAGATTTTTTTGTATATCAACAGCATATTTAAATTTATACCTTGAGATATAACCAAGAAGTTCTTTTAATCTTTGAAGAAGAAAGTATGGTCGGAATTCAGTTTTATATCCATTTCTACTACAAATGTATTTGTAATGAAAAAGCACTAAACCAAAATTATCAACACCAACAACATGGGCAGTAAAACACAGCAGCATACAGTAAGATCTTGTCAACGTTGTAAAATGTATTTCCACTTTTCATATGCGTGGATCATTCAATCTATACATAGATTCTAAAATGGAGATTAGTTAGTATTTAATGTAAAATATTGAGTGTTAATCATAAGGTATTATATATAATTGCCCAAATTTAAGATTACAGTGTTAAACTTCTCTAAGACATATTAGCATTTTACATATTGTCAGAAATTTTTGTTTTCATAAAATAACATACAGTATTATTCAATTTCAGCCCTAGTAATTCTCAGGCTGTTTTTGATTGCACTGGCCTGTTACAACTCTATTCCTTTCTAACAGTTTCTGAGATACACAGACCCACAGCTGCTACAGCCATAATAAGACAGAGATTTGTGAAGCATAGGCTAGCAGTGAGGGCAGCAGCATCCTGGCAGGAAAAGTGACTTTATGTTTAGCTAGGAAAGAATGGCCCTCACATACCAGACCAAGTAAGAGGAACATAGTAAAAACAGGCAAAGCATCAGACTAGAAATGGATGTGGAAGGTAGGGGAGTCCCAGATGTCAGCTCTGGTTTTTTGGCCCTCTTTCCTAAATTCATTAGAATTACAAAGATTTCCTAAAAAGGAATTACATTTCAGTTTCTGCAATTCATTTTCAAAAACAGCAAAAGAATATATTTGCTCCATAAAAAAATGTATTAGTTGGCATTCACTATTGCCAACTCTGGTCTACTAGTTATCCCAATCATCTTCCATGTTTCTTCATATTTTTTATTTTAGGAGAATTCCAAAATCTGCTGGGAGAAAACATGCTCCAAGATTTATCTTAGAAAAAATACTTCTTTTTTTTTCCATGTAGTGATAAGGAAGGAGATTAAAGACATATAAACTCTTTTATGAATTTTGAACTGGTTAGTCAAATTGTTATAGAGTTTTCCAGTAGTATGTGGTAATATATATTTCACATTTATTTATAATTACTTTAAAATATTTTATCAATTCTTTGACAAATTTACACAATATATGTTGAGTATATTCATCTCCACTCCCCCAATTCCTCCCAGGTCCACACTCTTCCTTACCCTCCCAACTTTGTGCCATACGCCTTTGTCCCAAAGCTCAGGGATCATTATAGACAAGGAGAGAGTATGTGTCTAAGAAGAGGAGGTGGTGAATGACTACAAAAAAACAGTTCCAGATATAAGAGAGCAGTTGTATATATGAATTCAGCAGCTGTTATAGCTTGAACAAGGCCTGTGTAATATCAAGTCAGACAAAAATCCCAGCATGGATGCATGGACAGGGGGAGACAGGGGCAGGTGGGCATAACACCTCACTCATCGCTAAGGAGCTATTGACAAATGATAACTTCTGGGAGAGGGATAGTCAGTTTTCTTTAAGAATGTGGCCCCATGGTAGGTTACCATGCCTAATGAATGGCAACACACTCAAGAGTATATGGGAAGCACAAATTGAACCCAGTGGATTTAAAAAATAAAGTGAGCCTGAGAGTGAACTTTTAAGAGGAAAATTTGACCCACAGCAGCATTTTACTATGAGGTTAAGCTTAGTATGAAGTTTAAGGGACACTGATGCAAAGCCTTCTTTATTTACTGGAAAACTGTAAGAACTTGAATGAAGAACTGTCTTAGAGAAAACCTACCTGATATATTATCTTCCTCCAAAACCTTGATCACAAAGGCTTTCATTTTATCCACAGAGAAGGTTCATTCAACCCACTGTACCTAGGGTCTGTTAGATGCTGTAAAGTAAGGATGCTTTTCTTCTGTTCTTGTTTTGCTCAAGTGCATTCATCTTCCATACACTTTGGCAACCAGAAATTTGTCAATGTCAAGCAAAATACTCAGTATTCGGAGTCTGTGCAATATGACTTTTAGATGTGGGTGTATATAACCTAACACCAGGCTGGAAAGCTTGACATAAATACACACCTTGGTTGAGTCTGGAAGGTTTACAACATGTCCTGTGTAAAGAATATTTTGAAGATTATGGAAATACAATAATGTTCATTTATGTAGCATTTTGCATGTAGCCCCTTAAATTATAGTCTCACTGCAAACTGTTGAACTGTGTCATGCTGGTGTATGCATTATTATCCTGTGATGACAAAGAAACTGAGGATCAGAGAGGAAGAAAAAAATTTCCCAAGACTTCACAGGCATTGAAAGACAGATCCAAGGCTCAATATTAAGAGATCTGATTGAAAATTCTGTGCTTACTGCTGCACATAAAGCTCTTTCCTTCCAGGTCAGTAAGGCAAAGAAACTGAGTTCACAAACATTTGTTCTCATGTTTAGTCTATTTACTAAGAAGCAGAAAATCTAGTATAACCCTTTAAATGTTGGTTATCTTTTCTTGATTGAGAATGGGATGGTCTACATGTGCTTTGATATATGTGGTTGTATTCTGAGACTTGCTTGGATATGACATTTTTATTTTCAGGCAGGAGGCCTCGTATAAAATGATTCACATTCCTTTAAATTAAAAGTAAATATTACTTAAAATTAAGTATAGTAATATCACAAGTAAGTAGACTGTGATTATTTACTGCATTGATTATTTGTTACGTTCACATGGAAGATTCATTTAAAACTATTTTATTTATTATATTTATTTTATGTGTATGAGTATTGCCTGCATGTGTGTAAGTCCACCCATGTCATGTAATGCCCACAGAGGTTAAAAGAAGGTGTAGGATCCCTTGGATGGAACCTAGCTGCCCTGTGGATGCATGTGGAATCTGGGTCCCCTGGAAGAACAAGTGTTCTTAAACACTGAGCCATCTCTCTATCCCCAAGGAAGATCCATTTTTTAAATGGATCCAACTCACGTTAGTGAAACTGCTGACTTGTTCAAAGATCTGTGTAAATCTGTGGTTTCTACAGAACCATTGTATCTCTTAAACATGTTCTTCACAGTGAAATGGAAGGTTGGAAAAGTCCTGATGAAAAAGGAAGCACAGGCAGGATATATTTTATGTAGATTTACATTTTCATTTCTCTGTGTGATATTGTCCCAGTGCAAAACACTAACATAGACACTGGATGGAACTAAAATGTCCCCTTATATACCATTTTCTGCTTGTGGTCCAACTATTAAGTATGTGAATAACTTCATCAAGGCAATATATACAAATATATATATATATATATATATATATATATATTATTCCATCATTAAATAAATGAGAAATGTTTTACAAAGAGGATTCTTGGTCAAACAAATGGAGTTTAGAATTTAAATTTTGGATTGTGGCAGTACATGTGATTTAGCTCACTGCAAGTTAAAAAGACAAGTCTTAATTAAGATAAAAATAGTAAATTGCCTAAATATTGAACACATGTATGAGGGTATATTAAATAAATGACTAATACATGCCTCTGAAATCTGGATAAATGTTTAAAATGTCTCTTCAATTAAAGTCTGCAAAAGATATAACCTATAAATACAACTGTTGAAGCTGGCTTTCTTTTTTGTTACTATAAATATTATATAGTTGATGTGTTACTAATAGTGTATTCTGCCAAATACATTCATTTGATGAAGCATATCCAGTCTTTGAAGTGGGGGCAGCAGAAGAGAGGCTGCCCATTGCACTTCTTGGTAAGGAGGGATGAGATGGCTCAAAATAGGGAACAGGCTGGTTTAATTTCATCCTTCCCCTCTTTTTGGGTCCTTTCTACCCTTCTCTGTCTTCTCCATTTTCAGGCCCTGAGGATAAAATAGGAAGATATCCATAACTCTGCCACCTTTGAGTTTAAAAAAATGGAGCATTTGAACTGCTAAACTAGTAATAATAATGCACTGAAACACGTTCAGTAAAGTGAAGTAAAGGGTGCTATCGGACTTAAATCAATACTTTATATTATCCTTAAAGTATTGTTTTTAAAAATTTTTTTGAGATAGGGTCACCTGTAGTCCCAGCTGGCCTGGAACTTACTACGTATACCAGACTGTCTTAATTCTCACAGAGATCCACCTGTCTCTCCCTCCTGGGTGCTGAGATTAAATCCGTGAGCCACCATGCCATGCCCTTAAAGTATTCTTAAAGATTCTTGGAGGAAATTACATCTACATAAATGTGTAGTCCATTTACTATTATTTCTTAAGAATTTTCTAGAACTCAGATATTGAGATATCATTCAATTGTTCTGCATTTTGGGCTTTGTATTCTCTCTACTGTGTGTCTAAGCATGCCCTGTTATTCAGACCATCTTTACATTCAGTCTGTTTTCTGACCTCAGATGATACCCCCTAGTTGATTCGTTTTGTGTTATAGTTTACTGCTTTGTTACATTTCTCCAACTAGAAGGCGAAGATTGATTCTTAGTTTTCTTATCTGCTCCTTCAAACTCTGCCTCTTATCACAACACATATGGTATTACTGTATCTAGCCTACAGATCTGATAGACCTATAATTATTTATGGATTTTTTTCAATTATTTACTCAAAGAATTGATGGTTCACTATGTAAATGAAAAAGATACTCGAAAACATGAAATGAAAGAACACATCTATTGGAGAAGACTACACATATTCCCAAATTGATTCTGGTTAGTTTATATTATCCATTTATCTGTAAAACTTACAGATAAACTTACTCTATACCAGTATTTATCATTATAGTGCTTGCATTCTAACTTTGAAATAATGACTTGTATATTAATATACTCATTTCAGAATGTAATAACGTGTTAATAAAAATAAACTAATATAATACAGTAGAAAATCTATGAATAGATGCCAATGAGTGAGAGTCGAATGGTAAAAGAAGCTAGCCAGAGCAGGATCAGAGAGGGAGAGTGAGAAAAGCAAGATGGAAGCTGCCCAAGTGCAAAGAATGTATTGAACTACTTGAGGAAAGTAGGGAGTACAACTAGGCTCAAGGGGCGGTTAGAAGTGAAGCTGGGGGAAGGCAGGGTCCAATCACTATAACATCTTCTGGGTCATCCTAAGGATTCTGAGATCTACTTTTTATATAACTTTAAATTTTTTTGAGAAGTTCATACTTCTTTGTATTTGTATCATTCCACCCTTCCCCATCCACCCCCAACTCCTCGCTTGTCCTCCCAACTCCACTTCAGTTTCTTGTTACTCTTTGATTATTATTGTTACATATACATATAGACAGTTATAAATACATATATACATCCACACTGGGTCCATTTATTGGTGCTCATGTGCACGTGCATTTAGGGATGATCACTTGGGATTAAATAATTTCTCAAGGAGCTAGTCCCTGGAGAAAACTGATTTTCCCTCTCTAGGCATCCATTAGTTAGTTGTCTTTCACTCTTCATTTAGAGGTGGGACCCCATGAGCTTTTCCCCATCTACATTGGCATTTCAAAGGTTTTGGCATTATGCAAATCTTGTTAGGCTAATGAACTGTGGAGATTTCATGGGTATTATTTTCCTATCATGTCTAAAATGCATTAGCTATCAGCAGGTGTCCTATTCCTCTGGCTCTTAAAATCTTTCATTTCCCTCGTCTGTGATGTCCTGAGCTTTAGATGTAGAGGTTGCATTGTAAATGTATTTGTTAGGACTGGGCACTCCACAGTTGCTTTCTCTTTGAATTTTGACCAGTAGTGGAACATTTTAATAGTCTCTATCCATTGCAAAAAGAATTTTCTATGAGTCATGAGAGCTACACTTATTTGTGACTATAAGGATAGATGTATGTATAAATTAATAAAATTAGGCTGGTCTAAGAAAGTGGCAGTAGTAGATTATTCTCTAGGGTCTATGACCTCTCCAATTATGTATACTTGATTGTGTTTACAGTACCAAGCACAGAATCCATCCTATTGAATGAGCCTTAAGCTCAATTAGATAGCTGCTGATTACCCCTAAGATAAAAGTGCCAGGATTGAACTAATAGAGACAATTTGTTGGGCCAATCATTACTATGGTTCAGAGAGTTTAAAGTTGGCTATGCCTATTGATTGTGACCTCATTAAGCAGAAAACCTTCTGTAAAGCAAAGGAAACACCCAGTAGAGTGAAGAGGAAGTTCACAAAATAGGAGAGAATCTTTGCCAGTTATACTTCTGATAGAGGATCAATTTCCAGAAAATGCCCAAAACTTCCAAAACAAAGAACCAAGAAAGCAAATGATCCATTTAAATAATGGGCTACAGATCTGAACACAGAGTTCTCAAAAGAAGAAATAAAAATGCTAAGAAATACCTTTAAAAGTGTTCAGCATCATCAGTAATTAGGGAACCGGAAATTAAAACTACCTTAAGAGTTCATCCTACCTTCATTAGAATCATTAAGATCAACAAAACAACAAACAAATCAACTGACAAAAAGTGCTGCTGAGAATGTGGAGAAGTGGGGGGTCCTCATTCATTTCTGGTAGGATTGCAAGCTGCTGTAGCTACACTGACAATCAGTGTAGACAATTCTCAAAAACCTAAAAGTAGATCAATTATATGACCCAACTATACCACTCCTTGGCATATACCCAAACACTTGATAGCCTACTACAGAGACACTTGCTCAGTCATGTTTATTGCTTTCTATAATAGCCAGGAAATGAAAAAAAACAAAAAAATAAATAAAAAACCTAAACATCTCTCAACTGATGAATGGGATAATATTGATAATGTGGTACATGGAGATCTATTCAGGTATAAAGAAGAATAAAATCATGAAATCTGTGGGTAAAAATCACTATACTGAGTGAAGTAACTGGGACTCAGACAAAACAAAGGACACATACTCTTTCTTATTTGTAGATCCTAGCTCCAATTCTTTAGATGTGAGGAACCACAGGAAACAGAAAGGAATCTTGGAGGAAGAAGGGGAGAGGGAGCTTGAGAGACAGGGTTAGGAGGGCACAGGTGTCATCAAGGGGAAAATGGAAGGTGGTTCTTTAGCTGCAGGGGTGGGATGGAGCGCTATACAGGGGGAGAGCATGGAAAGAGATAAATAATACTTAGGCTATGTGAAAAACTGTAGGGAAATGTATTTTTCATAAGCTTACTGAAAAACATATAATATATATGCGTGCATGTGTATAGCTAAAGGCTATATAACAAAAATCACAGAGTGAGGGAAGGGAAACTTCCTTTAAAATTTTTTTATTGAGCTTTTGTACATTTCATACAATATTTATTAATCAAATTTAAACCCCTTCCCTCATTCATGCCTCCCAGCCCCCACCGGGCCTCATATATGTTAAGTCCTATCCAGTCAAGCATTTGCACCCAGATGACCTTCAGTGAAAATTCATCCACATGAGTCTTGTCAGTCTATCTAGAAATCATAAGTAAGGCATACTCTCCTTCACTCCTTTTGAATTCTTGGTCAAAGTAACCCAAAAGACTCAAAGTAATCCAAAAGACTGAGATTTACTTTGGAAATAATTCACTTAAGAAATTGAAGTAAATGTAAGATGACAGTGCTTGGAAGAGATGGTACCTTGGGAGAAGAGAGAGGAAAATAGAAAATAGGAAGTAGGATGTATTTCAGGATGAAGCAGAGTCACCAAGACTTCCTGCTATGTTGAGTGGCAAAAAGAGAAGTGGTGAACTCAGCAGTGACAATTCATTTCAGAAGAATTCCAAACAACAGCAGCAGGAGTTACGGACATTGAGAGAGTTACAAACATCTGGGAAATCCTTGATACCTTAATGTGCCTACCCAAAATCTGACCTTCGAATCCTAGCGTGAACAGGTAATGTGGTAATGACGGCAGTGATAGAAGGCACTTTATTATTTCAGTGACCCTCAGAACAAGTAGGTTTTAAATTTGATTACTCTGGAGACAAGAAAAACTTTTGCTTTGGCCTAGGGCTACACCGTTTCAATACTGAAGAATTTCTGAAACCTTTCAAACATAATTTGCATCCTATCTATGGAGAATATCTAATGAAGGTAATCTTTGGTGCAAAAATGTTTTCAACAGTACTACTTATATTTTAGGTACTTTAGTTGGTTGGCTGGGCCATATATGTTCTTTTTGTTCTAAGTTTCCAGGTGTTGTTCTTCCTGCTATTGAACCGTCTCTTAGTAGTGAGGGATGCTAGTGACTCAAACCAAGTTCTGAGTGGCTCAAAACAAAGAGATTTTCTGAAATATTATGTTATCATGTGCATTTCAATTTCCCCTTGTACAACTTTTAATGTAATAATTTCTTTAAAAACTTGACCCCTCCTGAGTGATACTGTAAATATAACCAAATACACATGGCTGGAAAGGTCATAGATCATAGAGAACGCCCCACCAAATCCTCTCTATTATGTCTCTACGCAAATGAAATTTATTACTGTATGCCAAATATGAATCCTTAGATTTATAGACAAGTATATCCTACAACACTCATCAAAGAAGTTTCTTTTTGCAACAGATGGAGGGTTTACAGTGTTCTACAGTTGGTCCCACCCAGAGAATCTACGTTTGAGAGATGCCCAACTCTAAGTGGCACATCTACAATAGAACAGCTATACATAGGGCTCATGGAACATATCAGAACAGGGGATAGAGAGAATACTAATAAATTCCTCAACTCTCACCTGTGAAGCTTTCTCTTACAAGAGAGTTTAATGAATACAGAAGGCCTTAGAGAATAAGGAACTACAGAGTCTGAATCCTTGGATAGAACTCCTATGTTAACCTTTCCCATCATTCAGTTACCATTGCAGAGGGGGGGGTGGAAAGATTGTACGAGCCTGGGTTGGTGCACGCAGACGAGGAAACAGCAGTTTTCAGGCCTCTGGGAACTTGCTCATATTAACCTGCAGCAAGTGGTAATTGCATGCCCAAGACCCATGTTGACTCAGTCAGAGAAGACCCCAGCACAGAACTGGGGAAATGGGCAGCAGGCCCAACCTTGACCTCAGTAGTATTGGCAACTGATTAGTGGGTGAGGGAGAGTAGATCTTCTGTAAGAGAGTGACTCTAGGTAGGCTGATTAGACTTCCATGGATGAACTTGAATCATGGGACATCTGCATACCTATGCTTTAACTTGATAGGCCTTAACATAGATGATTGAATGCATAAAATCTGGAAATCTGGTGGGGCAGGTGTATAAGGGGCTGCAGATGGGGAAGGGGTGTAAATTTCATGAAACTAATTACATGAAATGAACAAAAACTCAAAAAAAACCAAACCATTAAAAATAACAAAAACCAAAAAAAAAAAAAAAATCACCCAACCCAACAAACAAAAAACCTTGACTCCTGTGTGGTCTGGTGGTGTAATCCTATAATTCCAGAACTAAGAAGGCTGAGGCAGGGAATCGGAAGTTGAGGCCACCCTGGCCGATACAGCATCACTCTACCCGAATGAATAAGTGAATGAGAATGAATGAGTAAATAGATAATTGAAAGAAGCCCTTTAATATGTTCGAAATATAATTCCCACAAATTTCAATTTAAATGCTTTCCTCCACCAAAATTATGTGTCATACGTATGTACATATATATATAAATATATACAAGACAAGAATTAACTAGGGACTGAATGGGAAAAGTGGAGTGATCTGAGGTAGTAATAAAGATTCACATCTAACCCATTAGCAACTCTGCCACAGCTCTATTATTCTGATTTATTCATTATTGAATGTCTCACAAAATGATGCAGAAAAGAAACTCCAGTGAAACGTGACTAATATCAAGTCACATAAGGAAACTAAAAGAAAATGTATAATTTCATAAGCATGATGAATTAAGAAGTACAACTGGAGACAAAGCTATGTATTTCTAACACATTTATCAGTCACTATATTAGGCTGAATGATAGATTTTTCCATTAATTGATTACTTACTATATATTGGCTAATTCTCACCTTCCAGATGTGGTGGCACATACATTTAATACCAATACTCAAGAGAGAGAGACAAAATCTCTTTGTGAGATCAAGTCCAGCATGGTCTACATAACAAGTTCCAGACCAGCTGGGGCTACAGGGAGACCCTGTGTCAAAAATAAAAATAAATTCGAAAAAGTACTGGAATAATTTTATCTCCCTTCACTGATCTTTTTAAAATTTAGTGTTCTACTTATATATCTTCTGAGTGATTCCAAAACCTGTTAGGGCCTATTAAACGACTTTTGGAATTTCTACACACTGAAAAATGAAGATGCTTTAGTATTTCAAAATGAAAGAATCAAATAACTCATTGCTAATGTACATGAAACAGTAGACTACAGGCAACCAGGCTTTTAAGTAGTTTTCTTTTTGTACATTAAAGAAAAAAAAAACCCTGCTTTTTAAGTGTTTGTCATAGTTCTTGTTGGCAGTGTGGGAATCTTTTTTCTTCTTTCTTTGTTTCTTCTTCCATTTCTTCTTTCTTTTTCTCCTTGTCCCCATCCCCTCTCCTTCCCTTTCTTTTCATTTACAAGTGTTTTGGAATAAAGAGTGCATTAAAATTATTTGTGAAAATTGTCTTTTAAATGCAGTTATTTTGTGTTTATATTTGGAAAACTTATTTAGTATGTATGCTGCACAATAATTCTATTTATATGATTTATAAATGAGCACATAGTTCCAAACTGAACTCATCTCATTCAATGTGAGATTGGAAATGAAACCTAACACATCATATTCTTTATTAGGATCTTGTCCATGAGAAAGTCAGGGTTTGCTGTTGGCTTTGGGCAGAGCATTAAATTCACAGTTAAATGGAAATTCCATCAATTCTAAACATAACATCTTTCACCTGCCCTAGTTTGGCACTTCTCTTTTGTTGTGATAAACACCATGACCAACATACACCTTAGAGAGGAAAGAGTTATTTGATTTACAACTAACAGTGCATCATTGAGAGAAGCCAAGCAGGAACTCCAAGTAAAGCAGGAACCTGGAGGCAGGAACTCGAGTGGAGACCATGGAGGGATGCTGTATCCCTAGCTTGCTCATTATGCTTCTTTTCGTTTTTTTCTTTATTTTTTGAGATAAGGTCTCCCTGTAACCCCAGCTATCCTGGAACTCCCTATGTAGACCAGTCTGCCTTCAGTTTCACAAAGATCTGCCTATCTATGTCTCCCTAGTGCTGGGATTAAAGATGTGAGTCACCACTCCTGGCTTCAGGCTTCAGTTACTATTTTTTTTAAAATTAATATTTTTATTTAAGTATCTGGGTCCAAAGCTGTTCATACACAAGATTTCAAATGTCAGTTTCATTGAGGTTAATATGCTGAAAGTGTGGCTCTTAAAAACTGATTCATTCACTGGGAAAGGGTTTAAACTTTTCCTAAAATCTTCACAATTGTATTGATGATTTCAGAAATCAAAAGATGATCAGTCAAGTACCTCACCTGTTTCATGTCACAAATACCTCAAATCTGGTTGTGTCATCTACTGAACCAAGTTTTGAAAATTGAATTCCACAATTTCTTTTTTCCAATCATCAGACCTAAATTCACCTAAAGCATAAATCCAATACTTATGATTTTTCAAATGTGAACAAAATTAAACCTCTTGCTAGACCATTAAACTCATACTATGACCCTGAAAAGCCTATACTTTGGCTTACCAAGGATTCTGACTTCTGATGACTTCCAGTGACTGATGAGCAGAAGCATCTGAGTCTTTTGGTATTAGATCCAAATACATACAAGATGAATGGCAGACAAACTGTGTTTTATCTAAGATATATGGTAGGATATTATATATATTACAATTTTAAAAACAGTGGAGATCAAAATATAATATATAATAAAAGATCAGATTTCTGTGCACTTTTTATGATTGACATTCATAATTAAAGGCAATATATTCTTGGTTGTGGTTAAACGTTAAAGCAAATGGTAGATTGAGGAGAGAATCTTAACTCAATGTCCAACCATTTCCTGAATGTGTATTTGTGTAGTGAATCTGATTAGAAGATGTCAGTGGCCATTCCAAGAGTGGTCATTATTCTCCTCAGAGAGCGTAAGAGCTATAAATTAGGATATTAAATAGGTGAAAATAATCCACTGTTCTCATTCCCACTTGAGAATGATCTAGATAAGAATCAGCCATCTAGGGAGCAGGGAGGACAATGAATATAAGATTTAACAATGAATACCATGGTAAAGTCAAGATAATAAAACAGCAGTCCTTTCTTCTATGAAATGAAGCAAAAGGAAATAGTCTAAGTGAAAAAGAATGGAAGACAATTCTGGAGCTTCCTGAAAAGATATAGGAGTAAGAGTAGAAAAGACTTTCTAAATCAGACATCAGGCATTAAGGTCTACAGTCAACAAGTGGGGCCTCATTAAACTGAAAAGCTTTTCTACAGCAAAAGAAACAACCAAGGAAGTGAAGAAGAAACCCACTGAGTGGGATAAAAATCTTCACCTGCTACCTATCTGACAGAAAATACAAAGAACTCAAAAAAAGGAAACAAGAAAATAAATGATACAATAAAAAGATGGGCTAAGGACTTGAACAGAGAGTTCTCTAACGAACAAATAAAAATGGCTAAGAATGCTGTAAAAAGTGCTCAACATCCTTAGTAATCAGAGAAATGTAGATCAAAATCACTTTAAGATCTCGTCTTACCCCAGTCAGACAGGCTAAGATCAAGAGAACGAAAGAGACTAAATGTTGGTGAGGATGATTCGAAAGGGAACACAAACTCATGCAACCCCTATGGAAACCAGTGTCGAGAATGCTTAGAAAACTAGAAATGAATCTACCATATGACCCAGTTATATCACTCCTTAGCATACAATCAAAGAACTCATCCTGCTATAGAGATACCAGTACATCCATGTTTGTTGCTACTCTTTTTACAATAGTTAAGAAATGGAAACAACTTAAATGCCTCCCCCAACTGCTGAACGGATAATGCAAATGTGGTACATTTATACAATGGAGTTATACTCAGTGGTAAATTATGAAATTTGCAGATAAATGGTTGGAGCTAGAAACTGTTATACTAAGTGAATTAACAGAGTCTGTAAAGCAAGTGATACATATTCTCCCTCATTTGAAGATCTTAGCACCAATCCCTTCTGTGTGAGTACATATCCTGATACAACAACAGGAGCCAGGAAAATGGAAAGGAAACATGGAGGTGAAGGGAAAGAGGAAACCTGAGAGGACGGGATTGTAGGGAGCAGAAGTTACCGAGGAGGCAATGGGGAAATGGGGGTACTTACACTGGGGATGGAGGGAGGTTAGACAGAGAGAGACAGAGAGAGAGGACTGAGAGATAAATAAAGCTTAGGTGACATAAAAAAGCCAGAGGTAAATGTACTAACTTAAAAAAAAAAGGCCTTAAAAATACACATAGAATATCTGAACCTAACTGCCCATGTATACACAAAGGCTTCAAAACAAGAGAAGACAGTAGAAACCTCCTTTTGAGTTGTTGGTCAGGGTAGTCCAAGAGACTCCCAAACTAACACAGGCTACTACCACAATGCCTGATTACCTCTCAGAAGTTAAAGGGTAAGAACCTATTGCTGAAGACAGGATATACTTCAGAACAGGAGCAGTGGGGCTGAAACTGACCTGGAAGCCTCCCTGAAGACTACCTCCCATAGTTCTAGAGGATACTATGCAAGCTGCTAAGGGAGAAAATCAATCAATAGTTCAGCATAGCTCCAAAGCCTAATAACCACAACAACTGTCACAGCAAACTCTCTCCCACTGGTGCAGTAGTAGAATTTTTATATAGGGGGTATTCAACAAGCATCTAATTTAGCTTAAAGTCCTCTCAATGGGAAGGAACTCATGAGTTACACTGTAAATATAGCCAAATACACATGACTGGAGAGGTCATAGATCCTGGAGAAAAACCTATCTGTGTCTTATCTGTAGACAAATGAAATTTCTTGCTATATGGTAAATATGGATTCTTATATTCAAAGACAAGTATATCATACAAGTACCATTCTTAGACAGCCCAGGCCAACCTGTCCAAAGATGGAACCACCCACAGTGTACTTGGATCTTATACATCAATTAACAATAAGAAAATGCCTCAGGAACAGTCCACAGGCCAGTGAGATGGAGGAAATTCCTCAATTGCGGGTCCTTCTTCCCAGGTGATTCCAGTTTGTGACAAGTTCACAAAATTAATGAGCATACTATTTCAAAAATGGATATTTATTTTAAAATCAACCCTTCCTGTCAATGCGGATGCAAAATATAAAAAATACTTGACAATGATGTGATGTTTTACCATCTAAAAACAATCCAAATTATATACTATTTCATTCTCTAACATGTGTTGTGTCTCTATGTTTCCATATACATGCTATATATTTATATAGACAGGCTGGTGAGATAGACTGAATGGGAAAAGGCACTTGCTGCTAAGCCTGGCAGCCTGAGTTCAATGTGTGGGACTCACTCACACAAGACAGACAAATTATTGTAATATTTTTATATAGGCAGGCTGGTGAGATAGCTGAATGCAGAAAGGCACTTGCTGCTAAGCCTGGCAGCCTGAGTTCAATGTGTGGGACTCACTCACACAAGACAGACAAATTATTGTAATATTTTTAATGATTAGAAAGACTTAGAGTCTGCATTAAAGGCAGATGTATTTTAATGGAGAATATAAACATAAGCTCAAACACAACAGTAAATGATAACTTCCTTTTACTTTGAACAAGAACCGCAAAGAGGAATAATGAGGATGCCATTACGCTTTAAATCTTATATGAGGCTTCTTTTACTTCTTTGAAGCGAATAGTAAAAACAGTTATATATACACCCTACTGATGAGAAAACATACCTTTCATTTGGGGAAAATGATTTGTGTGAGGTCATAGCTCTGTGTGCTTACATGCCTGGGGACCTCTGAGTCCTCTCTGTGCTCCTTCCATCTCTTGTTAGATGTCCTGCTTTGAGCTTTCTCTGATGTAAATTCAGATCACATTTCAGAGGGCACATTACAGGCAGTCTCTAAATAAGGCATCCATTTTGCATTTTCATTAAAAAGGGGCTATGATTTTCAGTACAGATATTTAATGAGATTTTATTCATATTTAAATATTTGAATAATTGTATTTGTTTATATGGTAAAAGCAAATTTGAGGCAAGTGGCTTTTCGGCCAAAACCAGAACAATAAAAATCCTGGTTCAGATAAACCATAGTTGGATTCAGCAAAGAAATAAATAACTGGCATATCAAGTTTCTAATTTTCTAGGGACGGAATATAGAGATATTTTAATGATTTTCTAGTGTTTGTAATAGTTCTTGTTGCCTCAAAAAGTTCAGCATGTGAGTTTTCTCATTTAGTATTCTTAAAGAGCACTTTGGATCAGGCTTCCACCCACTGGAATACGAGAATGAACATGAATGAACTTAAATTACACAATGATAACTATTGTACAGACCATATTGGAAACCTCCTGAGTACTGGCAGATCATACAATTCAAGTTATCAAGAAAAACAATTTCTAAGCTGCTATCTGACCAACTTTGAGAGTGTGAAAAGGAAGCTAATTATTTTAGTCTTTCTGTATTGATTATTTTAGAGGTCTAATTGAATCAAATAGACATTATGTATACATAAGGTGCTGAACAACTGAGATAATGTAGTTGGATTGGTCCCAAACAGGGATATAATTAAGGATTTGTTAACACTTGCACAATAAACCTCTATTATCAAGGACTTTTAACTAAGTATTAAAAATTCATTCTCAGCTGCAACTTGCCATTCATGGTCTCAGCGAGGAAGCAATTTTCTTTTACAAAAATTCTAAAAAAAATGAAAAAGAAAAAAAATAAAAGCCTTCTATATACCTGTATAAATTAGGTTTTCTTTAATAAAAAGTTTCAGTCTTGAATCTTTGTTGTACAAGGGAAAATTTGTGGTATACAAGCTGTAAAAGAAGAAACAGTTTGTTGGTTTCTACGTCTGCTGTCTTTTCTCATCAGGTTGGGAACTCTTTTTAAAAGTCTGTTTTCAAGCCAGGTCTGGGAGCTCATCCCAGCACTTGGAAGATTCAGGCAGGAAGATTACAATTTTGAAGCTATCCTGGGCTACATAGTGAGATCTGGCTTAAAAAAAGAAAGAAAAGAAGGAAGGAAGAAAAGAAAAGAATAAGAACATGAGTCTGGAAAGGTGGCTCAGAGGATAAGATCATCAACTGTTCTTGCAGAGGACCCAGGTTTGATTCCCAGAACCCACAAGGTGACTAGCAATGGTCCATAACTCCAGTTCCAGGGGAACTGATGCCCTCTTTTGACCTTTTCAGGCATTGTATGACATGGCTGCACTTACGCACATGCAGACAATATACTCATACATATAATTATTTTTGAATGCTTTGATTTTTAATTATTGAAAACCTTTTCTTGACTCTTCTGAATACTTTCGTCAAGAAAGAGGGTTTGTAGAACACAGATGAAGAAAAAAATACTCTGGTATAAGACACATGTTTGATGAACTCTTATTGTAAAATTATCAAGAATTTTGGTGAAGATAGAATTAATGGCATGGGTGCTGAGCTTTTCTCTGCCAGAAAGAAGTGTGTGCTCAGCTTTCTGCTCTGGCTAACTCTGCCTCTCCACCTTGATAAACTTTAATACCTCTGGGAGGATAAGCCAAATAAATTCTTACATCGTATCTTGGTCATGGTATTTTATCACAACAAACAAAAAGTAACTAACATAGAAGTTGGTACTTAAAGTGGAGTGTTGCTGTGAAGAACCTGAACATTAGAGTTTTTGGAGAAATGTGGAAGACTTTGTGAGTCTTTGGACTAGAAGGCCAGTGGAATGTTGTAAACAGAGCTTACCAGATCATTCTAGTGGAAGCCTGGAAGAAAATAGTGCTGGGAACAATGTAGTTGGAGTGCGAAATAAGGACTTAAGTAGCAACTAGGATATTTTGGCAAAGCAATGACTACAGTTTGCCCACAGCCTAAGAGCTTGCCTGAGGCTAAATTAAAACATAATGAACTAATTTCTTTTGTCAAAGACTTTTCTAGATAGTCCAATATGGAATCTGTTCTTTAGCTATTAATGGTGAATATTATGGAGCTCTACAATGAAAAAGAGCAAGTGTTACAGAAAGAAATGCAAAATGTACAGTTAAAATTGAAAAAGAGCATCAGAAACTTAATGTTGGAATAAAGACAGGCTGAAGGTGAAGCTCTCTTTGATAAGTAGATTAGAGGCATTAAGGATGGGGCTCAGGATTTGCATGTTAACAATAGAAACAGTACCCTCATGGTAAGATCCCACCCAGCTAAGTTTTCTTGTGAGAAAAAAAGTTCTAAAGAATTTTCTGCTCCTAGAAAACTGCAACAGACAAAAGATGCTGTTAATGTGAATGAAGCGGTCTGAGGTCCATCCCAAATAGGCAACAAAGCTTAGCAGTCATTCATGTGGTGCCAGCTTTGATGCAATGAAAGACGCAAGAGTGAGAGGGTCATAAGCTCTTCCTCTGCAATTTTCAGAGAACTGCTGAGGCCAGGCATTGTGAAACAAGGGAGTCTCTGCATAAAGAAGGCCCAAACATGCCAAGAGTCCTGGGAGGCCACTTATTTAAACTGTGAATGTGAAGCCTGCTTGATCATGCAGACCCCAGAATTGTGAGGCATCTTCTGAGGAAAGATGCATACAGGGAGTGATTACCAGCCTAAGAGAGAGACATATATTGTATATAGCAAAGTTGGAGGGGTTGAGCCATCCAAAACTTTTGGAAGTTCCAAATATCAGACATTGAGACTGTGAAGGACTATGAGAGCTTTTGGAGTGGATTAAGCGCATTTTGCATTATGATATTGCCCTGAAACTATGTGGGCCAGAGAGAGGAATGTGTTTGAATAAGAATGTCCTCCATAAGATCCAAGTATTTGAACACTTGGTTCCCTGTTCCTGGTGCTATTTGGGGAGGTTCACAGAAATTTTAGGACGTATGGTCATGCTGAAGGAAGCATGTCACTGGGAGAGGACTTGGAGAGTTCATAAGCCTCATTCCCACTACCACTTTCCCTCTCTGTGAGTGATGCATTAGTACTCTCTCTACCCCTTGTTCCATTATGTTCCATGAGTCTTAGGTGTAGAGACTCCATTGTACATGTATCACTTAGGGTTGGGGATCTCATAGACACTTATGCTCTGTGTTTGATTGGTTGTGGAACTCTGTAATAGTCTCCATCTGTTGCAAAAAGAAGCTTCTTTGATTAGTGGTGACTGGCTTCCTTGTCTGCAAATATTTAGTATATAGTAAGAAGTTTTGTTGGTCTAGGAATGTGACAGATAGAATTTTCTCTAAGATCTATGTATTAAACTCTACCCACCTGGAGTTCAGGGACCATTGAGGAAACAGGGGCAGAAAACTTGTAAGAGCCAGGGGAGGAGGTACATGACCATAAGAAAACAGTCTTACAGGTTCTTGGGACCTTGCTCATGTGAACTTGAAGCATTGGTGACAACATGCACAAGTCCCAGGCAAACTCAATCAGACAAAATCCAGAATAGCACTTGGGAAATGTGCAGGGGTCCATAATTTTGACTAGGAACTGTCAGTAGCTACTGAGAGAGGGAGAGTTGATCCTTAAGGGAGTGACATTAGGCAGGCTGAATAGGCTCTAGTGGATAAACTTACACCAAGGGACATCTGAGTACATAATTGGATTCCATAAGGCCTTAACATATATGAAAAACTTCATGAAGTCTTGTGGGCAGGCTATGAGGAGGTTGAAGATAGAGAAAGGGGGCTACATATGATTAAGATGTATTATATGAATTCCAGATCCTGTCAAGCTGACAATTAATGCTAACTATCACAGTAAGGGACAGGGAATACCAGTACTTTAAAATGATGAGTAATATTATATTTGAATGTGAATTGTAATATATACAAGTGTTTGCTGTATTATAATTATGTGCATATGATATATATTGGTTTATGATATATATATATATAATATACACTCTTCATTTATGAAAAAAAAGAAACTAGATAAGCAATTGAACTGATTCTATCACTAACTCTGGTTTTGAACTTGGAATCTCCTGCCTTAACTTTCTGAGGGACTGTGACTCCAAGCCTGTGAACTTAAACTTCCACTTTTATTGACAGGAAATCCAATTCATATATGTTTAAAATGTGATGCATATCTTGGCTCTGCTGATATTAGTATATTCTACAAGTGATTCTAGACTCAGGTTTGGTGTCATTCTGGCTTCTAATCAATCTCATTAGTAGTACTTTTTAAAATTGCTCCTTCTAGTGAATTTACTTCCTCCTAAGCACTTTATTTTAAGGCATCATCATAATACACAGAAACAACATGACTGCTATGGGATTTTCTTTCTGAGCCCTGGCATTCACTTCCATTCATTGGTTCAAACTGGATCATACATTCCTTTCTTTCAGGGGAGTGGATTGTATGAACCAGCTTAGCTTAGGTTGTATGTCCTGTTGCTGGTGTCCAGAATATCTTTAACAAATATATTCAGAACGTAGGAAAAGTTTTCTTAAAACATAATTTGCATATTTTTCTTTAAATGTGGGAAATTAGCTTTAAGGAGCAAAACCAATACTTATCTCAGATGTTAAGCAAATGGTTCCCACCAGTTATTGACTTCATTGTGTAAAGAGTAAATTAAGTGAGGAAGATAGAAATTAACATGAAATGTTAATGAAATGAAAATATAAAATTACAATATAAAAGTCTGTTCACAAGGAGAGGACCATGCAAAGAGAGTTATAATTGGGGAAATTGGTCTAGTCCAGAATGCTGTGGAAGGGTTCTCCAAGGAATGACTGATTGAATTGGGTTTAAAGATGACAAGGTATTTCACTTGAACATGAGGGAAGAAACATTTCTGCAAATGAAATACTACGTTGAAATGTTTACTGTTAAGAGAGGGCAAATATTAAAGTTGTCAAGGTGACAGGAACTAGAATCACTGAAGAGACAAGCATTTGGACATGTCTGTGAGGGATTATCTACATTTGGCTAATGGAGATGTAAAGGCCCACCATAAGCATAGGTGATAGCATCCCATGGTCTTGGAGGTTAGATGGAAAAAAGAGAATGTGAGCTAAGTGTAGGCATTCATTACTCATCTCCTAATTGTGGTTACAAGATGACTGGCTCGCTCTCTCTCCTTCCACCATGCCTTCTTCAACATCATGGACTTTAGTCCTTCAAACTGTACTTCAAAACAAACTCTGCCTCCCAAAGATTTCTTTTTGTAAATTTTTTTACAGTAACAAGAAAAATAATGAGTATAGAGTGTCAAGTAAATATTAGGATGTATTAGAATTCTTTCAACACAGAGAATGTCAAAGTATTATGAGTCAGCAGTGGAATGACATGAAAGACAAGGCAAATACTCTGTATGGTCTTCTCATAATTTTAAAGAGTGTTGCCTTTTTAGTAGGGCAATTAGAAGTCTCTTAGGAATTTAAACAAAAATATTTGTTTATGCTTGAAGTTTAAAATTATTATTTATTTCTGTTCATTGTCAAAAAAGGATCAGGTGTGGATCTATACTAAAAGGTTATTGTCATAGCTCAGGTGTTTCTCAGCTATGTGATTTTGCTGCACAGTTCACATTTGGCAATGTCTCAGTTCCTTTTTATTATCATTTTTCCTAAGAAGTGATACTGACATCTGGTGAGTAGAGGTCAAGGACACTGTTAAGCATTTTATAACATAGAGATAACCTTCCTCAACAAAGATTATGTGATCCAAAATATTAATTGCATCAATGTTGAGAAGCACTGGTTCAGGTGGAAAAGATCACTGACAGATGGAGAGAAAGGGACAGATTAGAAAGGTATTGAGGAGTTCCATAAGCAAGGAGTTACTGAAAGAACAGATAAATTGTACCATGTGGTTATAATTTTTGCTGGGCTGTAGACCCATCATATCTTAGTTCTTTTCTATGGCTGAGATAAAAACACTGACCAAATCAACCTGGGGAGGAAGGGGTTTGTTTAACCTTTAACTTATGATTCATCATGGAGGGAAGACAGGGCAGTAGATCAGGGCAAGAACTGAAGCACAGATCATGGAGGTGCGCTGCTTGCTGGCTTTCTCCCCTGGCCTGTATGCAGCCTGCTTTCTTACACAACACAGGACCACCTGCCCAAGGGTGGAACTACCCACAGTGGGCTGGGCCCTTCCACATCACTCAACAATCAAGAAAATATCCCACAAAGACATGCCCACAAGACCAATACAATAGAAGCATTTCCCTTACTGAGGTTCCCTTTGCCCAGATATGTCAAGTTGACAAATAAAGCTATTCAGCCATGTGGTTATAAAGCATTTTTTACATGATAGAATATTCATTCTGAACTTGGGGAGCTAGAAGTACCTTTCAGAGCTCAAAATTGAAGTACCAAATGGGTATTTACATATTTAGATCTGAGGTCAAATGGACAGTCTGGTTTAAAGATTTTAAACCTGTAATTGAACTCTGACTAGGGTTGTGGATATATATGAGATATTCTAAAGGAAAGAGTGAATTTATAAGAAAATGCGATGAATTCTTTAAAATTTATTAACCCCATAAAAGTTAATGATCAATAAAAGAATGCAACATAGTGTTCTGAATGTTATTAGGAAAGTTAAAGAAATGTAAGGTATAATAATACTTGTGTCTAGAAATCATACGTGTAAAATTTTTAGTGTAAAGTGAACACTTTACAGATAATGATGATCAATATTTGAACAACTATGATTATATTGTTATTTTAAAGTTTTTGGTCTCTTTTTCATAGTTGTTTGTATGTCTTTGTTTAACCACCTTCAGACTACAGCTGACTAAAAAGCCAGTGATCAGGATTATAATATTAGTCATCACATCTTAAGCCCAGTTACATAAATATCAATGGATTCTAACAGAGACAAAGGACAGCTATAGGCATTAATGTAGTGCAAATGTGTCTGTTATAGAAATTTGAACTTCTTAGAATGAACTTATTCTATTGGCTATCAATTAAGGTGCTATTTTTTGCTGTGTGGTGATGTTTCTTAGCATTCCTTATTCAGCATGTATAGGCTGTATGGCAACAACATTGAATTTGTCCTTCAGGATCTACCTGAATTTTCTCTCTGACTCAATGGTTGGGGAAAACACTCAGAGTCAGTGACATTTCTAAAACAGAATTGGTAACATTTTCTCTATGAAATTGTAACTTGCTACATAAAGGTACTTTCTAAGTCATTGTGTATCTTGTATATTCCTTCATTTATTTCTTTGATTTGTGTGCATGTGTTTCTCATAAAACTTCAAATTCTTTTGAGCCATGAAAGCATGGCATATGCATCACAAATTGAAAATAATAGCAAGATAGGGCAGAAAATATATAAGAAAAGTCCATAGCACATATAGCTCTCGAAAGTAAGGAAATGTTGAAGAACCTCTCTTGTATACATACTTACAGACACATGTATTAAAGGCAACACTCTAAAGAGATACAAGAGACACATGAAAAAGATTTCATTGGAAAATCTGATCCAACCAAAAAGAAATATTGGATTATAGCTCAAATATAAATCAAATACACTCAAGTCAATACTTTTGAAAATAAATCATAAAATAAATAAGTGAAATTAATGAGAGAGACAGATGTCCCTAGATTTCATGTAGATTACGGAAAATTGTGTGTATGTATGAGTGTGTGTGTGTGTGTGCACCTGGGATCAAATTGGAAGTAAAGCTGTCTATGACAAGAAAGGAGATCCATGGGATAAGCAGGTGACAAGGAAAGGGGGTAGGAGAGGTATGAGGAAGAATCTGTGCAGTATACAATCTATACATGTACAGAGGCTTGAAAAAAATTAGCTTATTAATTAATTTTTAAAGAAGCCTAAGGAGACATGGTGACTCACGTAATGTGCTATCTGAGACAGTACCTTGTAGCTGAGAATGGATGGATGCTGTGTAAAAACTAAATAAATCTAGTCACACCTAGGTATTCACAAGGATTCTCACATTCTTATCTGAAATGACATAGAATTTGCACATAACATGTGCATATCCTATATACATTAGACAATCTCCAGATTTCTTGTAATATCTAATGATATATAAATAGATTACAAGTAATTACTGAGCAGAATAAAGAAACTCTTTGTGTGTGTGTGTTTGTGTGTGTGTGTGTGTGTGTGTGTGTGTGCATTTCACTATGTCAAGCAGGTTGGCCTTGAATAAAATAAAGATATTTAGTTAATTAGAATGTGTCAATTTAAAAAATTATCTTATTTAGCTGGGCATGGTAGCATACATATTTGATCCCAGCACTTGGGGTGGACAGAAGCAGGCAAATCTCTGTGAGTTCAAGACCAGCCTGGTATACACAGCAAACTTCAGGCCTACCAGGGCTGCAGACTGAGACACTATAACATGTCTCAAAAATTTAAAAAAAAACTACAAAATTAAAATTTAGATTTATCTATCCTTTTGAGACTTTCATACATGTGTGCACTGTAATTTAGTCATATTTACCACCCACTCTGCTCTCCAACTTCTCCCAAACCTTCCTCATGTTCCCCTACCAACCCTCAAAACCATTTTCACCACTGAGTTCAGTTAGTGCTGCCTGAATATTATGGGGTTTTGTACTGAATGAACCATACTAATTTAAGCTATTAATGGTAGGGAAAACTTGGTACAGAGTATAAAGAAACACAAAGTACCATGTTTCTAAGATTTTTGTCAGCCTGTTTGCAATAGCTGTTTAAAATAAAGCTTAGGAAAAAAAAACCAAAAGACAAAACAAACAGACAAACGAACAATAAGACATTGTACCCAGACATGATTTGTTAAGCAAGCACCCTCAAAGCAATATTTTAGGAAAGGGGAGCTGGCTTAGTGCATAAGACCCTCATTCCAACCAAGTGAAAAATAAGTATCAACTTCAGAAAGTTGTCCTCAGACCTCCACAACCATGGTGCATAGACACACACAGATACAAACAGACACAGACACAAACATACACAAAGATACACACAAGCACATACATACAAAATAAATTAGTAAATAACAAACACATAAAGTGGTATTTTAGCTCCTATTTCATGTTTGCTAAAATGAACTTTATTTCTTTTTGATTTTGGAGCTCCTTTTTAGAAGTTAGTGAATATAAAAGCTCCTTTAGATCTGTCCTTGTGCCATTTGTAAAATCTTTTATGTAGCCTGAGTTTGGTCTGAGAAAGGTCTGAGTGTGAACATTGGACACTAACTGAGCTATTCGCGAGCTGTGTGACAACTTATAGTTATAAAATCTCCCTGGCTCATTTTTTTCATTAACTGATAAAACTAATAGTACCAAAGATCATACAGTTATTTTAAAGATAAAGTTAAGCAATACTATACAGTTTGATTTTTAAAAAAATGCATAGCAATTGCTATTTTATCATCATTTAAGATCTACATTTTAGCCTCTTATTTTCTTCTTATTTCTATAAGTGAGCTTTGGAAGACAAGGAAATCATTCTTCAAAATCACAGTTCTGTCAAAGAAAAATGCACAGGATTGCATCAAAATTCTCAAGCTTAGAATAAAGAATATTGAAAGTAGAGTCCTGGGCTGCAGAGAAAAGCCCCACTGGGACAAGTTTTCTACTTTCCTGAGAGTCCCTCTACTTCTGTTTAATGTAGAATAGAAAAACTTGAAAAAGAACTTGTGGGGCTGGAGACATGGTTAAGCAGTTAAGAGCACTGGTTGCTCTTGCAGAGGACCCGAGTTCAATTCCCAACACCACATGGTAGCCAGCAATCATCTGTAACTCCCATCCCTGGGGATTTGAAGTCCCCTTCTGATCTCTGTAGGCACTGCATGACAGGGGTGCACTTACACACACTCAGGCAATACACTCATACACATAAAATAAAATTAAAAAAAGAACTTGTGTAGGGACTATCTGGCTTGAAAAAGTCATTAGACTGATCAGACTCTTGATATCGTGTGCTTAGGGAACTCTGCTATCATTCTCCACCAGCATCGTCATGGCACTCAGGAGCATATTAAATATGTAAAATCGTCAACTTTCACATAATTTTAATCATCTCAGGCATTTCCTGCTTCACCTCTGAGTCGGACAAGACTTCTGAGCCTAAGCAACTAGACGTTGGTTAGAAATCTTAGGAGTGTGCACTAATGGTTTAGATCACATAAGACTACGAAGTATGATTGCCTTTGTACCCCAAATTATGACCACCTGGGAGAGGGAAACTTTCCCTAACATCAATTCTCCCTGAGACAGCTTAGAATGTTTTCAGGATGCAGTGTCTTGTGGAATTTCTTGGCATGAGACTATTTTTTTCTATGTTGGTAAACATAAATTTTCTATAACTGTTTTTACCTAGGTACTGCTTACAAACTAAATCCTATATAATGTTTCATTAGATGTTCTGCCATTTGACTCAATTTAAACCAGTTTTAATGTTTATTAATGGTAGCTGAGCCCTGGAAACTTACAAGTGTGAGTATTCATCGGTTTAAATACTGTTTCCTTATTGAATTCTAATTTAAGGTAGATATAAATGATGACAATGGTATGGTAGTAGGCACTGGATGAAAGCATTTTTACAAAAGACTATTACGTTTTTTCTTTCTGTCTAGAAATATGTCCTATGGAGACATCTCTTAAATTCTTCAGTATGATCTGAGTGTGGATTAACATTAACTGAAAGGTTTTAACAATAAATTGAAAATAATCAAATTACATGCATCTTTCTTCGTACTTTGTGGCTGGTGACATATTGGAAGAATGTTATCAAGACATCGCTTTCCACATACATTCATTAGTAATTCAAAGATTTAGTAGCTGATGGTGATGCTAGTGTAATTAGCAGGAAAAAATGGAAGAAATGCATGTTGCTATAGCAATATGTTCATCATGAATGATCTACAGCATAAACACCCAGATTAATTTGCAAGATGCCAGGTAGAAAACTGCATGGCTGACTAGGCTACTCAGATGCCATGGTATTTGTTTTTATTAAGCATAAACATTACAGTGGAGCTTTCAAGGTATGTGTGCTTGTCACTGTCAATCACAGAGGTTCATTTCCAAAGAGTTTTCAATTCACTCTAAAAATTTTAACAGATGAAAAGAAGCAGACCTTTTCAGAGAATAAAATATGTACTGGTACAGACGACATTTTGACACCAAAACAAGGGCAACAATCTCCTTGTTCATGAACAGAGTATGCTTCTGTTTCATCCTAAATCACATCCAGCATTATGGCAGTTAATGTGCAAGCAGATTTAAAAATACAAAATTGGAAGTCATGGTGTCAGGAAACCTCTTAAGAAAGCACTTTTAGTTAAGACCATATAAGCTGGATGACATTTTAGCTCACTGTAGTTTAGGTTATTACTAGAGTCTTAAGGCATAAAAAGGTACTCTTACCTCATTGCGCAGGGAAATGTGATATGTGAGTATATATAGGTGTGTGTTTATGAGCATGTCTGAAAGATATAGTTGCCAACTGGATGCTGATTGCAGATGATATTTTGAGGCCTGGAGCCAGACACACTGGATGGTAGTAAGGACTCACATTCCTCAGCTTGGTCTTAGGGTTGTTCTACAGTTTTGCTGTAAACATGGATCAGGTTTAGGGTATGACCTCCTCATTCCTTTGTCTGAATAGAACAACTACAAAATTGTCCAAGCATTACAAGAGACTAGAGGTGTAGATAGGATGAAAATAAAGATCAAGTATTTTACAGTATGTGAAGTTTGGATGACCTCACCTTCATTCCTTTACTATTCACTGCTATTCACACTTACGATTCGTGAGGTAATATAAAGACTATATATGACATGCTTGGATGATGTACAGTGCACAAAATTCACATGAAAATAGTAAAATCTAAATGTGAGAGCCTATTGGGTTTTGAGCTAATATTATTTAAAAGGACTCAGAAAAATGTGGTGATGGCCATATTCTAATGGGACACCTATGTGTAGTGTTCTCACCAAGTCATCATGTGCTTCTAGAGCCCCTGCTCTATGACAAAGCCATATTCTTAGGGTGACATAGAAAGTGCAGTGCTCCCCAGCATAGAATGCCTAGCAGTGTGTCCACACGTTAGAGGGCAGGGCCTTCAAGAACATAAGGGAGTGTCAGAAAACTGATGCTGTGATTTTTCTTTAGTCTAGAAAGGGATTTGATCTCTGGGAATAGCTCTCAACATCTGGTTAAACCATGTATGTTATGAGCCTTAGCTAAGGGAATTCTTAAACTTCTAGCCAGGCCTAGAATTCACCAATAGTATGAGATTTAGCCTGGAGGCAAGAGGTTGCCAAACCCAGGCTTGGACCCTGCTGTACTTACACTGGATAGACAGACACTGTGTAGAGGAAATGAACAATAAACATTGTGTCCTCTGGGGTTCTACAAAGGAAAACAATAAACTTGCATCAGTCCTGGTTCCAAGAAAGGATGGGTTCCTTCAGGCCACTGCCCAAATAAAGGATGTTGCAGGCAGGCAGGCTGCCCCTGAAGAGACAAGCAACTTTCTTTGCCTGCTCCACCCTGTTAGGAAGTTAGTTCTGGCCACCAGTGAAGCTGGTGCTAATCTAATCAGGATGTTTTGCTTTAACTTCTAGTGTGGCTTTTTGTCTGGTTTGAGAAGGAAGAAAGGATTTTTTTTTTTAATGCTATAATTCCAGTTGAAATTGTTTCTGTGGGTGTCTCTGCTGTTTTCCCAATACCAATTTTGCCTAAGTAACACTCGTGCATTTAGACTTTTTCCAGCCTTATTTAAAGTATTCTACAGTGGTTCTGAATCTGGGGTAATTTTGTCCTCCCCCCAGAGTTGCTTGGCAATGTGTGGAGACATTTTCAGTTATTATGGCTGTGTTGGCAGTGTGTGTGTATTGCTGGCATCTAGTGGGAAAGTCCAGGGATGCTGCAAAATATTCAACAACGCATAGCTCTTCACAACAGAAATGTGACTAGTCCAAGTATCAACAATTCCAGCAGAAACCCTGATCTAGCATACACTCATAAAAGATCCTTACTATTGACCATTCACTGCATATCTAGTAAAACACACCCAAGGGCATCTGAAGTCATAAGTAATGATGTCATTATCATCGTCAAGTGGCACACTTAAATGCCTGGTATATAAGTATGTGCACATAATTTACAGATGTCATACTGAAAAAATTACCTTAGGTTAGAGTAAAAGCAATCATTCATCCATGTACTAATTCAGATTCCCTTTAGAAATGTAAAGTGTAATAGAAAAAATATTCATTGAAAAATGGTTTCTGAAATGCTATCTTTATTTTCAATTTCAGTTCTAAAATATCAAGCATTGTCGATGGCCTTACAACCGTGAACACACCTGATCTCGTCTAAAATATAAGGTATTTACCCTCCTAAAAATTGATAACATTCCAAATGCCCATTAGTATACTATTTAGAAAACATGTATTATAGTTTCTAGTTGGCTAAAATAGCATCTTTAATTTATGAAATATTTATATTGCAAGCATCGATATACATATATGTAAAACATTTGTCTCTACATACATATGTATATACATACAAACATACACACCACACATATAATTTGAGCTTCATGACCAGCATTTCAGAAAGGCATAGTTATTCTGTGCTATAATTAATGTGAGGTAAATATACTAATATTTCAATCTAGGTTTCTTCAGGCTTAAAACCTCAGTGGTTTCATTGTATGTGTGTATGTGTACAAGTGCACGTGCAGACTCCAAGGCTGACACTGGGGTCTTCCTCATTGAATTCCAAGTTCTCTTTTGAGGCAGGACATTTCATTGAACCTGGAGGTCACTGACTGGCTAGACTGACTGGCCAGCAAGTGACAGGGATCCTCTTGTCTGCTTCTCCAGTGCTGGGATTAGAGGTACTTGCAACCATGCTTGCTTTTATGCTGGTGATGGGATTGAACTCAGCTACAGAGGTTTACGCCATACTCTTTAGAGCCTGAGCTATCTACTAGCCCTAGCCCTCGAAATTTCATACTCCACTAAACTACCTCTGATGCAGTCATAGCAGCAAGACTGTTAGGTGAATTTCTGGCCTTGAGGAGCATAGAATTATATAATATGGGGGAAGGGTGAGTGACAGCATTCCTTCCTTTAACTTTCTGACTTGGTTTTGTATAACAGGATTCAGAGTTCACTTGTTTCATTTGTTATGCTTCCAGCTTCTGTTCTAATCCCACTCTCTTACTCTAATGCCACAATATCTAAATCTCCTATGTATCTTAGGGTGATACTCAACAATTTAATTTTTGTCTTTCTCTTTGAATATCAGTCAAAACTCTTATACTAAAACTGACTGGTGGCTTGAGTAACAAATTTTCCTTATAGGCTTAGATATTTGAACACTTGGTCCATAGTTGGTGATGCTATTTGGAGAGACACAACCATTCAAGAGGGAGTATGTTACTGTGGGCAGGCTTTGAAGGTTTAAAGCTTTGTTCCACTTCTAGTTTTCTCTCTCTGCTTCATGTTTGCATTTGAAGATGAAAGCTCTTAGCTTCCTTTGCTGGCTAACTGCTGCCATGTCTCTCCGGCCATGATAGACTTTTCCTCTAGAAACCCAAGACTAAGTTGCCTTGGTCATGGTGTTTTATCAGGGTAACAGAAAAGTAACTAATACACTGACAGGTCATAATAATTTCAATAACAATGTATGTGCCCTTAGGTCATATGAAAGTGAAATCTGGTCAAGAGGGTGAGAAGTGAGGAAATTTCTGGTGTATGGGTTCTACAGGAACTTGTTTCAGAAAACTCAGTCTGAATTCCACTGTGTTTCTTGCCAGTCACTTGCTTTTGGTAAATAACTCTAATTCCCCTGGCTTATATTTTGTCATATGTAGGAGGAAAAGTTTGAGGAAGTATGACTATAGATGGACAAGATGAAGATACAGAAAACAAAGGTTTAAAGGATCTACAAATACATAGCAGGTAGTAGACTAAACAACAAAACAAAGAGTTGTAGTGCTCAGTTTTTTAGGTTATAGGAAGGATGTAGGAGTTTGTGGTATTTTTTAGTTTTTGTGTATATAAACTGTATGAGAAATTTCAAAAAGTTCACATTATTTTAAAATTTTAAATGCAAGAAAATATTTTTAAAACAAAAGGGTAAAATGGAGTTGTGAAATCTCCTTCAGTGATCCATAATTGAGCCTGTTTTCTTTGACTCAACACAGTATTCTTAAAGAGAAAAACAATAATAATGTGGTACGTCGTGCTTTCTGGGCATGGCTCACACTTCTGTGAATAGTGTGTTTCTTGAATTGTTCCTGTTGATGCCTCTTTTGTAGAGTGATTATGAAATAAATGAATGCTACTCCCTGAAGTCAGATCAATCCTTTAATAGCACAGATTAAACAGTGACATTTCTCAGCTCTGCTTAGAAGTCAGAAGTGCTTTTCCATTTCTCTCATATTGAAGGCCAAAGTTCAGCTGAATGACTAGCAAGGACCTATGCAATAGTGTAGGAGGTCCTACACTCCCAAGTTCTTCAAGACCTTCTGTCCTTCTGTCCTCTTCTAGTTACAGTTTCACTTACTCAGATATTCTCCATTGTTCTAAAACACGTTAGACAGATTATGCTTCAGGGCCTTTGCACAGAATTTTTCCTCTGCTTAGAATACATTTTCTGTAATGACTCATATGATGAACTTCTTACTTGCTTCAAATCTTTGCAGTAACATCCCATTCTTGATGATGCCTAGCCTGACCATCCTGTTTAAATTGCCACCCACCCTTGATCTTCTGATACTATTTAGTGTTTTCTATTCATTCTTTTTATATATAATGTATTTATTGTTATCTTTTATTATCTGCATTCCCTCAAGAATATGTATACACCCATCCTCTTTTCTAGAGTCTATAACTGTATCCAGTACGTAGGCAGCATTAACTATTTATCCAATGTGAAACTGGGGATTCTATGTAAATCTATTATTTTGGTGGGTTATTTACTTTGGCCAATTTCTGAAAATCTTTTTTTAAAATTTCATCTTATGCAGTTAGCACTATGAAAATAACATAATATTATATATTTTTAAGTTAGTCACAGTTTTACTGAAATAAGTCTTATTTTGAATAGTAGCCCTAGTCTTGCCTTGTTTTATTTAAAACTTTAGTAAAGTACAGAAATAGCATATATATAATTACATGATATGTGTTTGACATTGTTGAGTATTATAGCATTCAGAGCCTTTCTGGTTCTTTTGAGTAGACAATAACTATAAGATTCAGTGATTATTAATGAACTATATTGCATTTCTGTCTACCAATGAGAATGTTGCAATTTGCACTCAAATATTGTCAACCACAAATAATCATTTGTTATTTCTGTTTGAGAGTTATATAAAGTAAAAATTTCATGAATGAAAAATAACGCATAAAACATAAGTTAGTTCACATTTAGAAATTATAGTATTTTTTTGAAAGTTCAAAACCTTAAGTATTTTGTTTCATTTGATATACTGAGGAACTGATTTTACATTAGAATAAGGGAATTATCAATTGATTATGGGCATGCATTTTTTAAATGAAAATGAAGCACAGGACTATAATTTTTGTTTAGTGTAAATGTATATTTATATATTATTTATGACTAATGTATCCATGATATGTCCTCATAATCAAATATTAGAAAGCTTCTTAGAAGATGAAACTTGAAAATGAGAAACTGTGTTTCAGATATTGTAGTAAGCACCTATGTACTTGTTAATCCTGAAAGATGTAAAAATAGTATTTTAAATTTACTCACCTACTCGATCTATAAGAAATATGGTATTTATGAATCTTCTGAGCATGTGTACTTAAATCCAAATCTCAATCTCTTTCCCTAGAATATTTTTTTATATTAGATTTTTTAGGATATTGTAAAAATTTCTTTACATATTACAGGGGATATATATATATATATATCGAATCAGTTCCATAATTGTGAATATTTTAATGAGATGTTATTACATTTGTTCTTAGATTCTTACCTAGTGTAGTCTAGATCTCTAGCTTGGTTACTTCAGATTGCTGTGGCAGTTTAAACCAATAAGATCCTTCGATGAGCTTTGTTATTTGGGTGAATATATAACAAATTCAGCCAGAGAACAGTCTACACAACAGTCTATTGCCCTACACAAAAGAGATCTTAATATGTGTAATTTTTGGAAGATGGGTGGCAATAAACGGCAGAGAGTGTTGTATTGGGTCCTGTAAGAGACCAACATTAAGTTCTATGGCAAAGAAAGCAAAATCATGAAAAAGATAGAACAAAGCAAATCATAAAAGCACACGTAAACTGTGTCATAGAAATGAAGGGAAAAGGGCACATAAAGAAGGGTGTGGCCAAGAAGATCGAGCACCACAGTAGCCCACAGATCATATTTTCTCCAAGCGGCTGTCCTAGCTGCCATTTCATTTTTATCAGTTGGTATTTAGATCATGGTGTCATTTGGAAGCATTCTGAAATTGCACCTGGGATCAAAACTCCTGTAGTTTTGTATAAACCCAGATGTTTTACAGACAAGTTTAACAAAGTAGAGCTAGACCAGTAATTCTCATATAGACTAGAAAATGAACATTTCTGTGATCTGTAATTGACTAGTGTCTTTGTGTATGTGTGTGTGTATCTGTGTATGATTGTGTGTGTTGGTAAAATATTTAGAGAAAATCAGGATTGAAACATGACTTAATTATATACTAGCATATACATCTGAATATGTGCACATGTCCATGCAAATATTTCTCCTTAATTTTGTAGAAAACAGCATTTAATACATTTTAAATGATAATGAATTACCAAATAGATAAAATTTGTGGAATTTACTGTGGCAAATGATTACCATTGTTCTACGTTTATCTTTAGATATAGTTATCATTGATGCTTACTGTTGATGATCTCCAAATATGCTTATTGAACATTCATAACATTTTGATAAGTGTTAAAATTAATACAGTTCAGTGTATACCAAATCTTAAAAGTCTTTTCATTTTAATCATTACATTCAGCTTACCCCATAAACATTCATCTCCATGTAGCAAAATGTATGGCTTAATTGAGAATGCATAAGAATAAATTTGAAAGAAACCAAATTATGAATTTGAAGTTCACATTCTATCCTTCATAGAATCTAGAATGGTTAGAATTCCTTAGGTAGTATATCATATACTGAACTTTATAATCTATTTTCAAATCTACGTGTAGATCTTTTAGTTAGCCAATCACAGTGGTTAACCTGATTCTGAATATAAAACCAGAATTTTCTTAAGGTTTTACTTACAAGTATTGTACAAAAAGGAGCTTGCCTGTTATTTCTGTCTATTAGATGTGAAAATAGGAAATTTGATCCGTGCATCTATGGGAAACAATAATTTCAGCATGGGGGGATCTGTGGTCTTTCTAAAACATTACCCTACCAACTTACTCTTTTCCTTCTAGATTCTTGCTCTGTCTTGTTCTCTTCATATTTAACAACATAATCAACTCTGTGATTATTTACATTTCCTTACTTATTAGTTATGCAAGACTGGAAATTCCATGAAATCAAGGAATTCAGTATGTTCATCACTCTACCCCAAGGCTTAGTGTAGTATCTAACATACATGAAGCACTTAATATGTCTATTTGAATAAACAAATAAATTAACTTGCCATTTCTACATAATTAGTCATTTTAAGTATAGCAATAACTTATTCAGTTTTAAAAACCTTCTTTACTTTAAAATATAAGATATTTTAGAGCTGGAGCTGTATCTCAGTGCAAGCCCTGTCTAGCATGTGTAAGCTCTTAGATTCCATATTCAGGACAAAAACAAAGACATAGACAATCAAGCAAACAAGAAACTAAAAGATATGAAATATTTACACTAAATAAAATGCATAGAAGTATTTCCTAAAACTTTGCTTTATTTATTACTCTTCAAATTGGCTTTAATTTGCTCCATATTAGGTAATTAATACATAAAGAACACAAGCATTTTGTAGGCCAGACCCATTATGTTCATGTATTACTTAGTTATTTTACAGATGATATCATCCCACTTTTCTTTCCCTAGATAGTCCATTGAATGCTAGTTTACAAATACCAAACAAATAAGTCTGAGACTTATTTTTTTAAGTCTCAAAAACTTACTTTTTCTATTTTTAACTTGAATCATTGTGCATTTCATATTATACATCTTAATCATAGATTCTCTCCCTTGCGTGTAACTCCTGTAGCTCCCCTCCATTGGATTTTATGTATTCCGTCATACACATTAAGGCCTAGCAAGTCAAGTTTGTGTCCTCAGATGTCTCTGAATGTGAATTGATCTAATGGAGCCTGGTCAGTTTATCTAGATCACTCTCTTAAATAAGACCAACTCTCCCTCATCTTGCAGTCAATTGCCAGTAGTTCCTCAGTTAATGTTGGGCATTCTTACTTATTTCCCCAGTTGTTTGCTGGGTTTTTGTCTGATTGAGTTTGCATGGGTCTTGTGCATGTTGTCACCACTGCAGTAAGTTTATATGAGTAAGTTCCCATTCTCCTGGAAAACTCTGTTATCCACCAACCCTGATTCTTACAATCTTTCTGTCCTCCTTCTGCATTGGTCCCTGTGCTCTGGGTGAATGAGGTTTAATATAGGAGTCCTATTCTGGAACATGCATTCTGCAGTCTCTTATTCTTTACTTTTTGGCCGGTTTTGTATTTCTACATTAATCGTCATCTGTTGCATAAGGATTAACTTTACCTGCGAGAGTTGAGAGATGCATTAATATTCTCTTTGTTCCTCTATGTACCCTTAGACTTAGGTGTAGAGGTTGCTTTCCAGATGTGTCATTTAGGGCTTGGCATCTTAGAATTGCTTATTGTCTGCATTTGACCAGTTGTGGAACTCTGTAATAATCTCCGTGTGTATACAGCTGAAAGTTATATAACAAGAAACATAATTCCAGACAGGAGAAACTTCTTTTCAAGATGTTGTTCAGGGTAGATCAAGAGACTCCAAAAATAACCCAGGCTATATCCACAGTCACTGTTTTCCTCCAGGAACTTGAAGTTAAGACCCTGTTGCTGAAGAGAGGGCATATTTTGGACACAGTTCTTGGAGCAATGGAACTGGAACTGACCTGGAAGACTCCTCCTGAAGAGTGGTTCTCATAGTATCAGAGGATACTATGAAATCAGCTAAGGAAGAAAGGCAGTCGATGGTCCTATCCAGCTATAAAGCCTAATAAACAATGACTGATCCTGTAAACTATCTCTACTGGTGCATTAGTGACACTTTCATCTTGGGGACAATCGACAGCTACCTAATTGGATTTCAATCCCACTCAATAGGAGTGAGCTCATGTTTGATACTGAAAATACAGCTAAATGCATATGACTGAAGAGTTCATAGATCCTACAGAAAATCCTATATCTGTCACCTCAAGCATATAATTTATTATGATATGCTAAATATGTCTCCTTATATTTATAGCCAAGTATACCATTTACTACTCCTCAAAGAAGCTTCTTTTTGCAACAGATCTGAGACTTTTTTTAATCAATGAATTTCATTCACTGACAGCATATTGACAGATTAGTTGATCTATCTTTAAAAAATAAACACATTAGCTGTGCTGTTTATTTGCACTTGCATTAAGTTGTAGCAAATCCACACTTGTCAGTTTTAAATAAGAATTTTAAATACTTATAATAGAATAAAGACATAATCCAGTGTTAGAATCTGCTTAGCTTGTATGAGACACTAGGTTTGATACCAAAGATCACAAAAATTATTTTAATACAGTAATTATATCATTGTAATATCAAATTCATGGGAATATATCTTGAATGAGTATAATAGTAACACAAATCTGAAAGTTCACTGAAAAAGTAATAAAAATAATGTAAAATACTTGAAATTTTATACAATAGATTTGTATGTAGGCACATTCTTTTAAAATTGAGTCTGCTAAATGATTAATTCCTAAATAAGAATAGCTTAGGAGGAAACAGATTTTACCAAAATTATGGGATAATTTTGCTGATATTCTGATTTGTAACATTTTCAAGAAAGATAACATTACAAATTTACATACTTGTCTCAGGTAGGAACCTACTAGTTAGTAAGTATTAGTATTCTTCCGGGAAAGGGATGGTAATAAAGCAGATTATTCTTCAGTCCAGAGACAAGCATGTAGAAATAATTCTTGACTAGTTGCATGCTAAGTAATCTGTGTAAACTGAGCTTCTGGACACGATAGTGTCTCAAGAAGCATGTGGCCTGGGTAGGACTAGCAGCCATGGCTTCAACCCTCATTAAAGTCAGCCTCACAGTAAGTCTATAAGGGTAGAAGTAAAGTAAACAATTCAAGAAATCTTAGAGGCACAGATGCATGAAGGCTCCCTCTTTGCCAGTGGGTCTTCCACTCTCCTTACTGCCCACGTGCTTAGTTACCTACTGTTTTGTACATTTTGAGTTGAGAATTCTATCACGTGCAATGAAAGCATTGTCTGAGATTAGTAGATTACTGCATGATCCATTTTCGCCTTTGCTTTCCTTGTGTAATCAGATGCCCGAGGAGTTGATTCTTCCTCATAGATGGTTCCTAGTTGTGCCCTTCTCTCCAGTCCTGCCATTTTCCCCATTTTTCCTTTCTATACACCATACTCAGCTTTTTGATAGTTCTATGTAGTTCTTATTTAATAGTTTAATTTTACAGAGGTTTCTTATTGGTTCCAGGATAATGTTCAAAATACCAGATGCCATCAGGAACTTTCTACTTTTAGAGCTCGTTTTAAAAATCCAACATACACTATCACTGGGTATCTGAATGTAGTATATATTTTATTCTTTTTGATCCTTTGCTTATCAATTTTCGAGAATTGATGGACAATACAGCTAACCTTCAATCTAATTGGTGCAGGAATGTCTTCACTGCCTTTCTTTCCCCTTGCTGTGAAGTTAGCTGGTCATTCTCCAGTGTCCTCCTGGTACTTTCTGCATTTGTTCATTAACACTTTCCATGCTATGTGATAATGATTTATTTGTAATTAGATCTTCCTTCTAGATTATGGTCCACTAAGATCTAGATCCAGATCTAGAGTGAGACATTATTTCTTCCAAATTTCCAGTGGTTTTATGTGTGGTGGTTATGCCAATAAGCACTAAATTTATCTGCATGGTTATACTTCAAAGCATGCTTTCACTGAATAGATTCACACGTACTTCCCTGGAAAAGAAAACAATTAAGAAGCATACAGTAACAAATGTCCAGTATCCTATAGAGGTTTCCTCACAGAATTTATATCTACACGCACAAATATTGTTTGTTAAGTTCTCTAAATTTAGACTCACATTAAGGATTGTAATTTTCTTTCTTGTCCAGAAAGACTTCTCTTACCTCAAACTGAAGCAGAGCCAAAAGGGAAGAGGGAGCCTAAGTTCTACTTGTCTGTATTTACTTGGTTTAAAATAGTATTGGACTTTTGTTATGTGAGGTTTTCATATGATTTTGGAAAAGTCATTTGAACCTGCTGCTTTGTCTGAACAGCAATGGCAAAAACTAAAAACAGTATGATTCCAAATGTGTATATGGAAATTAAAACACAATTTTGGGCAATTGCTGTAAAAACTTCCACTCTCTTTAGACACCTTTGACTCAGTCTCAGCCAGATCTGCCCACAAAGGAGACGTTTAACTGATAGGTCTGCTTTATGAAAGACCTCTTCCAGGGGCCACACATTAGGGCGGGGGAGAATACAGAAGGGAAGTGTGTGGTTCTCTCTAAATTTCATCCAGAGCTTCTCTCCCCATCTGACCCTGGAAATTGCTGCAATTTTGGCTTCCTGTGGTTTGCAGTTAAAAAAAAACACAACAACAACAAAAACCCTAAATCAGAAATGGTAGCAATACACTTAACAACTAAGTGAAAAGAGATTATAAGATCACTGCGCTGAAGCTTGAGTGCATATCAAAAAGCTGCACACCTTGATTTTATATTGTACCAGGCATCAACCTTTAAGATGCCTCTATGTATGAGCCTTGAAAATGATTCAACCAACAGGATTACTGTTGATATATACTAAAAAAATAAACTTAAAATCCACTTAAAAACAAGGAACAAAAACCATATTTATTATAAATTACTATTTAGAATATGTCTCTCTTAAGATGTCAAGAATAAGATTGGAGAACAGCAGTGTGAATGGGTGGTCCCTGACAAGTGAAGCAGTGGGAGCATGTTGCCATAAAAAGAAAGGTCATAGTGAAGCAGCCAGCTAAGTAGCCCAAACTAAGAATACCACAGAACTGCCTGTTGGACTAAGATGACTTTGATGGACAATGACAAATGAGATTGACAGGGGCATATGAGCCCTTGCAGCTGTCTCATTTCAGGCATTCTTCTCCAGGATGGCTACTGCATGGATTTAAGAAGGATGCCGACAGCAGTCATTTAAAGAAATGGACACTATGTCAAAGTCATGTTAGAATGCAGTTTGGGGTGGAGAATCAGTTTAGTTTGAATGTACAGATCCTAGTCATCTCACCATTTTACCTGATCTCTTTTCTTCTCAACTGGTTTCCACCTTCATGAAAGGTTGACTACTGTTGCAAAAGGGGCTTGTGGGAATGCTGCCACATTATTCTGCTCTTCTGTCCAATGAGGAATGGCATCCCCATTTCTGGAAAATTCAGTATTCAAGATTCCATCTTCATGTATAGTCTAAGGTCTTATTGGAAAGAAAATTTACTAGGACCTTAATTTTGCAATGTTTAGAAATATCAAAATATATTTCTGCTATTTCTAAACTACCCATTCTCTTAGTCTATGACAGCAAGGCGGCAGTAAGGTGTCATGCAGCACTATTTACCTGTAGTCACCATCTTTGTACCACAGATCTTGAACTTATTCTTCTATCTAACTGCTTTGGTTATCTATAGAAAAATTGTCAGGACCAATATCATGGAGAATGTCTTCTGGCAAGTTTATAGTTTGGAGTCTTATTCTTAAGTTCTTAATTCAATTTGAGTTGATTTGGCAGTGTGTTAAGTAAAGGTACAATTGAATATTTTTGTATGTGGATGCCTAATTTCCCTGGCACCGTCGGCTCAAAAGATTATCCTTTTCCTAATTTGTAGTCTCAGCATCTGTTCTGAAGAAAATCAGTAACCTATAATATATGTATTTATTTTGGATGCTCGTTGTTCTGTTGTGCTGGTTTATTTGATTTTTTTTTTGCTTGTTTGTTGCTTTTGGTCTGCCCTATGCTGCTTGATTACTAAAACTTTGAAGTCTATTTTGAAGTTACTGCACCTGAAAATGAATAGTGAAAGGGTGAATCAAAAGATCATAAAGGAAACATAGATGTATAGTGAACACCTCATTCTATTTAATGGATATATCTGGACTTTTGAGCATATAAAGTATGTATTTTAATTTTTAAGTTTTATAAATTCTTAAATATTTTATTATAGTCAGTTAAATATAATTTTCTTCATTTTTATAAAATTTGAAACCCTCTGACTTCACAAACTGTTTTTGCAATTTTAGACCTCTCCCTTTTGACACAGAAATCCCCCATATACATAAACTGGACATTTTTATCTATATATTCCATATCCATGGGTTCAGCTAACTATAGATGGAAGAAGTTAGAAACATGCATTTGTACTGAACAGAGTCAGACTTTTTTTTCCTATATATCATTCATAAACAATATAGTACAACAACATGTCATATAGAAGATTCACTGAATTAGGAATTAAAAGTAACCTAAGTATGTGTATAATATTCTGCAATTTTGTTGAAAAGTCTTAGTATCAGTCCTACAGAGATCCTGAGGGACAACTCTGTTTGTATATACATGTGCATACACACATATAATAAATATATATTTATGTATGTAGTACTCAGGTTGGAGTTTGACTAAACTTACTGAAAAGAATTCAATAACATATATTCAGGGATTTTATTATAATCTTTAATTTAAAACTAAATGAAAGGCTCTGAAGTCATATGAAACAAATGACTTAGAAAAAAGTAATATATGATGCCTATTTCTTATACTAATTTGTCATATATTGCTTTGATATGTGTCAGTAAAACAATTAAAAAGGTATTCAGAATGTGAATCAGAACAAATTGGGTACTATAAACTTTCAACCATCTCCTGCTAATGACTTTGAACTGTACATATACTCTCTATGGTAACAATCAAAATGTTAAGATCAAACCAACTTCAGTTTATCTGTACAATGAAGAACATTTCACTTTTCATAATTTAAGTCATCTTTATCAAAATTGGATTTTCTTCACAACCACATTTATATGTTGCCTTGTCTTTTATTCTGAGACAGAGTCTCTTTAATTTAAACATATTTGTTGTTTGAATAACAATATATTGTGTATTACCCACTAAGTGACTCTTTTTTTTCTGTTATTCAGAATTAAATAAACCAAGACACAACACATGTCTTAAAACCACAATAGTTTATTTATGAGAAGAAAGACAGCCCATCAAACTTTCCACAGGAATTTAAAAAATCCATTGGGGACTCAAACCCTTTACTTTCTTTCCATTCATGTAATTTTGGTTTTGGCTTAACACTTAGTACAATATTCTCTTCAAAGGAATATCCCTTGCATTTAAAGTAAACAATCATTGCTTTACACAGACTTTTAATCTTTTTTCCTCTGCCCTTGACCACTTTTCTACCTCCATTCCAGGACTCTGCTAGCGTTATATACAAAGCAAGCCAAATAAAAAATCCCTTTCTTCTTTCTACATTGATATGAATGTTAATTCATGAAAGATAGAATTGTTACTTTTTTTATTTCCAGTGACTCTTGACATATATAGTTTCTTAACATTTTAAAATGATACTTTGATTATAGGTGATGAGACAGGACAAAATAACTGCAATTAAAGTGAAATAGATTCTGGCTTTAGGAAGTAAAAGTAAGTTTGACCATGATGCAAGGCAAAGAGGTCGCATTTTCAGTTCAAATTCTGTGGTACTGGATAAGCCAAAACATGTGATCTAGGATGGCCTTAGTTTTATCCAAAGTGGGTTTCATAAAATAACTTCAAATCTCACTTCCAAGGAACCTTGTTACCAATAACCAAGTGAGAGTCAACAACAAATATTTGTCACTTGTAAAATCCCAAGTCTTGCTTGCCTGTCTCAAGAACAAGTTTATTTGCTACTCTCTCTGCTTTGATAGCCAACATTATCTGACCTAGACACAGCTCTAGCCTATCTCACTCACTGAGGTAATTGAAAATTTGCTTTAATTTAATTTGTACTGAAAATCCTGAAGTACTGTATTGCATATCCATAAGTCTTACTCATAAAACTCAAAATGTGTGGTATACGTTTTAGAGGAACACAAATTTACCAAACAAATGGAGAATACTTTTATAATTAAAGTAAAATAAAACATTAACTTGCTTTAAGAGCAACTTAAGAAAGTATTCTCTGAAGAAGCAGACAATGTACTATTTTGGCCCATAGGTTGTCCACAGAGTTTCTCTCATATTTCCTCAGAAGAAAGTCCAATTTTTGGGGACAGATGCAATTTTCCCCTAGCTTATTTTGTAATAAGATTTTGTAAATATAATCCTGAGAAGATTAAAATATGTACTTCTAAATATATTGCATTATGGAATATAAATATATATCATAACCATTTAAAATATATTTGATTTTATTGATGCATGTATCCATGTGTATTTTTGCCACAAAGACATCCTGTCTGTATGGTACTTATTAATACTTTTCCAATGTGTTCTAAATTAACACGTGATTATAGACAAATCTTGCTCTCTTGCTCTCACCTGACCTCTCTTTCAAGTCATGATTATAAGGCAATAAAAGGGAGGTATGAAAACCTAAATACCATTCAAATAACAGGAGCTTAGACAGAAAAAACATCACTGGGTACAGGAAGAAAAACACTTCTTTGTGGTAGCTGCTAATTTCCTGTGACTTGCTTCCTGCTGCTTGGGCCTACAACCAACACCTTTGTGTTTCCTAGAAAATCAAATATGCTATTCCATTTTTTAATCATTTGCGGTACAGCAGCTCAGTTTTTAAGATCATACATCTGAAGTCAGAGTCATGATTTTTCTGCCTTCCAGATTAGTGACCTAGGTTAGAAACATTACCTATCTGCTTTCTGGTTTTCTCACCTGAAAAACTGAGGCTAAGAAGTACAAACCTTCACGGTTAATATCTCTGAAATCAGGCGGAATCTTGTATACTATAGAATGAAATAGGTTAATAGGTACTATAGCTTTCTTTCCTGGTGGTGTAGAGCACGATGGCATGTCTAATAATGTATGCTACCTTAGATTTAATTCTAATTTAATCCCAAATTCCTTGTGGGGTGTTACAGAGTTTTAAATGAATTAACACAAATAAAACACTTAGCACAATGGCTGGAAATAAGTATCAATTACCAGTACATGTGCCTGATAGAACCTACTGATTAAGGTTGAGACTATCAGAGGAGGATGTTTTGTTTAAGAGAAACAGTAAGATTGAACTACATTATAAAGCTCATCTAAATGAGACAGTTAATTGTCTTACCATCTTCACTATATTATAAATCTAAAACATGGGAATTGAAATAAGAAACAGGAGAAACCTTCCTTTGAGTTGTTGGTCAGGTTCGTCCAAGAGACTCCTAAAATTATAGAGGCTATTGCCACAGCCCTTGATTACCTCTCAGAACTTGAAGGTAAGACCTTATTGTTGAAGACATAACATGCTTTGGATACAGGATTTGGAGCAATGGACCTGTAAATGATCTGAAGGCTAGCTCTTATACCTCTGGAGAGCATATATAAGTGCTAAGGGAGAACATCAATTTATTGTCCAACCTCAGCTTCAAGGCCAAATAACCACACCAATGACTGGCAAGCATACTGGTGTATTTTTATCTTGGGGGGAATTGACAGCTACCTAATTGGACTTAAAGCCCACTCAGTGGGAGGAAACTCACATGTGGTACTGTAATCATAGCCAAATACACATGGCTAAAGAAGTACCACAACTGGTCACACAGACGTTATCTGTGAATTGTCCAAGCCTAAGTGGCATATCTACAATGCAACCTCTACATCTAAGGCTCAAGGAACACAGAACAAGAATAAGAGAACACTAATGAATCTTTCAGTTTTCAATAATGAAGCTCCTTCATTCAGCAGAGGGCCAGGAGCACAAAGGTCATGAATGGTCAAAAACAGAGAATAAGTCTGCAGAACGTGGGTCCTTGGACAGGACTCCTGTATTATACTTCACCCACCCAGAGCTCAGGACCATTTCTGAAGAGGGGGCAAAAAGATTCTAAGGGTTGGGGAGGAGGTGCATGACCATAAGGAAATAGAGTCCTACCAGTTCCTGGGACCCTGATCATATCAACCTCCAACTATGGTGTCAGCATGCACAAGACCATGCAAACTCAAGTCGTCAAAAACCCAGCATAGAACTGGGGAATGGGTAAGAGACCCCAATCTTAGTGGAAGAAATATTAACAGATGATTCCTGCTAAGCACGGAAGAGCTGATCTTTCTTTTTTCTTTTAAAAAATGCATTTTATTTATTTTTATTTTATGTACATGAACATAGTGCCTGAATGTGTGTAAGTGCACCCTTGTAAACGCATTGCCTTTGGAGGTCATCAGTCAGAACAGGGTGTTGGATCTCCTAGAACTAGAGTTATAGACAGTTGTTAGTCACTATGTGAGTACTGGAAATTGAACCCGGGTTCTCTGCAAAAGCAGTAAACTGCTCTTTACCACTGAGTCATCCCTCCAGCCTGAGAGGTGATCTTTTTAAACCAAGATACTCTAGATAGTCAGACTAGAGCTCAGCAGATGAGCTTGCACTGAGGAATGTCTGGGGACACTAACTTGACACAATAGGCCTTAATATAAATGATAGAATATATGAATTCCAGTGGTGCAGTATATGGGAGGGTTCCAGTGGGGAGGGGATATAAAACTGACTAAGATTGACTGAGATGTTCTTTATGGAGTACACAAATACAATAAAGTTTTACAAAAAAATAAAAAAGGAATTGAATTTCCGGTTTTTCCGTATTTTAGACTTTTTGCAACCATGGATTTTAGTTGGTGTTCTAGCTTGTTTTCAGTTGATGTGACAAAACACTCTGACCAATATCAACTTGAGGAGGAAAAAGTTTAATTTGCTTACATCTCCCAGGTTACAGTTCATCACTTAGGGAGCTGGGCAGGAACTTGGAAGTAGGAGCTGAAGCACAGGGCATGGAGGGGTGCTGCTTATTAGCTTACTCCCCTGGTCCATGATCAGCCTGCTTTCTTTATACAATACAAAACAACCTGCCCAGGAGTGGCACCACTCACAGTGGGCTGAGCCTTCTCAAGATCACCCAACGATCAAGAAAATACTCCGCAGACATGGTCACAGGCTACTTCAATGGAGGTAATTCCCCAGTTGAGGCTCCCTCAACCCAAATGAGTCCAGTTGATACTAAAGTTATCCAGCACAGTTTGTAAATGTTTGTGAAATATTTATCATCTTTTCAAATTATTGAAACTTTTTATTGATGAAGTAGTTATGAAATCATTATTGATACATAATGGAAATTTTGTGTACCTATAAAAAATGAAATCACACATGTCTTTAATGCCAGCATTTTGAGGCAGATGCAGGTGGATCTCTATGAGGTCAAGGTCAGCCTGGTTTCCATAGCCAGATCCAGGTCAGCTTGGGCTACAGGGAGACCCTGTATCAAAAAGGCAAAAAGAGAAAAATAAAATAATTATACTTTCAGGAAAATGTATTATTGTATTTTAAAATGTATCCTGTTTTATAAAAATGCAGGAAATTATTATTTATTTGAAATAAGCCAAACTCTGAAATACAAATACTTCATGTTTTTTCTTATATGCAGAAACTTTTACTCTAAAATACAAATACTTCATGTTTTTTCTTATATGCAGAACCATATATATATATATATATATATATATTCAAATTTATATCTACTAATCGTGCTTGTCAGTTTGATACACTTAGGAAGAGGAAATCTCAACTGAAGAATTTCCTCCATCAGATTGTCCTGTGGGCAGATCTCTAGGATATTCCCTTGCTTTTTTCATTGATGGCAGAAGGACCAGGCCACTGTGAATGCTACTTCTCAAAGCAGGTGGGTGTGTGATGTGGAAACAGGCAAGCCAGAGGGTGCAAGTCATTAAGCTGTGTTGCTCCATGGCTGCAGCTTCAGTTTCTGCTTGAACTCCTTCCTTGCCTTCACTTCCCTCATTCAGTGATGCATTGTGATCTGGAAAATAAAGCAAATAAACCCTTTCCTCCCTCAATTTGGTTTTTGGTCATAGTGCTTACACAACAGAAAGCAAACTAGGGCAGGAATCAAGAGAAGAGGTCTTCAGAGAGGGGGCAAGTAGAGAGGGTAGTGAGATTCACATGACAGGGCAACAGAAAGGGACACTGTCTGGGCCAAAGAGGAGAATCAACTGCAGTTTTTAAGGATTTGAGAGGATTTGGGTGAGGTGAGTGGAGGTGGGTATAATGGCACATATGTATGAAATGCTGTGATTGAATCCAGTACTCTATACAATAACCTACATGATAGTAGAGAAAGAACAGAAAAAGTAAGTATAGAAAATTTTATAAAGACCCAGGCACAGATGTCTGTACTCCCAGTACTCAGGAGGCTGAAATAGGGGTATCATAAATTTGAGGCCAGTCTGAAGAACACAGGGAGATCCTGATTCCAAAAACAAAATTGTTGGGGATGGAGAGATGAGTCAGTTGTTAAGAGGTAGTCTCTTATTCTTTATTTTATCATAATGGACTATTGCAAAAATTGCTTCCACATAATTATTGCAAAACTTACTGAGAAAAGCACCATTCAAGAGAAGTGAGTGGTTCCACCAAATCCTCCAAAACAGCAACGCAATGGATGTGTGTAGATGCCTGTCATTAAGGGATGATGAGTTCTGAAGAAATGGCCCATGGAAAGAAAGTGGAGAATACTTAAAAGCAACCCGATTCTTGACAGAATGAAGAAAAACTAGATTGAGGAAGAAGGAGACATTCAAATATGCTTGGCAATGAAGTTTTAAAAATTCCTAATTCCATGTCAGGATGAATAACTTTTGCAAATAAATGTGTAGTTAGAACTGTTTCAGACATTGTTGATCATATAGTTTCTGTTGCCACAATTCAACTCTATTATAGATCAAAGGCAACTGTAGACTATGTAAACTGAATGCAGCTAGGCTTTACTAAGGCTTTTATAAAATGCATGAGAAGCAGTGTGGAAATTAACTTTTAGGACATAGTTTGCTGAATTTTGTTTTATATAAAGACATTGAATTGCTGTTTTAATGTATTGATTAAAATGATATTGAATGTCTATTACATTGTAGGTAGTATGATTTATTTAGAAAATCTCAAAACTAGTTTTGTTTTTCCATAAGCAATACTCTCCAACTTCTGCTGTTCTTTCTTAACGCTTCATATTTGAAAATCTCATTTTGAGGTATGGTTATTTATTTTTCCATGATAACATTTCAGGTAATAATCAGTCCATTCTGTTTCATGGATGGTATATCTTATATCTTAAGAGTAAAATGTATATCTGATGTGCATTTAGGAAAAGTTGAATTTACAGAACACTACTTTCACACAGTATATATGATTTTATTAATATATGAGATCTGTTTACTTCTCACCCACACAATTGCTGCCAGACTGTAAAGGAAAAGTTGTATTCTAGAAGATATTTAGAGGTCATAACTACATTTCACATTGGGATGTCAAGGACTCTCCTTTTCATGCTGACATTTTTTTTTTCATTTTCTTACGCAGAGACTCTTATTACACTTCCAGTGAAATAAGACAGGTATTTCTTTCTGAAGTTCTTTAATTTATCTCAGAATTCAGTGTCTAACAGGTGGCTGAGAAAAGGTAGCTCAGAATAGATGGTTAGAAAATGCTTGTTGAAGAAATTAACATAGTTGTGTTATGCATGATTGCATAAATTTTGACCTTTCCTTCTATTTGCAGCTAAGACAATACTGTGACGTGAGATATGGCTTTCATTTGTTTCAGACATGTGTAGTATGCTCATTGCACTGTGTTTGTCCTCCCAACTGGAAAGATAAAGGCAAATTTCCTGGGGTATGCTTTATTACACTCATAGAGCATGTGTGAATACATCGGACTTAATCTTTTCATAGATTTACAAATCATTGTTTTCCTCCTAGAGCTAGCTATTGGCACTATTATAAACTACATAAACAATAGAATAATGCTTTGAAATAATGATATCTATTTTTGTTCTTGTAAGACAAAGTTAAGCATTAAGTATATTTTTGTTCATTTTTGTCTAATATTGTTTATGCATTTAGATATTAGTATGGTCTCTATAATTAGATACTTTTCAGGCATTTGTCTTAAATTAAATTTCCATATATTTAAGGCAGTGACTTATTAATGCAAATTTTTGTCATTTGCATGTATTTTATCCCATTGCAAAATTCTATAGCATCTGTAATTATTTAATGATCAAACAGTTACTTGATCTTGTCAATATTACTATTTCCAACTAGCATATGAATATATAGATGTCTGTGTTTCTTCATTTCCAAATTAATTATGATCTAAAACTAAAGAAAAAGTTTTCATTCTTAAGGAATTATTGCTTGTCTTCACAACCTCAGAAGCCTGAACTAAAAGTGATGAAATTAAATGCTCCTTTTCCAAAAACAAAACTCAATTTACAGTTATCATGGAAAGGACTTGGCTATAAGTTAATAATCTTATATTTTCTAGATTTCTCTCAAAGGATTATAGTAAAAAATGCTCTGGGTACTTGACCTGGTAACAGCTTGAGCCATGAAAGACCCTGTGAAGGTTCTATACTTCTATATCAATGCTCATAAAGACAGATAACAATATATTTCACCAACACTGATTCATGCATCTTTCTACACTTTAAAAACTGTCATTATATAAATAACAGTGATTTATTTATTATACATTGTATAATAAAAACGGGGTTCTCTCTGAGGTATTTTTTCTATTGGTTCATTCTGGGGCAAGTCCCTCCCTCTGACCAATAAGGGGACAGGGAGGTGGGGAGAAAGGAGAGAAAACATGGCGGGGAGCCAGAGAGGTGCATAGGGATTACTCAAAGCCACTCAGGAGGAAAAGTGCCCCGTCCGGGGCCCACGCAGAAGGCCGAGACCCAGGAGGCAGTGTTCCAAGTCCCTGTAGTCCTAAGGATCATGTGAGTGGAAGCAGGACGCAGCCTGGGAATGGACAAAGAGCCCCATGCCACAGACTAAGAGCCAGACCTTACCAGCGAGCTGCTGGTAACCAGCAACTTTGTAAATTGTCCTAAATAAATCAATCCCTCTAAAGAACACTCTCTATTCGGTCAGTCGGTTCAGACCTGGAGGGTGGGGTGGGGCTGAATGCTGGGTCGCCATTTATGCAACATACATATATCAGAATTTTCTTATTTACTCTTGAGAACTTCATACATGAAAATTATATTTACATTATTTCTTTCCTGCTCAGCACCCCTCCAGTTCCACCCATGTCCCCCTCAACTCTCCCTCAATTTCTTGACCTCTTCTTTGATTACTATTGTTACATATACAAGTATACATTTACAAATATACATGGATATAATGCACTGAATCCATTTATTGGTGCTCATATGTACCTGTGTTTAGGTCTGCCCTCTTGGGATTGGATAACTTCTCAGTGAGCTTGTCCCTGGAGGAAACTGATTCTCCCTCTTTCAGCATCCATTGATTGCCTGTAGCTCTTCATCTGAAGTGGGAACCCATATTGTTTATGGAGCATAAATTACTAAATGTGACTGAACTGAAGCAACTATTTTCTGATCCATGGAGCCTACATTTCACATCATGATCTAAATGTACGCATAGGGTATATGCTTTTTAATATTTGAAACAGCGTTTACCAGTATATAATTTGTTAAACTAGTATTATTTAGGAGAAGTTAGGGCAAATTTATGGATAATGTAAAATTTAAATGAACCTCAGAAAGGGACACACCAAAAAGTAACAAATAGCTTTATTGACTTAAATGGATTATAAATATGGTTATGAACCAAATTCTACATATACATTCCCTTGTTTCTCATTTTTCTTTTTTTAATAGAATTTTTGCAATTTTCATATAATATAGTTTGATTTTATTAAGATCTCTCCCCTAGTTGCACCTCCCCCCATTGCAGCCCACCCAATTTGATGTACTATCATATATATGATGTATACAATACAGTCTATAGACCTATAGAGTCTGATTTGTGTCCCCAAATGTCCTTTAGTGTGAGTTCATCCACTGGGCCCCAAAACAGTTTTATCCATGTAAGATACTGACTCAGCTTCCTAGGAGCCATCAATTGTCAAAAGTTCCTTACTTACTTGGGGATTTCTTACTATTTTCCCTGTGATTATGCTGGGATTTTGTCTGATTTGAGCTTGCATGGAGCTTGTGGGAGACCGAGGAGTACTCCAAACACTACTTAGCTATACATGACTAAATTAGGTTAGGATTTTCTCAGACCACGGCAGTGAAATTTTACTATAATTCAGTTCTGATTTCTTGTTTGACTAGCAAGCCATTTTCTAACATCAATTTTCTCTCAATTGCTGTCATTACCATGCTGTTGTCTTTCAATATTATGCTTTAGGGCCACTCTGTTCTTTATGATTGTCATTACTATTATTTAATGATAGCATTTGCAAAGAACCTTTTCCTTGAAGAATTCATATGCATGCTGTACATCATGTACTTCAGTAGATCAAAGGAAAGCGATTTGAACTCTCTGTCAGATTTTTACTTCTTATTTTTGTCTCTCAGGGGTTTTTCTATCTGGGACTTGGTTAGAGTTGTAGGCTCTATGCCAGCTGGAAGCTGTACTGACTTCTATGTGTGGAGCCACAGCACTCGCAAGTTAGTATAGAATTACAGTGGTTTTCTGTTTTCTATTAAGCATTTAAGAAGCACTCAAATGTGATCAGTATTTTGTAACATAAGTTCTCTATCACATGGGTACCCTTGGACCAGCAACAGCAACATGGGAAGCACAATTAATGGCCATGTTTTGAGTGGCACAGAGCTGTGTGAAATCTGGACAAGAGTGATTATCTTGATTCTCTGTTTAGAAGTACATATGCCACACGAGAAACACAGACTGTTACAGAGTTCATCTCTTGAAGCTATAATGACAAATATTTGTCATAAATTAATTGGTATTCCTCTATGTACTTATTGTCTCAACTACAACTAACCTAAGAAATCATAAAATTCTTGAATGGGATTGGATAACATGAAAACATTTATTGACTGAATGGGAGGAAAAAAACATGCCATCCATTTTGTTTATAATTTGTTAAGTTACAATGACAAAATATTAACATCTAACATTACTGTTCAGCACATGAAAAAGACTGCTCTGAAATTCAGTGTTTCATACATTATCTATAGACTCTTATTAAATATATTAAGTGACTCTAGTAAGAAGAAAATATTTCAAAGACTATTAATGATCCATAAAATGCATAAAACCTGAAAGCAATTGGTTATCACTTGAATATTCCCTAAATTATACTAAATTATTTTCTGCAGGTCATTGATTTTGCTCTGTCATCTCTGTCATACACTGAGGACTATGCTCATTTTCTTTATGTGGAGAGAGACAGAGAGACAAAGAGATAGAGAGACAGACAGAGAGACAGATATACAGAGAGAGGTATTTCTGATCTATATTTTTGGAGAATTATTATACATTTTATGTTAAATTAAGATAAAAAGTAGTAGATTTCATTATGGATTTTCCCTACATAAAACATGTCCCCTGCCCCTCCCTGCTCGTCCCCATTCTGGCTTCTTCTTCTATTATTTTTTACTTCTGTTGGTCTCCTTTTCACTTCCATGTCATCTGTGTTACCTTCCCCTTTATCAGAACCTCTTTTTTCCCTCTTATGGTCTTCTTCCTGATTTGTGATCTATATTCACACTCATACCTCATGTGTACACAAATATAATGGATAGTACCCATATATGAGATAGTGCGGCGGACGCCCTCCGACCAGCAGAGGAAGAAAACCACCACAAGGAGGATTCTTCTTGGATCGCACTTTATTGGAGAGCCTCTTGGTTAACAGATGAGTGATGAGGGCGAGGGGCCGGGCAGGCTTGCGTAGCAGCTTTATATAGCAAGGAGGGCGATGTGTTAGCTCGGGATTGGATGCAGGCAGCCCGCCACAAGCAAAGCCACGGGATTGGCTCGGGACAGTTTGAATCGTCGCGCGAATTGACGCGCATGCGCGGCCTCGGGATGGCTGGCGCGCCAAGGCATTGCCTTATATGGAGTTATTCATTACAGGCGGCTCAGGAAGTCGGCCCATCTTGTAATGGCGTTGACCGGCTCCCTGCAAGATAGAACATGCAGGTTTGTCTGGGTTCCTTCACATTTTCACACAAATTGGGGAAAAAATAGCAATTTTGTAAGGGAAAACATCTGAAAGTAATACAGCACTAAGTTATAGATAACTAGAGACAATTCTTAGTCATATATAGATTTTCAATATGTAACAATAAATATTAATAACATTGATTCTTATGTAACCCAGATGTTATTATAATAAGAATGAGTACACAGTCACTAAGTGATGGGAATGACACATTTCCTTCTTGTGGATAACAAAAAAACCTGGCTTCTTAATACTATGTGTTCTTTGTGCTTTTTAATGTTCTAAGGGTTTGGAATTGCAACTCTTATTTCATGGTGTTACCTACACAGTTTCCCCCCATAATTGATAAAAGTTTTACTCCCATGGCCTTTTATTCCTTTCTATTTTTAATATTCATTTCTTTATTCTTTGACAGTTTTATAACAATGTATATGAATTTTAATTATTTTAATACATAGAGTATCAAGTTGCCTTCTAAACAGTTTTCTTTTTTAAATATCATAGATTAGTACAGCTCTCAATCCTCCTCAGATAAGTTCCATTTTGCTCTTTGGTGTTTTTTATGTGCATAGCTGTATAATTTTCTTAGTTTTAATTCAGGCTTTTAAAAAGATTTTGGTTTCTAGAAGAGCTTGTCGTAAAAATAATATTAAGATATGTTAACCTTAAGAGAGTAACATTTCAATACATGTAAACTTTTGAATGGGAGGCGAATTAGTGCTGTATTTAAAATTTCTAGTCCTGCTAAAGAAGGGAATAAAGGATAATTCCTATCTCTTCCAATACTACCCCATCCAACCAAAGATGATTTTCTTCGGTGATATCTAAGTGTTCATTCTAACCTGGTATATACTTACCTATTCATATATTGCACCTGAAAATCAAGTTTTCCAAGAAATTTAATAGTACTCATAGCTTATGAGTTAAATATAACAAAGACATATTAGAAAGCAATTTGCTAATATTGCTACAATACTTTCTGAAATAAGATATAGAAAATACTTCTCAAAGGACGATGTCAAGTTGGTTCACTGAGCTGAGCCTGTGAAATGCATTAAGTTCCGATTGAACTGGGATTCTGCATTTTGAACGAGCTCTGGACAGTGTCACTGTTGTGCCCCACTTTCCTTACTTGATTATGGAGGTTATTTTTCTTAATTCATATTTTCTTAAAATAAGATATTTTATACAGACAAAGGCCCAGAATGGTGTGAGGGGAGTGACCCTAGCCTGAAAACTGTTGGAAACTGATTACAACTGGGTGAGGGAGAGTAGACCTTCCTTAAGATCTCTAGATAGACTGAATAGACTCCTGTGGATGAACTTGTACTGAAGAACATTTGGTTAAAATGCTTGACAGAATGGGACTTAGCCTGTATGGCACAGTGCGTGGATGGGAGAGAAGATCTAAATTTGATTAAGAACTGTTGTATGAAATGTACAAAGGCTCAATAAAAATTTAAAAAATACTTTATCGTTTTTATTTTATGTGTATGAGTGTAATTCCTGCATGTGTGTAAGTGTACCCTTGTCATGTAGTGCCCATGGAGGTCAGAAGAAGGCCTCAGACCCCTTGGAACTGGAGTTAGAAATGGTTGTTAGCTGCCACCTGGGTGCTAAGAATTGTACCTGGGTCCTCTGCAAGAGCAGTCAGTGCTCTTAACCACTGAATCATCTCCCAGGCTGGCCTAGAACTCATAGAGATCTGCCTGCCTCTGCCTCTAAAGTGCCGGGATTAAAGGCGTGTGCCACCATGCCCAGTTTGATGCACATTTTCTGTGGATTAATTCCCTTGAGTTTCTAATGAAAATTCTGGTCTCCCTATTCAAATCCCTCATCTTTGCATTCTGAGAAAAACTGATTAAAACTCCATTTGTCACCTAGTTTTTGAGCATGCTTTCTTCCCAGTCTAAGTTTGCTTCCCTCTGGGAAAATGCTCACTCCCTTCATGCTGGGGTTAGGGATTACTAAAACACATGTCATTGCTAATAGCAATCATACCATTTGTATATGACTAGGTAATGTCTATTTTTCTCATTAGTTGGCAAAGTCTGTGACATAAAAATATCTCTGATATGAGTTTATAACTATCCTAGCGCTTTTCGGATGTCTTAATCAGTAACTCTATCCTGAGTGTAACCACAGACAAGGATCACCATGGAGTACCTTCTGTGAAATTTATTAACTCTCAGTCTAACATCTGGCACGTGCTCCGCATTTAAGCATAGACAGGAGTGTGCACAAGTTCTGTCTTTGTTTTACGTTTCTTCATTCTTAAATTTAACTCCACCCCTTTCACACATCAGCAACTTAAATGTAGGATGACTCTGAATCCTTACACGGTTATCTTGGGGCCTGCCACTGGCCAAAGAGGAATTCCTCCCAGTTTTGTCATTTGAAACTGTCAAAATGGTACTGGGAGTGATTTGGTGTGATTCAAACTGTTTACATAGATAATGGCATGGGAAAAATTTGTTTAAGGATCATGAACATACTGAGAGTAGTCCCATCCACCCTAACCATTGCTATGTACTTTTACTCACTCCAACATGAAATGAATTATCAAAAAAATCACAGAGTATAAAGAGAGCTAATGGAATAGGGGAAAGGGGTGATCTCATCTTGGCACTGCTGGGCATAATCTTAGGATCTCAAAGTAATTATTGTTACCAGGTGACATAAGAAAAACATGACCAAAACAACAAGTATGACAATTCCTTAAGGTTTATTGTTCAGGTAGCACTTTCCACTCTGAACACAGTAAGGTCCCACCTCACATTTCTCTTCAGAATTCAGGATTTCCTTAACTCTATTTAAATTGCACTGATACAACAATGTGTGCTCCATATGTGAAGGAAAGTTAAATCAAAGGCTGCCTTTTCCCTCCAGAAGCCTGTACTTGCTATATGGAACTATAACTGTGATCTCTGAAGGTAAAACTACATGAGTAATACAGCTCGACATGCTGAATCATAACTGGGTGCAAAATAAACACTGCTCCTGAAAATGGTGCCTAAAAGAACATCATTCTTAAACATCAAGTTATTCAACTAGTATTGTTTTAGAAGTCTTTTCACTCCTAATTTAACTTGAAACATTGTTTTCTTTTCCAGTCTATCAGGACTGAGGTCCTACAGAAGACTGTAGCAGGTTGCTAGAAGACAATGCATTTTTTTTGTAACTCTCACAGTTAAATATCTCTAGAAGTACAGTACATTAGCCTAGCAATGACATCCATGAGTGTTATTTTTCTCTGAAAAATCTTAAAAGGCAAGGTAATCCAATTCACTTAGCCTCAGTTTCCCTTATTTATAAACTTATAAACTAAAGCTGTAAGATCAATCTTTTCTGTTCCAAAATATTTTGGAAGTTTGCATAGCAGATGTATCAAAACCCCCAGGGTATCTGCATATTGACTAGTTTGGGTTCTTTGTAAGTTTCTGTCTATTACAAAAAGAGTTTTTTTTTTTTTTTTTTTTTTTTGTTTTGATGAGGGGTGAGAACTACTCTTACCTTTGAGTATATGGATAAGTACTTAGAATACAGTTAGGAATTATATTGACTTAGAAAAATGGCAGTAGTAGTTTATTTCTCTAGGGTCTATGATCTCTCCAACTGCTGGTAGTTGCCTAGGTTTACAGAACCAGACATGAATTCCCTTCTATTGAGTGGGCCTGAAGACTAATTCAACAGATAAAATGCCACTAGTGTTCCACTGGGTATGATTATTGAGCTGATCATTGATGAGGTTTGTAGGCTTTGCAGCTGGATAGGATTATTGATTGCTTTCACTCTTGGTAGCTTGCTTAGCAGTTTCAGATACTATGAGAGCTAGTACTCAGGGAGGAGGCTTTAGGTCAAATTCTAGCTCAATTTCTCCAAATCTTAATCATAATCTTAACATCTTAATCATATTTATACCCCTCCCTATCTTCAGCAGTCCCATAGATCCCACCAATTTCATACATACTGTCATATTTGAAAAGGCCTATTTAGTCAAGTTTGTGTCCCCAGGGTTCCCTTGTTGTGAGTTCATATACTGATGCCTAGTCAGCCTATTTAGCATCACTGCCTTAAAGACCACCTCTCCTTCACCCAGCAGTAATCAGTTGACAGTAGCTCCTTAGCTAAGGTTGGGACCTCTTACTAATTTCTCCAGTTCTATGCTAGGTTTTTGTCTGGTTTGAGTTTGCATGGATCTTGGGCTTGTTGTCTCCATTGCTGTAAGTTCATATGAGCAAGTTCTTAGGGGCCTGACAAACTCTGTTTCCTTGTGGTCATCTACCACCCCTGGTTCTTACATGCTTTCTGCTATAATTTTCACAATGGTTCCTTTACTCTGTGTGGCAGTGTTTTAATATAAGATTTCTATCCAGGGACACACACTCCGCAATCTTTTATTCTCCGCCTTTTAGCTAATTGTGGCTTTCTGTGTTAATCACTCCCCATTGCATGAGTAAGCTTTGCTGGTGAGACTTGAGAGATGAATTTGTTTTCTCTCTGCTCTCTGTTTACTATGTTCCATTGTAGAGGTTCCAATGTAGATGTATCAGTTAGTACTGGGCATTTCACAAGCACATATTCTCTGTGTTTGACTACTCATGAAACTCTGTAATAGAAAATCTTGGAAGACAAGGCAGAAAGATTGTAAGAGTCAAGAGGACCAGGGCCCTTACTGCTAGATAGTGTTTCCTAGACATGACAGAGTACCTGCACCCATGGAATCTCAATGTGGTTGCCTAAATGCATAACGAAAACATTGGTGGGTATGCCATTGTGAATGGGGAAATTCTACCAGGACCCATTTGTAGATCAAGAGCTACAGGCAATCAATATTTGCTGAGAAAGGGAAAATCAGTTATCCCTAGAGATGAGCTCCTTGATGGGTTATCCTATCCTAAGTGGTACACCCTAAATATGTTTACATATGAGTAACTTTAAGTGGACTCACCAGGTTATATACACACCCATACATACACACGTTTGTATATATGTGTCTATAACAATTATAATTAAAGAAGAGGTCATGAATTTGAGATGGAGAACCAGGAATTAGTTGGATGGGGAGATGGCCTAGGGAGGGGTAGAAATTATGTAAATAAAATTTTCTTGTATAAAAGAAACATTTTAAATCAACAAAAATATCTAAGAAAATGTTTTTTAAAGCTAATTTCTATCTCTCTCATCCAGTGTGATCTCAGATGCAAGACCATGATTCCCCTACCAAACATGGGGGGAGGCTGGGAGACCAATTAATAAAAACATACAGGTTACCTTTCCTTTGGAGAATATTGAATTGGGACCTAGGGTGAGCTTGGTTAGATTTAGAATTTGTTCTAAAAGTTGGAAAATTAGGTCATTTGACACTTCTGGTCTATGATTCACCATAACGTTTTGTTCCTAGATATGTGTTTCAAAGATCAAGGAAAACCTCTGAGTCTTCCCTCTGCCTTTTATCCCGATTATAGTCACCTCAGGTAAAGTCACAATCATTACTCTGGACTTCTGACATTACATCCTACTGTTCTCATCCTCTGCTTTTGTTCTCCTTCCTATAGAATTCACTGTCCTCAAAGTGGCTCTGATAGCTTTGCTCTTATGCATGCGAAGTTATAGGCTTCTCCCTCCATTTTTGTACCACAGAGCTCTAGTATCTACTGATGCACGAGGTTGGCTTCCCTATCTTCCAGCTGCTATTGAGTTTGTCTACAAGGGAGGCAATAATAAGAGGGACTGGGTGTTAGGAGAAAGGTATTGCTGTGTTTAGCACCCAGACTCTGTAGTACCAGGACAATAAGCCTCTGTGGAAAATCCAGCTCACATATGTTGCCCTCTCTTTCAGTGAAGGCTCTTTCCAGGCTCTAGAAGCTCATCATTTTCTTTGCCTCTTTTAAGCCAGGTGTCCTGTGAGGTGGCTTTCTCGCTATTGCTAACTTCTGCACATCTCATACTGTCCTGCTTTTGCTCTTAACTCTGCTGTTATAACTAATAAATTCTTTCATTATTAAATACTTTTAATTTTAATTATAGAGTATCTGCTTTCTATCCAAATGTTAATTAGCACAGAAAAGAGGGAGAAGGAATTCATATATTATTTAACTCATTTGTTGAAATCTATCACTCAGTGGTATTTAGTATATTCAGAATGTGCAACTATCACAGTCTAATAAATAACAGAATTTTTACTTATTTTTTGATATCATCAAATATTAATATTTTATTTACATTAATTCCACTCCTCCAAGTCCACTTACAGTTCCTCCTTTGTCCTCCCTTACTTTCTTACAATTTCTTAGCCTCTTCTTTATTATTGTTATATATATAAATACATACATTTATATATATACATATATATTTAATATATATGTATATATATATCATCAAGTCCACTTAGTGTTGCTTGTGTTTACATATGCAGAATTGGATAACTTCTCAGGAAGCTTGGAGAAAACTGATAGCTTGATAGCTTGTAGCTTTTCATCTAGAGATGTAACCCTGTGAAATTTTTCCCATCCATATAGGCATGTCAACTGATTATGTCATTATTCAGATCTGTTTGACTAACATACTGTGGAGATTTCATAAGTGTAGCTTCCCTATCATGTCTAGTTTGCATTAAGTAGCATCAGGTGACTTGTCCTTGTGGCTTTTAAATCTTCCTTCACTCTCTTCCCTGATGTTCCCTGGATCTAGGTGTAGAAGCTGCATTGCAAATGTATCAGTGAGATGTCAGTACCATACTGTTTTTATTACTAAAGCTCTATGATATAGGTGAAAATCTGGTATGGTAATCCTCGCAACATTGCTCTTTTTGCTCAGGATTGCTTTGGCTATTCTTTTATCTTTCCATGTGAAACTTAGGATTTTTTTTTTCTATTTCTATGACAAATGCAATGGGTACTTTCCTCAGTATCTTCAAAGATTTAAAGCTTTCATTGTAGAGCTCTTTAACATCTTTGATTAGAAATATTCCTAGATTTTTTTGGAGGCTATTGTGAATGGAAGTGTTTCCATGATCTCTCTCTCTTTCTCTCTCTCTCTTTCTCTCTTCATTTATGTATAGAAAAGCTAATGGGTTTGTAAATCAGTTTTGTATCACACCACTTTGCTGAAAGTGATGGTCATTTCTAAAAGTTTTCTGGTAGAATTTTGATATCTCTTATGCATAACATATCATCTCCAAACAGGGATAATAATTCTTTTCTAATTTCTATCCTTTAATTTATTTCCCTTGTATTAAAATTCTAGCTAGGATTTAAAGTACTATATTGAAAAGAAATAGAGACATTGTAGAGCCTTGTCTGTTTCCTGATATTAATGGTAATGCAGCTAGTTTGTCTCCATTTACAATGATGTTGGCTGTGGGTTTGTTGTACATGGCCTTCATTATGTGGAGGTATGTTGCTTCTAGTTCATTTGCCTCTAGGGAAAGTTATTGTGAAGGTATGTTGAATTTTTTTCATAAACCTTTTCTGTATCTGTTGAGATTGTCATGTGATTATTTTTTACTTTAAGTTAATTTGTATGATTTTGTACATTTATTGACTCATGTATTTTGAAATATCCCTGCATCTCTGGAATAAGGTTGACATGGTCATGATAGACAATCTGTTTAATATGTGCCTGTCTGTGATTTGTAAATATTTTTGAGCATTTCTATATCTATGTTCATTTGGGATTGTTGGATTATTATTTTTTTTTTTGAGATCATTCTTGTGCCTTCACCAGGTTTGGGTGTTAATGGTAATAGTAGCTTTTAGAAGGAGTTTCGGAGTTCTCCTTATGTTTATGTCTTTTGAATCATTTAAGCAGTATTGGTTGCAGTTCTGTGAAGGTCTGGAAGAGTTCTGCTGTGAAGCCATCTTGACCTGTGACTTTTTAACTTGGGAGGCCCGTATTACTGTTCTAATTTCTTTATTTGTTATGGGTTTGTTTAAGTTATTGATCTCTTTTTTGGTTTAATTATGGTGGTTTTGTTGAATCTAGATTTTCATCCATTTCTTTTAGATTTTCTAATGTAATATAGATTTTGAAGTATTTCCTTATAATATTCAGGATCATGTTGGTGTTTATTGTAATGTTTCCCTTTTCATCTCTGATTTTGTTGATTTGGGCTCTTAGATTCATTGATAATTTGCAATTTTTTGTTCTATTTTCTTGATATCCATCTGATTTTTGTTTCTTCTTGTCTGATAGGCTTGGTTAGTCTGGTCTGCATTTCTTTTTAACTTTTTCAGTAGAAGGACAGGGATGATTCCAGGTTGGTTCAGTGTTTGAGGTGGGCAATTACAGCCAGAACTGTGAGTATGGAGGGGTGGCAGTATGAACACATTCTGGTTAACTCACCAGGCTAGTCCAGAACACCAGCAGTATAATTTAGGCCTAGTAGTGGACGTAAGGAGCTATCAACCCAAGTACAGAGGGTTTTTTTTTTTTGAGACCTCATAAAGCATTAAATAACAAGCATTTTTGAGATTTCCTTACCCCCAGACTATGGCAAACACTACTCCATAATCATAAAATTTGTACCCATTTTGTCAAACTTTTCTTTTCAGTACGATGTTTTGAGATATATCTATATTATACCGTGTATTTAATTTCTTTCATTCAATTCATGATATTTAGTTATGTGACTAAATCACATTCTGTTTGGCCTTTCATGACTGGATGGAAATTTGTGTTGATTCCACCTATGAGTTATTATTAGTTATTAGAGAGTGCTCCTATCAACGCTCTTGATTCTCTTATAGCTCTGGGAGTAGAATTGCTGAATTTAAAGACTTTAAATGCCTGTGTGTGACCAGTTGTGGTACTCTGTATTATCCTCTGTCTGGTACAATAGGAGCTTCTTTGATGAGTGGTGACTGGGATACTTGACTGTATTATAAGGATACATATTTTTTACTTAGTAAGATGTTACATTAGCTTGGAATGTGACAGCCTTGGGGATTTCTCTAAGATCTATGGCTTCTTCAGACATGTATATTTGGTTATGATTATAGTATCACGCATGAGTGATAGAATCCTGCAAGTTTCTGGGGCACTGCTCATATGAACCTACAGCAACGGTTTCAGCATGCTCAAGACCCATGCAAGCTCCAGCAGACAAAACCCAGCATGAAACTGGGGAAATGGGTAGCAGTCCCCAATGTTTGCTGAAGAAATATTGGCAACTGATTACTGTTGAGTGAAGATGAGCTAGCCTCCTAAACTGAGGGTCTCTGGGAAGGTTCAGTGGATGAACCTGCACTGAGGAACATTTGGGGACACTAATTTGACACAATAGACCTTAACACAGATGAAAGAATATATGGATTCCAGTTGGGGGTCTATGGGTATATGCAGGTCAAGAGCAGGGTATAAAGGTGATTAATATTGATTGAGATATTCTGTATGAAATACACAATGATTAAATATTAATAAAAATTGAAGAACTGACCATTTCCCATAGTGAATGACTGAACCATTTTGTATTCTGCCAGTAACAAATGAGTTCTCCAATTTTGTTACATCCTTATCACCACTAGTTATTTTCTGTTTTTATTGTTCTGTTTTGACATCAATCCTAAGATAACCATTGTGATTTTAACTTTCAGTTCCATAATTTACTAATGATGACCATTTTTCTATGTGCTTATTAGCAATTTGAAATTTTATTGGAAGAAATGTCCATTAAAATCATTTGTTAACTATTTTATTGTGTTGTTTGACTTTTTATTGTTTAATTGAATAACATTAATTTTTTATGTGGCTGCAGGTTGAATCCCTGACTAACATACACTAGGCAAACTCTCTGTCACAAAACTAGACTCCCAGCCTGTAATTTGGTCTTTTTGTTTGGTTTTGAATTTTTAGACAGGGTCTCACTATGTTGCATCTGGAACTTGCTATGTAGACCATCTCAGGATAGTTTCCATCTCACAGAGATCAGCCAACTATTTAGCACATATATCATCTCACATATTGCCCTTACATGTATATAGCATTTAATATCTTCTGGCAACTTTCAAGTATACGATAGAATGATATTGATTATATTCACCATGCTGCACACTAGATCTCTTGAATTACTCTTCCTACATAGCTGAAACTTTGTGCACTTTGAACAAAATTTTATTATTTCTTATACTTTCAATTTCTGGCACTGACCATTTGACATTTAATCTATGTGCTTGACTTTCTCAGGTTTTATACCTAAGTTAGATCATGTAGTGCTTATTTTTCTATATCTGGCTTATTATACTTTGCTTGTCACTTACATTCATTCATGTTATCACAAATCACAAGTAGCAAAATGTACTTCTTTATAAAAGCAAATAGAGCTCCATCATGTATAGGTCCTACTTATTATTTTCTTTTCAGACAAGTCCTCTTGTAGTCCATGCTGACATCAAACTTACCATGTGTCTGAGGTAGGCCTTGAACTCCCTGTGTCCACATTCTGAGTCCTGGAATGAAAGATGTGCAACATTATGCCCGGCATGCAACATGTTGTTTAGTCAGTAATCCTCTGATATACACTTAGTTTGGTCTACATGCTGTCTATATTTAGTAGTATTGCAATTAGCATGAGTATGGTTCACTTTTTGAGATGCTGACCCTATTTTCTTTGGATACAGAACCAGAAATGAGATCAGTATTTCTCAATTCTATTTTCAACTTATTGATCAAATTCCAACAGTTACAGGTGTACTAATGCACCTGACAAAAATATTAATTATCTTTTTCATTGTTGTAACAAAATAACCGACAATAAGAAATTTAAAGCAAAAAAGTTTGTTTGGGCCCACAGTTTGAGAGTCCACCACGGAGGGGACGACATGCTAGTGGTGATACAAGCTAGCTTTCTCCTTTTTACTCAGCCCAGGACCCCCGTCCACACAGTGGTGCCGCCCACACTTAGGGCAGGCCGCTTCACCTAAATTAAACCTCTTTGGAAACCGCCTCACAGACATGCCCAAAGATTTCTCTCTTAGGTAATTCTGAGTTTGTGAGTTGTGACTTTACTTCTAATCCTTTGTCCATTTCATTTTGTTCATACACTGTTTTCCTACTTCTACTTCTCTTTCTACATTCCCTAGTATATCCCTGAACTTATTAAAGATGTTTATCTTTTTGATGCTTGGTATCAAATAGAGCAAATAAGTATGCATGATCCTATTTAGTAGGCTAGAGGCCATTATTTTTAGGACAACAGGGCCTAACCTGGTTCCTGGGTGCTTGAAGACAAGTCTAAAGCCTGAATATGCATGGGAGGAGTTCATACAAAGAGGGTCAGTCTAGAGCCTTGGTCTTTAATTGCAAGTCTGATGCCATAGTTCTTTGTGTTGGATCCTTATGAGTAAGTTTTCATAAGCTTTGGTTAAAGTATCTGGGTCCATGTACATGGTCTTGAAATCTGAGTCTAAATGTGCCAGTCTAATGCAAGGGCCCATAGAAGGGGTCAAGAGCCTGAGTCAAAATAGTCCAGTGTGGTTCCTAAGTCCCTAGAGAATGTCATAGAATCTTAGACCCTAGTAGCTGTAGTTACTTTTTAATATTCCTGGAGTCCCAATCTATAGGGGTTAAGTCTAGAGCATAGGATTAATGGAACAAAACTTGTGCTAGATTGGGCCTAATGGATGGGATGGGGTAAGACCTGAAAATGGGTTTATGGGAGCAGCTTTGTATCAAATAGAGCTTGAATCTGGGAAAAGGCCTGGGTCTTAGTTGACGGGGGAGTGGCCTATAACATAAGGCTTTGTGGCCATACTAGTATTGGAGTGGACCTAGAAAACAGACCTGGGTTGTTGTCGTGGTACCAAGATTTATAAGAATTTTCTTGATCCTGAGAATATGGTGTGACATGGAGCCTGGCTCTATAGGAGCCAACTTGATATTAACATAATTTGGGATACATAGTCTATGGAGGCAGTCTTAGACCTAGATCTTTAGGGGCTGATCTAGAATTGAGATGAGCTTGGATTCCAAATTCATGGGAGAAAACCAGAGGCCTTGCCTACAAGGACTGACTCAAAGTCTAGAGTGTCAGGGATCAGCCTAACCCTGGGGCAAGCCAAGATCTTGAGGCTACAGTAGTCATTGTAGTGCTACAGCAGGCCTAGACACTGTGTTCACAGGTTGCCTTATTCCTACAGGAACTTGAATTCTGAGTCTTTCTAACAGATCTGATGCTAGGAAATGCCTAGAACTGAGTTCTTGTCAGGTAGCCTAGAGCCTGAGCCTGTGGGAACAGGCCTAAAAAGTTTCTATACCACCCCTCCATGCCTTTCTCCTTTCCCCTGAAGCTAGCCTGTTGCTTGGACTTTTGGTGCTGGTCCAGTCCTGGATCCTGGATCATATAGAGACTGGGGTTATCGAGACTAGCCAGATTCTTGACTTAACTGCGGTGGGCTTCATATGATCCACAGTGAAGTCAACTGATAAATTTTTACTTCAATGACCTAATTTCTTGCGTCTCTGGGGATTTTTTGGGGGGGTGGAGTGGGCGATGTTTTCTCTAAAGCTTTTGTAGTCATATACAAGAACAGTTTTTGCTATTTAGTTCCTTAAGCATTTTCTGAGGAGCCCATAAGGGACAGCATCCCAGCTCTTTTAATGTCTTACCTGTATATACATGTCACTCATGTATATTTGAATTCTGAAAAGATGGACCTTGAAAAAGTTATCTAAGAGTGGAATACAATAAGAAATGGGGAAATGTTCTAGTTTAAATATGAAAGATAATGTAGCAATTAGTTCTGTAGCTGAATGTGCAAATGGCAACAGCAAAGAAGACGAAAATTAACTTTTTCTCCATAAACTCAGATGACTCATGCTTCTCAATCACTTAATACAATTTACGATTTATTTTCATATGTATACAGGATTCTGTTTGACATAACAGATTTTTCGCAGGATATAGTATAACACTGGGAGATTCAGATCATTTGTCCCTTGATTTGTTTTGTATAGATGTTGCTATTTTGTATGTAAAACAGAACAGTCTTCAAAGGATTATAGTGATGCCAGTTTCACTGGGAAGTCACATGTTAGTACAAATCTTACATTCCCACAGTGGCTGCCTTTTAGCACATCAAATCTTAGTGAGCATCATTAGATCAAATGACTATAAAAGGTCTTAAGTGCAATGATTTTGATCTGTTCTACACAGTCCCCCCCTGGATTTTTGTCCACATTACATAATCACTGTACATTTGGCACAGTATGTTGCTTCTGAAAGAGCTTCAAGGTTAAGGAAGCATGAAGACAGAATTGCTCATGAAAATCAGAAAAGAGCACACACACACACACACACACACACACACATATATATATATATATACACACACATATACATGTTGCAAGAACTAAAGCCTTCCTTCTACCTTTAGTATGTACTAAAAGCTCATACTGAGCTGACACTTCTGGTTAGGAATTCAACGTACATAGGATAGGCATTATAGGCTGTTCAGAGGATTTGTCTTCTCATTTGATGAGGTGTCAGAATTAAAGAAAATCTATTTATTAAAGAATAGGAAGCATTATTAACCTTGTACTCAGAATGGTCCTGTTTACTCCAGAAAGTGTAAGTGTGAGAAAAACTGCTTATCAATATACCTACAGCAGACTAATCTGAAATCATTTCTATTTTAAAGGAAAAGAACTTCCCATATATAGTTTTAGAGAACATGCCAATGATTAAACAAGTATTACGTAAGTTTTCACATGGAAAAGGTGCCTTGTCTAACTTTTAGTGCATGGACTTCTCCTTTACCTCATATACTCACTTCTTCAGCTTAGCTAGGTTTAACTGAGAGCAGCAACATCAAATTGAAAAGCTGCAGGTTGTGCTCGAAGTTACCTCTGAAAGCATCACAAACACCTCTTTTGCTTTTATTCTTTTCTACCTAAATGGACTTCAAATTTAAATGTCTTGCTTACTAAAATGGACAGTGAATTCTGTCTCTCAGTAAAATGAGAGAATTCCACTGGTGACTTCTGAGCATATTCCATAGCTTCTGAAGTGTATATCATTGTTCCTAATTAAATTCTTAATTTTTGTTCTTTTCCAGTTAAATAGATTTCAAACTTAAATATTATTTTTAATTGGATTTTTGGAAGGCTTGCTTTTACCGAACCATGACCATTAATAACATGTTTATAGGCAAAGGCAGCAAAGCATAACCTAATAAGGAATGCATTTTGCAAAGCAAAATGTGCTGACTAGACTGTGGGTGTAGTCAAAGGTATGCCCCATGAGTCTCACCAGCTTCAGTTGTTAGAATTTCTGCAATTTTGTGCACCCATCATTCAAACTATTACTGAAAAACTTTTTAAATGCAAGCTTAAAATGGAACACTTATTTAAAATAAATAATATTTAAAAGTATAATTATCTGATTAATTTATTGAATTGCAATGGTGTTCTATTACAAATTATCTTGAAGCCCTTAACCTCTCTTGTGCCATGTGGTGGAAGTAATCAATTATTTTTTATGAACTTCCTGCTCACTGAATTTTTCATTATGGGGGTGTTTAAATCTTGAAAATCTCTAAGTGTTTTCTTGGTTACATAATCTTAAGAAAATGATAGGAAAATGTTAGCCCTGAAGATTAAATTTACCTGTCTTTAATCCTGTATATTATAAAGGGCACAAAAAAATAAGGAAATAGTCTTCCAATATTTGAAAACTAATCTCTAATTCAATAAACTTCATTCACATGTCATGAGCAAATGAGTGCACTCTGATATATGCCTTTACCGTTATCACCTCTACTTATTAATTGGAAATTATATATTACCTCAAATTGAAAAATTTATGACAAATTGTGTACATGACTAGATGCGTATTCTCTTTCCTTAAGCAATCAGTTGCTATATACTTACAGGAAGACCACTAGGAGTCCATGACAACTGTGAGGTGGGCTCCATTTGTCTGGTGCTGCCACAATGTTGGGATCAGTTACATTGTTCTGTAGTAGGAGAAAGAATTAACAGGACAGATGTGAAACCAACAAATTTGTTGTGCTTCCAAACTCCTGCATACTTTTTTTCTAAAGTAGCATTAGCTTTTCCCCATCCATGCCTTTTAAAAGGTGACGCAGCAAGAGTATATTGGCTCCTCCCTGGGTTCTGTTTTGGTGAATGACTGCAGTTGAACCAAGTATGGAAACCCTTTCACTTTTCAGAGTTTTGTAAGCCTTCTGAGCTATTTATTCAGGTCCTGTGTCTTTGATATATATCACTTATATAATTGAAGACACATATTCTATACTTGCTAAAAAATTTAATTTTAAATTATAATAAGCCACTTTTATAAACATTGGATTTCTTTTTATAACCAATTTTTTTCCTTTCAGTTCTTTTCTTCCATCAACACTCAACTGTCTCTCACACTTACTTTATTTAATATATGGCCACATGGTTCAAACAGGAAGAATAAGACTGAAAAAAGCAGCAGATTTATTAGACATTTGGTCCCGATATTACGGAGTTCAATGATGGCTTTCTCATGCGCTTCTACTAACACATTCTTCTCATGTCTGAACTGCATGGATGTGCTGAAAAGATGAAGAAAGAAGCTGCATCCTAAGGTATACCCCCCTATGAGTTAGTTAAAAAAATATTAATGGGCAGGAATCAATGTTTTGAGAATAGTCTTCCTAAAAAGATCACTGTCTGTGTGTGGCAAGCAATTGATGCTCTGCCCAGAGTGTTCTAAGCTATGCAATAAAGAGCTATTTTTACATATTATATCCTGTCCTCTGGGCAAGACCAGTTTTCACATTATGTTGTTAAATACTCTCACAGTGATGAGCACTGCAAGTTTCTCTGTGCTGTTCCTTAGTATTTCTTTATAATATTTGAGGACTTTTAAATATTTATTGGATTGCTTGTGACAGTGCTTCAGACTTATCTCTAGTTTTGCCTAAAATTTCTACACCTCTTAGGAATTTGAGATACCTCTATAGAAGTCTGACTGCCACAAAACTCAGTAAATTAGCTTATATATTTATAATATTGGATTCTGCAACATCTTTAGATGTCAGTCTTGCTCTCACTAGCAAAAAGAATTGGGGCTATTAAGATATATTGACCTCTAACACTTACTTTTTGAGTAGGTAAATATAAGAATCAAAATAAAAATAAAAATTATAAATTTATAAATTATATCAAATGTGAAAAATTCAATCTCATTCTACTTTTTATCCACGTAGTCCCTGGCTTTCTTAATACAAGTTAATCTTATTTTTGTTTTGTAAATTCTCAGGTGTGTATGTGTGTTTGGGTGTGTGTGTGGTATACGTGTCTGTAGGTGTATATAGTATATATGAATTTTGAATATATAAATTCAAAAATTGTGCACATATTTTATATAGAGTTATAAACCTACTGATAGATAAATTTTGGAAATCTGTTCTATATATTTACTTGTAAGTAATACATAAAAGTTTATAAGATAATTTATTGTGGAATTAATTGTGTTGGTGAAATACAGAAAAAGAAAACAAAATAATGTTCATCAAAAAGGATAGATTTAAAGAAGTGATGGGACATCCATAAATGCAATATGCTACATTTGGAGAAAAAGAAGAGTGGACTCATGAGATGGGCCCCTATACATACTGGAAATCTAAATTGGAAATATTAGAGCAGGCATGCATTGTTAAGAAAAAAAGTTTGTGAAACAATGTGTCTAAATACTAATCTTTATAAGAAAGAAGAAATAAGATCTCTGAAACGCAAATCTCCTTCTAAAAACTAAATTATTTTAACCCAAAGCTCAAGGCAGAAATGACTTTATATCTTCAAGGTAATAAAAAAATAGAAGCAATTAAATTTATGAATCACCAAGGAATGTTTTTACTGAAACCCAAGTCCAAATAATGGAATGGGGAAATTTTGAGAACAAAATTAGAAAAACAATGACAGATAAATTATTGTATGTCTACATAATGCAATGTAATTTACTAATATGAGATTTGGGGTATTGGAAGCTACTTTCTAAAAAATATAATTCAAGTGATGACAGAAAACTATGGTCAAGAATGAAAATAGCCTGAACTCATCAAGCGTTTGTTAAGGAGTAAATACAAAAAAAGGCTAATCACAGTCCTTGGGTGAGGAATCAGTGGTGATTTTATTTTCTTCATTAAATTATCCTTTATTTTCTGAAATTTCATTTTCTATTTATAATGCTAGAAGAGGTAGAAAAATAAACTCTATTTTAAAATGTTATTGAAATCTTTGTGGGAGATAGTAACTGAAGAAAATAAATCCAACGTCGCACTTTGTTGGTTAGGAAGAGAAAAATATAATTCATTCTTGGCATGAAAGGTGACTTGTTCTCCCCATCCTTTTCCCTTTACATTTCCTAGGGCAAAGAATTTGAGACTAAATACTTAGCTCAGTAGACAAGTATTTAGGATGTAAATACTAAGACAGAAAAATATTTACAGTTACTTTCTGTCTGCAGTCATGATTTTAAGACATTAAAATATCACTAAACAATTGATTTGATTCTATTAATATTAATCATTCAAGGATAAGTTAAATATCCTAGTCAGTAAAATATGTTATATTCCTGTAATATTAAACTTAGTTGATTTAGGTAAGAGGACTAATAGATTTGAGGGACAGTTGTCCAAAATTAAAAAAAGAAGGAAAAACAGTTCAGTGCCAGAAGGAAGAATTGATTGTGTAGCAATCAATTTAGCTTTCACTGTCTAACGTTCCATTCTGTTTATCTCAGATTATTTTCAAGCTCAGCTTAATACCTCACAATTCATAATCTGTCCTTGCACTTTTGTAATTCATATCTTAATTTCTATAATATTCATTATTTTATATTGAACTTAAATTGACTTTGGTTTTCTATTCTTGACTCTACAAAATTCATCAATAGTCAAATACTGTCAGTTTCATATTTTATACTTCTCATCCAATTATTAGTTTCTTTTTAGCATATCCAGATACATTTAACCTTCATATTTTGAGTTCTAGTTATAAATATGTCCTTATTTATACTCATCAGAGGCAATATTCATGAAAATCTGATCTCTCCTGATTTCCCATGTTATAATTTAATTTATTTGAGGAATTATATGAATTATGTAAGGTATTTTACATGGAAGTCAATAACATAAAGAAATAACTATGTGCACAGTGATGAACACATAGTAATGAGATGTCTCTGGCTACAGATGTATATATATATTTTGAGAGTATGCAGCCCTGGTTGGTCTGCAACTTACTGTGTAGTCCCGGCTGACCTTAAACTCACAGATACCCACGTGATTTTTCTGGGATTAAAGGCATGTACCATTATGCTCAGCTCACACATATGTTTATGGAACTTTATTATTTTATTTTTAAAACACCTTTGCAATGAATAAATCTTTAGTGTTTGTTCTCCCAGTTAGGCTGGGATCATTTGGTGATATATTCTTCATTCCTATTTCAGAGGAAGCATTTGACAGTTTTTAAATGACTGAATCATCCTGGTGGGCAGAGAGCTGGTTTTTCTAGCAAGCTGTGAGAGTCATCCAGTTTTCTTAGTCTTTAACCGGTCTGGAAATCTCCTGGCCATTATATCTTCTAATATTTCTTTTGTTTCCCAGTTTTATCTTATGATTACAGTAACATAAGTTGCAGTATTTGATCATATACTACTGTGTTTAAAAAGCGTTTTAATTATCATTATTATTTTATGTGTATGGGTGTATTGTCTGCATGTGTGTAAGTGCACCCACGTTGTACAGTGAGTGTAGAGGTCAAGAGAGGGTGTCAGATCCCTTGGAACTGGAGCTACAGACTGTGATTAGCCACCGTATGTGTGCTGGGAACTGAAATGGGCCTTCTGCAAGAGCAGTCAGTGCTCCAACAGTGGAGCCATCTCTCCACCTCAACTACTGCACTTTATCTGTGTGTGTGTTATAGTTTGGGTATTTTCTTCTGACTTTGTTTTGAGTCCTGTAGATCTGTCTTTTTCTACGTTTAGTGGATTATCAACTTGATTAACAGATGCCTAGAAGATCCAGGCGTGGTAGCACATGCATAGCTATGGTCCCTGCACACTGGAAACAGAGGTAGGAGGATCCAGAGCTAGAGGCCAGCTCCGGCTACATAAAATCTCATTTTAAAGAAGTTTGAAAATAAGCAAAAATTAACTGATGACCTAATACAAAACAGCAATTACATAGAAGATAAGGAGTATGTGGGAAGAAAAACTCAAGAAATACACTAAATTCCAAAACCATAGATATCTTTATTTTATTGATATCTAAGTCATATATTTATAGAAATACAGTCTGAAATGATTGCATAAATGAAAGTTTAATATAATAAATTGAGTTAAATGTGCACAAAGCATAAAAGCTCCATGAGAGTGAGGACAATATCAGTTTTGATTATTGACATGTCTCCAAGACTTTGAACAGTGTTTGGCACATAGAATAAGCACTTGGCATTTTAATTCATAGTTTAATGAATGAATTAATATAGAATATCTTTGTGGCTTGATCACTGTACAGTATTACTTATTTGTGAAATCATAAATAGAGCTCTGTTGTGATGACAGACTATCTTTAAATGTAGGCAGTTAGGTGATGAATTTGTTGCTCGTCATGAAAACTGAGTAAAAGCTTGCGGTACGGGACAAATTATTCACTACTCTGCTTATGGAAGAAAAACCGAACAGCTGTGTAAGGAAAATGCATGGATAGTTGTGGCAGAACGCTTGCAGATTCTAAGATGCTTCTAAATTCTTTAATGTGTTCCAAATATGTTAAAAGTGATACTTATGTGGGCTGGTGAGATGACTCAGCAGTTTAAAGCACTTGTCACACAGACTTGACAACCTGAGTTAATACCAGGAACCAAGAGTGGAAAGAGAGAACTGACTCTGAAAGCTGCTCTCCCTCTTCCATGCGCATGCTGTGGAATGTGTGTGCATGCACCTGTGCGCACATTGCACAAATGATACATAAAGTAAGATAAAGATAAGATTTGTGCTTTAATTCAACTCTCACAACAATTCTGATGACTGCTTTATCATTATATCAGTCATCACCATAATCACCACCAGTAGCATGATCTTCATCATCTCCACCTTATGAAGGAAGAAATGAAATGAAAAGGCCTAGTCAATTTTCTAAAATCACACAGGCATTTCATTGATTTGTGACATAACAGTAATCATTTTAACCTTCCAATACGGAATCTACATTCCATGCACTTGACTATAAATATTATATGTTTTCTTTGATTCAACATTACTAATAATTCTAACATATGCATCTAACACATGTATTTATAAATATTTTCCTATACTTTTTATATGCTTAGTAAGTAGGATAACATTATGCAATTTTGAAATTTATCTCAGTGTATATTTTGAGAAAGACCATGGTTATTTAAAAATATTTTATTTATTATTTTTGTTATGTGTATGAGTGTGTCTCTTGCATGTGTGTAAGTGCACCCATGTTGTGCAATGGCCAAGGAGGTCAGAAAGAGGGTGTCAGATCTCCTGCAACTGGAGTTAAGGACCATGTGGGTGCTGGAATCAAATCCAGGTCCTTTGCAAGAGTAATTAATCAGTGCTCTTAACCGCTGAGCCACCTGTCCAGCCCGAAACACCCTGCATCTCATACAATAATTTATTCCCTTCATTTTACTTACTAAGTGCCTTTCCATTGCATGAAGAAAACACCAGTTTGTTGCACAGTGTTAACATCTCAGTCTTTTCAATTCTACTTTTCTACAGCAGTTGTCATTTGAAAGTACTATATTAAAAATCACCCAAAATACTAGCTTTAAAAAAATGAATTATTTAAAGTCATCTTTACAATTAGTCTATTAATTACCTATTTTGTTTTACATTTCCTTTTGTTTTGAGTTAATAAAAGTACACCTTTCTTGATATCATTATTTCTTCTTTTGTTGCCTCTAGTTAGGTGTAACCAAAGCTCTATCTCTGTGTCTCTGTGTGTTTTTCTGAGCGCTCTCTCTCTCTCTCTCTCTCTCTCTCCCTCTCTCCCTCTCTCCTCTGTCTGTCTCCTTTTGCTCATTCCTAATAACTCAAATCTATATTCAGTTTGTTTCCAGTTGTCAACTGGACACTACCAGCTGGATGTCATACTTGACCTACATTTGTACCTCTTCCTCTCAAATTTGTTCCTCTTTCTCTGCTTCCTATTTAAGTAGCAGCAGCACCATCTTAACAATCATTCAGGCTCAAAAGCTTGGAATGAGTTATAAGTCCCTTGGGCCTCATCAGTTGCCAAGACCTGCAAATTACTGTTCCATTCATTCTGCCAAATTGGTTCCCACGGCTACTACCCTAGTTTAAACACCATGACTTCTAAGCTTTTCACAATAGCATAACTTGTTTTCCTGCTTCTAAGTGTCTTTCTGCTTCCTAGGCATCCTCTATCCTGCTTGATTAATTTTCCTAAAGCACAATTCTCTTCATAATATTTCTCTGTTTGAAAGCTTTTAACAGCTCTCTGTTGCCTGTAAAATAAACTCTATCCTCTTTAAGCTAGAATTCATACTTCTTCACAAACTGACTTGTTTACCCCTCCAAACTTATTACTTCTCTATTTAGTATGTCACATATGCCTATCAAATGGAGTATCTTGCTGCTTTTGTACCTGTTTCTGTATTCTAGGTTAAAGTGTGATAATAAGCTTCTTCAGAATCTGTTTCTTAAAATGACAAAATGTATTTCTTACAAAATGTATGTAGTAGTTTCATGTTGGCATAGATTTTCTTTGTTTCCTGCAGCCACTAAAGATCTGGGCTATGTGAGCAGCTATGATCTTCAGTGCTGATGGTGGGAAAGCAGGTTAGAAGGCTCTATACTAGCAGTTAGATGTTATGGTGTGTAAGGGACTGATGTCACTTCAGCTGACAACTCACTGACTAGAGCTAATCATGTGCTTCTAATTGGTCCTAAGATATACTAATCAATCACTTGAAACAAAGAGGACCGCAGGTTTTGGTGAATAACACTAATAACTAATAACACTAACAAATACCATACATCCTCATGTCCTCATTTTCTCATGGAGACCATTGCTCATGAAACTGAAAATATTTTTATTATCTTCTTCCATTGCTCAGATTGTGTCCATTCTAATTCCCAGTATAGCTCTCATCTCTTCTAATTTTTCCAGACAGATTGTTCTTCTTTTCTCTAACATACTGCAGTCCTTTATTGTTGACATAATTATTTGTGACTAGGTGTTTAAATCTTTTAGGTCAAGATATATGCTTTATTTACCCTTAAATATATGAATATTACCAGTGAACATATGAATTCATAAATCTAGTTAGTGCGTTGTGAACAGTTAGAACTGTATTTTTGGCAGGGAGGAAGAAGGGTTGACTTCTATTACTTATTTATGAGGAGAATTTTTTTTCCTCACTATGTGAAAGGTTGGATTCCATACATACATATAATAAGTGTATTTCTACATGCATGGTATATGTGTATTTATATATCTTATGTATATACATATAGTTAGCAGCTCTTAGCTACTATGGTATAAATAGAGAGTAAATTAATTATGAATCTGCCTTACTCCCACTCTGAAATTGCTGGCACTGCTGTTACAACTCTTCTCATTCTTCTTTTTATTTTGACAAATGGTTTATTTGACCATTACTCTTGGATAGCACGAAGATATAGACTCAGGAATGTTTCATAAGTGGAATATTTGATAGAATATGCATAAAAATTTAAACTGACAAGATAAAGTATTGAAACCTTATTGTCTTGTCTCTCTCCTTCCTTTATCAATGATCTATTAGAAATTTTCTGCATGGTAAGATATAATGTCGGGTTAGGCACATATCTTGCCTTGGGGGAATCTTAACATCCAGAAAAATTCCATTCATTCTTCTGATTTGATTCCCTTGGACCAGATTAGTTAGATGACATGTATAATCTCTCTTTCAATAACTGAGGTTGGAATCATTCTTTTTCCAACTGTGCACCTGGTATAGGTTGAGTCATCACTTGAATGCTATATTCTCTGGAAAGCCTGCCTTTCATTTCCTAGCTTAATCTAACGTTTCATTGGTATTTTGGAGAAAGTAATTAATTACTTTTGAGGAAAGTAAAGTTTGAAAAGGAAGATGTTTCCAAAAAGTCTGAAGAAAAGTAAGAACGAATAAAATTGTCCCTATTAAATGATTTGAATGATAATACACTGAACTCAGGAATCTCTGAACAAATTAATACGCCTTGACTTCAAATTGTTTAAAAAATGCTACCTGAAAAGAAATTAGCAGTAGTGTAGGAACCCAATTCTGGATGGCTGAGTATCATGCTGTAGGAAATCTCTTCAAGGCTTTCAAGAGATGAAATGGCAGGCTTTGATCTTCTCTTTTGTAGTTACACTCTTGTTCAAGTATGGAGAATGAACTTAATATTGAAGGCAGAACCTAAAAGTCATCTCCAACCCACAAGAAAGTGATTTCAAACAATATGCTGGAAGGAGGTTTAACAGAAAAAAAAATAAGCATTTAGTGTGAAAAAGAGAAACTATCTAGTGATAGACCCTTGTCAGAACAAGAGAGAAACAAACTTGAAGAATGTTATTTCTTGGAATGGAATGACTGAATTGTGTGAAGACCAAAGCAGAGAAAATACACAAAGCAAAGTCAATTAGAGATTTATTAGTGAAACTGGAAACTTGAATTTCTTCTTCAAAGAAGAGGCTAATATTTAGTATAGTGAGTAACAGAATAATAGGAATTAGGGATTTTGAGTTGAATGATAAGATTTGAGTTATCACTCAGGAAAATGGGAATGGGGACTGACAGATAAGACAAAACCTTTCTGGACTTTCTATAGAGTCAAACTAAATTTTAAGGGTGTGAACATGGTAGCCTCAGTCTCAGAGCTGTATCACCCAACCTCAGAGCCAAAGAAATGGGTGGAAACTTTGTGTGATTGATCTAAGGTTAATAACATATAATAAAAGATATTGTTTGAGGTAAGACTGCTTGAGTCTGTGTAAGGAAGCAAATAAGGCAGTTAAGGAAGAGCATGGGTTCATGCATGACATCTTCTAAGGATTCTACAATATAAAAGAGTAGGTATAAAGAAAGTGGCACCAGGAGGTAGAACGTAAGGTGTGTTTAAAGGCAAGACCTAAATTTCTGATTTCTAAATTAGGGTATGTTTTGATTCCTGGGAAGGTCATAAAGGAAAGAAATTGAAAAACGAAAGAGGGGTAAGAATAATGGAAACAAGCCCATAGGGTGTCACTTAATGTTGATGGATATGAAGGCATGCCACAGAGTTCTTCCATTAGGACAATGAAATTATTCAGGATGATGATAGGCATTCAGGCTCTACACAATGGCCAAAGTGAACAGATTGAAAGCTCTTTACTCCAAAAGCACAAGTACAGACAATAAGGAAAAGTGAAACTTAAATTGGAACAAGTTTCTGGAGGGGTCACTCTATGTTGTGGAAAGAGAATTGAGGAATTAGTGTTTACGTCCTCCATCAAATTTAAAAAGAGACCAAAGAACAGACATTACGTAACAGGTCAAGTAGAGCTTCTTCTTTAGGAGGGGCCTACTCAAAAGGCTCATATTATTGAATTCTTTCCTCCAGCTTAAGGTACTATAAATATATGATTGGATCAATAGTATAAAACTTTGATTAGTTTAAAGCTGTGTGAGAATTAGGACGTAGAGTCAGTTTGAAAGAAGCTAGTCACTGTGATCATATCTTTGAAGGGTATATCTGTTCTCTGTCTCTTTCTCTCTCTGTCCCCTTCTCTCTCTGTCTTTTCTCTCTCCCTTTCTCTTTCTCTCCCAACTGCTATGAGGCCAACAGACTTCTCCTTGCCTCATTATCTTTGAACTAAAACATGTAAAAAGATGAGCCAAAATAAATGATTCTTCCTTTGTTTTTCTCAGGTGTTTCATTCCAGTGACCAAAACATCCTGTCAGCAAGCTAGAACAATTAACTCACAGATCATTGTCACTAAACTCAAATTCTTATGTATTTAAATGATTTTAAAGTAACGTAAATAATGTTGTTCCTAAATTTTATATAGTCACTTACAATTATATATGCACATATAAAATGGCTGTAAGAGGCGAATTTGTCTAGAAGGGAAGGAAAAGGGTCAGTGGAGAGAGATGAGGTTGGAGCGAGAAGATGTTCAGCATATATACCTGTAAGAATTTTTATAAGTCGAATAAGCACATTTTAGCCCTTTAGAATCTGCCTCCTTTATATATCCCATGCAATTGTCTCCAAAGTCTGATAATCAGAGATAAGACATATCTTGAGTGGTTAAAATATTTCAAAACTATTGATGAGTCTTGGGGTTCTTTGACCCAGAGATTGCTTATCTTGCAGTTTAGTGATACTTCCTTGGCATTCAAGTCCCTACTCTGAATTCCCTGTGTCCTCCAGGAGACACTTGTCCTACTTATCAGTGAATGAATGGAAGGATGTAACATCATAGAAGGGATTCTCCTTTCCACAGTCTAAGGCCCACCAAAACCTGGTGTTTGCTACTAGGTCTTGTGGTTCTACCTCGCCCTTAAACACACCACATTGCCTTAAATTTCCTGTAGAATAAAAGTGATAGAACAAAAAACATGAGAAAATTTTGCCTGAGTGTTGGTAGAAACAGAGTTGGGTGAAATGGATGTTACTGAGTGACCCTAAATTTTTGAACCTTAGGGCCTAGTTCTGTACGTGCAAGAATCAGATGAAACCTTTAGGTGTAAACCATGAATAGAAATTTACAGCGGCTTCATTATAGAGTTGTTATGAAATATGAACAATGAAAACAGGTTTACCAAAGAAAATCTAATGTATTTAAGAAACAGAGACATCTTTATTCCAGATACAAGTGAAAGAAAATCAAGAGAAAAAGAGTGTAGTTAGCATTCTGTCTTCCTATCTCTTCCTATTTTTTTGAAACAGAGTCTCAGGTTAGCCAAATTGATGTTTTGCTATTTTTTCCTATAAATTCACATTTACTATAGTTATATTTTATGAAAAATCAATTTATGCTGACTTTTGTATGCATTTGGGAAAATAATACAGTTTGGGGAAATGTATTTAGGGATCTTTTAAAGAACGGAGCTTGTATGTTTTTGTTCGTTAAATTTAAGATACACAGGGAAATTTTAAAATAATGCATGGAAACCAGGTATTCATATAGACAGTAAAAGTGCATTCATACATAGATTTGATTAAATAAACAATTTGACTTTTTGTACAAAATGCTTCTTTGTCTTTCTTTTAGGATAGACACTACCCTCTAAATTCCAACACATATGGTTTCAGTATATTTGGGACTCAAAATTTCATTTAGAAATATTGTCATTCTACTGACAAATATGGGTTGAAGTTTGTATTTGTATCTACATGCATGTATTACTCGTATAACTGTATGTATGATGATTATGTAAATATATGAATATGTACTTGTAGTGGGTAAATATGTAGCTAAAGGCTACATTATAACATTTCCTGATCCCTCCAAAATAAGAATTAGAAACATTAGAATTAGAATTTATTCTCATGAGGATTGCAGTCTGATTGATGTTCTCTTATACAGAAAGAGTTCCAAGTCTGTGATGCTGTGTTTCTTTTAGATTTGATGTCTCTATGGAATTAACAGAAAGCAACCACTCTTGTAAGGAAAAAGAAGGTCTAGAATCATGTGTATGCTTAACACAATCACCAGGCTATTCTGCATCGACAGGTAAGTTAGAAAGGCTGTGATTATCAAGTGGAGGTGAATGGAGCTAGGACAAGGAGGAAAGCCATAGTTCAGGGTCAGGAAGTTCCACTGACCTTTATTCTTCACAGTTTTAATACCACCTGACCTCAAATTAAAGCACATAAATCCTGATATGGAATTATACAGCATACACTGGTTAATTTAGCCAAAATTAGACTTATTGATTGATTACACAATTCTAATCAGTAGCGTTGGGTTTATTTTGGTGCCACAACAGCAAAATCATAAATCAAGCTTTTTGCTTTGCTTTAATTTGATACTAGAAAATATGCTTGTGTTATGGTTGTCTGTCAAACTCTTCTATATGCATGCATTTTCCATATTTAATTTAGATTTTAAAACTGGGCTTAATTTTTTATAAGAAATTTTTTTTTCTTTTTTAAAGAAAATATGATCGGTCAGTGTAAAGATTTCTGTCATACTTTTAGAAGTTTAATTCTTTGTCAGTCATGCACTATTCTTCCTAAGAATAGAATACTAATAATTTCTGCCTGCAGAGAATCATGAAGATTTCATAGTTAATGCAAACTAACTAAGGGAAAGAACTAAATCCAACACTTTCTGCTATCTAATTATCTCAGCATAATTAACTGTTTGCTAGATTTAGTGCCCAAATTCTTTTTGCAAACTTAAATTTCATAGTCCTTTTGATTACACAAATATGATAGTCTATCATGTATGTGAACTATAGAGAGCACATAAAGAATAATTAGATTCACCTGGATTTCCTTCTTTCTTTTTAGCTTCATCTCCACCCCCTAAGCTTCAAATGCAAATTTACAATATTGCTTCTCCACAGACAATCACACCATCATTATTTCTTCCTTTTCACTAAAATGCAACCTTTAAGATGTGTCTAAATAAAAACAAAGAAATCACACATTTGAAGATAATTAATGCTTTCGCTTGAGAAAGATTTACCCATCCTCAAGACATGTTTCTATGTCCAAAGCAATCAGCGTTAATCACTTGGGTATCTCACAATCCTCAATCACATGTCACATTTTGCTCACAAAAATATTAGTTCAAGATTCATTAATTTTTTTTTAAAGTTTCAAGGAAGGAGAGGGAAAATGGTCCAACATGCTTTCTTCTTGACCACTAACACAAGTCTGTGTAAAGCCATAGAAAAGGCCAGTAAATGAGAAAAATGCAAATATTCATCATTCCCCATTGCTGTTTTGACACAGCAATTAGATTTGTGCAGAACAGCAAGATTGTTCCAATTCTATTCTCCCAAACATAAGTCTTAAAAAAAGAGGTTACATTTGTGACTGTAGCTCGTGGAGCATCCAATCTGGCATCCTGAAAATCCATATGTAAGCCACACTTATATCTTAAACCTGTCAAACAAATAAATGTACAGAAGCAGTAATTTATGTACTTTATAGACTGTTTTGCCCTTTTAGAGCAAAAGCCTAATTTTCAAGTGTTGCTATTTTAACTTCTGGCAGTGCCTGGGAGATAACTGAGGTTCAAAATGTGAATTTTACAAGTAAAATGTGATTCAAAAATTGATTTACCCTGTTCTCACTACATGTGAGACAGAGAAGAGAAATGCTGGGTGTTTGTGAGCTTTAGGCAAGGGGAAACATATTGCTAAGTACAGAAGCCACGCAAAACTTTGCGGGTTTTCAGTCAGAAGTGAACTTGAGCCTTTCCCAGTTCAAGTTCTGTTTAGGGCCGGCAAAACATGACTTTCTGATTCAAAGAAAGAAGGCTTAAAAAGGCTTATAAAACAGACTTGCAGGCTTCTTGTACATCAAATAGCTCTTACACAATGGCATTTAGATGATTTAAGTGTAAATGAATCAAAGACATATGGATTGCATTTCCCTTGAAATACGCATGGGTTTTAAAATGAAGGGAAACACACTTGCCAAAATCTTTTTGGGTTGTGCTGCATCAAAAACATTTGGAAAATGACTTTAAATGTTTGGAAGAACCCCAGACATTGGGTTCAGCCACCCCTGGAGATTAAATCAGTGTCCTTCATCCAATGATAACTAGGCCCCTGTTTTGCAAAGACATTTCTTTAAAATGTCAAATCCCAAATCTGACACTCATGAAAATCAACTTCCTTGATGTTTGAATTGCTAATTCAATGATAGGGCCTTATTATGGAGTATTCCCCAGACACCAGGAATCTATATTGTATTAGTTAAACCACCAGAAGCACATTTCAGTTTTTACCCAATTTTTCAAGTGTTGTTAGAAATCTAAGTCTCTCTGTCCTGGAGGTAAAAATTAATGCTTCTAGGAAGCTTAAAAGGAAATCGAGTTTTCAAGCTGAGTGAGAGGGCCGAGTGATCAGAAGATAAAGTTGGAAAACTTGTTGTTATAATGTATTCAGGAGAATTTCTGACTTCATATGGCAGTTAAAAAGGAAAAAAATGAAAGAAAAAAGAAAGAAGAGAGGAAAACAGGGTGGTAAATGTTCTTGGAACTGAAAGGAGTTTTGAGTGAAATGCAGAAATAAGTTAGAATTAGCAGAAGCAGGTGGTTCAAGAAATTAACCAACTACCAGTAAGACAAAATACTAACTGCAAGAAATTTAAGGACTGTTGCCCAGGAAGATGATATACTGGAGTGAATGAAAAATGCCTCGGCACCAGTGACTGACAAGGTACTGAAAGGAACAAGAAAACAGAAGCTACACCATTACAAGACAACACATTAGAAGGTGAAACTAGGAAAAAAAGAAAAGCACGGAGAATCCCCAAAACTGAGAAAAAAAGCTACAAAGATACTCTGCAAGCCAAGAAAAGTGTAAGAAGAGACCATGGAGAGCTCAGGAAGGCTGTTCTCTAAGTCTGTGCTGCTGAACAGATTCTATTAAAAAGATCTGATTCTGCATGCAGTTCTCACATGAGAGGAAACAGCTTTCAAACTTGTTTAATGACCTCCTGATAGGAAGGTTAACAGGATTATCATGCAGTTCATGGGAGGATGGACAGTGGCTCTCAGCATGTCCCTCAGTCAATGTGCAATTCCAATATTCTCCTTTACAGGGAAGTGTAAAATCATTGTGCCACTCAAAGGCATTAGTTAGAAAGTTGGGAGGCTTTTAATGAGGGGAGTTCAGCATGAAAAAGACATGAGGGAAAGAAGAAATGGGTCTAAACCCAGGCTTTTAAAAGTTTCATTCTGCCCTGGTAACTGTGGGGGTGTCTGGCTGTGGGGAACTGAACCTCTGGAGGTTTGCTTTTGCTCTGGTCTCCTCTCACTCTGAGAAGACTGATTGCAGCCTAGGCAACTGTGAGGACATTATACCTACCATGTTCTGCTCAACAGTCATTTTCTTATTGAAGTGAGGGGATGTTCTCCACCTTCTCTGCTGTTATGCAGACCTCTCAGCAACACTGCTTTGCATTGTCAGGATCCAGTGCAGACTGTAATGAGAAGGTTTTTGTAATAGTCCTGCCTGGCATAGTGGTGGCATTAGCACCAGTTAGATGTGTGTGAGTGGTGATGGAGGAGGAAAAAAAGAGGTCCAAAGAACTCTCTCAGATACACCTATCAATTGTCATTTAATGAGCACAAATTTTAACTTTTCTCTCTGATGATCCATAACTTTTGTTCTTAGATTCTCGTAACATTTGTAAAGACTTGTTTATTAGGATAATTCATGCCTTTGAAGTCTTGGTGACTCTACCCCTAAAAGATTTTTCTTCTGGCTTTTCAGTTAACATGACCATTAGTGTGTGGCAGTCCGTTTCACATTCTGTTTCTGGTATCTCAGTTCTCTCATCTTGTATCAGAATCTTCTTCCAGGGCCTCAGTGGGGTCCTTTCTTGTATTATCTGTATTTGCATCGCTCCTAAATAGATTGAAAATGATCATGTGACACATTTTATGTGCATTGCTGGAGTGATAAAATTAACTCCAATAACATGGCTCATGGTGTAACTGCAAAGAATTCTGGGAAATGTAGTTTTCCTGAGTGGCTAGGGGGAAAAAATGTGTGGTAAATATTTAGTCAATGTCTGCCCCATTCACTAAAGCACTTTTAATCTGTAATGCAGATTAGCCCTTAGTTGGTCTGTCTTTCCCACCTTTTACACATACTTGGATATGTCTGAGTTCATGAACATTATTTAATATGGAAGCTGAGATTGATTTTTAAGTATACTATAGCAAATAGATGACAGAACTAGAATTTAATAGACATTTGTCTGAATCTCAAGTATCGTTCTTTCCCAATTTATGTTTTAGGAGGGGCACCGGGAATAAGAGCAGAGTAGAAGGAACATGAGCACTTTGCCTTGGACCCCTGGAACCTTCAGAGAGATCAGAACTTCATTTCCATCAAAGTTTTGATTCAGTTGGTACTGCACATAAGGTGGTAAGGATAATTCTCTGGAGATTACAGAGGAATATCTGACGTAGATATTTGTGTCACAGCAGGGATATAACGAACACTGAAAAATGTTTCACCAAGTTGGATACAGGGAGATGCCTGGTCAAGTGTTGTCAGAAAATATTTTTGCCTTTCTTTGATCAAAAAGTTGAACGAAAAATTAAAAGAAAGACTATTAAGGAATAACACTATTTTAAATTACTAAACTTAACAGTAGATTTTAATATTGTGCTTAAATTGTAGTTTTGCTTATTTAAAAAATTATAGCTTGTGAGTTTTGATACTTAATCTCACATAACCTCAGTTTTCTTGTCAATAAAAACAAGATAGTGAAACTAAGTTCCCTGAGTAGCAAAATCTTAAAGATTTCATGAGTACTTTGTCAAATGAGTAGGCATTGCGGCAGCTAAGGGCTACTCATTTGTCTTTTCATTTCTACTCTTTCATTAATGCTGCATCAAGGGAAACTATGAAAGTAGAAAAAGAAATCAGAATGCTATGGAATGTTGATGAACCAAAATGGTAAACTAATATACATTTCTTCATTTGTCTATATAGTTATTCAACCATTTGTTCATTTTTCATATACTTACCAAATGTATACCTATTCAGTTTTAGCAAAACAAAATAGTGAACACTGGGGACACTCAAAATGAATAGTAGGACTTCTGTCTTTTAAACCCACATCCTATCATGGAAGAAAATGTCATATGCAAAAGTCACAGCAGTTACAACATGGAGAATGACAAAGGGCATGCACATAATTATGGAGATGATGGACAACAGGACAATGAATGTGAAAAGTTTAAGAGAATCAGCAACATTGGTGTTGGGATTTAAACAGTTGAAGATCCAAGATTATCTGTGTAGAGGGGAATCTCAGAGGAATAATCAGATCCAAAGGTGGCAAAGGTGTTTCTTTTGAAGTCATATCACAGGAATCTATGCCTGTTTTTTTAGACTGTCTACTACAAATCAATAAAGAAACACAATTTAAAGTTTCCTTTTTTCATACATATAAAACTATAAAACACTTTGCAATTCTTATAAATAATTGCTTCTTTTTATTTCCCCAATATTAGCAGTTGTTCTTAATTTTAATTCTGTTGTTTGAGGGGCTATATCAGTCAGTTTGGGCTTCCATAATAAACTATCACAAACTGAGTGGAATAGACATCAGAAACTTATTTTCTTATGGTTTTTGATGATAGAAGGTTGAAATGAGGCTGCTTGCACTGTCCAGTTCTGGTGAGGACTCATTATTGGCTCACCTTTTCACTGTGCTTTCATGTCATAGAGAAAGGCCTCTGGTAGATCTTCCTTGCCTCATAAGGGCCAAGTCTATCCGATCACAGCTCTAACCTAGTGAATTTATTCAACATTGATCACCTTAAAGACCTTACCTACAAATACAGTCACATAGGTAGTTAGTACTTCAACATATACACTTTTAGAAGGACTCAGATCCATCTATACAGTAGGGGTCATTAGAAGATTACATCTTTATGGTTCTCTGCCTTATAAGTGTGAATATCATTCCATCTGAAATCAGACTGAGGAAGTAACAGGAGCAGCAAGACTGTCTACACCAACTCGTTCTTCAGAGCTATCACAATTACAAAGCTTAGTGCACAAGTCGAGTTTCATTTTTATGCAAGTGAGATTTTATTTGAAATAGATTCTAATTGATCCTGAAAGTTTTAGAGGAACGATCCAGTAGTTAAGAGGACTTGCTGCTCCTGCAAAAGACCTGAGATCAGTTCCTAGCAGCCACATGGTAGCTCTGTCTTCCTCTTCTGGCCTCTTCAGGCACTGCACACACATCAGGTACACATACAGAAAAATATAGGCAAAACTAATAATACACACAAAATAAATAAATAAATCTTTAAAAAAATCATCATAAGAAGAAATGTATAAATATTATAATTATTTGTTGCTACATTTTTACAATCTACATGACTTTCTGTGGTTGTTGAACATATTTACAACTACATTGGATTACTTTTTCTTCCAGGCAATAGTTATTTTTCAATCCATGTTCTCAAAAGCTGGCATACCACCCTTGAAACAGTAAAGTAATCACTGGTTGTTGACTAAGGATAATGGGGTACATTCTGAACTTTTGAGGTAAACTGAAAGTTTCAAAAGTACCATCTTTCCAAATAAACCACATACTTCATAAAGTTGCTACCTATAAATTACAAAAGAAGTTGTGATTTCTTTCTGTTCAGCTTATGTGTCATGATGGAAAATCTCTTCCAGTATTCATAATAAATTCTCACTCTACTTGTTTTGTACTTAAAACAACTATCTTGGGCTATAAACAAGTGTTACATTGCTTGTTTTTGTATACTCTTAGTCAGAACCATCCCTGGGGAAATGTTGGCCCTGGAAAATATCACATGTTATACTTTTGCTACTCTAGACTGGCATTGCCATGTAGCAGAAAGGATGTTTGACTGAACAATGAATCTGGAGTGGAAAATGAAGTCACAGATGGGCGAAGTACAACTTAGATGGTGTGCATGGAGAGAGGAACAGGATCAAAATAGCTTTTAGTGTAGTGGATACCTTGTGAGATCAAGAAAATACATAGCACTTCCTATGGGTGGACAACTCTTGCTGGGGTGTATGATTTGGTAAACAGAATGAAGAATCATTTTCAGCTTCCATTTGCCCTTTAAATGGGCAACTACCTGTGATAATCTAGGGCAGGTTAAAGGTGAGGACTAAATATAAAGATCAGCTTTTAGCAATTCTTATTATTATAGTTTCCACATAGTAAGTATTCAGAGGTGATGGGTTTCATTAAATAATTTAATCATAGTTATATCTGAACAGCATTTGATCCTTTGCATAAGACTATATTTCAGAATGAATTTTCAAGTCTAGATTCTAATGGTATCCTAAGAAGAAAGTATTTCCAAGTAGTCAATTTGTAAAACTTTCCTCTGGAAAAGAACAAATGATAATCTCAGAAAAAGTACACAAATCAATATTATTTAGCCAATTTTCAAAGCTGAGTGGGTACTTTCTACATTTTTATGTGCAATAAAATTATGTATTCTCTTTCTGAAGTCAGAACAACAAGGCTTTGGGCAATGTTTCTGAAGAGAAGAGAATTATGTAAAGTCAAAAGCTAAGGTCATGAGGACTGCCCCTTTTGCTCTGAGTTCTTTCACAGCTAAGAGGGGTGCTATAATTTATGCCAAAAGGAAAACTCAATGTTGGTTCTCTTCAGATCTAAAAACAGTAATTAATTTATAAAGAAGTGTGCAAAATGGTAATCTGAGGCCTGACATGGTGGGGAATTAAGTTTCCCCTTCCTACTAGCTATGGCCTAAAGGTGAAGTCACTCTTGCTGAAAGGGTGACTGGAGAATGCATAACCTCTTTTAGTACATTCTCAGAATCTGGTTCCAAGGTAAGCAAGAAGCCCTGTCACCTGTGAATGAGACGCCTATCCACCTCTTCCTCCGTGATAGGTATGAGTACCTGCAGCCACGGTCAGGGTCAGGACCATTTCAGGGAAGTTAGAACAGTTTTTACCTTGGCTTTAGAGAGTCTCATTCTGGTCATTCCAAAAGAGAGGCAAAGGCAATTTAGGTAGAGATGTTTCTCAAGGAAAATATAAATATGAAATCCAGTCTTATGTAGGGATTGCTGGACAAGGAAGGGCTCTGGCAGTTGTTAAATAGAGTATTGGGATGCTGGTGTTGTCTGGGAAGCTATCTAATTCTTTTTCAGTGCTGACTAAGTCTCAAGCCCTGTGTTAAGTGCTGAGCAATTTAAGATATGTATTTTACAATCCATGGATTTATCTGTTAATGAGAAAATTGTGGTCAGATTGAAGAGGTCCTTGAAGGTCATTTTATAGACAGGGCTTCTCTGGTAACATTAGAATCTTTCAAGTTGGAAACATCTTTTGTCTTCCTCAACGTCAACTATTGCTACTCTATATTTAAATTATTTAACTCCCTGCAGCACATTATTACTTGGTCTGATCTCGGTAATGCTAAGGAATAATAAAGTTTTAAGCTTACTTTTTATACTCCTTCCATTCTTTACTACTTCTAATACTAAAGACAGGAATGTGTTACTGAGGACATCCTTGCCAAAAGGTCACTTGTATTTGCTTGATTGGAATTCACTGTATACTACCCACTGTTAAACCTTGCTATCCAGTTTGTAGGCACATGTTTTGTTCATATATACTTGCAGTAAATGCAATCCAATATAATAACTACATGAGAAAACATTTCTATTGAAAAACTCACTTAGGTAATTCTGAGTTATTAGGTACAAGTCTTCGCTGGTAAAGTGCTATAAGGAACCAATTCCCTTTTGTCATTTTCTACAATAGGCCAGGACTCTTCTGTAAAGTAAAGAGGGGCAGATGAGATTAATCCTGTGGTGGGAAAACTGAAGGGCAGAAGAGGGGTATAAGGAATGGAAGGTCGCAGATCAGGGGGCACAGTAGGCTAGGCAGGAGGTGAATGCATTAAATGCTAAAGTGGGTGACAAGGGGACATCCCAAGGTAGTGGTACTTGAGTGATGGTGTAAAAGAACACAAAGAAATGTGGATGAGAGGCAGACATTAGAAAAAATGGAAATGCTCTCTCTCACTTCTTAACTTGAGAGGAAGTCCTGGGCATGTGAGCATTAACCTCTGCTGGAAAAAAACAAAAAACAAAAAACAAACAAAACAAAACAAAAAAAGACACTCTTCCAACCAGCAGCACCAGGCTCTAGGAGCTAGATCACAGAACTCCTGATCTGAAACCTAAGGTGCACATCTCAACCTTCTCATTGTCAGTTTGCTAGACTTGTGTAAGCTTCTTCACTATGTTGAGCCCTGGCTATCTTACCTGAAACTTTGTTGACACTTGCAGTTCCAGACTTCAGGGATTGTTTTAAGGGACAAATGAAGCTCTTTGTGTTGAATGCACAAAAAGTGTCACATAGCTAGAGACTTTGTCTTATCCATTCATTTCTTATGATTCTGTACAGAACAAACAAAAACTGCGTTTTTAAAAGTTTAATCCCATGACTATTTGAAACTGATTAAACGACTCTGAAGGTTACAATGATTGAAGATTTGAAAAGAATGTGGTTGTCTGAGTCCAAGTCTCAGTTTTGTAAGTTACCATCACTGTATCCAAGGTCAAGTTTTCTGTCATTTTTTTCTTCCGTAGCATTTGATCAATTTCAGCGTTTGCTTCCTGATATTATCATGAAGATGGTGGTGCCATGCAGAGCCTTCATATCTAGCACACTGCCAAGTGCCCAGTCAGTGTTAGTTATGATGGCAGACCTAAGCAGAACTGTGCTTAACCCTACAGGCAGGTTTTACCCGCGAGCTGGAGACAAGGACACTGCTCTTATGAAATCTCAAACAAGAAGTGGGTGCTCTCTTTGAGAGTCTCCTTTAGCCATTTTGGAAGGGTGTGTGTGGCCCTGAGTCTGGCAGGGACAGAGCTGAGCAGAGCTGTTCACAGCAAATCTGTGCTGATGATCTTCTCATCTGTCTTCTAAGCTGTGGGCGGCTCCTTCTTTCGGAAACAAGTTATAATCAGAACTTGGAACGAGCTACCCTCGAAACAATGCTCTCATTGCCTTTCTGCCATTTAATTAATGCCAGCCTAATTTTATAGGAAGTATATAAATACAATTTATACATATTTGCACCTATATTTTTTCATGAGGGCTGCCATGAGGTACATAAACATGTAAATTATATCCTTCTGATAAGTAACACTGACTTGAGTATCTAACATTATTTTATAGCCCCATTTGTTATATATAACAAGTACAGAGCTGGATAGCATTTAACCTAACCTTCAAGTTATCATTGAGGAAAACCAAGTGTCTTCCAAATTATACTTTGCTGGAGGATTTAGGTAGATCTTAGTGGATGGAATCCAAGATCTCTTTTGTTAATGCTTTTTTTTTCCTGTTCTTGTCAATGTACTGCAAGAAGCACAATGACCTAGGAATTGCCACTTGAATGTAAAAGAGAAGGATCTGCAAATTCTGCTTTTGCCTTTATCTTTAGTGAATATAAAATTAAACCAGACTATGATGTAAATGAATTCAAGTCCTGAAAGGGTTACTTCACATCCTTTGGAGGTTCTAACAAGGACCAACTGCATTTAGCAGGGAGGCTCTGCTGAGCTCTGCTGCAACTTCATTTGCACTGTATCTGTGAGCATGTGTGTCAACAAGCAGACTTTATTAGAAGAAACTTTAAAGGATTGGTAGAAAAGCTTTTTCTTTTTTACCAAACATGGATTTAAAAAATTATACAGAAATTAGCATTGTCAAGTCACACGAAGTGCAATCATAAGCAGAAGGCTGAAAACCTGTTTTTGCTTAAAGCCTTTATTTGATTTAGCAAAAACAACAGCAATAAATTGTGTTCCAAAGCACTTTTGATCCCTTTGCAGCAGTATTACTGCAAGAGCTGGTTCTACACGCTATCCTAGCTTTTCCATTTTGGGTCACTTTTCCATAGGCTTCACAATTCATCCAAGGCTGTTTATAATTGCAGAGACAAAGGAAAGTTCAGACTCCAGTGCCCGACACTTGTATTGTTAAGCAATGATTTTTTTAACATGAATTTTACATTCTTATTTTCTTGAAATACTCTATGGAAGTTACAGAATTTCAGAAACTAAAATGCAAAATTCTGTATTTAAAATATTAACCTATGTATTCCTGTTCTGTTTTCCTTCCAATTTTCAGATTTAGTTATATCTTTCCCGTTATGCTCCGTGTACCCAAATTTTAACACTAAATAGCACCTATAATATGATACTCAGTAGGAATATAAATGATAATTACAGAACAATAATTTGATGAATACATTTATGATTACTTTCTCTTTGATGTTACCCTACTGTATAAGCTGTAGGATCTCTTTGATTCTTCATTTTTTTTCCTAAATCACTGCCCTTAGAATATGTGAGTTTAAATATGTCTCGAGTCTTTTGTTTAACTAGTATATAACTGCACTTAGGGTATAATGTGACAGGAACTATACCAGATGTAAAAAATGTATTTTGCTTTTAATTAAAAAAATATTTTAAATGTTCAAGGTAGAAGTCCCGCTACAATATATGTGAAGACATGGAGATATGAGCAAGTTAAATGACTTGACCACAGTTACATAATTGGTGGCTTAACAGCTACAGGGAATCAGGTCTCTTGATCTCTATATACAAGATGCTCTTTACTACCCTGCACAAAAGTTAATTGCCGGATTAGACAAATCTCTAAGTAGATGGTTGGCCAATGTGATGAGACAGCTATTGGGAGCAAAGGATGCTCATTCTCTGAAGTTTATTATGGCATTCCTGGACATCTAGCTCCCTGGACACTCTCTAGAATTAGTCTTAAGTTATAATGGTGATTTCAAGTATGCTGGAATATAGCATCAGAGACCTGGGAGGTCCAGGTAGTGGACTGGAATAGCTGTAGCTATTAAATATCTAGGTCATTCTTTATATAGGGTTGTAATATATACTCTAGCTTCTGATTTCAGTGCTGACAGAAAGGGAAAAAAATCCATCTGGCTAAAATGTAGTCAGACAGCAGTTTGTCTTTCCAAAACATTATTAGGTATTATTACAGAATGTGAACACCTTTCATCCCTGACAAACAGGAAATGTATGCTGTACTACTGAAATGTCAATCACAGTGATAGCATCAATTTTATGGTTTTTAATTCCTCCCCACCTCCTGTGGAGCCTTTTGCTCATCCCAAATTATGAATCTTAAAAGGTACATGATTAAGAAGAAAAAAAAATGCCATGTTTCTGCCTGTGTGAACTCTTGCATGAAGAGCTGAGAGCTAGATATTTAAGAGGTTTGAAAATCAGGCCCTGACCATTCAGTGGCTGGACAAGTGGCTTTTCTGAAGCCAGGAGTGCTCCATATGCTTTCACTCTAGCATTTTACCAGCAACTCAAGGGCATATATTTAATATATATCGCCGTCTTTGTATTTATGAAGAATGAAAAGAAAACTGTTATATTTGTCAGGCCATGATGTTTCAGAGATCTGTTTCATTACAAGTTTCAGTGTATTTTTCTTTAGCTGTGATGCTTTGTTGCTTTTTGGATATATTAAATATTGAAGATATAGTCAATTTCAGAACCTAGCTATGCATGAATAAGAGTAACCATTTTCATAACTCTTTTCTTATCTTTTTATTCTTTTATTCAACATAATAAAAATGAAGAACATTGTCATTTCATTATAAAGTGAGGCTTTTTAACAAACAAATAAATAAATAAGAGTGCATGTGGTGTGTGTGTGTATGTGTGTGTGTGTGTGTATGTATGTATGTGTGCGTGTACACAGAAAAAAAATCTAATTCACAACAGGGGTTTGGGAGCCTGGGGTGTCTGAATCTGTCCTTTCCTGCTCCTCTTTGGTTTCTGGTGAGGAGCCATTTTTCTTGTTTTTCCTATGCAGCTCCACCTGGACTCCATTTGCTGCCACAAACTCTGCAAATATCACACACTTATTTAAGAATTAGGAATGTGATCTGATAGTTACTGATTGGAAGGTGAAGCAATAATTAGCAGTTGATCGAGGTCAATTTCCCCTTGTAGTGCTGACTACAAACTGAATGTTTCATTGTTGACAGACAATTCTGCATTTGCTGATAGTACAGGATTGGCTATTTCACAGATCTTTTATAAGAACTTTCGTTATGTCGTGGCCTTCATGTTTCAAACATGTTTCAGATTTAAACCTGAGCTTTAATATCGTTCGTTTGTTCGTTCATTTGTTTCTTTGTCTGAGACAGGATCTTGTATCTCCAGCTGGCCTGAAACTCCCTATGTCTGCTAGACTGGCCCTGACTTCCCAGCTACCCACCTGCTTCTTCCTCCTGGTGCTGGGACTAAAGGAATGCACCCAGTGTCTTGAGTGTTAACATTTTTCATACTTCAGTGCCCTAGCATGAGCTTGTGCAGATTTAAAGTAATCCAGAAGGCATTTCTTGTATTGAATTTCTCAGTTTGTATTTACCACCACTTCTCAGTGACTCAGACTTGAACTATGCTGATTCTCTTCCATGCAAGAAATAAACAGAAAATAAGCAAGAACTCTTCTGGTGTTCAAAATACTGAGCTGCGAGAGTGATGATAACTAGGTATGCCCAAATGTGCTTAATGCAGCAAGGCTTTCCCTAATATAGCATGGAAATGCCCTGAAGAAAAGCTGCGTGTTTTGGGGGAGAAGGAAACTGTCAAGGTTGCTTCATTTAAGGGTTCATTCCCCACCTGTCTTTGTGCATGAGGTATTAGCATTTCCAGAGTGAATCTATCTACTCTGTCTCACTCAATTCCTCAGTTAGTTATGTGCTGCTGCACCATAGACACAGGAGCAGAAGCTTAGATATTTTAACAACCTTCCTTATGTTCACATAGATGGTTCATGGTAGAACTAGATTTTGAACCTATTTTCTCACTTCAAAATTACTGCTCTTTGTTAAATGGCTCCATATTATTAGAAGCTCTAACTTGGCACCTATTCATATTTGAATTCCTAAGTAGCATATTTGGTTATGAACTCCTTAATAAAATTGATGTATTTTATGCATATTTATTGCATGTGGTACGTACTTCCTGAACATTTTTGATCTCTAGTTTAACCTGTCTTTCCCATTCATCCCCCCATTTAGTGGTGTGGCATTTAGTCCACATACTTTTTTTAGTTATTGGGAGGAATTGTACAGGATGGAACCACTAAATGACAATTGTGAATGGAAAGTTTATGTCTTCTCAAAATTCAAGTGTTGAAACCCTAAGCTCCAGTAGAACTGTTTTGGAGATGGGTGTCTAAGAAAGCAATTATGTTAATTAAGTCATAAGTAGCTTAGCTTGATAGTATTGTATCACTTTAAAAGGAGACACCAAGGAAAGAAGGAAGTCATTCCCCCCTCTCACATACACGATTAGCAAAACCACATGAGGGCAAAGAAGAGAATGGACTTTTAAAAAGTATTAGGTTGTGGGAATCTTCTGAGTGTGTAGCAGTCAGAAAAGTGAAATGAAAATCATTATTCAAATACATATATTTTCATGGTAAAACAGAAGTTATGTTGCCTGACCCTTTAGTTCTGTCATTTACCTTTAAAATGACTGTATATTAACTATACCAAAGGATTCACAAATATGCATATTATGTATATGTTGATCAGAGGGGAATGATTATTTACATTCCAGACTTTTCCCCTCCCCTTTCCTCTTTCCTCATCCCTCACACAGTACCCCGTTTACTTCCATCTCTCCACTTCCCAGGTTTCACAAATGAGAAAAGAAATATACGCAAAATTTATTTTTGTTAATTGGCTTATTTCACTTAGCATGATGATGTCCAATTCCAAGAGTCTTCCTGTAAATGACATAATTCATTCTTCTTTAGGGATGAATAGAACTCCACTGTGAATATAAAGTACATGTTCTTAATCCATTCATTTATTGATGGCACCGTTAGAAAGCCAGGAAGAAGAACTTCAGCAAAGACGGAACCGTCTAAAATTTCAACATGGATTTCTAACCTCTAACTGTATGAAAGCAAATTTCTATTGCTTTAGCTGCTCATTCTAAACTATTTTGTTATAGCAGCCTGAGCAAGTGAATACACTGAGTATGTCTACTTGTGTGTTTTGTCCCATTGAGATTAAATCTCAAGGTTGTCATATATATGTGGTCAAAATACCCTCAAAGTAAAATAGCAAACTCAAAATTGTTGGTGCACTCTCTACTTCATAGAATTTCACATAGTATGACTGCATTGCTATGAGATGAAACTAATGAGGAAAAGAAGGACTTCAAAGACCCGAGTCTGTGCCATCTTCAGCATAACTAGCTGCTTGCTAGCAAATAAGACAGAAGAATGCACCTGTTCCATGGAGAGAACAATGGCATGAGAAATGCGATTCTGGATTCTGGAGACTTTACTGAATTGAAACTGACACACACAGAGGAGCTGGGAAGATCAGTTTGGAAAAAAACATTTTTTTGTATAGTTATAGAATCAGGTTGGCAATTAAATTTTTTTTTCTTGGTGCATCAGAAATTATCCTAAAACCCAGACCTATATAGGCCCAGGGTTTTGGATGGAATTTCAAGGAGTGATGCTGCATTATAAGCACCTTATGAATGATTACTGAACACAGTCTTTGCCATTCCTTTCTTACCAAAAGGAGTCAGTTCAAAATTTAACCACTCTAGTGTTCAAATAATCCTTTCTTCACTGAACTATAAAACTTAAATACCTTATTTCCAGAAAAAAAAACCACCTCCCATCCCAAATACTCCTTTTGTTTTTGTGGATTCTATATCTCATAGATGAACCCATGCACTAGACTCTTAAAAGCAGAGTGATCTCCGATGGGTGACTGGCAACCTGGTAGGAAGCCCAGCTTTATCGACTTTTTCTGGAAACTCTTCATTTTAATTTTTGTGAGGTGCCACGTTTTGCCATGTCTTTAGTGGGATCTGCTTGAATTTTCTTACTCTATTGCTTCAGAGAACAGTAAAGGGAACAGGTAAATGTATTCTCTGAGTCATTTTGAATGCCAATCCTGGGCTCAGTAGGATTCCTAACTTGTACAAAGTCCTCCTTGCTTGGTCAGTGTAGTTTAATCTGGAAGTAATTGAACTAAGGAGAAAGTCTGTTTTTGTGACGTGCATTAGGTTTTAAATTTGTGGTCCAATAGGCCTCAAAACTATCAAATGATTATTATCCTTAAACTCTCCTGAGAATAACTCACTTCTGGAAAGGTGGATGTTTGTCTTGTGATCAATATGCCTTCATCTAAGATCTGTTGTTTCACTCATCTTGAAAAAAAATAACAGTCCTCTGAAAATACCCTGTTGTATGGCACGTGGGATTTTGAAATGGACTTCACTAGGTAGTGTTAGCAACATGGATGATGTGATTATCAGGACACCACCAAGTGCCTTTCTTCCTGTGCACCTAGTATCAATCTGGGAATCTTGCTAACTGGGGTTACCCCAGTTACCCCAGAATGCTTCCTCTGACTGCCTTCTTTCTTTCTGTAAGTAACTCTGTTACTCAACAGGGAACAAGGGCCAGATGGCATGCAGACATGTGCTTAAGGCTGGGTGAGTCTTATTTGCTCTTCATTTCTTGTTACTTATTGTCACTCCTTAACTAACCACATATAAGGAACGCACCCTGTGGGATGTTTTCTGCTGTGTGTATCTGACATATGATTATAGCAATGTGGTTTTTATTAACATTATTATTATTATGGGTTTTGTTTTGTTGTACTTTTTGAATATGCCTAAATTTCCTGAAAGGTGAGATATAAATAAATTCAATAATATAAATGGATCAGCTAGAACACACAGATGTGTAAATACACAAGGAACATTGTCCCCTTCTAATTAATAACCTTGAGTTGATTCTAAAAACAGTGTTACAGTTCAAAAATAATTTTATTTAGGAAATTCTTTTGGGAAAGTTTCTTTTGAGCCTTTGCCTATCAATCATGGCAATCATTATTCTTTGAGGGTGGATTTGAGTTTTTTTAAACAATTCATTGAACAAATAATTATTAGGTGCTTAATAAGTGGTAGGCAGTATACCAGGAGCAAGGATCAAGACAGACATGGTTTCTGCCTTCTATGACATTTAACATCAAATCTGAGATGAAAGTCTGAGCTCAGGATAATGCCTCTACTGATAAGAACAAGATGTGACTATAGAGTGACAATCTTAACTGCCTTAAATGACAATTTCAAGGAAGATATTTAAAACATTTTGAGTAATGGAAGCATCTTTAGAATAACTCTCAACATACTACCCAGAAGACAAACACTGATTTCTTTTGCATATGGTACAGTACAATACAGTTTATTCCATTTTCATATACACTGTATCTCTCCTCTTCTCAGAGGCATGTTAGACTATCAACTAGGAATGAGTGCAGTTTATCTCTCCTAAAATTAGTGACCTCTAGAAGCTTTTGAGGATGACAATTGTGGTTGTTATGTGCCTAATTCTGTGTATTCACCCTGCAGTGTAGCTTCCTCTCCTATGGTCTGACTGAGAACCTTCATAACAGAGATGAATGTTCAGTGTCTTCTCCCAGTAGGCCTGGGGAATCTAGGAGCTTGGTCAGTGATGTATTTGGCTCTTTCTCGGTCTGTAGATGAAGAGAAGTTCGATGTGTGATGAATGAGGGAGGATCTGAAATATCAAGTTCAGAGAATCAAATAGCATAAGAATAAGATATAAAGCAAAATATTGGCTGGATTGAAGAGGCGGACCCTAAAGGCTGCTTTGAAGAGTTGGGGATTCTTTGTAAGGGATTCTTTGTAAGGGAGGTGGGGCAGTGCCCAAGAATGACTAGAGTGGAAAGCCTAAATTAGATTCTTAAAAAGTGGCTTTTTCCTTAATCCTGTCAGTTAAACAATGCAAATAAAAAGAAAATATAGATGCTCTAAAATATTACCTCATCAACTTTCCATTCCTTGAGGCTCCTGTTAAAAGAAAACGGAGAATGTCCATCAAATAAAAGACATCTTGATAATTGCCAGACGAAACAATTATTTAGAGATTGAAATTGAGATTTTCTTTACATCTCTCTCTGAGCTGTCTTTTTCTATATCAAAAATAGATATGTTTGTAAGTCCAATTAGTAAGTAGATATAGAAATGGCTTTTCTGTCATTTTCTGTCCCAGCAAAAAAAAAAAAAATCACAGGATATTTGTATCAAGACTTTCTTCACCCTGAAAAATAAGCAGAGTGTTTGAATATATCATTTTAACAGAAATAAGTAGTCATTGGTGACTTTGACCACACGGACACACATACACAGAAACTCATACACACAGAGACTTACACACATAGAAATAGATACACTCACAGACATACACATTCAGAGACACACACAACCACACACAGAAAAACACACAGACACAAATGCACACATACACAGATACACATGCACACACAGAGACATATACACAGACACAGGCACTAACACAGAAGCACATATGTACACTCAGAAGACCTAGACACACACATACACACACACACACAGAGGCAATCCTAAGTGAGTGGGAGAGTACTTTTAGGATCTGAGGGTGTGGTACAGCCTTAACACCAACATTTGCTTCCTGCCTAGTATTCTCATTTTCTTCAACAGGCTACATATTTGTGACCATGCCTCCTCACACAACAGATTTGTCCAAGTGAGATGAAATTAGCCTAAACCAAGTATGCACTAATTGTGAGTAATTGGAAGCTGTTAATAATGCTTCCAGAATACTCTACTTCTAGCTTTGTTTGTCTTTTATCTCTAGGCACAGTCAGGGCTAGTGTTTCTCAAATTCACTCTAAAACTGATTGTGCCTGTTTTCCTGCTTCTTCTCTTCCTCCATATTCTTGAAGATTTTGTATCAATGTGTTTTTCCAGTCATGAACTTCCAGACTGGGCACTAGAGAGTGTGCCACAGACTTCCAGGATGGGCACTGGTGAGTGTGTCCACAGATTTCCACTCTGGATACTGGAGAGTGTGCTCCAGACTTCCATGTTTTCCTTCCCTCAACAAATTTATAACATTAGGTCACACTTCGTCCCGGAAGCTTTCCTTTTTCCATCTGCTCTCCATTTTCTGCTCTATTATTAGGCTATGCTTCTGGTATTCTGATCTTGCTTCATTTCCAGGACTCTCATTGACGTCAGTGGGGAACCTAGGCAGAGCCCAGCATAACACTCAGTGTACCTCCACAATGTAAGGACGAGCGGTTGGTCTCCTTGAGATGGAACTTCCGTTGGATGGACCCCTGTTCATTTCCTATAGCCAGTGGAGCCTATGAAGAATAGTTAATGCAACCACCAGCACAGGATGATATACTTGCTCCATCACCTAAATATATTGACTTTCTGCTAAAAGGCTTTTAACATAAATTTTAAGGATTAACCAAATATATCAAAAGGCTATTGCTGAGAATACAGGGTTTTAACTGTTTCTACTGCATTGATTTTAGTTAATATATTTTAACCTCCTCCTTATTTTACCATGCCTTTTAATTTGTTATTCATTTGTTTCAAACCAGAACTTTGCTGAGGCACTCTGGACCCACAGGAACTGAAATAGTTTGTCCTCATTATCAGGCAGAACTGCTTTAGTCAGTAGCCCTGACAGAAACCACAAGACTGTACAAACTGGCAACTGTGGGTTTGTCTGTTGTCTATTGATTCTATTTCTAGAAAGAAACACACACACACACACACACACACACACCCCAATGGGTAAACCCTGTGACTGTACAATTGATCCTAAGCTACCATCAGAAGGGGGACAGGAACCTTTCACAAGCAGGTCATGATGGGACCTGATGCTTTTCTGTTTGTGTCTTCTATATGCCTTTTCATAGCTTTGACTTTGAAGTTTAACTCTTCGTGTTCTGGAATGTGAAATGTAGAAGAATCAATTATTCTATAATAGTATGGGATTTAAATTTTGGAGCACTGAGTCAAATTATTTAAAGATTTAATAAAATATGCAATAAAGTCCTGATATGGGCTAGTTTGTAGTTTCATAATTCTTTCTTTTGATATGAGAACTGCAAAGCAACTTAACCATAATGTTTTGAAAGAAAACACACTCTTATAACTTTTAGACTATGAAACTCTGACCCTGTACTATTTTCTTTCTTTGATATCTAGTATTAAAACTCAAGTAAAAAAGATATAGAATTATTATGGTTGTTCGACCGAGTGAAAGAGTTTTTGTCTTAGCTATAACAGTGTGCCCTTGGACTTTGTTTCTTCTTCATTAAATATTAAAGGACCAAATCATCTCTAGTGCCTGTTACCATTCTAAGATTCAAAGTAACAACAAGGGTTTGACAGCACACCAAAAATGGATGTGGTAGAGAATACAAGTAGCAGAGACCAGTGTTCTAAGTGCACACATGCATGCACACACACATACACACTCAACAGAAAACCCAAAATAGCTCCCTTCTCCTCCCCCAACAATGACAATGCAGCCATCTGTTGGACGTTCCACTTCACTCGGCAGCTGCTCTCAGATACAGAAATCTGCATTCCTCCAGCTTGTGTGGTATGTCGGCAGCATGTGTGGGTACTAGCATTTGACTCTCCCACCCAAAGAAATGGCTTTCATTGAATAAAAATGATCACAGAAGTTTCTTATTCTCCCTTCTCACAAATGTCTTTTCCCTGACCATTGTCATTTGGGGCTATTGCTACTCTTATGTGTATTAAAATTACTGTCTTAGAGATATTCACATCAAGCAAATAGCTAAAATTGAAGAAGACAGCCAGTGAAGGCTTCACTGAAAGGCTTCCTTTGATAGAAACTTGCTCCTTGAAGGATGGGAGCAGTTGGAGCATAAACTTCCATTGGACTTTAATTTTGTTCATACTCCAGAAATGTTCCTAAGAACTAAAGAATAGCTATTGTTCAAATGGAAAGTAGGAGGCTTTAAAAGCAGCATTAATCTTAATACCAAACTAAATGAAAATATATACAATGCATCTCAAACTATATATAAATGAGGTCTTATTAATATCCTCATCCCAAGCACATCTTCTCCATGCTCAAAAATTTTCTTCTGTGGGGTATGTTGTAGAAAGTGGTGAATTATTTTTTTTAAAGAAAAGTATTTGCATTGGGGATTAGGGGGTTGGGAGGAGCAGCAGTTGTAAACAGAAAACATGAAAGGGTCTTACAGACTCTATAGAAGAGAACCTTGGGTAAAATTGGATCTTCTTTTGAGTACATAATTTAGGACATTTGTTACAAGATTACTGTGGTTTTCTATAAATGTTAGTTTGCTGTATTATTTTCCATGAACCAGTTTTCCAAAATGCAGAATATTTTGCCCCCCAAACATGGAAGCACTGAAGCTCGATGAGGCACTGATTCATGGGGTGTCACCCAGAAACAGCTGGTCAGCCATCTGCAGCCCCAGCGTCCTCTTATTTTTACTATATTCAGCTAATTCTTTATGTAGAGGGGAAGAAGATGCATAAATCCCAGGAGAAAAGCGTGGCTTGTGTGAGAAATGATGACTAACTTCTGCCCAAGAATGATAGCTGGGGGCCTGATGTGCTGATTTGGGGGCCTACTTCCTATGCACATTAGGCTTTCAGCTCTTTACTACATGTGCATTATTTTCTGAGCATCCTGTTCTTTTGGTAAAGGAAAGAAATGATGATATACCATTGATTGTTTTGTGGGAATTGGTCCAGATAAAAGCTCCCTTGAGAGCCATAACTGGTCTTTTCAAAGCAGGCTGAAGAGTCTGCAGGACCAAGGACAAGCCTGGTTGTCTGACCTGTATGTTCGTCCACTCATCTCTCAAGTGCTTTAAATTAGAACTTTTAACTGTCACAGATTCTGTGGTCAAACATATTAGGGATGCAGGCACTATCTGACAGATAGTAAAAGATAAATACACCATAATTTAGTGTCATAAACATTAAATAAAATTGTAAATATTTAGGCAATGTTTCTTTGTTTTAAATTTGATAATACTGTAGTAAAATTGTGGAAATTCAATCAAAATAGCCTTTTTCTTTTCTTCACTGAATGAGTAATGGACCCTGTTGACAGAAGATGGGTGGCTAGCTATATTATCTCTTCTCTATGCTTCTTGAGACAATTCATTCACATAACAAAATCAGGTGACTGTCTGGGAAAGACAATGTTCTTCTACTTCTAGGAAGGAGACTATTAGGTGCCCAGGTGTAAGCTGCTTTCACGTAGGCATAATTACCTGTAATCAAGTCATTGTGTCTCTGGAGAGCACTCTTGGTATACCTTTCAATATTTTTCTTGAATCATAGAAATCTTTTACTCATCCCCCATAAACATATCTCTCTCTCTCCTCTCTCTCTCTCATTCTCTCTCACACACACATATATATATATACACAGCCTTCTAATTTTATTTCATTATCTTGGTTTGTTAGTATTAAGCTTTTAATTTCCTTTATGACTCATAAGATAAATCTTCATTCCTACAGTTTAAAAGTGGGAGAGATAAATTTCCATTACTATATCTAACCTGTGTGGTATTATGAAGGTTAAGACATAATTGACTGATCATCTATGTTTTTTCTGGCATGTAACCATGTAAAGACTCTCTATGATAAGTGCGTAGAACAAAAGGCAAGTGTACCTTTAATTGATAAGGCAGATTTTTTTTAATGAAGTGTAAAACCATCTGTACTGCAAACTTTTGAGTCTCTTATTCATTCCTGTTTACTCTGCTCTTAATCCAAATAAAGATTGTTTTCACCTCAGTAAGATGAAAATCACGTGAACTATCCTTCAGGCTGTCAGTCAGAGGAAAGATATACATATGCCCAAAGTGTACACTTGTGCTCGTTCATAGTGCTATTTGGGGAAAATATGTTGCATGTTCTCCTGGCTCTCCTAGTTTTACATCTTGAATTAATGCAATTTATTCTAATTTATGACAACTGTTTGAAATGCTTGTTCTCCATTTTCTCATTTCTAAAGAAGTTATTTACATAGAAGGGGAATACAGTAGGAAAAAAAAATGAATTGGTTTGGAAAAGCAGGTGGACTCAGGTGGAAAAACCTAGTGGATTCTGTCTTGGGGTCAGCGCTGTATACTAGGACTTGTGGTAAGGACATCTCTATGACACATTTTTCTGCCTCTTCAGATATGAGAATAGATTTATGGAGAACTTTTCTTCTGCTTCTTAAAAAAGCCTTATACAATTGAATTAATTACCTCCCCCTCCTCTCCTGTTCTCTCTTCTTGTATTTATATAGCAGCTATCACAATAGTACCCACACACATTGATAAGCATGCTAGTTAGAAAGAAAAGGGGTGTGGGGAGCTCAAGGCTAGTCCTTTTCCTAGTAAAAGATTCCAGTAAGGTCAAAGTCAAAGAAAGGGACTGTCCATTTATACCTCAGCTCTGTCTCAAGCATAACAGATTTTTAGGGAATCAACTTCCATTGCCATCCCTAGTATTCATTCTTCTGAAGTTCCTTGTTTAAAACAGACTCTTCCAAAGTACCTACTTTGCCTTCATTCCTCCCATCAGGGCTCTATTCTGAAAGAATCCAAGAGTGGAAAAGAAGCCTGTATAGAAAGAGTTTTGTAAGACTTCAGGGACAGTGCAGACTCCAGATGTCCTTTGAAGCATTCATGAAATTCTGTTTCCTGCTAACACAGCATACTTACCTTGCTAATCATACACATGTGTAACACATAGAACTGTATAAATGCAATACTAAAATCCAAAAACGGAGTCACAAATCGTAGAATTGAGGATTTGTTATATGCAGGACATGGGTCTAAACAACACACACACACACACGCACACACACACAAACAGACACACACTGGAAAATAGAGTCTCATCAAAAATTAGTGTTGGGGAAATTGGATTTTCACATGTAGAAGAGTGAAAATAGATCTGCAGGCTTCACCCTGTACAAAAGTAATTTCATAATAGAGTACAGATTTTAATGTAAGAACAGAAGCTATGAAGCTGCAGGAGGAAAGTACTTCCTGGTACAGGAACAGTCAAGAATATTCTGAGAACTCCAGTCACTCATGAAATAGTGCCACAAATTCACCAATAGAATTGCATGAAAGTAAAAAGCTTCTATGTGGTTTTACAGGGAAGGCTCAGCAGGCAGAGTGACAGCTGTGTAAGGCTTAGGACTTGAGTTCAAATCTGAAAAACCACTATAGAATAAAAAACACAGTGTTGGTTCTTGCATAAATAAATAAAATAGAATTACCATGTTAATAATTACTTTTGAGTATATACCTAAAGGAATCTAGGTCAGCATAACATAAAAAATATTTATATATATATATCTATGCTTACTGCTTCTTCACTCAGAGTAGCAGAGACATGAAACCAGCCCATTGAGAGATGGACGAATAAGTGAAAAGTATAATATATACAAATGGAGTTTCAATCAGGGCTAAAGAACAACAACAATATGATATTTGCAAGAAAATGGATGTTCTGTCTCACATGTGACTCTATGTTCATAAGATTTTATATTAATATACAGATATGCATATAAAATGAAATTAGGTCACAGACTATGAAGAGAAAGAAGGGTTTGAGAGGGAGGAAAACAACGGAGGGTAATTACTAGGAGGGGAAAGAAAGACGAAATATTGCATGTTTTCTTGCATTATGTGGTAAATATAGAATCTTGTGTAAGTAGACGGAGGAGGATGATAGAAGACAGGGCAATTATCTGGGAGAGAGAGGTAGGAATGGATAAGAATGATGTGCAAAGAGATAGATATGTGTGAATGTTACAATGAAATTTGTTACTGCGTGTGTTTTACTGTGCAATGTTTTTCAGCTAAAACAATATGGAAATAAAGAAGAAAGAAACTGAGCAGGAAACACCAGAAGCCAATAGTCTGAAAGGTGAACTGAGCATCAAATAAGAAAGTAAGGAATTGATTCGTCAGACACAGGGGTAGGTTCTAAACATTTTACCCTTCAATATTCAGATCAGTCCTCTGCACAAGACACTTTGTTTCAGATGTTAATTAAAATTTTTAAATAAAATTTAAAATTGTTGAACACTTTGCCCAAGATCTTAATATGAGGGACAGATGTTTTAATTTCATTTCAGTGAGACCCCAGTGTTATCCACTCGCTGTTATATACACTGCCTGTTTCGGGGTCTTTAAGAGAAAACAAACAGAAGTCTGTACTCATTCTCTTGCTAAAACCATTGAAAACAACACTGTGCTGTCCAGATTCTATGCTGTATCTTCTGAGCATCTGTGCTTAGTCTCTCTTTCTTTCTCATGGTGCTTTTCGCAGTGTTTTCATCAGCTCTTGCTTCTTTCCCTCCCATCATGGCCAACTCCTCCCTAGCAGACCTCTTTTTTCTCTGGAAGCTCCAACCATCCTATGTATTCATTTCTGGAACCTGGAGATCAGTCATCCCTATGTCTTCTCTGATTCTCAATATTGAAAATGTCCTGATGTTCTGTTTCTATTAAAGAATCTTTCAACAAGTCTTTTTATTGCAGATCTAGCTAAAATGATCCTTACTTCTTGTTTAAACTGTTATCAGTTAGCCTTTCTTCACTGTGACAAAATACCTGTGATGGTTAATGTCAGTTGTCAAGGATGAGATCTGGATTCACTTGGGAGATGGGCCTCTGAGCATGCCTGTGGAGGATTATCCTGATTTGTTAACTGAAATGGGAAAACACACCTACTGTGAGTGGCACTGCCTTGTCTGGGATTCTGGCATGTATAAAAGAGAGGAAGCGAGTTGAGCTCAAACATTTGCTACTCTCTTTCTTGACTTTGGATACAATGACACAAACTACCTCTACCTCCTAGCACTGTGATAGATTGTGACCTTGAACTGTGAGCCAAAACAAACTCTTCCCTCCCTAAATCACTTTTGCCAGAGTATTTCATCCCTTCAATTGGAAAAGTAGCTAAGATAGTGCCGAGCACACAAACACACACACACATACACACACAAAAGAAAGAAAAGATTTATTTTGGCTTAGGGATTCATAGGTTTCAGTTTATCAATAGTAGCTGGTTATATTCTTTCTGGACCTGTGGTGAGGCAGTACAACATGGTGGAAGTTATAATGCAGCAAAGTTGCTCACTCATTGAGGGGCAGGGGGAGGGGGAGGGGAAGGGGAGGGGGAGAGGGAGTGGGAAGGGAGGGAAGCAGAGAACCCTTGGAAGGCACAGCCACAGTACACAGTGGCCTACTACCACAAATAAGAGTAGTAGCCCTTTTTGTTATGAAGTCATCAATAGATTATCTCTTTGATCCTGCCAATGACTTCATTATCCAATCACCTCTCAGCAATGTTATTAGCTGGAGACTAAGCCTTTGACACCTGTGCATTTGCAGGTTATTTCATATCTTCACCATAATGCTGCTATAAAAATAATTCAAATAATCTGTACCTCTGACCGTTGGACTGATGCTCCCGAGCAGAGATCCACTATGCAGTTTTCCTGTTGAAAACTTTTCCTGGAGATCTGTGTGATGTTTCAGTGTGAGCCCTTGCTGGTAAGCCTGACAACTTAAGTTCAATTCACATCCACATAAAGGTAGAAAGGGAGAACTGACTCTACAAAGTTGTCCTCTGACTTGTACACATGTGTTATGGCATGCACACATGCCTATGTACACATATCATATGCTCACAAACAACAATAATAAAATATCTTAAAGTCCATTGGTTTCTTACTAAATACAGGAAAAGATAATACTTTTCTAGTGATAGTTTATTTATAATGACCCCTAGACTACCAGCAAAGTCTCTACCTGTATTCCCTATTCCCTCACCATGGTAAGCTCTCACTAAACCCAAGAATCAAATTAGTATTAGTTTTGTTATTTCCTTTCTCACAAAAACAAATTTACACAAAGATGAAAAGAGTTGTTTCTTACCTGGATTATAAAGAATGCTTAAATACTTATTGTGGTACTGTGACAAGGCTCTGTAATAATTAAAAGAAAAAAGTTCTACTTTGGTATGAGTGCTTAAAAATGTTTAAAACAGACAAATAAAAGGAAAGCCCAGTGTTAAAAAGAAGAAAGAGAAAATGGGGACTTACAAACCACAAGTGAAAAAGGAACACTATAAAAATAGTAAAACAAAAAAAAGCTAGAGAAAAAAATGAGTAACTAAAATGACTTATCTTCTCTTTCTGGTTCATGGTCTTTACCTTCTAGACCTAGACTCAGATGAAACTATAATATGATCGAAAAAACTTTTAAGTGCATACCATACCACTGTATACAAGGTCGTATTTTAGCAGTTGAGGATGTTAAAAGAATTATTGATGTTGGTGCTAGCCTGCCTGCGTTTCTGTCATGTATAAAACATCTTTTCAGGGAACCCTTCTTTCATTTTCTCACCTCCTTTCTGTAGTTGATGTGCGCCACCTGAAACCAAAAGCAAAAAGCAGCTAAAAAGCCAAAAAGCCAAAAAGTAAATTTGGGTGTAGGAAGCTTCATGAAGGTTTAGATTCAGTTTACTGCAGATAGAAGGCACAGTCCTTTCCTTACTGTGCACATCTGTTTCCCCAGGGCACTAACAGAACAAACCCCCACGGTACCTAGTGGAAGGAATGCATAGCAGCAACGTCCTTTGTGTAGCTGGATATTAATGCCAATGTACAAGAGTTAAGTATAGCAAAAGCAGGAGTGTTGGAAGAAAAAAAAAACATAGTAGCTTTACGATGCAAGGGACGGGGGGGTCAAAAATGGATTATTGAGCACTAGGATAAACTGCAAAGCAGTAAATGGAGGAGATGTAGAAAATATGATAAATGGAACCCAGTCACACTTGTCTATCTCCTCAGTGTGAAAGAAAACCCAAGAATGCCACATAGTTGAGTATGGATGAGGAGTCTGGGATAATGACAGAAACCTACTGTCATGCTAATTAATAAACTATCTTAAGAGGAAGTATGAGACCCTCTAAGTTTCTAAAAGTAAATACAAATTCTGTTCACCTGCAGAGTTGCCATTGCCTAACTGTGAGATACTATTTTGAAAAATTCTAGAAGAAATACTTTATGGATATATTAATTACTGTAATGATTGCTGCTGCAAAATAGCGGAGAAAGTAGCTTCAGGGGGGAATAGTCTATTTTGGTTTGTGGTTGAGGGGATAGAGTCCATCCTCGTAGGGAAAGGTAGTCTGTGTGTGAGGTAGCTGGTTACATTACATTTGCAGTCAGGAGAGAGAGAGAGAGAGAGAGAGAGAGAGAGAGAGAGAGAGAGATGACTGAGAGATGACTGGTTCTCATCTTGCTTTTGTCCTTGTTTTCTCTCCAAACTTTTATTCAGTCTGAGCCCTCAGTCCATGATGCCTTCTACTTCATGGTGAATCTTCTCTCCTCCGTTAAAATTTTCTAGAAATTCCTGCATCTTCACAGACATGCCTAGTTGTCTCCTAAGCAACTCCAATACTCAATTTGGGTAGTTGATAATAAAGATTATTATTTGATGCTCCTGAACAGAGATCTTTTCATCTTTGTGTAAATTTGTTTTTGTGAGAAAAGAAATAACAAAACTGATATTAATTTGATTCTTAGGTTTAGGGAGAGTTTACCATGGTGAGGGAATAGGAAATAAGGTTTGAGATTTTTCTGGTCATCTAGAGGTAATTATCAACTATCCCTAAACCATCCTACCTTGGATGATTTAAATGGAGCTTTCTTGTGATAAACTGACCTAAGGTCATACAGCTTTGGCTATGGCCATGGAGAATTTTAGATTCAACATGGTCACATGTTTCTCCAGGGGAGCACATGAGAGCACTGAATGAAGATTTGGGACAACTGAAGTTGAAAAGTCAGTTTTGTGCCACAAATATATGTGGTCCTGAGGCAATTAAACTTTTGTTGAGTTGTTATTATTACCACTATTTCACTTATAAAATGAAAGGGTTAAACCAAATGACTTCAGTTGTTTTTCCTGGTTCTGACCATTTAGTTTCTCAGCAGGCTAATATAACATGTCCCATTCATGACCAAAAGTACTGATTTAGGTAAATGCCCAGCCTATGCCACGTGTCCGTCTATGCCATGGAGCTTGCTGTGGAAAACCCTCACTATCTCTCTTTAAACTAGTGCTCAAGAAAATCTCTGAAAAATGAGCAAGATAATTATCTCCAGGGAAACTGATACCTAAAAGGGTCTTAAAATGCTGCAAGTGATAATGAGAACTCCTTCCAAGCTTTCAATGCTGAATGCTAATGGTGCAATAAAACAATATGTTTACATACAAGTCTTCACTCTGGTACTATCTGATAACCATAGGCAAATCAGTTTCTCTCTGAGTTTAGTGCTATATCCTTCATGTGCTATTATGAGGCTTACAAATTAGTGCTTAGACAGGCCTGATGGTACGTACCTGTAATCCCAATATTCAGGATGTTGAGACACAAGGGCAGAAATTCAAAATTAGTCTGAGACGCAGAAGAAGAGTCTATCTCAAAAATAAAACAAAACAAACTCAAACAGGTACTACATTATTAGCACAGTAACTAGAAGGTAATAAGTAGTCAACAGATATCAACTATATTGAAACCAGGTTTGAGTTCTAAGTACAAATAAAGAGTAGAAGCTTTTTCCAAAAGCACATTTTACTAAAGAAACAGCTAATTATTCATCAGAAATGAAACACAAATTTATTTAAGAAGTTATCCCATTGATGAGATTGTGTTATCAGTTAGTAGAACTGAGGAAGGCCATTTATTTAAAAGAAAAATTAAGAGTCAAGAAGAAGTGAACAGGTTGCCAGATACTATCTACAAAAGCAAATTTACTACAGAGGCTACATGAGTTCTACATTGAGATTATGATCTGACAAGGGCTTTGACTTGAGAAAAAGACAGGGTCATCTAAGAGAGTGATAGTGAAGGAGTTGCCTTCATAAGGGATAGATTGCTCACCTGTTTGACTAGGGTGAAGGCCAAGTACCCTGAAGAAATTGCTGTAGCTTATGGTGGATAGCAGCAAATATGAGGTCAAGTGGTGGTGACAAGTCAGAGGAGGGTGCACAGGATATTCTGTTTGGGATTTGAGGGTACCTTTACATTTTGGGCAGGACAGAAGCAGACATAGTCTCTAAGTGAATAGCAAGCATGAAATTATCAAGATCAGTGGAGTACCATAAATAAGTATCATTGTGGTGTAGGGAAGGACCTAATTCCTAAAAGAAAGATCAGAGTCCTAGAAAAAGCAGAACGCATGCCTATTTCAAAGTGAAATCCAACATTTTCTGGTTGAAGTAAAATAGGAGACTAGAGGGTTAGGGAGAGAGAATCCTTTAATTCAGTGAATCTGCAGGGTCACACAGTTTCATTCTGCTTATGAGCTAAATGCATAAGGGACTAATTCCTAGTTGTACCAAGTGAGTCTGACAGTACCCATATGCATTCCATCCTGGCCACACTGTCTCAGAAAGTTAAATGAGCTAGAGTGATGGATGACAAAGACGCATGAGGGGGGCTCACAGCACAGTCCACAGAGGCCGAGGAGAAAGAGGAGCAGGGAGAAGAAAGTGAAATAGAAAAATACTGACCATAGAAAATTAAACAAAACATATCAATGAATGGATAGATAGATAAATAAATGATAACCTATCCACAGAATCAAGAAAGTTTATCTGGACAAACCTAGTTGATACAGTGATGTTTACAGAGACTGGATCTGGGTTAGGCACAGAAAAAACAAGTCACTTCCTTTCCCCACTTACGTAACTGGATGGTGTGAGAAGGTAGGAAGAGTCACATTAAAACTGGGTTCTTATCTTGCTGCTTTGCTGAATGCGTTGATCAGCTCTAACATTTGTCTCATGGAATCTTTAGAGTCTTCTATGTACAGAATCATACCTTCTGCAAATAGAGATACTTTGACTTCTTTCTAATTTGTATCCTCTTTATCGCCTTCACCTATCTCATTACTCTAGCTAAAATTGTGAGCACTGTATTGAACAGGAATAGAGAGAGTGGACATCCTTGTCTTATTCCTGATTTTAGTGTAATGGCTTTGAGTTTTTCTCCATTTAGTATGATGTTGGCTGTGGTTTTGCTGTATATTGCCTTTATAATGTTGAGATTGTTCAAGACTTTTATCATGAAGGGATTTTGCATTTTGTCAAAGGCTTTTCCTACATTTAATGAGCTGATCTTGTGGTTGGTGCACTTAATTCTATTTATTTTCTGGATTACATTTATGAACTTACATATATTTAAACATCCCTGTATGTCTGAGATGAATTCTACTTGATCAAGGAGGATAATCTTGTTGATGTGCTCTTGCATTTGGTTTGCAGGTATTTTACTGAGTTCATCAGAGAGATGGGCTTATAATTTTCTTTTTTTGTTGGAATTTTGGCTTTGTATCAGGATAGTTTAGGCTTCATAAAAAAATTAGAAGTCTTCGTTGATTTTCTGTTACATGGAATAATTTGAGGGCATTAGTATCAGTTTTTCTTTCAAGGTCTGGTCCAATTCTGCACTGTATCCATCTGGTACTATGCTAAAAAGATGTTTAACAGTCTTAGCCATCATGGAAATGCAAATTAAAACTACTTTGAGATTTCATCCTACCCCAATTAAATGACAAAGATACAAGAAACAAACAGTGACAAATACTGGCAAGGATGTGGGGAAAGGAAGACACTAATCACCACGGGTGGGAGTGCGAACTGCTGCTGCAGCTATGCAAATCAGTGAGGATGTTCTTTGAGAAACTAGAAATAGATACATTACATGATCCAGACACACCACTCAGGCATATACCCAAATGACTCTACATCCTACTACAGATATAATTGTTCATCGATGTTCATTGCTGGTCTAGTCACAATAGCCAGGAAATGGAAACAGCATAGATGTCCACCACCTGATGGATGGATAATGAAATGGAATATTATTCTGCTGTTAATAAAAAAATTATGAAATTCTCAGGGAAATGAATAGAATAGGAAGTGATCATACTGAATGATGTAACCCTGACCCAGAAACACAAATGTCATACATGTCTTCTCTCATAAATGGATGAGAAACTTGAATCTTTAGATATGTGTGTTTCAATTGGCAAATTCATAGAGATAAGGAAACTAATTAAGGGGTTATGTGTCTGTCTGGGTGCTACACAGGAGGGGAGATAGAATGCAGTGATATGAAGGGAGAAGAGGAATAAGGGACCAGGAAAGGCTACATGAGGCGGGGGATGAGAGAGCAGGTCAGAGCAGGGATTTTGGAGAAGGAGAGCTAACACTAAAGACCTTTTGAAAAAAGTCATATGGAAACCTATTGCTATAGAATCTTCTAAAGTATATACATATAAATTATAAGAAAGGGTTTAAATGGAATTACCCTACAATGGAGTGGCAATTCTCCTGCCAGACAATATGAACTAGCAAATAAAAGGCCTATTTTCCAAGAATAGACTCTGTTTTTCCGAAATGTTGACTGAATGTCCAATTAACCCTCAATCTATACTTGCCTTTGTCACTGCTCCTGATTAATGTCCATAATTTTCCAATAAGACCCTATTGCTAAAGAAACTACATACGTGAGTTGTAGGATAAACAAGGAAAAATCAAACTTGTACTGACTTCATCTGTACTGGCTAGCTTTGATAGTGCTAGAAGGTTCTATGTATATTACTAGAAGAGAAAAGGAATCAACAGTTTTTTCCATTTGTGAATTTTGAGAGTTATGATCCCGGCTGGCCTGATGAAATGTACCCACTTGTGCATTAGTGGCACATTGAATATCATGGGAATAATTAACCACTTTCTGATTGGATTTAAGGCCTGATTCACAAGATGTTTTCATGCCTTTGAACCTGAGGTAAGACAGGGCAGTCTGTATAGGAGAACCTACTACTATTTTTCTAAATGATACAGTACTAAACCAACTCCTAATGACTTATTGTTATACGAATAGACTAGTGCATTTCTTAACTCTCGTCAGAGAAGCTTCTTGCAGCAGATGGAAATTAACACAAATACCCACAACTGGTTAGCATGCAAAGACTAAGAGACCGCAGGGCACTTAGTCCTAAATTGGACACCTATATCACACATTCTCTTCCAAGACTCAGATATCATTGCAGAAGAGGGGTGGAAAGATTATAATATCCAGAGGTGATGGATGAACACAAGAAAACAGTGTTTGACAGACAGCAGGACAGTTACACATATCGTCTCACAGCAACTGTAACAGCATGCACAAGACCTATGCAAGCTCAAGCCAGAAAAAATCCTAGCACTGAGCAAGAAGCCCCAACTTTAGCTAAGGAGCCATTGGCAGCTGACAGCTGTTGGGACAGGGTGAGTCAGTTTCCATTAAGAGTGTGACTTGGTAGGTTGACTAGGCTCCAGAATATGGACCACACTGAAGAGCATTGGGGGACACAAATTAGCCTTGATATGCCTTAAAAAATAACAGAAGACATGAAATCAATCAGGGGGTGTGAAGGTGGGGGTAAATATAGAGGAGGTTTGAATATGCTCAAAATACAGTGTATGGGGCCTGGGGAGACGGTTCAGTGGTTAAGAGCACATGCAACTCTTTCAGATGATCAGAGCTGATTCCCAGCACCTATACCAGGTAGTTCAGAATCTCCTATAACTCAAGCTCCAAGGGACTCTTCTGGCCTCTGAGGCACTGTGCTCACACACACATAAATATACACAGACACACATGTATATACATACTTATATATAAGAAAATAATAATAAAATACAATGCATAAAATTCTTAAAAACCAATAAATCTTTTCTAAAATTAGTATCCTCAAGTTGTCCCAGAATCAGGACTTAAAAGGATATTTGGAAAAGTGATATTAAGAATTACCTGAAGCAAAATCTGGAATCTAGAAAACATTACGATGAGGGGACTAGCACTCAAGTCCATACAAATGGCCCACAGTATGTCTATAGTGTATCTTCTTACAGGCTGAATTCCACTGAGCCATTGCCATAACAGAGATTTTGAACTTAGAGTAGCAGCCCAGGCAGCCAGGTGGTGTCCACAGTAGAAATACAATTTTAAAAAAAAGATTTTAAGTCTTGGGTATGGGCTTTGTGATCAAAACCTCACAACATGTTGAGGGAGGGCAAATAGATATGACCATTCAGGCAGTGTCTTCCTTAGTATTGACCCTGTTTTCAACCCAATTTTGCTTATCTTTTGTTGAGTTTTAATTATTTAACCAAGTCTTCAGTCTTCCCATGTTAAAATGCTGCAGACATACAGATACCACTTGGATTTCATTACAAGCACAGGCATTCTTACTATAGTCTTGCCTTCTTGTGTGACTTTGGGCATTCTCAGATGCAAGACAATTGGCATGGTGCTCAAGATGTCAAAAACATGATTCACTTGTGTCACTGTTTCCCTGTGGTGGGATTCCTTGTGGTGAACTCACTGGGAATTACACTCCTTGAACTCATTTTTTGCCAAACATTTGTAAGAGATTCAGGAACTCAAGAATATGTGTCTGGATTGGAGGCACATATTTGCTGGATAGGTGGGAAAAGCTCAGACAATACCAAGAAGGGTTCTAAATAATGCTAGGGAACCTTCAAGAAAGAAAAAAGATAAATATTCTAATGCAAACATCCATAATCAGTCTTAAATTTGTTAAATATGACTACAATGAAGAACAAGTCAGTAGAAGTTTGAGGTTTCACCTGCGGTATTAGCTTCTTCTCTTGTTGCTGTGATTGAGACACTTGACCAAAGTGATTTAAGGGTTTATTTTGGCTCACAGTTCATCTTGAAGAGGAAGTCCTTGGAGCAGTAACTTGAGTCAGTGTGTCCTACTGTCCTATTGCATTTATTCTCAGAGAAAGAGTGGCTGACGCTCAGCTACCATTCTCCTTTATCTGTAGCCTAGAACTGAAGCCCAGGGAAAGGTGCCTGCCTCTTTTAGGATGAGTCTTCCCACCTCAATTTTTCTAACCAGGGTTATCCTTCACAGCATGTCCAGATGCTAACCTAATCTAAATAATCCCTCACAGGTTGGCTTGAAGGCTTACCTCCGAGGATTTTCTTGTTCTTGTTAAGTTGACAATTTTAGCTATCAATACTTGCTTATCATGTTGCAGAGCCTGAACATCACCCTGTGTTTCTCTTTTTGCCTTTTTTCTCTTCCACATAACTACAGTATTAAGTCAGACAGTCTCTGATTGCATGTTGAATATATCTTAATACTGTTAAATTATCTTGAAAAAGTAGAAATTGATTAAGACTTCAGAACCATTTGTTTTTGGCAGCCTCCTGTAACCCCAGCTAGTCTGGAACTCTCTATCTAGATCAGGCTGGCCTTGATTTCACAGAGATCCACCTGCCTCTGCTTCCAGAGTTCTGGGATTACAGGCATGTACCACCACACCTGGCAGAACCATTTTTTAAAAATTTTCAGCATAATCCCTTATTGTAAACAACTTTATAAATTTACTTTCATATATTAAGAAGAAAATCATGTCACTTGTATGTATATATAAATTATATATATAAATATATAGTATATATAAATTACTATATAATTTAAATCATTCTCTAGGATTAATTTAAACTAAAATTGAAAAACTGGGGGCACACAAAAGTTGTTTTCTTAATGTTTATTAGAAGTATTGCTTTTTCCAATGCTCAGCTCCCAGCCACACAGCTGTGTGTCCACCATGTTTCTGAACGCCATGCCCAAATTTAAGAGCATGGCTGTCTTTCTCTCTCTTAAGCTCCCACCTATGAATCTATAATAACCTTTTTTTTTTAACAACTCAAAAGTAAAAGAAACAAAAGAAAGAAAGATACCCTCTAAGTACCACTGGAAGACTATACAGTGTCACTTAGGGTATGACTTGACCACCAAAAAAAAAAATTGATGTGATCATAAAGACAGAATTGAATAGAACATTCCTGCAGCATAAATTATACAATTTGAATTAAGAAGTACAACAATACATAAAAGTACATATGCCATCCAATCCTGTTCAGAAAGACAATTCAAATGCTGTAGGTTTGTGCCAATTAATTGAATGTCATCTTCAGCATTCATATGGCAAGTCATTGAAGAGAAAAAAAAAACATTTCTAGTTTTCTTTAATCCCTGGGAGATGAATTCAAGAGGCCAGTCTGCATTTCACATTGTTGGGGAAATTCAACAGTGAGCAAAAGACTCTGTGATTGCTTCTAATTTAAAAAAAAGAATATATATATATATATATATATATATATATATATATATTCATTGCACAACATTATAGGATACATTACTTAATACAGGTATGAAATATAATTTGATAATCAGTTCTCATTACCTTCTTTTGTCCCCCTTCCCTCCCTCCTGTGAGTCTCCATCCTTGTCTCAAATGGTCTCATGTCTCATTACTTCTTTTAGTCTGGATTTCACATATGAGAGGCAGCATGCTGTATTTGTCTTTCTGAATCTGTTTTATTTTGCTCAGCATAATGATCGCTAGTTCCATCCATTTTCCTGCAAGTGACATGATTTTCTTCTTATTTATGGCTGAATTAAACTTCTTTTTCGGAGTATCAGAACATTTGCCTAGTGTGTGATTCTAACTTTTGTCATACTGAGCAGCTTCATAGAGCAGGCGACCTAATTTACGTTGATTTCTATTGAGGCCTGCAAACTCTATGACTTGAATTCTCTTTAAATAAAGAGAGACAATCAAAAGTGAGCAACAGCTTTAGACTAGGCAGAGCTCATTGTATTTAGGCCTCTGTATATAGTTGTTAGTGTGTTTAGATCATGCAGCAACCACTGAAAAACTATAGTTAATTCTTGCCAGCTACTTGCCTAGTTAAGCAACAGAGGTCCCAAAATTTTTATTATGACAAGGTGATAGATTCTTATATTCCAAATGGAAGGTTCTAATCAACATGGCCTCTGGAGGATTAGTGGTAGAAAGGTTTTATTTTTGATCAGTATGTTTTCTAGTGACCAGAATAAACAGTCTTATAAGGCAGTACAACTAACTTCTGTGGCATTGAAGTAACTTTTGATTCTGTTGGCACAGACACAGACTTCAGTACAGCCAGAAAGCTGGGCCATGCTCAAATTCCTTCTAAACCCTTGAATTTAAATAATCACCAACCTCCCTCCTCTGCTTCCTAAATTGCTCTTTTTTCCCCTCTCCTCTCTCCTCTCTAGTTTCACAAGCATTGCTTTATTTTAAGTTCCTGTCATCTCTTTGAGAATATCACGTTTGCCTCTTTTTGTGCCCTCTCCCCCGTCCCGCACTGTATCTCTCTTCACAGCAGTCCAAATCAGCTCCCTACTGCTGGTGATGCAAGTTTTCTAAAGTTTCTCTCAGGTTTCATACATTTTATTTCAAAAACACGTGATAAATAATAACAGTAAACCAAATGGTAAACTCAAAGGCTTCCTGTCACAGAAAGTTTATGTTTTTACAGGACTTCCTCATAGGTTCACATTCTGGGACCCACCTAACACATATGAAGTTCATATGTATCCACAACACCTACCTCCAATACACTTCTAGAGTGGCTACAGACAAACAAATAAACTAAAAGTCATTTTTCAGTTCCTAACGTGCTATTTGTCTATGGCTTTATTAGCAGTGGCCTCTCTTGCATGCCTTGCAAACTCATCCTTTGATTAAAATTATGTTTTTTGCTTAAAAGTCACATTTCCATAAAGATTTTCCTGCAAATTTTTTACCTGTCAGATGAGTGATTGCAAGTCACACGGCAGAGCTCTTCTTCATAGAACTGTCTCACACTGCACTCTATACAATACCATGTGTGGAGACCACAGTCCCAGACTCTACTTTTATTTCTGTCATCAGTAACTAGCATCCCGCCCTGTATTGCCCTCAATAAGTATTATTAATGAACACAGGGGCATCTTGGCAAACTGGTTTTATTTTGCAAATTGGCAAAATGGTTTTATTTTCCAATTAAAATTAGCAAAAAGATATTTTATCATATAGTGAAATGAATTTTTAAAGAATGCAATAGTCTGTAGAAGTTGTTTAGGATCTTCTTGGGAAAGAGAGGAGGAGGTAAGGGGCTGTGGTGTTTAGAATGGGATATTGCCTATAGCCTTGAGTATTTGAATACTTGATCATTCAGTGGTGTTGATTTGGGAAGGTCATGAAATCACTAGGAGGTGTGGTCTTGAGGGAGGAAGCATCACTGGAGGTGGACTCTGAGAGTAGGGAGCCTTGTCCATTGTGTAGTCTGTCACTCTCTATTTTTTGTGTGTGATTGGAGATGTGAGTGCTTAGATTTCTGCTCCAGCTGCCTCCTGCCATCCACCATGATGGATTTTTATCGATTTTGAACCACAAACCAAATAAACTTTTCCTTCTATAAATTGCCTTGGTCATGGTTATTTGTCACAGCAACAGAAAAGTAACTAATCCAGAGGCTTGGAGAGAAAGACACTTGCTTTCCAGTGCTGCTTTTTATTTCCCTAAGTGTCATCCTTTCACATGCCTCATGTATTAGAGGGTTGACAGAAAACTTTATGTCCAAGTTTCTACTTAAAAAATGTTTGAAGATGACTAGAAGTGATGTGATCCTTCTCTGTGTCAAAGTCACCCCACCTTACACTATGAAGCAACAAAATGTCTATTGCCCTTTCTATTTGGATATTAAGATGTAATTAAAATGTCAAGGAATCAATACTTATGTGAATGTATCATCATTTATGTAGTTTTGAAGTCAAGTTACTTAAAAGGGACATAGGAGTTTCCTCTAAATTATCTTTTTTCCAAAAAACATCAGTGAGAATAGTTAGAAGTTGAAATCAGATTTGAAGTTTTTTTGACTCTTCTTCAATAGCTAGGTCTGTCGGTCTCAGCATTTCACATAAAATCTGTGACTCTCACCTTCCACGTATGTCCAATTAAAAGGGACCTATATCACTAGCCTGCATGTAGAAATTATATCTAGAAAACAGCATCTAAACTTTGTAGCCCTATTATCATACGTGTTCACCAGGGATTTCTTTTTTTCTTCCTTATGCAGCTATACTATATTTTTTTGGTCTCTCCTTCAGTGAAGTGAAATTACTGAGTAATTTTATTTGCAGGAGAATAAGAACTGAAGTGGTATGCACCATTTCCAGGCCAGGAATTCTGGAAGGCAAATATTCTTTTTCTAGTCTTTCCTTCATTTTCCATTTCCAGAGTAGTTACAGATGACTTAAGTCCTCTAGGAGATGATGGAGCAATGGCAGCAAAAAAATTCTGAGTTTCTGAAATACCACGTGAAAGGAAAGCTGTTCACCAACCAGGAACATGATCTTTCAATTACTACATGAGCAAGACAGAAACTAAATTTATGTTTCAGCCGTTATACTTTCTTCAAAGTATCAACTGCTGTTACATGTCTTGTCCTAACTAATTCAGCGATTCTGCAACCATGAGATGCTATTATGTGCATGATTACATCATATTCTTGCACATGTGATCTTCCTGGTAAAGGAGGCTATGGGTGATGAGCAAGCCATGATCTAAAACGTTTGAGTTTTCTACTGTATATTTACATCTTTCAGTTATCAGCTGATGGTAATACGGATTCATTTTACTAAATTAAGACTTATTATTAGTGTCAAGGGTTACTCATTCGTTGCTAAGCAAAACTAACTTTGTAAGGGTTTCCCCCCCTTTTAAGGTACGGGGATTTCTTATTAAATGATAGGAAAAAATGAAGAGGATAGGAAAAAAAGAATCCTCCTCTATGGTGACATAGCCTGCTTTTGATAGGTAAATGATGAGCCTAGGAAGATACTGATATTTACACAAAAGAGGATTTAAAAACCTTGCTTTTAGATGGAAGTGTGCCGACAAAAATAGTAAGGAGTAAAAACGTAAATACTAGTTATTTGGTTTACAGAGGTACAAGATGAGAATTAAAAGATAGATTGGAACCATATCATAAAATCCTTGAATGTATAAATGGATATCTTAGCAGTCTATAAATGGAAGATCTACAATAGAAATATACCTAGTATATAAAATAAGCTGTATAGAAACTGTTTCATAAGATGAGCCTAAAATTATATACATATCAGGAGAGTTATTGGCCTGCTGATTTATATGCCTACTGGAACAATAGTGGAATTATTTGGAAAACGCATGAAGAAAGTTTGAATTAGGATATTGACAGTAGGAACGCAAAATAAGTATGTAATTTACAGCAAGATGAATTGCTTAAGATGTGCTAGAGAATAGAAAAGGAAGAAATAATTAATATTTATAGTGTGATTAAGAAACTGATATATTTAGCAAAGACTGTAAGGTCACTGAGAATCATATGGTACTGTTTGTTGAGACAGGGCCTCACCATCAGACTGGCCTCAAACTAATCATCCTCCTGCCTCAGCCTTTCAAATGCTGGAATTTCAGGTATATTCAACCATGCCCCCTTAGGCATATTTTTATAAAGATTAATTCATTTTTAGTTCCTTGAGTTTTATATATGCAGTAGTGTTTTAAATCTTGTATCATTCTTTAGGTCATAAATAAAACCTTTTAAAGCTTCTAACTGTCACACACTATTCTAAAATCTTTAAATATATCAACTCAATAAGTATTCAAACAATCATGAAGTAATTACAATATTAACTTTGTTTTATAGGTTGCTAATATGTTAAAAATCACACTACCAAGGAAAGGGCAGGACACAAATTTTAATTCAAGGAGATGCCTGAACACAAATTTGTACTTTGAATTTTCATGATATTCTGTTTCTTATAAACTCACACTGGAAGACAAAATTTGAGAGACAAGAAAACCACATATAATGTTGTTTGAATATGTTTATGAACATTTATGATAATTATTTTGAAGTCAGATCCTTTTATTGATTTTATGTTTCCTTATCTGAGCATTTGGCATCTTTGGAATTTTTCCAACCAGTAGGTAATGTTGTGTGTAAACAGGCATTGCCAGAGTCTAAATGACTCCTCCAAGACTCATGTTGAAATTTATTGCTACTGTGATGATTTTGGGGGGTCGGTACCTTAAAAAGTGATTAGGTCATAGAAGCTCCAACTTTATGAATGGGTTCACACTCTTCTCCCTGGAGTAGATTAGCTATTGCAGGAGTAATTTACCCTTGTGTTCTTTCTCACAGTGTGGTATCCTCAGCCATGTTAAGATATAACAAAAGTCCCTCACTGTATTATTGTCTCTTGTATTGAACTTTCCATCTTCCATAATGTAATAAGTATATTGTCCTCTTTCTAAATGACCCATTCTGTTATCTTCGCTTACAGGAGCACAAAATGGACTAAGTAATTCCTTCAGACAGGAATATTTCAGGAAAATTATAGGAACTTATATGGGAATGAGGGAAGAGGTGGGATCTGGTGTGAAGCTCTGTCACAGACAGAGGGGATTTTAAAACATAATAACATGCAAGTGCCTCATGAAGAAAGCCAAAATAGTTTGTCAGCCTGGGCTCTCACACCCGGCCCTCTTCTTTATGGCTGGCCGTTAGCCAGAGAAAATCCTCCGAAATGACAGCTGTCAACTGTCACAGGTTACAGACTAAAGTGACAAACTACTCAGGGTGCTGGATAAAAATACTACAAATTCAGAGATTCTACGCAGATTCCTTCTGACTAGATTCTGAGCACTGAGTAGACTTCTATCTCACACCCATACCTTGGAACAATTTTGATTTCACAGTAATACAAATAGTGTGACTTTCTAGTTTATCTAAACTATTTGACTTGATATGGGCCCTTCTATATCCAATTCAGAGGCACAGTGTTCCTATGGTTTGGATATCTGTGTCCCTCCCACAGACTTTGTTTTTAGAAAATATTTTACTTGTTTTTAATTTTATGTGTTTGAGTGTATTGCCTACATGTATGTAAATGCGCTCATGTCCACAGAGGTCAGAAGAGGGCGTTGGATCCCCAGGAACTGGAGCTACACGTGTTTGTTAGTCACCATGTGGATGCTGAGAACTTAACTTGGTCTTCTGCTAGAGCAATCACTGCTCTTAACTGCTGAGCCATCTCTTTAGCCCTTCTCTTACTTTAAACCATCTCTAATTATAATACCTAATGTCATGCAATGCCATATAAAGTTATTTTACTGCATTGCTCAAGAAATAATGACAAAAAGTACACATGTATTTGTAAAAAAGTAATTTTGATTCATGGTTGATTGAATTCTTAGATATTCGAGGGTGGACTACAGAAAGCTCAGAGTGCAGCCTATGGGAATGGAGATGGGATGGACAGGAAGGGAAGGGAATAATTTCCATAAAGTGTCCATAGAACTTTGAGAGGAATACCCTGTCATGGGAAAAATTCCACTGCTGAGAAAATCAGATGTATCTTATTATGTAGAAATGGTAATATTCCAAGTATGAACAGTAAAATGCACCAAACAATAACTATCCAAGTGCCAGCATTCACCTTGGGGTCTGCAATGTCTGGACTACTTTCTTTGAAGAAAGGCATCTTATAAAGAAGTATGACATCAATTGACTACAAAATGCTTTTGCAACTTCCCAGAAGAGTTTCAGCTCACTTCAGCACAATATGACCTGGTATGACCACCCATTACAATATGCTAGCATGTGAATTCATTATGTGCAATATCTAAGCCTCAATGTTGAGCTAAGCATTTTGATGGCTGGGAGCTCATAGATCCATCTTAATAGAAAGTCTGAAGTTTTGACTTTCAGGAATACATCACGGATACATTGTTGCTTTACCTCTCTGTGGAATCAGAGGGCTTACACTTGGGTATCTAAGGGCCTTGCTAGGAGTGGTAGCAGATGGTAGTTTTTATATGTTCTTTTTATAAATGCGTTTTGAGCAGGTTTTTTTTGCATGAATATTTCATTTATGACAGGGTGCTGCTTAGTTATATAAAAAGTAAATACATAATGAGCGAGGTGTAAGTATAGCAGCAATGTAGTGTTGAGGCTAATGGGTGGAGAGAATTTTAAAAATACAAAGCATTCTCATTTTCAAAAAGTACTCTGCAAACTTTAACAGATAAACGATGTGTTTCTTTTCTACTTCCTTTATCCCTATTTCTCCCCTTATTCTTCTAAATGCTTGCCCAGGAGAAGAGGAAGTTTTCTATTCAAGAAGTCAAGCATTTGATTTATTATAAACAGTATTTTTAATAGTTGAGAAGGGAGAAAACAACCCACATAATGTGAAAATAGCAAGGGCAAGTACCACAAATAGAAGCAGCTTGAGGTTAGGAGACCCTGGATGGCAGAACATACAACCATCCGCAGGAAGAAAAAAGGATGGAAAACAACAGCTGCCATAAGCTAAAATGATGGTCCTTGATCTTCACAGGGGACAGGTGGTCAAGATATGCCACTTACTTCATACTGAGTAACATCATATCATCACAGTGTTCTGGGCTTCAAAAATTGTTGCCAAGCTTACTCTGCCTAGAAAAATGTTCAAGTCAACCTGAGAAACTATATTAAATCCTTTTATCCTCTGGGTTTACTTTACCCTAGGTAAATTACCCAAGGAATTTAAATATGTTTTTCTGATTCTCAGCTTTATTTAAATATACAATATTAAATAAATTCATACATAAATAACGTGAAAAATAAATGAAAAGTCTGTAGTTTGGGCCAGTATTTCAAATCTTCTGTGGTAGAAGAACAGACTCTATGGAGATTTTATTTCCCATATTTAGAAGAATATAATTAAAACAAATGACTTGATACTAAAATACAGTTGAAATGACATCCACGTCTGTGGTGATCCAAAGACAATATAGGGTGCAAGAATTTAATCATGGCAAAATAACTGTGTTTTCTAAATGTTCCTTAAAGATAAATACTTTATTTTATATGGAAGATCCTCTGAATTCATGAGGAACAATCCCAAGTTCATGAATATCAGCTCAGCAAGTAATTGCCTCCATAAAGCTGCTATTTCTAGATTAGAACCATTGCTTTCTTGGATAGCTTTGTTTTTCCTCTACTTTCATCACCAGAAGTAGCAGCTGACTTTATTTTCAGTAAAAGTATTCACAAAGAAAATAGCTTTTTATCATGTCATGAGAATAACTACATAGTGACTTGACCACAAGCAGAGACTATATAAACCACTGTGAGAAGATATGTGGGCCAGTCATCTAGGCACACTCCAGCTAAGAGATTCTTGCTAAAGACCAGCCGCTTGCCACATGTAATTCAATTTCATGCCTCAGCAAAATTACAAATTGTTACATGTCATGAACCCTTGACTATTGCTTGAGGGTAGTCAAAGCAGCAATGTTAAATCCTCTTTCAATAACGTATTTCTTTGTATTCTCTAAAAGCGCCAGCTATAATCAATTGCATGTAGTAAAATGAGCTTTTAGGTTGGTTGATTAGGCATTTGATTTACCAAGTGCAAAAGGGATAGCAGTTGAGTAGGCCAGTGGGACACCCCACACTGACTTGCTCTTTGGCCCCCTCTAGTGTTTCTCTTAGAGGCAACTCAGAATTTTCAGTTGTGAATAGTATTAGACTAATGGGTGCTGTGTAGTGTCACAGCTGTTGGGGGTGGGGGATTATAAGAAAACAAATGTGGTCTGCATAGAAGGAATGAATGACAATGTTAGAATTCTTTCCAAATTTTTCTAACCTTCTGCTAAAATAAGTTTTAGAGATTTCCAGGTAGTTGGCATAGTAATAAATCAGTGAGTCAACTAGACAATTTCTCTTGAATTTAAAATTTCATGTTTTAAAACCTTAGGGAAACACATGAAGATTCTTCTGCTTTATTCATAGATTTTGGATTAACCATAGAATAATTTCTTCTTCACTAAGTGATATGTAACATATATTTGTAATTAAAAAATGACAATCTATACTTACATTCTCATCTCCCCTCAAGAGTTTTGAATATCTGAAATTATTGATTCAATGATTAATTATAAGTAATTATGTCTTGTATCATTATTTTAAGACAAACACTTTAAATTTTAATTTATTCTGTGGAAGCTGGCCCTTCTTATATTTGAGTATCTTTTTGATAATACAACAAACAGTAGATTCTTGTATCAGAGAAGATATAGTATATTGATTTAAATAAAATGGCAGATTAACATCTTAAAGAATTAATAAAATACTAAATATAAAGTTAAAAATTTTAAAGACAGAAAAACAAAGAAATATTTGCTTTTTATGTGTATGAGTATATGGCTTGCATGTGTGTAAGTGCACCTGTGCTGTACAGTGCCTTCATAGATCAGAAGAGGGTGTTAGATCCCCTGAAACTGGAGTTACAGAAGGTTGTTAGCTGCCATGTGGGTGCTGGGATTCAAACCTGGGTCTTCTGCAAGAGCAGCCAATGCTTGTAACCTCTGAGCCATCTCTCCAGTCCTCTCATACAAATATTTGTAACAAAAATAAATATATTAAATTTGTGTTTCATTTCATGTTTTAATACCCAGAGGGTCTCCATTTGCTATGTTGAGGCTCCAATTCTAAAAGTACTACCCACTTTTATAACTGATTTACCTATTATGTGACCCACCTCCCCACACGCATTATAAAGCAGAGAAGGGGGAAATTACTCAAAATCCTTGATATGTCTAAATTGTAATAGATTATAATAACTTGAAAGCTCTGAATCACAGGCAGAGGAGGATCCTAGATACAAGATTTTAAGTGTAAATGAGAAAGGGGGTTAGGGAAGAGAGACAATTTCAAAATATGTAGACTTGACTGAAAAAATGGCCAATGTGGGAGTGGACGGAAAAGAGAAGTAAAATCAGGGCTAGTCAGTGAAGGAACTTGAAACTTAGGGTTTAAATCTTTTAGTGTTTGTGGACAAACCAAACGTTTAATTAGAATACTATTCTATGTATATTTAAAACACACCATAATCAAACGGGATTTTAAGTACATTTATACAATAATCTCCTGGAGTAAGTTTTCCTTCTGTTATTTGGGCAGTGATTTCCATTGCTACGCGAAACTACTGAACGCTCCTCATAAATTGTCACTATTTCAACATCAGCATGAATAATGTATATGCAAGGTAGCACAGGAAGAAGAATTTAGATTTGCAAAGAGAAGCACCAGATGTTGGAAACCCTAATTGTGGTTATTGGGCAATGTTTTCTAGTCCATACCTCACGACTTTGACACTTACTGACTTTAACAGGGTTGTGCAATCCATGGACATGGGAATTTAGCTTGGCTGAAAATGAATGCATTTTACCTGATAGTTTTCTCAAGAAGGTGATGGCTCCCAAATGTCTAAATTAATATTTTGACTGAATTCCACCACAGATGTCTCATCTCTATCCAGCACAATGGAAGGCTTGTGTTTGGGGGTTGATTAATGGAGGACACAGGATTAGCCCATAGTAAACTAAATTGTAAATGACTGAAAAGAAACTCATTTGTGTCTATTTATTCATCCTTATTAATAGTTTTGGGCACTTAGAAATGCCTCAAGGAAAGGCAGAACTGCAAGTAAATAAGTTTGTGAAAGCTACCATTAAACTCTGGGGTATTTGAAATACACAAAAATGGTGAAAATTAATGACTACCAAAATCTCAAGAAATCGGATTTTCTAAAATCTATTTATAATTCCAACTTAGGTTCTTGCTTCTTGAATACTGAATGTTTACTTGTTAGAATGAAGAGCACATAAAAGTTCAATGAATGATTTGTTTAAATGCTGATTTCAAACCCATCATGAGAACTTTTTAAAAATAATTTTCAGTGATCTCCTAAATCATTTCAAGTCACAGAAGTTCGATCATTTCTGAACATTTTCATTTTCTTTCAATCTCAAAGTATGTTGGGATAACTGGATAAAGGTAATACATTAGTGAAAATTCAGAACACCCACATTTTAATCATGACAGCTGACACATCCTTTCATACTTCTTGGATGTTTTCAGAAAAATAATCCCACGAGAGAAGGCAAAAAAGATAGACTTAATAGAGAAAATTGTGAATAATCACATCCTGGAGTCCTGGTTGTGTTATATGGAAACTCATTCAAATTATCTGAGCCTCACTTTTCACATCTATAAAAACAAATAGAATAAACGAGTACAAGTACTGTTTCTTCTCTTATATGCCATCATTTTATTACTCTATGATACAATATAGAAGTTAGCAAGTTCTTTTATAAATTCTCCTGAACCACCTTAGTTTGTTTCATGGCCAAATGTAACAGTTTCATAATTTACTAAAAAAAAGATACTGTTTTTTCAAATTCAATGTTCCTCTTGATAATTTTTCTTAAAATTTTAATGTTAACATGATTTTATACATGTATTTATACAAATAAAACACAAATGATACTTTAGCCTTGTGCTTTTGTATTAGATGTTTTTAGTTTAACACATTATGATGGCTCTATGCTGGGTATGTCAGGAGGTGATGCTCCAGTCTGATTTCTCATTGCCTGTCTGAGCTCAGCAAATCTCCAAGCCTCTCAGATACTCATGTCTTCATGATCAATTGGTTCCTTCTAGTAATAGCATAGCAGTTCAGCTAATAGTACATACTCATGGGGCACTCAGGAATTAGATCTCAGATGTCAAGAAAATAGGAGAATTCTAAGAAAATTACAAGGCAAAGAAAGGTGGTGGTGGTAGTTATTGTAGTACTTTTCAAAGCACATGAATACCTTTGTAGATGTTGACCACTAGAGTCAATGTGAGAAGTACTTAGAACAATATTTTGTAATCTACGTGCAAAAAGAGTATGCTCTGTGAACCAATAGCTGTCTCTCTTAAAATGAAAAGGGAAGTTTATTTATGGTAATTGGCTGTACTAAGTTTCATCAGATAATCATACTCCTTCTCTGATCTTAAATAGCTGTTTAAGTATTAGGCAAAAAGATGAAAACTCTAAGAGAATAAATATTGTTCTCACCATAATTGATAAATTCCCATATCAATGTTTACCACATATTTTACAAAGAATCTTTGTATTATAGAAAACAAACTTGCTCCAAACAAGAATATTATAAACAAATTATTTTTTTTCTTATTTAAATAATTGATGAAACATCTAAATGATCATTTGAAGAATGGACTGATGACAAAGATTCACACATTTTCATGTGGGGGATGAACAGAGGAACACTTTCCAGAGAAAGCAGAGCCACAAAGACAGTGAAACTAACTATATAATGTACATTAATCCATGGGAGGATGAGTTACAAGTGAAAGTGATGGCAGAAATGTTGATTTTTGCCAAGACAATTTGTAAGTATTTCTAAAAAATCTCAAATTATTTGTAATAGTGGATGTAAAATTGTAAGTACCTAGTGGATATGACACGATTAGGAAGCAGCATAAAGTGATGAAGGCCTTTATCAATTTGTGATATTTATGTAGAAAATGATTCCTACAGCACGAGAGGAAGAAGCAGCTTGCAAGTGTAAATGAACACCAGGTTTCAATACCTCATGAGGTTTGTTTCCATTTATAGCATTCTTTTAGAAAATAGTTTCTTTTTCATGCAGAACTTTTCCTATCGTTCACATGCCTGAGTACCTTAAATTGTCAAAGTGATTTAAATTTGGTGATATCTGTGTGGTAAGCAGTCTTCTGTCTCATCTATGCCTAGGATCAGGGTAGCCTTGACCATTCTGTCATACAAAGGCAGAAAAGGAATGTTCATCTCTGACTCTTTGATGTGAATGACTGTGGACAAGAGAGTGCTGTTTGTCACAAGCATAATCACAGCCATCTTTCACATATATCACTGAAGAAACCACAGGGACATTCTGGTATTTCAATGCTGAGTTTCCTCTTCTTCACAGAGAGAAAAATTGTTTTAAACTGTCTAGTGTATTCATTTTAGATACTTTGGTGCAGATTCTATAAATGTGAGGCAAAGAATCCAGTGGCTTCCTTTGCTACTTGAGGGTATGTTCCCAATATTTACTATTGGTGAACCTAACTGAGACCTCACTCTTATCAGAAATGGTAGAGCCATAATTATTTACCTCCTGGTACATATTCAAGGGCTGCCTTTGCTTTTAGCAGCTCTTTCCTTCTGAGAGTATTCTTTTAAGATACTTAAAGTAATAAAGTGGATCATTGCACGTTTCTCTCAAAACAAGATTTCTTTAAAAACTCATCACACGAAATTTCTCTTTATTCCTTTATAAAGAAACATACCATTTTTTTTACAACTGTATAAAAATAACCAGTCAATGTTTTCAAAAAAAAGCTCTATGGAAGCTTTCTCTTTATGATTTCTCTTCAAGAATATGTTCAAAACATACAGTAATATTCTTTATTTATTTAGTCTTGTTAAAATTTCTTTGTGTTGATGTCATACAGTTTTCCTTCGGGTTTCTCAAGATAACACTTTTTAGAGTAAATGCTTGTTCTGGATATCAAGGTGTTTTCCAGCCATACTTCTCACTGAAGTACAGGTTGTTCCTCACACACACATCTTGATGAAAATATTTTGCTCTTGGTCACTGACTCAGCTCTTAGGCCTCTGACAACAGCATATGCTACTTTCATGTAGAAGATGCTCATGGATAAATGTAGTTCCTAATACATTTCAGGGATATTTCTGGAGTTTTCATTGGTTTGTAAAACAAGTTACATGATCTTTTCACTTAGTACTTGGCATGAAAGTGAAGAATGGGGAGTTCTGAGCCTTCTTTACCCAGAAGTGAGCTCTTTTCTCAACCTTCATTAACAAGTCCTTAAAATTAACTCTGCAATTCCTATTTTTATACTTTTTGTAAAGGGGTAGTCACTCTTTTTGTCAAAAAGATATTGTGTGATGTCATTTTGTAAATATGACAAACAAGGCAAAATCACTGTTGACAGATTTTAATGATCAGGACTCTTTTCTGTATTTTAGTTGTTGCTCTTTAGGAAAATTTGTATCAGTTGTGATGCAAGTTTATGGTAGAAAACATACTTCATGAAATAGCTCAAAAAAAAAAAGAGATATGAAAGGGTCACATGCAGAGATGTGAAAGGGTCAAGAGAACAAATAAAGAAATACTAAGGGTATCGAGAAGAGCAGTGGTGGGAAGCTGTTGACACAGATAGCCAGTGAGTATTGCTGCTAGAGTCCAGTCAGAACTGGACTTGTGCAAAAGGAGCCGTATGCTGCGGCCCAAGTCAGGGCAAAGCATCTGTCAGAAATGCACTGTAAAACAGGACAATTGGGGAAATAAATCATGATTTCTTTTTGTTTTCTGATGCTCTGATCTCCCTCCAGAGCCTCCCACTATTTGGCTGCATCCAGAGGGTAAGGAAGTCAGGATGAGAGGCAGAAAATGGAAGGGAAGAGACCTGGGAAAACAAACAAAGAATAACCACCTAACTAGCTGGTTAGAGCATTAGTTTGATTTCCTTTCACTCTGGATTTAACAAAAATGCAATCGATTAAAGAGCAGGCATTTTAAAATAAAAACAAAGCAATGTGACAAAACTATTTAAAACTCAGGGTTTTATACTGTCAACTCCATCAGATTCCTACATTATTAAAGGACTTCGAAAGAATTTGCTTTTAAAATATTTTTTTTTAATTATTCAACCTCTTCCCTCTTTTTTCTTATGAAGAAAATCTATTCCTCATGGAAATTCCCTGGGGCCTACAGAGATGGCTCAGTGGTTAAGAATATTTGTTGTTCCTCCAGAGGACTCGGGTTCAATTCCCAGCACCTACATGACATCCATGTCCATAACCCCAGTTCCAGGGGATTTCACACTCTCTTCTGGCCTCTGCAGGCTTTGAATGACATGGGTGCACTTACACACATGCAGTCAATACACTCATACACACAAAATAAAAATAATGAAAGTAAGAAAATTGCCCAGATGAGAAGTGAACATCAAGATTATTGGTTGAAGTAATAGTTCATAGCTCCTCCACCCAGGATTTTAACCCTCAAACTATCAAGGCAAAGATCCTACAGGGAACCCCCAAGGTCTGAGGAACCTGTTTGGGGATGCTTTGTTTTGTGAAGCAATAGTAAATTAAACCTTTGTTAATCCACCTTTATTGGCATAACATGTCTAAGGCAAACCAAATATTTCTTTGAGGTAAAAGTGAAAAATAACTCTGAAAGCTAACCTAAACAAATGAGAATAGAAGTTCAGGAGATGTTTAGGGGTGATGAGTATGTCTATTATGGTATGTTGGAGATGTTCCACAGTAATGTGCAGCTGTCCAAACTTGTCAAATTATCATGTTGAATATATGCAACTCATTGCACATACTCCTACCTTAATAGAGCTGTTTTAAAGACAATGACTCAGGGTTATATTTTAAAATGGTGTAATCTTATGTCTTCTACCTTAATTTAATTTAATTTTTTGTTTGTTTTGGAGACAGGCTTTCATCAAGTAACCCAAACTCTTTGGAACATTCGATATAAACTAGTGTGACTTCAAACTTGCATCAATCCTCCTGCCTCTGTTTCTGTGTGCTGGGTTACAAGCAGGTGCCACCATGCCAAGCTTCATCTTGATGGCTCCAGATTACTATCTCTTCACCTTAGTGAAAATTAGACCAATTTTCCAACTTTTCATCAGAACATTTTAAATAAGCACTGAATATGTGCCAAATACTATACACCATACACAATATGGAGAGAATAAGAACAAGTTTCCTGTTCTTCTGGAGACTATAATTTAGCAGGTGCGAGAGATAATGTGTATTAAGTAAATATGTAAAAATGAACTGTATAAATACTATGTTGTTATAATAGCTGTATAACAGGTAAATGTATATTGGTAGTGTTGTATAAATGTATTTCTTTAATATAATACATATATAAAATTTTAACATATAATGTAAACCTATCATACATGAATGATTAATACTTGCTAATGGGGAAATACTTGTGGATACCTGGAAATCACTTGTTCCACAGAATAATGTCTGATTTCTGTGCATAATAATAGCCCATGTGTTTAAGTCCAACTGCAGTCTATTTTCTCTGAAGACTTCTCCACTTCTTTAGGTTGACTCATGCTTACCCATCCCACTAGTCTGAATTCTATATTTTGCTCCATCTCTATGTGGCCTTGTTCTTGCTCTTGCTACCTTGCACTTCCTTTCTTACAGCTGTCCACTCAATAATGCCCTATTTCAGCTATGGCCTAATTGACGCCTTTTTCAGTTCATATAACTCTATGACCTCTTTACTTATTATTCAGCTCAGAGTTATCCCCTCTCTCACTGAAATATTGCTGACTTTAGAATTTATTTCATGGATTCGGTTGGGCTTATTTGATTTGATAGTCTGTGGATTCATTGAATATGAATGTAACAAGTCACTACTATTTGTTAGCAATGAAAACTATATGTATGCTTTAATAAAGCTTTCATTTTATTTCTTTCATGAAAGGTAGTTCTTAAGGTACGATTATGTTTATACACCTTTGCAAGTGTATTCATTTCAGAATAAATAAGATGCCTTGATTTTGACAGACAGTTGCTGATGAAAACTTGGAGATTGTATGAAGGAATAATGTTGAGTTCTTGAATACATGTCAAAATTTTGAGTGTATGAAATTATTACATTAAAACTGCCATGTTGTTCATCCTTCCAAATACCTATACCTTTCTCTGTTATTTTCTTACATAGCTTAATTCTTGAGTAAAATAATTAAAGAATTTAACTTTCAAAATATATTCTGAGTTAATCTGCACATAAAGAGAATTATGAGAATAAATATACCTTGAAATATACATTAAAACAAGGCCTAAGTATTTGTGATACTTTTATTTTACTTTCCCTTACATTAATTTAAAAAAAATTGTAGGGAAACTTAAATGTTTGATTGATGAATTCTCTACTTCCTAGTCTGTACACTGAGACTTATTTATTCTTCATCAATGCTGGTTCCCATGAATGCTCTACAGAAAGAAGAAAGAACAGAAAGGAGAAGTAGACACATCACATTCTGCTTAGGTCTACTGGCACATTTCCATGATGTCAGCCCTATTTTCTTTTGCTTCTCAAAGTGAGGGCTCATGCACTTATTTATGTTTCTTACAACCAGTTGTCAGGCATAATTCTGAGGCTTGCTTCTCCAAAATGAAGACTATCTAATTACCTATATCCAGTTGTAATTGTGAAAATTTGGAGATAGTGTTTTATATCTATTTTCTTTGCAATTGGTAGGTAATTCTAGTTGCATTCTGACTGAGCTCCTGAAAACAGTACCGAGAAACTGTCTATAAATAAGTAGTTTTGTTTACAGGAACTTAGTGGGGAGCTGGACTTCCACCACCTGCCATTTACCAAGGCCGAGAAGCGAGAGTAAGGGGTTTCAGTCTGCTTGAGATAATTCAAATCACAGCAGAGGGTTTTTTTTTTTTTTTTGGTTGTTATTGTTGATTTAAACCTGACATAGGTAATCTTTCTCTTGTTAATATACCTCAGGGCTAGTTAGCAATGTTATTTTAATTTTTCCTATTGTATCTTCTCTTAAAGGCTTTCTAAAAATCTACTGCATTTGACTACTGTGTGGAATAAAAGACAATAGGCCAGAATGAATATATATATATATATATATATATATATATATATATGAAAATAAAATGCCTACAGTTATGACAGTAAGTATCCACAAACTTTTATACTTACCCCAGTCCTTAAATTAAGCCAGTTAAGGAGATTCATTCCTGGGGACTAGTGGCAAATTGGAGTCTATATGGAATTTCTCAAATGGCCTTCCAAGTAGGTGGGATATAAATATCATGACTGTATTTCTGTTGTGCCCCTCCCATGGTAAGAAATGCAGTCTTTTCTGTCTGATTGCCCTTATGAATGGTGTATCACAACAGAAATCATTGGTGCATTTTGTTTTAATGAGGTGATCACTCAGCTAATAAAAAAACCAGACACTTGTCTCCTGTAAGGTTTTGTAAACTGAAAATGTCATTAGGAAAAGAAGGCAATTCTATTACTAATTTAACACTCATCAGTCATTGAAAGCATGCTATTAAGACACTAAGAAACGAATAGGCAGGGTTTTCCACACTTTCTGTAAAACATGAAGTAATGTGAAGGAATAATCAAAGATAGTCTGGGGAAAAAAGCCTGTCTTTCTCTCCCCACATTTACCCAGTTAGCCCACACTTACCAGTGTCATAGCCCACGCTGACTCTGATGGTTGGGAACATCTGTAAGATGAAGAACTAGTACTGTATTCTGAGTCACATTTTCTATTTTTATTTAGAGTCCTATTTAGAGCTTGGCTACTATTAGACTTGTCCTGATTTCCCTTGGTTACCATGATTTAGCCAGCCGATTATCTACAAAATGCACTTTAGTAGTTAGAGATCGTTTTTGATGGATATTCAAAGTTAGAGGGATAATGAAATTGATAACTTATAGGACAAAAGTTTAAATAGCTTTTCAATATTGTGTATTTATTTAAGAAGAAAAAAAAATAGAATCCTGTTTTCTTTCTGAAAGCTGAAGAAACTTTCAGCAGAAACTGTCATTGAATATAAAAGAATTGAAATAGAGTTCACTGCTCACTGCCCTGTTTTCATTAGTAATTAGAAGGAAGTAGATCTGGAAATAGACATTCATGATAACAAGACATTGGTACAGTAGCCAGTACTTTCAGACATCACCACAAACATACACTTACTATTTCACAACCCTCTTACCCTTGCAATGTCACAATACTGCCTCAGGCAAGGATCTCCTCATCTTTTTTGGGTAAAATACGCATCCCCATCTCCAATAAGTCACTTTTATTGAAGGGCAAACTAAACTTTCTTGGTTTCAAACTTATATTTGTCATGATCTGTGAAACTATACTCTTGCCATTGGAAAGTCATTTTAATGTATTTGGCTGGCTACAGAGAGTGATTAGTGGAACAGTTCCTGGCAATTTCCCGTGGTCAAACATGGAGACTTAGAAATAGAATGTCAAGTGCTTTGCTAATAACACATTTTACTCATATAGTTACAAAAAAAAGTTATTCAAGTTTTTTTTTTCAGTATTTTGAACTTCAAAAATGACTATATTTACTGATGATAGCAAACAGTGACATGGAAGACTTTTCTTTGTCAATATATTCCAAAAGACCTTCTTGGTATTATCCTTTCTCTTTTATGTTAAAAAGTGGTATATGAAATGGAGAATTAATATGTTTAGCAATTTAATTGATGTTAGTAGTCTGAAAATATACTCCAGACTTTCGCTTTGAATGTTTAATGGCTTTGGTTTTTATACTTGAATTGAGCAGGTAATAGCTTGAATGCAGCCCTGATGAAGAAAAAAGCTGAAAATAGTGCTGTTTTTCACTTCTGGCTACTACCATGATTTAGGGGAAATCACTACTAACCAAGACCTTGTGAGATCAAAGACAATGCAATAGCCAGGAAAGGCCAGAATCTAACACCCTCAACTGTCCATTTTTGGAGTGTCAAATGTATGTATGTGTGTGAGTGCAAGTTTCCACGGAAGACAGAAGTTGTTGGTTCCCCTGGAACTGTTGTTACAGAAGATTGACAGCCAATCATTGTGTATGCTGGGAACCACCATAACTAGGGTCCTCTATAAGAGCAGTATGCCCCATTAATCACAGAACCATCTCCCCAGACCCCAATTTCTAAATTTTGAATGAAATCGTTGTTGATTTACCTATGACAAATCACAAATAGAAGAATGGAAAATAGATAATTATAGTTATAGTTATTTTCCTTCATGGAAGGAACTCATTATTTGGGAAGTAGTATTTTCTTTTCCAAGAATGTAATTAGCCCCATTTAAGGACAAAAGAAATTCCATTGCTACATATAGTCATAAGCTGAAGAATTAAATGAAATACGTTCTATCAATACTGTAAATTACAGCAAGAAATTAATGTCTGAAGCAGGCTATATGGTAAAGCTTGTCAACTCTAATGTTTAAGTTGCAAAAGATATAATTTTTTTGCATTCATTCAATCTCTCATTCATGCATTCTACAAAGAAGGGTTTAATAACTACCAATTGCTAAGTGCTACAAACAAGATACACTATAAATAGAGTGATAAATAACATACATAAAACAATACATTGATTTGAATTCAGTTATAAAACTTCAAAATTGTTTCCTAATTTGTTGAATTCTCAGCAAAATTTTTGTGAAAGTTACTTGGAAACAGATGAGCTATTGATGAGTGTTTTCATTGTAATTATAACAGACTCAGTTGTCAGGAATCTTTGGGATCCACTGCTATATCCACAAACTTGCTTATAAGTGCCTGCTTACCTAATTCTACTCTTTGCACTCACAATTAATACATGAAGTGCACTGTTTGCTGTTCCTTGTGTGTGTTAATAAAAATAATAGCTAATCTTACTATTGGGGAATATTGTAAGAGCATTATCTAATACAGTCTATCTAATATCTAACATGATGCAGAGAAACTACTCAAGGAATTGATTTTCAGTGATATTATGAACTCTACCTCTTTATAAAAGGTTTTGCTGCAAATTTGGGGGGCTGGGAACCAGGTGTGAAATGATTTGAAAGGAGTCATCTGAAGTCATCCAGACAGAACATTGCTTCTGTCAGAGAACTCTGCCCCAGAAGTGAGCCAGCAGTTAAGTGTCTGAGAATGATTTCTCTAGTCAAGAGTGATCCACTGCTAGTTTTTGTTAAGAAGGGAAATAATTACTCCTTTCCTCTAAGCCTCCTTTCTCTAACTCTAGACAAATGAGGAGTAGAAAAGAATAAGAAAAACAAGGTGTCAACATGTAGATTCCCACTTCTTCCAACATTTTTTTTACAGTCACTGATTTGACCATATTTCTTGGAATGGTTTCTGTACGTTTTGTGGGACCTTTTGCAATTTTGAGAATGCTCTTCAAAAGGTAAAATACAAATTATACATGCAACACTTAGTAAGTTAAGGGATCCTTGATGGTCAGGCCCCTGAGATTTAAGCTCCATTATATTTGCAAGAAACTTAGTTCTTTGGAAGTGGAGAAAAGACTATTAAATTAGATATGACATACTTTGCAGTAGTGACTATATTTTACACATCTAATATTTGTGTATATGTGCATATTTATTTTATTTTTTTACATTTTAAATTATGTGTATTGTGTAGCTAGATGTGTATATGTGTGTATATATCTGAAGAGAAAGCTGTCTTCATTTTACCCGTGACTCCTCAGAGCCTACACATTGCTTAGCAAGCAGCAAGTATCCAATCACATATATTTTTGAAAAGTATCAGTGGAATAACAAACTCTGTTGTCAAAAAGGATATGTTAGAAATTTGTTATTGATAATTCAAGCAGAAATCAGGAAAAGGAAGATAGATCAAAACTTTGACTTCTGACGACTTCCTAAATAGCCATTTTGGTAATCATCAAAAAGTTCTGGGGATAGGGAGATAGTCCAGTGGATAAAATGCTTGCCATGCAAGTTGAGGACTGAGTTTGGATCTCTAGAACCTGTATTAAAGGTGGGTAGGCTTAGTGGAAGCTTATAATCCCAGTATTCAGGAAACCAAGACGGGGAGTCTCTGAGGTAGGCTAGTTTAGAAGAGCCAGAATTGACAAGACCCTGGATTAGAAAGAAATCCTGTATCAGTGAACAATAAACTGGGGAAAGTGATTGATGTAGACATTCAACATCACCTGTTGTCTTCCACATACATAAGCATACATGTGCATATATGCATACTTATACCCACACATATGTGACCATACATATATGCATGCACACCACACACATACAAAAACAAAAAAAAATCTCTGAATTTTGTAGTCTACATTTTACATCAAATAATGCAATATTGGTTTGGATGATTTAACTTAATGTAATTTCCTCTAGGTTTATGTCTATACAAATGACTCAGTGCATAGAAAAATTGGATAGGTAGTTACCAGAGGCTAGAGAATGGATGACTAGAGTCATGATGGTCAAACTTCAGTTACACTGGAGCATTAAAGTTCAAGAAATTATTACATGCTATGGTAGTAATGGTAAATCTTTGAAAATTACACAGTTGATTTTGTGTTTTCTTGCCATATAAAAACTGTATGAAGCAATTTTTAAGTTAAATAGCCTTACTTAACCATATGCAGACGTATGTTGAACACTATGTTAGCAACACCACTATACAAAGCTTCTACATCCATTAAAATATAATAGGGCTGGAAATGTCTCTCAGTGGCAGAGTACTTGCCTAACATATACAGGGCTTGAGTTCAGTCCTCAGCACTGCCAAGACTAAATCAAACAAATGAACAAATAAACAAAAATATCAGTTCAAGATGCACAATTAAACCACTGCCTGTTGAATTGATGAAACCCGTGTTTCTAAAGTAAAAATGGTCTTACTTTAGATGAAATGAATTTGTGACCAATGTGACTAAAATGGAATGGTTCACCCCTAGGACTAGCTCTGGAGTTTCCCCCACACCAATGTGGGATCAAAGAACAGAACTGAAGAGTGTAACTGTCAGGCACTCAGAAGCACCAGCAGTTAAGTGTCATTGGTAGTGTTTGGCCGTGTTGAAGCTGCTGGAGAGAGGTACAACAAAATGCTGCCCTCTGTGGCCTCATCCTGCAAAAGTATGAGCCTTGTCAGCCTTGACTGAGTTTCTTCCTTTCAATCTGTGTGAGAGGCCATCAGAATGTGCTAGTGTTATCAGTGGACCACTCACACCACAGGAAGCCTCACCCTCAAGTAAGAGGAACATAAGAATAGTAGCACCTTCAACTTGAAAGCTCGCATTTACCCAAGTAGCATTTTCATCTGGAACCAAGATCCTGAAGTTTATTTTTAGTAATAGTATTGTGTCATATAAAATGCATTTACTCTCCTGAGTTCAAACTGCCAATAGACTGTTGTGAAGATGCTGTGCATTGCGGGGTGAGGGAATGAAATTCTCAATAATGTCACACATACTTAACTGCCTGATGTTTAATATTAAGTTCTTCCTTTTTTTGTGCCATTTTTTTCCCTTGGGATACTCCTTTGACTCACTGAAGAAAATTAAAAATTTTAAAACTCACTTTTTAACTCAGATCTAAAATCTAGTCAGATTACAGATTCTAGAAATTCCTCAACAATGAATCTGAAATATTTTATCTCCAATCCACTTTTCATTCTAACATTTGTGGGTTCATCACTTACCCTGGTTGAACATACATACACACACAGACCCCAATTAAATTTTGTGTATTAATTTTTCTTTTGGATTCTTATGCTATGTGGCATATTTGTATAGATAGCAATTGGAGTGACAAAATTATCCTGTTCAAAAGGTTTAATTTTTGTCTTACAAAATGTATTGGTATCTCTTTTTGATTTTTGATTCACATTTTTACTTTAATTGTTAAATACATGTTAAACTTCTTTAAGGTCAAATCTCTTCACTACTTTTCCTATCGGTGTCATATTTCACTATTGGCCATTGAATTGCATGCCCTGGCCCACGCACCTCTTCCAAGGGATTCCTTTTAGGCGTACTGCTATCCATCCATTACCCAAAGTCTTTCATAGATGCATTTCATCCATGAGCCATTCCAGTGTTTAAAAATAGATATGATCATTCCTTCTTTTGAATGCTTCAGAGATACAGCTGGCATTATCATTGCTAATTATCATTCATTTTCTTTATGAGTTAATTTTATATAACTTGTGTTTTCCTTCCTAAGTGTTAAATTTTTTAAGAATGGGGATTATGGTTTATTCACTCTGTGGGACTTAGACTAGTACTCTTGATAGAGCAGTTCATCTGTATAGTACAAAGTGCATAACTGTATGCCCTCACAAATATAAACTATTTAAGTGCATTGAGTAGACAAAAATTTAAGGAGTTAAATCAAAAAGCTAGTTGACGTTGTTTTCTTTTATGGTATAAGTGGTGAATTATTTTATCTTTCACTTTGTTTACTTTTTCTATTGAAAATAACCCTAACCTATAATGTAAATAGCATTTTTAAACCAAAATTATAAATTTTGAGTACATGACTCATAATCCTGAATTAATAATTAAGTCACTCTTGCAGCAACATGATTTAAATGAAGTGCTTTTCTATCTGCTATAACTACTCGAAGAATAATACTAAAGATTTTCCCACCTACGACTTTGTCTCATAATAAATTGTATTGGAAACTTTTGTGTGCTCCTCTAAAATAGCATACCAACTTCAACATTTCCTTAGATGGCATGTTGATTACTTAAGAACATCACTTAAAATTATTTGCAGAGTTATTTTTATAAACTGGAGTTTCTGCTTTGGGAAATTACTTTAAATGTTTGGCCAATGTGGGCCTCTGACAAATAGTGCTTGTCAATAAATATTAAACAATCATATGAATATGGAGTAGAAAATCTGAATTCTACCTATACCATGGGATTTATAATTGTTCTCTTAAGATGCCTGGGATATGAAGGCTAAAAGGTCTATTGCAAATCTTGTATTATTCATTGAGTACACCCACGGAGGACCATGATATGACACTTCTGTAACTGTTGAGGAGGTTTATTGTAAAGCAACTTTCTTCAGTGTGCAATCTTTATCAGAAAAGGGGGAAAAGTACCAGGGAAATATTACTTGCTGCTTTCAAAGTTATTTCCTCCTTGGGTGAAAGGATCTGAGAAGTTATTTGGGGGAATTTGGATTGTGAGGCTCTGTTTGTATATTGCTGAAAATTTTAAGAACAAATGATAAACTTGTTAAACAAAAAGGGAACCAGATTCAAAGGGATGGATTTTTCTCCAGCATAGTCTCTGTGTAAGAGCTGAGAAATATGGCAGTGTTTCATGAACTTAATATCTTTAGTCGGGAATTAGAAGAGCAATTGTCTTACTGGTTTTGTCATCAATGATTTTTGACCTCGGTGGTGATCCAACCAACAGTATTTCTCTTTATGTTTATTAATCATGGAAATGAAGTCACATGTTGGGAGAATGGGCTTGAATGAAGCCAGGCTGGCTGATCGTTCTGCTATCTACAGCTCTGTAAATCAGAGCTAATTATTGAATTTCTCTGAGTCCGTTTATTCACTGGAAAGTTGGTATAATAGTATAACCACTTTCTATGTTATTATGAGGATTAAATGAGTTAATTTCTTTTTTACTTTTGAATTTTAAAGTCAAGGTCAAACTTGCCATGTCTCTAAGGCTTGTTTTGAACTCCTGAGCCTCCTGCCTCCACTTTCTAAGCACTGGGATTGCAGGCATGTGTCACCACATTTTAAGCACTAAGAATGCTGTCTGGTCTGGCACAAATGAAGTACTAGCTCAAGTGTTAGCCCTTACTTACAATGTTCCCTTAGCACCCATGTTCAACACTCAAGATTCTGAATGCAAATCTGATAATACCTTGATTGATCCAGAAATCACCTGTAGAATGTCTAATGATTTTCAGCTTACCACATTCCTGAATCTAGTTCATTTTATCCAATTCTGTGGTCCGGGTAAACAACAGTGCAGCTTAGACTTCCTTTAAACTTAGTTACCTGTTGTGATTCTCTTATGATTTTGATAAACCAAAAAATTCTGAACATAAGAATTCAATTTGCTCTTTAGAACACAAACGGGATACATTCCAGAGCATCCTTAAAGACCACATGGGCTTCTTTGATTTTCTTAAGAATGGAGATAGAGATCGCCCAGGCTTCATTCCATTGCTACTTCTGCTGTAAGTTTTCCTTACAAGCACTGTTTTCCTGCAAGCACTGATGCTCTTAACTGAGGCTGGTTGTCTAAGTAGCAGAATGTGATTTCCTATGCACATTACTGAATAATAGTTTCTGGGAGACTGTGGAAAATATGCAATATTGACATAATAGATCAAGACTTTCATCCTCATAAAAAGAAAGGAATTACAAGGTACTTGCTGACAGGGAACTGTAGCTTGATAGGGCACTCGGGGGCCAGATACACTAAAAGCATTTTGGCACAGTGAAGTGTATTTCCTGGACAGATGTGTTCCATTCATGATAGAAGGGCCTTCCACTTCTCATGAGCTTTAACATGCCAGTTTTAAGTAAGCTGAGACCATGTTTTGTCAGCTACTGTTATCACAGGAAGTTCAGTGTTGTCACCCTCTTAATGTGACATTACTTCAAGAAAACCAGACCAGTATTGTCTCCTGGGGAAAATGCAATGAGTCCATTTTTGTTTCATGTTTTCATCTCTCAGCCTGGTGGTCAAAAGAAGATAAGCGTAGCAGCGCTTGCTTTGGTGTGTATGCTTGTAAAGCCTTGGCCATGTTAGCATACAGCTTTCTTTTCCTTTTCACAATTTCTTCTTATATATTCCAAGTAATATCAGTATTATTGACATTCAGAAAATTTAGCTTGCAAGGTGTTGCTAAGAAGGGAACTTCTTTTCTTAACTAGAAGAAAGAATGCTCAGTAAAACATTTCTTAACAAGGTAGTGAAATCACAAAATATATTTTCTCTATTGTGCGTTTGAAAATCTTACAGGTAGCAGTAGAAGTTATTTCCTCCATTTTTCATGATAATTATAATTTTTTGAGGTCTTCCCGGTGACTATTATTTTCTTTGGAGCTGGATGTATTAGTTAAACTTTCCTTCAGCCATACAGCCCCTTTTCATCATAAAGTCTAATAAGATGAACCCAGTTTCAAATATATATTTGAAAGCTGCCCTTTTACTCTACTTGAAAGGTAAGACAAGCTGATCAAGTAACAAACTACAAATTGATGCAGGCGGTAAGAACAGAGAACTAGTTTTCTGCCATGTAATGTCTGCACAAAAGTGAAGAATATGGTTAAAAACATTGGCGGCAGTCATTTACTGGAAGAGCTAGCACTTCCAGGAACAAATGCATTCCTAATGAATTTGTGGACACTGCACTTACCGCAACAAAAGCAGGTTTCTCACACAGGCACTCCACGGGACTGCCTGTGAGGGGTTTATTGACCTTCTGCACACACTGATGGAAGAGTGGGCTGCCAGCGAGTGAGAGGCAGAGAGCCATCCAAAACGTCTTGGAAAGGCCTCTGAGAGAATTTTTTAGAAGTCATACTCTTTTTCTCTGTGCCAAAAGTCAGCTTTTTTGTTAAAGGATCCAAAGAGTGAAAAATAAATTATATAGTTTTCTAACGATATAGTCATGCAATCCTTCATGAGACCCTCAATACCTGCATAGTTTGTTTCATTCTGAGGCAGCCCTAGTTTCTTGATTGTAGTATAAACATACATTCTAAGTGTCCGAGAAGAGTTATTTTTCCTTCTCACTGCTCATTTACACAATTCAACTATCTGTATCTATATATTAAACAGTAAGTATTACATGACAAAATATCTTTCTTTTGGACGCAACTTAAACACTAATATTAATAGCTTAGATCTTGGCAATAGTTGGTCAGAGATAACGGTTTTCTTCACATCTAGCTAAATCCAGAATGAAAGTCATCCTTGGGTAGTATTTTAGTTACCTCCAGCCACCATCTAACTTATTATTTGGAGCTAATTAGATGTCAGTGTGTCTCAATAAATATAAAACTGCAAGTTTCAAGTTAAAGGAAAGACAGTGAATGAAAGTAACTTTTCCTGAGAAGCAGTTTGCATTGCTACGCTTGACCAACTTGCTTGAGGTTAAACATTCCAGTCTAAATTAATCAGACATTACTATCTTGTTCTTGTTCTTTTCTATGCAAGACCCAATTTTTCTAGAAAATGCACCTTTAACAAGAATAATTTAGTTCTGGTAAAATACAATAAAATTCACATGTGATTGATTCAGTTTTTCTTTCAGACTGAAATTAAAGTGACAGAGCTCTGTAGTCAAGGTCTGTTTTGTGTGTGTGTGTGTGTGTGTGTGTGTGTGAACATTATAATGCAAGGTGAGATATTATAGTGGGTCCTAAGAAAGTTGCTGACAACTGTCACCACTCTCAATCATATATATATATATATATATAGTCAGTTGTGCCAAACTGCAATTGAGCATTCAGTCCTCAAGTTGTTGCTTTGTACATTGTCCTGAAGTATAAAATTGTACAGCCCTCACAAATGTATATCTGCCATTTCATTTTACCAGTGATCTGCTTCACCAACTAAATCTCAACAGCACACCCACTTTAATTGAAGAGTGGAAGAGATGGAACAGTCAGATATTGGCCTTCTCAACAACTAAACAAATGATCATTTCCAGACATCATGTTGGGACTGTGTTGCTTGTTCCTGTTGGTATTCTCAGGATTGCATAATGGCTTTATCCAAGAGGATTTGGTTGACTTGTTGAGTTGAATCTTCTTCCCAAGTAGCCTTCTGTGTGAAACTAAAGGAGTTAAGATGGGACTTTACGACAGGTACAAGAAAAGAAGATACCTTTCAGACAATTAAAACTTGAAATTATCCCAGAGACTCTCTATAATTAGTGAAAAACACTTACATCTGTTTTCACCAAATCGATGTCCAGTTTTGTGTAATAAGAATGCTAGAATCTCTTTACCTTGGCTGTTGACTTAGACGATCATTTCTTTGGCTGTATCATTTGTATCGATGATAAAAATACAAGTGGAAGAGATGGAACAGTCAGATATTGGCCTTCTCAACAACTAAACAAATGATCAGCTAAGTCCCTGATAGAAAATTATGTAAATAGTGCTTTGAGATTATGTAGAGTTCTAGGGCATAAGGAGTACCTAAAAGTGTTTGATGCCTTGAAAGAGATCCACTTTGTCTTTATCCTTCTTGGCAACATGTATCTATCTTCTTTAGTGGGTGGATTTTCAGCATGTAGATTTGTATTTTTTCCATATTCTTTATGTGTCGTGTGTGTGTGTGTGTGTGCGTGTGTGTGTGTGATTATGTGTGTTCATGGGTTGCATGGAAGCCATAGAACTTGTGGGTGGGTCTCCATCTCTAGCATACTGTTGTGCTCCAGTCATCCTAGAGAATGGAGGACCATCAAACAGGTCCTCAGGTAGCTCAGCGGGCGGTGGGAGAGTTCCCAGAAGACTGAGTCAGTGGGCATTTCAGTTATTGAAACCAAGGCAGAGGTTTATATAGGGAGGCCTTTCTGGTCATTACAGAAGGAGGGAAAGTTAAAGGTGGGGTCTTTAGGTAAAAGAGGGAAGGTTGTAGGGCTGATGTGGAAATTAGGAAGGAGGAAATGAAACCCAAAAACCTGGTTCTGGCCTGGGTTGATCTTTGTGAGGGGGAGGGATGAAGCAACTGCTGAGGCCTTCAGTGGCTTCCTGGGACCTAGGTTATTGCATTAGGCAGAGAAAGCCAGACTCCTACCGTCCCTTCAAAGTATCTGGGGTTGCTTGGCTTGCTCAATACCTTTTATGATAGACCCAGACCCCACAAATATAGTCTTAGAAAGATGGTAGAGAAGGCCTTGAGATTTGTCTCCTCCAACATTTGCTTTTTCATATTTGAGACAGAGACTAGACAGGGATAGATTCTCAGCATCATACAGTGAAGCCTGTAAGACATAAATACTGCTATAGTATCTGGGATAAGTTACTACCATCTAGACAGAAGAATTTGTAAATAAGGATGATCATTTTAAACATTCTTAGATTCTTTGGCAAATGTGTTATCACATTTGTGTTAAAAGCTATGTATTCTGTGACACATAGTCTCTCAATGTACTATCTGTCCTTGTAAACTAATAGGTTTGTTTCTTACCCCTAATACTCAGACTTAATGAAAGTAAGTTAGTTCTTCAAACAAGAAAATCATTTCAAAGGAATAAAACTGACTACCAACTTCTGTTTTGCTCTGTAACAACTCCTTCACAGTTTCATGCACTGACTCTTAAATCTGCTATTTGTTCTGAAAAAGATTTACAAATGTAGCAATACTCTCCATTGCTATTATAATAAACTATCTCAGTAATATTGTAAAACTTATAAGAATATTCTATAATTTTAATTTTAATAAAATCTAAATTATAGGAAATTTACCTAAGAGAAAATTAATTTTGTAAAAACGTCACTCCAGGATGAAGTGTTAAAAATATTGATAGAAAAATCAATGCTTCATTTGAAGGAAATCTGAGCAAGCGATGCAAAAGGAGTCTACGTGAGGAGAGAAACAGGGAAAGTATGTTGCAGGATGAAGAGAGAGACCACCTGAGGAAGGAAGGTTGTGTAAGAGGAGAACAGACAGAAAGAGAGATGGTAAGGAGAAGAAAGGCAAATGTCATGTTTTCTTTTATGGGATACACACATTGCACACGTGTTTTCTCTTCTGCTTTGCTACACACAAATACTTGGCATATATATTTATGTGTATGTATGCAATAAAACAGAAGAGAAAACTATTATAGTGAATTAACTAAAGGATGCAGGAAGATGAACCAGAGAGGATGATGGAGTGTAAACCTCAGCAAGACACAGCAAATTCTATGTATGAAATGTCATCATTGAACTCATTTCTTTGTATGTTAGCTAAATATATAATTGTTAATACAATAAAAATGTTAGAAGTTGATATGTATATTTATTTTCAGAGTTATAGCTGAGTGTTCCATAGCTAAGTCTCTTTCAAATGTTATCCATCCCTTCTTTCTACTACTATGGAGGTAATAAGCCATTGTTTTTGTTCAAATTATTTAATTTCAGAAAATCCAGTGATGTATAAAAGATATATTCTCATCCTGCTTTGGGGACAGTGCACTTTGCGTACTCTATTTTGACATATTCAATTATATTCTAGTTTCTTTGTTAAAGTCTATCATTACCTCTCAAGGAACACACTTCTCTTTAAATTTGCAGAAATGCTCGATATTCTAGAAACTAACTTGGTTAAGAGCTTGGTTGCACAGTAAGTTACTAAAACATGACTGTTGGCATTACAGTCCGTGTACCATTTTGATATCATGGTAGTCAATTCAGATTGCCATTGATTTGAGATAAACTTTACTTTTAAAGGGAATTCTATTAGGTTTTTTTTTTTTTTGGGGGTGGGGAGTACTTCTGAAACTCTATGAACAAGAGGAAAAAAAAACAAGCTAATTACACTAATTCACATTTCACCATCAACCACATTATTTTGAGAGTTAACTTTCTATTTCATACCTTTCCTGTTCCCAGATGAAGTTGACTTCTTAAGAAATGTACAAATTTTCTGGTCTGCCCACTCTGCAAGGAGTGGGTCATAAATTGAATCAGGCAGTGTGATATTTCTATTGCCCACTTTTGAAGGTTTCCACAGATTCTTGGAATGAAACACTGTGAAGCTCAGTGTTTATTCTTGCTTCTTGATATTTATGTTTGCATGATTCTATAAATATGAGTTCAAGCTCATTTTGAAATAAGCTGATGAATAATACCACCCAAACGTTTGCATTTTAGATTTTAGAAGAAAGATGTCATTGTCTAAGGTGTAAATTCCAAATATAGTTTGTTGTAGGCAAGAACTAAAAATTAGGCAGGATTTTCTTTAGTCTTTTTTCCAAAACGTTAGCTCCTTAAGACCAAGGCAGTAACAGGTTGTGAACTAATAGTGAGACCTGCACACTCAGTGTCTGCGACTTTTGGGGGGTTGCTCTCTGGTGGCTTTATCAGCATCTCTATAAGTTTCAAGCTTCAGTCAGAATGCTTTGTTTTTCATTTATTTATCTGTTAGTATGTTTTACTTGTACAAAGTAAGAGATTTTATGAAGACATTTCCTTACAAGAATGTAATACACTTTGGCATATTACCCTCTATTACTCTTGGTTATTCCTCTATTCTTCTTTACCCTTCTGAGTCCCTAGTAGTCCCCTTTATAATTTTAAGACACCTTTCTTTGCCCCAAATTCCACATATAACAGGAAATGTGTGATATTTGCTTTTATTTATTTATTTAACATGATTTTTAAAAACACTTTTACTATGTAGCTGAGGATGGGTTTAAATTTGTGCTCCTCCTGCTTCAGGATCCTTATTGCTAGATTGCAGGTGTGTGCCATCATGCTCAGAAGCTATGATATTATGGTCTGTATACCATACCCCAAGTCCCTAATTATTAGAAATTATGGCTGGACATAGGAAAAAGGGAATGAGAAGAGTTTGTGTTTTCTTTTTTTCCAGTCCTGGTGACAATTTTGTTATTTTTTGTATGACCCCCTAATCCTGCCCTCAAACACTGCCCAGTTCCTTTATAATACATTTTTCTTCTGTGCCGTGTGTTTGAGATAGTTGCTTATGTCTGTGAAGACCATTGACTTACACTGGGGCTGAAAACCTTAATAAGAGTTAAAACACAAAATAAGTTTCTGTAATACAGATCCCATAAAGAAAAATGGAGACTTTAAGAAGGTAAATATGTGTTTCTATCTCCCATATAATTCTCCAGAAGGGAATGTTCAATGTGCAAGCCTAGATAAGGAAACGCCGGCTCCTTGCTGGTGGGCTTGTCTTACCATGTTTAACATGTGACTTCTTCTAAACTGAAGAATGTTTCTTGTCTGTGTCTTTCATTGACCAGCTGAAAAGGCAAAGAGAAAAATACATGATCAAACCAAAGAAGATTTGATGATAAAACCAGGAACAATAATTTAGTTATAAGACCAGGTAACTGAGTGGATGTTTTATAATGAATAATGTAGTTGAATAGCAATGTAGGCAGGTTATATTACAAAATGAAAAATAGAGAATAAATAATACACGAATTAGCTTTCTCTACTACAATAACCCTATCTTAACAAGTGGAGCTATGCCAACATACTATAAATAAAATAAATATAATTATAATTGCATACTTACTATAGCATGTAACAGAGGAAACTGTCAGATAGAATAATTTAATAAAATCAGCCAAAATTCTACTAACACAATATTTCATTTTTATACCAAGAATAGTAATATTTTGGGGGAGTGAAAATAAATCCTTAGGGAACTAAACTCTGTGTGAACTGTTCAATATTTGAAACATTCCAGAGGTACCTGTCTAGTGTGTACTGAACATATGTGCCAAATTCCCAGTTTTCTGCATGAAGAATACAAGGCTTAGTTGGTTAAATGGATGTCTTGTTTACTTGAAATTTGAAGAAAAGAAACACAATGTAATTTAAAATCTTATCCTTCTTCATATCAATTATTATGACTTAATAAAACTTTCTACTGTGGTGAGCTTATATAGTATAATTTGCCACTTGTTTTTTTGTTTTCTTTTAAAATATACTGTTTTTAATTGGCATAATAATTGTGCATATTTATAGGGTATAATATGATATTCCAATATATGTGCACAATATGTAATGATCAGATCAGGGTAATTGAGAAATCTATTACCTTAGGCATTATCATTTATTTGTGTTAGGAACATTCAAAACCTTCTCTCATCCTTATCTTGAAGTACGTTAACCATCATCAATCACAGTTGTCATACTGTATCAGAAGACACAAGGCTTTTTTTTTTCCCATCACTGGCACCTCTGTATCTACTAACCATCCTCTCCCCATAGCACCGTTCTCCTCTCACAGCCTTTCCATGCTCTAGTAGCCACTATTCCACCTCTCCTCCTAAGAGATCAGCTTTTAAGCTTCCATGTGTGAAAACATGAAGTACATGTATTTCTGTGTCTCACTTATCTCATTTAACATAATATCCTACAGCTCCATTCATGATACTTCAAAAGACAATGTTTTTATTATTTTTTATGCCAGAATAATGCTGTATTGTGTATATATACCACATCTCTTATTCCTGTCAGTGAACACATAAATTGATTCCATATCTTGACTATTGTGAGTAGTGTTTTAGTAAACATGAGATGTGTAGATGTTTGGTATACTAATTTTTTATTTTACATTTTGAAATGACAAGTAATTGGAGGATTTATTAAAGTAAGAACCACAAAAAAATGTCAGTTAGATGTATTTGTTTAGCTGGAATGAAGTAGCTGTTCATTGATGAGGGCAATATATTTCTGATATCCAAAGAATAAATGGAAGAAGGGTAATATAGACAGAAACAGTGTGATTTCAAGCTATGCAAAGAAAGGCACTTACACTAGTGTCCAAAGACAGAAACCGATGCATAAACCCTTCTCTCTTTCCTCTAGTTTCCTTCAGTTGTTATTTATTCATTATTTAATCTTCATGTAGAGCCTACATAAATATTCAGATATATCTATTTTCTCCAATACTTTCTAGTATGTTTTGCCATTACTTAGATAGAGAAAAAAGCTAGTTTTACCAAAGACATTGTTTATTAAGTTTGTTCTTTGACAATTTAATCCATGAATATCACTCCCTCCCCGTATACTGTTTCTTTTAAGATTGATACCAAGAGCTGAGGAGACTGATAAGTAGGTAAAGTGCTTGTTGTGTAAGCATGAGGATTTGAGTTTTGATCCCACCAAATAAGAAGCCTGATATGATATTAAACATGTGCCCAGGACTAGGGAGGAAAGCCTGAGACAGGTGGCTCTTGGGGGCTTCCAACCAGTCCAGGGAAATAGCAAGGTCTTGTTTCTGTGGCAGACCATATGTCAAAAACATATGATGGAGCGTGATACAGGAAGACACAGTGTGGGACTCTGACTTCACCAATGAAAGAGCGTGTACACACAATACAATTTAACAATTGGTACGGTTTCCATTTCTTGATATCATTGCTTTTTTCCTGGAATGACAAGTATCAACTAGCATCATTTTCCCCAAAGAAGTCTCTATGGATTAAGATGTCAGCAATTTCTAAATTGCAAAAAAAGAAAGAATTGAAGAAAAATGTATTCGTATATATCAAAACTCAGATTTAATCTCTTCTTCCCCTTGAATTCTTCATAAACTTCCTCTCTATGCTACTTTAAAGGTGAAGTAAACATGCAAAATATATATTGAAATGGTCCTTTAATATTCTTGAAAACAACCTCCCACCTATTTTCCTCTTCCTCTTTCCCTCTACTTCCTCCTTATCAGGGTGTCTGTTTTCATAACTGGTTCAAATGTCATGCCTCAATGTAAGCAGTTCACTGAATCTTCACTTTTCCTTTGTATACAAACTCATATTCTACAAGGCACAACTAACTCCACTAAGGCAAAAGATTCCAAGATTAATTTGGAATGACATCTGTTTTTATTTATTTTTTTTTAATTTTAAGAGGATATATTTGACTCAGGATTATGAGCTTTTGAAACATAAAAAAATAAGCTTAATTTTTTTAGCAGAGGGTATTTTTGTCACATGCATTGGAACTTTCCAGAATCATATTTGTGTCAGACAGTACATAACAGTAATTTATTTCTCTTTTTAAATCTTAATGTATAGTGAAGGAATACCTTCTCATTCTTTACCCATAATGTAGTCTTTTACTTAACTCATTTCTGTCCACTACAAACCCCAGGTTATTCATTACATAATTCCCCCATTCATTTTAAATTCATAATTCATATATCTAATGTGGCATGAAATTAACAAACCGAAAGCATTGTTTACTTTCATGATACCTGGCTATGAGCAAAACACTGTTACATGAAAACATTCTATAAACCACCAGATGATCTAAATACTAGTTCTTAGCATGAGTCTTGGCAGTTTAATATCTTGTACATGAATGTATCACTTAGCACTTCTGTGAAAACTTCATAAAAGTTTTGAGTCTGCTGTTTGCTAAATAAAAATTTTACAAATGGAATTACAATTCACGTTTCATAGTATTCATATATTGTATGCAGCTACATTTAAGTAGTTCTCCATTATGAATGTTTACTCCACTTGTGGTAATCTAGGACTTCCAGCCTTCGAGAGTCCTTCTCAGATGTGTCTGGAAGTTTAAAAGGAGAATTTACAAGAGCAAAAACCAAGTCTGTCTCATTGCTTGACATCATTCTCTGTGCTGAAGTTCTCAAGCCACTGGAGTGACATTCATTGATGCTGATTACCTACTTTAACATCCATGAACTATAAACAGTGCATAAAATAAATAGACACATGTATATGCATATATAGTGTTCATTTAGTGTCTTGCTTAACAACATACAGTATATCTGGGTTTTCTACATGTTTTCAAATAGATTTACCCCTTTGTTTTGTTATGTTTATCATTTGAGAAAATGGCTATCTTTAGTTTGTTTAGTCAATCTAATATAGATTTCTAGTTGTTTCATTTTTAAAAATAGTTTAAACAATGCTTTAGTGAATATTGCTGTTCTACATTTAATTCAGTAGAGATAAAGTTAACCATTAGATGTCTGCAGTTTAAGTACTGATAGATGTTTCTAAATTTCCTAAACAACCCAATAGTAGCTTGTGTTTCTACATCCCAACCAAAATTCTTATCTAGTCATTTTCTTAGCTGTTTCCATGTGGATCTTTGTCATCATTTATGTATTTATCACTTATGTATCTACGTATTGGGTATATTTCCCTATGTATTACTACTACTAAAGGGATTACCCTGACCACTGATTAAAATGAACAAAACAAAGATATTTGTTGCAGCACTCATCAAGATTTATGTTTATCTTCCTGTGTAGAGATAATGTTATTTCAGATTTGTAAACTATCAGTGTTTGGCTTTTCATTTGGCATGAGTTTAGGCTTATTTTCATTTACTTAAATCAAAGTACTCACTACCCGGCTCTTCAAACTGGAGAGTAAGGTATGCATTCTGTTTAGACACTACTTCTTTGGTTAAGCCTCTGATGTGGAGGTAAATGCATGGCCAGTGGAATTTTCCTTCATATGTGTCTGTTTATCATTGGAGCAAACTAAGTTCCTCTTATGTGGAGAACTTGGATAGTTGTAAATTTTGCTATGGTTTTGAAGCAGGACTGTTATGAATTTTTCAGCCCAAAGGTTACAGTAACAACCAACTAAACAGTATTATGGTTACTTCATCATTCATAATGCTTTTTAAAATGTACACAAATTCTTCTCCATTTCTAAAGATGAACACTCTAATTACAGCATGTCATTTAACCTTACTCTGAGTTTCAGATTCCAAAAACATATGGACACGTTAAATGTAACCAGCAAGCAATAGAAGTACAAGCTGTATAACAGAGTCCTGTTGTCGATAGAAAGGGATTCTTATTTACACTATAAATTCATCCATCAAGGACTTACTCATATGGCCTCTGACTCTGCTTACGGGTTTTCACATGGCTTCTGAAGGTGCTTATATTCATTTTCCCAGGAGATATATTAGCACACATCTACCGGTCAATGTCCACAAAGCAGAGGCTATTGTGGTTCACACAAAGGAGAATCACACAAACTTCTCTACATGGAAGTATTTAGGGTACCAAGACGCAGGAGTTCAAAGTATATTTGGGAGCCCAGTCTCAATTCTCTACTTCAAGGGTTGACATAGAAGGAATTTACTCTGTATTCATACTTCAGTCAATCACAAAACTTTACCAGCTTTCAGACATTCTTCTGCTAAACTCGTGACTTTTGCCTTACAGAAAACACCCAAACAAATAAAAACCCTTACATAATTAGCCAACATTCTTTCTTTAAATTGACTTCTATTATTTTATGTAAACATATTTTTGTCTATAAGAAATTACATGTGGCCAGAAATGGCCAGTGCCTTTAATCCCAAAATTTGGGAGACAGAGGGCAGCTTGGTCTATATAGAGAGTTCTAAGTTACTCAGGACTACATAATGAGATATCTTTTAAAAACGAAAGAAATTATGTGTAACTATTCTAAGCAGAAAAACAAGAACTCCTGAAGTAAATACAAGCATAATTTATTTTTCTATTTCCAACAACATCATAGTTGTTTTTTTCTCTTTGTTTCATGGTGGATAAATAACTTCTAATTTCTTGGTATTGAAGTAGAAAGAACCATTTTTGTATTCCAAAAGAATCTCACATGTGTTACTCCTTTGAGACGGTGATTTGGAAAGTTGGGTTTTCTTTTTAATTCCATTAGTGCAAGAGGAATTAAAGATGAATAGTAACTGAATACATTTGTCACATTGACCCACTTAAGAAAAATGATTTAAAAATTGTTTTAGGAGGAGGGATTTGATACCCTGAAAATGTTCCCTTTACCTCTGTTTAAAAGTATGTGAGACTGGAAATGTACTCACAGGTTCAGAGTATGTACAGCTCTTGAACAGGATCTACATCTGTTTCCAGAACCTTTATTGGGTGGATCACAAACATCTGTAGCTTCTGTGGGATTCAACACCCTAAAGACATCTATAAACGGTCAGTGTAATATATATTAGAAACCTATCATTTAAATGACATAGGTATAACATAAGCAATGGAGGTAAAAAAATCATGTCAGAATTTATTATTTCCAATTTCCTTCTAGAAGTTTCTCTGCCTACACTATTTTTTATGCCATCATATTTGCAAGCAAAGGTTCAGGCTGAGCAAAGTGAAGCCCCAATATGTTGAGGATTTGAAAGTGGAGAGAAAGTTTGCTATGAGAGCTACTTTCTTCTCCATTCCCAAGGAAGCCCACTGTTAGCTCAGCTTAGAAGCAAGAGACATACTTTGTTTATTAATATATAAAGTTGTTTATTATTTAGTAATATATTTGTATTGAATTTTCATGCATTTTATACAATATGTCTTAATCCTATGTGGCCCCTGCTTCTCTCTCTGCACCCCTCCCATATTCTGCCCACGGGACTTCATGTGTTTTGTCATATATGTTAAGGCCTATCAAGTCAAGTCTGTGTGCCCTGATATCCCCCAGGGTGAGATCATCCACTGGAGCCTGTTCAGCCTGTCTAGGGTCACCCCTTTAAAGGTGATCAACTTTCCTTCCCCTGGCATTGATCAGCTGCCAGTAGTTCCTTGTCAGAGCTGTGGCTTCCTGCCTGCTTCCCCAGCTCCATGATGGATTTGTTTGACTGAGCTTGTATGGGTCTTAAATTGATATTTAAAAGCCAAATATCAACGCCAAAGATTCAACTAAGCAAAAATTTCACTGTCCATTCTGCATTTGTCACTAATCTTGAAAACAGTAAAATAAACAAAAGAAAACAGTTTCAGTTTTCCCTCCTGATTCAGAAAATAGAACTCATATGTATACAGAAAGAATAGTCATGTAAATTATAGATAAAATTCTAGGCTGCATCACTGACTCACATGTCAATGAATTTACCATTTTCTTAATTGGAAACCAGTAGAAATTTATATTTGGATCTTTATCATCTTATATAACTGATCAACCCACTCTCTCCATTCTTAATCATCCACCTTGCTCATTTTTATAAGACCAAAATCTTTTAGGAAACCTTGATATTCCTGGTAGATGAAACTGTAAATTAACTATTCAAATATATACCAGCGACTGCAAACCACATCCATCAAATTGGTTTGAGTGTATATGGTAAATGCCTTAAGTAGCTCTAGGTATAGTTATTCAAAGAGTTTGATTGATTAGCAACTTGACAGGATTTAAAAATAACTGCAGAAACAAATCTTTGGACACTTCTGTGAGGGATTTTTATGGTAGGTTAATTGAGCTGGGAAGTGCCATGCTAAATGTAAGTGATCCATTCTGGGGATGGTGTCTAAGACTGTATAACAAGAAGAAAAAGAGTTGGGCAATAACATTAATTTCCCTCTGCTTCCTGCATGGGAATGCAGTATGATAAGTTGTCTCAAACTCCTGCTACCATAACTTCTAACTATTATGGTCTCTGTTCCATTGAATTCTCAGCCAAGATAAATCTCCCCTCCTCAAGTTGCTTCCATCACACATTTTGTCACAGGAATGAGACACATAAGTAGTACAGAAGACATGTTTTATACACTTATAAGCTGACTTTTGTTTATCATAAGTTTGTTCTATTTAGTTAATATACCCATCAAAACTTGTGAGTTTACATTACATTTCAATCTCCGTCCTTTGTTTCCTATCTCAGCATCCATTCCTCCGTTCCACAGCTTATTCTGCCCTCAACACCCTCATTTAAAATCAGGTGTTTATCATATGCATTCAATGCACAAGGTGCAAGGTTTGGGAAATATTGGAGGAAACAATAATACAGGGTATACATACCTCTTGAGGTAAAAACACCTGGATTTGAGGCTGAGCTCAACCATTCAGTGATTGTGCTTCTCAAAGAAAGTGGAGTAACATCCAAATTGAGTATGCAACCTCAAGCATGTATTTACTCAAAGAACAGTCAGGTTCCTTCCAAGGCTCATTTGGCATGTTAAACAAGGGTCCACATGCAAATCACTCACCATATGTCCTCAGTGATAACAGATAATTAAGAAAGCTGTTAGTCTGTCTTTTGCTATTATAGTCTCTTTCCTGAAATCCAAAGAGATCATAAAGAAATATGATTTATTTATATTAGACTAAATTCTTCCACAATCAGGAAGTGAAGACATACAAAAACTGTAACTAAGCCTTGAGGAGAATAAGGATGTTTTCCTGGAGAGGTAACACCTGGGGTCCTAAAAGATTAGATGGGGAGTTGCAGTTTGGAGGATACCATAGGAGTGACAGAAATAGGATTCAATGTTAAGCTGAAGAAATCACACTTCAGAATGTATATTAGTTGCTTTTCTATTGATGTAATAAAATACCCCATTGAAAAAATAGGGAAATTAGGGCTTATTTTATTTATAGTTCCAAAGTGGATATATTTTATTATGGTGTAATGACAGGGAAGGTATGGCAGTAGTTTGGTGTGTCAGTCAGGAAGCAGAAGATCACATTTCATCTACAATAAGGAAGGAAGAGAGACAGAGACAGAGAGACAGAGAGAAACAGAGATAACAAGAAGTGGAGCTAGGTTATGAAACCTCAAAGTCTGTCTCCAGTGGTCTGCTACTCAAGCAAGACTCTACATCCTAAAGATTCCACAGCCTTTCCAGACAGTACCACCAGCTGGGAACCAAGTATTCAAATACATGAGCCTGTTCGGGTTATTTCTCATTCAAACCATCCAGTTCTGTCCCTAGACCCCATAGGCTCACGGTCATCTCAAGTTGCATATTGTCCAGGTTCAAAAGTCCCCATAGTCATTACCAGTCTCAGTTCTTAAAAGTTCCAAAGTCTCTTCTGAAATTCATGACAATCTCTTAACTGTGACCTCTTCTAAAAATAAAAAAAACAAATTATAGACTACCAAATATATTGGAATAGAATATTCATTCCCATTCCTAAGGGGAGAAATGGGAACATAATGAGTAAAGATTGGAACAAAGCAATCTTAAGTTCAATAGGGCAAACATCAAATCGAGTATTTCTATGCTTAATGTCCAGAGCTTCCATTTCTATGAGCTTGGATGCTTCTGCCTCTCTATTGTTGCTGCCTACAACATACCATATCTTGGGTTGGTCCCGTGGCATATATGTAGCTCTCTTTGACATATATCTCATGGTTCTGGCATTTTCAACACCTTGGGATCTCCACAGCAACCCAGGTTTCAAATTTAAAACTTCACACAATGATCTCTCAGGGTTTCCTCACAGGACTCCAATCCTGCCACATGTTACCTGGTCTCAGCAGCTCTCTAAAACTGCAGAAGAAGAATTCATGACCTCCTCAATCCTACATCTATTGTGCCTTCAAAGTCTGTGCCACACGGATGATGCCAACAAGTTCAGTTACCAACTTGGAATTAAACCCTGGCCTTCTTCTGAATGTTTAAACTGATGGAAACTTTCCTAGGCAGCTGCTTTCTAGAAGCAGGAAATCACTTAGGCCTTCTACTTTCACAAGTTAGGGATCTGGGTGGAGTCTTTCTCTCTGGGCACCATCCCAATTATTCCAAGATAGCAGGAGGCTTTTCTTTAATGACACTAGTCTCTTTAAAAATTACAGCCTCTTTGTCAGTACACAGCTTGACTGCAATATTAAGCTTCTTAGTCCTCTTGTCCTCTTCAAACTGCCCGCTTTAAAATTTTCTTTCTGCTCCACTTGTTATTCTTTTTCACTGTAGATCGATATAAGAGTAATTAGTAATGGTCATACCACAGACTTGATATTATGCTGTCTTGAAATTTTCTCCTTCATAGAATTTAGTCTATTTCTCTTTCACTCAGCCTCAGGCAAATTCTCAGGACACAAGCATAATGCAGATGTATCATTTGCCAAATTGTCACAAAATCTGCCCCAGCCCAGGTCCTCATAGAGTCTTTCTTCCCTCTGAAACCCCATGATCTGCGCCTCCACATTCTGTGTTTCTCTCATTATTGCTGACTTCTAAGCTCACACAAGAATGACCCATTTATCTCTACCTACAGCAGTCAATGGTTTTTCCATGCCCAAGGTGCTATTCTTTCACAAAATAATCCAAATGCATATAAGCCACATGATTAAGTTTATCACAGCAACAATCCCATTCTTGGTAACAATTTATGTTCTAGCTTATTTTTTTTTTGTTACTATGATCAAACACTCTGACCAAAAGCAACTTGGAAAGGAAGGGATTTATTTGACATAAACTTCCAGGTCACTATCTGTCATCAAGGGAAGTCAGGACAGTAACTGAAGGCAGGAATACAGAGGCTGGAACCATGGAGGAATGCTGCTTGCTGAATTTCTCAACTGGCTCACTCACTGGTTCATGCTTAGATAGCTTTTATACATCCCCAAACCACCTGCCTGAAGAATGGCAACACCCATCATGTGCTGGATAATCCTACAGATATGACCAAAGACCAACCTAATTGATTTAATTTCCCCCGGTTTGAAGACTTCTCTCAGATGACTCTAGGTTGTGTCAAGTTGACAATTAAGACATACCAGGACAATATGAGGTGCATATCATCTGGGTGAGTTTTAGAGTACAAAAAGAGGGTAAATGATCTTACTAGGTGTTTAAGGACAAATTACCAGGAGGACAAGCCTTAACAGATTTTACTAAAGACCTTGAAGAGCACAGTTCACATAGAGGAGTTGCATGCCAAATGTATTTCTCCCTAAAAACTTATTCCTAAGCTATGTATAAATGGCACCTTTATCCCCAACACTTGGGAGGCAGAGGCAGGCAGATCTCTGTGATATTGAGACCAGCCTGGTCTACAGAGCAAGTTCCAAGCCTGCTGAGGCAACAGGGACACCCTGTCTCAAAAACAAGGAAAACAAAAACAACTGCAACAAACTTGTTGCAGTTTGGAAAATGGCTTTGTGAATATGAACAAGAGCAAGACTAAAAGCAGAAACAAAAAACAGAATCAAAAGATACTAAAGACCTAAATGCAAGGGAGTGGTAACTGGATTATATTGAAATGAGCATGTGTTTCTTATTGTTGAATGAACCAGGAAATCATTATTCCAAATGTTGGAAGACAGACAATTTCTTTAAAATAATTTTGTTGACAGATACACAAACTATAATAGTGTCACTAGAAATCAGTATAATACTTTATCTATTTAGCAGAATAGCTATATTAGGCTTTATCCAATGTCCTGTGGGCTGCCTAGCCTTTGCATTCTAGGCTTGGCATTTATATCAGGTATGGGCTCCATCCTATAAAGCAGACTTAAATCCAATTAGAAAGTAGTCGGTTACTATTGTAATAATTGTACCACTATTAAACTGGTGGACATATCTTGCAGGCCACTTGTACCTCACAGTATTCACAGATGGGTAAACTCCATGTTAAACTTTTCTCTTCAGGTAGCTTGCATAGCACCTTCTAGCACTTTGGAAGCTAGATAGTAGAGATGAGGTTTGCAGTCAGCACCAGGTTGATTTCTTCTTGTTTAGTCTTTAATTTGTGTGCATAATGTATTCAGCAATAGGGTCATACCATCAGGTTCTGGTGGGTAACCAAGAACAGGAGACATGGCCAGTATTATTTAACAATCTATAGGACCCCTGGTTAATAGCTTCAAAAGAGAGGCATCCTTATACAGGAGAGGATGATAAACATAGAGAACCACAACTGGCCAACATGCAGTTAATAAAATGCTTCAGAATTCTTACTCCTGAATAGGACACCTATAACAAATTTCTACCTCCAAAGGCTCAAGGATCATTTTGGAAGAGTGGGTGGAAAAGTTGTAAGAGCCAGAAGAGGTAGATGATCACAAGGAAGCAGAATTTTCCAGACAGCTTCTCAGTTACTCACAAGAACTCACAGCAGCGATAACAGCATGTACAATTCCCACACAAGTTCAAGCCCAGCAAAAACCCCAGGATAGACATTGGGAAGTGATTAAGAAATCCCAGTCTTCCTTGAGAAACTATTGGCTACTGATGGCTGTTAGGAAAGGGAGATTCAGTCTAGTCTTGTTTAGGGGTGAGACTCTTAGTAGTTTGACCAGGCTCCAGTGTATGACCCTGCACTGAAGAACATTTGGGGACACAAATGTGAGTCTATAGGCCTTAGTAGATGTATATTAGATATAGAAATTTGGTGGAGGTTTATTAAAGAGGGGTGCAGTTTTTCATGGAATCTAAATATGATCAAAATATATTGTATGAAATTTACAAAATTCAAGAAAAAATAATTAAAATTGTTATCACTATGTTTAAAATTTTGAAACAGGTAAATGGAAAAATATAGGACAAATGTAACAAAAATGCATAAAATTCTCTCTTCTTTTTCTTTCTTCCTTCTCATTCCAAAGGCCAACCCTCTTAAAGATTTGATAAGCATCTTAACATTGAATGTTTTTATATTTGCTACCACATCCCTGTTTAAAGTATGCATAATATTTTATACTATAGTAGTTTATAAATTTTTTATTAATGTAATCACCATTTTTCTATAGTTTATCATTTATTGAGATTTATATATAGCTGAAAGTATAGGTGTCACTCATTCTAAATGTTCTATTGTTTTTTATTATATGAAGAAGACTTACTATATTTTAATGTCACTAGTTTGAATATTGTACAGTTCATTCCTATTATTTCACATGCAGTTTATCATTAAAAATGTTCAACATATTTAGGAATGCACTGGGGTTTTGCTAACTTTTCTGTTTAAAAATGTAAAGGCCATAATCTATCATTAATGTGATCTTTCTGCCCCACATCCATATTACTGCTAAACAGATTTATCAACTAATTTTAGCCTGAGCTTGTGTTTAAGCCCACACAGTTGCTCAACATTGTCTCTTACATCTTTTTCCTACATCCTATATTCTTGTCTTCTTTAACTACTTCTTCTATTTTTAAAAATTTATTATGATAGGACCTTTTATATTTTAATATTAATAATTGGGATAAGCATCACAATTGATAACATGTAACAGTTCAATTAGTAATGTTTTCCTTTTTTGGTATATCATACAATTTTATAACATCTGTCCAGTGACATATATGGTAGCTCACTTAGGGCCTAGAAGCAGAGCTATGCTCAGACTTTGTAAGTATAAAAGTATCATTATTTCATCTTCACTCGCTAATTCTGAGCAAGTTTAATTTGACAAGCATTTTCCCCTAACACATTGAAAACACTATTCCACTTGTTTCTGGTGTCTATTGATGCTGTCAATTTAATTGTCATTTCTTTGGAAGTCATTTATCTGTTCTTTCTCATAGCTTTTAAGATTGTTAAGCCGTACACAGTTCTATTTCTCTCTAAGCTATCTTTATTTCTGAATCTTGGAGACCTTACTGGCAAAGTATCAGCTAAAGACTGAAAGCTGTAGCAATTCAGCAATACCGGATACAGCCATGTCAAAATGGAGGTGTGGTGATGGAGGCAGAATTGCTAGCTGATTAGGGGGCTTGGTTATAGAGATGTTAGTAAAGAAAATGAAAATGGGGTATTGGCTATGGTGTCGAAATGAATTTTAGACTCACTGAGCTGATGGTAGTAACTGTGATATGATAAAGATTACTTCAGAAATGAATCCAAGTATGCAAAGTATGGGGAAAAAGGTTTAAGAAGTTGGTAAAATCATAATCAATGGGGAGAAGGAGAAAAAGCTGACATAATTTTGATAAGAGCTTTCAGGTAGCAGTGGTTTTTTTTTGTGCTGACTTATATTTTATAGAAATGATTTCTTATATGAGATACTTTCTATCAAGGTTTCCTAATTTACCATTTAAAAATGTTTGATTCTCATAATTAAAGCTTCCACTGGTACAAACTCAGGAATCTATAGTTCCTGAAAATTTCCATGTTATTAGCTTTACCTTAGAAGTCATGCAATTACACTTTGTTACTTTTAATGAGAAATATTTTATTGTAACAAGAATATCGAACATTTCATGACATTTACATTTTAAAGGCTTATAAAAGCATCACATCTTCATGTTAAAGTTTGGTCTAGAATAACCCATGAAAAGGAGGAATTTCTTTAAAGATATGTTTGAAATTGGCATCAATATAGCATACTGCAGTGTAATTGCTGTTTTATATACTGTTCTGGGTGTGCTTACATTAATAACAGAGATTTGTGTTCTGCTAAGTTATAAAAAGCAAATGGAATTTTAATAATATTTTGCTTTGGTGAGCTTTCTTTTCCTTTTGACTTTCAGTAAGTTTTTATTTACACTAAAATTTGGGCAAAATTTTACTTCTTATGTGGCTTTGTCTATTGGAAAGAGTATTCTATCCATAACTCTCTCTGTTTCTAAGTCATAGTGACTATCAGGTGTTCTGGGTATCTGCAGATGCATTCTTGTGATGAGCAAAGTTCTATTGAGCATCATTTTTCAATACATCATTTCATCTACTTAAAAATGTATTTGTGTATGTATTTTCAGTTCTTGATGAACAGCACTCAAATACCAATTAAACTCCTTATTCCAAGCCTTGTTATTAAGCTTTTGTTTAGATTCCAAGGCCCGTAATGAGTTGCATTCAAAGCATTAGTGATGGCACTTTCACAAGGTATAAACGTTATGTTCTTGAACCTACTCCTAGCTATGGACTATATTAATATTAAGCTATGGATCTTTAAAACTATCTAAAATCAGAAAAATATAGATCATTTATCTCTCTCTTGTTAGTCATCTCCTATGAAAATGTTTAGCATTTTTTGTACTGTTTAATTATATCTTCCCTTAATAAGTCCCATATAAGACTATGATCTACTATCTATTATAAGTTCAAAGATTTCTGGAAAATTTGCTCTGTATTTCCTATATCATCATACATGGCTTTCTCTTAGTAGCATGTTAGTATGTTTCTTATACATGTTGAACATTGCAACTTAAATCACAAGTCAAAAGTAAATGCAAACATAAGCGCAATGAAATTTAAAGAAAACATCCTTCAAAGGCTATGTGTTCACTTGTGGAAGCCATTGCCATTTGCTGGAATTGAGTATAGGTAAGCATATTGGTTCTGGATTAGGGTTTGTAAGTTTGAGGAAATTTACCATTGGATGGAAACTTCATCATGAAAAGATTAATTATAAGACCTATGTTTAAATGGCTTAATTCTGGCTATATAATGTGAATTAAGTGGTACAAGAGAGGTTTCTTGCCAAATATCATTTTCCTCCTTCCATGCTGTGGATGTGTTGTGCCAATGGTTTTATCTCTATGTTTGTGTGCATGTGAACTTGCCTGGAAGTAATTATCATGAACTCTAAAAAACTGTAGATATTTTATTGTTGTTAGGCATAATAAGACCTTTATCGTGAGACATTTATAAATACAAAATCCAAAGAAGGGGACTGAAGAGATGGCTCAGAGGTTAAATGCAAGAGCTGCTCTTGCAAAGGACCCGGGTTCAATTCCCAGCACCCACACTGTGGCTAACAATCGTTCATAACTCCAGCTGCAGGGGATCTAACACCCTCCTCTAATCTCCACAAGCATTGTATGACACAGGTGCATTTACATACATGCAGGCAATATATGCATACACATAAAATTTTTTAAAAATTAATAAGATATTTTTAAAAGCCTAAAAATATAGAAAATCATTTTTATTCTCAGGTATAAGGTCATTGGAATGTTTGCACATAAACAGCAATAGGATGGAACTGATAAATTGTTTTGTATGCTTATATTTTCTCCTGTCACTTAAAAATATTTCTGTTGAGTTTCTGTGTATATCATATAATAGATCTTAATCAAATTTAGACTCTCTTACCCATCCACATGCCGTCATAACTGCCCCCCACCAGATTTTATGTATCCTGTTATATATGGTAAGGCTGATCTGGTCAAGCATTTGTACTTATTTGCACCTAGGTTCATCCTCTGGAGTCTAGTGAGCCTATTTAGAGTCACTCTCTTAAAGATGATCAGCTCTTCACTCAATCAATAGTTCCTCAGCTAAGATTAGGGCCTATTACCCACTTCCCCAACTCTATGCTGGGGTTTTGTCTGACTGGTTAGCATGGGTCTTGTGCATGCTCTGACCATTGTTACAAATTCCTATGACCAAGTTCCCAGTGACCTAAAAGCCTTTGTTTCCTGTGTTCATGCACCAACCCTGGCTTATAATCTTTTATCACCCTCTTCCACAATGGTCCCTGAGCTGTGGATGAGTGAGGTTTAATATAAGAGTCCTATCTAGGGACACACACTCCGCAGTTTCTTATTCTCTAAAATTTAGTCAGTTGTGGCCTAGGGTGTGCATCATACTCTTTTATATGTAGAATATTCACTGGTGATAACTGAGAAATGTATTAGTATTCTTTCTACTCTCTGTTTTGCTATACTCCATGAATCTTACGTATAGAGGTTCCACTGTAGAGAGGTTACTTAGGGCAGGGAAGTTCTCAAATATATATTATCTGTGAGTGATCAGTTGAACTCTGTAATAGCCTCCATCTGTTGCAAAAAAGAATCTTCTTTGATAAATGGTATATGGTATACTTGTCTGAAAATATAAGGATCCATGCCTAGCATATAGTACAAACATTCATTTGTCTAGAGATATGGTGGATTTGGTTTTCTCTAAGATCTATCACCTCTACAGCCATGGGTATTTGGCTATATTTACAGTGCCACCTGTGAATTTCCTCCCATTGAGGGGGTTTTAAGTATAATTAGGTGATGATTATCTTCCTGAATAAAAGTGCCACTACTGAACCAATAGACAGTCTGCTGTGCCAGTCTTTGTGGTTACTGAGCTGTAGAGATGCATTGGACTACTCATTGATTTTCTCCCTTAGCAATTTGCATAATATCCTCTAGAACTATGGGAGCTAGTCTTCAGAAGGAGGCTTCTAGGTTGGTTCCAGCTCCATTGCCCAAGTACTCTGTCTGAAATATGTCCTGTCATCAGCAATAGGGTCTTTCCTTCAAGTACTGGGAGGGAATCAAGGCTGAAGCAATAGCCCGTGTTATTTTGGGACTCTCTTGGACTAGCCTGACCAATTACTCAATAACCTTCCTCTCTCTCCCCTTGTCTAATCACCCTTCTCCCTCCCCAGTTTAAGTGTCCCCGTTTTCCCCTTGTTAATACCTGTCCCTATTACCCCCTTCTCTTGAGTTCCTACTTCCTCTTTACCCCATGATGGCTTGAATGTCCTTTCCTCCTTCCCCATTTCCACTTGGAAACATCTGTTTCCTGCTATCCTCCTCTTTTGAACTCTTTCTTTCCTTTTATATCCAGGCTTCCTTTATATTTTACTGGCTCCTGCTGTTACATCAGTGTGTATACTTAAATACAAGGGATTGGTGTTACAGTCCACAAATGAGGGAGAACATATGTCACTCGTTTTCTGAAACTCTGTTACTTCAATTAGTATAACAGTTTCTAGTTCCATTCATTTACCTGCCAGTTTCAAAATTTCATCTATGTAAGTGTATCACATTTTGATTACCCTTTTTTCAACTGCTGGACATTTAGGTTTTCTGCATTTCTTAGATATAGTAAAAACAGCAGCAACAAACCTGGATGTACAGGTATCTCTATAGTAGAAGGAGAATTTGCCAAGGAGTGGAATAATTGGATCACATGTAGATTCATTTTTAGTTTTTAAAAAGTTTTCCACACTGCTTTTGTAGTATTTGTAAGAGTTTGCATTCCCAACAGCAGTGAATGAGCTGTCCTCTTTCCCAACATCCTCTCCAGCATTTAACATCTTTCATTCTCTTTATCTTAGCCAGTCTGACTGGGGTAAGATGAAATCTTAAAGCAGTTTTAATATGTATTTCTCTAATTACTAATGATGTTGAGCACTTTTAAGGTGTTTCTTAGCCATTTTCATTCCTTCATTTGCGAACTCTGTTTAAATCCATAGCTAATTTAAAAAAAAATTAGATCACTTATATTCCTGTTTCTTTGCTTTTTGAGTTCTTTGAATATTCTTGATATTAATCCTCTGTTTGATGTGTAGCAGTTGAAGGTTATCTTACACTCAGTGAAATTCCTCTTTACTTCCTTGTTTGTTCCTTTTACTGTACAGAAGCTTTGTAGCTTAATGATATCTTTGGTGACCTTTGACATTAATGTCCAATTTAGAAAGTCCTGTCTTACACTATATTTTGGAGGCTGCTGCCTATGTTTTCTTTGAGCAATTTCATAGTTTCAGGTTTCATATGAATGTCCTTGATCTATTTGGAGTTAACTTTTGTGCAGGGTGAAAGATCAAGGCCAAATTTTATTCTTCTATAGGTGGAGATCCAATTTTTCCAGTACCATTTTTTGAAGATGCTATCTTTTCTCCGTTCTTTGTTCTTGGTGCCTTTGTCAAATATCAGGTGGTTGAAATTATATGCACTCATATTTGAGTCTTCTATTTTGTTCCATTGATCTACGTGTTTGTTTTAGTGCTAGTACCATATTGCTTTTATGACCATAGCTCTGTAATATAGTTTGAGATCAGGTACGGTGATTAACCTCAAGCATTGCTCATTTTGCCCAAGAATATTTTGGTTATCCAGGGTCTTTTGTTATTTCATATGAATTTTAGCATTTTTTTCCAGCTCTATAAAAATATAATGGGGATTTTTATTGGCATTTGCATTGTATCTATAATTGCTTTTAGTAAGATGGTCACTTTCAAACTATTAATTCTACCAATCCATGAGCATGATAGGGCCTTCCATCTACTAGTGTCTGCCTCTATCTTTTTCTCTAAAGATTTAAAATCTTTATTGTAGAGATCTTTAATGTCTTTGGTCAGGTTTATTCCTAGATATTTTTTGAGAATAATATAAATGGGACAGTTTCCTTGGATTCTTTTTCTATTTGTTTTTTATTGATATATAGAAAGGCTACTGATTTTTGCAAACTGAGTTTGTAACCTGCCACTTTTCTGAATGCATTAATCATTTCTATCAGTTTTCTGAGAGAATTTGGGGGATCTCTTATATATACTATCATGTCATTTGCAAATAGTAATAGTGATAATTTTTCCTCTTTTTTCCAGTTAGTACACATTTGATTTCCTTCTCTTGCCTTATTTCTTGAGAAAGTTTTAAGCACTATACTGAAAAGGAGTGGAGATATTGGACAGCTTTGTCTGGTTCTTGGTTTTAATTAGGATGCTTCTAGTTTTCTCCATTTATGGATTAGTTGTATATAGCTTTAATTATGTTGAGGTATGTTCTCTCCAGTTCAGTTTCCTCTAGGACTTTAAAATAAATGCATGTTGGATTCTGTCAGTGGCTTTTACCGAATCAATTGAGATGCCCATGTGATTTTTGTCTTTGAGTACATTTATATGATTTATTACATTTAATGACTTACATATATTGAACCATCCCTGAATCCCTGGAATAAAGCCAACTTAATCAAAGTGGATGATCTCTTTAATGTATATACAGTTTGCAAGTATTATGTTGAGAATCTTTGCTTCTTTGTTCATTAAGGATATGGGCCTACAATTTTCTGGTTTTATTGTGAATTTTTTTTTTGTTTTGGTATTAAAGGCATACTGGCTTAATAGAAGGCATTTAGGAGTTCTCTCTCTGTTTCTATGCTTTTGAATAATTTAAGACGCATTGGCTGTAGATCTTTTTGAATGTCTTGGAGGATTCTGCTGTGAATCCATCTGGGACAGGACCTTTTTTTTTTTTTTTTTTTGCTTGGGAGATATGTATTACTGTTTAATTTTCCTTATTTGTTGTGGGTCTGATTAAGTTGTTGATTTCTTCTTAGTTTAATTTTGGTTGGTTCCATGAATTTAGAAATTCATCCATTTCTTTTAGATTTTCAAATTTAATAGAGTATAGGTTTTTAAAGTATTGCCTTATAAAGTTTTTGATCTTTTCAGTGTCTCTTGTGATACTTCCCCTTTCATCTGTGATTCTGTTATGTTTGGATTTGCTCTTTCTTTCTTTTGGTTAACAGGGCTAAGGGTCAGTCTATCTTGTTTATTTTTTCAAATAAACAGTTATTAGATTCATCAATTCTTTGTACTGTTTTCTTTGTTTCTATTTCATTAATTTCTGCTCTGATTTTTATTTCTCCTAGTATACTAAATTTGGGTTGGGTTTGTTCTTGCTTTTCACAATCTTGAGCTGTGCAATTTCTATGTGCTTGCTCTGATTTTTTAATGTATTCACCTAGAGCTATAAACTTCCTTTCAGAAAAATTTTCATGGACTGCTGAGTACAAAGTACATTCATTGGTGCATATGTGGAATATCCAGTAGATGTCTGTTAGGTCCATTTGATGGAAGATGTCATTTAATTCAGTTGTCTTTCTGCTTACTCTTTGCCCAGTTGACCTGCCTATTAGAGATAGTGGGATATTGAAGTCACCTACTGTACTTGAGTTGGGGTTATAATCCCTCAATACTGTTTTAATTGGGTGCACCAGAGTTTGATGAATATATGTTCATGTTTGTAATATCTTTTTGGTTAATTTTTTCTTTGATTAGAGTGAAGTGACCCTCTTTATCTCTTCTAGCTCATTTTAATCTGAAATCTATTTTGTCAGATGTTAGAATTACAACACTTGCTTACTTCTTAGTGCTATTTTCTTGGAATAATTTTTCCATTCTTTCACCCTAAGGTAGTGCCTATTCATGAGGTTGAGATGTTTCTTGAACACAACAAAAATGTGTGTTTTGTTTCATACTCTATTTCACTAGCTTGTGTCTTTTTCCAGGGGAGTTGAGGCCATTGATATTTAGAACTATTAGTGAAATATGTGTATTGGTTACTGTAATTTTAATTTGTGTGTTTGGTCCTATTTTGTGTTTCTATAGTTATTCCTTCCTTTGTTTTCTTTCTGGAACCTCTTGGATATAGTCATTCCTATCTTCTGTACTTTATATAACTTCGAGTGTTTCTTTGTAGGTTCTGGTTTGGTAGAAATAAATTCTTTTCATGGAATAAAAGAATTCACAGAAATGGAAAATGTTTCATTCACATTTGACTGTAATACATAGTTTTGCTGGGTTAAGTATTCTGGGTTGGCATTCATGGTCATTTAGAACTGGGAATACTTTAGTCAAGACACTTCTGGCTTTCATTTATTTGCATTAGAAAGTCACCTGTAATTCTGATGGGTTTTCCTTTATACATAACTTATTTTTCTCTAGCAGTTTTCAGTACCTACCCTTTGGTCTGTACATTCAGTACTTTTACTATGCTATGTCGTGGCAAGTTTCTGTTCTTAACCTGTCTCTGTGGTGTTCTCTGTGCTTCTTGAATGTATATGGATGTGCTTTACCTTAATTTAGGAAAGTTTTCTTGTCAATATCAATGGCCTGAAGTTCTTCCTTTTTTTCTATGCCTATGATGCATAGATTTGGTCTTTTCATGAAGTCCTGCATTTCCTGCTATTCTATTTGTGTGTGTGTGTGTGTGTGTGTGTGTGTGTGTGTGTTTAATTATAGTCTTTGCTTAAGGAGTCCAGTTCTTCAGTTTTGTTGTCCAGTCTTGATATTCTGTTTTCTGTTTCAAAAATTGATTCTGTTTGTGAGGCTTTTTTCCTGTGGTTTCAAATTGACATACCGAGTTTTTCAATTCCACCTTCATTTTGACTTGGGTTTTCTTTAATATTTCTGCCTCTTTTGTGAATTCACTTTTCAAGTATTTAATTTTTTTTGTTATTTTATTCTGCTGCATAATTATTTTTTGTTGAGCTTCCATCACAAGTTTATGCCTATCCTATTTGAGTTCTTTGAGTTGTTTCTCTGCGTTTTAAGTTCTTTGACCATGTTTCTGATTGTTCTTTTAAATTCTGTGTTGTGAAGTTCCTCAGGGTGATTCTCATTGTAGTACCCTTCTGTTGGACTGGTAGAATTTGTTGGGGATGTGTTCTCTTGATTTGGTGTGTGCTTTAGGCTCTCACAAGGTAGTAGGCTAGTCTGTGAAATAGGCGGTTTTGTGGTAGGCATATCAGGAGGGGGGCCAAGGGCACGATGGGGGTGGGGACAACCTATGGAGAGTCTAACAAACAAAGCTGAAGAAGTCTGAGTGCAAGGGATCAGGATTCAATGGGCAGCTTTAGACTAAGAGGGGAATCCAGAGATCTGAGGTGTAATAGCAGGAGTGGGCCTGGCCCAAGGCTAGAAAAGAAAGGAACAGAGGATAGGAGTGGGAAGATAGAGGTGCTCAAGTTGCAGGGGAATCAGATGCAGTAGAATTGATCTGATTTACCAAGGTAGTTGTCAGGAGGGTCTGTGACAGGAAGCCAGGGGCAAGGCGGGGACAGGGGCAGTTTGTGGAGGTTATAACAACCTATGCTAGAGGATTAAGCTAGTATGGGTTAGGAAGCTAGTCTGGACATCCGAGGTGGAAGAGCAAGAGTGGACCGGGGCACAAGATTAGAAGGGGCTCCAGTCACTTTTTACTTCTGTACATGTTTGGTACATGCTTTGCACACTGCATATGATATATCTTTTTCCTTCCACTCCTTTGAAATGTATGCTACTAGATAGAATTAAGTACTGCAGCTAGGATATATTATACAGAGCTCCTTATCTGTCCTTCATCTAATCCCCATACTACTAGAAACAAATACTTGTGCATTTGTTCACGATTTTAAAACTGAATATATTCTGTCTAATAAAATGATGAAATAAAATCCTCAAATGAAATGATGCCAGTGTTGTAAGGTCAACAATGTCAGTTTTAGATGTTTAACTCTCAGGACATTGAAACATTTCTTTCAATAATCAAACTTACTTAAAATGTTTCAGTAATGTTTTAAATCTTTAGTATCTTTTCTTTTCCCTGGTGAGTTATTTCTTATAGGAACCTGACCATCCCCAGCTGCCTCTCTGCAAACCTCCCCACCCCGTATCACTCCTTGAAACTATGTTCTTAACTCAACTTCTATCAGCTAATAGCCCATCACTGTAGAAAACATACAATGATGGGAAGACTTTCCTGGCCAATTCAGCTGTTACTAATGGCCAACTTTTTCTCTGAAGTTTCCCATTAGCTTTGTTCAAATTCCCCAGAGTTGTAAAGCTGCAGAAAGTTTCTTTTTATTCCACATTCTCCTCTTCTCCCTGTTCATTTATAATGTCAAATCTGCATGTTTGTCTAGAAGCCTTCCCTACCTTGTCGCTTGCTCTCTGCTTGCCTTTCATATGCATTTACCCAACAATCCACTCACACCTTCCACTTCTCCTTGGTATCTGCTGGTAGAGGTGCCAAATGGTTGAAGATTTGTGGACTTATATGGTTGTGCATAGTTATCATAGTCTACTTGTTGAGGTCTATGTTTGTATAATCAATACTATTTAACATGTCTATTTATTATTTATTTTCCATTCATTACAATAAAACAGCTTCTGAATATATAAAGCAAATAATAACAAGAGCAATGCATAGAATGTCAAAACGAACTTTATCTCTTCAATAAAGCCTATCTCAAAAGTCAGTGAGAAATTCCTTTGAAATGTTAAAAAAAAAGTTGAAAACAGATGTTCCTTGTATTGTAACTTCAAAATCACTAAGTTCGGACTGCATGACAATGAACAGGAAACATTTTCCAGACCTAAGGGCTCAGCACCAAGAATTCTCTAGCCACTACTTTAGTTGCCAAATCTAAGAGAGGTGAGGAGATCCCATTTACTATACTCTCAAATTGCTATCAATTCCAAAGGTTTTGTGGTCAAAGAACTTCCACTTCCTGTTGACAATACAAGGAGGCTGCAAAGTTTTGGCAACACAAAATGAGTTCTACATGCAGCCAAATTCGAATCATTATGGTTCCTTGGGAGTGGGAGAAAATATTTCAAATGCCTCCTTCCATTAAGATGAATTTTGAATTTTAAAAGGCCCTCAGGAATAGTTTTACTCATAAATATGAAATATATTTCATTCATTAAAATAAGCAGAGACCCAGAATTAGAATCAGCAAAAACATATGAGCTCTTCACAATAACTTTTAGTTCAAAGCAAAGATAAATGGAGAGATGCTGAAGAGACACAATGCCCCCTAAATCTCTTTTCAAATATTGTAGAGCAACAGCAAAATTACTCTCTGGAAGAAAAAAGATGAGTTTAGTTACACCAAGGTTCTCCCTACTAGTTTATTCATGTCCAAAAAGCCTCTGTCAACAACCTGCCATGTTGAAGTCAACCTAGCTTGGATCCTGGTTCTTATTTCTCAGTTACAGTTAAGAGGCCATCATTGCAGCAGGCTTGGTCAGTTCTAAAACTGTGGCCTTGGCATTTTGCTGACCATTTGCCCCTCCAGACTGTGCAATCTCACTGTAAAGTTTCATATTCTGTTTTAGTAGTCAGAGCTACATATTCTCTGTACTGTGACTTCACAGGCTAGGCACAATTTATACATATACATATGTCAGAAATGTTTGTTATGCAGTTATCATTAGGTACACTGATATACATAAGGATAAATATCTGTATTCTATTCATTATTAGGTCCCTAACGTCTTTAGTTGCAGGCTGTCACTTGGTAGCTATTTGTAGCAATTACAGTCATCAAATTCCCACTTTTGATACAGATAGTCCAGATTGTGAGCTCTTTACAGAAGATTTACTTCCAAGAAATAAATATAATTTAATTAAATAGGTTGTGTTACAATCATGTTTGGAGATTTGCTCTCCAAAATTACGTCTGCATTTGACCTATCATATTAACTTACAGACTTCAAGAGTGGGAGCCTTACTGATCTGTCAGTGTGGGTGCCTGTGAAAATCTCACAGCAAGTCAGTGGCAGAGTTCAGAATGTACATGAGCTCACAACCAGGTGAGTGGCACACGCCCACACTGAGTAAATGCAAAGTCATTTATTTAAAAATTAGCTTTGAGAATTTTGTTCAGTGTCTACTTTCGTCTTTCTTATAAGTTCAAAGTAAATTGATATTTTTTTTCATTCTGAAATTTTTGAGGGAGATTGTTTCTAATTAAAACTTATTTTACCTGTAGGAGGAATTCATATCCCCTCCCCCTCTCGGGCACAATGCAGGATGGACCTTAGCCAGCTCACCTGCTATGAGGAATAGAGCAATGAGTTCATGGCATGGCACTCTGCTCTAGCTAGTCGTGAGGCCAGCTTCTGCCCAGCATCTGGAAAGAACCTGCACTGAGATGATCTACCTGGGGACCAATTACTATTGGTTGCAGTTGGAATCCCAACCCATAAGGCAATTGGCTAACCAGACCTATAAAACCCCTTGCACTTCCTTGAATAAAAGAGCTTGCAGCGGCTTGCCACCGCCTGCTTCTCACTCAGCTCCTGGAGTCTGTTGATTCCGTGCCTACTCTCCTCCCCACACTGGAGACCCTTCGTCCCCTTGGGTTGGCTCCGAGAACAGGGACCCCCAACCTCTCTCTCTCTCTCTTCTCTCTCTTTCTTTCTCTCTCTGTTGGTCAATATGTGTAAGTCCAAAATACAGATGCATAAAATTCAGATACTGAGAAAAGTAACTTCCTGTCAGAATTTTGTCCTACAGTGCTTTAAATGTTTCAAGCTGAAAGTCATGAAAAAGCTCATTCTTTTAATGATTATATTAAAATCTTATAGCTGTCAGCATGGAACAAAAGAACCCTTTAAATAATATTTTTCAAGAAGTCAGTGCCAAAGTTTGATGTTCACTTTCTTGCAAGAATAACACCTTTTTCTAAGTAACAAACCATTTTCAGTAAAGAATATGCTGTTCTAGAAATTCTAATTTAGTGAATATTTTGTTATAATTCCTGTGCAAAATTATTTCATGAAAATAACCATATTATTAATAACCATAGTTGGTATGCTCTATACACGATTTGTGTGTATATATGCTTTATAATTTATGTTTATATATTTATATTTTATAATTCTCATGACAAACCTATTAGATATATACTGTTATCCCTATTTTAAGATAAAAATGAGTCTCAAATATGTTGTTAAGTTACATCTTCTTAAAGAGTAAATGTTGAGGGTCTATAAGTCTCTGTTTCAAACAAACCTGGATTTATCTTTTCCTGCTAAAAATAGACTAGTCAAAAACACTTAAACTACACTTTAGATGACACCCAACAGTGGCTGTGCCAGACTAAGTGAGCCCATCTACAACTTCAGAAGGAAAACATGATTTCCCACCTAAAATGATGTAACAGTAAGCAGAGTATTTTAGAAGGAAAGAAAGAAAAAAGACTCCCTTCAACAATATGTTTCAAAAAAGACTATGTTTAAAAAAGACTTTTGAATCATTACAAAAGCAGATATTGAAGAGAATGGTTCTGTACACAGTACATAGTACACAGTAGTGTGTGACTCTGAGCCCAAAGTGGCATGCCCTATTCAATGCTACCCAAAGAAAGGGCTCCAGTGAGCATCTTGAGGCGAAGGAGCACAATCAACACACTGTGTGCTCCTGATACTCTTCATTTCATGATCAAAACCAGAAATGCCTTGACAGTAACTACTGGAGAAAGGTAACTGACTTGGTGGGATTCCCCACTTAAAATTTATATTGAAAGTTATTTGGTATTATTGAGATATTTGGTAATGTCTATTTGTAACCCAGGCACTTGTCATCTGTGTACTATGAAAGCTTAAAGTCATATGTGAGGCATCATTAAGTCATGCATTTCTCACATGGGAATACTACTCTTTGCTATTTTGTTTCACAAACTTCAGCAGAGTGGTAAGAAATGGAGCTGAATGTGTTCACACAGCGTAAGACACTATTTAAAGAGCGAGGAGAGGCAAACATGAAACTAAAATTTTCATAACAAAGAAAAAGATAAAAGAAAATAGTTATCCTTTGTTTAGTCTCTGTTAGAGAACAAATACTCATAATTAAACTGTAACTGGAATCAAAATGTAGTTTGGGATAAACAACCTAAATGGCCTCCAAGATAAATTACAGTACTCATTTCTCTATTGTTGGTTTGTTCTCTGGAATTTCACAGGGAGGCAGGATGGTAGAGATTCTGTGATTCTGTACTTGCAGGTCCTTACCAAGCAGGTTCTCTTAAGCCAGTGTGCTTAGCAACTTGTTTGAGTCTAGCCACTTGCTGGCCATCTGTAACTACTTTATAATCTCATTACCAGAAAAAGTAAAAAGGAAAAGAAGAGAGAAAGAAAGAAAAATAAAGAGCAAAACAAAACAAGTTATGCTGTTGTTCCGCTCCGTCTGTCGAGGTTGCGTGCCCATCCAAGTCAGTCAACTACTCCATCCGCAGCCATCCACCAATTATTGGGCATTGGGTTCCACCACAGACCTATTCTGCAGAAATATGTGGCTTCTGGATCCTGTATCATTCTTACAGATTTTGAGAGGAAAATATATTTTAATTATCTAAACATTTAATTTTTGGTTTTATTTCTCTATATATTAATTTTAATTATACATACCTTACTGTGTTGTGATCTTTCTGTGTGGCTAAGTTTATGGTAACATTTGACCAATGAAATGTTTTCTAAAGAAGAAAACAGCTTGCATGGAAGTGCCTCACTCACACATTGCCATGAGTGGGAATGGAGTGTGAGCACCTGTGTTGGTAGGATGGCTAGAGAGAGAGCAGACGCTGCATTTACAGAGAGACTAAGTTCCTTGTTACCAAAATGTTTGCTCATTCTGTGGTAGAAATACTAATCATTTCTTGGGACTTAACAAAATGAAAAACAACAAAAATACGAAAAAGCTCTTAGGTTAAAAGCCTTAACTGTTTAAAGTTTGTGGCATAACATATCTCCTCATGAATTTACAAAGTTCAATAGTTTTAGTTCACACTCATCATTCTGATCTATAGCCTAGAATAACTTAATGTGGAAAGCAAATGTTACAGATAATATGATGACTTAAACAAACCTCTGGGAATTTTATTTGAAAATGATAGGCCTTAATTCTTCTGGCAGACTTTATTGTTTTTATCCCTATAGCTTCACAGAAAAGGAGAGAACTTTATTGTTGACCTCCCTAAAGCAGGGGTCAGTAATGAAGGCACACACGTGCCAGGCAGCCTGAGGACTTATTTTCATTGGCATGCATGCTTGTACAGCCTTCTCTTGAATGATCACCAGCTGCATTTTGTGACATGTGAGAATGTGTGGGTGGAATAACCACTTCCCCACTTATCTTCTGCTTGTCTCAATGTCACTGTTCCCCACCTGGCTCACCAGAGAACAGGTGCCATCAATGAGGTTTACCACTTGCTTAAGGACATCAACCTCAGCTACACTCATTGTCCAGACCTTTGTCCATTGTCAGAAAATCATAAAAGATTTCAAGTGAAATGAAAAAAAAATAGACAAAATAATCCGTGTCAAGTGGGAACTTCATATATTTGAGACTATTTTTACAATCTTCATAGAAGTTGGACAGCTTTTCAGAGTCATAACTGATTAGGGTGATTTGAACCTGTAACTTCTCATTCTGAAATCTATCATGATTTTATTCTCTCTGACTCTAGATCTTCATAGAAGACAGTGACTATTCATTATGACAAATCCCTTAGACGGTTATGTTCTGAAACACTACTCCAAAGGCTGCTCATTTGTCACAACATTTGTGAATTAAAAACCACCCTCTCCCCACTACAACTCCTTGGAGCCTTTAATATTCAGTGCATTGTGAGCCTTCAAGTGTGAAATCACAGTGGTTAAGTTAGCCAGTCTGCATCCTCCCAGGGTGCATCTGCTTGCACCTCAAATCAATTTCTATGGAACAGCATGGGCACATGCTTCACTTTAAGTTCCTCTTTCACACTCTTAAATAATAATTATAAATTATACTAAAATAATCAGTTATAAAATGAGAAATACAATATAGATTTGTCCATGGACTATGAACCATATTGATTAAAATGACTTATTGATATTTGGATGTGATGACTTTATTTTCTTGTTCTCATGGCAATAAAACCCTTCTCAATCTCAAACAAAGCTTACTAAGGACTAAAGAAAGTTTGTATGAAGACTGCGTTAGTCATTGAAAACTATTACTTTACTATTAATATACTATTCTTATTTGCCTAATAGTGTCACAAATAATAGGTGATATAGAGGAGAATTTAGCCTTGGACTTCAAGGGCATCCCTTCTTAGATCAAAATGACTTTTACAATTACAAAAGTCTCCTTTGGGGGAAAAACTTTGAGGCAACCATCTCAGAATACCTCATAGCAAAATGTTTGTATTGAAATAGATTACCTATTCAATTTGTCAAAGATTCAATAAAAATTTAAATTTGTTATGAATTATATCTGTGTGTGTGTGTATGTGTGTGTGTGTGTGTGAGAGAGAGTGTGAGTACATTAGATACACGAGGCATAAGTGCTCCTACATTCAGTGCTTTAAGTCATTAGCTGTCTTTGGATAGATATCCGGTCACTGGTTTACGGACTTTTAACCTATCACTGAAAGATAAATCAGCAGCTGTAACTCCCTTGGATCCCTGGGTGTGGAGAAGCCTAGTCTGCCATTCCTGGTTGTTGGCTGCCAGCTGTGACTCGCAATCTTTACTTCTGAGCTCTGGGTACTACTTACATTTTTTTTTTTTTTAAGAATCTGTCTTATTCTTCCTTCTGTTTCCTCATGAACTGGAATTTTTCAGACTGTCATTGCCTTATTTGGTAATAGTATCAGTACCCCTGATATTTCAACTCTAGCTATTCTCATGCATAGATAGCATGCACTGTTAATGACAGAATATTCTGTATTTACTCTCAGTTTATAAACACAACTCTAAACACAAAGAAATATAGGGAAAGAAAACCTTAGTAAGAATACTTTAACTCTTGTCTAGTACATCACAAGCATTTTTGGATGATGATAATGATACTTCTATGAGGACAACTGACAGTATAATTTTGAAGATGAGAAGACATTCTACTTTGAAGGAGTCTTTGTGTATGACAGTGAAGAAGATGAATAGCAAACATTTTTAAGTGACTTGAACATAATAGCAAACAGATATTATCAAATGTACCAAAATTCATTCATATACTTTATGAGCATTGAATAAGAATACTTTGTGTAGAAATAGACTTTTTATTTTTTAACATTTTTGTTGAATTTTTGAGATTTTTCATACAATCTAGTTTGATGGTTTTTAGATCTCCATCCCCTCCACACCCCTCTCTGCTGTCTTCTGCCCAATTTAATGGACACATAGGTCACACACACACACACACACACACACACACACACACACACACAGCCTATAGAGTATGATTTGTGTCCCCCAGTGTCCTTCAGTGTGGTCTGTCCGCTGGGTCTACCCATTCCTCTAAGCACTCCGTTCCTAGAAGCCTTCAATTGTCAAAAGTTCCTTAGCTTGTGTGGGGATTTCTTACCCACATCTCCATGTATATGCTTGGATTTTGTCTGGTTTGAGCTTGTATAGGACTTGTGCATCCTGTCACCATTGCTGTGAGTTCACATGAGTAGTTGACCAGCTGTCTGGAAGACTGTTTCTTTGTGATTATCCATCCCCTGTGGTTTTTACAATCTTTCTGCCTCATATGCATTCTCATATCTATAGACAAGTGCACCTTTTACCCCTCATCAAAGAAGCTTCTTTTTACCACAGATGGAGATTATTACAGTGTTCCATATCTGGTCAATCAGAGAGAATAAGTGCCTGAGAGATAACCCTAATTGACACATCTTCAATGAAACCTCTACATACACAGAGAACAAATCCATCTCTCAACACTCACCGGAGAAGTTTCCTTATTCAGTAGATAATAACTGACACAGAAATAGAAAATTTTATACAGAACTTAGCATTTTACTCTGGAAATGACTTGGTACAAATTTAAGGTAGATTTGTTCCTATATGACAAGTCATATAAGTCTAAACTTAGCAGTTGAACCAAGATATTACCATAAATATATCAAAATGTGAACACTAGGAAACAGGTTTGTTTTTCTGCTTTGTTCACAACTGTATCTTCAAGAGCTTGAGTAATTTTCCACCTATAAATGATTAGATACACGAAAGAATATTCACAATTTAGATCATCCATTTTTCAATCTATCTACCCACTCATTATCCATTCAACGAATTCTGAATATCTTATTTAGACTAATCATAATCTATTTCTTGAAAGTGTATATAGAGAGAATAGTGTAAAGAGTAAGAGACTACAGAGTGCATGTCCCCACCCAATGCTCAGTGACCATTGTGGAAGAAAGGGTGGAAAGAGTGTAAGAGGCGGGGGTGTAACTTGACCAGAAGAAAACAGTCTTCCAGGCTTCTTAGAACCTGCTCATATGAACTTACAGCAGTGGTATCAGCATGCACAAGACCTGTGCAGACTCGCTCAGACAGAAAAGCACAGCATAGAACGGAAAAATGAGTAGGAGGCCCCAACCTTAGCCAAGGAAATACAGGCAACTCATCATTGCTGGGTGAGGGAAAGTTGATCTTCTTTAAGAGAGTGATGAGCTCATACCAGTGGACATCTAGGTACACAAACTTGACTTGATAGGCCCTAGCTATATGAAAGAATCCATGAGATAGTGTGAGTGGGCTATAGAGAGGAGTGAAGGTAAAGGACGGGTCTAAATATGATTAAGATATATTGTATGAAATTCACAAAAATATTAAAATATACATTAACATGGACAGAAATATTTAATAGTGTGGGGAATCAAAGGGTCTCTGGAAGAAAAACAGAGAGAAAGGAGATGACACTGACAACTTGTTCTAATGAAAGCTAAAGGTAGATATGAGTTAATAGGTGGCAAGTATTTTGGTGTATATCTCAGGAAAAGATACAAACTGGTCATTACCCATTGTATGTCTCCTTTTTATTGACATATACAAGCAGCCAGAAGCACATCCTTAAGTTCTGTAGTGCAATGAGATCTGACAGTACAGACAAATACGTGATCTTCACAAGTACACCCATTCTTTCATAAAATTTTATGTACCTTCCCAGCCAATATACCAACACACAGGTGACCATGCCTCAGGTTTTTCCACTCTATTTCCGTTGATCAGACTACTTTTGCTGTTTCCTCTCTCCTATCCTACCAAATACAAAATAGATGAATTGGTACCTTGCTATAACTCTAGTGCTTTAATGAATATTCTATGCTTCATTTTATATAGTTTTTACTAATTTATATAATATCTAATTGGCTGTACATTTAGACTATATTAATTTTAATTTAAACATGTGTTTCATTTAATAACTTGCATTTCTTAGTTAAGATTTCCCATCTTTTTACATATTATGTCTGTTAAAAATCTTTGAAGAAATTTATTTCAGCATCTCTATCACATCTTAACTTTTTTTTTCTTTACTTCCACTATATCATACTCTAAGTCCTTCTTTGCATATCCAGAAAATTTTTGTTGCATTTTGCATATTGAAGACAAGACATTGCTTCAAGTCTGAGTTAAGCTATCCTTTAAATATGTAGCAATTTATTTTAGCAGGTAGTTAGTTAATTGCTGCAGAGTCACCTTGACCTTGTTGAGGCTTCATTTCAGACTGTATTAAGGTTTTTTCAGGGAAGCCCTTACTTTATGAGTTTATTTATCTTATTCATGGGTGTACCCTGGTACAAACTTAATGGCTAGTTTTTCAGTAAGTCATCTTCCCTCCGGTTCGTTGGAATTTCGGAGTCCTTTAGCACTAAGTCTACTTCAATAAGCAGTTCTTTCACAGGTTTGTAATTTTCCAGGCTTCATGAAGATTTTCTCTATCTGTGACTGATTATTTAACCATAACTGATTTTTTATCCGTGAACTCATCTTGTTTGATGTTTCTTGCTTTTTTATACTAGACATATTTTAATCACTTGTGTAGTCCCAGGTACATTACTCTTTCTTCTACCTTGAGAGTCCACCATTCTGGACTACTATACCCTATACTGTAAAAGTGTCTCAGGTAGAATTCTGGATGAATGCAAGCAAAACTATATGTGCTTCTCACTTTTCAACAGCATCAAACCAGTTGTATTTTCTGTTTTATAATTTCTCAAATCAGTTCACTTTGCTTTTTGCTTAGATTCTCTTGTTTAAGGTGGATGATTCTAATATCTGGTAATCTTTCATAGCCAAGAGCAGAATCCTTATTCCTTGGAATGTTTTTCTAACTAGAATCATTTCACCATCACATAATGGCAGGTATCTTTCTGATACCATGCAATGTGAGTTTATTTCTTTTACTCCAGGCATCCATGGACTATAAGAATTTAATGGGACTTTGCTTCACTTAAATCTTCTGGAATACTGCACTAGTTTATTACACTGTTTTTACATACCAGTTCGTGTTCTTTACATTCATTAATAGGTAGTAATTCACTTTTCCACATTTCTCTCTAAGCTACAATGTTTGGTCAATCAGATGGCATTTTAGATTACCTAGAAGCAAGGTAGAAAAAGAACAGATAACTACATATGTGAGTGAAGGACAGAGTCAGTTCAATCAGCTAAATATGAAAACTGGGTCATTTTCATGACTATCAATTCATTTATTTTCCTGTTTTTCATTTGCAAATAGTTGTGGGTTTTCACATGGACAATCTGCATTCACAGTTGTTTTGGAGTCACAGCACATGCCTTAAGTTATGCATAACAGTGCACTCTACCAAATGACTGCACAGCTGGAGAGTTCACTGGGGGTAGCAGCTGGGTGAGGATCCTCAAAAGATGGGTGGGTACTGAAGGAGTTCCTTCCTGCTTTTGTACTCAGAAGGCTCACTATTAGCATCTTGCAAACACAAAGAAGAGATTAGAGTTTATTGTTCATTTTCCCTCCATGGGGAAGCCTTGTATGTTTATGTCCTAAAGATTGCACATTTGGAAGTAACAGCCACTTTTGTTAGGAATTAACCAAATTGACTATCTTCCCAGTTTGAATTCACTGGTTAACTATTAATCCCCACTTCACATTGTGCTCTAAAGTCTCAGTCAATGGATTCTGAAGGCCTGAATTTCCAGGTTTTCTTATCCGTAATACAAACACAGTTAAAGACATAATATCATTTTATGCTACTCTCAAAGGGCATCGAGCAAGCTGGCTAGCATCACTGCAACATTTTAATTACTGGTGCTTACTACAATTTGCAATAATTACAGTTCATTTAGTGAGCTGGTTCTTAATTGCAGACACTGCTAAAGTAACAATTGAATAAAAAATAAAGTGTACTTTCATATATGTGTATCTCTGTGTACACACACACACACACACACACTCACATACACACACACATCTGATTGAGAAAGCTGTAAGCAAAGAAAGAAATTTAAGAAGCTAGTATATTCTGCTAATCTAATTTCTAAACAGGACTACTAAAAGAAGTTTTCTAAATCAAAGGTCTGGAAGTAAAATCTAATCTTCAGGAGAAGTTACATCACTGTTTGTGGTATTTTATTCCTTAGCATAATTTGTATTTCTATGCTCCTTTGTATTAAGGGAAGCTCAGTGATAGAAACCCAGTATTATTGAGTAAATTCTCAGTTAAGCTTCATTCATTGCTAGAAGGTGAATCTCAAAATCAGAAGGAACTCTTACATAAGGAGAATTTCAATATAGAAAAGGAAATTTTATAAAATTTACTGAAGACTGTGTATTCATCTTTTCCTCACTGAGTAGAGATAACCATGAGATTCTATCCCTATAAATTAAGGTGCAACGGAAAATAAGAATGTCTAGAAAACCAAGAAGCAAAGGAGATGCTAAGACAAACTAAAGCGAATCATCAATGAGAGGGCATGCTCTTGGTAAGAAGGAATGCTGGATTCTGACTTTCCTGGATATTCTGGAGAAATTGTCTAAGCTACTTGCACTTCAGCAACTTAAGAGAGAAAGATCTTTGTATTTTGATAATAAAATGGGTTAATATTATCAAGAATATTTTGAAATAGAAAGAAAGCCTAGGACCGTTTTCTGGGTGCTTGCCACACTTTGGTTTTATGTGGCTATCCTATGAGTTTACTCTTGGAGCTGGAAAGGTAGGACAGGACTCAGGGACTAGAAGTGCCAGTGAGCACCATTCTGCCAGGGAAGTGAGTAGTATATAGACTAAGCCTCAGTGGTGAAGACGTTCTGGTTTGAAAACACATCTTCCAACTCAAAGTGATTTGGAGAATCTAAGCAATATTAAAGGAATAAGAAGACATAGTTCCCTCTGCTTTCAGGGAGATTTTCCTGAAACAGAAATGCACTCCCTGAAATAAGTTCATGAATGTTCTGTGTCAAACTATTCTCAGTTCATTTGCTGTAACAAGTGTGACTCATATACCTAATTAACATCAAATGTTTCTATGAACCAATTTTCAAAAAGTTTAAATATCTTGAACCTTGAAAAGAAAAATTTTGATGATCTTAATCAAATCTGAAAACACATGCATTTCTGTATTGGATATATTTTAAAATGTGTTTTCTTACATAAACTTTAAGATAATAGACTTTAAAAATATGAGTCCATAATTATTAGATATTTTACTACAATCCTAATATGGAAATTTAGCCCATTGTTAATCTTGAAAAAAAATAACAAAACACAATAATCAAAATAGGACCCTATCTTCTAAGCTGTTTTGAATATAGCTGGCAGTAACTGAAAAATGTTGTAACTTAACTCTCAAAAACAAAAGAAAAATATATACAGGGAAAGGCAACATTGTGATTCTTACATAAGTAATGCTGGCCTCTAGAAAGAAAAGAGCATCCTATTTATACTTTGAGTATCTTAGCACTTCATGGAATAGTATGAATGAGAAAACTGGTCCAGTTTGAAGTGATATAGATCTGACATCGTTATGATAATTTTGCTATTTTATCTTTAAAATATTTTATATATTATTTTTATTTTATGTGTATGAGTGTATCGCCTGCATGTATGTAAGTGCACCTGTATCATTCAATGTCTGTGGAAGTCAGAAGAGGGCATTGGAGTCCCCTAGAACTGGCATTATAGACAGTTGTTAGCTGCCATGTAGATGCAGAGAATTGATCCAGTTCCTCTGCATGAGTCATCTCTTTAGATGCTTTTTGGTTTTTTATGTGACAGGGTTTCTCTGTATCCCCAACTGAACTCACTATGTAGACCAGAATGTCCTCGATAACAGAGATCTACCTGCCTTTGCTTCCCAGGTGCTGGGATTGAAGGCATGCACCACTACGCCTAGGTTTTTGTTTTATTTTAATTTAATTTCTGATATATAGAGTCTCTGGTAGCCAGACTTACTAAGGAGCCAAGACTGGCACTGAATTCTTTATCCTCCTGCCTTAGGCTCTTGAATTTTTGGATATAGGCAAGTGCTACCATACCTAGATGTGCTTTGAGATTTTTATGTATTAACATGAATGATCAATTAAAGCAATTATGTCATAATTATTTAGTCATTTTAGTGGTAAAAATTAACAAATACACACAGAAATAGTTAAACAATATTGTTCACAGGAGATATATAATAAGTGTTAGTTATTATACTTCTTGTTCCTATTGGTACCAATGTGTAGGTGACAGAGCATAATGCTGGAAATTAGAGACCTGATTTGGATCCAAGCTTTTGAACTCAGCCTTTGAGCAAACCAATCAAGTTCTCAATGTCTTGCATTCACTGTAGGTTAAAACTAAGGGCTACCCATTAATCATGTGTATACACAGTTCTTAGCATTAGACTTGACATTTAGTAGGATCCATGGATACCAACAAAACAAAGAAGCTAATATAATTATGAAATTCCCTTCTAGTTCCAGCTCTTTGATAGTATATGGAAGTATAGTATACTAGATAGATAGATAGATAGATAGATAGATAGATAGATAGATGATAGATGATAGATAGATAGATGATAGATGATAGATAGATAGATGATAGATAGATAGATGATAGATAGATAGATGATAGATAGATAGATAGATGATAGATAGATAGGTGGATGATAGATGATAGATAGATGATAGATTGATAGATAGATGATAGATAGATGATAGATAGATGATAGATAGATGATAGATAGATAGATGATAGATAGTATATGGAACACTGAGTTTTATGCAGTGCTGCCTTTGAGCAAAAACATACACACTTTATATATATATAGTGTGTGTGATTCTAAAATGTCTGTTGTCTATCTTTTTCCAGTTTTCTTATCATAAAAGTGGTATTCCAGGGTGTTTTGCGTACCTTGTTCTATAATGAGAAGCTTTGCTGAAGTAGTAGATAGCATATTTTGCAAACGTTTTTGGAATATCACAGGTTTATTTTGTTCACAAGAAAGCTTTTGCAACAATGACAAGAGAGTAGGAAAGTATCAATATTTGATCCCATCCTACATGGAACAGTCAGCTTTCAATATATTATACTGTGCTAATCAATGACAGCTAGAAACAACCTATAACTATCCATTTCTTTTTCATGTTACCATGTTAACAACTGCTATCTATGGTCATCTAATCTTAGCTATAACTCTTATGTCCTCATTCTGGCAGTCCAAGAGGAAAGAATTGCCTCATATAGATTATTACATCCTCTAGGCCAACTTAAGTGCAAGGAAGAGAGAAGACTGTCAATAAATATGAAAGCTTCTTATCAAGAAAGTTCACTTTGTATCCACTCAGACTGCTGGATAAATCAACTGACAAGTCTATGTATAGAGGTAATGATAGTTATGTAAAGCAGGAAGGGGAATGAATATTGGGGAGCAATAATGTTACCACAGTTTTCAGATTTCCTTTCTAGTTCTTGGAATTATTAAAGAACCAAATCTATCTGAATTTCAATATTCCTTTTTCACAAAGACTACCTTAATTTCTCCAGTCAGCGTTTCATTGATTATATCATTTGTGTTCTTACCACATTTAAAAAAAAATGTAATTTTATGTGCGTGAGTGTTTTGTCTGCATGTATGTTAAGTGCACTCATGTAGGCAAAAGAAGATCTTAGAGCCCCTGGAACTGGAGGCACAGATGGTAGCTACTAGGTGGGTACTGGGAACCAAGCCTGGGTTCTCAGTAAGATCAGCCAGTGCTCTATTTGGCAATTTCCATGGTATAAATACCCTATATACCTGATTTCAAACAATTCAGCGTGGAACCACAGACTGTGGACTGGCAAGGGATATGCAGGACAAGAGCATTACAGACCATTTCCAACACAGTGAAATCATAGAAGTATATAAACTGAATAGATAATGGTAAAATGTAGCACATAATGATAAAGGACTGAACTACATAAAATGTTTATCAGTCATTTATTTAATTATAAATGCATAATTTGTAATTATGTTGTAACCATGTTTAACAATCCACTTGCAAAATGGTTCTAGCTCATAGTTGAAAGTTCTGTACTGTTCTGTAAAAGATTTAGATATTCTTCAAAGACAAGGACTGCTCATTAATTGTTCTTTATTCTCAGTGGTTTGCATGGTTCTTGGCATTTAGTAAGATCCATGGATGCCACTGAGCAAATGAATAAAGATAACGAATAAGCTGTCCTCATATGGAATGGTACATATGTACAGAAACAAGTACTATTAGACTAATGTTCTCTCTGAGATAATTCTAGAAATACCCAATATTATACATATCTTTTTTCATGAGGATGAGAATAATTTCTAAAAACAAAAATTTAACTATCATGTAGGCAATTCAAAATATTCACCCTGAGATGAACTCAGAACTTAAATATTTCTAATCCCTTTTTGATGAAACCCTGAGCTACGTTGGATGCTATTTTAGTGATAATAATGACCATTTCTTGAACATCAGATGCCATTCTTTAATCTGCTTATGCTATTTTAACTATATAAAAATATTTTGATTTAAGTTGCATTATTTTCATTTTATAGATAGACACATTGTGATTTAAAGAACCTTACCCATGATTTCAAAATCAGAATAAACTAGAGCTAGAATTTTATTCTTAGCCATCTGATTCTATAGTTGTTTCATTCCAGTAGGAGCAGAGTTTGGAGAAAATTACTGTCTTATATTGTAGGGAAAGTCACTTGCTACTCCTATTTCATTTCAACAATATTTGAAGACTTTTGTTTCTGTGGACTGTGCTGTACTCCCTCTGACAGATCTTTGCTTTAACAAATGCCAGACTTAGCAGTAATCCTCAGTTATTGAGTATTATTACCTTTCTCCAATTTATTGATTATTTACCATTTATTGATTTCCTGACAATATGAATTCTTTTCCTTGAATAAAACAATTAGAATTTTACATGTATACATAAGGAAAAGCTATCACCCTTTCATCAAGAAGAGTTCCTAAGGATTTTACATTCTGGTTTTTACAAGCTTACTTAATAATACTGTTGTATAGACATACAGTTTCCTCTCTGCTGTGAAGGGCAGTCTTCCAAATGTGATTGACAACCAACTAACCGATGACTTAAGGGGAGAAGTCTAGTGGGAACACATGGAAGGATGGGAAAGAGAGAGGTGAGTATGGCACCAGGGCTCCATCTTGGGCATGTGTTCCAGAGATCCAGGAGACTTATGATCAAAATGCAGTCTCCGCCATGTGAAATCTCCATCTCTCTCCCTGGGAATGAGTCCTTTATAAGTAAGCCAGAATAAATTAATTTCTCTAAAAGAGCATTCTCTGTCAGCTCAATCAGTTCAAACTTAGGGGTAGAGAGGTGGGGCTGCATGCTGGGCCTCACCAGGAGAGAAAAAAGTAGCCTGCTACTTTTTACAACTAGGAAGTTGAAAAGAGATGAAAATCCAGGTCAGGTTAATAATGCAGGCCCCATCCTGTGATGCTAGAACCTGAAACCCCTAGGAAGAAGCAAGCAACCCAGAAGGAGCTGAAAGTACCCCTCAGGTTTGACCTGTAATACACACAAAAAAGGAAAAATCCAAGTGTCTGCATGTTGATAATGGCCTTAACAAGCATAAGAATTTAGTGAATAAAGGGTTCTTCACCCTAGAGCTGCTGGAGCTAGGAAATACATTCAAACCACGAAGGAACCCTTAGCTACATGGCTTGTAAGCCTCTGGGACATGGGAGCAGATGGTATTATTTTCAATGCTGCAGAAGCAGCACAGCTGAGCAACATAACAGCTCACCCTTCCTTGAGATTTAGGCTGTATAGCCTAAGGCAGTACAAAGGGAAACAAGTCTCTGATGGACTGGCTTGTGCAAGCTGTTAGAGAAACCTGGTTATCACCAGTGGAGGTTCCCATGGATGTCAGGAGCTGGAGAACAATAAAAGCGGGACAGGCACTTCTGAGAGAACTGGGTATGAGGAAAGCGATATATGGTGCCCCTTTCACAGGGCCAGATAGGACTGTGTTCACTAGAGATTTAATGAAGGACTTCACTGAACAAGGACCTCGACATTAGTGTGGAGGTTTAGTGTCCCTGCTAGATCCCGTAGTGGGACAAGAGCTTTACAAGGCAGGAGAGGCTTTGAGAGATTTAAGCAACCTAGACCAGCATGTAAAGTATGTCTGTATCAGAATAGAAAAGCCTAAAAGATGTGTAAGTGAGGCAAAACAGAAGAGGAGGTCTGCTTGGGTTACTCGTAGGCAAATGTGGCAGGACTTATGTTTAGCCCAAGTTCCTAAAGAAAAGATTGATAAAAAGCCAAATTCTGTGCTAAAGCACCTGTTGGAGGCTTTATAACCTGAGAAATGCTTCACAAAAGGTACACAGAGGATGAAGATTATCCCAGGAGTGAATACTAACCTTCCCCAGAGTAAACAGGGTACATTTCTCCCCTGTAACTTGCTATTCGAGGGGTAGAAATAGTTTGCCCAGCCAGGGCCTTTTCCAACAGCCAGGTGTGGTCAATGGAGAGACCACTGGTGTAGCTAGAGTCAGGAATCAGACCCAGGGTCTCCCTGGACCTAGGAAACAACTGGTACAACAAGGGCAAGAGAAATCTTATTCCTCCTTTGCTATATGTAGGATCAAGCAGTTTGGGCCAGCACCAACGAGGTTAGCAAGGTTAATGGGATGCATGGAGGCTCCATGTGAGAACTCTGGGACACTAAATTAATTCCCAATAATAACTAAAGTCAGTAAAGGGACTGACTCATTTACATGCCATGGTACCCAACGTGGATCTGTTGAAAAAACAGCTGATGCAAATAAAAAGGAGTTTTCCTTGCTATGTTAGACCTTGTATGTGTATATAATGTTAATTTCTGAGTGTTTTACAACTATGAAACACAGTTGAGAGACATCAAGTACACCTGAAGAAATAAGAATGGAATATAACTCATACAGGCTACAAGGGTGAAGTATAGTTGTGAAATTCTGGAGTCCGGGGAAGGGAATGGAAGAGATGAGACAGACACACAGAGACAGACAGAGATACACAGAATACTTACACATTAATGATAAACTAGAATTATCTTCCAGATGTACCTTCCCAGTAACTTAAAGAACTACCACTAGACCTTCCCTCTTACAATAGGACCACTCAGGGAGCCACATCCAACTAGAAATGTATGGGAGTTTAACTCAAGAGATCATGCAAACTTTCTCTTTGTCTTTGTGCCTCTGTCTGTTGTTTCCCTGTCCCCCTCTCTTTCCTCTCCCCTCCTCTCTTTCTCTGTTCTCTGCCTTGAATTAAGGTACAGTACTATTGTATAAAGTACACAATAGAAAAATTGAATCCCAGCTTTCCAGACCACTGCTACTGGGAACATCAGTGAAAAACAAGAACTTTTTGAATCCAACTCAGTTCATTATAAACTCTTGGCTCAATTCCTGAGCCTTGTATACATGTACCTGACTCTGAAGATTGTGCTAAGTATCTGAAAACTGAAATGAGACAGGCTACCACCAAAATCTAAGACTGGCTACTGTATACAGCAAACATGGAACAGATATAAATAGCATTTCAAAGGCTTTCAAAATGGAAATGACATAAAAACCACAGGCCTCAAAAGGCTATTTGGAACAGTGACTCTAATTCAGCTGAGTATATTGTCTGTTAAACAAAATATCAACATTTCCCTTAGATGTAACCAAGTTCCAGACAATTATAGCTTAGAATTTAAAACATGCAGAACAAAATTCAAAATTTCTCAAAATAGGAAGAAATAGAAAACAAAGGAGAGGAAAACCAGCATTAAACAACACACAGATGACATAGAAATAGAATTATCTGCCAAGGACGCTAAAGCAGCTATTATAAAATGATAGGAGAAGTAAAGGCAAATGCTCATTAAAATCTCAGTATAATTGGGTGGCCAGACATGAATGACAGTGAGGAAGCATCATTAAAAATTATCACCTAAGATCTCAAAAGACACAGTGGACATGAGGTTCATTGAACTAGTTCTGGGGATTGGAGTAACAATACCAGAAGTTTTAATATTCTTTTCTGTGGAGTCCAATAAATATGGTAAAGTAGACTATTTGGAAATAATAATAGGCAAAATATATACTTTGGCAAAATCTAGAAACCCAGAACCTTAGTAAATTGAACCTCAAACATTTCATGCTCACACACACATAATAAATCCACTGAAAATCAAACACCAAGGAAAATTTCTTGAAAATTGCCAAAGAAAAATGATGTGCCATTTTCAGAGAAAAATAATTTGAATGATTTGGAGAATGCCATTTAAAAACACAGTAGATGTATGAGCATGTAGTTCAGCAGTAGAATGTTTTCCAAGCACATAAGCTTCCAGTTGGATCCCCAGTACTTCAAGAATAAAAAAGAATGACTTGGAGAAAGAAAGAAAGGAAGGGGAGGGGATGGAGGAAAGAAGAAAGTTAAATGAAACAACACATACTTATAATTCTATACCTTGAGTATACTTTGGGAAACAGCTGAAGTAAAAATATGCTAAGGTGGTTGAAAACTAGGACAGTTCATTATCTATAGACCTGTTCTAACACAACTGTGAAAAATTCTTCAGAAAGAAGGGAAGTTTTATTGGAATGAAACCTTTTGGGGAAAAAAAAGGAATGGAAATTTGAATATCTGGGTAATATGATAAATTGCATATTTTCTTCTGTTTTTAAAAATAATTTTCAGGTCTAGAGAAATGGCTCAGCAGTCAAGAGGATTTGCTCTTTTGCCAGAAGATGGGAGGTACATTCCCAGACCCTGCATAGTTTGGCTCACAATCACGTGTAACTCCAGTTCCAAGAGATCTGACAACATCCTCTAGCCTTCCGTGGACATCCATACACATGTGTCATACACAGACAAACCTGTACACATAAAAATATTTGTAAAAATAATTTTCAGATTTGAAAATTATATTTTCTGAAGTTATTTCCAGTTAGTGTTGATAGAGATGAAAATAAAGGGTTTCTTTCAGTCTACTCAGAATGTTAAAAATTTAGGTTAAGTAGATTATTAAAACTCACATATGTATAAAGTTAAATATAAAGAAAACATGTGCACAGACACACTTATGAGACTATATATATAGTATAAATAAAATACATATTATAATATGGAATTCTATAGAAAAAAATAGAAAATTAAATAGAAGAAAAAAAATAGGAAAGGAAAATAATGAGGAAAAATGGAAAGGATGAAGTGAAACATTTTCAAGCCTTAATCCATACACAAAAACTATTAACGTTAAAGTTTTTTTATACCCATTAAAAAACAGACTACCATATTGACTTACCATTAAATTTTTTCTTTGACTACCAGTGAACCAAATTGTATAGATATTTGTTTGGATAAGAGTCTGGGTATGTTTTTAAGACAAATTTTGGATGGCAGTAATATTAAAATTAGCAAAGTGAATAAAACAATTTGCTCTCACAGATGTGGCTGAATTTCATCCTACATGGAGACCTTCAACAGAACAAAAGTTTTACTCTCCCTCAGTAGCTCAGAAACCTCTTTCTAAACTGCATTTGAGCTAGATAACCCCCTTCTTTGGTTCTTCTGATTCTCAACTTCCAGACAGTTGGGGAACTACATCACTGGTGTTTAATCAAATTTGGCTGACAATACATTTTCTGAGGCTGAAAATCCCAAATTCAGTGCTCCTTGAGTTTCGCCTTAAGAGAATGTTCTCTTTCTGGCTTCAGATGTGTTGCTCTAAGGCAAGTTGAGTAAAAGATCTGAGATAGACTAAAAATAAGAAGGAAAATTGCTTAATAGCTAGAGACTGATGCAGTCACAGAGCTATAACATGGCAGAATGTGAAAGGAACATTCAAACACTAAGGCACAAACCTTTGGGGGCCTACGTGACTGCTGGCTGAGATGACTACCTGCTCTTTGCTTCATGGCAAAGGTGCCTCTGTATCATTAGCCTTACAAAGCTATCTTCCCCCATCACATATCTAATGCCATGCCATAATATCCCTAAGCTAAAGGTAGAAAAGGGGAGTGAGTGTTTCCTGGAAAAATCCAGACATACTTGCTGGTTCTTCTACATTTCCTATCTTAGCTTGAAAATAGTCCTCTCCTCCATTCAAGTTTGCATGTCAAGTGAGCTAAATAAGATCTCAACATTGTCATCCACTCAAGAAACACATTCATCTTTCATGTGTACACTTTTCATATCTAATAAACTTTTCTCATAATTCCTTACTTTACCTCATTTGTGAATTCTTTCCCTAAAGGAGACAAGGACCTGGAACACTTGCTAAAATTCTCAATCTGATCTTTCCACTTTTGAGACTTCCCTAGTCTTTACCCACTGGCAATGTTTCCACTGAGTAGAGATAAATAAGCCTGTTTGTGTTTCTTATTCATCTTCTTATGAAAGTCTTATCCTCATGACCTTATCTAACTCTATTTCCCAAATCTACATCTTTAAATATCATCACATTGTAGTTTAAGGTTTCAATACATCAATTTGGAGGATCACAAGTGAATCCTTAGCAATCATCTCTTCTGTTTGGGGGACCTCTGTACTTGATCTGAAATTCTAATAAAAGTTTTCCTGGGTTACCAGCTTATCAAATGCATATCCAGGGATTTGTAAATTTCCATATTTATATCAATTAAGTACTTTAATAAATATCTTTGTATAGATAAACACATCATATTGGTTCAGTATCAATGAACACTAATAAACCAACATTGTGTATTATGTAAGTGTAATGATATTATTAAATTGAAAGGAAAATAAAAAAGTTACAATATGAACATGTCAAAGGAAAACTAAGTGACATAAACATCTGACATAAAACATTCAGACCAAATAAAGTAGCCATGAAAATATTATAATTTAAAAAGTCAATTTGACAAGAAAATATACTAAATCTAAGTGTATAAGTAAATAACAGAACTTGAAAACTTATAAGCAAAAACTGACACATAAATAATTCCAAGATTATGTTTGAGCATTAAGCATTCATCACTTCATAAGGGATGGATCCACTAAAGGAGAATCAGCAAGATTTTGGGAAGAGAACACTAGTGTAACCTGAAACTAATTAACCTTTATTCAACAGCATTTAACAAGAGAAAAATACACATTCTTGTCAAGTGCACATGGAACATTCATCAAATATCTGATCTCTTAAAATAAACCTTAACTCATATAAAAATAATTTAGCTCATAAAAGTATGTTGTCTGACCTCAATGGAGTTAAACTAGGGAAAAACAGCAGAAAGAGGAAATGTTTTCACACACCTAGAAAGAGGTCCAGGATGAAATTATAAGGCAGGTAAATATTTATATTTCTTAAAAATGAAGGCAGCACACATCAGAATTTGTACTATCTATATAAAGCAGTACTTAGAGGCATATTTATATCATTAAGTGCTTATAAGAATAAAAGAAATGTCATACCTCAATAAACCAGATTTCCACCTTAAAAATTGGAAAAAAAAAAGAAAAGTTAATTCAAAATAAAAATAATGAAGGTCACATGAGGAAATTTTACTGGTGAGTGTTGAGGGTTGTGTTAGTATTCTCTTTATCCCTTGTTACACTCTTCCAAGAGCCTTAGGTGTAGAAGATCCGCTGGAGATGTGTCATCTAGGATGACGTATCCCTCAGACACATAGTCTCTATGTATGACCAGCTGCGGAACTCTGGAATATCCTCCATCTATTGTGAAAAAAAAGCTTCTTTAATGAGTGGTGTATGATATATAAATATAAATGTATCCATATTTAGCATACATTAAGAGATTTCATTTGTCTAGAGATAGGACATAGATGTGTTTTTTTCGAGGATTTCTGACCTTTCCGGGCACATGTATTTGACTGTGTTTACAGTACCAACCGTGAGTTCCCTCCCCCTGAGAGGGCTTTAAGTCCAATTAGATATCTGCTCATTAGCCTCAAGACAAAAGTGCCACTACCACACCACTCTAGTTTGTGGTACTGTGTAGAGCCCTGTCTACTTTCATGGGCGGAGTCCAGATCGGTGGAGGGCTGCGGATTGAATGATGCACACATATAAAACAGAGAGAGGGACACACACACACTAGGTAGGAGGAAAGGAGAATGACTGACTTTATTGGGAGGCAGCAAGCCTTATATACCCTGAGGGCGAGGCTTTACAGGAGGTTAAAAGTTCAGGTTCTCAGGAGACATCTAACCACATGACACACACCTGATGTAAACTGAGGAAGTCTGTAAAGGTCAAGTTGTTTACTTCTGAACTGAAACTGACAACATCCTGCTAGCTCTTGGCCGAGAGCCTAGCACTAAGAGAGAAGGGCTGCAGGGGTGCCAGACCCTACAGTACTGGTCATTGTTGTGGTTATTAGGCTTTGAAGCCGGGTTTGGACAACTGATTGATTTCTCCCTTAGCTGCATGCATAGTATCCTCTACAAGTATGAGAGGTCTTCTTCAGGCAAGAGGTTTCCAGGTCAGTTTCAGCTCCATTGCTCCAAGTCTTGTGTCCAAAGTATGTACTATCTTCAGCAACAGGATATTACCTTCAAGTTCTGGGAAGTAATCGAGGTTGTGGCAACAGCCCTGTGTAATTTTGGGAGTCTCTTGGCCTACCCTGACCAACAACTCAAAGGGAGGTTTTCCTGTCTGATATTTTGTTCTGTGTCATACAACCTCCAGGTATATTCATGCACTCATGTTCAAGTATTGCATGTGCATTTTCAGGGGGTTTTTGAGTGAATATATTTCCCTTTGGTATTTTATACCATGTAAGCTTTATTTGTCTCTCTTCTCTCTCTCCTTCTCTAACCTTCCTAACTCCTCCCCGTTAAAGGAGCCCTGTTTTCTCCATTTTCCTTTTGATAGTACCATTTTCCTATTATCTACCCTCTTTAGAGTTCCTTCTTCCCCTTTACACACAGAAGGCCACAACTGGACAAGGTGCAGAGAATAAAAGACTACAGAGTGTATTTCCCTGGATAGGACTCCTATATTAAAACTCACCTACCTGGGGTTCAGGAACTATTGTGGAAGATTATAAAAGCCAGAGTTGGTACATGAACATAAGGAAGAAGAAGCTTTCAAGACTCTGGGAACTTGCTTATATGAATTTGCAGCAATGGTGACATCATGCAATACCCATTGCTGACTCAATCAATCGAAAACCTGGAGAACTGGGGAAAGGGAAAACGGGCCCTGACCTCAGCTGAGTAGCTACTGGCCTGGTGAGGAGAGCAGGTCTTCTTTAAGGGTGTGAGTGACTCTAAATAGTCTGACTAGACTCCAGTTGATGAACTTGCACCTAGGGACATATGGCTACAAATGCTTAACCATATAGACCTTAACATATATGACATAATGCATGAAATCTGGTGGCGGATGTCGATTGGGATGACTTGGGGTAGAAGAAAGGTGTAAATATGATTAAGGTTTTTGTGTGAAATACACAAAAACTCAATAAAAATCCATCAAAATAATAACAAAAGATTAATAATAAATATAGAGGCAGAATCAGAGAAATTAGAAACACAAAGAAAGTTAATGGCAAGTTTGCCTTTAAAAGGATCAATAAATTAAGAAACTACTAACTAGACTGACCCAAGAAAACGAGGTATGACACAAGCTATTTATTACTATTAGTAATGAAAGGTTTATTCTCACATGGACTGATGTCAATAACAATCATCCTATTATTGTAGGAAAAGAGTAATTGCTACTAAACAAGTATGTGCAGAAGTCATCCAGATTAGCTTAGGGAGTAATTGCTTGAAAAGTGTTTCTTCTATTATTGAAAGGGTTTACATATGCAAAATTCATTCAGGATAAAATGATATCAGAAATCTTATAACTACTATTAAAATTGAATTCATGATTAAACTCTGAAGAAGAATTCTCTAGGCCCAGATGGCATAGTTGGCAAATTTTATCAAATATTTAAATGAGAGATAACACCAATTAAAATAAAATGTTCTTAAAAACTAAAACGGAGCAAGCTTTCCACCAGTTATTTTATTAGGAAAATATTACTCTGAAAATACCAGCTCCACAGGAAGAAACACATGGCTGGTATTGCAATATTGGCCAAGAACCCAAGGCTGAGGAGCTCACAGCACCCAGGGCTGAACCTACTGCTATTATTTTCCTAAATGGACACAGTATCAAACTACTTTTTAAAACTGTATCTCTCTCTTTGTAAATTAGTACAGCTCTCAGAATTCATCAGAGAAATTTCTTTGTGCAATGAACTGTGGTTAATGAGAAACTCACAACTGATCAAAGGTGGAGAAAGGTAACAGTGAAGTGCTCAGCAACAAATGTGATATCTATATCACAAACCCTTCTCCAAAGCACAGGGAACACACTAGAAGAGGGGATAGAAAGACTGTAATAGACTAATATTAGGCAGGATCAGAGCAAGAGATTATCTTCTGAACATGACAGGACTGATGTGCTTATGAACTCACCATGTGTGAGGGTGCTTGCCCAAGACCTCTGCAAGATCTAGCCAGCCTGCATTCTACTATAGAGTGGGAAGGGGCTAACGAGCCCACATCCCTAACTGAGGAGCTACAGACACTCAGTGACTTTTGAGAGAATGAGTCAGTTTTCTTTTAGGATGTGGCTCCTGGGAGGTAGACATCTCTTCAGTGGTTGGCCCACATGCAGAAGTATATGGACAGCACAAATTGGAGTCAAACAGTTATTAAATATTTTTTCAAAGGGCATGATGTTAGGGGATGGATTGAGGACGAGTTAAAGGGAGGAGTTGGGAATTAATATAATCAAAGTACATTGTATGAAATTCTCAAGGAACTAATAAAGTATTTATTTTAAAAAATGAATTTTCGTGCCAGTGACCTTTTAAAGCCTGTCAATCATAAACACAATTATTTCCCAAACTAAGCTTTGTAGCATTAATCTTCAGATGCTCTCTGTGTTTTATAGATGGACTTTGGGAGAAATTTATGAATAAAGCATTAAAGGATCATTTGTAATTTGTTTTAGATTTTTATTTTTAAATATAGCATGTCTCTTCTTTTATAAAGTATTTTTTAGTGAAGAAGAAGCAGTCTTCAACAAGCATTAGTAAACTGGGCATATCATAGTCAAACAAGGGTATCATGAGAATGTATGACTCAACACTCAAAATGCATTAGTATATTATTCCATTTCAGAGTTTAACAAGAGAAAAATAGTAAATTGATGAAGCAATTAAAAAATTTACATTATTTTTAAAGAAAAACACTTAGAAGAGCAAATAAAAAGGACTCAATGATCTGAGTATGGTGGTGCCTGTTTATATTCCCAGCAGTTAGTAGATGGAGGCAGAAGGATCATAAGTCTGAGACCAGCCTGGAATATATAGAGAATTCAAGGCCGGCTTGTGATATTAACAAACAGCAAGATCCTGTCTCCTTCCCTGCTCCCACCGAAGAAAGTCATATACTCAACTTGGTAAGAAACCCTGACAAGATATTACAGTAGCATTATATTTAATGTTGAAAGATTAAATACTTTCTCCCCAGATTTGGGAATAAAGTAACAATGTCCATGTTTACTACGCCTGGCCAGCATTTCATTAGAAATCCTTCCCAAAGCAATACAGGTAGAAACACAAATAAAAGATTTATAGAAGGAAGAAAACTAAAATTGTTCTTCCTCACAGATGAAATGAGTGTTGAAAGGAAATTTCAAACATACAAATAAATGTGTTTCAAGAACACAGGGTCAACATAGAAAAATCGATTATATATCTATATATTTCCAGACAACAAAAATTTAAGATCTGGAATATATTACAATTTATAATAACTCCTTACTAAAACTCCATATAAAATCATTATATGCTTTTTTACAAATCTAACATAAATTTTATGTATAATTTGCATAAAAGTGAAAAATTACTGATGAAAGTGATCAAAGGACTCTCAGAGAAATAGAGACATACTATGTTCATAATTTAGGTGTCTCAGAAAGTAAAAATATCTTTTCCAACTCAAATTTATGAATCTAACATAATTACAATGAGCTCCCTAGCAGGACTTTTACAGCTATACACAAAGCAAACTGACTAAAGGCAGGACTGCAGAAATTATGAAGAGTTTCATTCAGCAGAAGGAGAAAAATGGTCTACCAATAAAAAAATGTGGTCAGTTCTTCCTTGGTTATAATGTTATTAAGATATAACTCGCATATAATTTCATTCACCCATGTAAACTGTACAATTTGTTGTTTCTACTGTTTTTACAAACTTATGCAACTAATTCTAGAACATTTCACCGTGTCAGAAGCAAGTAAAATGTCGCTTTGTAGTCCATGCCCAATCTCTTCTACCTCAGTCCTGGTACTCGTTATTCTTTATCTTAGGAGATATGGATATTCTGGACATTTTTACTAAGTTAATCACAAATACGTGATCTTGGGTGGATCATCATGGGTATGTCTACAAAGGAGTAACAGGAAGGGTCTCTTAGGGAAACTAATGCACATGCAGCATTGTAAGTGCCGATATACTGGTTGTAAAGTTGTAGTATAATTTTGCAAGATATTATCATTAGGGACAATTGTCCCTAATGACTCTATATATTCCAGGCTGGTCTAAAAGGCATCTCTCTGAATTACTTGTTATAATTGCATATGGACCTGTACTTTTCTCAAAAAAAAAAAAAAATATATATATATATATATATATGAAAACAAAATACAATTAATGGCATAAAAAACTGACCTGGCTTTCTCAGCATTGGCATTGACCATTTAGGTAATTTTTGCAGTGAAGATATTTAACAGCAATGTTATCGTTTATCTACTAGATGACAATGATAGTCCCATCAAGTGTGACAGCAAAAACTGCTTCCATATATTCAAGATGTATATCCCATCTACAAGTCACATTATCCAAACTGTAAAATCATCCTGGTTAAAACCACTGTGTTGAGTATCTAATTTTATTATTAATAATCACTATAATTATTAATACTATTAGCTAATAAGATTATATATTTAACTATTATGATTAAGTGATCTTTAACATATTTCCCTTGTAATAACATTTAGAAAAAATAAACCTATACAACAAAATTTATAGGTACTTATTTTCTTTTAAGTGTATCTATTGTTGCCTTACTCTTTATATATATTTTTATTGGTTAATTAATTTCCATACTGCCTTAGCTTTCTATACTGAAAGCTAAAGACAGAAGTTACTAGAGTAATCAATCTAATGTTCATAATGTTTATTAGCCATATAGAAAATATTTTAGTAACTCTCTAAAAATAATGGTATATAGTTTCAAATCTATTTATAGAAAAGACTACTTAAGAGAAGATTCATGCCTACTCTATTGCTTATGATAAGTTTTCGAGATAATTCAGCACAACTGAGCAGCTCGGCAGGAATTTATATGCATAATATATAGTAGTAAGCAATAGATATTATAAAATACCTAAAAAAAGAACTAGAAAAGTATTTCATCTAAAATAAATATTCAAAACCTTGCTTAGGAATTAAATATTCTGGGTTTCCATATCCCTTTGTGCATCTAATTTAGATGCACATACCTCTCTGTTCAAATATGCCCTGCTACTTGTTTTTACAAGTATGATTTGTTTGGAGCCAGTCATACCTACTTGCTTATTTGTTGACCAATGAGTCTTTTGTGCTATAGAAATAAAATTGAGGAGGTGAAACAGAGTTTGTCTGATCCACAGGCTGAAAATATTTTCTATTTGGATCTTTGAAGAAAAAATATTAACAGTGTTGATTCTAACTATGAACAAAGTCAGATCAGAAGATTAGACTAAGTTATTTGGGGCAGGAATAACTATATCATTAGTTTCTTTATTTTTCTTATTTGATCTATATAAAAAATCACAACTGACAGTTGTAAGCAAAGGAAGAAAATAGAGGAAGAACAGAAGAGAGAAAGAAATAAATGAAAGTATAAGGCTCAGTCAAAAGAAAAGACTTGTGTAAGAAAAGCTAATTAACTGTCTAGAGTAAGAAACAACATCTATAATGTCAAAGGGAATAAAAAAAATAAAATAGGGAATGCTGAAACCTTTCAATAGTAGCTTTTACTGCCCTAAGAAAGCAAGTTAGTTTGCTTGTCATGACTCAACTTAGAAGCCTGCTTGCTGAGGGGAAGGTGACCATGACACAGAAAGAAAATGATGAAGTATGCGTACATTGAGCTGAGAGCAAATGAAATCTATTTTCTTAACTCCACTCAACTGCTTGCTAAGAAATAAAGAACCCTCTTGGTCTCTTACACCTTGTTATAGGACAGATACAGAAAATAATCCAATGGCCACAAAATACAGGACTTTTAATATTTATGGTTTTACTGCTTCTAATGTTCTTAGACTTACCTTCAATGTTCTCATGGCTCTCTTAGGTCTGTCTTGATTCCTAGTATTACATACCATTCATTTGCTTCTCTTTTATTTATTTTTATAGCTGAAGTCTTCCAACCTAATTCCATTCCAAGGGTTTTCAGTTTCATTTAGATTTCTCGTGATTTATGTAGCCTTGAAAACATTGCTATCTTTCAGAATTAAGCTAGCTTCAATCTTGTGTTTGGGACCTGCATTCAAGAAAGTATACTTTAATGTATTTATCCAGGTAAGTTTGTTCCTGATATCTATATGTTCTAGCTCCTTATTATTTAAACAGAAATACCAAATTTTTCAATGACTGCTCCTTAAGCATTTGTTCTATTGTTATGGAAAACTTAAGTTTATGTCTAACTTCTAAGATTTATTGACTTTAAAGGTTTAATCTTATTTACATATAACACAATACAATGTTTGTGCCCTCAAAATACAAATTTTGAAGGAATGTGAAAAGACATTGTTAATCAATTTTCAAATCAATGACAATTTGAAAATGATTTTAATGGGGGTGGAATTAAAGAGAGAACTGAACAGTTATTTGAGTGCTTTCTTAAAAATCAGTCTTTATGACTAGTCAGGAATTTTGCTATATCATAAACAAGGGTAAGTGATGCTGCAGTAGAGCATCATACTCATATCAGTAGGTATTCCTGTGCATCAACTGCCTCTCAGAGCAGAAAATGGAGCAGGTGTGTTGACAGAATGAAAATACGAGAGGGGAATTACAAGCCAAAAATTACGACTGTAAAACATGGCAGGACGACTTATGTCAAAAATAGTCTAAAACTGCTACAGTCATTTAATTTTTCTACTAACGCAAATGATGTGAGGATAACTGACCGTTACTCAAAAAATTTAGTATATCACAGAGCCAGTACAAGTCTGTGTGAAATAAAGTTTCTTATACATTAGATGTATCTTCTATAGTTAATTGCAGAGTTTGGAGATGTATTTAAGAAGATAAGCAAGGGAGAAACTATGAAGTTAATGAAATAATTATAGCAGAACTATTTTGTTTTTATGAACATAGGGAATCTTATAAAAATTTAAAATCATGTATTATAAAGCAGAAAAATGATTATGTTGATTATATATTTCAAAATAATGTTTTGTTCAACAAAACACTTTTGAAACAAAGGAAATATTATTCATACACCCTGAGGAGAAAGAAAGTGACCTCAGCTTCTCTAGACCAGACTGTTGACTCCTGTTCTAGATATCTTTGCCTCAAAATATATTAACTGTCATTGTAAACATCCATCTTTGAGAATTTTCTTCTACAGTGGTTAATATACAAATAATAAGTTATTGCAGATATGTGACTATTACATTGATAGGCACTTGGAAAGCTCACCAAGAAATTATTCAGAACATTTTAGTAATTAGTAACTCAGTTTCTGCAATTTTGTCTTGATGTATGACGTGGCTTTCCAAAATATTCATTTTTCTTTTAACACTTTATAATGTTTTGGGGTCTGTACATTTTTCTAGATATGCTAGAATGTGTTTTGCTCTTTGCTACTTATGACATGACCTCTAATAGCACTTCCTAAGAAAAGCCAGTTAGCCTAAGTGTCCAAAACACATTCTTCCTCTCAAGGGAGACATCTGATTGACAGTCCAGAGCCAGGTTGCCAGGTGATGACCCAGGCTATAGTCACTAGCTGCACAAAACAGCCTAGAAAGTCTCCTTTATTGCCAGGTACAGATTTTTAGAGTGGCCATTCCATAATGCTTCTGGCTCCAGAAAAGTGTTCAAAGTGTATTCCATGTCTGAGGTTGGGTCATTCCAGACAGAAAACCTGAGTCAAGGATTTTAGTGCAAGTGATTTATTAAGATGGTACTCCCAGGAGAAAAGGATAATGGAATGTAGAAAAGGGAAAAAGATGAGCTTACAATTGGGGCAATTTCAGGTGAAGACACAACCTTAGCCAGATTCTAAAGAAAACTGTGGAAGAGAAACTGCAGGCCAATTTGTCATACCTTGAAGCAAAGAACCTGGCTTTTTACCTGTTTACCAGTCACCTGAGAAAGACCCAAACTTGCTATTTTCAGGTGGCTCACCACCAAAGCAATCATGTGAGATCAACCAGAAGAAAAAATACAGAAGATGAAGAATACACTATGAGCAGAGAGATCAAAGGACCAGGCCCAGGCACAACCTGGGAGAGGGGAGCATTATGCACCAATTTTGTATGTATCTAGAACAATTATCACCTGCTCACCACAATCCTTTCTTTGACCCATGTGATTTTCTCACCTAATGTTCCCTTGAGAATCATTTATTTCACTTTGTGAGCATCAAGTAGGGAAATAGGGGTGAATTTGTGAAAGACACAAGCAAGTGCTAAAAGTTATCACTGTGAAGAAAAATGGAAGTAAGTGTGAATAGTCTTTGGTTTAAGGTTGCTCTTGGCTGGCATTGGAGCACTATATTCTTTATTGAATTGTTTGCATTTTTAAAGGAACGCTAGACAATGTACTTCTGGAGAAAGTGTAGTAGTAGATAAAAGTGTTTTAGGCTTTGAAGGTCACAAGACCTGATAGAGAGGGCAGAATTCTAAAGTGACATTCATTCCCTGTAATAGAGAGTTTCTTACTAGGAACTATATTACATGGAATTTAATAGTAAGTAAAATTATTTATGAGATAATAAGGAGCTGATAGGAAGATTTTTCATGTGAAATAAACCTATCCAGGTAGATTTCTCCTGGAACCCCCCAATGAGCTCTTTTTAATGGTTATATGCTGATTTCTGTGTAAGGAGATTTCAAGCAAAAAAAAAAATCTACAAACACCACCTGAATATCTAGTCTGCAGAAATGAGAGTTCATGAAAGAATGTATTTTATGCTGCTAAGTTTGTGATGACTTGTGCTGCGATACATTATTGATTGCTGTATTCTGTTTATAGCATTATTACCTCTGACATGTTGTAACTTCACATGAGCTTCCCAGGAATGGCCACTGGAACAAATCAACAAAATACTCGTGTGGGTTAAAACAACAGAAAACATTCTGAAGTCGGTAAGTCAAATCAAGGCCATTATAGGATGATTTCTTTTTTAAGGACCTCAGGGGAGAATCCATCCCATGTATCTTTTAACGTCTTTTATCTTCTGTTGACTATTGGAGTTCTTGAATTACCCAAATCTTGTCTGTGTTCTACGCCTCTTCCTTCTCCTCCTTGTCCTATTCCTTATTATTTAACCTCTTGTTCTTACCTTTTTCCTCCTTCTACTTTTCCATACTTTGTGAGTGTCGGAGCATGTAAAATGACATTCGCAAGTTCTAAGGATTTGCTTTTGCATACCTTTTGGAGTCATTATCCATTTGCATGGCAAGGAGTCATTCAAAATCCTTTCAGATTTCTATGTACTCAGTGAAAAAACAGAAATTAAAAATGCTTGTTTAAAGGAGTTGCTATCATCAGTAGAAAAACAACAGAACATAATTAATAAAAGAATTAAAAATCTGGCAATGTACCTAAAAAAAAGTAGATAACTAAGAAATGATAATTATTGATGTAAACAGAAAAGTAAGCCAATGGGGTTAAAACTGCACAAGTGTTCAAAAATTCAAGGTGAAAAAATATAAGAATTTTGTAATATAAAAATATTAATTCACTTTTCTTTATCGAATCAAGAAATTTGTAATCGGATAGTACTTGGTGGTAGAAATTGTCCATGAATCTGCTCTATTTCAGAAAAGTGTCAGATAACTACTGTGGCACAACCATTATAATTCAGTTGGAATCTACTTCAACTCTGCACATGTTTCCTCATTCTGCTACATGCAAAGAACTCTGCTGTTCACTGGGACATGCATATCTAAGGCAGACACAATCTGTGACTTAGCCTCACAACCTGTACAATGAGAAAAAGAATTTTTTGTTTGTTGACATCTTATTTCGTACAGCACACTCCATATCACAAATGAATTAGGTATTAATCAGATTAGTTACTATATTTTAAGATTTCAATGCAAACTAGAATACAAATACCACCAACCAACAAGAAAACAAAGTATTAATGACAACAGCCAGATTCACGGTCAATGAAATAAAATATCACTCAACTTTTTGTGGGTGGGTACCTTCCACAGTTTGAAAAAAATCACTCATTCTAAGAAAATCAGCATGAGAAAGATACACAAATAATCACAATCATTTGTTTCATTTTTCAGCTATATAAACCAAGCTGTATGCCCCTGCATCTCTCAGAGGGGCTAGACTGAGCTCATTGGCACCCAGGGAGAAGCTGTTGGCCCCTAGCTACCCTATGAGTCCTTGTAAATGCTTTGTGAAAACACAGGATTCCTTTGTAAGATAAACAGTTCAGATTCTTTTCTTTGCTTTAAATATTCTTTATCATCTAGCCATGGTGTGGTATTGCTGCCTATGTTGGTGGTAGTGCTTGAAGTCAACAGAGCCTCCTTTTAAAACAAAACAAGAAGGCAGCAGCCTACCAATCTATTAAAAGCTGACAAAACATTAGGTAGGGTAACAGAAGTCTCCAAGGAGTTTTCCTCCTTTGCCCTCCATTTTTCTTTATTTCTTTTTTGGAACTTTTAGATTTACTTGTGCAATTAAGTATGCATCATGGCTTTTGTGATATTAGGGTTAGCTATTTCTGTTAACATTTTATTATCAATGTTTTAATAAGCCTGAATTTTGGATTTCCTCCCTCATCACTGTGTTCCATAGACACATCTAATGGAATTAGCATGACTGAGAAAAATGCAGTAAAACTAAAATGTATTGGATTATATTTGCTGTTGTAAGATTTTTATTTTTATAAGAAGCTAGTTGTCAGCCAAAACCACTGATAAAAATAGCATACAAGCCAGGAAGATATTGGGTTTTAACATTTGAACTATGATTCTTTGAATCTTGTACGACAGAAATGCTTTGTCTTTCCTATTCCACATCAACACTTCATGAAACGTTTCAGAATAGCAGCATCTGCAGTGTTCAGAAGCATTCTTTATGTAATTATGGGACATGCAATTTATAGGTACGATATTCTTGAAGTCAGATTGTAATACAAACTATCTGATGTAGTAGACTCAGTGCTGAACATATTTTCTTTGAGTGTGGCTGCCACAACACAGCCAATTCATGAGTAATAGAGAGATAAATCTCAGAAAAATAACATTACTAACTTCAGAGTCAACAAAATAAATTGTAATTTCCCTTTTTAAAAGATGAAATAAAATTCTAGAAATGATGTTTTATTGCTTCTTTTCTTTTCCTTTCATCTGTGATCTAGACAACAATAAAGATATTGGAGGATCATTTAATATGTGACAAAGATCTAGATATGGTGATGCATACCTTTGCTTTTGTACCTGAGAGGTGGAGGAAGGAGGATCAGTAGTCTGAGATGACTGTCACCTAGATAGTGAATTCAAGACCAGCCTGGGTTATGTGAGATCCTATTTCCAGAAAGAAAAAAAAAAGGAGAAAATGATGTAATCTAGAAGTAATAATTTGGTGATCTTAAAACATATGTGGCTAGAATGTCATTCTTAAAAATATTTATTTTTATGTATACGAGTGTCTGCTTACATGTATGTTTGTGCACTCTAGTGCCTGCAGAGGCCAGAAAAAGCTGTCAGATTTCCTAGAACTGGAGCTACATATAGTTGTGAGTCACCACGTAGATGCTGGGAATGGAATTTGACTCCTTTTCAAGTTCAGTACCCTTAACTGCTAAAGTATCTGTTCAGCAACATTGTGTCAGTCTTAAGGTAATATATATATATATTTAACAGGTACAATCAATTTATGGCTTAATGCTGATTACAAACTATTGCTTTGGGTTAGGAAAAGAGTCATAAAAATTGGTTCATGAAACTGTGTTTTGGGGGCATCACAGGGTAGGTTAACATAAGAATTCATAACACTTATGACAGCACCCACAAAACCTGTGCAAACCAAGCCAGACAGGGGCCTAGTGTAGACACACAGGTGAACAGGAAGCTGTAGTCCTAGTTGAGAGTCTACTGGCAATTGAGAGTTGCTGAGAGAGAGAAAGTCAACTTTCCTTACTAGCGTGATGCTTGGTAGGTTAACTGGATTCCACACCCTGGGATAGACCCACACCCAAGAACATTTATGAAACACAGAATAAACATGAGAGGCCATTAAAAAGACAAAACATAACAGAAAATATAAAGGAAGCTAGTAATGTGGGGTGAAGAGGCGGAGAGGTGTCGGAACATGACTAAAATACATTGTATAGAAGTCTTGAATCAAATTATCAAAATTATTAAAATATTTTATTCATCGTTTATATTTTACATGTGTGAGTTTATTGCCTGCATATATGTAAGTGCACTTGTGTCATGCAATGCCTGAGAAAGTCAGAAGAGAGAGAGCCGTGATGATTATGGATGGTTGTTAGCTACCATGTGGGTGCAGAGAATTAAACTTGGGTCCTCTACAAGAGCAGCCAGTTCTCTTAAATGCTAAGCTATCTCTCCAGCCCCCTTTAAAAACATGTATTCATACCTGATTCATTTGATTAGACTCAGCTTCACAGATTTTAGATTACTCTGATTTCTCTGCCTTTTGGACCTAGCCTCCACTTAAACAGATGCCATTTAAGGGCACACTAAAAAAATATCGATTAGAGACATCAAATTGATTTCACAAAACGTTTTTTCTCTTGTAAACTGAGTGTTGTCATTTTATGAAATGGTAAAAACATTTTGAAATTCGTTCAATTTGTATTTTATTTGCCTGAACAAAGAGAACTACTTAATGCCACGGTTAAACGTTGATTCTTGTCAGTCAACATCATCCAAACCTTCATTCTGCTTTAAATAAACCATAATCTTGCCTCCCACCCAAATTGATAAATGATAAAAGTATTCATATCATATATACAAAAGATGTGAAGCTATTGGCTCAAACCAGAAACTTCAGTTTGCTTCTTCAGGAGCGAGTCCATGAGGCTTGCTGGCGTGCATCTAGTGAAGGCTACTTTTTAAAGCTTTTGCATGGATGAAAACTGTCCACATGTATTTCAGAAAATAGAATCACTTCCATTCTGGGCTAAGGATTAAGCATAGTTCTGAATTTTAGCAAATTCATTGCTGCCATGTGTTTTAAATGAAGAGAATTAGGCACCAGACTCATTCCTACCTCACTGTGCAATTTTGCCAAATGGCTAACAGATTCTGTGCGACTGGTGTATGGCGCATTCTTTCTCTTTGTCTTCTCTAAAACAATGGTGCCTGAAAACATGCTCACTGGTTATAAAATTTCCCAGTCAGTTTGAAAAGAAAAAAACTAATATTTCACCTATAACTTTGGGTTTGGGTATATAGAAGAACAATGAATATTTGAAGGTGACAGATTTCATGAAGAGCTTGCCACTGATTACACCCAGCACTAGAAGGTTGCAATGTCTAGAATGAGAATGCTTGCTCACTTGCAAGGGTAAAGAGAAGGCTACTGCGACCTCTGCACACTTGGTACACTGCTCTTGTAATTAGGAATATTTATTTAGCCCTTTCAGCTTTATATGCAATTGTTTGTCCTCTTATTTGTTCACCATTTATAATCATCTCCTTAGATGTGCAAGACGGCTTGAGCTTTGCTCTTGTTTAGAAACTCTTCTTTTGTACAAAGAATTATTGCTGAGTGTTAAGTTACAGTTGAACTTTTAAATGATTGAGATCCAACTCTAACGGATTTCAATATAAGTCAATAGACTTTTCAATACAGCAAACAGAGCAGCTTGAAGTTCCATGCTGAATGACTGGTTAAGTCTCTACCATTATAATTCATGCCCAAGTCAATAAGCAGTATTACATTTCAGTTGTGACTGGGTTCATTTTGTGTCTGGAATTGAGGCATTTAGAGCAGCTTGTTGACAGAAGGATGTGTGTTATTTTGTAAACCTGTACATAGCAGGCTAGAGAAAGACACTTGAAATTCAAAAATAATAAACAACATGCCCAGGAATATATTTTTTAAATCTAAGGAATATTTTTAGGGGACAGCCACAGCTTGTCAGTGTTTAAATGAACAATCTATGGTGGGCAAAAGGAAAGTTTTTTGTTTTTTTTTTTAATGCATAATGTCATGATTACAAAGCATCAGTGCAAGAGGGTTAGGCTTCAGGAGAAGATAACCAGAAAAACCAGTTCTTAAGAGGGTGGCTGATTGGCTGTTTTGCTAAAGATAAATGTTTCCTCTTCCAAATATTCTGAAAAAAAAAAAAAGAGTAGACTAATAGCGAGAAGTGTGGTGATTTGCACATTCTCCAAGCCATTGAGCTATTCCTGCCTGTCCTCATTCTGGCTCTTGATTTGCAGGCCAGCTATGCTCTGCAGCTGGAGCAAATTATATCAGCAGAAGTGCTGATGTGACCACAAGCTGACAAAAGGACATGATTTCTAGTAGCAAAAAAGCAACTAGATTTTATGAAATTGTATCTAATAATGTTGTTTAACTCATGGATCCTGCATCTGACGCCTGCTTTTTATCCAGTCCTTTCAGCGGCCCTTTGTTAACAGTCACTCAGAAGAGGAAATAAAATGTAGCCATTGAAATAAAAATTGCTCTACTCTTTTTAATAGCTCAGCTGCAGGCTCTATTGTTTTATTTAATGGATTGTATAACTGAAGTCTCTCCTCCTGATGATTCCCATTTGGCTTCTGAGTCCCCAGTCTCTGTCAGAATCTTGAGGGCTCCAGAAGGTGTCTGGTATATCACTTGATAAGAATACAAGGGGATGGTAAAAGGAATAATAGTCTTTAAAATATACTTCCTACCATAGACTCTGTAGAACTTAATGCAAGTAGAGCTTTCTCATAAAATAGCATAATTAGTCCCCAGCTTCAACAATTCTAGCTTATGATATGCTGGAAGTTTTCTTGGCTTAAATATACAGAGGCAAGTAGGTTTGAAAGAAGAAGCAGAGGACATGGGGTCGGGGTGAGCTGAGGATAGGACTAGAGAAAGCAGTTGTCTTTGTTGCCAAAGTCAGTCTCTTCCCATGTATAAATGTAGGCTCACCTCTGGAATACCTGGATGTCTCTTTCTCCTGCTGCCTGGGTATCCACTGCAGATTTGGACAGAGATCTATGGATATTGTATTTTGAATTATTTAATGTTTACTTGCTGTTCAAAACAGTTAAGATATATCTGACTTCAATTGGAAGGATTGCAGGTCATTTTAAAAGTTATTTTAAAAAGTCCCTGCTACGTATAGAAGGTGGTATAAGATACCAAGAGACAGGATCAACTGCTGCTCCACCGTGATTAATATTTTAAATATAAGTGAACTGCTGAGTATTTGCCTGACTCAAACTGCTGTCCTCTCACTCTCGAGAGATCCCACAAAAAGCTTTTATGGTTCACTTTTGTTCTGTCTTCATACATTCCATCAAACAGGTTCATAATTTTAGGAAGAGGAGAGAAAAATGTGTTAAATCATGAATTGCTAAGAAATATTTCAGCTGAGAAAGATTCACAATGTACAAAGCAGTTAAAACAAATCATACAGAATAACCTGTTAAGGATGTAATTGAGACACATGCAATCATTAACCTTGGAACAGACTGGGAATCTGCTAATGAATCAAATCAATACCCTTTCCACTGATCCATAATAATTTGAAAGAAATGAAAAATTTAACAGTTACTGTATGTGAGGTTATCGTGGGCTGCAATTAGCTAGCCTCCGGGAGATTATGTTACCTAGTTACCAGAAGGTGAGTATAATTTCTGTAGATCTTCCAGGGAGATTGTCATGAAGACAGATGCCAGACGTGGAAATGGGTCGGGAAAAGATATTTGGTGTGGCCCAATCCTGGGTCATGTTTCTGTTATCTCATTCTGGACATCCTTCTTATGCTATTTCATACTCCCAGTTTAAAGAAAGATATTGCTTTGAAAATACTTTATAATTGAATTTTGTCAGTTAAAAAGTGATTATCCTTTTTTAATATCTTATTACATATATAGTTCCTACTTGAGATGGCAAAGAAGTCACTTGGGAACAGAGCAATGCAGGAGCTTCCTGATACAGACAAGAGTACCCGTGTTTGAACATGCTTCCTGTTTTTGCAACCCACTCACCCTAAGTGCCAGCATAGTATCATTGCCAGGGGAGTTACATAAAGGCATGGTGAGAAAGAATCATTGGCTTTCTTCTGTTACCTCACCACAAATTTTACCCCCTGCCCCCATTTGCAAGCAGCACATAGGCAAATAGAAGGAAAATGATCTTATGATCCATTACTTTTATGTCTCACTTTCATGTAAATCTTAGTTACAAAAAACAATCTTGTATATGAAGTTCCATAGAAAAATCTCAATTTGGGGGAGATATAAAAAGAGAAATTGTCATTCCCTAGGGAATCAGTAAATAAAACGGAACGGAAAACAGCATTTTTTAAAAAATGCATGTAAAATATATGCGTATGGAAATGTTAAGAGCCTTATTTTATAATGCCAAGGAGGGCACAAGATAAAAACTGTTGTCATTTGTTTCCAGGGAAAGCAGTCGGTGAGACCAGGCACAGTAGGATAGTTAGTTAGTTACCACATGTAAAGCTGAGAGCAGATGGTTCCGTTGATATAGAGCGCAGGAATGTGCGTGTTTATGCGGGTGCGTTTCTGTGCGTGTGCGTGTGGAAACCAGCAAGGAGTTTGACACTGATGTACTCCATCAAGTCCAGTTATAAAGAACAAGTAGATAGAACAACATTCTGTGCATCTGGCAGCCTAACTAGCTCTGTCAATCTGTGGATACTGCTGACATTGTACTATAAGCTTCCATTCCATCTGTGTTGTTTATTTTGAGCTGGATTTACTGCACACTATGTGAATTGATGATGGCTAGAAGGTCCAAAAGATTCTGAGTCTGTTTAAAGTTCCAAGGTGTCAAATTACACAGGATTGTGTCACGAACATTATGAAAGGGTAAGTGGAGAGGCAAACTGATTTCAGTGCTTGTTAGACATCCAAGAAAAATTTCTGAAAATATAGATGAAGAAGGTTTATGAAAACATCTAAAGAGTACATATGAACTCCTGCAATCAAATGTTTCCTTTTCAAGTTGTATTGTGTCATTTTAAAAAATTCAAAATATGTACAAACAAATAGACAAGTCATATCAGCTCCCCATTCTGAGGTTGTGACATGCATATTACTCAAAACTTGTTAATCAGTACCATATCAAATTGACAGAATAAAGGAATGGACTTGATGGGTGAGGGCCCCTCCTCTCTTCTTCCAAATATTTGGAACTGCAGAAGAGATAACTTTCTATACATTTGCTATTAAGCATGCATTGGCAATCCTTTATTGCTTCATTTACTTCTGTATCACAATATATTCATAAATTTTCTATAGAATTTGTGAACAGACTTTGCTATCTTCATCAAAAGTCATTAAGAATGCAATCTTTAATGACACATACATTTTGGGAGAAAACACTATTTGATTTAGATAATCTGTATGAAGTCTTCTTTATATTTTACCTTTCAAAACAATATGCAACTGAATACTATGTATGAAAGATGATGCTAGTACAGCCTGAAGAGGAGGGGGTCAAAAAATTACTGACTCCAATGTTACGTCTGCATGCATATCTCATGTCACTAAATCCACATGATCCTGCTCTTTCCTGTTTATCTGGTGAGTAGCTCTGAGCAGAATTTTCCCATGCCACAAGTGATACAAGCTTGATCACTGTAGTCACTGAATGAAAAACATTACTTTACTTATAGAAAGGGATTTCAGTTCATGCTTTTCAGCAAGTTGACTTTATGTCTCATTGTGGTTCAGTTATAATTCACATGTACACACAGACGCATATAAATCTCTCCTTCTTTAACGAACATAGAATATGGATCTGGGAAGGTGGCTACACAAAAATGAAGACAAGTTTGGAGTCCTAGAATCCATGTAAAAGTTGGGCAGGCACGATGGCAGTCTGTAACCCAAGCCCAAGTATTTATTAAAGTCAGGATGTCCAAAGGGCAAACTGGCTATCTAGACTATTCAAAATCAACAAGCTCCAGATTCAGTGTGTCTCTGTGTCAGTAACTAATGTGAGCATCAATCAATGAAGGTGCCTGGTCTCAACTTGATCTTTCATGAACACATGTACATACATACCTACATATATACATGTGCCCACATGCATATGAATATGCATACATACATGCATCTATGCCACACACACCTGCAAAGGATTTAAAATCATGTTGCTTAATTTGACTCAGCTATAACAAAATAAACTTCCGTGAAAGTAGTTCACTTAGATATAGTTAATACACTTTAGTTCAGTATTTATTCACATCTATAACATACGCTAGGAAGCATGAGATACAAAAACTAACGAGTGGTGGGGCAGTGCCGCTTACAGCAATGCCTGAATAATGGCAGCCTGACTTTTACTATCCATTTAAACTAAAAGTGGAGGCCCCAAATCATTCTGAGAACTTGTTCTTTCAATTTCTCCTAGAACTATATTCTTAAACAATGGCCTTCCACTCTCTTTAATAAAATTGTACATTCAGTTTGAAATAGGGAGAGAAAGACAGAATTTGACTTATCTGGGAATTTGCCCCTTTTGACCCCTACTGTCCTAGAGCAGTACATACAATCACAAACCCTTGTTAACAATCTAATTCTATCTATTTGTAACACAAGTGAGACAATTTGTAGGTTCCAACAGCTATCCACTGCTGGCAGTGTTTTTCATATTTGCAACATATACACACACGTACATGGATCAAGGGTGAAGAAGGGTCATGAGGGAGTAACACTGTATGTTTATGTTAAAAGAGGATCTTAAAACCCAATAAGCTTGTTTATATTATAAACAAGCTGATTGGCACCTGATGTCAAAATTTAAGATTAACGCCATTTCATCCTTATCAGGTGCAATTAATTAATTTCCAAACTGACCTAGATTCCCTGGTCTGCTACTTTTGCCCTTCTTGCTTCATATTTTTTGCTTGATTTTCCTTTCCTATCGTAGTTTCTTTGAAAAAGTCTCAATATTGGGGGCTTGAGAAACCACTCAGCAGTCAAGAATGCATACTGCTCTTGCAGTGGATCTGAATTCAGTTCCCAAACTCAGGCAGCTCACAACTGCCTTTAACTCCAGCTCCAGGGGACCTGCTACTCTCTTCTGGTCTCCATGAATATCTGCATTCGTGTGCATACACTCGCACAGAAACATGCAGACAAGTGCATAATTAAAACTAAAACGGTAAATCTTAAACCTTCAGTATTAAACCAGTTTATTTTTATTTCTATAGCATGGAAAAAGGAAGTCATCATCCAAGTAATACAACTTTTTCAGTCACAAATGCTTAGCAAATGTGTTGTTCCTTCTGGAAGCCAATCCTTTCCTCACTGCTCTGGATTCCCTGTGCTCTCACTTTGAGTTCTAAATGACTGTTGCTTCTTGAAAATTATATCTTTCCCCTTCTTTCTGTTTTACTTTCACATGTCTTTATTGACTCTTTCTCAAAATTGTTGCTTAAATATACCAGTTTAAAAAATACCTCTATGCTCACGTTACTCTTTAGTCATCACATTACTTTAGACTGCTTGCATAGGCAAAGTTCTTGAAAACATGACCTGCACTCACTCTGTTTTAGCCTTCCTTTGGCATTCTTCAACTCATTACAATGGAGAAGGTACCCCCAACAATTTCCTGAAACTTTTCTTACTGTCATCAATGGATGCATTTTTCCTAAATCCCCTGCAAGTACTCTTGCCTTAATGCACTTTTAGGAGTTGATATTGTTGATGAATCCATTCTTTTTAACTGTAAATTCCATGAAGAAATGATACCAGGTCTTTTCTTTCTTTGTACATTCCTCATTCACTGTCATTTCTCTCTGTGTCTTTACAGTTATCTTTTAAGCCATTGTTTCTTATTATTCTATATGTTTTTCTTAAGGAAAATACTTTCAAATGTACTTCATTTACCACTTACATATGGAAGACTCCAATGTAAGGAATAAATCTTCAGTCTTTTTGATGAGCTTTGATCAGCTCAATATACTTCAATAATTACTTAGATTTTCCACCTGGATTGGATAGAACCCCCCAGGCATCTGAAACACCACATTTCTAAAATGGATGCATTTTTCTACTCTGTCATTCAATAAAACTTTTAAAATATTTTTTTGAACTTCTGGACTTTGTTACTTTTTTCTAACATTATTCTAGGCCAAACTAAGATTAACTAAAGGATTCAATCATTTTAGACATCTGTAATTAAATAGAAAGCAAAATTCAAATGGATATAAACAAAACTAGACAATCTGACAATATAACTTTTAATTATACCAAACAACTGAATAAACATGAATACCAAATTTAAACAGAATAACTCAGAAACAATAGGTTAACTAAATTAAGTTCAGAATTCATATCATATTTATATTTATATTCCTATTCTCCAGCATTTATAACAGCAGATGTATTATTGATTTATATTTAATTAAATAATAAGTCTGTTTAATTCTCAAAATTATCAAGACATAAGAAGATCCACATGTTCATCAAGTTTTATACATGTGACCATGGATCTTATGCAAGTTTTTCTAAAAACAGAATGACTGATGAAACAAGAATGCCAAAACTATTCCTATTTACATTTGATAAAATCCTTATAAGACGTTAATAATAAAAAGGCATCAAGAAATAAAATAGGTAACCACATGTTGATTATATAAAAATAATGTATTCTACAGCCTTAAATTCAGTGGAAAATTAGCAACTCTACATAAAACCCACCCTATTCCCATAAATGCAAAACAAGTATTCTAGTAGTGAAGAAAAACTTTCTTTTTTATAACCAAATTTAACTTCATTTCCTTTTCTCTCAACAAATTTAGTTTTTGCTGAGTAGTAAATACGGACCAACATGGTAATCGAATTTTGGTAAGTGTAGTTCCTAATTCACTACTAGACTTAGACAGCAGTGAATTTAGAAAGTGTGCATGTGTGTGTATAGTGGTTGTATGTTTTGTGGAGTTGTGTGGAGTTCAGAGGACAATATCAGTTGTCTTCCTCTACCACCCTTTACAAAGTTTTTTGAGTCATGGTCTCTTACCAAACCTAGATCTTTCTGATTAGCTAGACATGCTGGCCAGCAAGCTCTGGGGTCCACTTATCTCTCTGCCCACCATTCACAGAATTAAAGCCACTTGCCACTATGTGGGCTTTTATGTTAGAACTGGGGATCCAAACTCGGGTTCTCTTATTTAACTGGTCGGCACTTAGCTAACTGAAACCCAAACTAAGTGTGAATTTAGTGTCCTTATTCTCCTTTTATGGTGAAATATGAATGTAAAAATACATAGAAAATAAATATATAACTTATTGAATAAAAATAAACACCTTTGCAATTAACTACCAGATTAGAAATAGAATTTAGACATAGGCACAACAAAATTGCAAATTTAGTTTGCTTTCTGTTGCATTTTTACCCACTGAAAGTTATTATTAAATAATGTAACCCAGTTTGGCTTAATTTGAACTTTCTATAAATGGAATTATAAAATGCGTATTTCTTTTGTCTGACTCCTTTCACTTAAATTTTAGCTTGAGATTTATCCATGTTGATTAGCTACAGCTATAGTTTATCTTAGTGGCTGGTGACTAATCAATTATTACATAATTTATTTTGCCATTTTATTCCTAATGAACACCTTGTGTGTTTGTAGCTTTTGGCTATATGAATAAAGAATCTGGGCATTTGACATATGCATTTTACTATATTTAAGCATGACTTTTAATAGTTTATGAGGGTTTTTGGTTAGTCTGAGAGTAGGGATGTGATTAAATTTACTAGAATAAAAAGAATGAAAAATGAAGCATTGGTTATACCTGTTTATTTATTTGTATTTAAGAAAATAGTTTACTAATTCTGCAGGCAAATTTTATCTAGTATTATATGTTTTATAAAGAAGAAAACAATATAATTAACTAATATTCCTAATAAAATGCAAATGAGGGGTGGAAAGATGGCTCAGTGAGTAAAGCACTGGCTGTCATGTATGAATACCTGAGTTTGGATCCCTAGCATAGTATAAATGATAAGAACCATGGTACATGTCTACACCTTAGTATTGGTGTGTAAAGACAGGAAGATCTCAGGGTCTTGCTGACCAGCCAGTCTAGCCAAATCATCAAGTTCCAGGTTTAGTGAGAAGTTATCTCAGTAAATAAAATGACAAATAATAGAGGAAGATACCCATCATCAACCTCTGGCCTCTATAAATATGCACTCACACACATCCAAGCACATACGCATATACATACATAATCACACCCAACATGTGAAAAATAATTAAGGAAGACACTCAACATTGGTTTTTGGCCTCCACATGCACACACACACACACACACACACATACGCACACACACACACCAAATACATTTGATATAATAACGCCTAAAGACAGTAACAAATATTTGTGCTTTTATTCTGTTAGAAACGTTTTCTCATAAAAATGTAGGAGTGTGCCTATAGTCTTCCTGAATATCCTTAAGCAGTAGTGCAAATATGAGGTAGTAGATGCTAAAGATATTTAAAACTATAATATAATGCTGAGATTTTCATTTTCTGGAGCTCACATTTCTCTCATATATCACAAACACTGGAAATCTTGCACAACATGCAATTAAACAAATATTGTATTGGTTTATTTAAGAAAGAGCTCTTAAAATATAACTTCCACTTTTTCCTCTTTATAAAAGTGGAGCATGGGAAACTTGGCACTGGAAACAGTAAATCAAATCAACTCTCTGACCTGGGAACTAGTGACTGTTTTCCTGAAATGGAAAAATAAGTCTGCATACTTTGATTTACCATGAAACGAAATCTCTTTCCCTAAATTACATCCAAATTTTTGGAACTAGTGTATGAGAATTTTTTGGCCAGATCTGACAGTGAGTATGTAAGTATCAGATGCTCATAAACAGGGGTTTGCCTGTGAAAGCAAAGTAGAAAAGACCATAAACTAGTCTAGGAAGTTGTCTTGAGGCCTTGGATTTTAGAAAATTTGTGCTATGGGATAAAGTAATTCGCCCTGATGTCATTCAGTTTATAGTCTAAAGAAAATGAATAATAAGAGTATTTATAATAACAGGTACTGTGACAGAATAATATACAATGGAATAAAAACTTACAGTTGATCAAGTAAGACTAAACACAATTGTTAAAAGTTATAATGTAAAATCATAGATATTATAAGTTCAAGAAAGAGAAAGAAAATCTCAGAAAGAAGAAATAACTACAGAAGGTTCAACAATTAATACACTAGGCTTTGAAGCCAATCAAATGTAGGCTGAAATCTGTTTTTCAAGTCAACAGATGTGTGAATTTCGTTGAGACACCTTCAAAGTTTCTTAGAGAAAAATAATACTTAACAAATACTTCTTGTAAGAAAAATCCCAATATGGTATTTCTAAAGCATAAAAATTCTTCCACAAGGGTAGGAAAATTGTAGCTGAAGCAAACATTTTGTTGTGTGACAGTTCATAGATGGGAAGAACATGGAAACATAAGCAGTTTCTGTCACAAAGAAAATTTAAACCACATGAATTTAGTCTTTATTCTAAGAACAGTGAGTACTGACGAGAACAGATGTGTGTTTTAGGAAGGATGCTCAGTTTGTTGAACAAAAGGTTGGAAAAAGAAAAAGGAAGAAAACCAGTAAAAACCTGAATGTACTCAGTGGACTAAAGTAAGGAGCAGGTAAGTGTTTCAGTCTAAGGAGAAGAAATAATCCTAACCTTGAAAACATACAGTAGAGATTCAAAGTATAGTAAACAGGTGTTCATATCAATATTTTTAAATAAGCTTATTAGTTTTTAAGTCAGAAAGGACAAGGACAGTGTGTACTATGGAGTGAAGAATCGACTGTGAGATAAATCCAGGAGCTTGAGCAAACTCTGCTGTGAGGATGGCTGTGGAAGTGTCTGTTGAGACTGGGTAGCCCAGAGCTTGAGGTTTACTGACAGTGACGTGTGTCGCAGGAAGAGGGACAAAGGACACCATTCCCTTCACTTCAATGTCTGTCTGGCTCCTGTAGTTAATCACAGAGACAGGATGATACACAAGACAATGCTATGTATAACATTGATACCAGAAGATAGTTTGCAAGATAAAAATCCTATTTCTAGAAATGAAAGAGGTGATCATATGATGTGTTTCAGTCAGTCAGAAAAATGAAATAATTCTAAACTTTCATATACCATACATGTAGCTTCAAAATATATAAAATGCAAATTTGACATTTAAATGACTATTTTAACAAAACAGCATGATGATGAAAGAAAATGTTTGGTAAAAGAAATAAATGGCAAAATTATTAAATTATATTTTGGTCAATAAATAAAATGTATGTTTGAAGTACATGTACAGAACTGCCTGCCTACCTTTTACTGATATGTTTTATTTTAAAGCACATGTTGAATGTATTGTTCCATTAAAAAGTTCTGAAAAACTTCCAGTCAGTACCACAAGGATGAAAGTCACAGTAAATTGAGTAGCCTTTAAATTGGCAAAATTTATATATATTTAGAAATCAACTGAAACAAATGGCATGTTAAATTATAAATTTAACAACAGAAAGTTAAGGAAGACTTTTTATGGAAATAAGAAAATGTTTAGAGTAGAAATAAAGGATGCTTCAAATTTAACGGGACCCGATGACAAAACAACAGAACAGAACAATATTCTCAAGAGAACCTACAACCTTTACTATCAATCGCAGGATGGAATTTAAACTTTATTTATTCAACTTAAGTTTACAGTGACTATAAAAAAAGCAGACAAAATGTACATTAAGGAAGTAAAAGTAGTAGATAACAAAGTTAAGACAAGAAATAGGGGAAATAGAAAAATAAAACATGTATTAAAAAAGTAAATCTATAGAAGTGCACAAAAAAGAAAAAAAAGTGAATTAAAGGGGAAATTCACAAAATGCTCAAATTTACAAGCTTCCATTTACTTTAAAGTAAATGTTTCAGAGTTTTCTTTAAAACAAAACAAAACATTAAATAAATCAATGCAAGTTTTCAAGATTGGAATAGGAGACCAAATCATTATAGCAGATTATCTGTATAAAAACTCAAAAGAATGATTATGAGAATTATTAACAGCTTAGTAATGTGTCAATATGTAGAATTATCTTATGTCATATATTGGTGGGGTGGTCTGTTAATTTAGACGTGAAACAGAAGAGGGAAATACAGTCAGGGAGTTCCTCAAGCAAAATAATTTGAGAAGACATGTTCTACTGGGTGTGAAGTGGAATCATAAAGCTGTAGTATATCAGTGTATGGCACTGTAAAAAAAAAATGCCCTAAAATCTACCAACAAAAGACAGCCATATACAAAAATAGACATCAAATGGTGATCTTAACATGTTGCATACGGAATGCAAAAGAAAAATCTCCAATTATTAAAAAAGCAGAAAATCATGTTCCTTACATCACGGTACACACAAAAATCAATGCCAGATGGGTTACAAGTCTTAAATGCTGATGAATTTCAAGAAAATATTTACAAGAAAATTACATGATATGTTTGGGTATGTTTATGACTTCTGGGAAGTGAGAGGATTTTTTAAAACAAACTCAAAAATATCATTTACTTCATTTACATTAAAATTATAAGTTCTGTTGATCAAGAGAAAAATAATGTGCTTTTTGTGTGATTATAAGCCAACACAAAAAGCCACTAAGAGGATATAATGTACACAACTGTAAATGAAGAATGATGTCAATCACAGATAGTAACGGCTACTAAAAGTCAACGGGAAACATCAAGCAACCTAACATCGAAACAGACAAATACATGAATTCATATTTCAGAAAAATAAGCGGCCAATGTTAAATACCAATACGTCTATCTACATTTCATCTAATAAAAGTGAAACTAGAACAACACAAAAAGATATTAATACTAACCATATTTACAAAAATCAGTGTTTTAAAAATAAAGTTTGATTAGAAATCGAACATAAAGTAATTAAAATTTTTATCAATGGATTCAAAAGTGTGTGATATTATTTGGTAAAAGAAGAAACATGACTGAATAAAAATTCAGAACTTCTTTATCCAGATAACAGACTTCAATACAACTTCTAATCATGTGAATTAGGAAGTATAATCATTTTGTAGAAGCATTGCAATAGAAAAAGAATATTGGTAAAAGCATATGGCTATTGTTTGGGAAATTTAAAAACAAATCATTCCATGCTCATAAAATATTTTAAGACTCAAAATCAGATTAATTCTGCCTACACACAACAGTATAGCTGAATGTTAAGGTTTAGTGCTAAAGAAAATCTATTGTGGAAGAAATTTCTATGGAGCTCAGGCAAAGTTAAGTATTATAGTCTTAGGAAGCACACAGGAAGGACAAGACCAAGATTATCACATAATTTAAGTAGTAATTAACTGGAAGAGGGGATAAGTACTAATATAATACACAGATAAGCACAAAGTGAAATTAGCAAAGAGTAACAGTGACTTTTATTTCTTTATTTGGATGGGTGCTAGTTTCATGATTATATATTATATAGTATATAACCTGTGCTACTGACATCCAGTGTTCACAATTACAATTTTAAATGTCATGAATTTGAGTTGCCAGTAGTTACTAATTTGTAAATGGTGTCAAAGAGAAAAAAAACAGAGAAAAGAAAGACAGACCCCAGGTGGTAACCTGAGACTCTGAGTTGAGAAGGAGTGAGTTGGTCTTCCCTAAGGGAATGAAGGCTGATCAAGCTCCATTGGCTGAAATCACACCAAAGGACATCTGGGGAAGCAAACTTGACACGATAGGCTTTAATATACATGACAGAATGTATGAAATCTGGTGGGGGAGGGCTACAAGAGGGTGCAGGTAGGATAAGGAGCCTAGGTATGATTAAGATGTATTGTATAAAATGCACAAAACTTCAATTAAAAACATATATTGAACAAAAAAGAATGGCCAATGAGATTGAGTTTGGGCAGAAAAGAGAGTAAGATGGTAATGAATCTGGTCTGAAACTCTTCAGATTCAGGTAGCTTAAATACATCTTAGTAAAATGCCAAGAATTCAATTTAAATATAGGGTTTTTAATTGCATTTTCAATATAGTTCTGGGAGATGTTGATATAACATTGTCTCTGAGACTACTGAATTCTAAAAGTCCTTGAGTTAAGGGTAAAGGCCGATTAGAAGCGAGAATTTTGTGTATTTCTTCAACTGATACAAATTGGAAGGTTTAGGAAGGTCTGACCTCAGGAGGCCAGATATTAGTAAATGGAAATAGTGGAACTGAAATTTATACTTATTAATTGATGAACACACAGGCAAGTGATTACATACACCAAAGGTATCTACAGTTTCTGGTTTACAGCTGTCTGAAGAAAAAAAAATCTATGCGGTGGTAAATGATAATCTTTCTCAGTCCCTTGTTGATCTTAATGAACAGTAAACTCGTGAACCCCTGTTCAGCATTCCATGTGGCAAAAAACTGCCGGCAGTTGTATGGGTTGTGTGCCTCAGTCATAGAGGCACAGGGAAGTGGATTCTGCCTAAACCTGAATGAACTGAGAAGCAAATTTCTCTTCCAAGTTGATCTTCCAAATGAGGTATCTGCCCAACAAATAGCTACAGCCTTAGGAGATGATGAGAAGACTAAGCCTGACCCCAATTCTGCTCCATAGACAGTATGCTGTGCTATGATATGAATTTTGTAGGAATATGTTGAATCAATCACCAGGATGCCTATGGAGAGTGTGAAGAAAATATGTGAGGCATATTTATAATACATCATTTTTCTTGACAATTTAGTCGTTGCAAGGAATAAGCTTCTCCCTAAAGAGTGTACATTGAATTCAGAAGCCTCCAGAGAGGTTACTAAGTCAAACATCAGTTTCTGAATGGACAAAAAAAGAAGCCTAGAACAGGGTTACCATTCTGAGCTTTCCTTTTGATCATTTGGGTTTTGGTCCCTAGCTTATTTATGTCTCTCTTTTAATCAAAGCATTCATAGTTTAGACACAAAAGTGCCACTTCTCATATTGAACTCTAACATCTTTCTCCCTAATTTACAATCAATAAAGCCTAAACACAGCTAGTTGAAAAGGTATAATTCGCTTACCTTTTCTCAAACTGTGGTATTATTGATATATTGCTTTTATAAATTGTTTTAATTTTTCAACCAAATAGTAAAATTCTGGTAGGCTTACAGAACTAAATAACAAACAAGTTTATATAAAATAATGCATTATTGAGTGTTAAATTGTAATGAATAAAAGAAGAAATTCTTAATATTATAGAAAAAATATAAATCTAGACTCACAAGTGCTTTGTAAAGAAGAAAGTGTCTGAATGAATTATTGGACCTCATAAATCTTTTTTTTTTTCCTGTGTCTTTCATTTGTGTTACAAAGAAGTCAGGCAATATGTTTTGAAGAATACAACTTAACTGTGATTGTAGTTACACCTTTATTTAGGACATCAAACTGTCATAATTGTTATCAAATTTATGGATGCCAGATCAGGGCTTTTGCTCCATGTTTGACTCATCAAAGGTTTTTACCTGTTTATTTTGTTATGTGTTTATCTTACTCCTGCATCTCTCTGTTTGTTTAACCCCTTATCTCATGAAAGATCAAACTTTGAAATCTTCACCTATTGACAATAGACTGAAATAAATGAGGCAGAAGGAGCTGGGGTCACTCACCAGAAAGTCTCCAGTGTTGAACTTTGTAGGTAGAGAAACTCATTGAACCATTAAAAGAAAATACAAACGTGATAATAGCACGAAGGAATACTAAATAGAAAGCTTAATTATAGAGAAATTAAGTTATATGACAAATAGAAGGACAAGATAAGGAACACACTCATTGGAAAAATTTTCTCTTTCATAGTAAAATTTTGAAAGAGTTATATGAGCAAATGAAGTTGGGAACTGCCTTAAGTGTGTAACAGGTGGGGGAGCATCAGGTCTTGAAGAGAATAGAATCCCTTTGAACTACTTATAGTTGCTGACCTCAGAGACTGGTAAAGTCAGAAGACAGCCTCAGCTTTAGCACAGCTGCTTTCTGGCATTATTAATGGCATGGGAATGAATGGGAATTGACAAAATAGTAACAGCTAAAACAACAGTTAAAAAATGGAAGTCACTGTCTCTAAGTCTACTCATTAATTATACAAGAAGACACTTTCTTTATATAAATGAAGAAGGAACCAGAACATTTAGCTTACATCAATTCTAACACTATTGTCCTTAATCCTAGCTCAGATTTTAAAAATTTAAAACTATTTTTCAGTTTTCATTAGATAAAATTGACATACCAAATGTCATGGTATATGACATGATGCTTTGATATACATTGTGAAATGATTTCTATAATCAAACTACATTATAAGTCTATTATGTCACATGCTGCCTTTTTGTGTTTGTTTTAGGAACATTGAACATGTGCCTGCTTAGCAAATTTCAAGTACCAATACAATATTCTTAAGTATACTCATCATGGTTTGCATTAGATCTCCAGGACATAGAGGTTAATCCCAGGATAGTCTGACTTTTTGCAGTTTGTATAACTATTGTGGGAGGGTGAGAAAAAAATTGTATTATGACCCACTGGTCCACTAGTTGCCTAATTGTTATGGAGTAACTATCTGCTTTATAATAGAATTTGAGGCCCTATTCTACAGGAACTTCATGCATGAGAATCCTGGTCAAAAACCTAACGGCTGGGGAAGAAATAGGCTGGGGAGGCAGCCTGGCAAACCTGCTATCATTACTTTGCTAGTGGTCATGTTATCAAATTGTCTTCTAAATATTTATGTTTATGCTTATATATCATTGCTGTGGCTGTTGACCTTGTTAGAGAAGCTTATTTTTTAAATTTATTTTTATTTATTTATTTTTCAGTGGGTTACAGTCAATGCACAGATTTATATAGCTGGTCAAATTGGAGAGAAGCGACTGAGTGCTCAATTCTAAAGGGGATTTTCCACTTTCCACCAAGGCTAAAGGAATATTGAATAAAGGAGGCAGAAAGAATGTAAAAGGTGGAAGAGGAGGACAAGTGCTCTGAAATGCTGTCTCTGAGACATTGCATGGCTACTGTATTCGTGAACTCATGCAGCTGTGGTGACCTGCACAAGGCCTACATAGGATGAAGCCAAAATGCCTGCATAGATGGGTGGAGGTGCTCTCTGGGCCCCAATCCTTACTGAGTAGCTACTGGCAGTTCGTAACTGCCAAGAAAGGGAAAATTCTTCTTTGATGGTGAAGTTATTAGTAAATTTTCCATGCCCCAGTGTATGACCCCATAACTCAGGCACATACGAACAGCAATAATTAGACTTAGTGGGTTATCAAAAAAGAGGAAGAGGAAGACACAAAATGAGAAAGAACAGGTGTTTAAGGGATATAGGAGAAACGGAAGGAGATAAATGGTGTGGTATAAGATTATATATATGAAATTCTCAAAGAATTTAAATAACTGTAAGTACATGACTGAAAATAAGGAAGAGAAATACCAAAAATCAATTCACATGTTGAAGGGTACTTGGATATTTTTTAACTATTAACTTCTATGAGTGGTTAACTATAAAAAAATATTTCTATGAACTCATCAACTTAATTTTTACTATTAAATAAAGAAAAATTGATCCAGGATCTTTACACCCTTCCAGTCTTGGCAGGATGAACCACACTCTGCAATCCCTGCCCCAGATTTGTGGTTCTGAGGTCTAGCCATGAGACTCCATAGCACCCTGTCATCTAAGCTCTCAGACTTCTTCAGGTCATTGGGATCCTATCCCATCCAACAGCTGAATAGGCCTCCAACCTTGGCCAGGTGAGTCATTCTGTGCCATCATAGCTCTCAGCCCAGCCTGGATCTTTGGATCTTTGGATCTTTCTTCACCCCAAACTGTAGTCTAGGGCTCCTTCTCTGAGACTCTGTAGCACCTTGCTCTTGTACTGCTCAGAATTCCTCTGTGCACTCAGATCTGTGCACACTAGCTGGTGGCAATGCAGACTGATGCATCCACTATGGAAATCAATGCTGAGATTCCTCAAAAACCTAGAAATTGATCTACCGTAAGACCCAGCTATATCACTCTTGGGTATATAATTCCCCAAATGCTATAAACTCTATTGCAGAAATATTTATTCTTTATATTCATTGCTACCTTTTTCACAATATCCAGAAATTAGAGACAATCTCAAGCTCTATGGAAGAATGCATAATGTGGGGGTGACACATATATAAATGAAATATTATTCAGCTCTTGAGAAAAATGAAATTGTGAAATCACAGGTAGATTCATCAAACTAAACAATTATCCCAAGTGAGCTTAGCCACAGAAAGACAAACATCACATTTTCTTTCTCGTAGTTGGACACTAGGTTTGAAATTTTAAATATACATGCTTCCATTTGAAACTCCAGAGAAGTCAAGAAACTAATAAATGCCCATAGAGTCAGGGAGGCTTCTTGGGAAGGGTGGTATAATGCAATGATAAGAAGAAGGAAAGGAGAACATTTAAGTAGAAAGGGTTAAATGGGGTGTGGAATGGGAAGGCAGGGCAGAGGAGAGAGTGTAGGAAGAGATGAGTAACACTAAAGGCCTTTAGAAAAGCCATGTGGAAACCTAACATTATAGAAGGTTTTGAAACTACTTGCATACACACTTTTAAAAAGTGATTTAAAGGTGTTTCCCTGTAACAGGGGGATATTGCTCCTTCCAGACATTAGAGGCTAGCAACAACAACCAAAAAATCCTTCAGTGCCAGGAATGAGCTCCCTTTCTAGAAACTGTTGACAAGGAGTCCCATAGAACCTCAAACAATACTGGCCTTTGCCCCTGCTTTGATTATCCATCAAAACTTGAAGTTAAGACCCTATTGCTGAAGACAGTATATAAATGAACTGTAGAACACAAGGAGAACAAGCTTGTGCTCTAAAGTCTTCTATCTATCTAGTAGTATTCATAGTGTTGAAAGCTGCTACGCGTGCTCCTAGAAGAAAAAATTAATCATCAACCTTACCCAAATATAAATCCTGTAAACTATAAAAACAACAGATCTGGGAAGATGTGCCCATGTGTGCGATAGTGGCACATATACTATGGTAGTACCATTCACTCTATAATTGGCTTTAAAATAAATGGAACACAAACCTGACATTAACATCAGGCTTTGGAACTAGAGGCTAGACTGGTCATACAACATAGAGCAGTGTGTAATATTAGATTTCTACTAAATAGTTATTGAATTAAACTGACTCTTAATGACCTATTGTTATATCCATAGAGTAATACATTCTCAGCTCTTATCAGAGAAGTTTCCTTATGTAGGAGATGATGATTAACATGAAAACCAACAACTGGCCAATATGCAGAAAACAAGAGGCTGTAGAATGTTTATTTCTGAATAGGACACCTATATTAAACTTCTGCCTCTCAAGGGTCAGGGATCATTGCAGAAGTGAAAGTGGAAAGACTAAGATCCAGAATTGGTGGATGACTACAAGGAAACAAAGTATTTCAGACAGCAGATCAGTTACTCATATGAACTCACAGAAATGTCCCATGCAAGCAAAACCAGACAAAATGCTAGCATAGACATGGGGAAGTAGATAAGAAGCCCCAACCCAATCTAAGGAAATTTTGGCAATTGATGTCTGCTGGAAGGAGGAGAGACCATCCTCTTTCAAGAATGGGAATTTAGATGAACCCACACTGAATGACATTGGTAATACAAATTATACTCTATAGGCCTTGACATATCTGTATACATGCATGTATGTATATATGTATGTATGTATATGTGTATATATGTAATAGAGTGCATTAAATTGACCAATGTGTGATAAGGGGAAATGCAGGGGAGGGAATCTAAGTGTCACCAAAACTATCGTATGAAAATCACAAGAATTCAATTAAAATTTCTAAAAAATATAGAGTAGGCTTTGGATGGTCAAGCCCTGTTTAAAAAAAAAAAGTATCTACCTTTCACTTAGAATATGTGAGTAGTATCTAAGGGAAAAATGTTAAAGAACCTTTAATGCTGAAGATCAGCTGAAGCTCAACACACTACCAAACAGCTGCCTGAATAAAAAAAATTTAAAGAGAGGACATGTTACCTCAAGGTTCAGAGAAAATAATCTGGAGTCCAGGGCATCTAAAACCTTGAGGGAGTAATAATCACCCAGAGAGCCTAATAGAACAGACACCTGGTTCTTTTGTCCAAATGTCTCAGGAGTCACAGATTCTAATGCTACGAAATTGTGACGCACATCATGGGGAACAGTACTGAACTCTAATTTCTCTACCTCAGTGAGATTCTGTGCAGTAATGGAAGGACTTTTTCTAGGCATCAGTGTATGCCATGATGATTCGGAACTCTCATCAGATGGTGCAATCAACACTTCATTTCCGTAGGGAATACTCTAAGGCTATTATCTCTAGAAGCCACCCATACATGTTTAGCAGTGTCCACACAAAAGTGTGAAAGTTTCACTCTCTAAAAAGAGGGGAAGGCTGACACAGGCATCTCAGGGTTCATGCTAGCATTTGAGTTCTTTTTCCTTTATTCAGTACCTTCTTCCCAAAGATCCTCAATGCTGTTTTCTCCCTTCTGTATTACACCAGAGGTAAGCTAGTGATGAGAGAAGACCTTGAGATAAGCTTCACGAGGAATGGGAGAAATCTTCAGAGAAAGAATAAGAATTTCAAGAGTATCAGGGCAGGCATGCTTAGGATTTTTTAACAGTATCCAAATAAAAGAAACAAAGGGAAAAAAAAAGAAAACTTACACTCTTGAACTCAGAAAATTGGGCATGCTTAGCATGGTGAGAGAGGTTAGGGGGCACAAGAATATTATCTCTTTAGGAAGGTAATTATTCCTCCCATCTACTTAGCATGTCCTCAAGTGAATAACCTTTCCTGATGTTTGGTCTCTTCAATAGGTGATTGACATGCTCACTTGTGTTAACTCTCAAAGGAGGGAATAACATCATTCAATGTTTTGGACAGCTTGGAAGGTCAGGTCTGCATCAAGGGCCAGTGTTGGAACTCAGATTCTATTCTTTTGACCAAGAGAGAGTAATGTTACCTTGACAGGTGTCAACAAACCCCTGACACCTCCACCTTTTCATATGGGATTTTAAATCTTAAGGTTGAGAAAAGATGGCATTTCTCACTCTACTATTACCAAAGAAATGGGTGGTAGGATCCAAAGCTTATTATGAGGGAAGAGCTCTCAATATGACTTCCTGGCCTCCTAATGTCTCTCTAACTACCCAAGGGTTCAGAAGTAGATAAGCCACAATCTGTGTCTTATTTATCACAATTTTACTCCATAATTTTTCAAGTTTCTGAAAGTACTTTAAATTGCATGTTATACTTTTGTCACTTTAATGATGTTTCTAAGATCATTTCTACATTAAATGATAAGAGACCATGAAATTATAATAAATGATCATTCCATCCATTCCTCAACCCAAAATATGGAGGACCAAGTTTATTTTTCTTTTGTGTCTATTGCTCATTTCCAGTCTAGACAAATTAAAGTCTAGAATGTCTATATTCTTCACAAGAGTAGGGCAACAGTTCATTTATTCTAAGCTTAGAAGTTCTTTAATTTACTTAAAATAATAGAACTTCTAACACACTGTTTTACATGGTAACCCCAAAATTATTCTATATTCAGTAAAAAATCTTTTAAATGCCTTATAAAAATCTGGTATTGTTAAACTAATATAATTCTGAATGAGAACTACATGTTTCCCTTTTTATTGAAAAGATTAGTAATATTCAATCTCATTACAAATTAATAAAGCCTTCCTCAAAAGACCGAGACTGATATCTTTTGTATTCTTAGCTACTTCTAATGTCTTAATCTCTTCTATATTAAACCAAAACAATGTTGCACCCCTACTGTGTGTTCAGTATTAGGGTACATTCGTAAGCAAAAACAAACAGGATATTATCTCCGTCTTCATTAAATTTAAAGACATGTGACCGATCTTTTGAATCTTCAAGGTCTCTGTACTAATTTTAGTAATAAAAAAGCAATCACATAAAAACTCTTAAATAGAAATGTTAATGTGTCTAATGCACTCATCAATAACATTGTTGCCTTTTTAGCTTTGTAAATGTATATGTGCACAATAGTATTCAGTTACTTTTTTTTTTTCAAGGCTAGAATAGTGCTCAGCCATTAAGATTGTTTGCTGCTCCTCCAGAGTTCAGTTCCCAACCCCTACATCAGGAGGTCACAACTACTTTTAACTCCAGCTCAAGGAATCTGATGCCCTCTTCTTGCCTCCATGGGTACCTGCACACACAGTACATGCATGTATATGTAGACTCAAACACACATACAGATAAATAAATGTAAAAAACTTTAACAAAAACAATTTTCAATAAAAAAGAAGTTGGCAAGCTGGATCATCAGTTAAGATGCACTAACTGCTCCTCTAGAGGACCTGAGCTGAATTCTTAGCAACCATATGTGGTGGCTCACAACTGCCTATGACTGCAACTCCAGGGATACCCATTGCCTCTGGCCTCCACAGGCACCTGCACTCACATGTACATGTCCATACAAGGACATAACATATACACGTAATTAAGAAGAAAAAAAATCTTTAAAAACCTTTATATTCTTGGACTTTTTTCTGAAGTATAGGAAGAACAAATAGCTAAATACCTTCCATGGTATAATTTCTTCTTTTGGCTTATTAATTAAAATAAATGTTCAAAACTCAAAATAAACATGATCACATTGCTTAGCATTCCTTTAAAGGTAATGTTTCCTTACTAAAAGTCTTTCGCTTGATTTTTTTTTCTAGGTTTTAAGTCATACTCGGCTTTTCCCTTTAACAGAACTTCATCTTTCACCTTGAAGAAAAGGAAAAAGGGGAAAAATATTAAAATATTCACTAGTCTGTGGACCATCATAGTGAAGACTCAGCCAGGATGAATTAAGGATAATTTAAGATAATATTTTGTGACTCTCAGAGGAAACAGAGCAAAGAGGCTAAAATTAGAGCATTCGATAAGTGCATGAAATATTATGGACACTGAAAAAATGTAAACGGATTAAATATGTTCATTAATAGCTTACTAGTATTATATATCCTAAATCAGAATTAATAACCACATAAAATGATTCCTGGTTCTAGAACAATCTATGAAAATCACTTATTTCCTTCAATCAGAACTTCCCTATGGAAACAAAAAGAAAGAGTCACTGAGCTTGAGTGATTTTTATAGTGATAGAATTGGCTGGATTCTCCTAAACTTTCCATTGATTTCTCCCATCTCGCTTGACACAGTGTCTTTTACTTATATTAAAGATGGTGACATTTTATTTATTTCTTAAGTTGTTTGGATGTATTTTATACTGTTTATATTTGGGGGGAAGGACGTTGTTTTGAGACAAGGTTTCCCTGGCTGGCCTGGAACTCTTTATGTAGACAATGCTGGCCTTGAACCCACAGAGATTCACCTGCCCCTGTCTCTCATGTGCTGGGATTAAAGGCATGTGCCACCATACCCAGTTCTGTTTATGTTTTTTTTATAGAGGAAAGTAAATATCTTCTCCATGTCCTCAGAAAAGAAATACCTTTAAGTTTTCTACCAGGTCTCTTTTTCCATTCCCTTTTAGAAGTGGAGTCACAAAAGGAATAGTTTGGAAGAAAACACAGAATATGTTTAATTCAGGATCATGAATTCTTTCCTTCTCCTCATCCTGTGTGCCAGGAGAGCAGTCCGTATGCAGGACTGGGCATTTCTTTTATCTATTACAACCTGGGTAATTTAGAAGATTAATAGCTGATTTATTTGGTCACAGTTTAAAAGACATTCTCACTGATAAATTTTGTAAGAAATAAGTTCCCATGTTAGCTCCCAATTAGCTAAAAATAAGAAGAGGAGACAAAAATTGATATCACATACCGAATCACAACATTGTTTTCATCCCTGAATGCTCCATTTCTTGATATTAGGAAAGTCCTTGCTTTAAGCATTCTAAAAAGTTTCTAAGCAACTTCAAACATTAAATTCAATAAAGGAACTAGGTATAGGGTGAAATAACAGAAATACCGCACATTTTCATAAAAATTTATTTAATGTAAATATCTAGAATATTAGGTTCCACAGATCCAAATAGAATTAGAAAAGATGATTTTTTAAATTTCATTTTATTTTTTTCTTATCTGTATGAGTGTTATGCCTGTACGTGTGTTAGTGCACTCGTGTCATGCAGTTCCCATGCAGGAGAGAAGACAGTGTCAAATCCCATGGAACTGGAGTTATGGATGATGGTTAGCCACCACGTGAGTGTTGGCATTTGAACTTAGGTCTTCTGCAAGAACAACCATGGTTCCTTACTGCTGACCCATCTCTCCAGCCCCAGGAAGCTTGATGTTTGAGTTGGCACATCAACTAGAGCATTACTGGTGGGAAAGAGGGTGGTTTTCTGCTGGTGACAGTGTGGCACGAAAGCAGGCCTTTTGCTCTATTAAAAAATTTCAGCAATAATCTTTTCATTAAATATGTAGAGTTTGTTTTTCTGATTTTACAGAACTAACTGCTAGCTTTTGTCTCCTTCAATTGGATTTTTGGAGGAAATGGGGACAAGACTAGAGTTAAGACACTTGCAGTTTTGTGTTCTGTGATTCTGATGTCTTTTTCCCATTATATAATATTCCTTTGAATGATTCCCAAGAAGACTTTCTTTTTATAATAAATATACCCAATCTCTATGCCTACTTTCCCTTGGCATCTACTGGTTGGTTCTGTGTGTACCACAACAGGCCTGTTGTGGATCTTTTTCTTGCCATAACAACTTCTAAAATGTTATGTACAATATGGTCATAGTTAGACAACTCTTCATTATCAATAACTGTGTCTCTGCCCAGGGCAGCGCTTACAAATCAACTAACACAGGAAAAAAGAGAAGCTGATTTATTTATCATTATCAAGTAATGTATTTCATCATGGATTGATACATTAATCTTACTATCCAGAATTAATCAAATTATAGAAAAGTATTTCATTAGATATAATTGCTAAAAATACTTTTGGTGGCTTAACAAACTGCAGTCTGGGTAATGAGTGAGTTTATTGGGATTAATTGCAGAGTAATGGGTAAGTGTTTACTTACAAGAATGTGGGTGCTCCTGACCCCCATGAAACCACACCAGAAAGTCTTCACCCAAGTATGGATTATGGCTTCCTCCTAGTCACACAAAATGTCAGTAGAGCCTCTCTTAGTTTTCTCCAGCCATGTGTAGTTAGGGACAAATTGCTCATTGCCAGGTGGGAGGTGTGGCTGAATACTCAGATGAATATTCTGTGACTGTCTGTAGCCCATCTTCTATTAGGGGGGTGCATGAACAGCCAACAGCCAACAAGCCCATCTGTGAGGATCTTTGCTAAGCAGGTACAGCTGAGGAAAAGGGCGTCTGTCTGATTTGGAGGATAGTCCTATACAACAGACACACAACCAAGTTTTAAGTTGATTATTCTACAATAATTTGTTTATTTTAGTTTTGGTTATTATTAAGTACTTTGCTGTAATCATTATACCTTTACAACTTTGCAACTTGCTTTTCCTTCCACCAGTATACATTTATGCAAAATATATGAAAAGAATATTGTGTTTGTGCTTAAAACATACATGTATATTAACTAGAATTTGTAATTGATTTGAAATTGTTTGCTATTGACAAGGTCTTTCCATGGACAAACACACTTCCTAACCTTTGCATCAGTGATTACAGATGCACTGAACACCTCTAAGCTTTTGCTATATGGAAACAGAACTGCAACATAAGTAATCAAACACATATAGTATATATGTATATATGTACTATATATATATATATATATATATATATACACATATATATATATATGTGTGTGTGTGTGTGTGTCCTTCTTCATCCTCCAAAACATGTTCCTCTTAGTCTTTTAGAACAGCTTTTGAACATTCCTCCTTATGTACTTGTTTGTTTATAAGAGTTTTATATATTTATAAAGAGATTCATGATATGCATATATGCACTTTATAAATACAGGAATTTTATTGCAGTCTTTCCTTTAGGTACACACATATTCAAACATAGGGACACATTGATCTTTCTCTGGCAACCATAATTTCTTTTTTAAATAAAACTTTAGGATAAAGATAGAACTTTGTCTGGGGTCAATTGATTCACTATAGATTAATATTGCACATATGTTAAAGTTAAAATAAATTATCTGGTATCTCTTCTTCCTTTACACCCCTGGGAGCTCATGCCTCACCAACTAGATTCAACAATCAGCTTTCTGATATACTCTCAGAACTGACTGTGTTCTTGTCTGCTGGACATTTCCAAAATGTCTGGAACTTAATTTCTCAGCTTAGCCTTCCCAAAAGGGATTGGGTATATCTTCCCTTTCATGTGCTCTGTTTTTTTATCCCGAATCTCAGTAAGAGCCACTCACCCCAATCAGAAATCCCACTTTCAGCCCAGTTACCATATGAGAACTCCTAGGATGATTGCTTGATTTAATACAAAAACTAGACACTGCTTTGTAAATTTACTGGACAGAAATCACTGAGACCTGGAGAGTCACCAAGAGTGCAACAATCCCACAATTTCAAATTCTGGTTTCTATAACCTTATCAAGTTAGTAGTGCTGTGATTTCTACTTTTTGTTTCATTTCACCAATAAATTGCCAATAATTTATTTCACATAGCTCAGATTTTCAACAGAATTCCAGGAGGAAGGAGGTTTAGGACGTCTTTGTGTTCCACTCAGAGCTCAGCATGTGGAAGGTGAGGTGCGGAGGGGAGTCCTCCACAGGCACTGCTCCCTCAGGCAGCTGTTGCCAGTGGCTAGACCTAGCAGAGGAAGCACCTTTAAAGGGTCACACCAGCATTCCAGTCACTAGACAGGTCTAAGAAATTACAGAAGCTATAAATTATGCCAAAAGAAAGAGTACATCTTGCTTTGGTATGACCTACTAGTGTATTCTTCAACATCAGTCTTCATCTAGTTTTATTCCAATGATCATGAATGTGCAAATCAGACTTCTACATCTAACTCCTGCCTAATCCCTTAGACGTGTTTCAACCCTGACTTTTCCGGTACTCTAGTCTTTTGTCCCAGCCTACAAAATTATTTTTCTCCTATCAGACATTTCTGTATTAATCTATCTTTTTAGAAAGTAGGCTCTATGCATTGATTTGATCATATCTTCTTGGTATTTTTCACCAGAAAACTAACAAGAAAAGAATAATAGCCAGAACATGACTACCTTCTTGTTTAACAGTCTGTGCTATTGTTCCAAACCGTTTCTGAAAGTCTCTTGATGTTCATCATTACTGATGGCTTCATTTGCTGCTCTATGCATTCAACACTGTCATGTGTAAGCTATGAATGACTCACTAAATTCCCATGGACACATGGCTTACTTGGCTAATCTTTACATATGTTGATATGAATAAGTTTTCTTTTATTCTAAAACTGAATTTATAATATAAATGAATGTTCTTTTCAAAAATTAATGCATATAACAAGTAGCTAACATCTGCCTTAACCTAATTCCTTAAGTATCATCCTGTTGTTAACATTGATCTCAGCATTAAAGCTATTAAAGCTTTATTTCTTAATATTAACCTTCTTAGAATACGTTCTAAATTAAAGGTATGGTTGTTCAGGAATGGAATGAGGCAGGACCATGGTTTAAGAAGTGAATCTTGGGACTGGCTCAGCAGTTAAGGGCACATGCTGCTCTTGCAGAGGACCTGGGTTTAATCCCCAACACTCACATGTTGGCTAAGAACAATCTTTAACTAGAGTTCCAGGGGATTTTCCACCCTTTTCTGAACTCCACAGGCATTGTACAACATAGGTGCACTTACATACATGCAGGCAATACATATTTTAAAAGAATTGATTCTCCAAGTTAAAAAAGAGATCCAGTGCTGGATGCCTGTTAGAGCTGGATTGAATCTTAGGAACTTGATGGAGATCAATGATAGAGTGAATCTTAGTGAAGGGCTGGGGCTCAGTGTATTAGTCAGGGTTCTCTTATAGGACAAGAACAGAGTAGCTGTTCATAGCTGCTCAGCCCACAGGAGTGGATGCCTCAAAAGTCTGATGCTAAAGAAGCGCAGGATTCCTGGAGAGATGCTTGTCTGCAATTCACACTGGAAGGTCAAAGAAATTGAGTTCTGATATCAGTGAAGCACAGACGTAGCAGTGTAAGCAACAAGGGAAACGTACTCACCTGGGGTTTGAAGTGGCCAAAGTAGGAGTATTTTTTTTTCCTTCCTGGGATCTTTTTGTATCTGGGATGCCTCAGGAAAGCGCTGCTCACTACTGGAGAGGGCCTTCCTCTCTCCCTTAATCCTTTCAGGAAATGCCTTCTCAGACCTACCCAGAGTTGTATCTCTTAGTTGATTCCAGATTCAATCAAGTTGACAATAAGGATTCGCTGTCATTCTTAATGATGAGATAAGTATTTGAAAAGACTTTGAATTCAACACTTGAATAATATAAAATCTATCCAATCTCATTTGTCTACTTTTTCTAGTTATGAAATGGGTATGTCTTAAAGTGATCTCTGCAGTCCTCTGTGTGTGTGTGTGTGTGTGCAAATGTGTGTGTGTGATTGATGAGAGTGTGAATGTGTATGCTGTGTGTGCTTATACATGTATGCATTTGGGTTCACAGGTGTAACGGTGAGATTGCAGATATCAGAGTACAGCCCTGGGCATCAATCAGCTTTCTGTCTTGTCTGAGACAGGGTCTCTTATTTCTTATTCACAGTTGCATAGACAGATTTGCTGGTGTTATTCTATGTCTGCTTCTCATCTTAACATAGAGCACTGCAATTTCAGATACATGCTACCATGTAAACCTGGATTCCAAGGATTTGAACTCAGGCCCTCAACCCTGTGAGGCAAACCTTTAAACACTGAGTCATCTCCCCAACCCTCTGTACTTCTTTTTGCTCTTAGTGCCTTACCTTTTATTTCTATAATGTCAATATTTATAATGAAAAGTAATTGATATATAAAACAGGTGTATATATATTCAGTCCATGTTTGATGAGTTTAGCATATTCAGACTTCTATATCATCATTAAAATTGAGTCTATGAACATATGTACTATCTGTTCAAGTTTCATGTTTGTCCCCTTCATCCATAAATCTTTGTTGTGAGATTCATTAACATGAAATCTACTCTCAAAAAATTTTAAAATTTATGCACCTCATTGTTAACTATAGACACTGTGATATGCTGCAGGCTTCTAGAACTTATCTATGATACACAACTGGAATTTTACAGCTAGTTAACAACAGTTTCCCTGTCATCACTCCCCTTGGAAAATACAATTTTATTATCTGTCAATTTGACTATTTTAGGTAATTCATTTAAGTTAAGTAATAAAGTATTAATCTTTTGGAAACATTTCACTTGGCATAATGTGCTTCCAGGTTTACCCATATTGTTACAAACAGTAAAATTTTCTTCTATTTTAAGGCTTAATATTTCATTGTATGTGTGTATTTTTTGTATTGATTTGTTGTTTGACTTTTGCATGTTTTATGTCTTGGTTATTCCAGACAATGCTTCAAGGCAGATGGAAATACAGAAAATCTTTGAGATCATAACTTCAGTTCTTTTGAATGTACCTGTTCTAAACAATGTAAGATAAAAGCAGTGATCTTGCAGGTGATATTAAGAAGTTCAGTTTATGGTTCATTGGGTATCATGTGGCGGGCCAACTTTAAGGTAGTACAAGTGAGCACTGTTTACTTCAAGCCCAACCAGAAAGCAGAGAAAGTGGGAATGAAGGCATTTGGCTTGCTTGTTCATTTCACTCTGTCTATTCCATCTGGGCACTTAATTAGTGAATGGTACCACACAGTGCAGGATGGATATCTCCCTTCCTTCTCTCTAAAATCATCCTCCCACACATACTCAAAGGTCAGTATGTGATTCTAAATTTAGTTACATTTGCAATTAATGTTATCTATCAGACATAAGTGAGATTACTGGGTCACATAGTATTCTATCTAGCTCTCTATCCATCCATTTATTATCTATCTATCTCTTTATCATCTGTCTATCTCTGTTATCTTTCATCTACCTCTATCATCTATCATTACACCTATCATCTATCTATCATCTATCTATCTCTACTTATTCTTTATCATGTATCAATCCATCATCTTTATATATAATCTATCTCTATCTATATCACTTTTCTATGTATCTATCCATCTATCATCTATTAAGCTGTGCATTTAGAGTCCTGCTATGTATCCAGAGCTGGGATTGGAATTTGCAAGCCTCTTGCTTCAAACTCTCAAAGATGCAATTACAGGACTCGAAGCCCCATCCAGCTGATTTTACTTCTGGAAGAACTACAATATTATTTCTATAGTGGATGCACCATTTCTTACTCCCAACAATAGTACAAAAGTGTTCTAATTTTTCCACATGCTTACAAATACCTACCTTTTGTGCATAATTTCAATAATCATACTAATATGTATTAAGTGATTGCTGTTTCTGTATTTATTCTAGTGGCATTTACATAATGATTAATAAAGCTAAGCAACTTTTCATTTTCCTGGACACATAACTTCTGTGAAGAAAACTCTATTCAGATCTTTCATTCTCCCTTTTCTTGAACAAAATTCCACTGGGTGTTCATTCCAACTTGAATTTCAAAATGCAAAGTATGACTGCCAAAAGTTACAAATCTAAAATTAACCAACAGCAAAAACTCAGGGATAACCCCCAGGAATGTTCTCACTGGTCATTATTTTTTTGGTTGTATAGGGTTTTGTCTTTCAATATGAATTTTGAGGGATTTTTTTTTTCAAATTCTGTGAAACTTTTTGTATGTATTGCACTGAATCTATAGATTTCTTTTGTCAAAATGGCCATTTTCAAAGTATTAATATAACTGATTCATGAGCATAGGTGGTATTTCCATCTTTTGGTGTCTTAAGTTTCTTTTTTCAGTGTCATAAAGTATTCATTATACAACTTTTTCACTTTTTTGGTTACATTGTTACACTATTTTACTTCATTTAACTATTACATTTTTCTGATTTCTGTGCAATAGCATTTAGTTATATGTATTACCTTATCTTTAAAGCCCCCCACTTCTTCCAGTCCAATTTAATGAACTCTTTTACACACACACACACACACACACACACACACACACACACACATATATATATATATGCTATAGAGTGTGATGTGTGTCCCCTAATGTCCTTTACTGTTGATTCATTCACTGAACTCACCAAGAGTCCCACCTTGAAAGACACTGTCTCTTTCCCCTCCCTGCAATCATCAGTTGCCAAAAATCCCTTAAGTTGGATTGGGACTCTGTTCCTACCACAGAGATATTGCTCACATTTGTTTATTAATGCTCTATTCATAATAGCCAGAAAAAAAAACAGCCTAGATGTCTATCAAATGAAGAATGGGTAATGAAATGTGGTACAAACACACAATGGAATATTAGTTAGCTGTCAGAAAAATGAATTATGAAATAATCATTTTGGGTTAGGTAACTCACACCCAGAAAAACAAATGCCACATGTAGTTTCTCATATGTAGATTCTAATTTTTACTCTAAAAATAAATGTATTTAAATTGAAGTACCCATAGAAGTCAAAAAGCAGGAAGGGACCATGTAGGGGGAGATTTCAAGGAAAGGAGAGGAGAATTAATGTAACTGAATGGAGAAACAGGAATAATTTAATAAGCACTAAACAGGGTGGGAGATAGGATAACAGGTTAGAGGAAAGAATGTGGGGTGATAAACAAACATTAAACATCTTTTTAAAAAGCTATATGGTAACTCTACTATTAATACATTATGAGGGAGAAGGAGGCAATGACTCTCCCAGACACTAAAGGCTATCAAATCTAAAGCCCAGTGCCAGGTATGAATTATGTGTTTTGCAGCTGTTAGTGACACTCCATAGACTCTCTCAAATATTACAAGGTACTCTCATTGCTCTTGGTTACTTCTAGAACTTGAGGGAGTCCTCAGCTATCTCTCCCAGCTGAAAACTTTTGAGCTAAAATAATGACTGACCTGGTAAGACATGCCTACTGGTACAATAGTGGCATGAATATTATGGGATTTGAAGTCCCCTTCACAAGATAGAACTCATACCTGGTAGCATTAAATAACTGGGCCTCAAACTGTGGGCTGGCTTGGTCACAGGCCCTAGGGGAGGAGCTGGTACTATTATTCTGCTAAATGAACAAAATAACTGTCCCCTAAGTTATATTTATACCCATAGTCAGTGACTCTCTCATCCCTCTGCAGAGAAGCTTCCTTTTGCAGTATTAAAGCAGAGACTCACAACTGGTAAACAGAAGAGAATAAAAGATTGTGGAATACATAGCTCTAAACAGGACCTCTATATCTTAACTTCTCCTTATAAGGCTCGGGCTTGTTATGGAAGAGAGCAAAGGAAGATTGTAAAAGCCAAAGTTAGTGAATGTCTACAACAGACCAGTACTTGCCAGATATGACAGGGATGTTTCATATATGAATTCATAGTATTTGTGACTGCATGAGTAAGACCTGCACAAGATCAAGTCAGCCAAAATACTAACACAGTTTGGATAGGAACTCATGAAATATCTTCTCTAGATGAGGAGTTGGTAATTAATGACTTCTTGGGGAGAAAGAGTCTGTTTTCTTCAAAGATGCAGTCCTACACTCATGCAAAAAAAAGTGGCAATAAGTGTATTAAATGGGTTTTAAAAAAGGAGCACATGATATTGGGATGGAGATAGCAGGGGACTTAGAAGGAAGTAGGGGTAGATGTGATTAAAATACATGAAATGTATGTATGAAAATTTCAAACAAAAAAAGATAAAATTAAACAGCTTAAATGTCTGTATATTGTAATCCACTTCATCCTAGTGAGACTTCACCATAGTACACACAATTTTTATTTGATTATTTTATGTTTACACTATCTACATTATCATTCAACGGGTTCTCCATTGTTTTCTTATGTCATTATTCTAGAAAGCACTCCCTACATTCCTTTTGTTTTGTAGACACACAGAGTAATTTATTAGCTGACAGAGTTAGTCTCTTTGTATGTGAGAATTTGTCTGTGGGTGTGTTGTATGTGCTACATGTGCTGTGTGCGGCTGTGAGAAACTATACATGCCCAGGGAGGTCAGAGGAGGCTGTCAGGTACCCTTTAAACTCTTCTCTGAATTCCTTTGAGGAAGGGTCTCTCCTTGAATCTAGTACTCATGTTTTTCAGCTAAGCTCGAAGGTAGCAAACTCGAGTGATTCTCCTGTCTCTACCTTCCACAGTTCTGGATTTACATGAAAACATGCCCAAATTTTTCATGGATGATCCCTATTCAGGTCCTTACTATTATGTAACAAATTCTGATAACCACTGAGTCATTGTCCAACACCACCCCTTCCTCCAAACACACACACATGGAGTTAGTATTTAATTAGATCTTCATATCTGAGTCTCTTCAGGTCTGAGTTGCTTTCTTTATTAATCCACTTAGATTTTTCACCTCTTTTAATATTTTACCTTTACTTCTGTACTTAACATCTTTTCCTACCACTCTTAGAATTTTCCTCAATTGACCTTCGTTTACAATTTTATACTGACTTTAGGATTCATTAGCCAAATGAATATATACAAATATATCGAAATAGTAAATGTATGTCTTTAAGAACGATTGAGTAAATGAATGAGCAGTGCTCCATTCCTTGAACATCTTTTCTTTGTGAACTAGAGATATTTAGAGAGCAGCTTCGAAGCTTGTTTTGTTTCTAACTAGCTGGTACTCCTGTTCTGAACGTCTCGTTTCAGCATTTCCTATTCTAGGGCTGCAATGGTAAAACATGGCTGGTAACCAGTCCAGTGGCTTCAGTCTTCTGCCTCTCCTGGTCACTTTGAGCTAAACACTGGAATAAAGCATTAACCTGTAGTCAGAAAGGACTGACTTGGGAGGAGTAGTCTCTACCCCAGAAGTTTGGGAGCTGTGAAAGTTTGTGAATTATTCTCAGTGACCCAGATAAATCTTTGTTCAATTTATCAGTTTTTTTTTTATCACTTAGTCTTTTTGCATATTTTAAGGATATTCAGGGTGGCTGTACTTTTTAAATTTTTTTTTTGTGACAAGATCTCCTTGTAGCACCAGCTAGCCTGAAACTCACTATGGAGATGACACTGGCCTCCATCTCAGTACCCACATGCCTCAGTCTTCCTGTTGCTGGGATTAAAGGATTGAGTCACCAGGCCCAGTTTATTTCTATTTCTTAATCAGTGATTTAAATACCCTGGCTAAACTAAGTACAACAATTGCAATTATTCTCTAAGGTGCCTTAAATAAATCGTAATTCTTAATAGTTTTGCTTAAATAGGAAAAAAAAGGTTTTAAAAAAACATCTATTAGTAAAGTCAAGAAAATCAAGAGTGTGTGTGGGGAAATGTTTTATATGTGTATATCATCTCTCTCAACAGTTTGAATCATATATATTTTTTGTTTTCACAAAGAGCAAATGGTTTCAGAATCACGTTTGTCTTCAAGCAACAGCAAAGACTTGCTGACAAGATATTTTGGAAGAACTTGCTATTAGGAAGGAAGTATGAGTGGGAAGATGAGAAACAGCTCATGCCCATATGACACATACAAGTTGTGAATGTGTTAGAAGTCCATGGTGTATCGTAAAAGAGGGTAACAGTTTATCTCTATGACATGAAGGACCTTATTCTAATCTCTTGTTTTTAACAGCTCTGTTCGGAGTACGATTCACTTTTTTTTCTGTTTTCCTCTCTTTTATCTCAGTTGGGTCATATGCTGGTAGGTATAAATATTACAATTTATAAAATCGTGAGAAAAATGTCAAACCTATCAAGCTATCTTGAATAAAGATGAATGAACCTTTGAGATGAAGTCATTTACCCTTGTTACTCCAGGCAAATGTGACAAAATCTCTGTTATATGAGAACTTGTAGAAAATTTTTTATCTTCTTTGGAAAAAAACTAATAATAATTTATGATTTTACAGTTACTTTATCTTAGACTGTCACAATGGCTTTATATGCAAGTGCCTCTGCATCCCACAGAAACTGGTAGAAAAAAAGACACTGTCAAATTATTATCCTAGAACAAAAGATAATCAAGTGATTCTTTTCTAACAATACAGTACACAGAAATTGGAAATCCATCCAATAATTTGTTCAACAAACAATTATTGAGCTTTTACAGTTTTCTAAACTCTTTGACAGGTGTTTCAGGAATTCAGATATGAAGAGTCTGGAATTCCTGCTCATGAGAAGTTAATTCTCCTGGCCTGAAAATCCTCTATGCTCCCAATTTCACCTTAGTGTATCTGTGATACACTTCTTACTCTTTTGTGGCCTTTAACTAGGAGACTTTCTCCTTTAAACCCTTGCCATACTTTGACTTCTGTTCATAAATAAAACTTTGTTAACAATGTTTGTTGATCAAGTCACCTGAATAGCTTGTAAAGCTGTAAGATCTTTAAAAGATACCATTACACCTTGTAGATATTTGGACCTCTTACAATGTAATATATTGATTACATTGATATGTGCATATATAAAATCACTGACATATATATTGCCAGACAGTTCATAAGGCATGATTGTCTCAGTTAACAGATTGTTACTGCTTAAAGAAAGTTAGAGTAACTATAGTATTATTTTTCTGGACTGACTCTCTCCCATTTATGACAGTTTGTCAGTGGTTTCATATTTACTTAAATGTATATAATAAAGGTTGTAATTAACTATTTTATGGCACAAGTGTCTATCATACATACCACAGAACAAATACACAGAGATATATACATTATGCATGTGGATGATGGTTATAGATTCAGTGGCTTGTACAATGTCACACTCATAGGAAGGACTGTATAAACATTTGTTGCATACATAAATGAATTAATGTTCAATATATTTGTGCTTACATATTTTGTCATAATTCTTTTGTCTTTAGGCTAGGCTTTCAGAAACAGAATTGAGATCAAAATGAGCTGAACGTTTTCAGGCTCCTTCTGTTGTCTCTCAAATGAATTTTCAGAAGTTAAACCAGCTTATACTCCCACAGCACTGTGTGAATGTAGACTTGTTATCCTACTCACGGGAACATTGAGTAACCTGGGTTTAAAATTCCTCTGTTAATGAATGTCCAATTTTTATTTTGCTTTTAACTGCATTATTTGATTGCTCATAATATTGTTAACTTCCTTCTTTGTTACTGTATTTATTATTTTCCATTTTAACATTTCTTTTGTAAAATTAGGGATTATTGTCAAATTGTAAATAATTTTATGTAAAAAGATCATAAGAAAGATTGGTAAATAGCAAGGCCTCCTGAACTCACCTGCACTATTTGACAACTATTAGTAATTTTATATTTGCTTCAATGATTGTTGCATTTACTTATGAAGCAGAGCACTAGAACTATACTTAAAGTGTTTTGTGCTCATTCCCTTCCTGTCTCCCCAGTTAGTACTTGCTTTGTATATTCTTATTATTTATGTTTTTAATGTGTCCATATAAAATACACATGCACATGCTATTTGCGTGTGCACTTCTAATGCTCTGCTTACCTTTCATTTTGTTTTCTAGGGTGTTGCTATTTTCACATTGATTTATGACTTCTTAATGCTCATAAGAATTTTAACTTTTTGATTATCACATTTGTTGTGAATATTTTTCTAGTTATTTTTATTGTATTTGCTATTGAATTTCGTTTCAAGTAGCTAGATTTATTTAAAAAATCAACTAGTTCTTTTGACTCTGTATTTTTTACAGTTTATATTAAAGTTCTATACATTCATATATTTGGTTTCAAAGTCAAGCACCATGATAGTATTCAGTTTCACTTTTGCACATTTAGTTTTCAATCCTCTCATTGAATGAAATGACATAAATATAGAATGATAGTAACTATTAAAATCTGTGTACTACAATTTAGTATCTTCAGGTGACATTCATAATTCATAAGATCTCTAAATTCATATATATTAATTCTCTTCTTTTGCAGTTTTAACTTATTGTGGCTCATGAAAGTATAATGATTTTATTAATTGAAATTTATCAAAAGAAAACAATTCTAGAGATAATCTAATATTCATCAACTTTCCAGTGTCACTGGAAGAATATATGTTGCTGAGCTTTTGTAAACAAAGTCAGGTAACATGTTTTTCAGTGCTGATAGTCTCTGAAGTTATTGTAAAGGTTTTAGAATCTATTTAATATGGAAAGAATATGAGATTTTCATGAAAAAATAAACTTAATCAAATAGATGTAAGTTACACTAAAATGACTTCCTAGTCCACGCAGGGAAGGAATTGTATAAAGGAAATGTATTTAGAACTTGTAACTTAAAAGTAAATGACTTTACTTTTAAAAATCAGAAGAAATTATTACATAATCTGAAAGTGTTTCCCTAAACCTGTAACATGGAATCAATCAATTGGAATCTAAGTAAGGCTTAGTAGAATCTGAGATGCATTCTTAGATATAAACTATCACAAAAAAGAATCACGAATGAACAAGCGCTTATTGTGTAAATGTATACAAAAGGACATGCTTTTTCATCACAAAAGAAGCATAAGAATGTGATCACTTGTTGGCCTGCAATAGTAAGTTATAATTTTAAAACTTCCACAGCAAAATCTGTTGAATGCACAGCAGTTATGTTTATGTATATTTAGAAATTAAAAGACAACTATGAGATTTGCATTTCTACACATGCAATTAGCAATTATCCAAAATAAGCACTAAAAATTTTAGAACACATGCACACAAAAAAATGAACATTGATACACCTATTATTATCTATTGGGCCAGAGATCTTAAAAAGGCAAAATAAAATTTAAAACATTAACAGCTAAAAACCAAGTTTAGCTGATGTTACTATGTGAAATATTTCATTAAAATATATGTTAACTTTCAATAAAACAGGAAACAACCAGCTCCAATTAATTTTATGCTTAAGTAAATGACAAGTATAAAATATCTAAATGCATTTCTGGTAAATACTGTCGGCAAAGTACAATTGCTTGCTGTATCCCGTGTGACTTTAAATCAGCATCTTTCTGCTTTCTTTCAGCCAGTTCTGAAGGAAAAGAGCATGAGGACAGAAGGTGGACTAAGCCTCTATTACCTTCTTTATAAAATGACATCAATAAAACCAACAAACTACTTTGTCCATTGAAGATGGCCAATAGTTATCAAAGTATAATTTGCCTTTTAATCCTGTACTCTTGTAAATAAGGAAAGTCACAGTTTCAAATAGGCAAACATTATTTGGAGAAATAGCTTCTGAAATGAAAATATTAGAAGTTAAACAGTTTATAATCTTTAGTCTTCTATTATGCAGTGTAAATATGTATTGGTGTTTGGATAGCCAGTCTTGAATTTGAAACTTCTTACTGTTATTCAGAAAGCTCTCTGCTGTTTCATTAGACTGTTTTTGTTTCTTATTCTTTCCCTTGTCAGAATTGAAGTATAGAGTGGCAGGCTATCTTTAGTAACCTGACCTCATGGATGCTTTCATTCACTCCTTCCTCAGAGCCCATCCAATGGAAGGAACCTTTTCCAAGTGCCTTGGGAAGAAATCTCCTTGGGAAATTCTTCAGAAGGCTATTTAGAGAGCATTCACAGTGACTGAAATAGTTTCTGAGAAGATGCTTTGCCTTTTCTTGCAGGGAGACTGTCTGGACTTGCTGGCCAGATCCTTCCTTGGGTAGAGCTTTGCTCTTTCAGTCTTCAGTTTGTTAAAACAGCTTCATTTTCATTAGATGTTTCTACATTTTAATTTTATATAGAAAGGGGTTTCATTTGAAACACTTATTTACAATAAGAAGTTTAGAGAATGAAGTAACCAGGAAAAAATCAAAAACCAGGGAAAAGGGATGTGATTGGAATTCAAAAGGTAGAACCATTTGGGAAGGGGCTGCTGACTGGGAAGGCCACTCTATCAACTCTTGTTAGCAGCTCTTGAATGCAAGACAGAACAAAATAGTTTAATTTTAATAAATGAGTATTTCTGTGTCTGGCTTCTCTGACAAAGATAAATTAACTGTGAATTTTCAGTTACTCTCAATTACTTTTTCATTCTTTTGTAATTTTTGTCTTTAACATATAATCAAATAAAAACCCCTAAAAATGGAACAGTTTCAAAGTTCTTAAAGTCTAGGGTTAAGGTATTTTCATTTGCATTTTGTTCTTTTTTTTTTTTCAGTTGATATTCCTAACTACATCCAATCATGACATTTTAAAAATAAGCTTACCCTATTTTAAAAAAGAAACTTTAAATTTGAATCATTCTTAAAATTCTTTATAAGCAACCTCTTATCCAGGTCTCACAACTAATCATGAAAAGAGCAAGTGAAAATGAGCATGTGAACAAAGGACTATGGACACTTTTACAGCCTATCCCAAACAAGTCTAATTTCAGAGCCAGTGATATGAAATATATTGTTGATTTAGATGGATAATATTCAGTATCTCCAACAGAAACACAAAACTGCCCAAAGTCAATATTATCTATAGAATAAAAGGTACAGCTCAAACACCAAGCCCACCTATTGACTAATTGCCAGAGTAAGAATATGCAGCCTTGCTGCTAGAGAGCTAAATTGGCACACTGTATCTTCTTGTTGGAATTAAAAGATGGCTGGGGGAAATACAAGAATATTCTTATAAAAAAAGTTATGAGGTAATCTCGTTATAAGTTTTCCAAACTTCCCTAGTGAATGTTTGTTCCAAACTTTATTTAAATAGCATGTTACAGCGATACCTCATTTACATGGTGTGTCAAAGTGTTATAATTTCCACATTTCTAGACTCTCAGGTCCAAGACAGCATTGCATAATGAAGGGAAGGAATGCAAGATTTCTAGGAATGAATTTCAATGTAAATAGCAATCAGTTATTCTACCACCTTTCAAGGACAGTGAGGAATCCCTGATGTATTGTGTACTGTATCCTCGATGCTTTTACCCTCTGTGGACTTAGATACTTTCAGTAAACATGGGACAGGGGATTCAAGACACTGTGGAGTATTACTTAAAATTCTGTTACTTCTTTTTTTTTTTTCATTTGCGTTCTATCATAAAATTCATCTAAGCATAGAAATGGTTGTTTCTCATTGGGGAGTTTATCTGCCAAAATTTTATTGCTATAGGAAATATATGTCACATTGGATTATCATTTGGCTCTGTTCAAGCCAGAACAGTATGAGATTTAAAGTTGGTTTTAAAAAAAATCTAATTAGTATCAACTGAAAAACAAGATTCCTGAAGAATTTTTTTACTTTTCTATTACAAAAGGTGATTTTTGATAAAACTGTTAATTTATAATTTTTTTCTGCTATGCAAAATTGAATTTGACACTTTCAGAACATGTTATTCTTAGTAATAGGCACATTTGCTTAAATTGTGCTTTTGAAATGGGGAAAATTAAAAATGAATAGAAAATACTATTCTGGTTTAAAGCAGTTCTTTGGGCCTAGATGAATGAAAATATAAGGCAAGGTATTTTAAGTTGATTCACACAGTTCTCCAAATAGAAGTAGAGATGTTTTTGTTAATCAGTCAACAAAAATTATTTAGTAGCTACTATGTTTTGTTATTACATGATGATGAAAGAAATGCAAAGAGTCTAGAAAGACCTCAAAGAAAACGAACAAGACTCATTTCATGCAGCCACATGTCAATACAATCTTCAGGCGAATTTAAAAAGACGAGCTGTAATTTTCCACAAAAGCAGTAGGAACACACACATATCTACATATTTCCACATATGCACAGTCATATATGCATGTCACTTGTGCATACACAAATACACACACATACACAGTGACTTTTACACATGTGAAAATGGAAGAGATCAAATGTGCATGAAAACTGATATACCTAGTTGTTACTTGAACTGTGTTGAAACTCATTTTCCTCATCCACAAATGGAGTTGACAGACCTTCTTTTGTGATTTCAGGGAATAATATTGTTAATAAATGCAAAGTGCTTTTTCCAGCCCAGGGCCTGCAATATACAAACAAGAAGAGAGCTACAGATATGATTCCTATTTTATTTGTATTTTGAGAGACTTCTTGGTTGGATTTTGTTGTTGTTGTTTGTTTTTTGAGACAGGGTCACCCCACAGTCCCAGAGGGCCTGGAACTGGCTATGTAGAACAGCTGGACTTGATCTTACAGAAGTCGGTCTGTCTCTTGCCCAACAAGTGAATGTTGGGATTAAAAGTGTGTGCCGCCATACCTGGTTTGAGAGGCTTCTTGGAGGAAAAGCCTAGAGGAGAGCATTGATATAGGAGACTATAATGGAGTACAACTATTAGAAAAAAAGTTAACATAGAAATAGCATATCATAATTAGAGAAAAAGAAAGTCATTCAAGAACAGATGAAACTATCATCATCAAATTGTATATCACTATTTGTTAGTGCACTTGAGACATGAGAGACTTATAATAACAAACAAAATAGCAAAATAACAATTTTTAGTGTAGAAGTAGAAATATTTCAGTTATGAATGTGAGTTTGCATCTATTTTAAAGATACTAGAAAAGTAAAAAATATATCAGAATATTTATGAAAACATGCAAAAGAAATAATAACTATGATATTATCTTTGATTTTCAATTTTTAATGTATTTTATGATAAAATATCAAAAATATTTTGATTTTTAATAGATCATAGAAGTATTATAACTAATTACACATTTTCTTTTTCTTCTGTTTTACCAATAAGTCACATTTTGTTTCATTTATATTTTTACTTTTGAATTTGTTTTTATGCAACATATATCTTGAACTTTGGCACGATCACTTTCAAATAATTAAGATACATGAGCATTTATTTTTTCACTGGGAGACTGGTGTCATAAAATTTCACCAGTTCATTAATTTGCAGATGATGGATTTAGGTTGAGAAAAATCTAAAGTGTTTTTATGAATTGTTATCACAGAATGAGCTTTGAAGGTTTAGAAATTGCTTAAAACTGTGAGATGATAGAGAGCAATGAACACAAGGCATGTGTGTATAACACTCTAATTTCTGTCATCAGCAACAGTAGGAATGACTTTACACTTACAGATTGAAAATCAGGAATAGACCAATGGAAAACAGTTGAATGCTTTAAGATAAGGGTAGAAATGAAAGTCATGTGTCCAGTCTGCTGATAGATAAACCCTTGTTTTTCACAATGAAACAAGATTCTCTCTTATAGCTCTGCTGCCTTCTACTTAGTGAGTCAGTCAGCCCCTGCTTTTATTGAACTCTCTTGGGAATGAAGTATATTATGGGCAATGAGCATATTCAGACTGACACCAGTGAACTATGTCCCTGTCATAACTCTTGATGTTGATTCTTACCTTTCATAACAATACCATCTCAAATGTCGTCTGCATCATAACACCCTCCCTCATGTTCCAGTCATTTAAGAAACTTGCAAATTCCCACGATATTATGTTTTGTGCTTGAATAATGTGATGTATCAAGTCTTTTTAAAAATATCATTTCAGATGGGTTCCTGTTTACTCTTCCTTTCCCTAGAAAATCTTGGAGGAAAAAAAATATGTGCGACAGGCTCTTAAAAAACATTTGCTAAGTTGCATTGCATTGAACAGAATTTATAGATAATTTCTAAGTGGACTGATTGAACACAACTTTACTGAAAGTCCATTCTTCTGTTTTGCTGGTAGCAATCATAATTTTTAGGAAGATTCCTAATTCTAGTTACATATAAACAGATATAAACAAACTCATTCATTCATACATTAAAATTTACATGCTGTCTTTGGATTTATAAGGTTATAAAATATGTGATTCATCAAAAAGATCATTGTTAGGCTTTAATCCTATCTAATGTCTAGCAGTATGCAGTTACACTCTTTGCAGATATTATACTGAAAGCAGTTTAATGGTGGGAAGGTAAAACTTTCCCAAATACACTTGTTAGTCTTTCATTTATAAGTATTATTTGTGCTGATGAAGAAATGCTAAATAAAATACAGATCAATGTATAGGCAGTGCAAATGTATCCGTCATCATTATGAATGAAGAACTTGTGTAATACTTTAAACATAATGGCATACTAAAGAGTTAAAATGGTTTCATTGATTTTTATTTCTAACTCTTAATGCATCATTGTTCCTTCTTCCTTTAATGAGTCTTTTTTTTTTTTTTACCATTCTTGCTCCTTCAGGAAAAATGTTTGTTTTTATCCCCGTTCTGTAACGATCAGGAATCATTAAAATACCTGTGAGTATCCTAATGTGTAACTGTGGTGGTATGTCTAGAGTCGTTGCTCATGGAAATTGTCTTGTACTTTTGCTTTCCAAAAAGCCATTTTTGGTCCCATCTTCTAACTGAGAGTCCATGTTTCACTCAAACAGAAGTCTATCCTGAAATTCTGGTCCATTACATAATTTTCAGAAGCTGGAAGAAGGCATTTGCATCATTTCTGTTCCCAGATCTGTTCAATATATACTTCCAGTCTGTCATGCCTGAAATTAATTTTTTACAATCTGGATCCTTACTATATGCTAAAAATTCAGCACAAAAAAGGACTTCCTTCTGCAGAGAATATGTAAGCCAGAACATCATGTTCCATCTTTATAATGAAACGCAGTTCCAATCAAAAGGCAAATTTTTTGTTACAAAATGTTTGAAGAGAATAATGCTTTAAAGGATTTCAAATAGATACTTTATAAAAGTGAAATATATCTTGGAATATATTTTTGACCCAGATCATACGATTTGTTGTAAAGTGAACAACAGTTTTATTTATCTCAAGCTATCTTCCTCTCTGTGTTTTATGTTTCACAGGATGAGAAACAAATGTGAGTCATCTTATAAATAGCTCCCCTCAGAACACTCTCCCTCAGTTGTATGACTATTGAAATGGAAGATAATCTCCAGTGGATAGCAATGGTTTTTAAGCAAATTATAACAGACCATTACGTCTTTTAGGCAAGACTCTTTCACTCTCACTTTAAAATATATCCTCTCCTTAGGTCTGGAGAGATGGATCAGTGGTTAAGAGCACTGGTTGTTCTTACAGAAGATCAGAGTTCGAATCCCAGCACTCAAATGGTGTCATACAACCATCCATAACTCTAATTCCAAGGATCTGACACCTCCTCTGTCTTCCATGAGCATGGCATGACTCAGGTGTACTCACACACATGCAAGGATAACACTCATGCATGAAATTTTAAAAATTAAAATAAATAAATATATAAAATTTTAAATAGACCCCTCCTTAATAAAAAATTGTTCCTCCTAGTTTTTCAAACTTTTCAAGATAAGATAGCTAATGAAACTTAATTTCCAATTTATATTAGAAAAATAAAATATGACATAATTAAAGGAGAAAGAATTTTGTCTGATCTTGTGAAAACTGCCTTTGGAAAATATCATCATTTTCTGTAAAATGGGGTAGACTGACTAAAACAGAATGTATGACGGTCATAAAACAGGCCCTGTTGTTGAGTTCTTTTCTCCAGTGCTATCTCTTGTCTCTTCCGTGTTATCGTCCTTCTGGACCTATGCTACTTTTCTCCATTTTCCCCTTAACCTCTTATCATCTCATTGGTCTTTTACCTCCTTCTTTATTTCAAAAACAAGATCATTTTATGCCTCCAGAAAAATAGCATCCTTCCTTCCTTCCTTCCTTCCTTCCTTCCTTCCTTCCTTCCTTCCTTCCTTCCTTCCTCCCTCCCTCCCTCCCTCCCTCCCTCCCTTCCTTCCTCCTTCCCTCGTTTCCAGATACTGTTTGCCAAGAAAGTTAATTCTCATTAGTGTCACAGTATTCTCAACCCCAGCCATTGAATGAAGCAGATGCCTAGCACTGAGTCACACCCGTTTAATTTAAATATCAGTTGGAAACTTAAATTGGGTGCTGCAAGGTCAGGGTACTAACTGTTCATCACATATATGTGGTAAAATTGAAATAGCCAACAGAGAGAAAAGAGAAAAAAATTAATTGTTGTTCAGAAAGCTTTAGAGTTGACATAGTGTGAATACTTAGCACCTTCAATAACACTTCTCTCTATTCTTCAATACAACACCCTTTCAAGCTAGTTTGATAGTATTTCTGTTGTGAATTTTGACATGTAAAATAATATAATATATTCTTCCCTTGCTTTTGTTTGTTTGTTTTACACTGGAAATTAACCCAAGTGCCTCTCCCTTGCTAGGCACACACCACTGTGGATCTGTATCTCCAATCCTTCTCTGGTGTTTTGTTTAATTTTTGTTTTGCTAATTTTGTTTAGCTAGAACTTAAACTCCATGGAAACAGGTATCCAGATGTCTGTCCAACACTATAGTCTCACTTCCTGGCATGGCATAGAATCAAATATATTTGTTTAATGAAGGAGTCTTTGTATAAACTAAGCATCTTCAATTCATTTTTATTATTTCTTATCTTTGATTATACTTTCATTGGTTTATATTTGTAATTACTATTTTCTGTAATAGCATTCCCTTTATAAATTTCATTTTTTGGATGACTTCTGGACACTAGTCTTAATGATCTTGTTAGAATATTTTATTTTAACATGGTGAATTTTCTGTGTATTTTTTAGCATTCAAATACATTAGTTTTAAAACATTCTATAATGAAGAATATAGAAATACATCAAGAATTTTAAAATATATACCAGAATTTTAATATGTTTTCATTGAAAGACAAATAATTTCATACTTGTATAAGGACAGCTTAGTAAAGACTACAGCAAGGGTGGTAATGGGAAAACATTTAATATTTTACACATAAAATGAAGATCATATTTGAAATTTTAGAGAAAACTTTCAGTCAAGTCCATGTACAACTTTGCTTAAGTCTAAGTATTGTTTTAATTGAACAAAACAATTATAATAAAATAGAATAAACCAAGAAAAATAATTAGAACACCTGTTACATTTAAGTCAACTGATAATTAAAATGAGAAAGAGAATGTGATCAAAATACCATCTCGATGGAAGATCTTAATTAAAGAATTGTCTTTTGCATTCATTCTAGAGTGCTTCCTAAAACAGAGGCTCATAATAAGGATTTTCATTTATGAGGCAGTTTTAGAATAGATAGTGTGATTTGATATATTACTCTTCCTATTGTAGTTCAGAAAAATTAAGATTAAACAAATTTGGTGGATTGCAAAGACTCAATAAAAGATTAATTTCAGCTTGATGCATTTAGTATGTGACAAAACTTCATTGGATTTATGCAAAATGCTTCTTCTCTTAAAGAATTCCATTTGAGTCATCAGCAGATCCTTTCATATCCTTACAGTTTTGGCTTTGTGGTACCTATATTGTAAGGTCCTTAATGAGGTTCTTTCCTGCAAAGAATGCTTCTAAACATTCCTTGCTTTTTTGCTTCTGTTCCAAAATGTAGAATTGAGGTTAGTGACTCTTAAGTCACAAAGCATACACTTCTCTGAGTGTGTAAATTTTTGAAAACTCTCTTATACTGTTAGTTAATACAATTATAGAAATTGGCTTAGTGTGACATTTATTTATTACTACCGTGCTTTAAGCATGGTGAGGATAGCCCTCCATTTTATTCTGGTATTGACTTGTGCCCACTTAAATTTAAGTTTAGACTTAGATTTGGTTGCAATATTTCTTGTCATTTGTAATCCACCTGCTGCTAATCTTTTTCTCTTACAACTGACCTATTACAAAAATTTCACTACTCACTGGCAGAACGTCCTATCATCAGAATCTCCCACCATCAGATTCCCCTTTCTGTCTTCCTATGGCATAGTTTTCCCCAGCACTCAAACTAGAATTAAATCACGCCAAGCTCAATTAGATTCAAGTTTGCATTTTTGGCAAGAATCTCAATAGTCGGTATTGTGTGCTTCCTTCAGGTAACATAAAATTTCTGGGTATTTCACTTGTCATATTAATTGGCACAGGTAATCATTAGTTATTAAAATTCACTAGGCATTTTTAAAGCATGATGTTCCTCCACAATGTATCTCTTTTTACTTTAAGGATTAGTGATCTCTACCTTGCATGTTTTCCGTTTTTTATTTCTCATTTTATTAACTTAGCTATCACTACACTTCCTGTATTTTTAAATTATTTATTTCTATTTTTAAAATTTTCTGAGTATAAGTGTAGTGCCTACACGTATGTAAGTGCAGCCATGTCTTGCAATGCCTGTGGCAGTCTCAAGAGACCATCAGATTCCCCTGAAACTAGAGTTTCAGATGGTTGTTAGCCACCACATGGGTGCTAGGAACCAAACCTGGATCCTCTGCAAGAGCAGTCAGTGCTCTTAACTACTAGAGATCTCTCCAGCCCTTTAATTACTTTTTATAAATTCTTGAATTGCTTTTGATAAAAATTAAACTAATTCAGTTTTTGTTTGATGTTCACTATGTTTTCTTCTTAATAGAAGCACAGGAGCTGTTTGTAAAATTTACTTTCATGTAGGTGATTTTTTGAGAGATGACATAGGTAATTTGTTTTCTCCTCCACATATTTCTTCTACTTGGTTCTTTAAAATTCACTAGCTCAATGTATGACTACTGTTTTTCACCTTTTTTTATAGTTATTTGGATGAAACTTAGATATCAATGGTAGGTTAATCTGAATTTTTGTGGAAAGTGTTTAGTATATGGTATTATCTACTTTTAAGGAAGATTATATTATGCATTGATCTAGAAGAAAATGCAACTATGAACTCAAGGGAGGTTGAATTTGGGGACAACGTGAAGATTCTCTTCTTCATTTGCGATATGGACATTTCATCCTATGGGACAGTTTCATATCTATATCAGAATTATGAGTATGAGGTATCATATGGATAGGTTGGTAGACGTACTACTGTACACAGGTGTTTTCCTTTCCTTTCCACTCTGAATAGTAAAGAAAATTCTAGGTAAGTCATCTTCCACATTTGGAATTAAAGGACATGCCATTTGAAGGTCAGAATTTCACTTCTTCCCTCTTTTTCAAACACTCAGAATTGATATAGACCCTAGGAAATTTCTTGTATTATTTTTCTTCATCATCCTCTGAGGTTACTGTTCATACTGGGGACAGAAATGTTGAAACCATTCTCGATATATCTCCTATATCATCTATGTTCTGTTAATGCTGTGAATTCAAGATGTAGCTGTAGTATCCCGAAAAAAGATCCTGGAATTTGCTTAATAAAGAATGTCATTCTTGGGTTCTAACCCATTGGTGAAAGGTTGTTGAAATTCTTATAAGACCTTGGAATTCACTTCATTTCTGTCATTCTGTTAATCATCAGTTAAGGATGATTTTCTGAGTTTAGAATACCATTTCCTTTAAATAAATTAGAAGTACAGGATTTGGTTACATTACTTAACATGCATCCATTATATTTATTTCACATTTGCAGCAGTATGCAAAATGTATACGCTCTCATTTTTTTTTATTTCCCACTATACTTTGTAGAATCTGTCCATTTTCAAGCCAATCATATAAGAAAATGACTTTATTCGGTATCATTTCAGGCTGCTACTTTGAGAAATGCCAAAGAACAGCAGGTGTTTCATAATATCAAGGCAGTTCTTTCTGTGGCAAATTTTACCCCTTTTCTTTAGGTCATGCACTGGAATTATCAACAAACAGTTAATTGGAAACAGTGCCTAGAATACAATTCTGAATAACATCTCTAGTTTGTATAAAATGCAGTTTCCTTACTCCTACCGAAGTTAAATTTGCAACTTCATTTTGAATTTGAGAAGAGAGAAATTTTAATCTACTGAAGTGATCAAAAATCACTTTTAGTGCACAATTATTAATGTGAGGACTAGTATATTAGTACGGCAATTCTGCATGTAGCCTCTTTCCCTCCTTCCTTCCCTTCTTTCATTTCAAGAAAAGGTCTTTGACTCCACATTTGTATTCATTCTTCTTTTATGTGAAACATAGGTTAAAATAAAGAAATGTGCAAAAACTATATTCAGAATTTCTCTGTATAATTAATGAGTCATCAACTCCCTTAGGCAAAGATTCAGAATGTTAACCTTTGCTAACTGTGGTTCTTAGCCTGAAAATCCCAACATACTGACTAGGTATTATCTCCTTTTTAAGAACTTGATCTTTTGTACTAATGTTCATATCACAGATATTGAACTCAAAAGATTTGACCTTAACCTAAAAGACTTCAACACACTTCTCTTCCAGACCTGCAGGCTTCTAGAGAGAAACAAGAACATCCTTTTCCAAATGCTACTACTAACCTCTCTTGGTTGAGGTACCTCAGTGACTTATTAACATTTAACCACTCATTCATAAAATGTGTTCGTCATAACAATTTTAGTCAAAGCACCACATTGACTTTTATGAAGACAAACTTATTTCCACACTACCGATAATGAATAAATCAAATTAGGCAAAATTTTTCATGAGAGAACACGGCATGTGATTCCCAACATTTAAAGCAGTAGTATCTCTTTTAGGTCGCTACCCAAGTGTGTGTGTCCTGTTCAACAGCACTTTTCACTGCTCAGGTGTTTTTACTTTTTTCATTTATATGTTCTCTTCCTCACTGAGATTTCCTCTTCTCTCACTGTACTTTATGTTCAGCATCAGATGGCTAACGATAGCGTCATCATATCTATAACATGTCTTTTGAATCACGTTGTCATTTATGTTATGGTCAAGCACGCAAAGCATTTAATTGAAACAGAAAACTACTGAGTTGGTTTTATTCCATTCATTGTCCTTACATCACAGATGACTCAAATCCACATTAACTTTGCGCTTTCTGCTACTACCATTTTACTCCATGTCTTCAGAGCTTTGCCCTAGTCTGAATGTTGACATTTGAAAAAGCTTCCTTTTTCTATTCTCCTGTTACTATTTTCTCCTACCATATGCTTTCTTCTATCATGTTACTACATTTACCACTTAAATAACAACAACATAATTATGTTAACCATACCTCAAAAATTGGTACCAACACACTTTGCACATTAGCACTCCTCTGTTCCATGGATAAGAATTTTTCAGTTGGCCTCAGGTTTTAGGAGGAATATTAGGCTTATGGTCAGAGTGACCCTTTTGTGATTCTAATAGCATAGAAAAATGAGCCAAATAGAATTCTGGCTTTGTATTTGGCAAGAGCAGACTTTAACACATTTAAACTTAGCTGTGGTGTTATCCTCCTGGAACAGTTGATAAATTGAAGAAAAAATTCAAGTTGGAAGTCTAAACCCAAGTAGTCCAGCTTAGAAACCTCGTATGTCACCACATCTGGATCATGATGGAAAGGGAGTGTCAAATCTTAAATGACTGAATAAACAATACAGCCCACATCCGTGGAGCCCAATACATAAATCATCATTACTATCTCAAGGCTATAAGAAGCCACCTTCATTCAAATATAATTTACTGAGAAGAATATTAAGCTGTTAGAGGGCAATGGATAACTAACCACCTGACAGTGAACGCAAAAATAACCCTTTGTGCTTGTGTTATCCAGACTGTGTTGCTTTAATGCACAATTCTAAGGTCCTAGTAACTTAGAGCATGATATTCATTTCTTATATATGGCTATCTCATCCCTCTAGAATCCAAACTAAAGCAATAATCCCTTATCAGAGATAGGCTATGTTCCTCGTAGAGGAAGAAAGCAAGATGCCCAACCAAATCATGAAAGTCTCTGCCCAGAGAGTGAATACTCATATCCCTTAGCAAAAGTGCCTCTCCTATATAAACCTAGAAGCAATTTCTGCCTACTAGAGATAATAATAGAGGTGAATTACATTCTTAGAGAGGTCAGAATGAATACTGAGGAACAATAATATGGACCACATGTGTCACATATACCTTTTCCTTCTATTTGGCATGCAGAATACATCATGTTTACAGACATCATGCATGATATACTATTTTCTCATGGGGCAGTTTGAATATCTGGTATTATATATCCTTAGGCTCTGCCTGTTATTAGGTAATCAGATATAAATTAACAGGTTACAAATTTCAAGTGTTATGTATTTGTTTGTTATAATCATTCAAACCCATTGATTTTTAACTTGAATTGCTACAGCACAGCCTAAATATCTTGAACATTTATAGATGATGTACGAGGCATTTTCTTGTATTCAAATCCATAGACCTTGGGTGCAAGTTTCTTCATTCCTGTTATTAATTTTTATCAATTTTTTATAGTTCTGGAGACTGAGGCCAAGACCTTGTATATTTTATAAAAATGCTCTACCATTGAGACACGTGCCCTACACAAGGAGGATTAAAACATTTTTTAGCATTCTTCTTTCTTTATATCTAAGATTAGGCAGATATGACACCATGACTGAGATATTGATTCTATATAATATTTTGGGAAACTTCCTTCTGCTTCCAGGTTAACTGATTATCATAATTCATACATTGTTTATATGATTATTCATAGAATCTTTATCTTTGTAGATATTAATTAATCATTAATATGAATACAGTTTTTTGTTTTGTATTATTATATTTTTAATCTATCATATAATATACTGTGTCTCATTGGGCATGTTCATACACATATATCATGGCCCCTTGCTCGTATTTGTCCCTTCATCCCTCCATCTTTCCTTCTTAATATATTTTACTCCCTTCTTCACCCAAGCATTATTTTTTCGGCTTTTATGTCTACACAAACACACACACACACAACATACACACAGATGCATGATACATATGGCACAATTAAATCTATATTTGGCATATGAGAAAAAATATGTAACACTTTGATGAACATGGTTTTGAGATAATGATTCTATTCCACACCTTAAGTACCAATAGAAGTATGTTATTTTGAGATTCAGCATACATTTCCAATTTGGACTTGCAAGAAACTACAAATTTTAATAATTTAATAAAATGTCATTGCATCTATTAAAGACTTTCAGGATCAAATTTAGAAATCCATACAAAGAAATTAAGTATAAAGTGGATTGTGAGAGAGTACAGACCTCTGAGTTGGTAAGAATAATAACCCTTTCAAACAAACAAAAATGTAGGGATAACCATCGAATACAGGAGTTACAACAAATTGTGAGAAATAAAAACTTTTGATAAAACTGACATTTTTTCACATGACATTTTGTCTCATTTTTAGTCTCATAAATTATACTTCTAATCACTGGAAGTCATAAAATAATATTGACATATTCATGAACCTATGAGTAAAACTACTATCAAGGCATTTCGTTTCTATATCAGGAATGTGAAATTTGGAGACTTATTTGCTTTTCCATTTATTAAGCAGTATCTCAGGATGGAGAATTTTTTTTCTTTTTTCACTCCATTTATGTAATTAGCTACTTTGTAGATTATTCCCCTGATGCTTAATTTGCTAATTTTCTGCAAACTGAAAATAAATCCATCTATTGTGTTATAATTGGTAGCACTGCAAAAGAAGTAAATATTTCAGCTCTTCATTTTATTACAGCAAAAGTGTCTAATTAAATTTTAAAATAAATGAATGATTGGAAATTATTGAGTGAGATGATGGATTTACTTTTTTTCTAGATCTCTGTTTGTTGACTCTATATATACTGTAGTAACGTTGCTAGATATTTTTGTTGCTTTCATGATAGCTACTAATGTTCAAACAAACAAATGTCTAAATTTTATACTAGTTGGTATTATTTATTTATGAAAGCTTTAGAAGGTCAGAAGACAGACTAACCATATATTGATTAAATATTAATTAATCAGAAAGATACCAAAATATATACAAAGTGCACTAATTATGTGACAAATGTGGAAGAATAACAATGGAACAAAAAGTGTTATCCCATCTTATGCCCCATTTTTCACCTGTCCTCTCTAAACAGAGAAATTTACTTGTTTGTTTAGTTAAGGAGTCTCTGTGTTAATGGTAAGAAAGGAAAATATTTAGGGAAGAGATGAATATATGAGGGAAGAGAGCGCTTTAGCTACCTAAAGGAGACTGATATATCTGGAGGAAATAATATACGAGAGAGAGGGAGAAAGAGAGAAAAGGATGTTAGTAACTTGAAGGTGAAGGAGAAAAAAGAGAGAGGAAGAGGAGGGGGAAGTAAGAGGAGGAGGAGGAGGAGGAGGAAATACAAGAGTTTGACAGAGATAGAAAACAAAACGGAAAATAATCCAACATTTGATGGCAGTGTATTGAAGGTAAACAAAAGCCAAACTGAAAGTTCTTTCCAAAGCCAAACCTAGAAGAATTTGACCAACTAAATAAACTGCAGAATTACATTAGCTCCCTGTTACTTATATATTAAATTATCACAAACTCTGTGTAAGAGAGAGACAAATAAAAAAGAAAGAGAGAAATAAAGGAGGAGGAGGAAGAGAAGGAGGAAGAAAGGAAGGAGAGGAGAGAAAGAAAATAATAAAAAAAGAAAAGAAGGAAAATGGGAAGGAGAGAAAGAAAGGAAAACATAAAGGAAGAGACAAAACATTTGATCTTCAAGTCTCTGGAATTCAGAATCTGAAGTCATGGTGTGGATAGCCTTCTCCCAAGTCTAGGGAAGGAGGTTTCCTTGTTTCTCACTAACTTCTGAAGATAGCCAACAATCCTTGGTATTTCTTGCAGATAATGTCATTGCTTGTCTTTGCAATGTTTTGTCTCTTGTGAATATGCCCACTTTTTACCATAAATCCTTCTTCTTATAAGAAGGGCAGTAACAATTGTGTTTAGGATCTGTCCTAATTCTGTATTAT